>JASDDO010000019.1:471813185-473082242 GCA_030015575.1 Agapanthus africanus | reverse complement strand
TAATGCGGAAAAGTAAATAATATACAACACTGGTGGCATCAACCTTAACCCGGATGTGCCCCAAATAAAAGAATATTACATTACATTTGAATATACATGAATGAAAATAAAACTCTCATCTCACATAAAACCCCCCGGCTATTCAATCGCGACAATCCTACACATCATATCTCAGTAACACATAATATCATATATCATCAACGCAAGTAAGTATGCGTACCCCGATTGTCGTTGATCTATAGCAACGAAACCGGCGATATCGACATACTACACTTACGGTCACAGAATAGAAAGTGTAAAACTGCAATATTTGGAATCCACATTCTCTTTAGACATCGTAAATGCGAAATATCACATACTTCGTATTTCATGTCCAACTATATGAATTCCACATATTGCATCATATTCCAGATAATTAGACAGTATTAAAGTTTTCGAACGAGTGATCAAATACCCAAAATTTCCCAAAGCTCAACACTTGAGCGGAGTTCAAAAACCTGGAGTGTGACACAGTAGTAGCGGTCCAGCCGTAGAAGGGTCAAGCCAACGCCTCACATGTGGCACGCCGTACTGCCCCAAACCCTAAGGTTCAAAGGGCAGTTCAACACGGTCACATAATCGAGTTAAGGTTTGTTGTCTTCTAGAGGGTCCACCACAAAACTTGCACGTAGTTCCGAAAAATTTAAACCCCGTGAAAAGTAAGCAAATGATACTCGTTCGAACAATTCAATACTTTCTAAATTACCCGGAAGAAAGCATGAAATTAAAATTCCGATCTTATCACCGAATCCAAAACAATCTCCAGAACATATGTCACTGAAACTAGATTAAAAATACCCAAAAACATCTATAAGCAAACAAGAAGCTCACTGTACAAAAACGAAGCCTTAATGGCTCTGTACGGCCGAGGAGCGGTGGGATTTTCTTATTAGGGTTTCATTTTTTACAGTGTGTCTTATAATTCCTTGCTGTATATTTTACATATTTTTAATTCTAAAAAATAACAGTTTTCGAAAAATGTCCAGAGAGTGCTAAATATCCGTATTTTCCAGTTCGATCGGAGTTTTAACTTCGTTAAAGTGTCGCCTAATGTTCTAGGTCGGCTCTGATACCAATGTTAGGTTTACCTAGCACATTATGAAGGGTTTGGAAGCATCACATGTACCAAAGATTAAATTTTTAGGGTGCTAAGTATGCATACAAAGAATCATTCCTAGAAAAATTAGGGTTTCAAAAACTACACATCATCACAAATAGGTTAAGCTAGGGTTTTGAGAGTACAACCTTTGTAGCTCCCTACGCTAGACTCCTCGGCTACTTGGGGTTTGGAAAAGGTCCACTTGAACTCCTCTAGGTCCACGATGATCCACCCGGAGTCCGCTTTGTCCAATCTTGCAACTTCACTTGATCAAGAGAAAGAAATGAAGCTAACACTCTAAACAAGTGGGCAAGACTTGTGTAGAATGATGTTGTGGTGGCTTTTCTCACTTCAAAATCCTAACTTGGTGAGTAATTTGCTCACTAGAGAAATCTAGAGAGCAAAAGAAGAAGGAGGAAGAAGATGATGGCCTTTTTAGAACAAGAGAAAAGATAATCTCATGTGAAAAAATAGAAAATATATGTATATATATTTTCCACTTCTCATCTCAAACCATGGTTAAATTATAAAGATATTATTGTATTTGAGTTTAAAACACAACAGAAAAGTTAATCCATGGTTAAAGGGTAGGTGAGCATGGTTAGGTCAAAGAAGAGTGTAGAAAGTAAACCATGAATTATCCTTTTCTTTTCTTTTGTTTTTAACACAAATACAATATATATCCATATATATAAAACCATGGTGTGAGTCTTATATTGCCACTATTTTCTATGTATATACAACCATGAAGGATGATTTATGTATGTATGTGTGCATGCACATCCATATGTGCATGAAACAAGAAGGAATGCATACATGCATGCATAAATCAAAAAATACAAGAAATGATTTCTAGTGAGAATCTAATGGTTAAATGATAAATCAAAACTTGATTTATCAATCCGGCCATATCACATACGACCCAACCAAAAGCAAGCCGTCCGATTAATATACGGTATCTTATACGCGCATTTTAACCGGGTCCATGCGCATATCGCATACTCGCACCACAACGTTTCGTCTGGACTAGGTAACTCCTTTGTGGGACTCTAAGACTCGTCAATACACCGGCAGTGGGTGATGATCATATCAAGCACCCCCAAGCCGCAAGCGGTCAGCTAAATGTAACGGCCACCCGGGTATTGAGCGATCAGAAGATAACAAGCGAACCTGCTACAACTCCCGTCGAGCCAACCGGCAACACTACCGTGCAGTCCGGTCTCTTCGTCAGATATGCTGCATATCGAGCCTAGGGATGGTAAACATCAGACCCCAATAATCGAAAAGTCGTGCCGATGCGAGGCCCATAACGGGTCGAGAAACTACTGGTAACACTTACCAGTAAATCTCTAAAACAGCCCTGGCCAGGGACTTCCCTGTTACGGCCAATCGAGCACAGCGCAACATCAACCCCCAATACCGGGAGAGACGAAACCCCTCCTATCGCTCATTGCCTTCATGTGAATCGGGACTGTACCCAAAAACCACCGTTGTGCACGCCCTCATGGACGTGGTAAGGTGGAAATCAAAGCACAGTGGGAATCACACAAGACTCTATGACGATCTCGGGTCTACAGACTAACCTGCACATGTGACACCTGAGAACTGCCATCTGACGTGAGGTATAATACCACCCGGGAGTTTTCGGCGAGTCCGTCCAGTGTACCCAGTCTGCACTGAGCACCCGTATACCATCTCTGATGTCAAACATCAATGGATATGGGATCATCTATCGCCCATCTCATAGGTCGAGAAGCGTATACGCTAGTCTACACTGGTATATCGATGCCCCGTCTCGATACACCCACGACTAGGGACCTTAAAGGATGTACTTATGGACTACCATGTCCCTACTAGTATGATCCACATCATAGTCCAGGTAGTCAAGTACACATCCTAAAGGATTTACCAACATGTAACTATAAGACAGTATAAAAAGACAAGTATACATGTTAAGATAAAGGGCAACCACATAGCATACTATCATATCGAGCAAGAAAGTCATCTCTATATATGTCCAAGCATCCAATATAATATACATCATTTGTACAATACTGGCCTCTAGGGCATACATACAACTAACACTTATGGACTACCATGTCCCCACTAGTATGATCCGCATCACAGTCCAGGTAGTCAAGTACACATCCTAAGGGCTTTACCAACATGTAACAGAGAGACAATCAGTGTACACATTAAGGTAGAGAGCAACCAGATAGCATACTATCATGTCGAGCAAGAAAGTCCTCCCTATATATGTCCAAGCATCCACTACAATATACATCCTATGTATAGTAATGGCCTCTAGGGCATACATATAACTAACAATCTCCCACTTGCACTAGGGCCATCTGATAGCAGTGGTTGTAGTATCTCATACTCAACCATCCCATAAAAGTCTCTCTCTGGGAAAAGGCCTTTATGAGTGGATCCGCCGTGTTGTCCTTTGAGTCTACTCTCCTAACCTCGATCTCCCTGGAGATCAACCATCTCCATGATCAGGTGATACTGCCAAAGAATTTTATCTGGAATTCTGATGGGACGGTAGTTCCTTGGCTAAAGCCACAACACCATTGTCATACAATGGCAGGAACGAAGTTCATCTCATGAACGAATATACACCCAGACAGCCTCTTTGGTAGTATCTTAAGTAGCGATGTATCCAGCCTTTATCGTCTCGTATGCTACGGTATCTAGCTTGGAACTCTTCCAACATACCGTCCCTTTACTGAGGGTAAAGACAATGCCTGTGACTGACTTTCAGTCCTCTTTATCACCCAGGAACCTTTCCAGTGATTCTCCCCCGGATCGATTGATACCATCTCACTACAACTAGTGAGTATCCTAATATCCAATTAGACCTATCTCATAGATCAAAACTAAGGATTTTAGGAGGTATCACTTTGATCCTATATGGAGAATCCTTGTGATAAGCGGAGATTGACCGAGCGTAGCATAGGAAACTCCTTCCCTATCAAGAGTATGTCATCCACGTACTCTACGAGGATCATTACCATACTCCCTACTACCTTTTTGTTTATACAAGGTTCATCTACCATTTTGATGATGTCAAACTCTTTGACTAACACATCAAAACATATATTCCAACTCCGCGATGCCTGTTTTATCACAAAAAACATCTTGCACACGTTTCCGCTGCTCCCACTGTCTATGAAGCCCTCTGGCTGTGTACTTATAGATGCTCTCTTCCAAAACATTATTTAGAAAAAGCAGTCATGACACCCAACCACCATATATCGTAGTCATGGTATGTAGCCGTGGCAAGTAGGTTTCATCATAATCCATACCTGGTCAATGATGCAAACCTTTAACAAGTCTAGCTTTGAAAGTCTCAACTTTTCCATGTACACCAAGTAATCTTCTCAAGATATACTTGCTCCTGATGGGGATTTAACCCTTCAGATAAAGCAACCAAAGTCCATACTTTGTTGGTGTATAAGGATTCCATCTCAGATCGACAAGCATCCAGCCATTCTTACAGAGTCTCACTCCTGATGGCCAGCTCGAAACTAGTTGGGTCATCATCTCATGATGCAATCCTCGCTCCCACTGTCATAGAGAAACCGAAGTATCACTCAGGTGGGTGAGGAATCCTACTAGATCGGCGGAGAGGCTGAGGTTCGTTGGTTACTATTGAATCCTTTGGTTCTACCAAATCATCAGCTGCAGTTTGTATAGCTGGAACTTTTCCAGTTCTACATAACATACCTTGCCTCGAGCTTGTCCGGATTTTGGTTTTAGACATAGGCCGGACAACCCCAAATCTTAACTAGCTTAAGACATGGGCTCTTCCTATACCATATCTCATATGGAGTGGTAGGCTGTGATCTGATTCGAACCTAATTCAATAGGTATGCAGCTTCTTAAGTGCATAACCCCCAAAAGGAAACAGGTAACTCAGTAGTACTCATCATAGAGCGCACCATATCGCATAGGGTGCTATTACTCCGCCCCGATATACTATCGTGCTATGGTGTATACGGAGGAGTAATACTGAGAGAGAATCTCATTCTCCTTTAGAATAGTCCAGGAATTCCGTGCTCAAGTATTCTCCTCCTTGATCTCATCAAAGGACATAATACTTATACCCGTATTTTGGTTCTCTACATCTAACTTATATTCTGTGATTATCTCAAAAGTTTCGGACTTATGTTTCAACAGGAACATATGTCTGAATCTTGAAAGATCATCAGAGAATGTAATGAAGTGCAAAGAACCGGTCTTGGCATGTGTAGACAGGAGACCTTACATATATATCATCATGTATCAGTCCCAAGAGTTTACTAACTCTTTCTCTGTTTCCAATAAACAGAGTTATGGTCATCTTATCTTTGTGACATGACTGGCAAGTTTCACAAGATGTAAATTTAAACTGATTTAAATATGCATCTAAATGTAACTTAAGCTAGTCGGGTCACATTGATATGACCTAGTCTACAATACCTCAAGAAGGAATAGTTCATATCTGAACTTTTCTTCTTGTGTATGTTCTGTATACTAGGAACTGTAGTTTGATTTAGAACGTCAATGCTTTTAGATAACGTGCCTGAACCGATTAACTTTTGAAATGTTCAAAACAATATTCAACAGTACAAAATTATATCCTTTTTTAATAAATAAAGAGATTGATATGATTTTGTATATCAGGTTCGGTATCTAATAGCATTTGTTCAGAATCAATGTATTGATAATACAGGGTGACAGTGACCAATAGACTTGGCTGCAACACTTGCACCGTTTTCTGTCTCATGAAACTTATGACCCGTTCTCAGTTCTCTTCCTTTCTGTAGCCATTGTAATGGATTACATATATCTGGGATCCTGATCCGGTATCTAATACCCAGGATGTAGAGAATACTGAGAAATAGTTCTTTATAATGAACACACCCGAAGGAGATGCATCTCATGCACTTTCTTCGTTTGGGCGGCATGGGAATCCTAGTATTCCCCTATTTCCTGCTCGGTCTTATAACAATTATAAGGTAGAGCGGGACCAACGTTCCCCAGCTTAGTATAACAAGCGGGTTCGGTCAATACATCCATATTATTATCTTGATTAAGGCATGACATGGTCGCTACCTGGAGAGAGAGAGAAGAAAACACTCTTGCAAGATTAGATTGGTTATTTATTTTATCTAATCAGGATGGCTCCCACTGTTTTTATTAAATCTTCCTTCAAACCCTAAAAGGAAAGACTAGCCGGGATTAATTACACACTACAAGTTCGCCAATCTTTCAGCCAGGCCAGTGTCGGTACTTTGAGGGAGGTCCCCCGTGCTTTCGCACGAACCTAATTAATGTAAACCTCGTTTTCCCAGAGGCGTAACCTCGTTAACACCTTTCTAGACACCTACTTGGTCGGCTAATTGTAATGTGTAAAACTCTCCTAGGAGTAACTCTTACTCGCAGCGGGTATCGGGATCCAACTATCTCATAAAAGGTATGCAATCTCATTGCAAATTTCAACACTTGAAATTCCCGATAACATTTTACCCCAAACAATCTATGACCTTGACAAGGTCAACAAACCATAGACCGTAAGTCAAGTTCAACCCGTCATTTCTTGATTGAATTAAGCCCACCAGCACGACCCTTGACAAGGTCAACAAGGCCGTACGACTACCCTAACCCAATCTGCATCATATGCATAAGCAGATAAATAGTGGTCAGCTACCGCACACTGCGCCTTGACAAGGTCAACAAACGCAGCACGAATACTAAGAAGGACTTATCTGAAATGACGGAGGGCTACGACAGGTTTTTCTGAAACCTATTGCGTAACGAACTTGATATCGTTGTAGAATCAAATGATTTTAAAATGGAGTGTTTTTGAGTATTTTCTAGTTTTGCTAAAGGGGTCACTCCCGGTGAAGGGATCGTCGGCCCTTTCCTCGTCGAATGAGGTGCAGGATATATCATATATATCACTGTGCAAAGCAAGAACTATAGAAGAAATCAAAAGACAAACCGAGGGTTGTAGCATCTGCCAGTCATTGCTAAAGGGGTCACTCCCGGTGAAGGGATCTCGGCCCTTTCCTCATCGAATAAGGTGCAGGATGTTCTACAAGGAACACCGCGATGCAAAGCAAGAACTGTAGCTACCTGTTTTTGAAAATTCGATTCCACAACATCTTTTAGGTTTCTTTTTCTTTCATTAATCTCATTAATGAAGTCCCATCATTTAAATCACTTAAACATCACAGATAAATACGACGTACACTTATGCCATCCGCCTTCGCCTCGATGTCCAGTCTGCACCGTTAGGTTAGGTGACTAACGGCAGAGCGGGGAAGGGCTAGCGCGGGTGTAAAACATAAGTAACGTCTATATAATATATCATATATACTATATACAGCATTTATCACAGCACATCAAATGATCACATCACAGATATCGCAGCAGAAGAAGCATATGAAACATTGGATATACTAGGACGTCCGTATTTTATTTTGAGCCTCTATAAAAAACGGATTCCACGGTCGCGATGAATAGCCAAACCCACACCCCTAGACCTCTACGAGAGCGGCAAGAAACCCTACTAATTCTAGAGTTAGGCGACCCGGACTCAACTCCTCGAGTTGGTCTCCCACTGGACCCTAGAACCCGGTTACTTATGCTCCCCTCCTTGGGTCTATCCTAGTGCGGAAAAGTAAATAATATACAAATGGTGATATCATCCGCAATCTGGAAGTGCCCCAATAAAAGAATATTACATACAAGTATTTACATGAATGAAAATGAAAAACTCTCATCTCACATAAAAATCCCCGGCTATTCAAACACGACGATCCAATATAACATATCCAGCAACACATAACATCACATGTCATCAACGTAAGTAAATATGCCCATCCCAATTGTCGTTGACATATAGCAACGAAACCGGCGATATCACATATTACACTTACGGTCGTAGAAAAGAAAGTGTAAAACTACAACAGTTGGAATCCGCAAACTCTTTAGACATCGCATGCCTAACCAAATGAATTCCTTAGACATCGCATGGCTAACAATTATAAACCCCGCATTTTAGTCTCATTATCGAAAACTCTTTTCAATATCAAGTCGGGCAATTCAACAAGATTCCCGACATCCTGATCGAATGCTCGTCGCAAACTTTAGTATATAGCCGCACCCCCGATGCCGTCGACGAAGTGCACTAAGGCGGAACACCGCTGACGCGAGCACCCGAACGGATGCTTTTGGCTACGGGGTTCTCCTACAGTCACTTGGTTGGGGCTATGGGGCGTGGCTGTCTATTAAGTTTACCCGGCGAGTACCCGCATACGCTACGTGATTGCGACGGACTTTTGATCACATCAAAATCCCGTGGCAACCGATCAAGGGAGACTAAACTGCTATGTTTATAACATTCAAAACAGTTATCACATAACTACTTGTGGATTCCAAATATTGTATCACATTCCAGATAAATAGAAAATGTTAAACTTTCCGATCGAACAATCAAACACCCAAGTTTTCCCGAAACAGCTCAACACTTGAAATAAGTTAAAAAACATCCATTTCATGCCATGGTACCAATGGTCCAGCCGTAGAAAGGTCAAGCCAACGCCTCACATGTGGCACGCCGTACTGCCCCAAACCCTAAGGTTCAGAAGGCAGTTCAAGACAGTCACATAATCGAGTTAAGGTTTGTTGTCTTCTAGAGTGTCCATCGCGTTACTTGCACTACTTAGACGTCTTTAAACTACGGAAAGATCCAACACTTGGAAATTTCCCGACAGGGGAAAAAGTGGGTATTTATATCCGGTCGAACTTTTCAACATTTTCTAAAATTATCCGGAAGAACACATAGACGAAGTTAGACTTCCAGATCGAAACACCGAGTCCCCAATACAACCCAAAAAACTCAACTCTTGAGTAAAATTTAAAAATTCCCAGAAAACACAGCAATTCCAGAAATAAATTACTGTGCAAACCACGTGGCCTAACTCACCAATATGGCCGCGGAACCGCCGCTCAAGCCAGGGTGGGGCCGCGGTTCCACGGCGCATTGGTTGAGTTGGGGTCACGTGCTGCACAGTAACTCCTACAATTCCCTGCTGAATTTTTTGGATATTTTTAATTCACAAAATTCCACAGTTTCAGAAAATGTACAGAAAGGGGTATCGATTAGGGTTTCGGGGTTCGATCGGGTTTCTAACATCGTCTACCAATCGCCTAAAGCTCTAGCTAGGCTCTGATACCACTGTAGGGTTCCTAGGCACACTCATGAGGTTCCACAAGTGATCAACCATGCCAAATTCAAAAATTTATGTGCCGAGAAACCCTATGCAAGATCGTTAACTAGAGGATAGGCGAAACTAGAAGCTAGCAAACAACTTTACTAATAAGTGAAAGGGATTACAACCTTTGTAGATCGAGTCCTCCACTTCCAAAGCTCCATGTAGACGTCCCTCCGCTGCGATCATCGGAATCCCGGACTCTAGCGTTGGTTTCATCAGAGAAATGAGCGGGCTAGGTCTTTGACTTCGATGCCGAAGATGATCTATGTCGAGGCGACTCAAACTCAAGCTCCATCTTCACTTGGTCATGGACCTTGTGAAGAAAACACCCTATACAACATGGAAAGTGGTAGAGGATGAAGAAATAGGAAGTGGGTTCACTTTGGATTTGGATTTCTCACTTGATTTCATCACTTAGAATTTTCTAGCAACCTTTTCCTTTCTTCATGAAGAAGAAGAAGAAGAAAGAAAAAGAATTATTCTTGAAAACAATAAATCAAGTGATGCTTATCATAATGCAACCATGGGTAATGTAAACACATGTAGAGAATAAACTAGGGTTTAGGTGTAATGATTAGGTTAAGGAAAAAACAAAATGGTTAAGACTTTCAAAGCTTCATGAAGCTTCAAGAATTAAACAAAGCAAGCCACCATTTTTGTTTTTGCCAAAATAAATAAATTAATTAAAACCCTAACCATTAACCTAAACATGGTTTAAAGCATACACACACCCAAGTTTGCATGTATCATCAAACATGATACAAACTAGTGCACAAACATATATCATATATATAATGTGCACAATCAAGTGAGAAAAACATCTTTAGTGAACAAATACTAGTTAATGTAAAATAATATATCAAATATACAATTATACATTAAATCATTAAATCAACACTTGATTTAACGATCAGGTCATAACCGACTAATATCAGGTGTATCAGTATATCGAATCAACATTTGATTCGGTAACCCGACTATATCTTATATAACCGTCTGGTGATACAAATCGCGAGAATAGAATTCAGTATCATATACTGGTATTATTCTCGGTCCCGCACATATCTCATATGTGCTCCTATTTCGTTTCGCTTGAGCCAGGAAACCTCTGTGTCGGACTCTAAAGACTCGTCAATACGCCGGCAGCAGGTGATGATCATATCAAACACCCACAAGCCGCAAGCGGTCTGCTAAACGTAACTGCCACCCGGGTATTGAGCGATCAGAAGATCAACGAGCAAGCCCGCTCACACTCCTGTGAATCCAACCAGTAACACTTACCATACAGTCCGGTATCGTCGTCTGATATGTCGCATATCTCGCCTAGGGGTGGTAAACGTCAGACCCCAATAGCTCGATAAGTCATGTCGATATGAGGTCTATAACAGTTCGAGAAACTACTGGTAACACTTACCAGTAAATCTCAGCAACCCTGGCCATGGATTTCCGGTTATAGCCAATCGAACACAGCACAACATCAACTCCCTATACCGGGAGAGACGAATCCCCTCCTATCGCTCATTGCCTCCATGTGATTCGGGACTTTACCTAAAAACCACCGTTTTGCACGCCCTCTTGGACGTGGTAAAGTGGAAATCAAAGCACAATGGGAATCACACAAGACTCTATGACGATCTCGGATCTACAGACTAACCTGTACCAGTGTCACCAGAGAACTGCCATCTGACGTAAGGTATAATACCATCTGGGAGTTCTCGGCGAGTCCGTCCAGTGTACCCAGTCTCTACTGAGCACCCGTATATCATCTCTGATGTCAAACACCAATGGATATGGGATCATCCATCGCCCATCTGTATGGGTCGAGAAGGTATACTCTAGTCTACTCTGGTATATCGATGCCCCATCTCGATACACCCACGACTAGGGACCTTGAAAGATGTACTTATGGACTACCATGTCCCCACTAGTATGATCCGCATCATAGTCCAGGTAGTCAAGTACACATCCTAAGGTCTTTACCAACATGTAACAGAGAGACAATCAGTGTACACGTTAAGGTAAAGAGCAACCAGATAGCATGCGATCATGTCGAGCAAGTCCTCCCTATATTTGTCCAAGCATCCACTACAATATACATCTTATGTATAGTAATGGCCTCTAGGGCATACATATAACTAACAGTTCATTACGTTAAAGGTTTTTCGCCAAAAACCATTCGTAGCCTTCCGTCATTTCAGACGGGTAGCACTTAGTATTCGTGCTATGTTTGTTGGCCAAAGTCAAGGCATAGTGTATGGTAGCTATTTGTTACTTTTCTGTTGCATAGATAAATGCGTTGGTTTGGGACAGTCGTACTGCTTTGTTGGCCAAAATCAAGGGTAGGTACGGGTGGGTTCAAATCAACCTGAATAATGACGGGTAGAACTTGACTTGTGACTTATGATTTATTGGCCAAAGTCAAGGTCACAAGAGCATGGGGTAAAAATCACATCGGGAGTTTCTAAAGAAACTGAAACTTGCCAGATATGCGCATACCTTCTGGAGTGTGATAACGTGAGTGAATTCCATCACGTTATCATGCGATGATAGTTGGATCCCGATTCCCACTGATGAGTTGGTTTACTCCTCGGGTGATCTCGACTAATTCTTCTTTCAGGTTTGGAGGAGAATTTGACGTTATAGTGGGAGGTTTCCTGATTAGATAAAGTGATAACCATTCTGATCTAGGTTAGAGTGCACGCTGAGTGTTTCTTTTCTCTCTCTCTTTGGCAGCGACCATGGCCCGACCCATGACTATGACTCAGTGACCAAATTAACCGAACCTTCTTAAAACATTGGCTTTTGGATTGTCAGAGTTGCATACTTCATTACTACTCCTAGTTTTACCGTTTTTCTCCAGAACACCACGTATTACTACGAACATCCACTTCCATTGGATAAAACCATCGTATGGTTATATACGAACTCGAAGGAACTTATTCCAGATTCGAGGATGGTTTCTGGTTCAGGAGAAAAAGAATAGGATTATTCAGTTGTCTTTTTCTTTTACCTTCTCTCAGATTGCGAGTGCTCCTCGGATTAGGACAGTACACCTATTACGCTAATTGGATAGTCTTCTTCCAAACCATAGGCAGGTGCCGAACGGTAGGGAATGAAGAAAACCAATTAGCCTAACGATGCTGTACAGAAGGTAATAAGTTAAAACAAATAAAGGGATTAGTAAGAGGGCAAAGTAAATTGCGACTGCTATTCACGACCAAACAAAGTATTTCATCGCCACTCCTACATCACCTTTGTATTTCTCCAGAACACTCCGTATCACTACAAAGATCCACAGTTTATTAGATACTCCATCGTATGGTTATATACGAACTCGAAGGAACTTGTTCCAGTTCGGGGATGGATTCTGGTTCAGGAGAAATAGGAATAAGGTTTATTCAGTTGTCTTTTATCTTCACTTTCTCTCAGGTTACGAGTAATCCTAAGATTAGGAGAGTACACCCATTATGCTTATTGGATACTCTTCTTCCAAACCATTGGCTGGTGCCGAACGGTAGGGAAGGAAGAAAACCATTTGGCCTAAAGGGGTGTCCAGAAGGTAATGATTAAAGACATATAAAGGGATTTAGAGAGATGGCAAAGAAGTATACGGTTATAGTTGTGAATCTGGATAATGGAAGAGGCATTACTAGGAATACTCGGATACCCTTCCGAAACATTTACATGTTTCAGTTTCACTATGTATCGTTAAAAGAAAACTGATTTCCCAATTATCCCTTACTCCAGGGTATGTATTTACCACGTATGATTATCACATCTGTATGGTTTTACAGATGATGAGTGGGAGTAAGCTATTGGGAATTAGGTGATTGTCCTCATTATATCGGGATTCGTTATAATTGGTGATATTTGAGAAAATCGCCTGGGTAGTTTACCGGACGGAAAATATATGGTTTTGAATATTCGTTGTTGTGCACCAATTTCAAATTGATATATCTGTACGTTTATTTTTATAAAGTGAGATATAACTTTTTGAAATTATGTCTATGACATTTACCTATATCAGTGGATGATTAGATAAGGAGCATTAAACAGCGGTGTAATTCTTCTTAACCATAAGTACAGTTTTCAACCTACGACACACAGGGAATGAGTTATTAGACTCAGAGGACTTATACAGAGTATTGTATGTTGTCCAGTGTCCATGAGGACAGAGGGGTTGGTACTTGTACTATATTCTGTTTCCTTATGACTTCTCTAGTTCTTAGACATGTGTTTCGATGAAATGCAAGGTCTAAGTTTTGAGAAGTTATAGGTATATGAATAAAGTAGAGAACCAGGTATTGCAAGTATCAGGATTCTTCAAGGTGATCAAAGATGTAGATACTTGTGTATGTTATTCAGTTGATAGTAATGATTAAGAGAACTCGCTTCTCTTTCAGGTTACTCATAATTGGAAGTACTCCTAAGTTGAGTAATGTTGATCGGCTTCTCTCCATTTAGTTGACAAGCACTGGAAACAGCTGCATGATTTGAATCTGTTTCCAATTAAATAAGTGCCTCTGTTTCTATATTGGATATAGAATAGTTCATATCTTATCATTGTTAAGGTACGGGGAGTTGTCCGGCTTATGCTTAATGTACGGTTCCTAGGCACACCCATGAGGTTCCACAACAGATCAAACATGGCCAATTCAAAATTTTCTATGTGCCGAGAAACCCTAAACTAGATCGTTACTAGAGGTAAGGCGATGCAAGCAAGTAAACAACTTTAACTAAAAGGAAAGTGACTACAACCTTTGTAGATCCGGTCCTCCACTTCCTTGGCTCCGTGATGACGTCCCTCCGCTGCAACCATCGGAAACCTAGACTTTCGCGGTGCTTTCATCGGAGAAAAGATCGGGCTAGGTCGTCGACTTCGATACCGAAGATGATCTACATCGAGGCTGTAGGGATCCTAGGAACTCTAATGAGGTCTCACAAGGCATCAACCATGCCCGTTTCAAAAATTACGGTGCCGAGAAACCCTAATACGGATCGTTGGTTAGATAAATATGCGAAACAAAGCAACTAGTTAACACTTAACTACAAGAATACGGAAATACAACCTTTGTAGATCCGGTTCTCCACCTCCATAGCTCCGCAATGAAGTCTCCTCGCTGTCCATATCAAATCCCGGGCTCTAGCGTCGGCTTCATCGGAGAAAGAGCGGGCTAGGTCATCGACGACGTGCCGAAGATGATCTACGTCGAGGCATCACTAGATCAAGCTCCACCTTCATCAAGCCTTGAAAACTTGTGAAGGAAACACACTCTACTACTAGGCAAGAGGTAGAGGATGAAGAAATAGGAAGTGGGTTCACTTTAGAATTGGATTTCTCACTCATTTTCATCAATCACCATTGATGAAGTGAAGCTTTCTTCATAGTGAAGAAGAAGAAGAAGAAGAAGAAGAAGATGAAGATAATATTATGATAAGTTTTTTAATAAGAATAATAAAATCATTCTTATCATAATCTTAACCATGGTAATGTGTAGAGAGTTAATTATGGTTGAATGGAATGGTTAGGGTTAAGCATGAGACAAATTGGTTACTCGGTCAAAGTCTTCAAGAAGCTTCAATATGAAACAAAATTAGCCACCATTTTCTCTTTATGCCTTTTTTATTTATTTCCAAAATGAATAAATAGATAAATAAATGAGAAAAGGAAATAAAACCCTAATCATAAGTTTAACATATGGTTTAATTCTTTACACTTAACCAAGTAAACATGTATCATCAAACATGATACAATAAAGTGCACAAAAGTATATCACATATACAATGTGCACATCCAAGTGAGAAAATCCATTTAAAGTGAACCAATACTAGTTAATGCAAAGTAATATATCAAATATATAATTATACATTAAATCATTAAATCAACACTTGATTCAATGATCCGGTCATGTCGCACATAACCGACTAGTATCCAATGTATCGGCTTATCGAATCAATCCTTGATTCGATAACTAGGTTATATCGCATACAACCATTCGATACAATCATCGCGAGAATAGAATACGGTATCACATACACGCATTATTCTCGGTCCCGCACATATCTCATATGCGCTCCTATTTCGTTTCGCTTGAGCCAGGAAACCTCTGTGTAGGACTCTAAAGACTCGTCAATACGCCGGCAGCAGGTGATGATCATATCAAACACCCACAAGCCGCAAGCGGTCTGCTAAACGTAACGGCCACCCGGGTATTTAGCGATCAGAAGATCGACGAGCAAACCCGCTCACACTCCAGTGAATCCAACCAGTAACACTACCGTACAGTCCGGTCTGATCGTCTGATATGTCGCATATCTCGCCTAGGGGTGGTAAACGTCAGACCCCAATAGCTCGATAAGTCGTGTCGATATGAGGTCTATAACAATTCGAGAAACTACTGGTAACACTTACCAGTAAATCTCAGCAACCCTGGCCAGGGATTTCCAGTTATAGCCAATCGAACACAGCGCAACATCAACTCCCTATACCGGGAGAGACGAATCCCCTCCTATCGCTCATTGCCTCCATGTGACTCGGGACTGTACCCAAAAACCACCGTTTTGCATGCCCTCTTGGACGTGGTAAGATGGAAATCAAAGCACAGTGGGAACCACACAAGACACTATGACGATCTCGGGTCAACAGACTACTCTGTACCAGTGTCACCAGAGAACTGCCATCTGACGTAAGGTATAATACCATCTGGGATTTCTTGGCGAGTCCGTCCAGTGTACCCAGTCTCTACCGAGCACCCGTATATCATCTCTGATGTCAAACACCAATGGATATGGGATCATCCATCGTCCATCTGTATGGGTCGAGAAGGTATACGCTAGTCTACTCTAGTATATCGATGCCCCGTCTCGATATACCCACGACTAGGGACTTTGAAGGATGTACTTATGGACTACCATGTCCCCACTAGTATGATCCACATCATAGTCCAGGTAGTCAAGTACACATCCTAAGGGCTTTACCAATATGTAACAGAGAGACAATCAGTGTACACGTTAAGGTAAAGAGCAACCAGATAGCATACTATCATGTAAAGCAAGAAAGTCCTCCCTATATACGTCCTAGCATCCACTACAATATACATCATATGTACAGTAATGGCCTCTAGGGCATACATATAACTAACAATCTCCCACTTGCACTAGGGCCATCTGTAGCAGTGGTTGTAGTATCTCATACACAACCATCCCATAAAAGTCTCTCTCTGGGAATAGGCCTTCGTGAGTAGATCCGCCGTGTTGTCCTCTGAACCTACTCTCCTAACCATGATCACCTTGGAGATCAACTATCTCCATGATCAGGTGATGCTGCCTCAGAATATGTCTGGATCACTGATGGGACCGGCGTTCCTTGGCATAAGCCAAAACTCCATTGTCTCACAATGGTAGGAACGTAGTTCATCTCATGAACCAATATACACCCAAACAGCCTCTTTGGTAGCATCTTTAGTAGCGATGTATCCTGCCTCTATCGTCTAGTATGCCACGGTATCTAGCTTGGAACTCTTCCAACATACCGTCCCTTTACTGAGGGTAAAGACAATGCCTGCGACAGACTTTCAGTCGTCCTTATCACCCTGGAACCCTTCCAGTGATTCTCCCCAGGATCGATTGATACCATCTCATTACAACTAGTGAGAATTCTAACATCCAATTAGATCTATCTCATAGATCCAAAACTCAGGATTTAGGAGGTATCACTTTGATCCTATATGGAGAATCCTTGTGATAAGCGGAGATTGACCGGGCGTAGCATATGAAACTCCTTTCTTATCAAGAGTATGTCATCCACGTACTCTACGAGGATCGTCACTATACTCCCTACTACCTTTTTCTTTATACAAGGTTCATCTACCATTTTGATGATGTCAAACTCTTTGACTAACACATCAAAACAGATGTTCCAACTCCGCGATGTCTGCTTTATCCTATGAAGCATCTTGCACACGTTTCCGCTGCTCCCACTGTTTACGAAGCCCTCTGGCTGTGTACTTATAGACGTTCTCTTCCAAATCATCATTCAGAAAAGCAGTCATGACACCCAACCACCAGATATCGTAGTCATGGTATGTAGCCGTGGCAAGTAGGATCTGGAAGGACTTAAGCATAGGCACTGAAAAGGTTTCATCATTATCCACACTTGGTTGATGACATAAACCTTTTACAAGTCTAGCTTTGAAAGTCTCAACCTTTCCATCTACACCAAGTAATCTTCTCAAGATTTACTTGCTCCTGATGGGGATTTAACCCTTCAGATATAGCAACCAAAGTCCATACTTTGTTGGTGTATAAGGATTCCATCTCAGATCGCTAAGCATCCAGCCATTCTTACAGAGTCCCTACTCTCGATGGCCTGCTCGAAACTAGTTGGGTCATCATCTCATGATGCAATCCTCGCTCCCACTGTCATAGAGAAACCGAAGTATCTCTCAGGTGGGTGAGGAACCCTACTAGATCGGCGGAGAGGCTGAGGTTCGTTGGTAACTATTGAATCCGTTGGTTTTGTCAAATCATCTGCTGTAGTTTGTATAGCTGGAACCTTTCCAGTTCTACATTACAGACCTTGCCTCGAGCTTGTCCGGATTTTGCTTTTCAGACATAGGCTGGACAACCCCAAATCTTAACTAACTTAAGAGATGGGCTCTTCCCTTATCATATCAAATATGAAGTGGTAGGCAACTGATTTGATTTGAACCCTATTCAATAGGTATGCAGCTTCTCAAGTGCATAACTTCCAAATGGAAATAGGTAACTCAGTAGTACTCATCATAGAGCACACCTTATCATATAGGGTGTGATTGCTCCGCCCCGATATACCATCGTGCTATGGTGTATACAGAGGAGTAATGCTGAGAGAGAATCTCATTCTCCTTTAGAATAGTCCAGGAATTCCATGCTCAAGTATTCTCCTCCCTGATCTCATCATAGGACATAATACTTTTACCCGTATTTTGGTTCTCTACTTCTAACTTATATTCCGTGAATATCTCAAAAGGTTCGGACTTGTGTTTCAACAGGAACATAGGTCTGAACTTGAGAGATTATCAGAGAATGTAACGAAGTACAAAGAACCAGTCTTGGCAAGTGTAGACAGGGGACCAACATACATCAACATGTATCATCCCAAGAGTTCACTAACTCTTTCTCTGTTTCCAATAAACAGAGCTGGTGTCATTATATCTTTGTGACATGACTGGCAAGTTTCACAAGATGTAAATTCAAACTGATTTAAATATGCATCTAAAATGTAACTTCAGCCAGTCGGATCGCATTGATATGACCTAGTCTACAATGCCTCAAGAAGGATTCGTTCATTTCTGAACTCTTCCTCTTGTGTGTGATCCATATACTAAGAACTGTAGTTTGATTTAGAACATCAACGCTTTTAGATAACGTGCCTGAACCGATCAACTTTTGATATAGGAAATGTTCAAAACATTATCCAACAATACAAAATTCTATCATTTCTTTACTAATAAAGAGAGTGATATGATTTTGTATATCAGGTTCGGTATCTAATAACATTCGTTCAGAATCAATGTATTGGTAATACAGGGTGACAGTGACCAACAGACTTGGCTGCAACACTTGCCCCGTTTTCTGCCTCATGAAACTTATCACCCGTTCTCAGTTCTCTACCTTTCTGTAGCCCTATGTAATAGATTACATTTCTGGGATCCTGATCCGGTATCTCATACCCAGGACGTAAAGGATACTGAGAAACAGTTCTTTGAAACGAACACACCCGAAGATGATGCATCAGCATGCACTCTCTTCGTTTGGGCGGCATGGGAAATCTGGTATTCCCCAATTTCCTGCTCTATCTTATAACAATTATAAGTTGGAGCGGGACCAACGTTCCCCAGCTCAGTATAACAAGCGGGTTCGGTCAATAATCCGTATTATTATCTTGATTAAGGCGTGATATGGTCGCTACCTGGAGAGAGAGAGAAGAAAACACTCAGCGTGCGCTCTTGCAAGAATAGATTGGTTATTATTTTATCTAATCAGGATGGCTCCCACTGCTTTTTATCAAATCTTCCTTGAAACCCTAAAAGGAAATACTAGCCGGGATTAATTACACACTACATGTTCGCCAATCTTTCAGCCAGGCCAGTGTCGGTACTTTGAGGGAGGTCCCCCGTGCTTTCGCACGAACCTAATTAATGTAAACCTCGTTTTCCCAGAGGCGTAACCCCGTTGACACCTTTCTAGACACCTACTTGATCGGCTGATTGTAATGTGTAAAACTCTCCCAGGAGTAACAATTACTCGCAGCGGGTATCGGGATCCAACTATCTCATAGAAGGTATGCAATCTCATTGCAAATTTCAACACTTGAAATTCCTAATAATATTTTGCCCCTAACGTGCTATGACCTTGACGAAAGCCAACAAACCATAGCCCGCTAGTCAAGTTCAACCCGTACATTTCTTGATCGAATTAAACCCACCCGCACGACCCTTGACGAAAGCCAACAAAGCCGCACGACTACCCTAATCCAATCGCATCGTATGCTGGCAGATAAGCAGCATATAGCTACCGCACACTGCACCTTGACGAAAGCCAACAAATGCAGCACGAATACTATATACAACTTGTCTGAAATGACGGAGGGCTACGACAGGTTTTTCTGAAAACCTATTGTGTAATGAACTTGATATCGTTGTAGAATCAAATGATTTTAAAAATGGAGTGCTTTTGAGGCTTTTCTAGTTTTGCTAAAGGAGTCACTCCCGGTGAAGGGATCGTCGGTCCTTTCCTCATCGAATAAGGTGCGGGATATATCATATATATCACTGTGCAAAGCAAAAAACTCTTAAAAGCAATCAGAAGACAAACCGAGTGTGTAGCATCTGCCAGTTATTGCTAAAGGAGTCACTCCCGGTGAAGGGATCTCGGTCCTTTCCTCATCGAATAATATGCAGGATATATCACATATACCTCTGTGCAAAGCAAGAACTGTAGCTACCTGTTTTATTTTTGAAATTCGATTCTACAGCATCTTAGGTTTCTTTTATTTCATTAATCACATTAATGAAGTCCCATCATTTAAGTACCTAAACATCACAGATAAATACGATGTACACTTATGCCATCCGCATTCGCCTAGATGTCCCCTCGTGCACCGTTAGGTTAGGTAACTAACGGCAGAGCGGGGCAGGGCTAGCGCGAGTGTAAAACATAAGTAACGTCTATATAATATATCATATATACTATATAAAGTATCTATCACAGAACATCACATGATCACATCACAGATATCGCAGCAGAAGAATCATATGAAATATTGGATATACTAGGACGTCCGTGTTTTCAATACGAGCCAGTATAAAACACGGATTCCACGGTCGTGATGAATAGCCAAACCCACACCCCTAGACCCCTACGAGAGCGGCAAGCAACCCTACCAATTCTAGAGTTAGGAGACCCGGACTCGACTCCTCGAGTTGGTCTCCCACTGGACTCCAGAACCCGGTTACTTGTGCTCCCTTCCTTGGGTCTATCCTAGTACGGAAAAGTAAATATTATACAAAAGGTGACAACTTCCGCAACCTGGAAGTGCCCCAATAAAAGAATATTACATACAAGTTTTTACATGAATGAAAATGAAAAACACTCATCTCACATAAAAACCCCCGGCTATTCAAACACGACAATCCAATATAACATATCCAGCAACACATAACATCACATGTCATCAACGTAAGTAAATATGTCCATCCCAATTGTCGTTGACATATAGCAACGAAACCGGCGATATCACATATTACACTTACGGTCACAGAAAAGAAAGTGTAAAACTACAACAGTTGGAATCCGCAACCTCCATAGATATCTCATGCCTAATCAAATGAATTCCTTAGACATCGCATGCCTAACAATTATAAACCCCGCATTTTAGTCTCAAAATCGAAAACACTTTTCAATACCAAGTCGGGTAATTCAACAAGATTCCCGACATCCAGATCGAATGCTCGTCGCAAACTTCAGTAGACGGCTGCACCCCCGATACCGTCGACGAAGTGCACCAAGGCGGAACACCGCTGCCGCGAGCACCCGAACGGATGCTTTCGGCGACGGGGTTCTCCTACAGTCACTTGGTCGGGGGTATGGAGTGAGGCTGTCTATTAAGTTTACCAGGCGAGTATCCGCGTACCCTACGTGATTGCAACGGACTTTTGATCGCATCAAAATTCCGTAGCAACCGATCAAGTGAGACTAAATTGCTAGATTTATAACATTCATTCAGTTATCTCATAACCTTTGTGAATTCCAATTATTGTATCACATTCCGAATAAGATAGAAAATGTTAAACTTTCCGATCGAACAATCGAACACCCAAGTTTTCCCGATACAGATCAACACATGAAACAAGTCTAAAAACATTCAGTTCGTGCCTCAGTACCAACGGTCCAGCCGTAGAAGGGTCAAGCCACGGCCTCACATGTGGCACGCCGTACTGCCCCAAACCCGAAGGTTCAAAGGGCAGTTCAAGACGGTCACATAATCGAGTTAAGGTTTGTTGTCTTCTAGAGGGTCCATCGAGTTACTTGCACTACTTAGAACGTCTTTAAACCACGGAAAAATCCAACACTTGGAAATTTCCCGACAGGGGAAAAGTTGGGTATTTATATCCGGTCGAACTTTTTAACATATTCTAAAATTTATCCGGAAAGCCACATAGACAAAATCTGATACTCCGATCGAAACACCGAATCTCCAAAACAACCCCAGAATATCCAACTCATGAATAAATATTAAAAAATCCCAAAAAATCCAGCACCAGAAATGATGAATTACTGTACAAACAGTGAATGATGATGTCAACAACATGCCGCGGAACCGCCGCATAAGCTAGGCTTATGCCGCGGTTCCGCCGCTCATTAGAGGGATCATGAGAAAATTTTTGCGCCGTAATTCTTAGAATTCCCTGCTGAATTTTTTAAGAATTTTTAATTTGGAAAAATCCACGGTTTTAGAAAAAGTCCAGAGAGCATTTTCCGGGTTAGGTTTTCGGTTCGATCGGGTTTCAAACGTCGTCTAGACTTCGCCTAAGGCTCTAGCTAGTCTCTGGTACCACTGTAGGGATCCTAGGAACTCTAATGAGGTCTCACAAGGCATCAACCATGCCCGTTTCAAAAATTACGGTGCCGAAAAACCCTAATACGGATCGTTGGCTAGATAAATAGGCGAAACAAAGCAACTAGTTAACACTTAACTACAAGAATACGGAAATACAACCTTTGTAGATCCGGTTCTCCACCTCCATAGCTCCGCAATGAAGTCTCCTCGCTGTCTATATCAAATCCCGGGCTCTAGCGTCGGCTTCATCGGAGAAAGAGCGGGCAAGGTCATCGACGACGTGCCGAAGATGATATACGTCGAGGCATCACTAGATCAAGCTCCACCTTCATCAAGCCTTGAAAACTTGTGAAGGAAACACACTCTACTACTTGGCAAGAGGTAGAGGATGAAGAAATAGGAAGTGGGTTCACTTTAGAATTGGATTTCTCACTCATTTTCATCAATCACCATTGATGAAGTGAAGCTTTCTTCATAGCGAAGAAGAAGAAGATGAAGATAATATTATGATAAGTTTTTTAATAAGAATAATAAAATCATTCTTATCATAATCTTAACCATGGTAATGTGTATAGAGTTAATCATGGTTGAATGGAATGGTTAGGGTTAAGCATGAGACAAAATGGTCACTTGGTCAAAGTCTTTAAGAAGCTTCAATATGAAACAAAATTAGCCACCATTTTCTCTTTATGCCTTTTTTATTTATTTCCAAAATGAATAAATAGATAAATAAATGAGAAAAGGAAATAAAACCCTAATCATAAGTTTAACCATGGTTTAATTCTTTATACTTAAACTAGTAAACATGTATCATCAAACATGATACAATAAAGTGCACAAAAGTATATCACATATACAATGTGCACATCCAAGTGAGAAAATCCATTTAAAGTGAACCAATACTAGTTAATGCAAAGTAATATATCAAATATATAATTATACATTAAATCATTAAATCAACACTTGATTCAATGATCCGGTCATGTCGCACATAACCGACTAGTATCCAATGTATCGGCTTATCGAATCAATCCTTGATTCGATAACTAGGTTATATCGCATACAACCATTCGATACAATCATCGCGAGAATAGAATACGGTATCACATACACGCATTATTCTCGGTCCCGCACATATCTCATATGCGCTCCTATTTCGTTTCGCTTGAGCCAGGAAACCTCTGTGTAGGACTCTAAAGACTCGTCAATACGCCGCCAGCAGGTGATGATCATATGAAACACCCACAAGCCGCAAGCAGTCTGCTAAACGTAACGGCCACCCGGGTATTGAGCGATCAGAAGATCGACGAGCAAGCCCGCTCACACTCCAGTGAATCCAACCAGTAACACTACCGTACAATCCGGTCTGATCGTCTGATATGTCGCATATCTCGCCTAGGGGTGGTAAACGTCAGACCCCAATAGCTCGATAAGTCGTGTCGATATGAGGTCTATAACAATTCGAGAAACTACTGGTAACACTTACCAGTAAATCTCAGCAACCCTGGCCAGGGATTTCCGGTTATAGCCAATCGAACACAGCGCAACATCAACTCCCTATACCGGGAGAGACGAATCCCCTCCTATCGCTCATTGCCTCCATGTGACTCGGGACTGTACCCAAAAACCACCGTTTTGCACACCCTCTTGGACGTGGTAAGATGGAAATCAAAGCACAGTGGGAACCACACAAGACTCTATGACGATCTCAGGTCAACAGACTACTCTGTACCAGTGTCACCAGAGAACTGCCATCTGACGTAAGGTATAATACCATCTGGGAGTTCTCGGCGAGTCCGTCCAGTGTACCCAGTCTCTACTGAGCACCCGTATATCATCTCTGATGTCAAACACCAATGGATATGGGATCATCCATCGCCCATCTGTATGGGTCGAGAAGGTATATGCTAGTCTACTCTGGTATATCGATGCCCCGTCTCGATATACACACGACTAGGGACTTTGAAGGATGTACTTATGGACTACCATGTCCCCACTAGTATGATCCGCATCATAGTCCAGGTAGTCAAGTACACATCCTAAGGGCTTTACCAATATGTAACAGAGAGACAATCAGTGTACACGTTAAGGTAAAGAGCAACCAGATAGCATACTATCATGTCAAGCAAGAAAGTCCTCCCTATATACGTCCTAGCATCCACTACAATATACATCATATGTACAGTAATGGCCTCTAGGGCATACATATAACTAACAGAGGCAACTCAAGATCAAGCTCCAACTTCACCAAGTCATGATACTTGTGAAGAAAATACCCTATACTACATGGCAAGTGGTTGAGGATGAAGAAATAGGAAGTGGGTTCACTTTGGATTTGGATTTCTCACTTGGAATCATCACTTAGAAATTTCAAGCAAAGGTTTTTCTTTTTCACTTCATGAAGAAGATGAAGAAGAAGAATGAAAAAAGAATTATCAATAATAGAAAAACAAGTGATGGTTATCATAATGCAACCATGGTTAAGTGTATAGAATAAACTAGGGTTAGGTGAATGGTTAGGTTAAGCAAAAGAAACAAAAATGGTTGAACTTTTCAAAGCTTTATAAAGCTTCAAAGTAAATCCAAAAGAAGCAACCATTTCATTTCTTGCTATAAAGTACAAATAAATAAAATAAATAATCAAGAGAAGATAATAAAACCCTAACCATTCACTTAAAAATGGTTTAAAGCAAACACAAACCCAAGTTTGCATGTATCATCAAACATGATACAAAATAGTGCACAAAAATATATCACATATACAACTTGTGCATTTCAAGTGAGAAAATCAATCTTGAGTGAACCAATACTAGTTAATGCAAAGTAATATATCAAATATATAATTATACATTAAATCATTAAATCAACACTTAATTTAATGATCCGGTCATACTGCATACAACCGACTAATATCATGTGTATCAATGTATCGAATCAACATTAGATTCGGTAACCCGGCTATATCACATATAACTGTCCCATGATACATATCGCGAGAATAGAATACAGTATCATATACTGGTATTATTCTCGGTCCCGCACATATCTCATATGCGCTCTTATTTCGTTTCGCTTGAGCCAGGGAACCTCTGTGTAGGACTCTAAAGACTCGTCAATACACCGGCAGCAGGTGATGATCATATCAAACACCTACAAGCCGCAAGCGGTCTGCTAAACATAACGACCACCCGGATATTGAGCGATCAGAAGATCGACGAGCAAGCCCGCTCACACTCCTGTGAATCCAACCAGTAACACTTACCGTAAAGTCCGGTCTGTTTGTCTGATATGTCGCATATCTCGCCTAGGGGTGGTAAACGTCAGACCCCAATAGCTTGATAAGTCATGCCGACGTGAGGTCCATAACAATCGTGAAACTACTGATAACTCTTACCAGTATATCACTGCAACCCTGGCCAGGGATTTCCAGTTATGGCCAGTCGATCATAGCGCAACATCAACCCCCAATACAGGGAGAGACGAATCCCCTCCTATCGCTCATTGCCTCCATGTGAATCGGGACTGTACCCAAAAACCACCTGTTTGCACGACTCAGTAGAGCCATGGTAGGGTGGAAATCAAAGAATAGTGGCAGACAAACAAGACTCTATGACGATCTCGGGTCAACCGACTAAGCTGTACCAGTGTCACCAGAGAACTGCCATCTGACGTGAGGTATAATACCATCTGGGAGTTCTCGGCGAGTCCGTTCAGTGTACCTAGTCTCCACTGAGCACCCGCATACCATCGCTGATGTCAAACACTAATGGATATGGGATCATCCATCGCCCATCCCATGGGTCGAGATGATATGCGCTAGTCTACTCTGGAATATCGATGTCCCATCTCGATATTCCCACGACTAGGAACATTGAAGGATGTACTCATGGACTACCCAGGCCCCACTAGTATGATCTGCATCATAGTTCTGGAAGTCGAGCATATATCCTAAGGTCTTTATCAACATGTAATAGAGAGACAGCAAGTATACATGATAAGATAAAGAGCAACCAGATAGCGTACTATCATGTCGAGCAAGAAAGTCCTACCTTTATATGTCCCAGCATCCACTACAATATACATCTAATGTACAGTAATGGCCTCTAGGGCATACATATAACTAACAATCTCCCACTTGCACTAGGGCCATCTGTAGCAGTGGTTGCAGTATCACATACTTAACCATCCCATATACGTCTCTCTCTGGGAAAAAGCCTTTGTGTGTGGATCCGCTGTGTTGTCCTCTGAGTCTATTCTCCTAACCTCGATCACCCTGGAGATCAACTATCTCCATGATCAGGTGATGCTGCCTCAGAATATGTCTGGGTCACTGATGGGACCAGGGTTCCCGGGCCAAAGCCACACTTCCATTGTCATACAATGGTAGGAACCTAGTTCATCTTATGAACCAATATACACCCAAACTTCCTCTTTGGTAGTATCTTTAATAGCGATGTTAACAACCTTTATCGTCTAGTTTGCCACGGTATCTAGCTTGGAACTCTTCCAACATACCATCCCTCGACTGAGGGTAAAGGCAATGCCTGCGACTGACATTCAGTCGTCCTTATCACCCTGGAACCTTTCCAGTGATTCACCTTTATCCTATTTGGAGAATCCTTGTGATAAGAGGAGATTGACCGTTCGTAGCATAAGAAACTATTTTCCTATCAAGAGTATGTTGTCCACGTACAATACGAGGATGACCACCTTACTCTCTACTACCATTTTGTGTATACAAGGTTCATCAACTATTTTAATGAAGTCAAACACTTCGACCACCACATCAAAACAGACGTTCCAACTCCGCGATGCCTGCTTTATTCAGTAAAGCAACTTGCACACATTTCCGCTGCTCCCACTATTTACGAAGCCCTCTGGCTGTGTTCTTATAGACGTTCTCTTCTAAATCTTTTTAGAAAAGCAGTCATGGCACCTAACCACCAGATATCGTAGTCATGGTATCTAGCAGTGGCAAGTAGGATCTGGATGGACTTAAGTATAGTCCCTGGAAAAGGTTTCATCATTATCCACGCCTGGTCGATGATGAAAACCTTTAACAAGTCTAGCTTTGAAAGTCTCAACCTTTCCATCTACACCAAGTAATCTTCTCAAGATATACTTGCTCCTGATGGGGATTTAACCCTTCAGATATAGCAGCTAAAGTCCATACTTTGCTGGTGTACATGGATTCCATCTCAGATCGCTAAGCATCCAGCCATTCTTAAAGAGTCCCCACTCTCGATGGCCTGCTCGAAACTAGTTGGGTCATCATCTTATGATGGATTCCTCACTCCCACTGTCATCGAGAAACCGAAGTATCTCTTAAGCGGATGAGGAACCCTGCTAGTTCGGCGGAGAGGCTGAGGTTCGTCGGGGACTATTGAATCCTTTGGTTCTTTCAAATCATCAGTTGCAGTTTTGTATAGCTGGAACCTTTCCAATTCTACAGTACTGACCTTGCATCGATCTTGTCCGGATTTTGCTTTAGACATAGGCCGGACAACCCCAAATCTTAACTTACTTAAGAGATAGGCTCTTCCCATACCATATCTTATATGGAGTGGTAGGCAATGATCTGCTTCGAACCTAATTCAATAGGTATGCAGCTTCTCAAGTGCACAACCCCAAAAGGAAATAGGTAACTTAGTAATACTCATCATAGAGCACACCATATCTAATATTGTGAGATTGCTCCGGCCCGATACACCGTTGTGCTGTAGTGTATTCAGAGGAGTAACACCGAGAGAGAATCTCATTTTCTTTTAGAATAGTCCAAGAATTCCATGCACAAGTATTCTCCTCCCTGATCTTATCACAGGACATAATACTTATACCCGGTTTTGGTTCTCTACTTCTAACTTATATTCTGTGAATAGCTCAAAAGCTTCGGACCTATGTTTTCAACAGGAACATATGGCTGAATCTTGAGAGACTATCATAGAATGTAATGAAGTACAAAGAACCGGTCTTGGCATATGTAGACAGGAGACCTTACATACATCATCATGTATCAGTCCCAAGAGTTTACTAACTCTTTCTCTGTTCCAATAGTCAGAGCAATGGTCATTTAATCTTTGTGACATGACTGCCAAGTTTCACAAGATGTAAATTCAAACTGATTTAAATATGCATCTAAAATGTAACTTAAGCTAGTCGGGTCATATTGATATGACCTAGTCTACAATGCCTCAAGAAGGATTCGTTCATATCTGAACTCTTCCTCTTGTATGTGTTCTGTATACTAGGAACTGTAGTTTGATTTAGAACATCAATGCTTATAGATAACGTGCCTGAACTGATCAACTTTTGATCTAGGAAATGTTCAAAACATTATCCAATAATACAAAATTTTAACATTTCTTTACTTATAAAGAGATTAATATGATTTTGTACATCATGTTCGGTATCTAATAGCATTTGTTCAGAATCAATGTATTGGTAATACAGGGTGACAGTGACCAACAGACTTGGCTGCAACACTTGCCCCGTTTTTTGTCTCATGAAACTTATCACCCGTTCTCAGTTCTCTACCTTTCTATAGCGCTATGTAACAGATTACATGTCTGGGATCCTGATCCAGTATCAGATACCCAGGACGCAGAGGACACTGAGAAACAGTTCTTTATAATGAACACACCTGAAGGAGATGCATCATATGCACTTTCTTCGTTTGGGCGGCATAGGTATTCTGGTATTCCCCTATTTCCTGCTCTGCCTTATAACAATTATAAGTTGGAGCGGGACCAACGTTCCCCAGGTCAGTATAACAAGCGGGTTCGGTCAATAATCCGTATTATTATCTTGATTAAGGCGTGATATGGTCGCTACCTGGAGAGAGAGAGAAGAAAACACTCAGCGTGCGCTCATGCAAGATCAGATTGGTTATTTATTTTATCTAAGCAGGATGGCTCCCACTGTTTTTATCAAATCTTCCTTCAAACCTTAAAAGGAAAGAATAGCCGGGATTAATTACACTCTACAAGTTCGCCAATCTTTCAGCCATGCCAGTGTCGGTACTTTGAGGGAGGTTCCCCGTGATTTCGCACGGTCCTAATTATAATAAATCTCGTTTTCCCAGAGGCGTAAGCCCGTTGACACCTTTCTAGACACCTACTTGATCGGCTAATTATAAAGTGCAAAACTCTCCCAGGAGTAATAATTACTCTCAGTGGGTATCGAGATCCAACTATCATATAGAAGGTATGCAATCTCATTGCAAATTTCAACGCTTGAAACTCCCGATAAAGGTTTTTACCCCAAGCACTTATGACCTTAACTATGGTCAATAAATCAAAAGCACTAGTCAAGTTCTACCCGTCATTTCGTGATTAATTAGGCCCACCCACATGACCCTTAACTAAGGTCAACAAAGTCACGCGACTGTCCTAATTAATCGCATCATATGCGGTGTAGGAAGACATCACATAACTACCGTACACTGTGCCTTGACTATGGTCAACAAACACAGCACGAATACCAAGTACTCTACATCCTCAAATGACGGAGGGTTGCGAATGGTTTTTATGAAAACCTTTAACGCTTTGAACTTGATCTCGTTGCGGAATCAAATGGCTTTTAAATGGAATGTTTTTGAAGCTTTTCTAGTTTTGCTAAAGGGGTCACTCCCGGTGAAGGGATCGTCGGCCGTTTTCTCGTCGAATGAGGTGCGGGATATATCATATATATCACTGTGCAAAGCAGAAATTATAGAAGCAATCAAAAGACAAACCGAGTGTGTAGCATCTGCCAGTTATTGCTAAAGGAGTCACTCCCGGTGAAGGGATCTCGGTCCTTTCCTCATCGAATAAGGTGCAGGATGTTCTTCAAGGAACATCGCGATGCAAAGCAAGAACTGTAGCTACCTGTTTTTATTTTGAAATTCGATACAACAACATCAATTAGGTTTATTTTCTCTCATTAATCTCATTAATGAATATCCCATCATTTAAGTCCATCTAAACATCACAGATAAATATAACGTACGCTTATGCAATCCGCATTCGCCTCGATGTCCCGTCTGCACCGTTAGGTTAGGTAACTAACGCTAGAGCGAGGCAGGGCTAGCACGGGTGTAAAACATAAGCAACGTCTGTATAATATATCATATATACTATATATAATATCTATCTGAACATATCACATGATCATATCACAGATAACGCAGCAGAAAATATCATATGAAATATTGGATATATTAGGACGTCCGTGTTTTTAATACGAGCCGGTATAAAACACGGATACCACGGTCGTGATGAATAACCAATCCCACATCCCTAGACCCCTACGAGAGCGGCAAGCAACCCTACCAATTCTAGGGTTAGGAGACCCGGACTCGACTCCTCGAGATGGTCTACCACTGGACCCTAGAACCCGGTTACTTGTGCTCCCTTCCTTGGGTCTATCCTAATGCAGAAAAGTAAATAATATACAAATGGTGACATCATCCGCAACCAGGAAGTGCCCCAATAAAAGAATATTACATACAAGTTTTTGCATGAATGAAAATGGAAAACACTCATCTCACATAAAACCCCCCCGGCTATTCGAACACGACGATCCAATATAACATATCCAGCAACACATAACATCACATGTCATCAACGTAAGTAAGTATGCATACACCGATTGTCGTCGACGTATAGCAACAATAATCGGCAATAGCACTACATACTACACTTACGGTCACAGAAAAGAAAGTGTAAAACTACAACAGTTGGAATCCGCAACCACTTTAGACATCGCATGCCTAATCAATTGAAATCCTTAGACATCGCATGCCTAACAATTATAAACCCCGCATTTTAGTCTCATTATCGAAAACTCTTTTCAATATCAAGTCGGGCAATTCAACAGGATTCCCGACATCCTGATCGAATACTCGTCGCAAACTTTAGTAGACGGCCGCACCGCCGGATGCCATCGACGAAGTGCACTAAGGCGGAACACCGCTGCCGCGAGCACCCGAACGGATGCTTTCGGCGATGGGGTTCTCCTACAGTCACTTGGTCGGGGCTATGGGGTGTAGCTGTCTATTAAGTTTACCGGCGAGTATCCGCGTTCGCAACGTGATTGCGATGGACTTTTGATCACATCAAAATTCCGTGGCAACCGATCAAGTGAGACTAAACCGCTAGATTTATAACATTCATTCAGTTATCTCATAACTACTTGTGAATTCCAATTATTGTATCACATTCCGGATAAATAGAAAATGTTAAACTTTCCGATCGAACAATCGAGCACCCAAGTTTTCCCGAAACAGCTCCACACATGAAATAGGTTTAAAAACATTCACTTCATGCCTCAGTACCAACGGTCCATCCGTAGAAGGGCCAAGCCAACGCCTCACATGTGGCACGCCGTACTGCCCCAAACCCTAAGGTTCAAAGGGCAGTTCAAGACGGTCACATAATCGAGTTAAGGTTTGTTGTCTTCTAGAGGGTCTATCGCGTTACTTGCACTACTCAGAATGTTCTCAAACTACGGAAAATCCAACAGTTGGAAATTTCCCGGCAGGGGAAAAATTGGGGATTTATATCCGGTCGAACTTTTCAACATATTCCAAAAATACCCGGAAAAACACATAGACGAAGTTAAACTTTCGATCGAAACAACGAACTCCCAATACAACCCAGAAAACTCAACTCTTGAGTATAATTTAAAAATTCCCAGGAAACTCAGCACCAAGAGATAGGAATTACTGTGCAATTTTCACAAAAGAATGTGACTTAATGGCCGCGAAAACGCCGCACGAGCCATGCTCGTGCCGCGGTTCCGCCGTACTTTAGTCGACTCAGGAGCACGTGCTGCACAGTAATCCCTAAAAAACCCTGCTGATTTTTCTGCATATTTTTAAATCACAAAATTCCTAGTTTTTGAAAAATATACAGAGAAGGGTTTTAAACTAGGGTTTCGGGTTCGATCGGACTTCTAACATCGTCTACACTTCGCCTAAGGCTCTAGCTAGGCTCTGATACCACTGTAGGGTTCTTAGGCACACCCATGAGGTTCCACAACAGATCAAACATGGCCAATTCAAAATTTTCTATGTGCCGAGAAACCCTAAACTAGATCGTTACTAGAGGTAAGGCGATGCAAGCAAGTAAAGAACTTTAATTAAAAGGAAAGTGACTACAACCTTTGTAGATCCGGTCCTCCACTTTCTTGGCTCCGTGATGACGTCCCTCCGCTGCAACCATCGGAATCCAAGACTCTCGCGGTGGTTTCATCGGAGAAAAGATCGGGCTAGGTCGTCGACTTCGATGCCGAAGATGATCTACATCGAGGAAACTCAAGATCAATCTCCAACTTCACCAAGTCATGAAACTTGTGAAGAAAACACCCTATACTACATGACAAGTGGTAGAGGATGAAGAAATAGGAAGTGGGTTCACTTTGGATTTGGATTTCTCACTTGGAATCATCACTTAGAAATTTCAAGCAAAGGTTTTTCTTTTTCTCTTCATGAAGAAGATGAAGAAGAAGAATGAAACAAGAATTATCTGTAGGGTTCCTAGGCACTCTCAAGAGGTCTCACAAGGCATCAACCATGCCAATTTTAAATTTTACGGGTGCCGAGAAACCCTAATACGGATCGTTAACTAGATATATAGGCGAAACAAGCAACTAGTTAATAAGATAACTAAAAGAACAGAAATACAACCTTTGTAGATCCGGTCCTCCACCTCCATAGCTCCGCAATGAAGTCTCCTCGCTGTCCAAATGGAATCCCGGGCTCTAGCGTCGGCTTCATCGGAGAAATGGGCGGGCAAGGTCGTCGGCTTCGTGCCGAAGATGATCTACGTCGAGGCATCACAAGATCAAGCTCCCACTTCACCAAGTCATTAAACTTGTGAAGAGAACACCCTATACTACTTGGCAAGAGGTAGAGGATAAAGAAATAGGAAGTGGGTTCACTTTAGAATTGGATTTCTCACTCATTTTCAAGAGTTTCCATTGATGGAGGCAAGCTTCTTCTTGAAGAAGAAGAAGAAGATCAAGAAAGAATATTATGATAAGTTATTTAGAATAGAAAAGAAAAAGAATACTTATCATAACATTAACTATAGTTAGGTGTAGAGAAATGACTAAGGTTAAAAGAATGGTTAGGGTTAAGCTTGAAGACAAAATGGTCATATGGTCAAAGCTTCATGAAGCTTCATCAAGCTTCATGAAAGAAAGAAAGAAAGAATGAAACCATTTTGTTTTCTTTTGTCATTTCATTTTAATCCAAAATAAAAAGATAAATGAATGGACAAATAAATAGAAACCTTAACCATTTACTTAACCTAGGTTTAATTCTTTACACAAACCAATTTTGAATGCATCATCAAACATGATACAATCAAGTGCACAAAAATATATCGCATATACAATGCGCACATCCGAGTGAGAAAATCCATCTTAAGTGAACCGATACTAGTTAATTCAAAGTAATATATCAAATATATAATTATGCATTAAATCATTAAATCAACACTTGATTTAATGATCCGGTCATATCGCATATAACCGACTAATATCAACAGTAACAACTTATCGAATCAACACTTGATCCGATAACCCGGCTATATCGCATATAACCGATCAATGTAACATATCGCGAGAATCGAATACAGTATCACATACTGGTATCATTCTCGGTCCCGCACATATCTCATATGCGCTCCTATTTCGTTTCGCTTGAGCCAGGAAACCTCTGTGTAGGACTCTAAAGACTCGTCAATACGCCGGCAGTAGGTGATGATCATATCAAACACCCACAAGCCGCAAGCGGTCTGCTAAACGTAACGGCCACCCGGGTATTGAGCGATCAGAAGATCGACGAGCAAGCCCGCTCACACTCCTGTGAATCCAACCAGTAACACTTACCGTACAGTCCGGTCTCGTCGTCTGATATGTCGCATATCTCGCCTAAGGGTGGTAAACGTCAGACCCCAATAGCTCGACAAGTCGTGTCGATACGAGGTCTATAACAGTTTGAGAAACTAATGGTAACACTTACCAGTAAATCTCAGCAACCCTGGCCAGGAATTTCCGGTTATAGCCAATCGAACACAGCGCAACATCAACTCCCTATACCGGGAGAGACGAATCCCCTCCTATCGCTCATTGCCACCATGTGATTCGGGACTGCACCCAAAAACCACCGTTTTGCACGCCCTCTTGGACGTGATAAGGTGGAAATCAAAGCACAGTGGGAACCACACAAGACTCTATAACGATCTCGGGTCAACAGACTACTCTGTACCAGTGTCACCAGAGAACTGCCATCTGACGTAAGGTATAATACCATCTGGGAGTTCTCGGCGAGTCCGTCCAGTGTACCCAGTCTCTACTGAGCACCCGTATATCATCTCTGATGTCAAACACCAATGGATATGGGATCATCCATCGCCCATCTGTATGGGTCGAGAAGGTATACGCTAGTCTACACTGGTATATCGATGCCCCGTCTCGATACTCCCACGACTAGGGACTTTGAAGGATGTACTTATGGACTACCATGTCCCCACTAGTATGATCCGCATCATAGTCCAGGTAGTCAAGTACACATCCTAAGGGCTTTACCAACATGTAACAGAGAGACAATCAATGTACACGTTAAGGTAAAGAGTAACCAGATAGCATACTATCATGTCGAGCAAGAAAGTCCTCCCTATATATGTCCCAGCATCCACTACAATATACATCCAATGTACAGTAATGGCCTCTAGGGCATACATACAACTAACAATCTCCCACTTGCACTAGGGCCATCTGATAGCAGTGGTTGTAGTATCTCATATTCAACCATCCCATAAAAGTCTCTCTCTGGGAATAGGCCTTCGTGAGTGGATCCGCCGTGTTGTTCTCTGAGTCTACTCTCCTAACCTCGATCTCCTTGGAGATCAACCATCTCCATGATCAGGTGATACTGCCTTAGAATATGTCTGGATCACTGATGGGACCGGCGTTCCTTGGCATAAGCCATAACTCCATTGTCTCGCAATGGTTGGAACGTAGTTCATCTCATGAACCAATATACACCCAAACAGCCTCTTTGGTAGCATCTTAAGTAGCGATGTATCCAGCCTTAATCGTCTAGTATGCCACGGTATTTAGCTTGGAACTCTTCCAACATACCGCTCCTTTACTGAGGGTAAAGACAATGCCTGCGACTGACATTCAGTCGTCATTATCACCCTGGAACCCTTCCAGTGATTCTCCCCAGGATCGATTGACACCGTCTCACTACAACTTGTGAGAATCCTAACATCCATTTAGATCTATCTCATAGATCCAAAATCCAGGATTTAGGAGGTATCACTTTGATCCTATGTGGAGAATCATTGTGATAAGCGGAGATTGATCGAGCGTAGCATAGGAAACTCCTTCCCTATCAAGAGTATGTCATCCACGTACTCTACGAGGATCGTCACCATACTCCCTACTACCTTTTTGTTTATACAAGGTTCATCTACCATTTTGATGATGCCAAACTTTTTCACTAATCCATCAAAACAGATGTTCCAACTCCGCGATGCCTACTTTATCACATAAACCATCTTGCACACGTTTCCCCTGCTCCCACTGTCTACGAAGCCCTCTGGCTGTGTACTTATAGACGCACTCTTCTAAAACATCATTTAGAAAAGCAGTCATGACACCCAACCGCCAGATATCGTAGTCATGGTATGTAGCCGTGGCAAGTAGGATCTGGATGGACTTAAGCATGGTTCTCTAGAAAAAGTTTCATCATGATCCACACCTGGTCAATGATGCAAACCTTTAACAAGTCTAGCTTTGAAAGTCTCAACTTTTCCATGTACACCAAGTAATCTTCTCAACATATACTTGCTCCTGATGGGGATTTAACCCTTCAGATAAAGCAACTAAAGTCCATACTTTGTTGGTGTATAAGGATTCCATCTCAGATCACTAAGCATCCAGCCATTCTTACAGAGTCCCACTCCTGATGGCCAGCTCGAAACTAGTTGGGTCATCATCTTATGATGCAATCCTTGCTCCCACTGTCATAGAGAAACCGAAGTATCTCTCAGGCGGGTGAGGAACCTTACTAGATCGGCGGAGAGGCTGAGGTTCGTTGGTATCTACAGAATCCTTTGGTTCTTTCAAATCATCAGCTGCAGTTTGTATAGCTGGAACATTTCCAGTTGTACATAACAGACCTTGCCTCGAGCTTGTCCGGATTTTACTTTTAGACATAGGCTGGACAACCCCAAATCTTAACTAACTTAAGAGATGGGCTCTTCCCATATCATATCAAATATGAAGTGGTAGGCAACTGATTTGATTTGAACCCTATTCAATAGGTATGCAGCTTCTTAAGTGCATAACTCCCAAAAAGGAAATAGGTAACTCAGTAGTACTCATCATAGAGCACACCTTATCATATATGGTGTGATTGCTCCACCCCGATATACCATCTTGCTATGGTGTATACGGAGGAGTAATACTGAGAGAGAATCTCATTCTCCTTTAGAAAAGTCCAAGAATTTCGTGCTCAAGTATTCTCCTCCTTGATCTCATCAAAGGACATAATACTTATACCCTTATTTTGGTTCTCTACTTCTAACTTATATTCTGTGAATATCTCAAAAGGTTCGGACTTGTGTTTCAACAGGAACATATGTCTGAATCTTGAGAGATTATCAGAGAATGTAATGAAATACAAAGAACCGGTCTTGGCAGGTGTAGATAGGGGACCTTACATACATCAACATGTATCATTCCAAGAGTTCACTAACTCTTTCTCTGTTTCCAATAAACAGAGCTATGGTCATCGTATCTTTGTGACATGACCGGCAAGTTTCACAAGATGTAAATTCAAACTAATTTAAATATGCATCTAAATGTCACTTCAGCCAGTCGGGTCACATTGATATGACCTAGTCTACAATGCCCCAAGAAGAATTCATTCATTTCTGAACTCTTTCTCTTGTGTGTGTTCTATATACTTAGAACTGTAGTTTGATTTAGAACATTAATGCTTTTAGATAACGTGCCTGAACCGATCAACTTTTGATATAGGAAATGTTCAAAACATTATCCAACAATACAAAATTTTATCATTTCTTTACTAATAAAGTGACTGACATGATTTTGTATATCAGGTTCGGTATCTAATAACATTCGTTCAGAATCAATGTATTGGTAATACAGGGTGACAGTGACCAACAGACTTGGCTGCAACTCTTGCCCCGTTTTCTGCCTCATGAAACTTATCACCCGTTCTCAGTTCTTTACCTATCTTTAGCCCATGTAACATTTTACATATGCGGGATCCTGATCCGGTATCATATACCCAGGACGTAAAGGACACTGAGAAACAGTTCTATGTAATGAACACACCCGAAGATGATGCATCAGCATGCACTTACTTCGTTTGGGCGGCACGGGAATTCTGGTAATCCCCAATTTCCTGCGCTGTCTTATAATAATTATAAGTTGGAGCGGGACCAACGTTCCCCAGCTCAGTATAACAAGCGGGTTCGGTCAAATATCTGTATTATTATCTTGATTAAGGCGTGATATGGTCGCTACCAGGAGAGAGAGAGAAGAAAACACTCAGCGTGCGCTCTTTCAAGAATAGATTGGTTATTATTTTATCTAATCAGGATGGCTCCCACTGCTTTTTATCAAATCTTCCTTCCAACCCAAAAAGGAAAGACTAGCCGGGATTAATTACACGCTACAGGTTCGCCAATCTTTCAGCCAAGCTAGTGTCGGTACTTTGAGGGAGGTCCCCCGTGCTTTCGCACGAACCTAATTAATGTAAACCTCGTTTTCCCAGAGGCGTAACCTCGTCAACACCTTTCTAGACACTTACTTGATCGGCTAATTGTAATGTGTAAAACTCTCCCTGGAGTAACAATTACTCGCAGCGGGTATCGGGATCCAACTATCTCATAGAAGGTATGCAATCTCATTGCAAATTTCAACACTTGAAATTCCCGATAATATTTTGCCCCTAACAAGCTATGACCTTGACGAACGCCAACAAACCATAGCCCGCTAGTCAAGTTCAACCCGTACATTTCTTGATTGAATTAAACCCACCCGCACGACCCTTGACAAAAGCCAACAAAGCCGCACGAGTACCCTAATCCAATCGCATCGTATGCAGCAGATAAGCAGCATATAGCTACCGCACACTACACCTTGACGAAAGCCAACAAATGTAGCACGAATACTATATACAACTTATCTGAAATGACGGAGGGCTACGACAGCTTTTTCTGAAAACCTATTGCGTAATGAACTTGATATCGTTGTAGAATCAAATGATTTTAAAATGGAGTGTTTTTGAGGCTTTTCTAGTTTTGCTAAAAGAGTCACTCCCGGTGAAGGGATCGTCGGTCCTTTCCTCGTCGAATGAGGTGCGGGATATATCATATATATCACTGTGCAAAGCAAAAACTCTTAAAAGCAATCAAAAGACAAACCGAGTGTGTAGTATCTGCCAGTTATTTCTAAAGGAGTCACCCCGGTGAAGGGATCTCGGTCCTTTCCTCATCGAATAAGGTGCAGGATATATCATATATACCACTGTGCAAAGCAAGAATTGTAGCTACCCTTTTTATTTTGAAATTCGATTCTACAACATCTTTAGGTTTCTTTTATTTCATTAATCTCATTAATGAAGTCCCATCATTTAAGTACCTAAACATCACAGATAAATACGACGTACACTTATGCCATCCGCATTCGCCTCGATGTCCCCTCGTGCACCGTTAGGTTAGGTAACTAACCGCAGAGCGGGGCAGGGCTAGCGCGGGTGTAAAACATAAGTAACGCATATATAATATATCATATATACTGTATACTGTATCTATCACAGAACATCACATGATCACATAACAGATATCGCAGCAGAAGAATCATATGAAATATTGGATATACTAGGATGTCCGTGTTTTCAATACGAGCCAGTATAAAACACGGATTCCACGGTCGTGATGAATAGCCAAACCCACACCCTTAGACCCCTACGAGAGCGGCAAGCAACCCTACCAATTCTAGAGTTAGGAGACCCGGACTCGACTCCTCGAGTTGATCTCCCATTGAACTCTAGAACCCGGTTACTTGTGCTCCCCTCCTTGGGTCTATCCTAGTGCAGAAAAGTAAATAATATACAAACGGTGACATCTTCCGCAACCTGGAAGTGCCCCAATAAAAGAATATTACATACAAGTTTTTACATGAATGAAAATGAAAAACACTCATCTCACATAAAAACCCCCGGCTATTCAAACACGACGATCCAATATAACATATCCAGCAACACATAACATCATATATCATCAACGTAAGTAAATATGCGCATCCCAATTGTCGTTGACATATAGCAACGAAACCGGCGATATCACATATTACACTTACGGTCACAGAAAAGAAAGTGTAAAACTACAACAGTTGGAATCCGCAACCACCTCAGACATCGCATGCCTGACCAAATGAATTACTTAGACATCACATGCCTAACAATTATAAACCCCGCATTTTAGTCCCATTATCGAAAACACTTTTCAATATCAAGTCGGGCAATTCAACAAGATTCCCGACATACTGATCGAATGCTCGTCGCAATCTTTAGTAGGCGGCTGCACCCCCGATACCGTCGACGAAGTGCACCAAGGCGGAACACCGCTGCCGCGAGCACCCGAACGGATGCTTTCGGCGACGGGGTTCTCCTACAGTCACTTGGTCGGGGCTATGGAGTGAGGCTGTCTATTAAGTTTATCCGGCGAGTATCCGCGTACGCTACGTGATTGCGACGGACTTTTGATCACATCAAAATTCCGTGGCAACCGATCAAGTGATACTAAACTACTAGATTTATAACATTCATTCAGTTATCTCATAACTTCTTGTGAATTTCAATTATTGTATCACATTCCAGATAAATAGAAAATGTTAAACTTTCCGATCGAAAATTCAAACACCCAAGTTTTCCCGATACAGATCAACACATGAAATAAGTTTTAAAAACATTCAGTTCATGCCTCAGTACCAACGGTCCAGCCGTAGAAGGGTCAAGCCAACGCCTCACATGTGGCACGTCGTACTGCCCCAAACCCTAAGGTTCAAAGGGCAGTTCAAGACGGTCACATAATCGAGTTAAGGTTTGTTGTCTTCTAGAGGGACCATCGCGTTACTTGCACTACTTAGAACGTCATTAAACTACGGAAAGATCCAACACTTGGAAATTTCCCGACAGGGGAAAAGTTGGGTATTTATATCCGGTCGAACTTTTTAACATATTCTAAAATATCCGGAAAGCCACATAGACAAAATTAGACAATCCGATCGAAACACCGAGTCCCCAATACAACCCAGAAAACTCAACTCTTGAGTTCAGAAAAAAAATATCCCAGGAAAACCAGCACTGCAAACTAGGAATTACTGTGCAAAATTGATTGCAAGAAGAGACAAAAGGGCTGCGGAACCGCCGCATTAGCATGATAATGCCGCGGTTCCGCCGCGCTTTTATGGATTCAGGGGCCCCGTTTTATACAGTAATTCTTAGAATCTTCTACTGAGTTTTCTGCATATTTTTAATTCTCAAAAATCCACGATTTTCAAAAGTGTACAGAGAGCAATATTAGGGTTACGGTTTCGGTTCGATCAGATTTTTAACTCCGTCAACGCATCGCCTAAGGCTCTAGCTAGGCTCTGATACCACTGTAGGGTTCCTAGACACTCTCAAGAGGTCTTACAAGGCATCAACCATGCCAATTTTAAATTTTACGGGTGCCGAGAAACCCTAATACGGATCGTTAACTAGATATATAGGCGAAACAAGCAACTAGTTAATAAGATAACTAAAAGAACGGAAATACAACCTTTGTAGATCCGGTCCTCCACCTCCATAGCTCCGCAATGAAGTCTCCTCGCTGTCCAAATGGAATCCCGGGCTCTAGCGTCGGCTTCATCGGAGAAATGGGCGGGCAAAGTCGTCGGCTTCGTGCCGAAGATGATCTACGTCGAGGCATCACAAGATCAAGCTCCCACTTCACCAAGTCATGAAACTTGTGAAGAGAACACCCTATACTACTTGGCAAGAGGTTGAGGATGAAGAAATAGGATGTGGGTTCACTTTAGAATTGGATTTCTCACTCATTTTCAAGAGTTGCCATTGATGGAGGCAAGCTTCTTCTTGAAGAAGAAGAAGAAGATCAAGAAAGAATATTATGATAAGTTATTTAGAATTGAAAAGAAAAAGAATACTTATCATAACATTAACTATAGTTAGGTGTAGAGAAATGACTAAGGTTAAAAGAAAGGTTAGGGTTAAGCTTGAAGACAAAATGGTCATATGGTCAAAGCTTCATCAAGCTTCATGAAAGAAAGAAAGAAAGAATGAAACCATTTTGTTTTCTTTTGTCATTTCATTTTAATCCAAAATAAAAAGATAAATGAATGGACAAATAAATAGAAACCTTAACCATTTACTTAACCTAGGTTTAATTCTTTACACAAACCAATTTTTAATGCATCATCAAACATGATACAATCAAGTGGACAAAAATATATCGCATATACAATGCGCACATCCGAGTGAGAAAATCCATCTTAAGTGAACCGATACTAGTTAATGCAAAGTAATATATCAAATATATAATTATGCATTAAATTATTAAATCAACACTTGATTTAATGATCCGGTCATATCGCATATAACCGACTAATATCAACAGTAACAACTTATCGAATCAACACTTGATCCGATAACCCGGCTATATCGCATATAACCGATCAATGTCACATATCGCGAGAATCGAATACAATATCACATACTGGTATCATTCTCGGTCCCGCACATATCTCATATGCGCTCCTATTTCGTTTCGCTTGAGCCAGGAAACCACTGTGTAGGACTCTAAAGACTCGTCAATACGCCGGCAGCAGGTGATGATCATATCAAACACCTACAAGCCGCAAGCGGTCTGCTAAACGTAACGGCCACCCGGGTATTGAGCGATCAGAAGATCGACGAGCAAGCCCGCTCACACTCCTGTGAATCCAACCAGTAACACTTACCGTACAGTCCGGTCTCGTCGTCTGATATGTCGCATATCTCGCCTAGGGGTGGTAAACGTCAGACCCCAATAGCTCGACAAGTCGTGTCGATACGAGGTCTATAGCAGTTTGAGAAACTACTGGTAACACTTACCAGTAAATCTCAGCAACCCTGGCCAGGGATTTCCGGTTATAGCCAATCGAACACAGCGCAACATCAACTCCCTATACCGGGAGAGACGAATCCCCTCCTATCGCTCATTGCCTCCATGTGATTCAGGACTGCACCCAAAAACCACCGTTTTGCACGCCCTCTTGGACGTGGTAAGGTGGAAATCAAAGCACAGTGGGAACCACACAAGACTCTATGACGATCTCGGGTCAACAGACTACTCTGTACCAGTGTCACCAGAGAACTGCCATCTGACGTAAGGTATAATACCATCTGGGAGTTCTCGGCGAGTCCGTCCAGTGTACCCAGTCTCTACTGAGCACCCGTATATCATCTCTGATGTCAAACACCAATGGATATGGGATCAACCATCGCCCATCTGTATGGGTCGAGAAGGTATACGCTAGTCTACACTGGTATATCGATGCCCCGTCTCGATACACCCACGACTAGGGACTTTGAAGGATGTACTTATGGACTACCATGTCCCCACTAGTATGATCCGCATCATAGTCCAGGTAGTCAAGTACACATCCTAAGGGCTTTACCAACATCACTAATAAAATAGGGGGTTGCCCCTACGGATGGAATTATCCGTTGGGGCAGATTTTACTGGGCCCTACGGATTTCTCCATAGGGCTAAAGGGTTACCCCTACGGGCACTGACGTTCAAGAATAAAAAAATTAATTCTTAATTTGGTGTTTGCCCCTACGGTGGCGCAAACAAAGGACCTACGGATATATCCGTAGGGGCAAGTAAATATCGATTTATTAAGACCCCAGACCGATCGCCTACGCTCACTTTCTCTCTCTCTCTCTCGATCGGGCGCGAGAAAAATCCCCAAATCGCCACGCCGTCGTCGCCACCGTCGTTCTCCTCGTCTCCACCGCCGGTTTCGTCGCCACCGCAGTTCTCGTCGCCACCGCGGTTCAGGTCGTCGCCCCAGCCCCAGCAGCAGCGGTTCAGGTGAGTAAATCTCGAGGTAAATTAAAGAATTTTTGGATTATTTTGGGCTTAGGGTTCATGGCTGGGTCTGGGGTTGCGCGCGCGAGTTGGGGTTGGGCAGGGGTCGCGGTCGCGGTCGGGGTTAGGGTCAGGGTAGGGTTAGGGTTGGGGTTCGGCTGCTGCTGGGGTGGGGCTGGGGTTAGGGTTTGCCTTAGGGTTGGTGTTGGGGTTTAGCTGGCCACGCTGGGGTTAGGGTTGGGCTGGGGCTGGGGGCTGGGGCTGGGCCACGCGGGGTTTTGGGATCTTTGTAATTTGCTTGCTCTGTTTGGGGTTTCAGTTGATCCTCATTAAAAAATTGGTGATTGATCTCTTCAATCATATTATTATCTGTAGTTAAAATTTTTGTGAAGCCTTCAGAGTTTGGAAAAATCTAGAATTACCGTTGAAATTCTGGCAACATTCAAAAACTGTGTATATGATGTGTGTGTGTGTATGCATGTATATACATTTGAAATTTATCTTTCTTCTATGATATAAAACGGTTAAACCGAAGAAAATTACTGGGGGAATTTTTGCTAAAATGTCTTGAGAGGGGGTTCAAGTGATGGGATAATTTCATTTGGTAATCTTTTACTTATTTTACATCTCTTATTTTTTCATGCAAAAATCTGAATAGGTTTCTTGCAATTTTGCCTATCGATCAATTATTATATTTATTTCTATTTTTTGTGGATGATTTGGCTTCAATTGAATGGAGGCGATGATGGCTTGCCCTCAAGCTTCCACTTTTATGAGCTTTATAGTTATGAGATTGGCGAGGCAAGCTGGTTTGTAGCCATCTTATTTCTTTTCCTAAATTCAAATCCAAATATAAACTGTCTGATTGAGAGAGAGAGAGTATGGGAGATTATGTATTATTCAATGTGTTTGGAAGCTGGCATGTTCTGAGCGTCATCTCTGCATGAAAGCTATGGTTTTGCAAAGGGTTTGCCCTAACTATTTTCTGTGGGGAAGCTGAAGGCCTGAAGCTTCATCAAACTCAGGATTGGATTCTGGTCGGGTATTGTAAATTCTTGTGAAAGTTCCGTTCAAGATTTGTTCAGAGCTTGCATAACATCCTTTTCATCTTTATGAGATCTTTATGCAGTCATTTTTTTGGGTTTATATATTTCTCGAGCCCGTTTGACTTTGGACTTAGGATAACCCTAAATCTCTTTCTTATTTTGATTCCTAAGCTGGCATATCTGAGGCTCGTATTCCAGTATCGTTGCTGGAAAAGCTAGGGTTGCGAACATTTTTGCAACGATAATTTCTGTATGACAGCTTAAGCACACATAAAACTTAAACAATCTTGAAGCACTGCAGTTTTTCACTAAACTACCTAAAAGTTTTTATATTGCTGCAAGCTTTCTTAAAGTGCTGCATCTAAGTGTATTTTAGTGGGAAAACCCTTGAAAGCCAAACTTCATGGGGATTGCTGTTTGCCTTCTCTGTAGCTAGTTTGAGGTTTATTTAGTTTTGGATTTTTTTTGCAACACTCTCTGAGTTCCAAATCAACAAAAAGCTGAATGTTGAATCACAAGCAAGAAGCAGCCAAACTAGGGTGTAATTTACAGAATCAGTTGAGACTCTTAAAAGTCATAGAAGAACCCGACCTGCACAAATCTGATGTATGCTTTCCATTGGACACTAAGAAGTCTCTAAAGGGAAAAGCCTATGTGAAAGCCATCATTAGTTCATATCAGAAGATTGATGCTGAAACAGAGAACGAGAAATGTCATTTTTTTCTTCTTCCGCCACATTACTGTCTTCTCCTTCTGCCACATTACTGTATTCTCCTTCTTATGATGTTCGCGTGCAAATTCAATGACTATATTGAGAATATGGATTAATAGTGGGTAGGAAAAGTATTTCTCAAATGGCTTTTGCGTCTTAAAACCATAAACTACTAAGTAATGGCATACATAATTTTTTTAGTATAAAGGTTGTTATTTTAAGTTTTCCCTTATAGAGATATGATCTAACTGCATCTATCAACTATAAGTGTGCAGAAAATTATGATAAGAAATCATAAGAAAGGGTCGTAGCCATGCATAACCTTGAATCTACATACCAAATCATGCAAAAGCATGCACTTATTGTCACCTTGCCTTAGAATATAAAATATCTTGGAAGACTATAAGCGAGCATTTAAATCTTGATAGCTTTTGACTTCAACATATATTTTTCTCAAGTACCATGAAATATACTTGCTCCGTATAAACCGTTTTCAGGAAGATGGATTAATAATGACAAATTATCCATTGTGGCTCACTAGGTTAGCATTTTCTCTTCTATTGACCATCTTTCTAATCTGCTTGGTAAATTTATTCGGAACCGGCTGCGAATCATTAAAAGACATGCATAAGAAAGAAAACTAAAATACAGATATATAGCATACCGATACATCGAAACTTCATAGTTGCGATGGCAATCCAGAGATATTTATTTCTACACACGTGGTGCGCGTGCGAATGCGTCAGGCATCATGGACAAATATTTCAGAACATGGAAAGTATTATTCGTATAAAGTAATTAAAACTTTTAAACACCTTGGGTAGATATTTTCTTAGTTGATGCAATCATATCATGAGGACTAAATTTAAGCTATTATACATATGCTTATGTATTTTTCTAATCTAATATATCACACACACAGAGAGAGAGAGAGGGGGGGAGAACACCAGGTAGATAGAGAAATCAGGTAGCAGGATCCTGAAGAAATGGAGTCCATAGCATTGCTCATCATCATCATCCGTGATCCCTTTGAAAAAATATTATCAAAGGGATCATGGATGATGATGATGAGCAATGCTATGGACTCTATTTCTTCAGGATCCTGCTACCTGATTTCTTTACCTACCAGGTGTTCTCTCTCTCTCTGTGTGTGTGTGTGTGTGATATTTTAGGTTAGAAAAATACATATGCATATGTATAATAGCTTAAATTTAATCCTCATGATATGATTGCATCACCTAAGAAAATATCTACCCAAGGTGTTTAAAAGTTTTAATTACTTTATATGAATAATACTTTCCATGTTCTTAAATATTTGTCCATGATGCCTGACGCATTCGCACGCGCACCACGTGTGTAGAAATAAATATCTCTGAATTGTCATCGCAACTATGAAGTTTCGATGTATCGGTATGCTATATATCTGTATTTTATCTTCTTTCTTATGCATGTCTTTTAATGATTCGCAGCCGGTTCCGAATAAATTTACCAAGCAGATTAGTAAGATGGTCAATAGAAGAGAAAATGCTAACCTAGTAAGCCACAATGGATAATTTGTCATTATTAATCCATCTTCCTGAAAACAGTTTATACGGAGGAAGTATATTTCATGGTACTAGAGAAAAATATATGTTGAAGTCAAAAGCTATCAAGATTTAAATGCTCGCTTATAGTCTTCCAAGATATTTTATATTCCAAGGCAAGGTGACAATAAGTGCATGCTTTTGCATGATTTGGTATGTAGATTCAAGGTTATGCATGGCTACGACCCTTTCTTATGGTTTCTTATCATAATTTTCTGCACATTTATAGTTGATAGATGCAGTTAGATCATATCTCTATAAGGGAAAACTTAAAATAACAACCTTTATACTAAAAAAATTATGTATGCCATTACTTAGTAGTTTATGGTTTTTAGACGCAAAAGCCATTTGAGAAATACTTTTCCTACCCACTATTAATCCATATTCTCAATATAGTCATTGAATTTGCACGCGCACATAATAAGAAGGAGAAGACAGTAATGTGGCAGAAGGAGAAGACAGTAATGTGGCAGAAGAAGAAAAAAATGACCTTCCTTGTTCTCTGTTTCAGCATCAATCTTCTGATATGAACTAATGATGGCTTTCACATAGGCTTTTCCCTTTAGAGACTTCTTAGTGTCCAATGGAAAGCATACATCAGATTTGTGTAGGTCAGGTTCTTCTATAACTTTCAAGAGTCTCAACTGATTCTATAAATTACACTCTTGTTGGGTGATACTTTTATCACTTCTCACTGCAGGTGCGCTCTCTAATATCCATTTTGAATGTAATATTATAGATATCCATGCCTGTTTATGTCAAAATTACTTATATTGTCAATGTTTGATTGTCTAGTTGTTGGTGATGCGTCCATATCAGGGACAGAGGCCACTCCCGTTCCTCCAGGTATGTTTATATATTATATAGGGCATGTATATTGATTTAGAATGCTATATCATAAATATACACACATTCCTTTTGCTCTTAGTCGTCCAACTCATTATCATGGGCTGCTTGATGAGATTAGATTTGCGCCTGATGATCTACAAGAGCTTGTTCACTCCCTGTCATATGTGTAAGCAGCGCTATATGCGAGTTTACCTTGTTAGTATGTATGTACTGAAATTAATTAATATTATTCAAATTTTGATACATCCAGATACCAGAGGAGCACATCTTCTATCTCTGTAGGTAAGGCTTTGAATTTGTTGATTTTGGTATTTCTTGTCAATTTTATAGACCAGTATGTGCTAAATATAATGTTCTGACAGTTGCTAGGGGGAAGGAAGCATTCGAGGCTGCTGACCCCAGTCCTGGACGCCGCACACGGACGGCACTACAGAGGTTGGGAGAGAGGCCGAGGACTGGGCTCTAGCAGGGCCCATATGAGGTTGGACTCCACCCCGGTGGTTACTTCCTCCGTCTCCAGTGAGCGACGTATCCAGCAGGAACTGGAGAGCTTGAAGGCCACCGTTCAGGAGTTGAATGAGATGCTGGTATGTATACTACTTAATAGTAAAATATAATGTCATATTATAGATATCAACATATCCAATATCAGTACATAGCCTGAGCTTATTTGGTTGTAGACTTATGTTTTATTAATCATACATGTACATATCTAATTAAAATAAACTACAGTTTTCCAAACTAGATATCCAAATGGGGTTTCGAAATAACTCGATAATGATAAGAATTCGAATGTAGGTGTAGGAGCGGGTGGTTGAGCAGGCCCAGGCCTCGGGGATCGATTTTACCGGACAGAACGATCCGAGGCTGCTGACCCCAGTTCTGGACGTCGCACACGGAGGGCACCACGGAGGTTGGGAGAGGCCGGGGATTAGGCCCTAGCAGGGCCCATATGAGGTTGGACTCCACCCCGGCGGTTACTTCCTCCGTCTCCAGTGACCGGCATGTCCATCATGAACTGGATAGCTTGAGGGCCAGCGTTCAGGAGTTGAAGGAGATGCTGGTATGTATACTACTTTATAGTAAAATATCATTTCATATTATATACATATCAACATATCCATAATTAGTACGTAGCTTGAGCTTATTTGGTTTTAGACTTAAGTTTGATTAATCATACATACATATGTAATTGAAATAAACAACGCTTTTCCAAACTAGATATCCAAACAGGGTTTCGAAATAACTTAATAATGATACGAATTCGAATAATAAACAGTTCTTACATGCTTCTTACACACGTTATATCCAGACGCGACAGGGTAGATCGGCCGAGCCTCCACATGCATCTCCTTCGGCTGCGGCTCCGCAAGCCACTACATCGGCTGCGGTTCCGCAGACAGCTCCTGTAGCTCCACCGCCCACTCAGACTCCCACAGCCGCGGCTCCGCAAGCGACTACCTCGACGGCGGCTGCGCAGACCACATCACCGGCTCCACATGCCGCTCAGACTCCCACTCGCGACGAATTGCAGAGTTTATTGACCGAGGAGCAGGCGCGGGTTATTCTATCGTTATTCAGAGGTGGAGCTGGACCGAGCTAGGGTAGATTTTTGGTTCTTTTTTTTTGAAACATGTATTTATTTATATCATACACATTGTACTACATTTTGAAACGATATTGATATTGGTTTGTATTTATATCATATTCAGTTTTTGTGTTTCTTTTGTATATTATATATATGCGTGAGATGTGATTATGAATACTGCAATATATGATTTGATTGATGTATATATTATTGTGCACAGGGCAGGAAAAAATCAAGCAGCCCATTTTTTAAAAAAAATTACAGACAATATGTACCTACGGATTAATCCGTAGGCACACATATTACCCCTACGGATATGTCCGTAGGGGCAAAATATCAGCAGTAACTGATATTTCCCCCTGATCTCAGTGCCAGGGGGTTGGGAAAGCCCCTACGGATATATCCGTAGGGGCAACTGACTCTCCCCTACGGCGTTATCCGTAGGGGCAAAATATCAGGAATCCTGAATTTTTGCCCCTACGGAAACGTACCTACGCATATATCCGTAGGGGGTAGTACATACCCCTACGGGTATATCCGTAGGGCCAAGTAATTTATTAAAATAAACCGTAAATAATATAAAATCTTATACCCTACGGCTTAATCCGTAGGGGCAACTGGACCTACACATATATCCGTAGGGGCAAAAATTTAACCGTAGGGGCAAGTTCAGGGCCTCAACTTGCACCTGCGGCCTTTGCACCTACGGGGTATTTTTTCGCCCCTACGTATATATCCGTAGGGGCAGTGGGTTGCCCCTACGGATAAATCCGTAGGGGCAACCCTTCTTTGTAGTAGTGCATGTAACAGAGAGACAATCAATGTACACGTTAAGGTAAAGAGTAACCAGATAGTATACTATCATGTCGAGCAAGAAAGTCCTCCCTATATATGTCCCAGCATCCACTACAATATACATCCAATGTACAGTAATGGCCTCTAGGGCATACATACAACTAACATTATCAATAATAGAAAAACAAGTGATGGTTATCATAATGCAACCATGGTTAAGTGTAGAGAATAAACTAGGGTTAGGTGAATGGTTAGGTTAAGCAAATGAAACAAAAATGGTTGAACTTTTCAAAGCTTCATGAAGCTTCAAAGTAAATCCAAAAGAAGCAACCATTTCTTTTCTTGCTATAAAGTACAAATAAATAAAATAAATAATCAAGAGAAGATAATAAAACCTTAACCATTCACTTAAACATGGTTTAAAGCAAACACAAACCCAAGTTTGCATATATCATCAAACATGATACAAACAAGTGCACAAAAATATATCACATATACAACTTGTGCATTTCATGTGAGAAAATCAATCTTGAGTGAACCAATACTAGTTAATGCAAAATAATATATCAAATATATAATTATACATTAAATCATTAAATCAACACATGATTTAATGATCCGGTCATACTGCATACAATCGACTAATATCATGTGTATCAATGTATCGAATCAACATTTGATTCGGTAACCCGGCTATATCACATATAACCGTCCCATGATACATATAGCGAGAATAGAATACAGTATCACATACTGGTATTATTCTCGGTCCAGCACATATCTCATATGCGCTCCTATATCATTTCGCTTGAGCCAGGAAAACTCTGTGTAGGACTCTAAAGACTCGTCAATACGCCGACAGCAGGTGATGATCATATCAAACACCCACAAGCCGCAAGCGGTCTGCTAAACGTAACGACCACCCGGGTATTGAGCGATCAGAAGATTGACGAGCAAGCCCGCTCACACTCCTTTGAATCCAACCAGTAACACTTACCGTACAGTCCGATCTGTTCGTCTGATATGTCGCATATCTCGCCTAGGGGTGGTAAATGTCAGACCCCAATAGCTTGATAAGTCATGCCGACGTGAGGTCCATAACAATCGTGAAACTACTGATAACTCTTACCAGTATATCACTGCAACCCTGGCCAGGGATTTCCAGTTATGGCCAGTCGAGCATAGCGCAACATCAACCCCCAATACCGGGAGAGACGAATCCCCTCCTATCGCTCATTGCCTCCAGGTGAATCGGGACTGTACCCAAAAACCACCTGTTTGCACGCCTCAGTAGAGCCGTGGTAAGGTGGAAATCAAAGCACAGTGGTTGACATACAAGACTCTATGACGATCTCGGGTCAACAGACTAAGTTGTACCAGTGTCACCAGAGAACTGCCATCTGACGTGAGGTATAATACCATCTGGGAGTTCTCGGCAAGTCCGTTGAGTGTACCCAGTCTCCACTGAGCACCCGCATACCATCTCTGATGTCAAACACCAATGGATATAGGGCCATCCATCGCCCATCACATGGGTCAAGAAGATATGCGCTAGTCTACTCTGGAATATCGATGCCCCGTCTCGATATTCCCACGACTAGGAACATTGAAGGATGTACTCATGGACTACCCAGGCCCCACTAGTATGATCTGCATCATAGTCCTGGAAGTCGAGCACATATCCTAAGGGCTTTATCGACATGTAATAGAGAGACAGCAAGTATACATGTTAAGATAAAGAGCAACCAGATAGCGTACTATCATGTCGAGCAAGAAAGTCCTACCTATATATGTCCCAGCATCCACTGCAATATACATCCAATGTACAGTAATGGCCTCTAGGGCATACATATAACTTATACTTAAAACCAAACTCTGGATAACTCAAGGCACGTTTCTGTAATGGCTGTTTGTGGGTCGATCCGGGCTATGACGAGGGTTGACTTTCTGCCATCTGGAAGATCAATAGTGATATTGTTCTTGACTCGCCACAGTTTTAGTAAAATGGATTTTTTCAGAAAACAGTAGTGGGAGTATGGTAGAACTGGAAGTGATTCCAGAACCGCAAACGATTACTGAAAATTTGATAAGAACCTAAAGATTCAATCTGATTTGACATTCCATTGGCCACTCCGCGGATATGGTGGGTAACCTCAGGCACCCGAGAGGTACTCTGGTAGCCTCAAGGACGGTGACTGGGAGGTTCTTGTTTACCCAGACTTGCCATTGCTGTTTTTCCAGACTGTGAGACCCGGCAGGAGGATGAGTATAGCGTCGTTCTGAACTGGCTTTAGAAGTGCACGTCTATATTATTCTGCCAGAGGGTTGTCGTAGTCAGTGGGAGCAGCGGAAGCATAGTGTACAAGTGGCTTATGTCTATTTATAGACTAAAGCGATAATAGCGGAGATAGATCATCTATTTTTGATGTGACATTCATGGGTTTGATTTCATCAAAATAGGGGATGGATCTATTAAGAGGGTAGTAGGGTGTGATGTCCTTGTATTTGGATGACATACACAGAGTAGGAAGTGAAATTTCTATACTACGATCGGTTATACTTTGGTTTTCACATAGTGGTTTCCCCACATAAGGCTTGGATATTACATCAGACATACTGGTTACTAGATCTATACATTTAGATCTAGATTTGGGGAGTTTCCCAAATCTGGGTACTTAGATAGCATTCTAAAAATGCTTTAGAATGGACGACTCCTGGCACAGTAGTATACCTGCAGGTGATGGAGTCACGCTCTCTAAAGGTGTCTTACAGACTAAAGGGGAGAGGGATGTGCATGATTGGCAGATCACTTGCTTTTGAGTCAATCATAAGATGTCAAGTACCACACCGGATGTTGTTTTTGCAGTAAATGCAATAAGTTGATATTAATCCTATCTTGGAGAAACGTTCGGAAGCAGTTTTAGAATATAAGTGGATGTTCTAGGGAAATGATAACGGCAGCCTCCTTCGGGAAACAGTTATCATTCCAGGCTTCCAAGGTGACCTGGATGACAGAGTGGCTGTCAGAGTTATAGTTTTCCCTCTGACGAGGGGCAGTATTTTGGACAGGTGGTCCAAGCGGATACTGAGGGAGGTGTGGCGCATGATACTGATTAAGTTCAGTTGACAATACAGTCTAAGAAGTTTGGATTTGGATTTCATTTATGAACTAGGTCCCATCAGATATCCAAACATATTCTAAGACGGGTATTGCTCATTTTGGGAGATGGCTTTCTCCGCGAACTTGAGATTAAGAGAGACATAGAAAGAAACATCAGGGCGGATCTACTCACTGAGGCTATTCCTCGAACGCAATAATTTCGCAAACGTGTTTTGTAAGACTGATTAGTAGAGGAGTTGGGTGTTCGGTATCACACGGGCTGTGAACATGTGACATCGCAATAATTAGCCTTGAGTGCAAGTGGGAGATTGTTGGATATAGTGCCCTCAGAGTCAATTATTGGATCACAGGCACGTAATTGCAATGATTGAGGGAAGACCTATACCGGTAGGACAGTCTTACTCGAGATGATAGTATGCTATCTGGTTTATCTTTGTCATCGTGTGCTGCTTTAGGTGACCTTAGAGGTCACTATTACACATTGATAGAGCCCTTAGGATTTTTGCTTGACTGCCAGCAGTATGATGGCAATCATATACGTGGGAGCTGGGGTCAATAAGCACATCCTTAAAAGGTCCCTAGTCATGGGAGTTTTCGAGACAGGGCATTGATACTCCAGAATAGACTAGTGTATACAGTCGAGACCCCGACGAGGGGCGGTGGCCGGTCTCACAAGCCACTGGTGTCAGTTGGTTCACTTAAGATGTATACAGGTGCTTATTGGGTTATGAGTACACCGGACAGGACTCGCCGGGAGTATGCTAGTTGGTATTATACCTGACGTCAGATAGCAGTTCCCTGGTGACATGTGTACATGTTAGTTCATAGACCTGAGATCGTCATTTGTCTCGTGTGAGTTCCCACTGTGCTTTGATTACTACCCTACCACGGCTCAAAGGAGTCGTGCAAACTGGTTTTAGTTGGGTACTGTCCCGAGCCACATAAAGGCAGTGAGCGGATCGGTAAGGGTTTCGTCTCTCCCGGTATTGGGGGTGAGATCGCGCTGTGTCTAGGAGAGCCATTACACGAAGTCCTTGGCCAAGGCAGGAGATTTACTGGTAGGTATTCCAGTAGTATCTCAGGGTGTTCTGGGCTACACCGATACGACTTGTACCGCTTTTGGGGGTCTGACTTTTACCAACCCCCTAGGCCAGCTATGCGATGCTCATAGATGAACGGACCGGACTGTACGGATATTGTCACTGACAGGCTCTGTAGGGTGTCAGGATGAGTTCGCTCATCGACCTCCCTTTTGGTCAATACCTGGTAGCTCATTACGTACGGCTAATACCTCTGACGTGCTAGTGGTTAAATCCACAGCCAATGTATTGACGAGTCTTTAGAGTCCCCCAAAGACAGTTTCTCAAGTTTCGGGAGAAACGTTGTAGAGGCCGTATGATATATGGCAGGGTTCGATCTTATACGTGCGGTATTGCACGGATCATGATCGGATGGATCATACTAGTGGGCTTTGGTTTATGCCGGATCCTAGTATTAGATTTGTTGGATTACTTTAGTCTCATCGTATTCGCATTCAGTCGGAATATGGGTGCAGGTATGTATATACAGGTGAGGGGTATCCTTGTGATCCGTCACGGGTTTACTTTAGATGTTGCCGTATGTTTTTATTGTTGCAAACTTTTGGATTAATGTTTGTAAATGGATATTATACGCTAGAATTCATCATTTGAAGCATTTATTGTGACACATGCACAAGTGGTGACTCATGGTCTCTTTTCTTATGCATGTGTCACATAATGTGATGGATTTGTGAGTTGATTTGATGAGAGGAGAGAGAGGGGAAGCCAAGGGTAGTGTTTTCTCTTGTATTTTCTCATTCTCATTATTCTTCTTGCAACAACACAAAAGAAAAGAGAGAGGAAACTCCTTCTTCTTCCTCTTTCTTCTTTAGCTCAAATCTCCATTAATGGCAACACCTTCAACCTCCATCCAAGCAATGGATGCAAGAGACAAAGTGATCACAAACATTCTCTACAACATCTTGGACACGTCGGCTAGCACACTTCGTGCCCGAGTTGCTTCGGATGAAGCGGGAGCCTGTAAAAAGACTCGTAGATGTGGTGCCCTTTCCGACGAGGAGATCAAGACCGGAGTTTCTGCGGGGAGCTTGGGATTGTGGCAAAAGATCGAAGGACACAGATCGATTAGTATAGCATTCTATCCCTTCTCTAGATAGATAGTAGGTTAATGGTTCGATCCGGGTTTTCAGCATACGATAGCGCCGGTTTTCAAGTTAAGAAAAAATTTCGTTTCCGCAATTTGGCCTCGGACAAACGGCCGGGGCGCTACCGTAGACATACACCAAGTACATAACCTAAGGGCTTTATCAACATGTGAGAGCGAGACAATAAGTGTACATGTTAAGATAAAGAGCAACCAGATTGCATACTATCATGTCGAGAAAGAAAGTCTTCCCTATATGTCCAAGTATCCACTACATTATACATCCCATGTACAGTAATGGCCTATAGGGCATACATATAACGAACAATCTCCCAATTGCACTAAGACCATCTGTTGTAGTATCCAATACCCAATATGTAGCAGTGGTTGTAGTATCCCATACTCAACCATCCTAAAATATGTCAAATAGTATTTCGGGAAGCAGGCCTCGGTGAGTGGATTCGCCGTGTTAACCTCAAAGTCTACTCTCCTATCCTCGATCCCTTGGAGATCAACCATCTCCTTGATCAGGTGATACTATCCTCAGAATATGTCTGGATCACTGATGGGACCGGTGTTCCTAGGCCAAAGCCACATCTCCATTGTTGTCACAATAACATTTATTGGACGCTCAATAGTAGGAACATTGTTCATCTTATGAACAAGAATTGTCCAGATAGCCACTTTGGTAGTATCGTTGGTAGCAATTTATTCAGCCTTTATCGTCTAGTATATCACGGTATCTAGTTTGGAACTCTTTCAACATACCGTCCCTCTACTGAGGGTAAAGACAATGCCTCTTACTGACTCTCTGTCATCCTTATCACTTGTGAGAGCTCGAACCAAGAACTTTCTTTTAGTGCTTCTCAAGTACTTAAGAATGTCCTCCACAGCTATGCATTGATTCTCCCAAGATCCGATTGATTCCTGATCACTACACCTAGTGAGTCATCTACATCTAGTCTGGTACATAACATCGCACACATGATAGAGCCTACTGCATAAGCATAGGGTATCCTTTGCACACGAGCTCTCTCCAAAACAGTTTTGGAAGGTATCTTTTTGGAGAGACTGATTCCTGAGTAAGTGGGCGAACCACCACGCTTAGAATCGTCTATACTAAACCCCTTTAGTATGGTGTTAATGTAGCTAGATTTAGGACACTCCCAACATCCACTTAGATCTATCACTATAGATCATTATCCACAAGATGTAGTAGGTATCATCCAGATCTTCTATTGAGAATCCTTGTGATAAGAGGAGCTTGACCGAGTGCAGCATAGGAAACCATTTCCTATCAAGAGTATGTCATCTACGTACAATACGTGGAAGACAACCTTACTCCCTACAACCTTCTTGTATATACAAGGTTCATCTACCATTTTGATGAAGTCAAACTTTTTGACTGTCATATCAAAACAGATGTTCCAACTCCGCGATGCTTGCACTGATCCTGATGGACTTAAGCATAGCTTTGAAAGTCTCAACTTTTCCATCTACACCAATAATCTTCTCAAGTTTCATTTGCTCTTAATGGGTTTTACCCCTTCAGGTGCAACATGCAAAGTCATACTTTGTTGGTGTACATAGATTCCATCTTTGATCGCATAAAATCTATCCTTTACACAGAGTCGCCACTCGTGATGGCCTGCCTGAACCTAGTTGGGTCATCACCAATCATGATGCAATCCTCGCTCCCACTGTCACCGAGAATCCCGTAGTATCTCTCAAGTGGATGAGAAACCCTACCAGATTCGCGGAGAGGATGAGGTTCGTTGGAGTCTATTGAATCTTTTGGTTTCACTAAATCATCAGCTGTTTGTTTGTCTTGCTGGAACAACTTTCAGTTCTATCTCATGACCACTTATTTCTTCACAAGAAATCCTTTTTCCAAAAAGGTGGCATGCTGAGAAACAAAACACCTTTTGCTCCTCAGAGTGGTAGAAGATATTCCCTCACAAATGTTTTGGGATATCCTAACAAACTTACAGAACTGACCTTGCCTCGAGCTTGTCTGGATTTCGCTTTTCAACATACGCCAGACAACCCTATATCTTAATTCGTTTAAGACATGGTCTATTCCCATTCCATATCTCATATGTAGTGGTAGGCCCTGATTTGGATGGAACGCTATTCAATAGGTATGAAACTTCTCAAGTGCGTAACACCAAAAGGAAAGAGGTAACTCAGCAATACTCATTATAGAGAGCACCATATCTCATAGGGTGCAATACCTCCGCCCCGATACACCGTTGTGCTGTGGTGTATACGAAGGAGTAAGCAGAGAAAGAATCACATTCTCCTTTAAATAATCCAGGAACTCCAAGCGCAAGTATTCTCTTCTCCGATCACATCGAAGGACTTAATACTTCTACCCGTCTGGTTCTCTAACTTCAAGCTTATATTCCTTGAATTTCTCAAAAGTTTCAGACTTGTGTTTCAACAGGAACATATGTCCGAATCTTGAGAGATGGTCAGTGAATATAATGAAGTACGAAGAACCAACCTCGGCATTTGTAGACATAGGACCGTATACATCATCATGTATCTGTCCTAAGAGTTCACTAACTCTTTCTCTGTTTCCAGTAAACGGAGTATTGGTCATTTTACCTTTGATACAAGACTAGCGAGTAGTATAAGATGAAAATTCGAACAGATTCTCATATTCATCCTTACGTAACTTCTCTAGTCATGTCGCAATGATATGACCTAGTCTACAATGCCACAAGAAGAATTTGTTCATTTCTGAACTACTTCTCTTGTGTGTGTTCTACAGACTTTGAACTGTGGTTTGATTTAGAACGTTTATGCTATTATATAACGTGCGTGATCGAATCAACTCTTGATTCAGAAAAATGTTCACAACATTATCCTTATACAGAATTATATCCTTCATTAACTTAATAAATAATCTGATGTAATGTTGTATATCATGTTCGGTATGTAATAACATTCGTTCAGAATCAATGTATTAATACAATGTGATATTTTCCAACTGATTTGGCTGCAATGATTGCACCATTCTCTAACTCTTAGAGATATATCACCCATTCTTAGTTCTCTACCTTTCAGTAGCCCATATAACATATTACATATGTGAGATCCTGATCCGGTATCATATACCCAGGACGTAGAGGATACTGAGAAACAGTTCTCGGTAATGAATACACCCAAAGAAGATGCATCAACATGCACTTTCTTCGGTTGGGTGGCATAGGAATCCGGATATTCCCCTATTTACTGCTCGGACTTATAACAATTATAAGATAAAGTGGAACCAACGTTCCCTAGCTCAGTATAATAAGCAGGTTTGGACAATGCATTTATATTATTATCTTGATTAAGGCATGGCTTGGTCGCTACAAGGAGAGAGAGAGAAGAAAATACTCTGTGTGCGCTCTTACAAGAATAGATTGGTTATTATTTTATCTAACCAGGATGGCTCCCACTGTTTTAGTCAAATCTACCTTCAAACCCTAAAAGGAAAGACTAGCCGGGATTAATTACACCCTACAAGTTCGCTAATCTTTCGGCCAGTCCAGTGTCAGTACTTTGAGGGAGGTTCACCATGCTTTCGCACGGACCTAATTAAAATAAACCTCGTTTTCTCATGGGCGTAACCCCGTTAACACCTTTCTAGACACCTACTTGATCGGCTAATTGTAATGTGTAAAACTCTCCCAGGAGTAACTCTTACTCGCAGAGGTTATCGGGATCCAACTATCTCATAGAAGGTATGAAATCTCATTGCAAATTTCAACACTTGAAATTCCCGATAATATTCTGGCCCTAGCAACTTATGACCTTGGTTAGGGTCAACAAATCATAAGCGCTAGCCAAGTTCAACCCGTCATTTCTTAATTGAATTAAACCCACCCGTGTGACCCTTGGCTAAGTTCAACAAAGCCGCACGACTACCCTAACTCAATCGCATCATATGCCGCAGATAAGCACTAATTAGTTACCGCACACTACGCCTTGGCTAAGGTCAACAAACGCAGTACGAATACTAAAAATTACTTATCTGAAATGACGGAGGGCGACGACAGGTTTTTATGAAAATCTTTTGCGTAATGAACTTGATATCGTTGTAGAATCAAGTGATTTTGAAAAGGAGTGTTTTTGAGGCTTTTACTAGTTTTGCTAAATAGGTCACTCCCGGTGAAGGGATCTCGGCTCTTTCCTTATCGAATAAGGTGCAGGATATTTCACAAATACAACTATGCAAAGCAAAAACTATAGAAGCAATCAAAAGAAAAACAGAGTAGGTTGTAGCATCTGCTAGTTTTGCTAAAGAGGTCACTCCCGGTGAAGGGATCTCGGCTCTTTCCTTATCGAATAAGGTGTTCGATATTCTACAAGGAATACCGCTATGGAAAACAAGAACTAGAGCAACCAGTTTTTAAACAAGTTTCTACAATTCCTTAATTTCATTAATGAATTCCCATCAATTATGCTTCCTAAGCATCACAGAAGAAACGAAAACAACAATATTAATTATATCTCATATATATAATATATGCATTCGTCTCAGAACATATGAAGTGATCACATCAGAGAATATCAGCAGCAGAAGAACATATATGAAATATTGGATATACTAGGAATTCCGTGTTTTAAATTAAGCCTGTATAAAACAAGGATCCCACGGTCGCGATGAATAGCCAAACCCACATCCTTAGACCCCTACGAGAGCGGCAAGCAACCTTACCAATTCTAGAATTAGGAGACCCGGTCTCGACTCCTCGAGATGGTCTCCTACTGGACCCTAGAACCAGGTTACTTATGCTCCCCGTCTTCGGTCTATCCTAATGCTGAAAACTAAATAATATACATCAATGGTGACATCATCCTCAACCCGGAAGTGCCCCAATAAAAGAATATTACATACAAACTTTTACATGAATGAAAATGATAAAACTCTCATCTCACATAAAACCCCCCGGCTATTCAGAACACGACGATCCAATATAACATATCACCGCAACACATAACATCACATGTCATCAACATACGTAAATATGCGTATCCCAGTTGTCGTTGACATATAGCACCGAAACCGGCGATACACCACATATTACACTTACGGTCGCAGAAAAGAAAGTGAAAAACTATAAGTTGGAATCCGCAACCACCTTAGACATCATAAACCTAATGTATCACATACTTTGGATTTCATGCCTAACAAAATGAATTCCTTAGACATCATATGCCTAACAATTATAAACCCGGTATTTTAGTTTCGATATTGAAAACACTTTCCAATAATCTGTCGGGTAATTCAACATGATTCCCGATAAGCTGATCGAATGCTCGTCGGAAACTTTAGTAGACGGCCGCACCCCCGATGCCGTCGACGAAGTGCACTAAGGTGGAACACCGCCGCCGTGAGCACCCGAACGGATGCTTTTGGCGACGAGGTTCTCCTACAGTCACTTGGTTGGGGTTATAGGGTGTGGCTATCTAATAAGGTTGCCCGGCGAGTATCCGCGTACGCTACGTGATTGCGACGGACTTTTGATCACATCAAAATTCTGTGGCAACCGATCAAATGAGACTAAACTTCTAGATTTATAAAATTCAAACTAGTTATCTCATAACAATTTATGGATTCCAAATATTGTATCACAATCACAGATAGCTAGACGAAGTTAAACTTTTTGATCGAATAAGCAAGCACCCAATATTTCCCTAACAGCTCGACACTTGAGCGGAGTTTAAAAGGTCCCCAGAACAGGCAAGAGGTCCTATGAACCAGCCGTAGAAGAGTCAACCAATGCCTCACCTGTGGCACCGCTGAACTACCACAAACCTTAGGGTTTAGTGGCGGTTCTGACGGTCACAGAATTGAGTTAAGCTTTCGTTCTTTTAGAGGGTTCACAGAATCACTTGCATGATTTTCTGAAAGTTTTAAACTAAGAAAAATCCAGCACTTGGAAAATTTCCGGCATGGGAAAAACTGAGTTATTGATATCCGTTTGAACTTTTTAACATCGTCTATATAACCAGAATACATGTTAGGATTACGACTACGAAACACTCCGAGTTGCCTTTGCAGAAAGTTAACAACACATGCAAATTTAGTAAAAACAAAGAACACCTGAAACACCAAAACCTAGAGACTGGAACACCATGAAAATTTTAAGTCAAAACTCCAACATTGGGCCGACGAGCTCGGAAAAATAGCCTATGTAGCCTGACAGTTTTCCAAAAAACCCCTTCAAATTTTCTTGGTGTTCATGTCATATCTCATACAATATTCTGCAGCTGTTTTAAAAAAAATTTGATACCTTTTTAAATTTGACAGAAACTAGGTGATTTTGTTTCAAGTTTCGGAGTTGTTTCGGTTTCGTAATCTAACAAACATTGTTTAAATCTCTAGCTTGGCTCTGATAGCACTGTAGGGTTACTAAGCAAGACACAAGGTTTTTGGAGGTATCGTCCATGTCGTTTTCAAAATTTTGCTTTTCTAAAGAACCCTAACCTAGAATCTTAACTAGAGTTTTAAACAAAACAACATGCAAACAACTTTGCAAACTAAGTGAATGCGGAATACAACCTTTGTAGGCCGGTCCTTCACTTCAAATGCTCCGTGTAGAAGTCCCTTCGCTGCAAGTAAGAATCTCCTGAACTCTTGAGAGGCTCCACAAGGTGAAAGATGCAAACTTGCTCGAAGTCTTCGAGCCCGAAGATGATCTACGTCGAGGAGACTCAAGCTCATGTTACCTCTTCACTAATGTGTGAAATTAGTGAAGAAAACACCCTAAACTAAATGGCTAATAGTAGAGGATGATGAAGTAGGAAGTGGGCTCACTTTAGATTTCAATTTCTCACAATCTGTCATCACTTTCACAAAAGCTAGAAAGCTTAAAATAAGGAAGAAGAAGATGAAGCTCAAGTGATGAAACAATCAATCATATGGTTCAAAATGCAACCATGAGTGAGTATATCATCCATATACTAACTCATGTATAGAGTTAACCATTGTGTATAGTTAATGGTTGGGTTGATAAATATCTTAAGAAAAACAAAAGAGTGGACTAAGTCAATGGTTATCTTCAAGCTTCTCCAAACTTCCAACCATCAAAATATTTCCACTAATTTGTAATTTCTTAAGAATAAATATTAAACCCTAACATTAACCCTAGCATGGTGTGAGTCTCATACATCTATGTTGCATGTGTAACCTAGCATGTCACATCAATATATATCACACATATATTTTGTGCATAAAGAAAATAATACATTAAACATATATCCCATATATGTTAAATGTATCATAAGTGAAAACAATAAATACTTAAGTGAGCATAATATATATATATATATATATATATATATATATATATCATTTCATTGAATCAACACTTGATCCGATAACCCAGCTATATCACATATAACCGGCCGATATCATATATCGTGAGAATAGAATGCGGTATCACATAAACGCATTAATCTCGGTCCCGCACATATCACATATGTGCACGTACTCCATTTCGCATGAACCAGGAAACCTCTGTGTAGGACTCTAAAGACTCGTCAATACGCCGGCAGCAGGTGATGATCATATCAAGCACCCACAAGCCGCAAGCGGTCTGCTAAACACAACGGCCACCCGGGTATTGAGCGATCAGAAGATCAACAAGCAAGCCTGCTCGAACTCCTGCGAATCCAATCAGTAACACTACCATACAGTCCAATCTCTTCGTCTGATATGTTGCATATCAAAAGCCTGGGGGTAGTATAACGTCAGACTCCAATAGCCTGATAAGTCATGCCGATGCAAGGTCCATAACCGTTCGAGAAACCACTGATAACACTTACTAGTAGATCTCAGCAACCCTGGCCTGGGATTTCATGTTATGGCCAATCGAGCATAGCGCAACATCAACTCCCAATACCGGAAAAGACGAAACCCCTCCTATCGCTCATTGCCTCCATATGACTCAGGACTGTACCCAAAAACCACCTTTTTGCACGATCTCTTGACCGTGGTATGGTGGAAATCAAACCACAGTGGGAATCACACAAGACTCTATGACGATCTCGGGTTTACAGACTAAACTGTACCAGTGGCACCAGAGAACTGCTATCTGACAATAGGTATAATACCATCTAGGAGTTATTCGCGAGTCCGCCCAGTATACCCAGTCTCCACCGAGCACCCGTGTACCTTCTCTGATGTCAAACACCAATGGATATGGGATCATCCATCACCCATCATATGGGTCAAGAAGCGTATAAGCTAGTCTACTCTGGAGTATCGATGCCCTGTCTCGATAGTCCCACGACTAGGAATAGTTATAGGGTGTACTTGCGGACTACCCTTGGCCCCACTAGTATGATCTCCATCATAGTCCTGGTAGTCAAGTACACAACCTAAGGTCTTTATCAACATGTGAGAGCGAGACAATAAGTGTACATATTAAGATAAAGAGCAACCAGATAGCATACTATCATGTCGAGCAAAAAAGCCTTTCCTATATATGTCCAAGCATCCACTACATTATACATCCCATGCACAATAATGGCCTCTAGGGCATACATATAACTAACAGGCCAGCACCATAAGACCTTGGCTAAGGTAGTTAAGATTTACTGATAATTAGATCAGTAGTTTCTCAGAATGCTCCTGTGCCACATCGGCACGAATTATCGGGTTATTAGGGTCTGAAGTTTACCACCCTTAGACTCGGTATGTGATACTCTTAGACGAAAAGACCGGACTGTACGGAGATTGTCACAGATAGGATCGGTAGGGGTTCGGATGAGTTTGCTTGTCGGCCTTCCTTTTCGATAAGTACCTGGGTAGCCGATACGTACAGCTAGTGTCGCCAACATGCTTGCGGTTAAACCCACTGCCAACGTACAGTCGAGTTTTTAGAGTCCCATACAGAGGGTTTCCCTAGTTCAGGCGAAATGATATAGTAGTCGTATTTTGTTACATGCAGGGTGTCGATCAAATGAGTATACTAGCAACTCGGACTTTTGATCGGACGGTTGATAATACTATCCGTTTTAGGATTAAGCCGGCTTATTAAATCAGGTATTGATTTAATAATTTACATATATGTATTTTCGATATGTATATTCTAGTATTATATTCATTGTATTATTCTATCTCTTAAGGTATTCGTATTTTGATACAAATACGGGTATGTATATGTAGGGTTGCCTAGCACGGCAGCAAGATTTCGGGAGGCATCGTCCATGCCAATTTTAAAAAATGGCCGTATTAGCTAACCCTAACCATAGAATTGTTACTAGAAAATCCGACGATACTAAATGTAAACACTTTACATCTAAGTGAATGAGGGAATACAACCTTTGTAGACCAGTCGTTCACTTCTAAAGCTCCATATTGTAGTCCCTTCGCTGCAAGTTATGAAGACCCGAACTCTAGTAAGGGTTCACATGAAGAAACGAACAAGCTTGCTCAATGTCTTTGAGGCCGAAGATGATCTACGTCGAGGAGACTCGAGCTCAGGCTACCTCTTCTCTAATGGTGAAATTAGTGAAGCAAACACCCTAAACTAAATGGCTAATAGTAGAGGATGATGAAGTAGGAAGTGGGCTCACTTTAGTTTTATTTTTCTCACAATATTTCATCACTTAGAAAAAGCTAGCATGCCTTTTCTCTTGAGGAAGAAGAAGAAGTGATGAAGAGATGAATGAACTGATGAAGTTAGAATTGCAACCATGGTGAGTTAGTGTTATACACTAACCCTTGTAGAGAGTTAACCATGGTATAAGGTTAATGGTTAGGTTAATAAATATCTTAAGAAAAACAAAACAAGAGGACTTAGTCAATGGTTCTACTAGCTTCTTCCAAGCTCAACCATAACTAATTCTAAATCATTTCGAATTACTTAAAACAAATAAAACCCTAACATTAACCTAGCATGGTATGAGTCTCATACATACATATTGCATGTGTAACCTAGCATGACTCAACAATATATATCACATATATATTTTGTGCAAAAAGAAAACAATACATTTAACATATATCACATATATATCAATGTATCATAAGTGAGAAAAATGAATATTTAAGTGAGCTAATATTAGTTAATGTAAGTTAATATATCAAATATATAATTATACATTAAATTATCAAATGAACACTTGTTTTAATAATCCGGCTATATTATATACAACCGAGTAATATCATATGAATCAACTTATCGAATCAACACTTGATCCGATAACCCGGCTATATCATATATAACTGACCGATATCACATATCATGATAATAGAATGCGGTATCGCATATACGCATTAATCTCGGTCCCGCAAATATCATATATCTGCTCCTACTCCATATCGCATGAACCAGGAAACCTCTGTGTAGGACTCTAAAGACTCGTCAATACGCCGGCAGTAGGTGATGATCATATCAAACACCCACAAGCCGCAAGCGGTCTGCCAAACAAAACGGCAACCCAGATATTGAGCGATCAGAAGATCAACAAGCAAGCTTGCTCGTACTCCTGCGAATCCAATCAGTAACACTACCGTACAGTCCGGTCTCTTCGTCAGATATGTCACATATCACATTCAGGGGGTGGTATAACGTCAAACCCCAATAGACTGATAAATCATGCTGATGCAAGGTCCATAATGGTTCGAGAAACTAACGATAACACTTACCAGTAGATGTCAGCAACCTTGGCCAGGGATTTCCTGTTATGGCCAATCGAGTATAGCGCAACATCAACTCCCAATACCGGGAGAGAAGAAACCCCTCATATCGCTCATTGCCTCCATGTGACTCGGGACTGTACCCAAAAACCACCTTTTTGCACGATCTCTTGACCGTGGTATGGTGGAAATCAAAGCACAGTGGGAATCACACAAGACTCTATGACGATCTCGGGTCTACAGACTAACCTGTAACAGTGTCACCAGAGAACTGCTATCCGACGATAGGTATAATACTATCTAGGAGTTCTCGGCGAGTCCGTTCAGTGTACCCAGTCTCCACTGAGCACCCGTATATCTTCTCTGATGTCAAACACCAATGGATGTCAGATCATCCATCGCCCATCATAGGGGTCAAGAAGCGCATACGCTAGTCTACTCCGGAGTATCGATGCCCTGTCTCGATACTCCCACGACTAGGAACAATTATATGGTGTACTTGTGGACTACCCTTGGCCCCACTAGTATGATCTCCATCATAGCCCTGGTAGTCAAGTACACATCCTAAGGGCTTTATCAACAAGTGAGAGCAAGACAGCATCACCTATACAAGTCAACATGTTAAGAAAAAGTACAACCTGATAGCATACTATCATGTCGAGCAAGAAAGTCCTCCCTATATATGTCCAAGCATCCACTACAATATACATTACATGTACAGTAATGGCTTCTAGGGTATACATATAACTAACAATCTCCCACTTGCACTAAGGCTATTTGTTGCAGCATCTCATACTCAACAGTTAGCAGTGGTTGTAGTATCCCATACTCAATTCCCAAAATCTCTCAAATAGTATTTGGGGAAGCTTGCCTTGGTGAGTGGATCCGCCGTGTTAAGCTCAATATCTACTCACCTTACCTCGATCCTTTGAAAATCAACCATCTCCCTGATCAGGTGATACTTGCCTCAGAATATGTCTGGAACGTTGATGGGACCTGCGTTCCTAGGCCTAGACCACAACTCCATTGTTGTCACAATAACAGTTATTGGACACTCAATGGTAGAACCTTGTTCATCTCATGAACAAGAAATGCCCAGACAGCCACTTTGGCAGTATCATTGGTAGCAATGTATTCAGCCTTTATCGTCTAGTATGTCATGGTATCTAGCTTAGAACTCTTCCAATATACCATCCCTCCACTGAGGGTAAAGACAATGCCTGTGACTGACTTTCAGTCAAACTTATCACTCTGGAAGTTGGAACCAAGAACTTTCTTTTAATGCTTCTCAAGTATTTAAGAATGTCCTCCACAGCTGTCCAGTGATTCTCCCAAGATCCGATTGATTCCTGATCACTACACCTAGTGAATCATCCGCATCTAGTCTGGTACATAACATCGCATACATGATAGAGCCTACTGCCGAAGCATAGGGTATCCCTTGTACGCGATCTCTCTCTAAATCAGTCTTGGAAGATATCTTTTTGGAGAGAGTGATTCCCTAATAAGTCGGCAAACCACCACGCTTAGATTCCTCCATACTAAACCCCTTTAGTATGGTGTTAATGTACCTGTATTTGAGACAATCCCAACATCCACTTAGTTTATCACCATAGATCCTTATCCTTAAGATGTAGCAGGTATCATCCAGATCTTCCATGGAGAATCCTCGTGATAAGAGGTGCTTGACCGAGTGTAGCATAGGAAACCATTTCCTATTAAGCGTATGTCATCTACGTACAACACGTGGAAGAAAACCTAACTCTCTACTACCTTCTTATATATACAAGGTTCATTTATCTTTTTAATGAAATCAAACTCTTTAACTGCCACATCAAAACAGTTGTTCCAACTCCGCGATACTTGGATTGATTCTGATGGACTTAAGCATAGTTTTAAAAGTTTCAACTTTTCCATCTACACAAAGAATCTTCTCAAGATCCATTTGCTCCTGATGGGTTTTACCCCTTCAAGTGCAACATTCAAAGTCACACTTTGTTAGTGTACATGGATTCCATCTTTGATCGCATAGCATCCAGCCATTTCACAGAGTCCTCACTTGTGATGGCCTGCCTGAACCTAGTTGGGCCATCATCAACCATGATGCAATTATCGCTCCCACTGTCACCGAGAAGACCGTATTATCTCTCAAGTGGATGAGAAACCCTACCAGATTCGTGGAGAGGCTGAGATTCGTTGGAGACTATTGAATCCTTTGGTTTCACCAAATCACTAGTTGTTAGTTTGTTAAGCTTGAACAACTTCCAGTTCTACCTCATGACCAAAAATTTCTTCACAAGAAATTCCTTTTCTAAAGAAGTGGCATGCTGAGAAACAAAACACCTTTTGCTCCTCATAGTGGTAGAAGATATTCCATTGAGATTGTTCTGGATATCTTAACAAACTTGTACAGAACTAACCTTATCTCGAGCTTGTCCGAATTTTTCTTTTCAACATAGCCCGGACAACCCCATAGCTTAACTCGTTTAAGACATAGTCTCTTCCCATACCATATCTCATATGGAGTGGTAGGCACTGATTTGGATGGAACCCCATTCAATAGATATGCAGCTTCTCAAGTACATAACATCAAAAGGAAACAGGTAACTCAGCAGTACTCATCATAAAGCGCACCATATCTCAAAGGGTGCGATACCTCTGCCCAGATACACCGTTGTGCTGTGGTGTACTCGAAGAAGTAAGCTGAGAGAGAATCACATTCTCCTTTTAGAAGCTCCATGAACTCCATGCGCAATTATTTTCCTCCTCGATCACATCGAAGGACTTTAATACTCTTACCCGTCTGGTTCTTAACTTCGGCTTATATTCCTTGAATTTCTCAAAACTTTCAGACTCGTGTTTCAACAGGAACGCATGTCCGAATATTGAGAGATAGTCGATGAATGTAATGAAGTACTAAGAACCAACCTTGGCATTTGAGACATAGGACCGTATACATCATCATGTATCCGTCCCAAGAGTTCAGTAACTCTTTCTCTGTTTCCAGTAAATGGAGTATTGGTCATTTACCTTTAAGACAAGACTGACAAGTATCATAAGATGAAAATTCGAACAGATTCTCATATTGATCTTTATGTAACTTTAGCAGGTCGTGTCGCATTGATATGACCTAGTCTACAGCGCCACAAGAAGAATTCGTTCATTTCTGAACTAGTCCACTTGTGTGTGTTCTATATACTTTGAACCGTGGTTTGATTTAGAACATATATGCCATTTCATAACGTGCCTGATCCAATCAACTCTTGATTCAGGAAAATGTTCACAACATTATCCTCCAATACAGAATTATATCCTTCTTTAACTGAATCAAGAAACATATGTAATGTTGTATATCAGGTTCGGTATTTAATAAAATTGTTCAGAATCAATGTATTTACCATTTGGTAATACAAGGTGGTATCTGCCAACTAATTTTGCTGCAACAATTGCACCATTCTCTAACACTTAGAGACATATCACCCATTCCCAGTTCTCTACCTAACTGTAGCCCATGTAACATATTACATATGCGGGATCCTGATCCGATATCACATACCCATGACGTATAGGATACTGAAAAACAGTTCTCGGTAATGAACACACCCGAAGAAGATGCATCAACATGCAATTTCTTCGAATTGGGTGGCATGGGATTCCGGATATTCCCCTATTTCCTACTTGGACTTATAACAATTATAATATTGAGCAGAACAAACGTTCCCTAGCACAGTATAATAAGCAGGTTTGGTCAATGCATCCATATTATTATCTTGATTAAGGCCTAATATGGTCTCTACCAGGAAAGAGAGAGAGAAGAAAACACTTTGCGTGCGCTCTTGCAGGATTAGATTGGTTAATATTTTATCTAATCGGGATGGCTCCCACTGTTTTAGTCAAATCTTCATTCAAACCCTAAAAGGTAAGACTAGCCGGGATTAATTACACCGTTCAAGTTCGCCAATCTTACGGCCAGGCCAGTGTCGATACTTTGAGGGAGGTTCCCTGTGCTTTCGCAAAGACCTAATTAAAATAAACCTCGTTTTCCCAGGGGCGTAACTCCGTTAACACCTTTCTAGACACCTACTTGATCGGCTAATTGTAATGTGTAAACTCTCCCAGGAGTAACTCTTACTCGCAGTGGGTATCGGGATCCAACTATCTCATATAAGGTATGCAATATCATTGCAAATTTCAACACTTGAAATTCTCGATAATATTCTACCCCTAGCGTCCTATGACCTTGACAGAGGCCAACAAACTATAGGCTGCTACTCAAGTTCAACCCGTCATTTTCTAATTGAATTAAACCCACCCGCATGACCCTTGACAGAGGCCAACAAGGTCGTACAACTACCCTAATCCAATCGCATCATATGCTAGAAGATAAACATTAATCAGCTACCGCATACTACGTCTTGACAGAGGCCAACAAACGCCGCACGAATACTAAATACTACTTATCTGAAATGACGGAGGGCTATGACAGGTTTTTAAGAAAACCCTTTGCGTAATGAACTTGATCTCATTGTAGAATCGAGTGATTTTGAAAAAAAGAGTGTTTTTTAGGCTTTTACTAGTTTTGCTAAAGAGGTCACTCCCTGTGAAGGGATCTCGGCTCTTTCCTTATCGAATAAGATGCAGGATATTTCACAAATACCACTATGCAAAGCAAAAACTATAGAAGCAATCAAAAGACAAACCGTGTGGGTTGTAGCATCTTCTAGTTTCGCTAAAGAGGTCACTCCCTGTGAAGGGATTCGGCTCTTTCCTTATCGAATAAGGTGCTGGATATTCTACAAGGAATACCGCTATGCAAAGCAAGAACTAGAGCTACCAGTTTTCAAACAAGTTTCTACAACATCTTTAGGTTTCTTTTATTTCATTAATCTCATTAATGAAGTCCCATCAATTTTATGCTTCCTAAGCATGACAGAAGAAACGAAAGCAGCAATAGTTATTATATATTATATATATAATATAGGCATTCGTCTTAGAACATATCAAGTGATCAAATCACAAAATATAAGCAGCAGAAGAACATATATGAAACATGGATATAATAGGAATTCCGTGTTTTAAATTAAGTCAGTATAAAACACGGATTCCACGGTCGCGATGAATAGCCAAACCCACATCCCTAGACCCCTACGAGAGCGGCAAGCAACCCTCCCAATTCTAGAGTTAGGTGACCCGTTCTCAAATCCTCGAGATGGTTTCCCACTGGACCCTAGAACCCGGTTACTTGTGCTCCCCGCCTTGGGTCTATCCTAATACGGAAAAGTAAATAATATACAATGGTGACATCATCCTCAACCCGGAAGTGCCTCAATAAAAGAATATTACATACAAGCTTTTACATGAATAAAAATGAAAAACTCTCATCTCACATAAAAAAAACCCGGCTATTCAAAACACGACGATCTAATATAACATATCATAGCAACACATAACATCACATGTCGTCAACGTAAGTAAAAATGCATATCCCAATTGTCGTTGACCTACAGCAACAAAACCGGCGATACACCACATATTACACTTACTGTCGCTGAAAAGAAAGTGAAAAACTAAAACAATTGGAATCCGCAACAACCTTAGACATCATAAACCCAATGTATCTAATACTTTGGATTTCATGCCTAACAAATGAATTCCTTAGACATCACATGCTTAACAATTATAAACCCTGCATTTTAGTCTCGATATTGAAAACATTTTCCAATAACTTTTCGGGTAATTCAACAAGATTTCCGATAACCTGATCGAATACTCGTCAGAAACTTTAGAAGACGGCCGCACTCCCGATGCTGTCGACGAAGTGCATTAAGGCAGAACACCGCGGCCGCGAGCACCCGAAAGGATGCTTTGGGCGACGGAGTTCTCCTACAGTCACTTGGTCGGGGCTATGGGGTGTGGCTATCTAGTAAGGTTATCCGGGGAGTATCCGCATACACTACGTAATTGCGACGGACTTTTGATCCACATCAAAATTCCGTGGCAACCGATCAAATGAGACTAAACTGCTAGATTTATAAAATTCAAACTAATTATCTCATAACTATTTGTGGATTCCAAATATTGTATCACAATCATAGAAAACTAGACGATGTTAAACTTTTTGATCGAATAAGCAAGGACCCAAAATTTCCCAACAAGCTCAACACTTGAGCGAAGTTCAAAAAGTACCCAGAACATGCCACAACTCCTATGAACCACCCATAGAAGGGTCAACCAATGCCTTACCTGTAGCATCGCTGAACTACCACAAACCCTAAGGTTTGTTGGCGGTTCTAACGGTCACAGAATTGTGTTAGGGTTTCGTTCTTCTAGAGGGTCCGTAGAATTGCTTGCAAGATTGTCTGAAAATTTTAAACTCGGAAAAATTCAACTCTTGGAAAATTTCAGCGAGGGAAAAATTGAGTTATTGATATCCGTACGAACTTTTTAATATCATCTAAGTAACCCAAAAACATATTAGAATTACGATTACGAAACACTTCGAATTGCCTTTGCAGAAAGTTAACATTACATGAAAATTTAGCAAAATCAAACAACACCTGAAACACAAAAACCCAGACCCTGGAACACTGAAAATTTTGAAGCCCAGATTCCTTCATGGGGCCAGCCTGCTCGGTTTTTTCCTACATGTGCTCGGCCAAATTTTGAGCAAGTGGGTTCAAATTTCTCATGTGTTCATGCCATATCTCATACAATATTCTGCAGTTGTTTAAAAAAAATTTAGAGGCTGTTTTAAAATCGACAGAAAGTGGGTTGCAACGTTTCAAGTTTCGGAGTCGTTTCGGTTTCGTAATCCTAGCAAATATCGTCTAATTTTCTACCATGGCTCTGATACCACGGTAGGGTTTCCTAGCATGGCAGCAAGGTTTCGGGATGTATCGTCAATGCCAATTTTAAAAAATTGCCATATTAGCTAACCCTAACCCTAGAATCATTTCTAGAAAATCCGACGATACTAAATGTAAACACTTTACTTCTAAGTGAATGAGGGAATACAACCTTTGTCGACCGGTCCTTTACTTTTAAAGCTCCAAGTCATAGTCCCTTCGCTGCAAGTTGTGAAGACCCGAACTCTAGTAAGGGTTCACATGAAGAAACGAACAAGCTTGCTTAATGTCTTCGAGGCCGAAGATGATCTACGTCGAGAAAACTCGAGCTCATGACACCTCTTCACTAATGGTGAAATTAGTGAAGCAAACAGCCTAAACTAAATGGCTAATAGTAGAGGATAATGAAGTAGGAAGTGGGCTCACTTTAGTTTTATTTTTCTCGCAATATTTCATCACTTAGAAAAAGCTAGCATGCTTTTTCTCTTGAGGAAGAAGAAGAAGAAGTGATGAAGAGATGAATGAACTCTGTAGGGTTTCTAGGCACACTAGTGAGGTCTCACAAGCCATCAACCATGGCAATTTCAAAAATTATAGGTGCCGAGAGACCCGACTACGGATCGTTTGCTAGAAAACTAGGCGAAAAAGCTAACTAGTTAACACTTAACTATGAGATATCGGAAATACAACCTTTGTAGATCCGGTGCTCCACCTCCACGGCTCCGAGATGAGGTCCTCTCCGCTGTCCAAATCAAATCCGGGCTCTAGCGTCGACTTCATCGGAGAATAAGCGAGCTAGGTCGTCGATGTCCATGCCGAAGATGATCTACGTCGAGGCATCGCTAAATCAAGCACCGACTTCACCAAGTCCAAAAACTTGTGAAGAGAACATACTCTACTACTTGGCAAGAGGTAGAGGATGAAGAATAGGAAGTGGGTAGACTTTAGAATTGGATTTCTCACTCAAATCATCAATCCACCATTGATGACCTCAAGCTTCTTCAAAGAAGAAGATGAAGAAGAAGAAGAAGAAAGTTATGATAAGTTATTTAAAAATGAAATGAATAATCAAAACTTATCATAATGTTAACTAGAGTCAAGTGTAGAGAATGAATCATGGTTAGTGGGAATGGTTAGGGTTAAGGATGAGATAAGAATGGTTGACTTGATCAAAGTTTCATGAAGCTTCAACTAAACTCCAAATTAAGCCACCATTCTTTTCTCCTCTTTTCCAAAATGAATAAACAAATAAATAAATGAATAAATAAAGGAAATGAAACCCTAACCATTCTTTTAACCATGGTTTAATTCTTTGCACTTAACCAAGTAAACATGTATCATCAAACATGATACAATCAAATGCACAAAATCATATCGCATATGTAATGCGCACACCCGAGTGAGAAAATCCATTTAAAGTGAACCGATACTAGTTAATGCAAAGTAATATATCAAATATATAATTATGCATTAAATAATTAAATCAACACTTGATTCAATGACCCGGTCATGTCGCACACAACCGACTAGTATATAATGTATCGGCTTATCAAATCAACCTTTGATTCGATAACTAGGGTATATCGCATATAACCTAATCGATACATTCATCGCGAGAATGGAACACGGTATCACATACACGCATTATTCTCGGTCCCTCATAGATCTCATATGCGCTCCTATTTCGTTTCGCTTGAGCCAGGAAACCTCTGTGTAGGACTCTAAAGACTCGTCAATACGCCGGCAGCAGGCGATGATCATATCAAACACCCACAAGCCGCAAGCGGTCTGCTAAACGTAACGGCCACCCGGGTATTGAGCGATCTGAAGATCGCCGAGCAAGCCCGCTCACACTCCAGTGAATCCAACCAGTAACACTATCGTACAGTCCGGTCTGATCGTCTGATATGTCGCATATCTCGCCTAGGGGTGGTAAACGTCAGACCCCAATAGCTCGATAAGTCGTGTCGATATGAGGTCTATAACTATTCGAGAAACTACTGGTAACACTTACCAGTAAATCTCAGCAACCCTGGCCAGGGATTTCCTGTTATAGCCAATCGAACACAGCGCAACATCAACCCCCTATACCGGGAGAGACGAATCCCCTCCTATCGCTCATTGCCTCCATGTGACTCGGGACTGTACCCAAAAACCACCGTTTTGCACGCCCTCTTGGACATGGTAAGATGGAAATCAAAGCACAGTGGGAACCACACGAGACTCTATGACGATCTCGGGTCAACAGACTACTCTGTACCAGTGTCACCAGAGAACTGCCATCTGACGTGAGGTATAATACCATCTGGGAGTTCTCGGCGAGTCCGTCCAGTGACCCAGTCTCTACTGAGCACCCGTATATCATCTCTGATGTCAAACACCAATGGATATGGGATCATCCATCGCCCATCTGTATGGGTCGAGAAGGTATACGCTAGTCTACTCTGGTATATCGATGCCCCGTCTCGATACACCCACGACTAGGGACTTGGAAGGATGTACTTATGGACTACCATGTCCCCACTAGTATGATCCGCATCATAGTCCAGGTAGTCAAGTACAGATCCTAAGGGCTTTACCAACATGTAACAGAGAGACAATCAGCATACACGTTAAGGTAAAGGGTAACCAGATAGCATACTATCATGTCGAGCAAGAAAGTCCTCCCTATATATGTCCCAGCATCCACTACAATATACATCCAATGTACAGTAATGCCCTCTAGGGCATACATATAACTAACAATCTCCCACTTGCACTAGGGCCATCTGTAGCAGTGGTTGTAGTATCTCATACTCAACCATCCCGTAAAAGTCTCTCTCTGGGAACAGGCCTTTGTGAGTGGATCCGCTGTGTTGTCCTCTGAGTCTACTCTCCTAACCTCGATCTCCCTGGAGATCAACCATCTCCATGATCAAGTGATACTGCCATAGAATATGTCTGGATCACTGATGGGACTGGCGTTCCTTGGCATAAGCCACAACTCCATTGTCACACAATGGGAGGAACAAAGTTCATCTCATGAACCAATATACCCAGACTGCCTCTTTGGTAGCATCTTAAGTAGCGATGTATCCTGCCTTTATCGTCTAGTATGTCACGGTATCTAACTTGGAACTCTTCCAACATGCCGTCCCTTTACTGAGGGTAAAGACAATGCCTGCGACTGACACTCAGTCGTCATTATCACCCTGGAACCCTTCCAGTGATTCTCCTCTGGATCGATTGATACCGTCTCATTACAACTAGTGAGAGTCCTAACATCCAATTAGATCTATCTCATAGATCCAAACGCCAGGATTTATGAGGTATCATTTTGATCCTATATGGAGAATCATTGTGATAAGCGGAGATTGACCGAGCGTAGCATAGGAAACTCCTTCCCCATCAAGAGTATGTTATCCACATACTCTACGAGGATCATCACCATACTCCCTACTACCTTTTTGTATATACAAGGTTCATCTACCATTTTTGATGATGTCAAACTATTTGACCTATCCATCAAAACAGATGTTCCAACTCCGCGATACCTGCTTTATCCTATAAAACATCTTGCACACGTTTCCGCTGCTCTCACTGTCTTCGAAGCCCTCTGGCTGTGTACTTATAGACGCACTCTTCTAAAACATCATTTAGAAAAACAGTCATGGCACCCAACCGCCAGATATCGTAGTTATGGTATATGGCCGTGGCAAATAGGATCTGGATGGACTTAAGCATAGCTACCTAGAAAAGGTTTCATCATCATCCATACCTGGTCAATGATGTAGACCTTTAACAAGTCTAGCTTTGAAAGTCTCAACTCTTCCATGTACACCAAGAATCTTCTCAAGATATACTTGCTCCTGATGGGGATTTAACCCTTCAGATATAGCAACCAAAGTCCATACTTTGTTGGTGTATAAGGATTCCATCTCAGATCGCTAAGCATCCAGCCATTCTTACAGAGTCTCACTCCTGATGGCCAGCTCGAAGCTAGTTGGGTCATCATCTCATGATGCAATCCTCGCTCCTACTGTCATAGAGAAACCGAAGTATCTCTCAGGTGGGTGAGGAACCCTACTAGATCGGCGGAGAGGCTGAGGTTCGTTGGAAGCTACTGAATCCTTTGGTTCTATCAAATCATCTGCTGTTGTTTGTATAGCTGGAACCTTTCCAGTTGTACATAACAGATCTTGCCTCGAGTTTGTCCGGATTTTGCTTTTAGACATAGGCCGGACAACCCCAAATCTTAACTAGCTTAAGACATGGGCTCTTCCCATACCATATCATATATGAGGTGGTAGGCAACTGATTTGATTCGAACCCTATTCAATAGGTATGCAGCTTCTCAAGCGCATAATTCCCAAAAAGGAAATAGGTAACTCAGTAGTACTCATCATAGAGCACACCTTATCATATAGGGTGTTATTGCTCTGCCCCGATATACCATCGTGCTATGGTGTATTTAGAGGAGTAATGCTGAGAGAGAATCTCATTCTCCTTTAAGAATAGTCCAGGATTTCCGTGCTCAAGTATTCTCCTCCTTGATCTCATCAAAGGACATAATACTTATACCCTTATTCTGGTTCTCTACTTCTCGCTTATATTCTGTGAATATCTCAAAAGGTTCGGACTTGTGTTTCAACAGGAACATATGTCTGAATCTTCAGAGATTATCAGAGAATGTAATGAAGTACTAAGAACCGGTCTTGGCATGTGTAGACATGGGACCTACATACATCAACATGTATCATCCCAAGAGTTCATTAACTCTTTCTCTGTTTCCAATAAACAGAGCTATGGTCATTTTATCTTTGTGACATGACTGGCAAGTTTCACAAGATGTAGATTCAAACTGATTTAAATATGCATCGACATGTAACTTCAGCTAGTCGGGTCACATTGATCTGACCTAGTCTACAATACCTCAAGAAGGATTCGTTCATTTCTGAACTCTTCCTCTTGTGTGTGTTCCATATACTAAGAACTGTAGTTTGATTTAGAACATCAATACTTTTAGATAACGTGCCTGAATCGATCAACTTTTGATATAGGAAATGTTCAAAACATAATCCAACAATACAAAATTTTATCATTTCTTTACTGATAAAGAGACTGATATGATTTTGTATATCAGGTTTGGTATCTAACAACATTCATTCAGAATCAATGTATTGGTAATACAGGGTGACAGTGACCGACAGACTTGGCTGCAACTCTTGCCCCGTTTTCTGCCTCATGAAACTTATCACCCGTTCTCAGTTATCTACCTATCTGTAGCCCTATGTAACAGATTACATATCTGGGATCCTGATCTGGTATCACATACCCAGGACGTAAAGGATACTGAGAAACAGTTCTGTATAATGAACACACCCGAAGATGATTCATCAGCATCCACTCTCTTCGTTTGGGCGGCACGGGAATTCTGGTAATCCCCAATTTCCTGCTCTGTCTTATAACAATTATGAGTTGGAGCGGGACCAACGTTCCCCAGCTCAGTAAAACAAGCGGGTTCGGTCAATAATCCGTATTATTATCTTGATTAAGGCGTGATATGGTCGCTACCTGGAGAGAGAGAGAAGAAAACACTCAGCGTGCGCTCTATCAAGAATAGATTGGTTATTATTTTATCTAATCAGGATGGCTCCCACTGCCTTTTATCAAATCTTCCTTCAAACCCTAAAAGTAAAGACTAGCCGGGATTAATTACACACTACAAGTTCGCCAATCTTTCACCCAGGCCAGTGTCGGTACTTTGAGGAAGGTGCCCCGTGCTTTCGCACGAACCAAATTAATGTAAACCTCGTTTTCCCAGAGGCGTAACCCCGTTAACACCTTTCTAGACACCTACTTGATCGACTAATTGTATTGTATAAAACTCTCCCAGGAGTAACTCTTACTCGCAGCGGGTATCGGGATCCAACTATCTCATAGAAGGTATGCAATCTCATTGCAAATTTCAACACTTGAAATTCCCGATAATATTTTGCCCCGAACGATCTATGACCTTGACAAGGTCAACAAACCATAGACCGCAAGTCAAGTTCTACCCGTCATTTCTTGATTGAATCAAACCCACCCGCACGACCCTTGACAAGGTCAACAAGGCCGCACGACTACCCTAACCCAATCTGCATCATATGCATAAGCAGGTAAATACTGGTTAGCTACCGCACACTGCGCCTTGACAAGGTCAACAAACGCAGCACGAATACTAAACAGGATTTATCTGAAATGACGGAGGGCTACGACAGGTTTTTCTGAAAACCTATTGCGTAATGAACTTGATATCGTTGTAGAATCAAATGATTTTTAAAATGGAGTTCTTTTGAGGCTTTTCTAGTTTTGCTAAAGGAGTCACTCCCGGTGAAGGGATCGTCGGTCCTTTCCTCGTCGAATGAGGTGAGGGATATATCATATATATCGCTATGCAAAGCAAAAACACTTAAAAGCTATCAAAAGACAAACCGAGTGTGTAGCATCTACCAGTTATTGCTAAAGGAGTCACTCCCGGTGAAGGGATCTCGGTCCTTTCCTCATCGAATAAGGTGCAGGATATATCACATGTACCGCTATGCAAAGCAAAAAACTGTAGCTACCTGTTTTATTTTGAAATTCGATTCTACAACATCTTAGGTTTCTTTTATTTCATTAATCACATTAATGAAGTCCCATCATTTAAGTTACCTAAACATCACAGATAAATACGACGCACACTTATGCCATCCGCATTCGCCTCGATGTCCCCTCGTGCACCGTTAGGTTAGGTAACTAACGGCAGAGCAGGGCAGGGCTAGCGCGGGTGTAAAACATAAGTAACATCTATATAATATATCATATATACTCTATACTGTATCTATCACAGAACATCTCATGATCACATCACAGATATCGCAGCAGAAGAAACATATGAAATATTGGATATACTAGGACGTCTGTGTTTTCAATACGAGCCAGTATAAAACACGGATTCCACGGTCGCGATGAATAGACAAACCCACACCCCTAGACCCCTACGAGAGCGGCAAGCAACCCTACCAATTCTAGAGTTAGGAGACCCGGACTCGACTCCTCGAGTTGGTCTCCCACTGGACTCCAGAACCCGGTTACTTGTGCCCTCCTCCTTGGGTCTATCCTAGTGCGGAAAAGTAAATAATATACAAACGGTGACTACTTTCGCAACCTGGAAGTGCCCCAATAAAAGAATATTACATACAAGTTTTTACATGAATGAAAATGAAAAAACACTCATCTCACATAAAACCCCCCGGCTATTCAAACACGACGATCCAATATAACATATCCAGCAACACATAACATCACATGTCATCAACGTAAGTAAATATGCGCATCCCAATTGTCGTTGACATATAGCAACGAAACCGGCGATATCACATATTACACTTACGGTCACAGAAAAGAAAGTGTAAAACTACAACAGTTGGAATCCGCAATTACCTCAGACATCGCATGCCTGACCAAATGAATTACTTAGACATCGCATGCCCAACAATTATAAACCCCGCATTTTAGTCTCATTATCGAAAACACTTTTCAATATCGAGTCGGGCAATTCAACAAGATTCCCGACAGTCTGATCGAATGCTCGTCGCAAACTTTAGTAGGCGGCCGCACCCCCGATACCGTCGACGAAGTGCACCAAGGCGGAACACCGCCACCGCGAGCACCCGAACGGATGCTTTCGGCGACGGGGTTCTCCTACAGTCACTTGGTCGGGGCTATGGAGTGAGGCTGTCTATTAAGTTTACCCGGCGAGTATCCGCGTACGCTACGTGATTGCGACGGACTTTTGATCACATCAAAATTCCGTAGCAACCGATCAAGTGAGACTAAACTGCTATGTTTATAACATTCATTCCGTTATCTCATAACTATTTGTGAATTCCAATTATTGTATCCCATTCCAGATAAACAGAAAATGTTAAACTTTCCGATCGAACAATCGAACACCCAAGTTTTCCCGATACAGATCAACACATGAAACAAGTCTAACAACATTCCGTTCATGCCTCAGTACCAACGGTCCAGCCGTAGAAGGGTCAAGCCAACGCCTCACATGTGGCACGCCGTACTGCCCCAAACCCGAAGGTTCAAAGGGCAGTTCAAGACGGTCATATAATCGAGTTAAGGTTTGTTGTCTTCTAGAGGGTCCATCGCGTTACTTGCACTACTTAGAACGTCGTCAAACTACGGAAAAATCCAACACTTGGAAATTTCCCGACAGGGGAAAAGTTGGGTATTTATATCCGGTCGAACTTTTTAACATATTCTAAAAATTTATCCGGAAAGCCACACAGACAAAATTCGATACCCCGATCGAAACACCGAATCCCCAAAAACACAGCAGAAAAATTCAACTCTTGAATAAATATTAAAAATTCCCAGAAAACTCAGCTCTTTGAACTAGGAATTACTGTGCAAAGGAACAGGGCTGACGTCATCAAGGGGCCGCTGATCTGCCACAGAAGCCATGCTTCTGCCGCTGATCCGCCGCGAATTTTACTGTTCACCAGAAACTTTTTGCACCGTAATTCTTATTTTCCCCTGCTGAATTTTTTAGCAATTTTTAATTTGGAAAAACTCACTGTTTTCAAAAAAGGACAGAGAGCATGTTAGAAATGGGTTTTCGGGTTCGTTCGGACTTCAAACTCCGTCTGGACTTCGCCTAAGGCTCTAGCTTGGCTCTGATACCTCTGTAGGATTCCTAAGCACACTAGTGAGGTCTCACAAGACATCAACCATGGCAATTTCAAAAATTATAGGTGCCGAGAGACCCGACTACGGATCGTTTGCTAGAAAACTAGGCGAAAAAGCTAACTAGTTAACACTTAACTATGAGATATCGGAAATACAACCTTTGTAGATCCGGTGCTCCACCTCCACGGCTCCGAGATGAGGTCCTCTCCGCTGTCCAAATCAAATCCGGGCTCTAGCGTCGACTTCATCGGAGAATAAGCGAGCTAGGTCGTCGATGTCCATGCCAAAGATGATCTACGTCGAGGCATCGCTAAATCAAGCTCCGACTTCACCAAGTCTAAAAACTTGTGAAGAGAACATACTCTACTACTTGGCAAGAGGTAGAGGATGAAGAAATAGGAAGTGGGTAGACTTTAGAATTGGATTTCTCACTCAAATCATCAATCCACCATTGATGACCTCAAGCTTCTTCAAAGAAGAAGATGAAGAAGAAGAAGAAGAAAGTTATGATAAGTTATTTAAAAATGAAATGAATAATCAAAACTTATCATAATGTTAACTAGAGTCAAGTGTATAGAATGAATCATGGTTAGTGGGAATGGTTAGGGTTAAGGATGAGATAAGAATGGTTGACTTGATCAAAGTTTCATGAAGCTTCAACTAAACTCCAAATTAAGCCACCATTCTTTTCTCCTCTTTTCCAAAATGAATAAACAAATAAATAAATGAATAAATAAAGGAAATGAAACCCTAACCATTCTTTTAACCATGGTTTAATTCTTTGCACTTAACCAAGTAAACATGTATCATCAAACATGATACAATCAAATGCACAAAATCATATCGCATATGTAATGCGCACACCCGAGTGAGAAAATCCATTTAAAGCGAACCGATACTAGTTAATGCAAAGTAATATATCAAATATATAATTATGCATTAAATAATTAAATCAACACTTGATTCAATGACCCGGTCATGTCGCACACAACCGACTAGTATATAATGTATCGGCTTATCAAATCAACCTTTGATTCGATAACTAGGGTATATCGCATATAACCTAATCGATACATTCATCGCGAGAATGGAACACGGTATCACATACACGCATTATTCTCGATCCCGCACATATCTCATATGCGCTCCTATTTCGTTTCGCTTGAGCCAGGAAACCTCTGTGTAGGACTCTAAAGACTCGTCAATACGCCGGCAGCAGGCGATGATCATATCAAACATCCACAAGCCGCAAGCGGTCTGCTAAACGTAACGGCCACCCGGGTATTGAGCGATCTGAAGATCGACGAGCAAGCCCGCTCACACTCCATTGAATCCAACCAGTAACACTACCGTACAGTCCGGTCTGATCGTCTGATATGTCGCATATCTCGCCTAGGGGTGGTAAACGTCAGACCCCAATAGCTCGATAAGTCGTGTCGATATGAGGTCTATAACTATTCGAGAAACTACTGGTAACACTTACCATTAAATCTCAGCAACCCTGGCCAGGGATTTCCTGTTATAGCCAATCGAACACAGCGCAACATCAACCCCCTATACCGGGAGAGACGAATCCCCTCCTATCGCTCATTGCCTCCATGTGACTCGGGACTGTACCCAAAAACCACCGTTTTGCACGCCCTCTTGGACATGGTAAGATGGAAATCAAAGCACAGTTGGAACCACACGAGACTCTATGACGATCTCGGGTCAACAGACTACTCTGTACCAGTGTCACCAGAGAACTGCCATCTGACGTGAGGTATAATACCATCTGGGAGTTCTCGGCGAGTCCGTCCAGTGTACCCAGTCTCTACTGAGCACCCGTATATCATCTCTGATGTCAAACACCAATGGATATGGGATCATCCATCGCCCATCTGTATGGGTCGAGAAGGTATACGCTAGTCTACTCTGGTATATCGATGCCCCGTCTCGATACACCCACGACTAGGGACTTTGAAGGATGTACTTATGGACTACCATGTCCCCACTAGTATGATCCGCATCATAGTCCAGGCAGTCAAGTACAGATCCTAAGGGCTTTACCAACATGTAACAGAGAGACAATCAGCATACACGTTAAGGTAAAGGGTAACCAGATAGCATACTATCATGTCGAGCAAGAAAGTCCTCCCTATATATGTCCCAGCATCCACTACAATATACATCCAATGTACAGTAATGGCCTCTAGGTCATACATATAACTAACAAACTCATGAGGTTAGAATTGCAACCATGGTGAGTTAGTTCCATACACTAACCCTTGTTGAGAGTTAACCATGGTTTAAGGTTAATGGTTAGGTTAATAAATATCTTAAGAAAAACAAAACAAGAGGACTTAGTCAATGGTTCTACTAGCTTCTTCCAAGCTCAACCATGACTAATTCCAAATCATTTTGAATTACTTAAAACAAATAAAACCCTAACATTAACCTAGCATGGTATGTGTCTCATACATACATGTTGCATGTCTAACCTAGCATGACTCAACAATATATATCACATATATATTTGGTGCAAAAAGAAAACAATACATTTAACATATATCACACACACACAGACACACACACACACGCGCACACACACACACACACAGATATATGTATCATAAGTGAGAAAAATTTGTAAGTCGACGTTACCCACCCCGGTGCTTACGGGGAGGCGGAATAGGTAAAAAATTGATTTTTAACACAAGGTAACAGGGACTAAAAATGGAGGATCTTTGCTAAACAAAAACTAACAAACAAGCTAAAAGTTTTAGCTACAAAGTTAGATGGTTATACCTAGACCTTGAACTCCTTCTCTTCTTGTTGTGGTCCTCCTTCTTGCTTGCTCCTTGGAGTGGCGTAGACGGCTCCTCCTCGTCGTCTTCTCTTTGCCGAAGATAGATCCACCCGAAAGCCTCTACCTTGAGCTCCTACCTCAACCAAGAGGTACCTAGAGTGCTTGGCTTGCTAAACTAAGAACCCTAGAATTAGTAGAGTGATGTCTTGATGGTTTTATCTCACAAAGCTCATGGTTTTCAACACATGAAAGAGGAGAGCTTTGATAGAGGAAGAGGGAAAGCTTTGCATGAAAGAGAAAGAGCAAGTGAGAATGAACTAGAAAATCAACAACCATGCTCTCAAATGATAATAATAATAATAATAATAATAATAATAATAATAATAATAACAACTAAGGAAAATGTGATGGTTAGTTTGGAATGACCATTATCATTTCAACATTAAACGCATTTTGCAAGAAACAAGAAGCATCTTGCAAATGAAAAGATGATGGTCAAAAAGTCAACAAAAATAACCGGTCAACCAAAGTCAAAAGGTCAACAAATGTCAAATGGTCAACCTAACCATGGCACAATTATCCTTAATTAATATCATTAATCATATTTCTCATTCTCATTAGGGTTAAGAAAAAGTCAACGGTCAATAAACCTAATGAGATTCCTCTTCCTCTGTCAACTGTGCATACACACCCGCATCCGTGTTCCGAGGAACACGAATTTAATGAGACAAAACCAATCCCAAAACAAATATTAGGATCTGGCTAAAACCAAAGCCCGCTAGTAATAACTACCCGGACACCAAACGTGCACAAGTGCGCGGATGTGAACGAACCCCGTCGCAAAACCATGCGACCTCTACTCTATTTTGCCCAAAGGCGAACAGTCCACTGTGTGGGACTCTAAAGACTCAACACTACGCTGGCAGTGGGTTTAACCACAGGCTGCAAGCGGTACTAGCTATACGTAACGGTCCCCAGGTAGATGCCGATAAGAAGACCGATGAGGTGAACCCATCTGAACTCCTACTGAGCCAGAATGTGACAATTTCCGTATAGTTCGGTCTGTTCGTCTGAGAGTATCGCATGGCGAGCCTAGTTGGGCAGTAAACGTCAGTCCCTTAATAGCGGTACAAGTCGTGTCAGAGTGTATCCCAGACACCCTAAGATAACACTGGAAACGCTACCAGTATATCTCGCTTGCCCTGGCCAGGGACTTTGTGTAATGGCTCTCCTAGACACAGCGCGATTTCAACCCCCAATACCGGGAGAGACGAATCCTGTCTAACCGTCACTGCCTCTAAGTGCTTCGGGACTGCACCCAACTACTACCTGTTTGCACGACTCATTTGTGCCGTGGTAGGGTAGCAATCTAAGAACAGTGGGAACACACTCGAGGCGAAGTGACAGTGTCAAGTCAACGGACTAAGCTGTACTCATGTCACCTGGGAACTGATAACTGACGATAGGCATAATACCAACCAACAGTTCCCAGTGAGTCCTGTCCAGTGTTTTCATAACCTAACGAGCATCTGCCTACTATCTCTAGTACGACGTACTGATGGCTGCGGGACAGACCATCTTCCCTCCTGGGATGAGAAGCGTATACACTAGTCTACTCTGGAGTATCGATACCCTGTCTCGATAATCCTACGACTAGGGACCTGTACAAGGATGTGCTTATAGATTACCCAGCCCCTACTAGTGTGACTGCCATCACAACGCTGGTAATCAAGCAAAGATCCTAAGGGCTCCACTAATATATATAAGCTACATGTTAAAAGAAACATATGTACATATTGAAGTAGAAACAAACCAAGTAGCATACTACCATTTTGAGCAAGATTGTTTATACAACTGTGAATATCCCAAGCTTCCATTAAGTAATATACAAACTAGTATGATACAGTAATGGCCTCTAGGGCATATACACTAACAATCTCCCACTTGCACTAGGTCCATGTACTGGCGTATCGAAGACCTATCATCTCGATCAGCCGCTCGAACTGAGTCAGGGGTATAGCCTTAGTGAATGGATCTGCAGTGTTATCTTCTGTAGCAACCCTCCGAACCTCGATCTCCCGACGATCTACGATCTCTTTGATCAGGTGGTACCACCTTAAAATGTGTCTGGACTTCTGATGGGACCTTGGTTCCTTCGCTAAAGCTACAGCGCCGTTGTTGTCACAATACAGCGGTATTGGATCAACAATGGTAGGAACTACCTGAAGCTCCGTGAGGAACTTCTTTATCCAGACAGCTTTCTTTGCGGCATCGCAAGAAGCTATATACTCCGCTTCCATAGTTGAGTCAGCAACGGTTTCCTGCTTGGAGCACTTCCAGCAAACCGCCCCTCCATTGAGGGTAAAGACATAACCCGACATGGACTTGGAGTCATCCTTGTCACTCTGGAAGCTGGAGTCAGCAAAGGCCTCGATCTGGAGGTCTTTTCCGCCATACACCAAGAACATCTCCTTAGTCTTTCTCAGGTACTTGAGAATATTCTTTACTGCTATCCAGTGTTTCTCCCCTGGGTCCGACTGATACCGGCTTACAACGCTTAATGCGTATGCTACATCTGGTCTGGTACACAACATCGCATAAATTAAAGAGCCTACTGTAGATGCGTAGGGTATAGATGACATGTGAGCCCTTTCCAAATCAGTCTTGGGAGACATCTCTTTGGAGAGGGTGATTCCGTGACAAGCCGGTAGATTACCGCGTTTTGAATCTTCCATACTGAATCGTTTCAGTATGGTGTCGATGTACCTGAACTGCGAAAGTCTCAACATCCTCTTAGATCTATCACGATAGATCTGGATCCCCAGAATGTAGTTGGCATCGCCCAGGTCCTTCATGGAGAACCTCTGTGACAAGAATCCTTTGACTGACTGTAGCATAGGAATGTCATTTCCTATTAGGAGAATGTCATCCACATACAAGATGAGGAATACTATAGTTCTCCCCACAATATTACTGTAAATGCATGGTTCATCCGGATTTTTGATAAAGTCGAATTCTTTGACAGTATCATCAAAGCAGATGTTCCAACTCCGCGATACCTGCTTCAGTCCATAAATGGACTTAAGCAACTTGCACACTTTACCGCTGCTCCCACTCTGAATGAAACCCTCCGGCTGATCCATATAGACGCACTCTTCCAAATTACCATTTAGAAAAGCCGTCTTTACGTCCATCTGCCAGATCTCATAATCGTGGAAGGCAGCAATGGCAAGAAGGATCCGAATGGATTTGAGCAAAGCCACTTGAGAAAAGGTTTCGTCATAGTCCAAACCAGGTCTTTGACGAAAACCCTTTGTAACAAGTCTAGCTTTATAGGTTTCAACCTGCCCATCTACACCAATCTTCTTTCTGAAGATCCATTTGCAGCCTACGGGTTTTACCCCTTCTGGAGCAATGTCCAAAGTCCACACTTTGTTGGTGTACATGAACTCCATCTCGGTCCGCATTGCATCCAACCATTTTACTGAGTCACCGCTCTGAATGGCTTGGAAGCTAGTTAGCTTATCATTTTCAATGACGCAATCCTCTCGATCCCCGTCTATGAGAAAACCGTTGTATCTCTCGGGTGGATGAGACTGCCTACTACTCCTGCGGAGTGGTGCAGGGATGTCCGGTTCTCTTGAAACCTCTGGTTCTACCAAGCTTTCAGTAATAGCTTGTGGTTCTGGAATTTCTTCCAGTTCTATTGCGCTCCCACTTATCTGATTTTCTAAAAATTCAGTTTCCAAGAAGCGAGCATGACGAGAAACAAAGACCTTTTGCTCCTCTGCGTAATAGAAAACATACCCCTTGGAGTTCTTTGGGTATCCCACAAACTTACACTGTACTGAGCGTGCCTCGAGCTTGTCCACATGCTGCTTTTTAACAAAAGCTGGACATCCCTATGTCTTAAAGTGTTTAAGACAGGGTTTCTTCCCACTCCACATCTGATATGGTGTGGTAGGCACTGACTTAGTAGGAACTTGGTTCAAAAGATATGCAGCTGTTTCTAGTGCATAACCCTAAAAAGATCGCGGTAACTCAGCCTTACTCATCATAGAACGAACCAAATCCAATAGAGTTCGATTCTGTCTTTCCGATACACTATTGGGTTGTGGTGTGTATGGAGGAGTAAGCTGAGAGAGAATTCCATTCTCTTTTAAGTAGCCCAGAAACTCGGCACTCAAGTATTCACCACCTTGATCAGATCTCAGTGTCTTGATACTTTTGCATGTTTGTTTTTCAACTTCATTCTTGTATTCCCGAAATATCTCAAAGGCCTCGGATTTATGCTTCATCAGGAAGACATGTCCATACCTAGAGAAATCATCTGTAAAAGTAATGAAGTAAGAATAACCACTTCGCGCATGTGTAGACATTGGACCACACACATCACTGTGTATGAGTTCCAAGAGCTCGCTCGCTCTTACTCTGTGTCCAGTGAACGAAGTCTTTGTCATCTTTCCCATGAGACAAGATTCACAAGTAGCATAAGACTGGTACTCGAACGGATTCAAGTATCCCTCTTTATGTAACTTTGTTAACCGTGTCTCATTAATATGACCCAGTCTACAATGCCATAAGAAATCCTGATTTGTGTCCGGAGACTTTCTTTTAAGTGTGTTCTGGACACTGAAAACCTGAGCTTGATTCAATACGTATATTCCGTATTCTAATATACCTGACCCAATCAGAACTTGATTTAGGTGGATGTGGACCACATCTCTTACAAAAGTAAAATCATATCCTTCCGTAGAAAGTATGGATACAGATATGATATTACAAGCCATACTAGGTACATACAAACAGTTACGCAGAATCAATATCTGCCCAGTTGTCAATCCAAGGTGATATTCCCCTACGGATTCAGCGTCCACGCTCATTCCGTTGGCAACCCTGAGAGTCATATCACCTATCCTGATAACTCTACGGTTTCTCAGAGCCTGTAATGAATTACAGATGTGAAATCCTAATCCGGTATCCATTACCCAGGAAGTAGGGTTAACTGACATACCGTTTTCTATTACAAACACACCCGAAGCCGAAGCCACAAAATGATTCGAATCCTGGGAACTGGCTTTGCTAGCCCTGCAATCCTTCTGCCAATATTCATTCCCGTAACAATAGGAACGTCCCTCCTTTACTATATCTTGTCCCGAAACTTTTGCCCTTCCCTTTCCTCTTTCTTCCCTGGTTTCATTCAGGGTATAAGTAGATGGTAGAGACTGTAGAATTAAGTCAGCATTTGACCCGCTCTTCAACGTGGTCTTCAGGTCCGTGAGCTCATCAAAATAGCTAGTCTCTGTAAGGACGTTGCCCTCTACAGATGACCCGACAGCCAACCTCGCTTGAAGCAATTCGTTCGAGGTCTCATATCTTGCGACACGAGATTGCTCTCCATATAAATCTTTGTTATGGAGGAAGATAGAAACTAAGTCCATCTTTTCATGCTGCCTCTGGTATGCACCATCAACTGAGGCCAACACGAGGCACTTGGAATTCACACAGTCTTTTTCCGATGTCTTACGGATATCAATATCCATGATAGGGGAAACTGGTACTGAGACGGCAGGGGTTTGATTAGTTAAGAGGTGTCCTAGCTTATCATGGGTAATGGACATCTGGACAGACCTTTGCCAGTCATAACAGTCAGATTCAGTCATTTTATTATCTAGATGTAACCTATGTCTTGTCACAGGGTCGCTGTAATTAAGAGAGAGAGAAGAAAACACTTTAGCATGCTACTCTTACAAGTTTAGATTGGTTTTTAATTTATCTAAATAGGATGGCTCCCACTGTTTCTCGAATCCTTCCCCAAACCATAAAAGAAGAATCAGTCGGGATTGATCTCACCGTATAATACTTGCTTAACCGTTCAGCCAGGCCGGTATCGGTACTTCGAGGGAGGTTTTACGACGCTTTCGCGAAGTTCCTTAATTAAATAACCTCTTTTCCCTATGGGCGTAGCCCCGCTAACACCTTTCTAGACACCTACTTGGTTTATAACATTGATCGTTAAGTGAAAAGTCTCCCGAGGAGTAGCGGATACTCACAGTAGGATCGGGATCCAAATATCATTGTGTGATAATGCTGAAGGAATCCTACCAACATTATCAAACTCCAAATGGTATGCAGCACTAGCAAGTTTCAATTTCCTTAGAAACTCCCGATGTTGATTTCTACCCCATGCTCTTATGACCTTGACTAAGGTCAACAAATCATAAGTCACATGTCAAGTTCTACCCGTTATTTTCCAGGTTGATTTGAACCCACCCGTATATACCCATGACTATGGCCAACAAAGTAATACGACTGTCCCAAACCAACGCATCTATCTATGCTACATATGAATATCCAATAGATACCAATCACTATGCCTTGACTTTGGCCAACAAACACAGCTTGAATACTATTGACTATCCATATGAAATGACGGAGGGCTACGAATGGTTTTGGGAAAACCGTGAACGTAGTGAACTTTATATAATCAAAGGAACCTGATAGCTTTTAAAAGGAGTGGTTTAAGCTCCGCGTTTTTAAAAGTTTTCTGTTTTGAAAAGAAACCGAGTTGTTTTGAAATTGTTCCAACGATTTTAACTTTGGTTTGTTTTCTTTGCATTAATATAATGCGTCCCATCAATTAATCCTACCATTGTAGAAAACAACGAAAATATAATGTACGCTTATGCCATCCGCATTCGCCACGGAGCCCCATCATCACCCGTTAGGTTACTTAACTAACGACATAGCGGAGGCTGGACTAGCGCGGAAGCAAAACATAAGCAACACCTACTAGATATCATATATAGATATATACATTCGTAAGATGCAATGATAGCCATTCCATATCACAGATGAACACATTGGATATGCTAGGAATCCGCATTTCGTTCGAGCCTGCAACGAAAGACGGATTACACGATCGCGATGAATAGCCAAACCCCACCCTAGACCCCTACGGGTGTAGAAAACTACCCGCCAAGTACCCGAAGTGAAGCAACCTCCCTCAACAACGTGTGTAAGACACTCGGCACTTCAAAGTTCCCGGTAGTTTGTGCACCCCACCTTGGGTCTATCCTAGGAGCAAAACAGTAAAAGAAATAATGTGCAATGGCGGCTACAACCTCAACCTGGATGTGCGGCCATAAAATAATATTACATCAATTTACAATTATTACATCGAATGAAAGATAAATAAACTCTCATCTCACAAACCCCGGCTATTCATCCGCGACAATCCAATAAGTTCATATACACAATCCAACATCACAGATCACAGATATGTATAACCCTCACTAATCGACGTATAGCGATTAGTAGACGTTCAATACATATATCACATCACAGAAGATCCGATTTGCAAAAGTACTTTGAATTTCGATCAATAACTGGATTTGAAACTACCCCAAGCACAACACAGTACTCAGCAAAATCTGGGCAGAAACAAACTATCTTAAAAATAACAAAACCAACACAGAGAACCCCAGAAGAAATTTGGTGCGCAACCGAGTAGACTCGGCCGCGGATCCGCGGCGGATCGCATGGATCGGCCGCGGATCTACGGCCTTCTGAGCGACTCAGGCACCCAAATTTCTACAGTTTTCCCAAAAACTCCTGCACGTATTTTTAAGGTCCCTGGAAAAATTTTTAGACCAGTTTTTAAAAACGACAGAAAAGTGCAATTTTTGACGTGTTTTGCGATTTTTTCCGGCAATCGAATTTCTAACACTTTGCTAACAAGTTAGTAATGGTTTAGCCAGGCTCTGATACCACTGTAAGTCCACGTTACCCACCCCGGTGCTTACGGGAAGGCGGAATAGGTAAAAAACGGATTTTTAACACAAGGTAACATGGACTAAAAAAGGAGGATCTTTCCTAAACAAAAACTAACAAACAAGTTAAAAGTTTTAGCTACAAAGTTAGATGGTTATACTAGATCTTGAACTCCTTCTCTTCTTGTTGTGGTCCACCTTCTTGCTTGCTCCTTGGAGTGGCGTAGACGGCTCCTCCTCGTTGTCTTCTCTTTGCCGAAGATAGTTCCACCCGAAGGCCTCTACCTTGAGCTCCTACCTCAACCAAGAGGTAACTAGAGTGCTTGGCTTGCTAAACTAAGAACCCTAGAATGAGTAGAGTGATATCTTGATGGTTTTATCTCACAAAGCTCATGGTTTTCAACACATGAAAGATGAGAGCTTTTGTTAGGTCCACGTTACCTCTCCCGGTACTTTCGGGGTTGCGGAAACGGTAAATCAAAATCTTTCTTAACTTTGTAACATGGACCGTAAAAGCCGGATCTTTGCTAAACTAAACTAGCATACTTGCAAAGAAGAATTAACTACTCGGCAAAGTGGTTATACCTCAACTTGAACTCCTTCACTTCTTGTTGTTGTTCTCATTGCTTGCTCAATGGTTGATCCGGATTTCGGTCACCTCCGCGGCCTCCTTGAGTCGAAGACGATCCACCCGAGAGATTTACACCGAGCTCCACCTCGAGCCGAGGTAACTAGGGCAAGGAGATTGCTAATCTAGAAGCCCTAAGTTGTGTAGAGAGGATGTATGGACGTGTTTGTCAAGTAGAATCCTTTTTCTCTCAACACATGAGATCAAAGGAGAAATCAAGAGGAGGAAGAAGAAGGAGATTTTCTAGCAACCATGGAGCTTCTCATTTCAAGAGAGAGAATGAGAATAAGCAAATGAAAAGCTTAACCAAGAGAAAAGCTAACCATGGTTGCAATAATGCACAAAACATTATCATTACAAATCCAATCAAGATAAAGGTGATGGCTACAAATGACATGACCATTATCATAACTTAATAAAAAGAAAACCAAAGAATACTTTAGATCTTCTAAGAAGGTCCAAGTCAACTTTGGTCAAAAGGTCAACAAAGTCAAGATGGTCAAATGGTCAATGTAATTAGCCATAACAAAATTATCAATGAAAGGATTAGTAAATAATGTCCCCGGCTCATTTATGGTTTTGACCAAACGAACTGTCGAAACCCTAATGAGTCCGCCTCAAAATGGTTTTGACCGAATCAACTGTCAAAACCCTAATGAGCCTGCCACATAGTGGTTTTGGCCGAACCAACTGCCAAAACCCTAATGAGGCACCTCCTCCTTCATCGCTCCAGAAAACTGTGCATACACACCTGCATCCGTATTCCGTAGAATGCGGATGCGCAGAAGACAAAACAGATCCATCCGTGCAATACTAGGATCTGGCTTAAACCAAAGCCCACTAGTACTGCCTGCCCGAACAACATACGCACACAAGTGTACGTAAGTGATCGCAGCCCTGCCGTAAAACCATACGGCCTCTACACGTTTCGCTCAGTGCAGGGAAACTCTCTGTGTGGGACTCTAAAGACTCGACACTACGCTGGCAGTGGGTTTAACCACAGACCGCAAGCGGCACTAGCTGTACGTAACGGTCCCCAGGTAGATGTCGATAAGAAGGCCGATGAGGTAAACCCATCCGAACTCCTACTGAGTCTGCATGTGACAATCTCCGTACAGTCCGGTCTGTTCGTCTGATACATCGCATGTCGGGCCTAGGGGGGCGGCAAGCGTCAGACCCCTAATAGCGGTACAAGTCGTGTCGGAGTGAAGCCCAGAACACCCTGAGATAACACTGGAACCTACCAGTATATCTCGCTTGCCCTGGCCAGGGACTACTCGTGTAATGGCTCTCCTAGACACAGCGCGATGTCAACCCCCAATACCGGGAGAGACGAGTCCTGTCTAACCGTCACTGCCTCCAAGTGCTTCGGGACTGCTCCCAACTACTACCTGTTTGCACGACTCAGTAGAGCCGTGGTAGGGTAGTAATCAAAGAACAGTGGGAACACACTCGAGGCGAAGTGACAGTGTCAAGTCAGCGGACTATGCTGTACTCATGTCACCTGAGAACTGATAACTGACGATAGGTATAATACCAACCATCAGTTCCCGATGAGTCCTGTCCAGTGTACTCGTAACCTAACGAGCACCCTCATACTATCTCAAATACGACGTACCGACGGCTGTGGGACAGACCGTCTCCCGTGCTGGGATGAGAAGCGCATACGCTAGTCTACTCCGGAGTATCGATGCCCTATCTCGGTACTCCCACGACTAGGGACGTGTATAAGGATGTGCTTGTAGATTACCCAGCCCCCACGAGTGTGATCGCCATCACAACGCCGGTAATCAAGCAAAGATCCTAAGGGCTCTACTAATGCGTATAGGTGATATAATAAATAAACACACATGTACACATTAAAGCAGAGACAAACCAAGTAGCATACTACTATATTGAGCAAGATTGTCTGTACAACTGTGAATATCCCAAGCTTCCATCAAGTAATATACATACTAGTATGATACAGTAATGGCCTCTAGGGCATATACACCAACAATCTCCCACTTGCACTAAGGCCATGTACTGGCGTATCGAAGACCTATCATCTCGATCAGCCGCTCGAACTGAGTCTGGGGTAAAGCCTTTGTGAATGGGTCCGCAGTGTTGTCCTTTGTGTCCACTCTCCGCACCTCGATCTCCTGTCGATCAATGATCTCCCTGATCAGGTGATACCGCCTTAAGATGTGCCTGGACTTCTGATGGGACCTTGGTTCCTTCGCTAAAGCTATAGCCCCATTGTTATCGCAATACAGAGGTATTGGGTCAACAATGGACGGAACCACCTGAAGTTCATTAATGAACTTCTTTATCCAGACCGCCTCTTTTGCGGCATCGCTTGCAGCAATGTATTCAGCCTCCATCGTCGAGTCTGCGACGGTATCCTGCTTGGAACTCCTTCGACATACCGCCCCTCCGTTGAGGGTAAACACAAAACCCGAGACAGACTTGCTGTCATCTTTGTCACTCTGGAAGCTTGAATCGGTAAAGGACTCGACCCTGAGGTCTCCATTACCGTAAACCAGGAACATCTCCTTAGTCCTTCTCAGGTACTTGAGAATGTTCTTCACTGCTGTCCAGTGGTCCTCCCCTGGGTCTGACTGATACCGGCTTACCGCGCTCAACGCGTAAGCTACATCTGGTCTTGTACATAGCATCGCATACATTATAGATCGTACCGCCGAAGCGTAGGGTATAGTGCTCATGCGAACCCTCTCCTCGTCAGTCTTAGGAGACATCTTCTTGGAGAGGGTAATTCCGTGCAATGCGGGTATGTTACCGCGCTTGGAACCCTCCATACTAAATCTCTTTAGTACGGTCTCTATGTACCTGGACTGCGAAAGTCCCAATAGTCTCTTGGATCTATCTCTATAGATCTTGATCCCCAGAATGTATGAGGCATCTCCCAGGTCCTTCATGGAGAACCTTTGTGACAGAAATAGCTTGACCGATTGTAGCATAGGAATATCATTTCCTATCAAAAGAATGTCGTCCACGTACAAGACTAGGAATACGACAGTTTGTCCTACAATCTTCTTATATACACAGGGTTCATCTTCGTTCTTGATGAAATTAAATTCCTTGATTGCCTCATCAAAACAGATGTTCCAGCTCCGCGATGCCTGCTTTAATCCATAAATGGATTTAAGCAACTTGCACACCTTTCCGCTGCTCCCACTGTCTACGAAACCTTCTGGTTGATCCATGTAAACGCACTCTTCCAAACAACCGTTTAGGAAAGCCGTCTTAACATCCATCTGCCAGATTTCATAATCATGGAAGGCAGCAATGGCAAGTAGGATCCGAATGGATTTGAGCATAGCCACCGGAGAAAAAGTCTCGTCATAGTCCAAACCAGGTCTTTGACGAAAACCTTTTGCAACGAGTCTAGCTTTATAGGTTTCCACCTGCCCATCTACACCAAGTTTTCTTTTGTAGATCCATTTGCATCCAACGGGTTTTACCCCAGGTGGAGCAATATCCAAGGTCCACACTTTATTGGCGTACATGGACTCCATTTCGGATTCCATTGCTTCCTGCCACTTATCAGAGTCCCTACTGATAATGGCCTGCCTGAAACTGGTAGGGTCATCTTCTTCCAAGATGCAATCCTCTCGATCCCCGTCTATGAGAAAACCGTAGTATCTCTCGGGCGGATGAGAAATCCTACCAGATCTGCGGAGTGGCTGAGGTTCGTTTGGGGTCACTGAACTTTCTGGTTCTGCTAAATCCTCAGTTTGATTTTGTGGATCAGATATTTCATCCAGTTCTACTGTGCTCCCACTTATTTCTTTTGCAAGAAATTGCCACTCTAAAAAGGTGGCGCGGCGAGCAACGAACACCTTCTGTTCCTCAGTGTGGTAGAACAGATATCCCAGAGAATTTCTAGGATATCCCACAAACTTACATAAAACTGACCGTGCCTCAAGCTTGTCTGGTTTTTGTACTTTTACATAGGCCGGACAGCCCCATATCTTAATTCGTTCTAGATATGGTTTCTTACCACTCCATATTTCATATGGAGTCTTAGGCACGGATTTAGATGGAACCTGATTCAGCAAGTATGCCGCTGTCTCTAGCACAAGTCCCCAGAATGAAAGAGGTAACTCAGCATCACTCATCATGGATCGAACCATATCCAATAGGGTACGATTCCTTCTCTCCGACACACCGTTGTGCTGTGGTGTATAAGGAGGAGTGAGCTGAGAGAGAATACCATTCTCTTTTAAGTAATCTCGGAATTCCGTGCTTAAGTACTCCCCTCCTCTATCAGACCGGAGGATCTTGATACTTTTGCCTGTCTGGTTCTCTACTTCGTTTCTGAATTCCTTGAATTTCTCAAAAGTTTCAGATTTGTGTTTCATCAGATACACATATCCGAACCTAGAGAGATCGTCAGTGAATGTGATGAAGTACGAGAACCCACCCCTTGCATGTATAGACATCGGACCACACACATCACTGTGTATGAGTCCCAAGAGCTCTCTTGCTCTTTCTCCATGTCCGGTGAACGGAGATTTGGTCATCTTCCCTTTGAGACAAGACTGACAAGTTTCATAAGATGAAAACTCGAACGCATTCAAGAGTCCATCTTTATGCAACTTACTCAGTCTTTTCTCTCCAATATGACCAAGTCTACAATGCCACAAGTAGGATTCATTCGTATCTGAATTCTTCCTCTTGCGTGTGTTATGTATATTGAGAACTGTATTCTGATTTAGAACGTAGATACCATTAAACAGTGTACCCTCTGCAACCAGTACCTTATCAAGGTAAATGTTCATGATATTCTTTTCAAGAACAAACTTATATCTATCTTTATCGAGTAAAGAAACTGATATGATGTTGCAAACCATGGAGGGTACATAGTAGCAATCGTTCAAAATCATAGTCTTTCCATTTGGCAATACTAGGTGATATTCACCGACGGCTGCCGCATTAACTTGTGCTCCGTTCGCTACTCTGAGCGACATATCACTCGGTGCAACTTTCCTACTTTTTCTCAGTCCTTGCAATAAATTACAGATATGAGATCCTAATCCGGTATCAAGTACCCAGGAGGTAGGGCTGACCGTAAAACAGTTCTCAATTACAAGAACACCTGAAGTAGATGCAAAACCATGCTTCTTCTTCAACTGGGTATCCTGGAAATCCAAACTTTCCTCTTTCCCATTCTCAAACTTATGACTGTTGTCACAAGTTAGAGCTGAACCAACTTTCCCCAGTCCCGAATAAGAATTCGGTTCGGTCAAGCGATACATTTTATTATCTTGATTAGGGCGTGAAAAGGTTGCTGCCTGGAGAGAGAGAAAAGAAACACTCAGCGTATGCTCTTGCAAGATTAGATTGGTTTATTAATTTATCTAACCAGGATGTCTCCCACTGTTTCCTCAAATTCTTCTTAAAACCTTTTTAAAAGAAGAACTAGCTGGGTTTTAATTCACGTTGCAATACTTGCTTAACCTTTCAGCCAGACTAGTGTCGGTACTTCGAGGGAGGTTTTCCAACGCTTTCGCGAAGTTCCTTAATTAAATAACCTCTTTTCCCTGGGGGCGTAACCCCGCTAACACCTTTCTAGACACCTACTAGGTTTATAGCATTGATCGTTAAGTGAAATAATCTCCCGAGAGTAAACCAACTCATCAGTGGGATCGGGATCCAACTGTCATTGTGTGATAACCTAGATGGAATCCACTCTAGTCACCATACTCCAGAAGGTATGCCAAATCTGCAAGTTTCAGTTCTTTTGAAACTCCCGATATGGTTTTTGCCCCTAACGATTCATGACCTTGACAATGCCAACATATCATGAACTGTTAGTCAAGTTCGGCCCGTCATTCTCTTGATTAACTTAGACCCACCCGCATAACTCTTGACAATGCCAACATAGCTATGCGACTGTCCTAAATAATCCGAAAAAATAAGGCTGCAAACAAGCAATACTTAGCTACCGATCACTACGCCTTGACAATGCCAAAATACGTAGCTCGAATACTGAGTAGTACTTGTAGGAAATGACGGAGGGCTACGGCTGGGTTTTTGGCGAAAAACCCATTAACGTAATGAACTTGATATCGTTGAAGGAACATGATTGCACCCTTTTTGAAAATATAGTGGCGAAAACTTTTTGCTAAAGAGGTCACTCCCTGTGAAGGGATCTCGGTTCTTTCCTCGTCGATTGAGGTGCAGGATATTCCAAATTGAATACCTCGATGCAAAGCAAGAATAATCGACTATAGTGAAATTATTACCCTGACGCAAACTTTTGTCCAAGGGGTCACTCCCGGTGAAGGGATCTCGGCCCTTGCCTCGTCAACTGAGGTGCTGGGCATTCATAACCGAATACCGCGATGCAAAACAAAAATGAACGTCCTTGCAATAACAGCTTTTTGAAAAACTTGTTCCAACAACGCCTTTTAGGTTTATTTTCTTGCATTAGTTCTTTTAATGCGTGATATTCTTGCATTAGTTCTTTTAATGCGTCCCATCATTTAATCCTACCATTGCAGAAAACAACCAAAATATGACGTACGCTTATGCCATTCGCATTCGCCACGGGGTCCCGTCATCACTCGTTAGGTTACTTAACTAACGACAGAGCGGGGGCTGGGCTAGCGCGGCTGTAAAACATAAGCAACGCCTAAATAGTAAAGCAATGATAGACATTACAGATCACAGATGAACACTTTGGATATACTAGGAACCCGCGATTCGTTCGAGCCTGCAACGAAAAACGGATTACACGGTCGCGATGAATAGCCAAAACCCCACCCAAGACCCCTACGGGTGCGGCAAACTACCCGCCAAGTACCCGAAGCGAAGCAACCTCCCTCAATGCCATGAGTAGGCCACTCGGCACTTTGAGCTACCCGGTAGTTTGTGCACCCCCTCCATGGGTCTATCCTAGGAGCAAAAACAGTAAAAAGAATTATACAATGACGGCTACAACCCCGACCCGGTTGTGCGGCCAAACAAATAATATTACATCAATTTACAAATTTGTTACATGAATGAAAGAAAAAGAAACTCTCATCTCACATCCACCCCGGCTATTCATCCGCGACAATCCAACGAGTTCATATCCACGAACCATTAAGAACAATCACAGATCACAGATATGTATAACCCCAACTAATCGACATATAGCGATTAGCCGACGTTCAATACATAAGAACATCACAGATATAACCTTTATAGTCAAAGTATATTGAAGTTCGGAAAAATACGGAATTATAGGCCCCCAAAAACAAATTTCTATTCTGGAAAATCTGGGCACATATAATATATATGAAAAATCCTAAAACCATGTCAGAAACACACTGCACCAAAATCGATGCAGTAACTCACCAAGTTGGCCGCGGTTCCGCGGCAAGAGCTTGCTCTTGCCGCAGAAGCGCGGCGCTTTGGTTGAGTCGCTGCATCGTTTTTGGTGGTTTTCTTATAAAAACCCTGAGATGATTTTTGGGATATAACAAATTTTGTTTTGACCAGAAAAAGTTTTAACAGAAACTCAGATTTTTACAACTTGGTTTTTTCGATTTTTCCGTTTCGAACTTCGATACACTTTACTACCAAGCTAGTTTATGTTTAGTTAGGCTCTGATACCACTGTTAGGTCCACGTTACCTCTCCCGGTACTTTCGGGGTTGCGGAAACGGTAAATCAAAATCTTTCTTAACTTTGTAACATGGACCGTAAAAGCCGGATCTTTGCTAAACTAAACTAGCATACTTGCAAAGAAGAATTAACTACTCGGCAAAGTGGTTATACCTCAACTTGAACTCCTTCACTTCTTGTTGTTGTTCTCATTGCTTGCTCAATGGTTGATTCGGATTTCGGTCACCTCCGCGGCCTCCTTGAGTCGAAGACGATCCACCCGAGAGATGTACACCGAGCTCCACCTCGAGCCGAGGTAACTAGGGCAAGGAGATTGCTAATCTAGAAGCCCTAGGTTGTGTAGAGAGGATGTATGGATGTGTTTGTCAAGTAGAATCCTTTTTCTCTCAACACATGAGATCAAAGGAGAAATCAAGAGGAGGAAGAAGAAGGAGATTTTCTAGCAACCATGGAGCTTCTCATTTCAAGAGAGAGAATGAGAATAAGCAAATGAAAAGCTTAACCAAGAGAAAAGCTAACCATGGTTGCAATAATGCACAAAACATTATCATTACAAATCCAATCAAGATAAAGGTGATGGCTACAAATGACATGACCATTATCATAACTTAATAAAAAGAAAACCAAAGAATACTTTAGATCTTCTAAGAAGGTCCAAGTCAACTTTGGTCAAAAGGTCAACAAAGTCAAGATGGTCAAATGGTCAATGTAATTAGCCATAACAAAATTATCAATGAAAGGATTAGTAAATAATGTCCCCGGCTCATTTATGGTTTTGACCAAACGAACTGTCGAAACCCTAATGAGTCCGCCTCAAAATGGTTTTGACCGAATCAACTGTCAAAACCCTAATGAGCCTGCCACATAGTGGTTTTGGCCAAACCAACTGCCAAAACCCTAATGAGGCACCTCCTCCTTCATCGCTCCAGAAAACTGTGCATACACACCTGCATCCGTATTCCGTAGAATGCGGATGCGCAGAAGACAAAACAGATCCATCCGTGCAATACTAGGATCTGGCTTAAACCAAAGCCCACTAGTACTGCCTGCCCGAACAACATACGCACACAAGTGTACGTAAGTGATCGCTGCCCTGCCGTAAAACCATACGGCCTCTACACGTTTCGCTCAGTGCAGGGAAACTCTCTGTGTGGGACTCTAAAGACTCGACACTACGCTGGCAGTGGGTTTAACCACAGACCGCAAGCGGCACTAGCTGTACGTAACGGTCCCCAGGTAGATGTCGATAAGAAGGCCGATGAGGTAAACCCATCCGAACTCCTACTGAGTCTGCATGTGACAATCTCCGTACAGTCCGGTCTGTTCGTCTGATACATCGCATGTCGGGCCTAGGGGGGCGGCAAGCGTCAGACCCCTAATAGCGGTACAAGTCGTGTCGGAGTGAAGCCCAGAACACCCTGAGATAACACTGGAACCTACCAGTATATCTCGCTTGCCCTGGCCAGGGACTACTCGTGTAATGGCTCTCCTAGACACAGCGCGATGTCAACCCCCAATACCGGGAGAGACGAGTCCTGTCTAACCGTCACTGCCTCCAAGTGCTTCGGGACTGCTCCCAACTACTACCTGTTTGCACGACTCAGTAGAGCCGTGGTAGGGTAGTAATCAAAGAACAGTGGGAACACACTCGAGGCGAAGTGACAGTGTCAAGTCAGCGGACTATGCTGTACTCATGTCACCTGAGAACTGATAACTGACGATAGGTATAATACCAACCATCAGTTCCCGACGAGTCCTGTCCAGTGTACTCGTAACCTAACGAGCACCCGCATACTATCTCAAATACGACGTACCGACGGCTGTGGGACAGACCGTCTCCCGTGCTGGGATGAGAAGCGCATACGCTAGTCTACTCCGGAGTATCGATGCCCTATCTCGGTACTCCCACGACTAGGGACGTGTATAAGGATGTGCTTGTAGATTACCCAGCCCCCACGAGTGTGATCGCCATCACAACGCCGGTAATCAAGCAAAGATCCTAAGGGCTCTACTAATGCGTATAGGTGATATAATAAATAAACACACATGTACACATTAAAGCAGAGACAAACCAAGTAGCATACTACTATATTGAGCAAGATTGTCTGTACAACTGTGAATATCCCAAGCTTCCATCAAGTAATATACATACTAGTATGATACAGTAATGGCCTCTAGGGCATATACACCAACAGCTTTGAGAGAGGAAGAGGGAGAGAATTGCATGAAAGACAAAGAGCAAGTGAGAATGAACTAGAAAATCTACAACCATGCTCTCAAATGAGAATAATAATAATAATAATAATAATAATAGTAATAATAACTAAGGAAAATGTGATGGTTAGTATGGAATGACCATTATCATTTCAACATTAAATGCATTAAACAAGAAACAAGAAGTATCTTGCAAATGAAATGATGATGGTCAAAAGGTCAACAAAAGTCAACCGGTCAACCAAAGTCAAAAGGTCAACAAAAGTCAAATGGTCAACCTAACCATGGCACAATTATCCTTAATTAATATCATTAATCATATTTCTCATTCTCATTAGGGTTAAGAAAAAGTCAACAGTCAATAACCCTAATGAGATTCCTCTGCCTCTGTCAACTGTGCATACACACCCGCATCCGTGTTCCGAGGAACATGAATACAATGAGACAAAACCAATCCCAAAACAAATACTAGGATCTGGCTAAAACCAAACCCCGCTAGTAATAACTGCCCGGACACCAAACCTGCACAAGTGCGCCGATGTGAACGAACCCCGTCGCAAAACCATGCGACCTCTACTCTATTTTGCCCAAAAGCGAACAGCCCTCTGTGTGGGACTCTAAAGACTCGACACTACGCTGGCAGTGGGTTTAACCACAGGCCGCAAGCGGTACTAGCTGTACGTAACGGTCCCCATGTAGATGCCGATAAGAAGACCGATGAGGTGAACCCATCCGAACTCATACTGAGCCTGAATGTGACAATCTTCGTACAGTTCGGTCTGTTCGTCTGAGAGTATCGCATGGCGGGCCTAGGGGCGGTAAACGTCAGTCCCCTAATAGCGGTACAAGTCATGTCGGTGTGTATCCCAGAACACCCTGAGATAACACTGGAAACGCTACCAGTATATCTCGCTTGCCCTGGCCAGGGACTTTGTGTAATGGCTCTCCTAGACACAGCGCGATATCAACCCCCAATACCGGGAGAGAAGAATCCTGTCTAACCGTCACTGCCTCCAAGTGCTTCGGGACTGCACCCAACTACTACCTGTTTGCATGACTCATTTGAGCCACGGTAGGGTAGCAATCTAAGAACAGTGGGAACACACTCGAGGCGAAATGTCACGACCCGAATCTTTCGACTCGTGACCGGCACTTAACCACGCAACGTCTACAGGCGTAACGTGACCAAGTAAGCCGAACCCAGAAATCAAAACCATTTAAAAGTAGTGAGTGTTGAAAACATTTAATTAAAAACATTTAGAAAACCTTAATTAGTCCAATGAGGTTCTTTTTAGAGTTGAATTATCCTTATAATAATTTTGGCAGCATTTCCTTTGTAAAAGTAACCCCGAAAATCGGGTAAAAACAGGATATAAGTGAAAATGAGATATAATGAACAAAGCATCCCCAACCGGGAGCAATCACGCCCAACGGCGGAAACCGTCACCACAAGAGTAATATACGACGCCGTAGCGAAAAATGAGCAATAAGTAACATCCCAGAATAATAACTGCAAATAAGAAGTCGGCACCCACGAGCTCGACACCAGAATACAAAAATATACATCATCGTCCTCACACTGTCTCTAAGTCAAGTACATATATGGTAGATGGAGAATACTAGATACAAAAGTGTGTACAATGAAAGTAACCAGATACCACAACCCACCTAAATAGCAAAATAGCTCTCGCACCAACTGTAGTGGTATCTGAAACCAAAAGATGCAAAAAGGAAGCCTGCCGCGACTACTCTAAAGGGCAACTTGCAAATACTGTGGCACAACGGGGGTGAGTTGCCAACTCGTGAATAGAGATAACATATAAAGGTAATCACGAGCATGCACGTGCTGCGCTACGCTATCATATGCTAGCAGGTAAATCTATATGCGACAAGCAGTAAGTGCAATAATCATGCAAATGCTCTGTCAGGTAAAATAACTACAGGATGAGATACATGATAATCACTGCTGAGCATGGGATAAACAACATCTACACGAAATATCAACCGTGGAAAAGTAATCGGTGCCCAAGCTGCACCCAAATCCAAAATAACCTCAGGCGCCGGCACTCTCCTCGGCCCTCAAATCCTGTAAAACTCTGAGAATCCCGAGTGCCCAACATCGGCACCCAAAATATCATAAATACTCGTGTCCATCATCGACACGCAAAAACTCATACATCGGGCTCCGTAAGTCCGGATCAGCCCACGGGCTCCGTCTGCGGTATCGGCCCTCGGCCCCGGCAGTACGGATCATCCCGCATCCATCTCTCGACTCTGGTCAGTATCCTCCGGATAACCGCCAGGTCCAACCAATCACCGGTAGGTACTCGCCCACCTCCAGGCTCAATCGGCAAAGTCCATCGATCATCTTGCCAAGGGGAACCATACCGGGTCCACCACGAACCCGCAAACGGATCATCTACTCCACGAATCGGGTTTCAAGCACACGTCTCAGCACCGAGAAAACGCGTGGTGGACGCACCAAAATATCATATCACGAGGAACCGGGTTTTCAAATAGTGCATCTTTTCTTAAATAATTCCACGGTCCTCAAAACCAGAAATCACATAAAAATCCAACACCAATGAGTAAATCAAATACGATGTGCTAAGTACAACAAGTCATCATAATATAGGTACAAGGGAGAAACCGCTTTTCTTAAGATAGTTCAGTTTTTTAAAGACAGCATGCGGCTCCCAATTTCTATGGAAATCATATCGAATCATATGTGAAATGAACTACAGTATAATGATCATGGTAAATCTACAGTGAGTGTGTCATGGCAATTACCAACGGTGTGTGTGTAACATGCAGATTGGTGCTCGTGCAACATAAACCATTAGTAATAGTGCGGTGTTCTATCAATTCTAAGTTTTCATACATATAGCGGGGAATACAGTATGCAACAACAGTATCCATGAACAGTCAATGTAGGTAAATGCAATGTATAACTATAAAGTCCTATCAGCCCTGACGTAGAACGCCATGCGGACGATATCCCCGTAGATGTTAAATCTAGTCACCGGAGTCTCGCGCTAAGTGTAGCCGACGACTTGCTTCCCCTTCTTCGCAGCGTCCGTCTCACTCGCCTGCGAACCTAGATTTACACAATATAGCACACATAAGCTCAAATCTACCAAAAACGCGATATTATGGTCAAACTAGAAACCCGCGATGCAAACCAAGCACGCGTGTGCGCGGTACGCTAAAACGTGCGATCACGCTCTTGAAGCTAACCTGGCGCGTCGCGATACGCAGCACAACCCAAACCCACACACGTATCACGTATGTCGCGAAGATTTAAAATACGGAAAATAGGGTAATAGGTCCCAGATTTTGATACAGAAAGAGTGCTATAAAAATAAATATATCATGAAACCCCAAATATCAGCATACACCAACCACCCAAACCCCAACCCAATACCCTCCCATCTGGCCGCAAATTGCGGCCAGAATGAGTTTTTCGGCGGCCTGGGTAGGGGGTGGGCTCCTGGATTTGGTGTGTGCACTTCATACATACTGTGTATATCCCAGTATTCTGAAACACCCCGGGTAGTAGCAGTTTCAACAGAACCCAATTTCAAGCTAAAAGTCACACTTTGCACTAAAATGATACTTTAGGGTATTATTGTGAAATCTGAAACAAACCCAAGTCCAAAACCACACTAATATCACATTACCAAGCTAATCAAGCCATAAAAAGTTAATTTTTATCACAACCTCACTAAATCCCTTTATATAGCACAAAACATGCATAAAAAGTGGTATTTTGCTAGAAATACTACAAGTTATCTAAAAGAGGTGCTAAGGGTGAGTTAATACCTTCAAAACACCTTATAAAACACCAAAAGCTCCAGATCTTGCCTCAATTATGCAGTCTTGCCACTAAACACCTCAAAGGAGCCATTAAACCAAGGTTTTGTGAAGGAAAAATGCTGGATTTGGGTATGGTTTGAGCATGAATCAAAAGAGAAGTGAAAAGAGAAGAGAAGATGAAGAAAATGCCGTGTTTTGCTGCTGCTCTCTGCTGAGAATTTCAGAAATTGAGAAGAGAGAGAGAAGAGAGAATGAAGAGAGAAAGAAAATGGTCAAAAGTCAAGTTTCCTACCTACCCACCATACCTCTCCATTTCTATTTGAATTTGCATTATAAAAAAAAAGTTTTGACTTGCTTAAATGGGTGGGATAAGTAAAACCATGCAAGAAAAGAAAAAGGGTTAACATGATACACTTTTAACTAAAGTCACAAAAATGTGCTAAGTGTGCATGTGTACACTAACAAAATTTCCAATTAGGGTAAACACAACTAGAAATAATTAACAACCCTAAATATATATATATATATATATCCATAAAAACACTTCACAACACAAAAGACCACTAGCCAAGAAGGAAAAATAGGATATCCGTTTTTTTTGAAAAAAACACGCACACTTGCTAATTAACGCGAAAACATTCTAAACGAATTTCAAGGTGTTACAATCTACCCCCCTTAAAGAAATTCGGTCGCCGAATTTAAAAATATAACAATACATACCTTCAAAAAGATTGGGGTACCTCTTCCTCATCTCGCTCTCGGTCTTCCAAGTGACCTCCTCGCCGTTCTGGCCATGCCAAAGTACCTTGACAGACGGTATGTCCTTCGATCGCAATTTCTTCACTTGTCGATCCAAGATCATCACCGGCTGCTCTGCATAGGAAAGGTCACGCTCTAGCTGGATCGTCGGGTGCTGAATCGCATGCGAAGGATCATGAAGATATCTGCGGAGCATCGAAACGTGAAATACCGGGTGCACGTCTAGAAAACTGGGCTGAAGGGCTAAACGATACGCAACCGCACCAACCCGCTCGAGGATCTCGAAGGGGCCCACATACCTGGGACTAAGCTTCCCCTTCTTCCTAAATCTCATCACGCCTTTCATTGGGGAGACCCTCAAGAGAACATGATCACCAACAGAAAACTCAAGTCTGCGCCGACGACGGTCCGCATAAGATCTCTGCCTACTCTGGACTGCCCTCATCCTATCGCGAATCAACTGGATCTTCGCGGTCGTCTCCTCCACAATCTGCGGCCCTAAGATACTGCTCTCATCAAGCTCTGTCCAACAGGCGGGCGATCTACACCTCCTCCCATAAAGAGCCTCAAACGGTGCCATCTGAATGGTCTGCTGGTAGCTGTTGTTATAGGAGAACTCTACTAAGGGCAAATGATGATCCCAGCTACCTCCGAAGTCTAATACGCACGCTCTGAGCATGTCCTCGAGAGTCTGAATAGTCCGCTCTGACTGTCCGTCGGTCTGCGGATGAAATGTTGTGCTGAAACTCAAGCGGGTGCCCAAAGCCTCCTGAAGCCTCTGCCATAGTCGGCTGGTAAACTAGGTGCCTCTGTCGGACACAATACATGTCGGAACTCCGTGTAGTCGTACAATCTCATCAATATAAATCGGGGCATATTGAGCAAATCCGAAAGTCGTCTTCACCGGTAGGAAGTGAGCCGCTTTCGTCAAACGATCTACGATCACCCAGATGGAGTCATACCCTCGACTAGTCCTGGGTAGACCCACAATAAAGTCCATCGAAATCTGTTCCCATTTCCACTCTGGAATGGGCAACGGCTGTAGCTCTCCCGCGGGCCTCTGATGCTCAGCCTTGACTTGCTGACAAGTCAGGCATCTCAACACAAAATCTGCGATGTCTCTCTTCATCCCATCCCACCGGTAAACATCTTTCAAATCGTGGTACATCTTGGTGGAACCTGGATGAACACTATACATCGATCGATGTGCCTCCTCGAGAATCTCACGCCGCAGTCCCTCAGCATTTGGTATGCACAATCTGGTCCCAAATCATAGTATCCCCTGATCATCGATCATGAACTCGGAAAATCTGCCATGTCCCATCTGCGTCCTGATCTCTGAACAACGGTCATCACTGTGCTGTGCCTCATATATACGGTCAAGCAACTGTGGGCGTGCACGAACATGCGCAATCTGTCCTTCGATCGGCGTAAACTCGAACTGTAACCGGCTGTCGCATAAAATCTGCCAATCCACCGACGACTGCCTCTGTACTGCGCTCAAACGACATAGACTACCTCCGGGCCTCCTACTCAAAGCATCCGCCACTACATTATCCCTGCCCGGGTGGTACAAGATCTCGCAGTCGTAGTCCTTCACTAACTCCATCCATCGGCGCTGTTTAAGGTTCAGGTCTCGCTGTTGGAAGATATACTTTAAGCTCTTGTGATCAGTAAATATCTGGCATGACTCTCCATACAGATAATGTCGCCAGATCTTAAGTGCAAAGATCACTGCAGCCATCTCCAAATCGTGAGTGGGGTAGTTCTGTTCATGTTTCTTCAATTGCCGTGAAGCATACGCGATCACCCTGTCATGCTGCATCAGAATACACCCTAGCCCCACTAGAGAAGCATCACAATATACCACAAATCCACCTGACCCTGAAGGCAAAGATAATACTGGCGCCGTAGTCAGTAGAGCCCGCAACTGCTGAAAACTGTGCTCACACTCCTCTGTCCAAACAAAAGGAACTCCCTTCCGGGTTAACCCGGTTAAAGGTGTAGCAATGCGAGAGAAATCCTACACAAATCGCCTGTAGTAGCCGGCCAGCATTAAAAAGCTGCGAATCTCCGTAACTGATGTGGGTCTGGGCCAACTCCGAACGGCCTCGATCTTCCTCGGGTCTACACATATACCGTCTCGTGAAATCACGTGCCCCAAGAAGTCCACACTGTCCAGCCAGAAAGCACACTTGGAGAATTTGGCGAAAAGCTGATGCTCTCTCAAGGTCTGAAGTGTAATCCGCAGGTGCTGCTCGTGCTCCTCTCTACTCCGAGAATACACCAGAATATCGTCAATGAATACAATGATGAACAGATCAAGACACGGCCGGAAAATACGGTTCATCAAATCCATGAATGCTGCTGGCGCATTGGTGAGTCCGAACGACATCACGAAAAACTCGTAATGGCCGTAGCGCGTGCGGAAAGCTGTCCTAGGAATGTCCTCCTCTCGAACCCGCAGCTGATGATAGCCTGATCGCAAATCGATCCTTGAAAAGTATCCTGCCCCCTGAAGCTGGTCGAACAAATCGTCGATACGCGGCAAAGGATATCTATTCCGCACTGTAACCCTGTTCAGCTTGCGATAGTCGATACACAGACGCAAACTGCCGTCCTTCTTCTTGACGAACAGGACCGGAGCACCCCAAGGAGAAACACTGGGTCGAATAAGTCCCTTATCCAGCAAATCTTGCAACTGACCCTTCAATTCTCGAAGTTCCGCCGGGGCCATCCGATAAGGCTGTATAGAAATAGGCCCCGCGCCAGGAACCAACTCAATACAGAAAGAAATGCCGCTCTCGGGCGGTAGCCCAGGAAGCTCGTCAGGGAACACATCAGGGAACTCGCTAACAACCGGAACCTGATCCAGAGGAACCTCTGCAGCTCTAGTATCACAAACATAGGGGAGAAATCCCTGACATCCCTTCTTCAAAAGCTGTCCAGCGCGAAAAGAAGAAATCACACAGTGTGGGGCGGCACCACAGTCCCCCAACACAATAAAAACCGACTCGCCGGGAAAACAAAATCTAACTGTCTTCTCACGGCAGTCCACATAAGCATAGCACGTGGCTAACCAATCTATGCCCAAAAGAACGTTGAAGTCTAACATCTCAAGAAGGATCAAATCGACAGGCAGATATCTCTCGCCAATACAGACGGTACAGGTTCGGAACACGTGCCTAGCAACAAACGACTCTCCTACAGGAGTAGTCACAACAAGCGGCTGATCAAGCAAACCGGACTCTCTACCCAAACTCGGCACGAAGTGTGTAGATACGTACGAGTGCGTGGATCCGGGATCGAACAATACGTATGCATCAACAGAACATACTGGAAGGATACCTGAGACCACCGCATTGGACGCCTGCGCATCCTGATGCGTTAAAGCAAAAACTCGTGACTACCCTCCACCTGTGACTGACTGTCCTCTGCCTCGGTCATCCCGTCCCCTCTGAGCAACTCCTCCATGCCCACGACCTCTCTGTGTATGAGTCTGACGCGGAGTAACAGTAGGAACAACAGGCAACACCCTCTGGGGTGGTGAAGGTGGTAAGGTGACGTGCGGTGCTGCTGTCTCCCTCAGGTGTATCTCAAGACAATCTCTGACGAGGTGAAGTAAACTGCCGCATCTATAGCAACCTCACGACGACTGCTGACTCTCCCGTGGATACGAACTAAACATCTAGCCTCGTCCCGACTCTCTGCCACTCCTCATGCCTGAACGATACCTGTCGCGGCGTCTGGATGTCTGTCTTCGTGCTGATATACCAGTACGAACTCTCTTCGGCTCTGGAACTACCGAAGTCTCAACAAGGCGCTCCTCGACTAATAGAGCTGCATCTACCACCGCTACATATGTCTCGTAGTGTTGCACGCTGATCGCAAGGAACAGTGGTGTAAGCAAGCCTCGAACAAAGCTTTTGACTCGCAACTCCTCGGTAGCCACTAGATACGGCGCGTAGATAGATAGCTCTGTGAATAGCACATCATACTCTGCCACTGACATCTCCGGAGTCTGGCGTAAGGACTCAAACCTACGTGCTCTAGCATCTCTGACACTCAGTGGGAGAAAGCGGGCAAGGAATAGCGCCACGAACTCTGTCCAGGTCATAGGAGGAAGACCCGCTGCTCTGCCCTTCTCGACTGATTCGCACCATTTCTGCGCAAGACCTTCCAGGCGAAAGCTCGCGAACTCAACCCATCTCGCATCTGCGCATCTGAGGGAATGACATATCCGAGCCATCCTATCAATGAAGGACTGTGGGTCCTCGGCTGCATCGGTGCCTGTGAATACCGGAGGCTTCAGCCTCATAAACTCTGATAGCGATACTGTAATCACCTCCGTAGCTGCAGGGGCAACTGGCTGTGCGGTAGGTACCATCGCGGTCTCTGTAACGGGTGGAGCTACCTCTGGTCGCTGCGCTCGAAGCGTCTCAACTAGCGATCCTATCATCTGGCACATCTCCTGCATGCTGGATCCCACCGTCTGGCGCATCTCCTGCATACCAACCCCTAGCGTGGCGATCTGATCTGTCACGGGAGGAACAACCTGCTCGGGTACAACCGGTGTACTGCCCGGATCAGTACTCGTCTCCGACGAATCAACTCGAATCTCGGCCCTCGCGGCCGCTCTCTGCGCCCTCGTAGTCTTTGGCGGCATAATGGCTGAAAAGAAAATAGGATTCGATAAGGATGCAGAAATCGAATAACAAGAATGTATATACTCAAAAGGAATTTAAATCAATATGTCCTAAGGTCGCTTTGGCGGAGTACCGTGTCGTGAGTATGCCGTGGAACATACGCACGCTATGCCACTCTGCTTCAGCTACCTACTCCATCATACCAGGGTCATCCTAGGAACACTCCGAAAGGTAAAACCTACGCTCTGATACCAACTTTGTCATGACCCGAATCTTTCGACTCGTGACCGGCACTTAACCACGCAACGTCTACAGGCGTAACGCGACTAACTAAGCCGAACCCAGAAATCAAAACCATTTAAAAGTAGTGAGTGTTGAAAACATTTAATTAAAAACATTTAGAAAACATTAATTAGTCCAATGAGGTTCTTTTTAGAGTTAAATTATCCTTATAATAATTTTGGCAGCATTTCCTTTGTAAAAGTAACCCCGAAAATCGGGTAAAAACATGATATAAGTGAAAATGAGATATAATGAACAAAGCATCCCCAACCGGGAGAAATCATGCCCAATGGCGGAAACCGTCACCACAAGAGTAATATACGACGCCGTAGCGAAGAATGAGAAATAAGTGACATCCCAGAATAATAACTGCAAATAAAAAGTCGGCTCCCACGAGCTCGACACCAGAATACAAAAATATACATCATCGTCCTCACACTGTCTCTAAGTCAAGTACATATATGGTAGATGGAGAATACTAGATACAAAAGTTTGTACAATGAAAGTAACCAGATACCACAACCCACCTAAATAGCAAAATAGCTCTCGCACCAACTGTAGTGGTATATGAAGCCAAAAGATGCAAAAAGGCAGCCTGCCGCGACTACTCTAAGGGGCAACCTGCAAATACTGTGGCACAACGGGGGTGAGTTGCCAACTCGTGAATAGAGATAACAAATAAAGGTAATCACGAGCATGCACGTGCTGCGCTATCATATGCTAGCAGGTAAATCTATATCCGACAAGCAGTAAGTGCAATAATCATGCAAATGCTCTGTCAGGTAAAATAACTACAGGATGAGATACATGATAATCACTGCTGAGCATGGGATAAACAACATCTACATGAAATATCAACCGTGGAAAAGTAATCGGTGCACAAGCTGCACCCAAATCCCAAATAACCTCAGGCGCCGGCACTCTCCTCGGCCCTCAAATCCTGTAAAACTCTGAGAATCACGAGTGCCCAACATCGGCACCCAAAATATCATAAATACTCATGTCCAGCATCGACACGCAAATCCTCATACATCGGGCTCCGTAGGTCCGGATCAGCCCACGGGCTCCGTCTGCGGTATCGGCCCACGGCCCCGGCAGTACGGATCATCCCGCATCCATCTCTCGACTCTGGTCAGTATCCTCCGGATAACCGCCAGGTCCAACCAATCACCGGTAGGTACTCGCCCACCTCCAGGCTCAATCGGCAAAGTCCATCGATCATCTTGCCGAGGGGAACCATACCGGGTCCACCACGAACCCGCAAACGGATCATCTACTCCACGAATCGGGTTTCAAGCACACGTCTCAGCACCGAGAAAACGCGTGGTGGACGGACCAAAATATCATATCACGAGGAACCGGGTTTTCAAATAGTGCATCTTTTCTTAAATAATTCCACGGTCCTCAAAACCAGAAATCACATAAAAATCCAACACCAATGAGTAAATCAAATAGGATGTGCTAAGTACAACAAGTCATCATAATATAGGTACAAAGAAGAAACCGCTTTTCTTAAGATAGTTCAGTTTTTTAAAGACAGCATGCGGCTCCCAATTTCTATGGAAATCATATCGAATCATATGTGAAATGAACTACAGTATAATGATCATGGCAAATCTACAGTGAGTGTGTCATGGCAATTACTAATGGTGTGTGTGTAACATGCAGATTGGTGCTCGTGCAACATAAACCGTTAGTAATAGTGCGGTGTTCTATCAATTCTAAGTTTTCATACATATAGCGGGGAGTACAGTATGCAACAACAGTATCCATGAACAGTCAATGTAGGTAAATGCAATGTATAACTATAAAGTCCTATCAGCCCTGACGTAGAACGCCATGCGGGCGATATCCCCGTAGATGTTAAATATACTCACTGGAGTCTCGCGCTAAGTGTAGCCGACGACTTGCTTCCCCTTCTTCGCAGCGTCCGTCTCACTCGCCTGCGAACCTAGATTTACACAATATAGCACACATAAGCTCAAATCTACCAAAAACGCGATATTACGGTCAAACTAGAAACCCGCGTTGCAAACCAAGCGCGCGTGTGCGCGGTACGCTAAAACGTGCGATCACGCTCTTGAAGCTAACCTGACGCGTCGCGATACGCAGCACAACCGATACCCACACACGTATCACGTGTGTCGCAAAGATTTAAAATACGGAAAATAGGGTTATAGGTCCCAAATTTTGATACAGAAAGAGTGCTATAAAAATAAATATATCATGAAACCCCAAATATCAGCATACACCAACCACCCAAACCCCAACCCAATACCCTCCCATCTGGCCGCAAATTGCGGCCAGAATGAGTTTTTCGGCGGCCTAGGTAGGGGGGTGGGCTCCCGGGTTTGGTGTGTGCACTCCATACATACTGTGTATATCCCTGTAATTACAATTTTATTCTGAAACACCCCGGGTAGTAGCAGTTTCAACAGAACCCAATTTCAAGCTAAAAGTCACACTTTGCACTAAAATGATACTTTAGGGTATTATTGTGAAATCTGAAACAAACCCAAGTCCAAAACCACACTAATATCACATTACCAAGCTAATCAAGCCATAAAAAGTTAATTTTTATCACAACCTCACTAAATCCCTTTATATAGCACAAAACATGCATAAAAAGTGGTATTTTTCTAGAAATACTACAAGTTATCTAAAAGAGGTGCTAAGGGTGAGTTAATACCTTCAAAACACCTTATAAAACACCAAAATCTCCCGATCTAGCCTCAAGTATGCAGTCTTGCCACTAAACACCTCAAATGAGCCATTAAACCAAGGTTTTATGAAGGAAAAAGGTTGGATTTGGGTAGGGTTTGAGCATGAATCAAAAGAGAAGTGAAAAGAGAAGAGAAGATGAAGAAAATGCTGTGTTTTGCTGCTGCTCTCTGCTGAGAATTTCAAAAATTGAGAAGAGAGAGAGAAGAGAGAAAGAAAATGGTCAAAAGTTAAGTTTCCTACTTACCCACCATACCTCTCCATTTCTATTTGAATTTGCATTATAAAAAAAAAGTTTTGACTTGCTTAAATGGGTGGGATAAGTAAAACCATGCAAGAAAAGAAAAAGGGTTAACATGATACACTTTTAACCAAAGTCACAAAAATGTTCTAAGTGTGCATGTGTACACTAACAAAATTTCCAATTAGGGTAAACTCAACTAGAAATAATTAACAACCCTAAATATATATATATATATATCCATAAAAACACTTCACAACACAAAAGACCACTAGCCAAGAAGGAAAAATAGGATATCCATTTGTTTTTTTTGAAAAAAACACGCACACTTGCTAATTAACGCGAAAACATTCTAAACGAATTTCAAGGTGTTACACAAAATGACAGTGTCAAGTCAACGGACTAAGCTGTACTCATGTCACCTGGGAACTGATAACTGACGATAGGCATAATACTAACCAACAGTTCCCAGCGAGTCCTGTCCAGTGTACTCGTAACCTAACGAGCATCTGTATACTATCTCCAGTACGACGTACTGATGGCTGTGGGACAGACCATCTCCCCTCCTGAGATGAGAAGTGTATACACTAGTCTACTCTGGAGTATCGATGCCCTGTTTCAATAATCCTACGACTAGGGACCTGTATAAGGATGTGCTTGTAGATTACCCAGCCCCCACTAGTGTGACTGCCATCACAACGCTGGTAATCAAGCAAAGATCCTAAGGGCTCCACTAATATGTATAAGCTATATGCTAAAAGAAACATATGTACATATTGAAGTAGAAACAAAGCAAGTAGCATACTACCATTTTGAGCAAGATTGTCTATACAACTGTGAATATCCCAAGCTTTCATTATATAATATACAAACTAGTATGATACAGTAATGGCCTCTAGGGCATATACACTAACAAAATGAATATTTAAGTGAGCTAATATTAGTTAATGTAAGTTTATATATCAAATATATAATTATACATTAAATTATCAAATCAACACTTGATTTAATAATCTGGCTATATTATATACAACCGACTAATATCATATGAATCAACTTATCGAATCAACATTTGATCCGATAATCCGGCTATGTCATACATAACCGACCGATATCACATATCGTGAGAATAGAATGTGGTATCATATACACGAATTAATCTCGGTCCTGCACATATCACATATGTGATCCTACTCCGTTTCACATGAACCAGGTAACCTTTGTGTAGGACTCTAAAGACTCGTCAATACGCCGGCAGTAGGTGATGATCATATCAAACACCCACAAGCCTCAAGCGGTCTGCAAAACGTAACGGCCACCCGGGTATTGAGCGATCAGAAGATCAACAAGCAAGCCTGCTCATACTCCTGCGAATCCAATCAGTAACACTACCGTACAGTCCGGTCTCTTCATCAGATATGTCGCATATCACAGGCTGGGGTGGTATAACGTCAGACCCTAATATCCTGATAAGTTATGCCGATGCAAGGTCCATAATGGTTCGAGAAACTACTGATAACACTTACCGGTAGATCTCAGCAACCCTGGCCAGGGATTTCCTGTTATGGCCAATCAAGCATAGCACAACATCAACTCCCAATACCGGAAGAGACGAAACCCCTCCTATCGCTCATTGCCTCCATGTAACTCGGGACTGTACCCAAAAACCATCTTTTTGCACGATCTTTTGACCGTGGTATGGTGGAAATCAAAGCACGGTGGGAATCACACAAGACTCTATGACGATCTCGGGTCTACTAACTAACCTGCACCAGTGTCACCAGAGAACTGCTATCCGACGATATGTATAATACCATCTAGGAGTTCTCGGCGAGTCCGTTCAGTGTACCCAGTCTCCACTGAGCACCCGTATACCATCTCTGATGTCAAACACCAATGGATGTAGGATCATCCATCGCCTATCATATGGGTCAATAAGCACATACACTAGTCTACTCCGGAGTATCGATGCCCTGTCTCGATACTCCCACGACTAGGAACAATTATAGGGTGTACTTGTAGACTATCCTTAGCCCCACTAATATGATCTTCATCATAGTCCTGGTAGTCAAGTATACATCCTAAGGGCTTTATCAAGATGTGAGACCAAGACAGCATCACCTATACAAGTCAACATGTTAAGAGAAAATGCAACCAGATAGCCTACTATCATGTCGAGCAAGAAAGTCCTCCCTATATATGTCCAAGCATCCACTACAATATACATCACATGTCTAATACTGGCCTCTAGGGCATACATATAACTAACAGTATATACGGTAGAGTGTATTCCGTGTTTATACAGAAAGACATTCTAGATGGAGGACATCTCATTTCTTTTGTATTTCCATTTATGGAAATTGGAAATGAGGTGGAGGGATGAGGTGGCTTGAGAATGATGGGAGGCATGGGTGAATAGGTGTCAAGACCCGGAATTTGTATGTGACCGGCACTTGAATCATGTGAAGTCTATAGGACCCCACCGTAATCCAACTAAGCTGAAAGCCCAGAAATCTAAACGTTTTTCGGAAAATAATCGAGGTGAAGTTTTGAAATAAAGGTATAATGAAATCAAGTTTTTCTTAGAAAGTATAAGTGATATTATAAGAAAATACAAGTGAGTTTTATGCTATTTTTGAAAACATTTTCGTCATTTGAAATTTGGGCAGCATCTCCTTTGTAAATTTTGATCCAAAACCAATACATTACAATAATATAGGCATCCCTAAGAGGGAGCTAACTCTTCGCCAATAGGTGGAATCACAACCATAAATAAAGATATACAACGCCCCAAGGCGAAGATCAATCACAGAAAAGAAGATAAAGAAAACCAAAGTATCATCAAACCCAAAAATAAAGAATAACATATATCCGTGACTTTAAGTCCGAAAGAATATACAAATCTGTGGTTTCTAAGTCAAGAAAATATACATAGTCTGGTTGATGGAGCTTTTAAATAGATACAACTGAATAAATATATACAAATGGTGATCACGATCCAAAGTGTACCCCACCTACCAATGCAAATCACCGAAAAGGAATCTGTGTGCCAGCAAGCCCCTGCTGAATTCGTGCGATCAATCCTGCAAGAAAACTGTGGCATAACGGGGGTGAGTTGCCAACTCGCGAGTAGAAAACATCATCAGGTAGAAATCGAATGTATGACGATCTCCTAGGTCATACAGTAATATAATAATATCGAGTGGTTACAAGGGTGACAGTGTAAACATAAGTATAATAATACCAATATATTCGTGCACGTGTCATAATGTGGTAACATGTCATCTGTATCATATATATTAGCCTTATAAGGCTAATGAAAAACTGTTAACCTGAGTGCCCAGTATCGACACTCGAAAACATCACAAAACCCGTGTCCAGTATCGACACGTAAATCCTTATATCTTAGGCACCGTCTATATCTTAGGCACCGTCTCATTGGATTGGCCATCATATCCATCTGCCTCAATCACTCCAATCGGTATCCTCTGTAAATCCGCCAAGCCCAGTACTATCACCGGTAGGTAGTGTTCCCCTGCCGGGCTCAACGTCTCTTTATACGATCTTCTTGAAGATGTTTCTATTGCACCACTACTAGGGTTTGGTGGCATCACACATGCCATATTAAAATTTATAGGGTGCTAAAGAAAACATCCTAAGGATCACACTAGAAAAGCTAGGGTAACACTAAACTTTTAACACCATCACAAGTAGTAAAAGGCTAGGGTTTGAGAATACAACCTTTGTAGCTCTCTACGATAGAATCCTTGACCACTTGAGAGTTGAAAGAAGCTCGCTTGAGATCCTCTAGGTCCACGACGATCCACCCGGAGTCCTCTTTGTCCAAACTCAAGGCTCCACTTGATCAAGAAAAGAAGTAGAAGCCAACACTCTATACTAATGGGCAAGAGTAGTGTAGAGTGGTGATGTGGTTTGTTTTCTCACTTCAAAAACCTAACTTGATCACTCTTTTGCTCACTAATGAAAGCTAGAGAGCAAGAGAGAGGAGGAAGAAGATGATGGCAAATGAGAGCTCAAGAGATAACGATAAATCTTAAGATAAGAATGAGAAAAGAAAAAATATATATTTTCTTCTTCTCACTCTTAACTTTAGTTTATAAATATCGAGATATTTTCTTTTGGAGAACTAATGGACATAGAATAATAACTCATGGTTAAAGAGAGGTTTAGTGGAGGAATATAATAATCAACCATGAGTGATTATCCATTTCCATTTTCTTTTCCAAATATAAATATCAACATATTTATTAAGGTGTGAGTCTTATATTGCCACCATCCAATATATCAACAACCATGATAGAATTGTGTATGCATGTTTGAGTGCATGCACATCCATATGTGCATCAATGAGAATAAATGCATACATGCATGCATACAACAAAAGACAAGAAGGGTTTAAGGTGAAAAAGCTAATGGTCAATGATAAATCAACACTTGATTTAGCAAACCGGTCATATCACATACGACCTGACCAATAGCAAACCGCCCGATTAATATACGGTATCATATATGCGCATTTAATCGGGTCCCCGCGCATATCTCATATGCGCACCCCATCGTTTCGCCTGGACTAGGTAATTCCATTGTGGGACTCTAAGACTCGTCAATACGCCGGCAGTAGGTGATGATAACATCAAGCACCTCCAAGCCGCAAGAGGTCAGCTAAACGTAACGGCTACCCGGGTATTGAGCGATCAGAAAAAAACAAGCGAACTTGTCACAACTCCCGTCGAGCCAACCGGCAACACTACCGTACAGTCCGGTCTATTCGTCAGATATGCTGCATATTAGGTCTAGGGATGGTAACGTCGATCCCAATAACTCAATAAGTCGTGCCGATGAATGGTCTATAACAGATCGAGAAACTACCGATAACACTTACCAGTAAATCTCGACGCCCTGGCCAGGGACTTACTGATATAGCCAATCGCGCACAGCACAGCATCAACTCCTAATACGGGGAGAGACGAAACCCCTCCTATCGCTCATCGTCTTCGTGTGTCTCGGGACTGTACCTAAAAGCCACCTGTTTTCACGACTCAGTAGAGCCGTGGTAAGGTGGTAATCAAAATACAGTGGGAGAACACACAAGACTCTATGACGATCTCGGGTCTACAGACTAACCTATACCAGTGTCACCAGAGAACTGCTATCCGACGATAGATATAATACCATATAGGAGTTCTCGGCGAGTCCGTCCAGTGTACCCAGTCACCACTGAGCACCCATATACGATCTTGATGTCAAACATCAATGGATGTGGGAACATCCATCGCCCATCATATGGGTCTAGTATCATATACACTAGTCTACTCTGGTATATCGATGCCCCATCTCGATACTGTAAGTCTACGGTAGCGCCCCGGCCATCTGTCCGAGGCCAAAATGCGGAAACAAAAACTTTTTCAAAACTTTAAACCGGCGCTATCGTATACTATAAACCCGGATCGAACCATTAAGCTACAACTAGCTACTAGAGAAAGGGTTGGAAAGCTATACCGATCGATCCGTGTCCTTCGGTCTTTGGCCACCATCCTTAGCTCTTCGCGGCATCTCCGGTCTTGATCTCCTCGTCGGAAAGGGCACCACATCATCGAGTCTTTTTACGGGCTCCCGCTATCCGAAACAACTTGGGCACGAAGTTCTCTAGCCGATGTGTCCAAGGCGAAGTAGAGAATGTTTGTGACAACTTTGTCTCTTGCATCCATTGTATGGATGGAGGTTGAAGATGAAGCCATCAATGGAGATAGTGAGCTAGAGGAAGAAGAAGAAGTAGAAGAAGAAGAAGAAGAAGCCTTTTCTTTCTTTTGTTATCTATGATAAAATGAGAGAGAGAGCATGAAATAAATACAAGACCAAGCTCTCATATGGCAGCCCCTCCTCTCTCCTCTTATCATATCAACCACAAATCAATCACAATATGTGACACATGCACAAAGAAAGAGACCACGAGTCACCACTTGTGCATGTGTCATAATTAATGCTCCTAATCTTGATTTCTAGCTCACAATTTCCATTTGTAAACATTAATCCAAATGTTTACAACAATAAAAAGATACGGCAACATCTAAAGTAAACTCGTAACGGATCACAAAGATACCCCTCACCTGTATATACATACCTGCATCCGCATTTGGACTAAATGCGAATACGATGAGACTAAAGTAATCCAACAAATCTAATACTAGGATCCGGCTTAAACCAAAGCCACTAGTATGATCCGTCCGATCATGATCCGTGCACTACCACACGTATATGATCGAACCCTGCCCTATATCATACGGCCTCTACAACGTTTCGCCCGAAACTTGAGAAACTGTCTGTGGGGGACTCTAAAGACTCGTCAATATTTTGGCTGTGGATTTAACCACTAGCACGTCAGTGGTACTAGCTATATGTAACGGGCTACCAGGTATTGACCAAAAGGGAGGTCGATGAGCGAACTCATCCTGACACCCTACTGAGCCTGTCAGTGACAATATCTTTACAGTCCGGTCCGTTCGTCTATGAGTATCGCATGGCGGGCCTAGGGGGTTGGTAAAAGTCAGACCCCCAAAAGCGGTAAAAGTCGTGTCGGAGTGTAGCCCAGAACACCCTGAGATACTACTGGAATACCTACCAGTAAATCTCCTACCTTGGCCAAAGACTTTGTGTAATGGCTCTCCTAGACACAGCGCGATCTCACTCCTAATACTGGGAGAGACGAAACCCCTGCCGATCCTCTCACTGCCTCCATGTAGCTCGGGACAGTACCCAACTAAAACCTGTTTGCACGACTCCTTTGAGCCGTGGTGGGGTAGTAATCAAAGCATAGTGGGAACTCACACGAGACAAATGACGATCTCAGGTCGATGAACTAACCTGTACATATGTCACCAGGGAACTTCTATCTGACGTCAGGTACAATACCAACTAGCATGTTCCCGGCGATTCCTGTCCGGTGTACTCATAACCCAATGAGCACCTGTATACATCTTAGGTGATCCAACTGACACCAATGGCTTGTGAGACCGGCCACCGCCCCTCATCGGGGTCTCGACTGTATACACTAGTCTATTAATGGAGTATCGATGCCCAGTCTCGAAACTCTCACGACTAGGGACACATTAAGGATGTGCTTATAGACCGCAGCTCCCACGTATATGATCCCCAACATATTGCTGGCAGTCAAGCAAGAATCCTAAGGGCTCTATCAACGTGTAATAGGGACCTGTAATGTCACCTAAAGCATGTACACGATGATAAAGGTAAACCAAATAGCATACTATCATCTTGAGTGAGACTGTCCTACCGGTATAGGTCCTCCCTCAATCATCGCAATCACGTGCCTGTGATCCAATAATTGATTCTGAGGGCACTATATCCAACAATCTCCCACTTGCACTCAAGGCTAATTATTGTGATGTCGCATACTCATAGCCCGTGTGATACCGAACACCCAACTCCTCTGCTAATCAGTCTCACAAAGCCCGTTTGCGAAACTATTGCGTTCGAGGAATAGCCTCAGTGAGTGGATCCGCCCTAATGTTTCTTTCTATGTCTCTCTTTATCTCAAGTTCACGGAGAAAACCATCTCCGGAAATGAGCAATACCTGTCTTAGAATATGTTTGGATATCTGATAGGACCTAGATCATAAATGAACACCAAATCCAAACTTCTTAGACTGTATTGTCAACTGAACTTAATCAGTATCCTGTGCCGTGCCTCCCTCAGTGTCCGCTTGGATCACCTGTCCAAACTACTACCCCTCGTCAGAGGGAAAACGACAACTCTGACAGCCACTCTGTCATCCAGGTCACCTTGGAAGCCTGGAATGATAACTGTCTCCTAAAAGAGGCTGTTGTTATCATATCCCTAGAACATCCACTTATGTTCTAAAACTGCTTCCGAACGTTTCTCCAGGATAGAATTAATATCACAACTTATTGCATCTTGTGCAAAAACAATATCTGGTGTGGTACTTGACATCTCATGATTGACTCAATTGCCTAAGCAAGTGATCTGCCAATCATGCACATCCCTCTCCCATTTAGTCTGTAAGACACCTTCAGAGAGGGTGACTCCATCATCTGCAGGTACACTACTATACCAGGAGTCATCCATTCTAAAACACCTTTAGAATGCTGTCTAAGTACCCAGATTAGGAAACTACCCAAATCTAGATCTAAAACTATAGATCTTGTAACCAGAATGTCTGATATAAAATCCATGTCCTTTGTGGAGAAACTACTGTGTGACAACCAAAGTATAACCGATCGTAGTATAGGAATTTAACTTCCTACTCTGTGTATGTCAAGAACAAATACCAGGACATCACACCCTACTACCTTCTTAACAGATCCATTCCCTATTCTGATGAAGTCAAACCTATGACTGTCACATCAGAAATAGATGATCTATCTCCTCTATATCTGCTTTAGTCTATAAATAGACATAAGTTACTTGTCCACTATGCTTCCGCTGCTCCCACTGACTACGACAACCCTCTGGCAGAGTCATATACACGTACACTTCTAATGCTAGTTTAGAATGACGCTATACTCATCCTCCTGCCGGGTCTCACAGTCTGGGACAACAGTAATGGCAAGTCTGGGTAAACAAGAACCTCCCTGTCACCATCTTTGAGCATACCGAAGTAACTCTCAAGTGCCTGAGGTTACCCACCATATCTGCGGAGTGGCCAATGGAATGCCAAACCGGATTGAATCTTTAGGTTCTTTTCAAATTTTCAGTAATCGTTTGTGGTTCTGGAATCACTTTCAGTTCTACCATACTCCCACTACTGTTTTCTGAAAAAATCCATTTTACTAAAACTGTGGCGAGTCAAGAACAATATCACTATTGATCTTCCAGATGGTAGAAAGTCAACTCTCGTCATAGCCCGGGTCAACCCACAAACAGCCATTACAGAAACGTGCCTTAAGTTACCCAGAGTCTGGTTTTGGGCATAAGCCGGAAAACTCCCCGCGCCTTAACAATGTTAGGATATGAACTATTCTATATCTAATATAGAAACAGAGGCACTGATTTAATTAGAACCAGATTCAAATCATGCAGCTGTCTCCAGTGCATGTCAACTAAATGGAGAGAGGCCGATCAGCATTACTCAACTTAGGAATACATCCAGATATGAGTAACCTAAAAGATAAGCAAGTTCTCTTAATCATTATTATCAACTGAATACCATACACAAGTATCTACATCTTCGATCACCTTGAAGAATCCTGATACTTGCAATACCTGGTTCTCTATTTTATTCTTATACCTATAACTTCTCAAAACTTAGACCTTGCATTTCTACGAAATACATGTCTAAGAACTAGAGAAGTCACAAGTAAACAGAATATAGTACGAGTACTAACCCCTCTGTCCTCATGGACACAGGACAACATACAATACTCTGTATAAGTCCCCTGAGTCTAATAACTCAAACCCTGTACATCATAGGTTGAAAAATGTACTTATGGTTAAGAAGAATTACACCGCTGTTTAATGCTCCTTACCTAACCATCCACTGATATAGGTAAAAGTCATAGACATAATTTCAAAAAGTTATATCTCACTTTATAAAAATAAACATACAGATATATCAATTTGAAATTGGTGCATAACAACGAATATTCTAAACTAAATATTTGCCTCCGGCAAACAACCCAGGCGATTTCCTCAAATATTACCAATTACAACGAATCCCGATATAGTGAGGATGATCACCCAATTCCCAATAACTTACTCCCACTCATCATCTGTAAAACCATACAGATGTGAGAATCAAACCTGGTAAATACATATCCTGGAGCAAGGACTAATTAGGAAATCAGTTTTCTTTTAACAATACATAGTGAAACGAAAACATATAAATGTTTCAAAGGGGTATCCGGGTATTCCTAGTAATGCCTCTTCCATTATCAGATTCACAACTATAACTGTATATTTCTTTGCCATCTCTCCAAATCACTTTATATTTCTTTAGTCATTACCTTCTGTACACCTCTTTAGGCTAAATGGTTTTCTTCCTTCCTTACCGTTCGGCACCAGTCTATGGTTTGAAAGAAGACTATCCAATAAGCATAATGGGTGTACTCTCCAAATCCTAGGAGTACTCATAACCTGAGAGAAGGTGAAGATAAAAGACAACTGAATAAAACCTTATTCCTATTTCTCCTGAACCAGAATCCATCCCCGAACTGAAACAAGTTCCTTCGAGTTCGTATATAATCATATGATGGAGTATCCAAATAACTGTGGATCTTCGTAGTGATACGGGGTGTTTCGGAGAAATACAAAGGTGAAGTAGGAGTGGCGATGAAATACTTGGTTTGGTCGTCAATAGCAGTCGCAATTTACTTTACCATCTTACTAATCCCTTTATTTATCTTAAATTATTACCTTCTGTACACCATCGTTAGGCTAATTGGTTTTTCTTCATTCCCTACCGTTCGGCACTTGCCTATGGTTTGGAAGAAGACTATCCAATTGGCGTAATAGGTGTACCGTCCTAATCCAAGGAGCACTCGCAATCTGAGAGAAGGTAAAAGGAAAAGACAACTGAATAGCCCTATTCATTTTCTCCAGAACCGGAAACCATCCTCGAATCTGGAACAAGTTCCTTCGAGTTCGTATATAACCATACGATGGTTTTATCCAATGGAAGTGGATGTTTGCAGTAATACGGGGTGTTCTGGAGAAAAGAGTAAAAGTAAGAGTGTCAATGAGGTATGCAACTCAGAAAATCCAAAAGCCAGTGTTTTAAGAAGGTTCGGTTAACTTGGTCACTGAGTTATAGTCTAGGGTCGGGTCATGGTCACTGCCAAAGAGAGAGAGAAAAGAAACACTCTGCGTGCACTCTAACCTAGATCAGAATGGTTATCAATTTATCTAATCAGGAAACTTCCCACTGTATCGTCAAATTCTCCTCCAAACTTGAAAGAAGAATTAGTCGGGATCACCCGAGGAGCAAACCAACTCATCAGTAGGAATCGGGATCCAACTATCATCGCATGATAACGTGATGGAATCCACTCACGTTATCACACTCCAGAAGGTATGCGCATGCCTGGTAAGTTTTAGTTTCTTTAGAAACTCCCGATGTGATTTTTACCCCTAGGACCCAAGTGACCTTGACTGAGCCAACATATCAAAGGATCCTAGCCAAGTTCAACCCGTCATTATCTTGATTGCATTAGACCCACCCGCACGAGTCCTTGACCGAGCCAAAATGACCGTATGACTGTCTTAACCAATCACATATCCATAAGGCGGAAAAGCATTACAGAGCTATCGCACACTACGCCTCGGCTGAGCACGATATATGTAGCACGAATACTAAGCAATACTAATTTGAAATGACGGAGGGCTACGGTTGGTTTTTGGCGAAAAACTTTTAACGTAATGAACTTGATATCGTTGAAGGAACCGGATAGCTTTTTAGGTGTACTTGGAAAAGTTGAGACTTTCAAAGCTATGCTTAAGTCCATCCGGATCCTACTTGCCATTGCTACATACCATGACTACAATATCTGGCTGTTGGTTGTCATGACTGCTTTTCTAAATGATGATTTGGAAGAGTGCGTCTATAAGTACACAGCCAGAGGGCTTCGTACACAGTGGGAGCAGCGGAAACGTGTGCAAGTTGCTTTATGGGTTAAAGCAGGCATCGCGGAGTTGGAACATCTGTTTTGATGTGGTAGTCAAAGCGTTTGACTTTATCAAATGGTAGATGAACCTTGTATATACAAAAAAGTAGTAGGAAGTATGGTGGAAATTCTCGTATTGTACGTGGATGACATACTCTTGATAGGAAAGGAGTTTCCTATGCTACGCTCGGTCAATCTCCTCTTATCACAAGGATTCTCTATATAGGATCAAGGTGATACCTCCTAAATCCTGGGTTGTGGATCCATGAGATAGATCTAATTGGATGATAGGATTCTCACTAGCTGTAGTGAGATGATATCAATCGATCCTGGGGAGAATCACTGGAAAGGTTCCAGGGTGATAAGGACGACTGAATGTCAGTCACATGCATTGTCTTTACCCTCAGTAGAGGGATGGTATGTTGGAAGAGTTCCAAGCTAGATACCGTGACATACTAGACGATAAAGGCTGGATACATCACTACCAAGGATGCTACCAAAGAAATATTCTGGATGTACACTAGTTCATGAGATGAACTTCGTTCCTATAATTGTGTGACAATGGAGTTGTGGCTTAGGCCTAGGAACAGCCGTCCCATCTTAGATCCAGACATATTCTGAAGCAGTATCACCTGATCAGTGGAGATGGTTGATCTCCACGCAGATCGAGGTTAGGAGAGTAGACACAGAGGACAACAGTGCAGATCCACTCACAAATGCCTATTTCCCAGTAGGTACTTTTATGGGATGGTTGAGTATGTGATACTACAAACACTGCTGACTATTGCGTATGAGATACTACAACAGATGGCCCTAGTGTAAGTGGGAGATTGTTAGTAATATGTATGCCCTAGAGGCCATTACTGTACATACGATGTATATTGTAGTGGATGCTTGGACATATATAGGGAGGACTTTCTAGCTCACATGATAGTATGCTATTTGGTTGCTCTTTATCTTAACATGTACACCGATTGTCTCTATAATACATGTTGATAAAGCCCTTAGGATGAGTACTTGACTACCAGGACTATGATGCAGATCATACTAGTGGGGAAAGAGTCGTCGTTAAGTACATCCTTCAAATGTTCCTAGTCGAGGGTGTATCGAGACAAGGCATCGATATACCAGAGTAGACTAGCGTATACGCTTCTCGACCCATACGATGGGCGATAGATGATCCTATATCCATCGGTGTTTGACATCAGATAAGGTATGCGGGTCCTCAGTGGAGACTGGGTACACTGGACGGACTCGCCGAGAACTCCTAGATGGTATTATACCTATCGTCGGATAGCAGTTCTCTTGTGACACTGGTACAGGTTAGTTTGTAGACACGAGATCGTCATAGAGTCTCTTGTGATTCCCACTGTGCTTTGATTTCCACCGTGCTTTGATTTCCACCTTACCACGTTCAAGAGAACGTGCAAAACGGTGGCATTTGGGTACAGTCCTGAGTCACAAGGAAGCAATGAGCGATAGGAGGGGTTTTGTCTCTCCCGGTATAGGGAGTTGATGTTGCGCTATGCTCAATTGGCCATAACAGGAAATACCTGGTCAGGGTTGTTGAGATCTACTGGTAAGTGTTATCAGTAGTTTCTCGAACCGTTATGGACCTTGTATCTGTATGACTTATCAGGCTATTTGGGTCCGACGTTATACCACCCCCAGGCTGTGATATGTGACATATCAGACGATGAGACCTGACTGTACGGTAGTGTTACTGATTGGATTCGTAGGGGTACGAACAGGCTTGCTTGTTGATCTTCTGATCGCTCAATACCCGGGTGGCCGTTACGTTTAGCAGACCGTTTGCGGCTTGTGGGTGTTTGATATAATCATCACCTACTGCCGGCGTATTGACGAGTCTTTAGAGTCCTACACAGAGGTTTCCTGGTTTAAGCGAAACAGAGTAGGAGCACATATGTGATATGTGTGGGACTGAGGTTGATACGATATGAGATACCGTATTCTATTCTCGCGATATGTGATATCGGTCGGTTATATATGATATAGCCGTGTTATCGGATCAAGTGTTGATTCGATAAGTTGATTCATATTGTATTAGTCGGTTGTATATGATATAGCCGGATTATTAAATCAAGAGTTTATTTGATAATTTAATTTATAATTATATATTTGATATATTATATTTCATTAACTAATATTAAGCTCACTTATGATTTCTTTTCTCACTAGATGTGCACATTGTATATATATGTGATATGTATATTTGTGTACATGTATTGTGTCATGTTTGATGATACATACAAGATGGGTGTATGAGATTAATACCATGCTAGGGTTAAGTTAGGGTTTCTATTTATGTTAAGCTAATTCAAAAGAGATTGAGTTTGTCATGGTAAAGCTTGGACAAAACTTTTGGATAAGATTTGACAAAGTCAACTCTTTTGTCTAGTTAAAGACATTTATGGAACACAACCCTTAACCATAGTGTGTGGTTTATTCTCTACATGAGTTAAGCATAATGGCTTTAACTCACCCATGGTTGCAATAATTCATTTGGATGAATTATTCATGAGTTCTTCTTCTTCTTCTTCAAGCTCCATGATAAGCTCTCTAGCTTCAATGGAGGTAGAAGAAATAATGTGAGAAAATCAATTCTAAAGTGAGCCCACTTCCTACTTCATCATCCTCTACTACTTGCCATTTAGTATAGGGTGTTCTCTTCCCAAAGTTCATGACCAAGTGAAAGAATAGCTTGGGTTAGTGTCTCCTCGACGTAGATCATCTTCGGCCTCGAAGTCTTCGAAGCAAGCACGTTCGTTTCTTCAAGGGAGCCTCTCTAGAGTCTGGAGTTCAAGCTCGCAACGAAGGGGACTACTACACGGAGCTATTTGAAGTGAAGTACCGGTCTACAAAGGTTGTATTCCTTGCTCACTATTACTTGCAAAGTGCTTGCATATGTTTTCCGTATATTTCTAGTTAACGATTCATGGTTAGCGTTAGCTAGAATGGCAAATTTTTGAATTTGGCATGGACGATGCCTCCCAAAACCTTGCTGCCGTGCTAGGCAATCCTTCATTTACGGTAGGGATTCGATCACGTACGTGCACTTATGCGCGTATGATGTTTGGACGGATAATACTAATGGGTTTTAGTTTAAACCGGATCCTTGTATTGTATTGATGTATTTATTTTGTCTCTTTGTATTCGTATTCTTCGGAATGCGCATGCGGGTATGTATATACAGATGAGAGGCATTCTCGTAATTTTTCCGGAAAGCTTCTAGAAGTGGACACCTCATTTAGGGTTTATTCTTTTTGGATTAAACATAATGAGGTGAGGAAATGAGGTGGAGTTTTACATTGAATCTAGCATGGCTACTTGGTGTAACACCTTAGAATGCGATTTGTGTTAATTAAACGATAATGCGGGTTTTTAGTAAAATTTACCAAAATAGTTTTCATATATTTTATAAAAATTAATGTATATTTTATTAATATATATTTCGGGCTTGCACACACATGTGCATGTTAACCTAGGGTTAATTTGGGGTTAAACCATGCTTAAGTATCCATGACATCTAACCCCATTCCATTAAGTGTAACACGTAATTAATTAAATTAATTAGTTTTCAAATTTTAAATAAAAATTGTTTTTTTATTTGGGTTGACTTGAGAGAGAGGAAGAGAGAGAGGGCATCATAAGGAATGGCAAGAATGCCATGCATTTAATGAGGAAAGAGAGGGGCATGGCTCTCTAAACTCACCCCTCATTCCCAAACCCCTCACCCTCATGCATACACCCTCATTCCCTCACTCTCACTCTCATTTGTTTACTCCTTCTCTTATTTTTCCTTCACCTCACCCATTCTCTTATCCCTCAACTAAAGCCCTAACCCAACCCTCACAAACCCACTCCAAATCTCCATTTAACCTCACCAAAACCCTTCACAAAGACAAGTTAAGCAACTAGGATCACTTGGAGTATGGAAAGCTAGGGTTCTGAGCAAGTTTCGGAAGGTAGTGACTCTAAACTGTTATTTAGGAGTTTATTATTGTTGTGTTGCTTTGTAGTTTCAGTTTAGAACACTAAAAATATATTTTTGTACACGATATCATATTTTAGTGTCATATTAGGATGTCTGTGATCTGCTGTGACCCCGCGACTTTATTGTGAAAACTAGCAGTATAGAAGCGTTGTACTAGTTGCCCCGATTATACACCAGTAACACAAGACCCACCTGACACTGTTTGTTCGGCGACATCATGGCTAAATCCGGCGAGCTCGGCCCTGTGGGGGACTGGGGGTTGTAACTTTAGGGTAGTTGTCTGAGGTTATTTTGAGTTGTTTGGTATTGCTAGATTTTTATGTTTTTACAGTGGGTAAAATATGGGATCGATTAGCTAGTTTTAGTATTTCGACGACGCGCGATATGGTGTCTGACTCAGTTTCTATACTTTGCAAGATTTCCGCACGTAGGGTTTGGTTTAGTTGTGTCGCCACACACGTTAGCCACTAAGTGAACACTTGTGAGTTGTTAGAGTCGGCGCGTCGGTCTAAGCGTAGTTGGTGCATATTATTGGTCAATTTCTAAGTTTTCCCTTGCTATGTTTTATATGTAAATAGGATCGCAGGCGGGGACTTCGGACGCTGTGATGAAAGGGAAGCAGGTGGTCAGATATACTTAGCTCGAGATCACCGGTGAGTAAATTTAACATCTACGGGGAAATCGCCCGTTTGGCGTTATGCGTCAGGGCTTGATAGGATACTATAGCCGCATGTTTATATTCATATATATGTTGATTATGCATGAGCAACATACATACCATTACTTGTTGTGCCTTGACTTAGTATCTAGTGGACACTGCACCATTACTGACGGTTCATGTTGCACGGGCACTAATTGTATGCTACACACACATCGTCGGTAATTTCCATGACACGCACAACCTATACACATATACCGTATTTATTTGTTATTAATATTGACACATGGATTATTGTTTTATTGCGCATATGAGATACATCGTGCATACATACTTACATGTATACACCAGTACTTGCTATAGCTACATGTGCATCTTTATTTGATGTTGGATTTGATTTTGGAGAAATTGGGAACCGCATGATATATTTAAAAATGTGATTCTTTTAAAAGAGCGGTTCTCCCATGATATGCTCATATTACGGTTCTACGTTGCATATATCATATTGCATGGATTTACGCATTGAGATACGGATTTGATGTGATTTATGGATTTGAGAACCATAGTATTATTTCAAGAATGTATGCATTATTTTGAAAACTCGGTTATCTTGATTTGATATTTCAGTGCGTCCACCATGAGTTTTCTCGGTTCTGAGACTTGTGTTAGAAACCCTATTCGAGGAGCGAGAGGCACCGTCTACGGGTATATGGTGGACCCGGTATGGTTCCCCAGGGCGAGAGATGATTTCGTGGTGTAGACGATGAGGCTGGCAGAGGGAGTATGACCTACCGGTGATAGTCTAGAGCCCGACGGATATCCGGAGGATACCGTCTGAGAGTTATGACATGAGATATATTGAGGGCCGATCTAGTATGTGGCGCCTGAGGGATGAGTATTTACGTGTCGACGTTGGACACGAGTATTTCATAATGTTTTTGAGTGCCGATGTTGGGCACTCAGCTTCCATGAGATTTACAAGCTATGAGGGCCGGTCAGAGTGACAACGCCTGAGGTATTGGGATTTGGGGTGTATTGATGGACACCGGGTTTTTCCACGATGATGTTTCGTGATGATGATATGTTTTATCCCATACTCAGCATCTATTGATATGCATTGCATCATGTATTTGTAGTACCTGATAGAGTACCTTTCATGATTGATGCATCTCCATATTTCCATATTGATACTATCAGATTGCATGTGATAGGGTATCGCAGTACGTGCATACCTGTAATTACCTGTATAATGTTCTTACTATTCATGAGTTGGCAACTCACCCCCATTGTGCCACAATGTTTTGCAGGTTGACCCTCAGAGTGGTCACGACAGGGGCTATCTTATCGTATCTTTTTGCAGCGGATACCGCTACGGTTGGCCGTGAGCCATTTTTCCGTAGGTGGGTTGTGGTTATCCGACTTTATATTTCATTGTATATCTATTATTGTATCTAGTACTCTCCATCTATCATTTCATGTATTGACTTAGAGACGAGTTGTGAGGACGATATTGTATATTTTGTGACACTGGGTGTCAAGCTCATATGAGCCGGCTTTTATTATGTAGTTTATCTTTTATGCTGTTTTTCACTTATATTGTCCATTTCTTCGCTATGGTGATGTATATTATGTTGTGGTGGTTGTATCCGCCTTTGGGCGTGATTTGCCCCCGTTTGGGGATCCTTTACTTATATTTTATGTTTGTACCCGTTTCGGGGCTAGTTTTTACAAAGGAGGTGCTGCCGAAATTTTTAAGAAAATAATTTAAACTTTAAAGATTTTTACTTGAGATTTATAAATGTTTTTAACAATGTTCTCATCACTTACTATTTTTGATTGTTTAGATTTCTGGGTTTTGGCTTACTTAAATTTGCGTTACGCCTGTAGACGTTTCGTGGTTTAAGTGCCGGTCACGTGCCAAATTTTGTGTCGTGATAAAGTTGGTAGAAGAGCGCTAGGTTTTACCTTTCGAAATGTAGGATGACCTTGGTATGATGGAGTAGGTAACTTAAGCAGAGTGGCGTAGTGTGTGTATGTTCCGCAGCATACTTACGACACGGTATTCCGCGTATATGATCTTAGGACTTGTTGGTTGAAATTCCTTCCTTGATTATGTACATCCTTGTGATTCGATTTTCGTGTTCTTATCGAATCATGTTTTCATTTCCAGCCATTATGCCGACGATGACTATGAGGGCGTAGAGAGCGGCCGCGAGAGCCGAGGTCAGAGTTGGCTCGTCTGAGACGAGGACTGACTAGGGCGGTACGCCCGTTTTTCAGGAGAAGATTGGTCCACCTTCTCTTGATCGTATTACTAGGCTAGAGGCCGGTATGCAGGATTTGCGCCAGATGATGGGATCGTTAGTCGAGGCCAGTAGAGCACAGCGACAGGAGGTTGTCCTACTTACTACGGGGACCGCGATGGTGCCTACTGTTCAAGCAGTTGTACCTGCAGCTACGAAGGTGATCACTGTATCATTATCTGAGTTCATAAGGTTGAAGCCTCCGGTCTTCACAGGCACTGATGCAGCTGAGGATCCATAGTCATTTATCGATCGGACGGCCAGGATATGTCGTTCGCTGAGATGCTCCGACGCGAGATGGGTAGAGTTCCCGAGTTTTCATCAGGAAGGTCTTGCCCAGAAGTGGTGCGAGTCTTTGGAGAGAGGCAGAGCCGCAGGTCTTTCTCCTATGACCTGGGCTGAGTTCGTGACGGTGTTTCTTGCCCGTTTTCTTCCACAGAGCGTCAGGGATACTCGAGCGCTCAGTTTCGAGTCGTTACGCCAGACTCCGAGTATGACGGTGGCAGAGTACGATGTACAGTTTACCGAGCAATCTGTGTATGCTCCGTATTTGGTGGACACTGAGGAGATGCGGGTCAAGAGGTTTGTTCGAGGCTTTGCTTACCCAGTTGTTCCTCGCCATCAGCGCTCAGCATTGTGATTCATATGCAGCAGCAGTGGACGCAACCCTTTTAGTCGAGGAGCGTCTTTCCAAGACGTCGGTCGTTTCGGAACCGAAGAGGGTTCGTACTGGTATATCAGCCCGGAGACAGATTTTTAGACGCCGCGACAGATTTCGTTCAGGTACGGGGAGTAGCAGAGACTGGGACGAGGCCAGTTATTCAGCTCTTATCCCTAGGAGGGCCAGCAGTCGTCGTATGGGTGCTTTGGGTGTGGCAGTCAACATCACCTCGTTAGGGATTGTACCGTGATACGCCAGAGAGAGGAAGCCGTACCACATGTTACCTTACCACCTTCTCTACCTCAGAGAGCGTTGCCTCTTGCGTCTATTGTTGCTCTGTGTCAGACTTATGCTTAAAGAGGTCATGGTCGCGGAGGGTTTGTTCAGAGAGGATGGGGAGGCAGAGGCAGAGGACAGCCAGTTGCAGGTAGAGGGAAGGCATGGGTATTTGCTTTGACTCATCAGGGCGCGCAGGCGTCTAGTGCAGTGGTTTCAGGTAGTCTTTCTGTATGTTCGTTTGATGCACACATTTTGTTTGATCCTGGATCTACGCATTCGTATGTTTCTATACACTTCATGCCGAGATTAGGCCGAGAGTCGTGTTTGCTAGATCAGACGCTTTTTATGACCACTCTTGTTGGAGAGTCGTTTGTTGCGTGACACGTGTTTTGGTCATGTGTCGTTCGGATAGTAGATAGAGAGTTGTCCGTTGACTTGAACCTTCTTGAGATGTTGGACTTCGACGTTTTTCTGGGCATAGACTGGTTAGCTACTTGCTACGCGTCCATAGACTGACGCGAGAAGACAGTCATGTTTTATTTTCACGGTGAGTCAGTTCCTTTTGTACAGGGGGACTGTGATGCCGCCCCTCACAGTTTGATTTCAGCCCTTTGTGCTAGTCGGCTTTTGAGGAGAGGGTGTCGGGGATTCTTAGCTTCAATTCGTGATACTGGAGCCACAGTAGATTCGTTGGACCGGGTTCCTGTCGTGCTAGAGTTTCCCGACGTTTTTCCCAATGAGTTGCCTGGATTGCCGCCAGAGCATGAGATTGAGTTTTGCATTGATTTGATCCCGGCACGGGGCCTATTTCTATACCGCCTTATCGGATAGCCCCGACGGAGCTTAAGGATCAGCTGAAAGAGTTGCTTGATAGGAGACTTGTACATCTAAGTGTTTCGCCCTTGGGAGCTCCTGTTCTATTCGTCAAGAAGAAGGACGGCAGTTTGAGGTTGTGCATTGATTATCGTCAATTGAACCGAGTTACGGTGCGGAATAGGTATCCTTAACCTCGCATTGACGATTTGTTTGATCAGCTCGAAGGTGCGGGACATTTTTCTAAGAATGATTTGAGATCAGGTTATCATGAGTTGCGTGTTCGGAATGATGACGTTCCGAAGACTGCTTTTCGTACGTGCTACGGGCATTATAAGTTTTTGGTGATGTCGTTCGGACTTACTAATGCCCCAGCAGCGTTCATGGCTTTGATGAACCCGATTTTCCGGCTGTTCCTCTACCAGTTTATTATTGTGTTCATTGATGACATTCTGGTTTATTCCAAGAGTCGTGAGGAGCATGAGCAGCACTTGAAGATTGCGTTGCAGACATTGAGAGAGCACCAGTTGTTTGCTAAATTCTTGAAGCGTGCCTTCTGGCTTGATAATGCTGACTTCCTAGGTCATGTGGTTATGGGAGTCGGTATTCGTGTGGACCTGAGGAAGATCGAGGCCGTACAGCTTTGGCCCAGACCAGTATTAGTAACAGAGGTCCGCAGCTTTTTGGGCTTAGCCGGTTATTACCGCCGTTTCGTGCAGGACTTCTCGAGTATCGCTGCACCGTTGACCGGACTGACAAGGAAGGGAGTTTCTTTTCTTTGGACCGAGGCATGCAAGCAGATTTTTCAGCAGTTGATGACTCGGTTGATGACTGCACCAGATTTTTCTTTGCCTTCAGTATCAGGCGGCATTGTCGTATACTGTGAAGCTTCTTGAGTGGGGCTCGGTTGTGTATTGATGCAGCATGATAGAGTTATCGCTTATGCTTCCCGGCAGTTGAAGAAGCACGAGCAGAATTATCCCACTCATGATCTTGAGATGGCCGCGGTGGTCTTTGCGCTTAAGATTTGGAGACACTACTTGTACGGAGAGTCGTGTCAGATTTTTACAGACCACCAGAGCTAAAGTACATCTTCCAGCAGCAGGATCTGAATTTGAGACAGCATCGTTGGATGGAACTTATGAAGGATTATGATTGTGAGATCCTTTATCACCCGGGCAAGGCGAATGTGGTGGCTAAGCTTTGAGTCGTAGGCCCGGGGATAGCTTGTCCCAGTTGAGCGCAGTTCACATACAGTCTTCTGCAGATTGGAAGATCTTGTGCGACAGCAGAGTACAGTTTGAGTTCACTTCCACTGGGGGACAGCTTGCTCATGTACGCACCCGTCCACTTCTACTTGACCGTATTCGTGTGGCACATCCCGACGATGCCCGTTTGTCTGAGATTCTAGAGCATGTTCGGTAGGGTCGAGATTCGGAGTTTGAGATTGATGACCAGGGTATGCTACGTTTTAGGACTCGTTTGTGTGTACCTGATACAGATGGATTGAGACACGAGATCTTAGAGCAGGCACATCAGTCAGCTTTTAGTGTTCACCCGGGTTCCACCAAGATGTACCGTGACATGAGAGATATCTACTGGTGGGCAGGGATGTAGGGTGATGTTTCGGATTTTGTTTCGAGGTGCCTGACTTGTCAGCAAATCAAGGCTGAGCATCAGAGACCGGCAGGAGAGTTGCAGCCTTTACCCGTCCCGGAGTGGAAATGTAAGCAGATATCCATGGACTTCGTTGTATGTCTACCCAGGTCTAGTCGAGGGTATGACTCCATTTGGGTGATTGTTGACCGGTTGACGAAACCGGCTCACTGCCTTCCAGTGAAGCCCACTTTCGGTTATGCTCGGTATGCTCAGTTGTACATTGATGAGATTGTGCGTTTTCACGGCATTCCCACATGTATCGTATCCAACAGGGGCACCCAGTTCACTAGCTGTGTTTGGCAGAAGCTTCAGGAAGCCTTGGGTACCCGTTTGAGCTTTAGCACCACTTTCCATCCGCAGACCGATGGTCAGTCAGAGCGGACTATACAAACTCTGGAGGATATGCTTCGTGCGTGCGTGCATCAATTTGGTGGCAGTTGGGACCGTCACTTGCCATTGATAGAGTTCTCCTACAATAACAGTTATCAAGAGACGATTCAGATGGCGCCTTTTGAGGCTTTGTATGGTAGGAAGTATCGATCGCCAGTCTGTTGGAATGAACTCAGCAAGAGTAGGATTTTGGGACCCCAGCTAGTTCAAGAGACTACGGAGAAAATTCAGTTGATTCAGGATAGGATGAGAGCAGCCCAGTGCAGATAGAAGTCTTATGCCGACCGTCATTGTCGCAGGCTCGAGTTTGCAGTGGGGATCATATATTCCTATGGATTTCTCCGATGAAGGGCGTGATGAGATTTGGGAAGAAAGGAAAGCTCAGTCCCGGATTTATAGGTCTTTTCGAGATCCTTGAGCGAGTTGGTACCGTTGCCTATCGTTTGGGCCTTCCACCCAGCTTTCCGGATGTTCACCCCGTTGTCACGACCCGGAAAACGGCACGTGACTGGCAGTTGAATCAAATGAAGTCTATAGGACCCCATCTAATTCAAGTAAGCCAAAAATCCCAGAAATCTAAATCATTTTTAAAGCAGAAGTGAAGAACTTATTTTTAAAGCAAGTTGTTTTAAATAACATAAGCCAAATATGCATTTTTAAATCTCAAGTCTTTTCTGAAAATTTCGGCAGAGTTTCCTTTGTAAATACTGGCCCCGAACGGGGTACAACATGATAAATATGTACATGAATGATAAAAGGCATCCCCAAGCGGGAGCTAGCTCTCCGTCAATCGACGGTCACAACCACCCAAGCAATATAATATACAACGCCGAAGGGCGAAGATCAAAACTCAAAAGGAAACACAAATCAACATGAAATCCATAATAATACAACGCGTGACTCTAAGGTCAAAAGAATATACAACTGCTTTCTGAGTCTGAAATAAATATATATGTCTGGTTGATGGAGTTACTAGATACAACTGAATGTAAATAAAATACAATGGTGGTCACGATGTAAGTGAACCCACCTACCCAAGCAAATCACCCGGAATGGAAGCGGTGTGCCAGCAAAGCCATAACGAATCCTGTACGGCAAAACCTGCAAGAAACTGTGGCGCAACGGGGGTGAGTTGCCAACTCGTGAGTAGAAAAAACATCACTGAGCAGAAATCGTATGTATGACTCAATCCTAGGTCAATACGATCAAAATATATATAACCTCAAAATGATAAAGTCTGAAGTATGAAGAGGTGGCAAGGGTAAACAGCTATACATAAGTGAAATCCTATGTGCTCGTGTCAGTGCCTCAGGTAGCAATGTATTATAATAAGAGGCAATGAATGCATGAAAACAGAATATATATAAATGAGAAACTGTTTTCTTGTTTTAGTGAGATTTCTGTAATATAAAATGAGGTATCATCAATGAAATCAACATAAATCAGTGTCTAGCATCGACACAAAACATAAACCCCAATATCTTAATATCTAGGGCTCTGGCTATCCTGACTGGCCCATATCATAATATCTCAATACCTCAATATCAATATCTGGGGCTCCGGCTATCCGGAATGGACCTTGGGCTCCGGCTATCCGGACTGGCCTGACTCCGATCGGTATCCTCCGGATATCCGTCAAGTCACAAAACAATCACCGTTTAGCAATGCTCCCTTGTCATAGGCTCAACGCCGATCAACTGCGATCTTCTTGCCCCAGGGTACCACATGCACCCACAGACGGTTCCTACTTCTCCTCAAATTGGATGTAAGATATCGCTCAAGAGCCGAGAGAACTCATGGTGAACAATCTCAAATCATATCATGAGAAAATTGCAACTTTCATTTTAAAATGATAATCAGTTTTATAAAATCTTGCGGTTTCTCCAAATCCATAAATCTCATAGAAACCCAAATTTCGAGAATAAATAACAATGAATTTAAAAGCATTGGGCTCCGGCAAATCCGGACTGGACCTAAATAAAAATGCATTGTTGGTCGTAGTGCACTCAAAGTAAATTATTGGATCGCAGGCACGTGATTGCAATGATTGAGGATGACCTATACCAGTAGGATAGTCTTACTCGAGATGATAGTATGCTATCTGGTTTGCCTTTATCATCGTATACAGCTTTAGGTGACATGATCACTACTACACATTCATAGAACCCTTAGGATTCTTGTTTGACTACCAGCAGTATGATGGCGATCATATACGTGAGAGTTGGGTAGTCTATAAGCACATCCTTAAAAGTGGTCCCTAGTCGTAGGTGTTTCGCGACAGGGTATCGATACTCCAGAGTAGACTAGTGTATACAGTCGAGACCACGACAAGGGGCGATGGCCGGTCTCACAAGCCATTGGTGTCAGTTGGATCACCTAAGATGTATGCAGGTGCTCATTAGGTTATGAGTGCACCGTACAGGACTCGCCGAGAATATGCTAGTTGGTATTATACCTAGCGTCAGATAGCAGTTCCCTAGTGACATGTGTACAGGTTAGTTCATCGACCTGAGGTCGTCATTTGTCTCGTGTGAGTTCCCACTGTGCTTTGATTATTACCCTACCACGGCTCAAAGGAGTCATGCAAACAGGTTTTAGTTGGGTACAGTACCAAGCCACATAGGGGCAGTGAGCGGATCGGTAGGGGATTCATCTCTTCCGGTATTGGGGGTGAGATCGCGCTGTGTCTAGGAGAGCCATTACACCAAGTCCTTGGCCAAGGCAGGTGAGAATTACTAATAGGTATTCCAGTAGTTTCTCAGGGTGTTCAGGGCTACCCTCCGACACGACTTATAAAGCTTTTGGGGGTCTGACGTTACCAGCCCCTAGGTCGGATATGCGATGCTCATAGACGAACGGACCGGACTGTACGGATATTGTAACTGATAGGCTCAGTAGGGTTCTAGGATGAGTTCGCTCATCAAATTCTCTTTCTATCATTACATGGGCAGCAGTTACGTACAGCTAGTACCACTGACGGCTTGTGGTTAAACCCACTACCAGAGTATTGACGAGTCTTTAGAGTCCCCCACAGATAGTTTCCCAAGTTCGGGCGAAACGTTGTAGAGGCCGTATGGTTTTATGGCAGGGTTCGAACATACACGTGCACTTGTGCACGTGTTATGGTTCGGACAGATAATACTGGTGGGCTTTGGTTTAAACCGGATCCAAGTATTATATTGTGTAGGAGTATTTTTGTCTCTTTGCATTTTGTATTCGGTCGAAATACATATGCGGGATTACTTATGAAGATGCCAAACTTTTTCCACCCGACTAAAACATTTGGTTTAATGTTTATGTCGCGGAATCCTCTTTTATCCATGGCTGATTTTTCGTTGGGCTTTAAGCCTTTTCCTTTGGGGGTTTATTTGCAATTGTTACATTTATAATGGGAGGGTTTTTTTTTATGGTGGCCGGGGCTCCAGCAGCATCCACAAGCTTCTAGTCTTGATGAGGTGTTTTGTGACTCACTAAAGCTTTAATTTCTTTTTTCCAAGCTTAAGATATTAGTGTTGATCTTTTGTGATGGATATTTTTCATATAGTCACCATTCTTTATCTTGTGCTCACCCCCCACCTCATATGCCGACCCTTCCCATTTCAGCCCATAAATGGCCGAGCCCCATTTGGTGTTGATAATTTGATTCATTGCAAATTCTAAGCTCAATTCCTTCACTCCAAATTGGCAACTTCATTTACCTTCACCCAATGGCTTGGGTTCCTTGAGACAAAGTATTTTATACTTTCTCTACTTCAATCTTCGACATGTCGGTTAGCAAACTTCATGTCCGAGTTGCCTCGGTTTAGAGGAGGGAGCCCGTATAAAGATCCGTTGACGTGGTGCCACCTAGACGAGGAGATAGGAGATCGGAGATGCCGCGAGGAGCATGGGATGATGGCTAAAGACAGAAGGACACGGATCGATAGGTATCGCCTTTCTACCTCTTTACAGTTTGTTAGTTTAGCGTTAATGGCAAGATCCGGGTTATAGTATGCGATAGCGCCAGCTGTAAAAGTTTTTTTTCCGCGTTTGGCCTCAGATTATTGGCCGGGGCGCTACCGTAGACTTACATGGTATCAGAGCCACGCCATTAACCTTTACTAGTTTGTTCTAACGTGTTTAAAATATCGATCGAACGAAATTTCCTAGACAGCATTTTTCTTGATAAAGTTTCTGTCGAATTTTTAAACTGGTCTAAAAATTATTTTGAGCATCTCAGAAAATCGTGCAGGCTTTTTTAAGACTCTGGAAGAAATTTGGGCGACTGAACCATCAAGACCGTCGCGGAACTACCGCGCAAGCCTTGTATTGGCCGCGGTTCCGCCGCCGTTTTGGGGCTTCAGTGCACCATATTTCTTCTGGGTATCTTTCATGTAGAATTGTGGTTTCTGGAATATTTTGTTTGGGCCCAGATTTTGTTTGAGTACTGGATTTGAACTTGGGGCCCACTTCGGGATGTTTTGTCGATCGGAATTTTAAATGTGTTAGTTTACAGTACTTACAATATATCTCCGACCATGAATGTCATTTGAACGGTAAACCGTGTCTAATTGCTATAGCTCTTTTAGACGGGTTTGCGAACGTGGCTTTCGCGTTGATGTTCTGTGTTGTACTGTGATGTTGCGGATTTGTCGTGGTGTATAGCTTTGTGCAATGGTAATGCAGTTTGGATTTATTTATACATTTGATATTGCGGGGCGAGCGTCCAACATGTGGACTGCCGTCACTACCTGTTTGTTTATTATTCTTTTGGGGCACGACCGGGTTGAGGTCGATGTACCCGTTGTATATATTTTCATTTCTGTACTAGGTTTACCCCGCGACGGAGTGCACGGATAGCCGGGTTCTAGAGGGCAACGGGTCCGCATCTCACGGCTTTGAGAGGCAGGGGGCCTCACTCTAGAATTGGCAGACTATTCACCGCACTCGTAGGAGGTACAAGTTGACCCAAGATGGAGTGCCCAAGTTACCGGATTCCGTGAAGTGTTGGGTGGTTCATTCACTTTGCTGTAAGGGGGCTGCCTCGCTTCAGGTTTTGGCGGGTAACTTGTCGCACTCGTAGGGGTCTAGGTTTTCATTGCACAGGCTATCCACACGACCACGGGAACGTCGGGTTTCAGTTGCGGCTCTGTGAAACTCGGGGATCCCAGTTTATCTGTATTGTTCTGTGATGCTTATTACTTTTCTGTAATGTTGCATTTATCAAGCCTGGAGCGATTATTGTATATTGGTATATATACTAGTAGATGTTGTATATATTTCACACCCGCGCTAGTCCAGTCCCCGCTCTGTCGTTAGTTAACATAACGGGTGATGACAGGACCCAGTGACGAATGCGGATGGCATATACGTACATTTTATTTTCGTTCTTTTCTGGTGTGATTTATTGATGGGATTGCGTTGATTTTGATCAATGCAAGGAAAACAAACCTGTTTGACGTTGTTGGAACAGTTTTCAAAATGTGTTATTAAAAGGACGTTTTCTTTTGTTTTGCACAGTGGTATTCAGTTAGAATATCCTGCACCTCATTCGACGAGGCAAGGGCCGAGATCCCTTTACCAGGAGTGACCCCTTGGGCAGAAGTTTGCGTCAGGGTAATAACTTCACTATAGTCGATTATTTGTTGCTTTGCATCGCGGTATTCAGTTGGAATATTCTGCACCACATTCCACGAGGAAAGAGCCGAGATCCCTTCACCGGGAGTGACCTCTTTAGCAAGGGTTTTCGCCACTATATTTTTGTAAAAAGCAATCAGGTTCCTTCAACGAAATCAAGTTTATTACGTTAAAGGTTTTTCGCCAAAAACCAGTCGTGGCCCTCCGTCATTTCAGTTGGGTATTTAGTAGTATTCAAGCTATGTATTTTGACCAACGCCAAGATATAGTGTTTGGTAGCTGCTGGGTATTCATCTGTTGCATAGATAGATGAGTTGGTTTGGGACAGCCGTTCTGCCATTTGGCAAACGTCAGGGGTATGTACGGGTGGGTTCAAATTGACAAGATAATGATGGGTAGAACTTGACATGTGACTTATGGCATTTGGCCAACGTCAGGGTCATAAGAGCATGGGGAATAAATCCATATCGAGAGTTTCTGAAGAAACTGAAACTTGCCAGGCATGCGCATACCTTCTGGAGTGTGATAACATGAGTGGATTCCTTCATGTTATCATGCGATGAGAGTTGGGTCCCGATTCCCACTGATGAGTTGGTTTACTCTTCGGGTGATCCCGACTAATTCTTCTTTCAGGTTTGGGGGAGAATTTGACGGTACAGTGGGAGGTTTCCTGATTAGATAAAGTGATAACCATTCTAATCTAGGTTAGAGCGCACGCAGAGTGTTTCTTTTCTCTCTCTCACTTTGGCAGCGACCATTGACCGACCCTAGACTATGACTCAGTCACCAAGTTGACCGAACCTTCTTAAAATACTGGCTTTTGGATTGCCTGAGTTGCATAAGTCATCGTCGCTCCTTCTTTTACCCTTTGCATTTCTCCAGAACACCCCGTATTACTACGGACATCCACTTCCATTGGATATATCCATCGTATGGTTATGTACGAACTCGAAGGGACTTCTTCGAGGATGGATCCATGTTCAGGAGAAATTGAATTGGTTTATTCAGTTGTCTTTTATCATCACCTTCTCTCAGGTTGCGAGGGCTCCTTGGTTTAGGAGAGTATACTTATTACGCTTATTGGATAGTCTTCTTCCAAACCATAGGCAGGTGCCGAAAGGTAGGGAATGAAGAAAACCAATTAGCCTATGTAGGGTGTACAAAAGGTAATAAGTAAAGACAAAATAAAGGGATTAGAAAGAGGGCAAAGTAAATTGCGACTGCTATAATTCACGACCAAACCGCGTAGTTCATCGCCACTCCTACTTCACATTTGCTTTTTCTCCAGTTCAGGAGAAATAGAATAAGGTTTTATTCGGTTGTCTTTTATCATTACCTTCTCTCAAGTTGCGAGTACTCCTAGGATTAGGAGTATACACTTATTATGCTTATTGGATAGTCTTCTTCCAAAACATAGACTGGTGCCGAACGGTAGGGAAGGAAGAAAACCATTTAGCTTAACGATGGTGTACAAAAGGTAACGACTAAAGACAAATACAGGGATTTGGAGAGATGGCAAAGAAATATACGGTTACAGTCATGAATTGGATTATGGATGAGGCATTACTAGGAATACCAGGATACCCCTACGAAACATTTTCATGTTTCAGTTTCACTGTGCATTGTTAAAGGAAAACTGTTTTCCCGATTAGATACTTACTCCAGGGTATGTATTTACCAGGTATGATTCTCACATCTGTATGGTTTTGCAGATGATGAGTGGGAGTAAGTTATTGGGAATTAGGTGATCATCCTCATTATATCGGAATTCATTGTAATTGGTGATATTTGAGAAAATCGCTTGGGTTTTTGCCTGACGGCAAGTATTTGGTTATGAATATCCATTGTTATGCACCAATTTCAAATTGATATATCTGTACGTTTATTTTCATAAAGTGAGATATATCTTTTGAAATTTTGTCTGTGACATTTACCTACATCAGTTGACGATTGGGTAAGGAGAATTGAACAGCGGAGTAGTTCTTAACCATAAGTACAGTTTTCAACCTATGATGCACAGGTTTTGAGTTATTCAACTCAGGGGACTCATACAGAGTATTGTATGTTGTCCAGTGTCCATCAGGACAAAGGGGTTGGTCCTCGTACTATGTTCTGTTTACTTATGACTTCTCTAGTTTTTAGACAAGTGTTTCGTAAAAATACAAGGTCTAAGTTTTGAGAAGTTATAGGTATAAGATAAAGTAGAGAACCAGGTGTCGCAAGTATCGAGATTTTTCAAGGAGATCGAAGATGTAGATACTTGTGATTGGTATTCAGTTGATAGTAATGGTTTTGAGAAACTTGTTTCTCTTTCGGGTTACTCATAATTGGATGCATTCCTAAGTTGAGTAAATGCTGATTATCCTCTTTCCATTAACTTGATATGCACTGGAGACAGCTGCATGATTTGAATCTGGTTCCAATTAAATTAGTGCAAAAGTTTCTATATTGGATACAGAATGGTTCGTATCTTAACGATGTTAAGGTGCGGGGAGTTGTCCGGCTTATGCTTAAAACCAGACTCTGGATAACTCAAGGCACGTTTCTGTAATGGCAGTTTGTGGGTTGACCCGGGCTATGTCGATGGTTGACTTTCGACCATTTGGAAGATCAATAGTGATATTGTTCTTGACTCGCCACAGTTTTAGTAAAATGGATTTTTTTCAGAAAACAGTAGTGGGAGTATAGTAGAACTGGAAGTGATTCCAGAACCGCAAACGATTACGGAAAATTTAATAGGACCTAAATATTCAATCAGGTTTGACATTCCATTAGCCACTCCGCAGATATGATGGGTAACCTTAAGCACCCGAGAGGTACTTTGGTAGCCTCAAGGACGGTGACAGGGAGGTTCTTATTTACCCAGACTTGACACTACTGTTGTTCCAGACTATGAGACCCGACAGGAGGATGAGTATGTTAGTGTATATGCCCTAGAGGCCATTACTGTATCATACTAGTATGTATATTACTTGATGGAAGCTTGGGATATTCACAGTTGTACAGACAATCTTGCTCAATATAGTAGTATGCTACTTGGTTTGTCTCTGCTTTAATGTGTACATATGTGTTTATTTATTATATCACCTATACGCATTAGTAGAGCCCTTAGGATCTTTGCTTGATTACCGGCGTTGTGATGGCGATCACACTCGTGGGGGCTGGGTAATCTACAAGCACATCCTTATACACGTCCCTAGTCATGGGAGTACCGAGATAGGGCATCGATACTCCGGAATAGATTAGCGTATGCGCTTCTCATCCCAGCACGGGAGACGGTCTGTCCCACAGCCGTCGGTACGTCGTACTTGAGATAGTATGCGGGTGCTCGTTGGGTTACGAGTACACTGGACAGGACTCGTCGGGGACTGATGGTTGGTATTATACCTATCGTCAGTTATCAGTTCCCAGGTGACATGAGTACAGCTTAGTCCGCTGACTTGACACTGTCACTTCGCCTCGAGTGTGTTCCCACTGTTCTTTGATTACTACCCTACCACGGCTCTACTGAGTCGTGCAAACAGGTAGTAGTTGGGAGCAGTCCCGAAGCACTTGGAGGCAGTGACGGTTAGACAGGATTCGTTTCTCCCGGTATTGGGGGTTGACATCGCGCTGTGTCTAGGAGAGCCATTACACAAGTAGTCCCTGGCCAGGGCAAGCGAGATATACTGGTAGGTTCCAGTGTTATCTCAGGGTGTTCTGGGCTTCACTCCGACACGACTTGTACCGCTATTAGGGGTCTCATGCTTGCCGCCCCCCTAGGCCCGACATGCGATGTATCAGACGAACAGACCGGACTGTACGGAGATTGTCACATACAGACTCAGTAGGAGTTCGGATGGGTTTACCTCATCGGCCTTCTTATCGACATCTACCTGGGGACCGTTACGTACAGCTAGTGCCGCTTGCGGTCTGTGGTTAAACCCACTGCCAGCGTAGTGTCGAGTCTTTAGAGTCCCACACAGAGAGTTTCCCTGCACTGAGCGAAACGTATAGAGGCCGTATGGTTTTACGGCAGGGCTGCGATCACTTACGTACACTTGTGTGCGTGTGATGTTCGGGCAGGCAGTACTGGTGGGCTTTGGTTTAAGCCAGATCCTAGTATTGCACGGATGGATTTGTTTTGTCTTCTGTGCATCCGCATTCTACGGAATACGGATGCGGGTGTGTATGCACAGTTTTCTGGAGCGATGAAGGAGGAGGTGCCTCATTAGGGTTTTGGCAGTTGGTTCGGCCAAAACCACTATGTGGCAGGCTCATTAGGGTTTTGACAGTTGATTCGGTCAAAACCATTTTGAGGCGGACTCATTAGGGTTTCGACAGTTCGTTTGGTCAAAACCATAATGAGCCGGGGACATTATTTACTAATCCTTTCATTGATAATTCTGTTATGGCTAATTACATTGACCGTTTGACCATCTTGACTTTGTTGACCATTTGACCAAAGTTGACTTGGATCTTCCTAGAAGATCTAAAGTATTCTTTGGTTTTCTTTTTATTTAGTTATGATAATGGTCATGTCATTTGTAGCCATCACCTTTATCTTGATTGGATTTGTAATGATAATGTTTGTGCATTATTGCAACCATGGTTAGCTTTTCTCTTGGTTAAGCTTTTCATTTGCTCATTCTCATTCTCTCTCTTGAAAATGAGAAGCTCCATGGTTGCTAGAAAATCTCCTTCTTCTTCCTCCTCTTGATTTCTCCTTTGATCTCATGTGTTGAGAGAAAAAGGATTCTTCTTGACAAACACATCCATACATATTCTCTACACAACCTAGGGCTTCTAGATTAGCAATCTCCTTGCCCTAGTTGCCTCGGCTTGAGGAAGAGCTCGGTGTACATCTCTTGGGTGGATCGTCTTCGACTCAAGGAGGCCGCGGAGGTGACCGAAGTCCGGATCAACCATTGAGCAAGCAATGAAAAGAACAACAAGAAGAGAAGAACATCAAAGAAGAACAACAACAAGAAGTGAAGGAGTTCAAGTTGAGGTATAACCACTTTGCCGAGTAGTTAATTCTTCTTTGCAAGTATGCTAGTTTAGTTTAGCAAAGATCCGGCTTTTACGGTCCATGTTACAAAGTTTAGAAAAATTTTGATTTACCGTTTCCGCAACCCCGAAAGTACCGGGAGAGGTAACGTGGACCTAACAGAGTATAGCGTCGTTCTAAACTAGTTTTAGAAGTGCACGTATATATTATTCTGCCAGAGGATTGTTGTGGTCAGTGGGAGCAGCGGAAACATAGTGGGCATGTAGCTTATGTCTATTTATAGACTTGAGCAGAATATAGCTGTGATAGATCATCTATTTTTGATGTGACAGTCATAGGTTTGACTTCATCAGAATAGGGGATGGATCTGTTAAGAAGGTAGTAGGGTGTGATGTCCTGGTATTTGGATGACATACACAGAGTAGGAAGTAAAATTCCTATACTACGATCGGTTATATTGTGGTTGTCACACAGCTGTTTCTCCTTACAGGATATGGATATAATATCAGACATTCTGATTACTAGATCTATGGTTTTTAGATCTAGATTTGGGTAGTTTCCCAATTTATGTACTTAAACAATATTCTAAAGGTATTTAGAATAGATGACTTGTGGCATAGTGGTGTACCTGCAGGTGATGGAGTCACCCTCTCTAAAGGTGTCTTACAGACTAAAGGGGAGAGGGATTTGCATGATTAATATATCACTTGCTTAGGCAAATGAGTTGATCATGAGATGTCAAGTACTGTTGTTGTTTTTGCACCAGCTGCAATAAGTTTTTGCAATAAGTGTATATTAATCCAATCCTGGAGAAACATTCGGAAGCAGTTTTAAAACATAAGTGGATGTTCTACGGATTTGATGACGGCAGCCTCCTTCGGAGACGGTTATCATTCAAGGCTTCCAAGATGACATGGATGACAGAGTTACTGTCAGAGTTATAATTTTCCCTCAGACGAGGGGAAGTAGTTTGTACAGGTGATCGAGGCAGATACTGTGGGAGGCATGGTGCAGGATACTAATTTAGTTCAGTTGACGATACAGTCTAAGAAGTTTGGATTTGGAGTTCATTTATGAACTAGGTCCCATCAAATATCAAGACATATTCTAAGACAGTTATTACTCAATTCGGGAGATGGCTTTCTCCGTGAACTTGAAATTAAGAGAGACATAGAAAGAAACATCAAGGCGGATCCACTCATTGAGGCTATTTCTCAAACACAAGGGTTTTACAAACGAGCTTTGTGAAACTGGTTAGTAGAGGAGTTGGGTGTTCGGTATCACACGGGCTGTGAGTATGCGACATCGCAATAATTAGCCTTAAGTGCAAGTGGGAGATTGTTGGTCGTAGTGCCCTCAAAGTCAATTAATGGATCGCAGGCACGTGATTGCAATGATTGAGGAGGACCTATACCAGTAGGACAGTCTTACTCGAGATGATAGTATGCTATCTACTTTGCCTTTATCATCATGTACAGCTTTAGGTGACATGATCACTATTACACATTGATAGAGCCCTTAGGATTCTTTCTTGACTACCAGCAGTAAGATGGTGATCATATACGTAAGAGTTGGGTAGTCCATAAGCACATCCTTAAAAGTGGTCCCTAGTTGTAGGAGTTTCACGAAAGGGCATCGATACTCCAGACTAGACTAGTGTATACAGTCGAGACCCCGACAAGGGGCAATGGCCGGTCTCACAAGCCATTGGTGTCAGTTGGATCACCTAAGATGTATACAGGTGCTCATTAGGTTATGAGTGCACCGGGCAGGACTCGCCGGGAACATGCTAGTTGGTATTATACCTAGCGTCAGATAGCAGTTCCCTAGTGACATGTGTACAGGTTAGTTCATCAACCTGAGGTAGTCATTTGTCTCGTGTGAGTTCCCACTGTTCTTTGATTATTACCCTACCACGGCTCAAAGGAGTCGCGCAAACAGGTTTTAGTTGGGTACAGTCCCGAGCCACATAGGGGCAGTGAGCGGATCGGCAGGGGATTCGTCTTTCCCGGTATTGGGGGTGAGATCGCGCTGTGTCTAGGAGAGCCATTACACCAAGTCCTTGGCCAAGGCAGGTGAGAATTACTGGTAGGTATTCCAGTAGTTTCTCAGGGTGTTCAGGGCTACCCTTCGACACGACTTATACAGCTTTTGGGGGTCTGACGTTACCAGCCCCTAGGCCGGATATGCGATGCTCATAGACGAACGGACCGGACTGTACGGATATTATCACTGATAGGCTCAGTTGGGTTTCAGGATGAGTTCGCTCATCAGATTCCCTTTCTTTCATTACATGGGCAGCCGTTACGTACAGCTAGTACCAGTAACGGCTTGTGGTTAAACCCTCTGCCGGAGTACTGACGAGTCTTTAAAGTCCCCCACAGATAGTTTCCCAAGTTCGAGCGAAATGTTGTAGAGGCCGTATGGTTTTATGACAGAGTTCGAACATACATGTGTACTTGTGCACGTGTCATGCTTCGGACAGATAATAATGGTGGGCTTTGGTTTAAGCCGGATCTAAGTATTATATTGTGTAGGAGTATTTTTGTCTCTTTGCATTTTGTATTCGGTCGGAATACATATATGGGATTACTTTTCAAGTTGCCAATCTTTTTCCACCCGACTAAAACATTTGGTTTAATGTTTATGTCGCGAAATCCTCTTTTATCCATGGCTGATTTTTCATTAGGCTTTAAGTCTTTTCCTTTGGTGGTTTATTTGCAATTTTTATATTTATAAAGGGAGGGTTTTTTTTGTGGTGGTCGGGGCTCCAGCAGCATCCACAAGCTTCTAGTCTTGATGAGGTGTTTTGTGACTCACTAAAGCTTTAATTTCTTTTGTCCAAGCTTAAGATATTAGTGTTGCTCTTTTGTGTTGGATATTTTTCATATAGTCACCATTCTTTAGCTTGTGCTCACCCCACCCCCCCCACCTCATTGGCCGACCCTTCCCATTTCAGCCCATAAATGGCCGAGCCCCATTTGGTGTTGATAATTTGATTCATTGCAAATTCTAAGCTCAATTCCTTCACTCCAAATTGGCAACTTCATTTACCTTCACCCGATGGCATGGGTTCCTTGAGACAAAGTATTCTACACACTCTCTACTTCAATCTTGGACATGTCGGTTAGCAAACTTCATGTCCGAGTTGCCTAGGTTTAGAGGCGGGAGCCCGTATAAAGATCCGTTGACGTGGTGCCACCTAGACGAGGAGACAGGAGATCGGAGATGCCGCGAGGAGCATGGGATGATGGATAAAGACCGATGGACACGGATCGATCGGTATAGCCTTTCTACCTCTTTACAGTTTGTTAGTTTAGCGTTAATGGCAAGATCCGGGTTATAGTATGCGATAGCGTCAGTTGTAAAAGTTTTTGTTCCGCATTTGGCCTCAGATTATTGGCCGGGGCGCTACCGTAAACTTACATGCACGGCAATGAATAATAAATATGCATGAATTATAACAGTAATGAATGCGATATCTAAATTAGCATGATAATGATATGTCGAAACTATTAGCTAATGAGCGATATTAATCAAATAATATTCTCTAAAGTATACGTGCCATGGCAATTACCGATGATGATGTGTGTGAGCCAGCAAGTAAGTGTATGTGGGACATACGTATCATCGGTAATAGTGCTGGTGTCCTGACCGCATGATTTCAATACCAGCCTATGAAAACATGATATAAGCATGCAATGGGTTGCGAACAGCTATAATATACGGGAGCCGACTAATAAACACAACAATAATGAATACGCAATAAATAGTATGAGCCATTCAGTAAACTACAGGTCTAAACTAACAGTCTAATCAAAAGGTAAGGAAACCACCTAAATCTGAGCCGATACATACATGCATACATATATATATATAATAGTCGGTGACCCCGCCTCAATAGTATCCCATACGATACCCTATATATAATATGACATGCTCGAGTCAAGAGTGCATATCTATCATAAATATAGCTCGTACGATAAATCTATCATACGGCATCGCAAATCTGGGTATGGGTCAATATCACATTTATCTCTTTATTCACTTGTTATCCTTATCCTTATCTCATGATCTGGGGGTACTGACCTACGTCTAGTAGAATACTGATACGATCTACGTATATGCATACGTGTGTATGAAAACACCCCGCCTAAAGGACCCGCTAAAATATCATGTCGTATCTCAAATACGAACCATATCACATCACCGATCTCATGGACTCAAGCCTAATCTCATCGACTCATCTCCAATCCCAAGTACTATACTCATAATCCATGTTTACGTATATGTATATATATATATACACAGTCCCATACCCATGGTGTGTGTGTGTGTATACATATCCCCATATACGCATAAGTAAAATAAATGTATTCATGTGTGTGTGGGGGGGGGTTATAAACCTATACTAGGTTACTTCTAATTTCCCTAACACTAATCCATAAACATCGAATCTATCTTGAAAAATCATAACTTCACAATACACAAATGTGTAATATATAGCATAACATAATCTACACTACGAACTGCGGGGGTGCTATACGCCATCCACCCGACTTCTCCCATAGATATATATCTACTCACTTGCTCTTGCTTGCCGATGTCGATGTCGCCACGCCCCTCCTTGTTGCTCCGAACCCACTCGAGGGTACCTACATGTATACCACAAGTCATCGTAAATGGAAATAGCACACGAAAATCAAATCAGCACGCATATCGTTCATAGGTCAAAACCTATAGTCTCGCATGCAAGAATAGCCAAACCAACCCTCGACTGTCGATGTACAAACGTCAAACCATTGAGTTAAAACTAAATTTCTAAAATCCAGAATTCAAAATACGCAAAACAAAACCCCGAAATAAAAAAGCAACTTGATTGATCATCTTTGTGTGTGTTTGGAAAAGTTTTAATCACAACCAAAGAAATTTATACCGCAATCAATTAACGGTGTCGAAGTAGCGCATTAATGAATACGGATCGTCCACTGAGATGTGTGTTTTGATCGATCTTATTTTAGATGAGTCAAAATAAAAAGATAAAAGAAAATGCAAGAAAATTGATTCAAGATTTGTGAGTTTTAATTTCAAGAAACATAAAGAAACTAAAGATCTAGAATCAAGAATCAAGAAATTTTCCAATCAATTTAGTTATCAAGATTTGTAGAATGGCTTGTAGGAATCGATCGAATTGGTAGCAATGATGATTCTAATAATGACTAATCTTATCTATGGATAATTTGTAGCTAGATCGATGGTGATGAATGAAGATTAGGGATCTATTGAAGAAACTAGGGTTTCACCTTCTCTATCCCTTGTCTTATCATTGATCATCATTCGGATCTAGCCTCTAGCAAAGAGATTCATCAATCGTTTGATCCCTAATTTGCAACGAGATTCGCAAGAATGTGATATCGATCCAAATTAGGTCATTGATGATTCTTTTTCCTAAAGTTCACAAATCTCATAAGACTTAAAATTAGTATTAGGATTTTATCATCACAAGATCTATCAAATCTGTCGAATCCGTAACAAGCGGAGATTTACTCAAGCATCATGAAAATAAAAGATTCAAGATCTAGAAATTTCATAGTGCAAGAATATAAAGAAAGCAAGAATTAACTAATTATCACCTTTATTAAATCGACGACTAATTACACATTCTCTCAATTCGAGATTACAAGAGTTGCTCTCGATCGGTCCTTTGAAGAGGTTGTTAGTGTATATGCCCAAGAGGCCATTACTGTATCATACTAGTTTGTATATTACTTGATGGAAGCTTGGGATATTCACAGTTGTATAGACAATCTTGCTCAAAATGGTAGTATGCTACTTGGTTTGTTTCTACTTCAATATGTGCATGTGTTTCTTTTAGCATATTGCTTATACATATTAGTGGAGCACTTAGGATCTTTGCTTGATTACCAGCGTTGTGATCGCAATCACACTTGTGGGGGCTGGGTAATCTACAAGCACATCCTTATACAGGTCCCTAGTCGTTGGATTATCGGGATGGGGTATCGATACTCCGGAGTAGACTAGCGTATGCGCTTCTCATCCCAGCAGGGGAGATGGTCTGTCCCACAGCCATTAGTACGTCGTACTGGAGATAGTATGCGGGTGCTCGTTAGGTTACGAGTACACTGGACAGAACACGTCGGGAACTGTTGGTTGGTACTATACCTATCGTCATATAACAGTTCCCAGGTGACAGGAGTACAGCTTAGTCCGTCGACTTGACACTGCTACTTCGCCTCGAGTGTGTTCCCACTGTACTTTGATTACTACCCTACCACGGCTCAAAGGAGTCGTGCAATCAGGTAGTAGTTGGGTGCAGTCCTGAAGCACTTGGAGGCAATAGCGGTTAGATAGGATTCGTCTCTCCCGATATTGGGGGTTGATATCGCGCTGTGTCTAGGAGAGCCATTACACAAAGTCCCTGGCCAGGGAAAGCGAGAATTACTGGTAGTGTTTCCAGTAGTTTCTCAGGGTGTTCTGGCTACACTCCGGCATGACTTGTAACGCTATTAGGGGTTTGACGTTTACCGCCCCCTAGGCCCGACATGCGATACTCTTAGACGAACAGACAGGACTGTACGGAGATTGTCACATTCAGGCTCAGTAGGAGTTCGGATGGGTTCACCTCATCGGCCTTCTTATCGACATCTACCAGTGGACCGTTACGTACAGCTAGTGCCGCTTGCGGTCTGTGGTTAAACCCACTGCCAGCGTGGTGTCGAGTCTTTAGAGTCCCACACAGAGAGTTTCTTTGCACTTGGCAAAAGGTGTAGAGGCCGTATGGTTTTACGGCAAGGTTACGAACACTTAGGTGCAGTTGTGCGCATATGATGTTCGAGCAGATGATACTAGTGGGCTTTGGTTTAAACCGGATTCTAGTATTGTATAGATGGATTAGTTTTGTCTTCTGTGCATTCGCATTCTACGGAATGCGGATGCGGGTGTGTATGCACGGTTGTGAGGAGCGAAGAAGTAGGTGCCTCATTATGGTTTTGACCGTTGATTCGGTCAAAACCATTATGAGGTGAGGAAATTATTTACTAATCCTTTTAATGATAATTGTGTTATGGCTAATTGCTTTGACCATTTGACCATGTTGACAATTTGACCATTGTTGACTTGGATCTTTCTTGTGAGCTCTAGACTCTTCTTTGGCTTTGGATTTAATTTGAGATGATAAGGGTAAAATCAAGTAGCCATCACACTTTATCATGATAAAAGATTAGTAATTATTTTTCTTATGGATGATTATCTCTTGCTCATTCTCTCTTATCAAAAGAGAGCTCCCATGGTTCCTCCTTCTTCTACCTCTCTTGATTTTTCTATAGCTGTCATGTGTTGAGCAAAATAGAAACTAAATAGACAAACAAATCCATCTTCTTCTTCTACATCACCTAGGACATCAAGAGTAGCAAACTTGTTGCCCTAGTTACCTCGGCTTGAGGTGGAGCTCGGGCTATAGACTCTCGGGTGGATCGTCTTCGACTCAAAGAGGCCGCAGAGGTGACCAAGATCCGGATTGACCCATGGAGCGTACGGAGATGAGGAGGATAGCAGAGAAGACTCGAATGACTAGTAGCATGAGGTATAATCTCCTTGCATAGTAGATAGAACCTCATGTAGTTTGTTAGTAATGGTTTGGCAAAGATCCTCATGTTTTAGTCTATGTTACCTTGTGTTAAAAATTCGTTTTTTACCTATTCCGACTCCCCGTAAGTACCGGGGTAGGTAACGTAGACTTACAGTGGTATCAGAGCCTGGTTAAACCATTACTAACTTGTTAGCAAAGTGTTTGAAATTCGATCGCCGAAAAAATTCACAAAACATGTCAAAAATTTCACTTTTCTGATGTTTTTAAAAACTGGTCCAAAATTTTTTCCAGGGACCTTAAAATTACGTGCAGGCTTTTTGAAGGACACACAAGAAAAACGAAGTCATGAATCGATCATACCGCCGCGGAAGCGTGGTGAAACCATGCGTTTCGCCGCGGATCCACGGCCGAGTTGACGCCGAGTCAACTCGTTTTTCCTGCAGTTTGTCCAGATTTGTATTATGTGATTTTTCTGATACTTTGTTTCTGCCCAGATTTAGTTGAGTACTGTGTTGTGCTTGGGGTAGTTTCAAATCAAGTTATTGATCGAAATTCTAAGTACTTTAGCTAATCGGATCTTCTGTGATGTGATATATGTACTGAACGTCTACTAATCGCTATACGTCGATTAATGGGGGCTGTGCATATCTGTGATCTGTAATGTTGGTTTGTGGATATGAACTTGTTGGATTGTCGTGATGAATAGTCGGGGATGTGAGATGAGAGTTTTCTTTTTTTCATTCAATGTAAAATTTGTAATTTGATACAATATTATTTTATGGCCGCACATCCGGGTTGAGATTGTAGCCGCCATTGTATATTATTTCTTTTACTGTTTTTTCTCCTAGGATAGACCCAAGGTGGGGTGCACAAACTACCGGGTACTTTGAAGTGCCGAGTGGCCTACTCACGTTGTTGAGGGAGGTTGCTCTACTTCGGGTACTTGGCGGGTAGTTTGCCACACCCGTAGGGGTCTAGGGTGGGGTTTGGCTATTCATCCCGACCGTGTAATCCGTCTTTTGTTGCAGGCTCGAATAAAACGCGGATTCCTATCATATCCAATGTGTTCATCTGTGATCTGGAATGGCTATCATTGCATCTGACGAATGTATATATCTATATATGATATCTAGTAGGCATTGCTTATGTTTTGCATCCGCGCTAGTCCAGCCCCCGCTCTGTCGTTAGTTAAGTAATCTAACGGGGGATGACGGGCCTCGTGGCTAATGCGGATGGTATAAGCGTACGTCATATTTTCGTTGTTTTCTACAATAGTAGGATTAATTGATGGGACGCATTAATTAATGCAAAGAAAACAAACCGAAGCTGAATCGTTGGAATAATTTCAAAACCACTCGGTTTTTTCAAAACAGAAAAACTTTTAAAAACGCGGAGCTTAAACCACTCATTTTAAAAGCTATCAGGTTCCTTCGATTATATCAAGTTCACTACGTTCACGGTTTCACCAAAACCATTCGTAGCCCTCCGTCATTTCAGTTAAATGTTCAGTAGTATTCAAGCTATGTATTTTGACCTTCGCCAAGGCATTGTGATTGGTAGCTGCTGAGTATTTATCTGTAGCATAGATAGATGCGTTGGTTTGGGACAGTCGTACTACTATTTTGGCCTTCGTCAAGGGTATGTACGGGTGGGTTCAAATTAACCTGGATAATGACGGGTAGAACTTGACATGTGACTTATGATATGTTGGCCTTCGTCAAGGTCATAAGAGCATGGGGCAAAAATCCACATCTGGAGTTTCTAAGGAAATTGAAACTTGCTAGTGTTGCATACCATTTGGAGTTTGATAATATTGGTAGGATTCCTTTAGCATTATCACACAATGATATTTGGATCCCGATCCTTCTGTGAGTATCTGCTACTCCTCGGGAGACTTTTCACTTAACGATCAATGCTATAAACCAAGTAAGTGTCTAGAAAGGTGTTAGCGGGGCTATGCCCATAGGGAAAAGAGGTTATTTAATTAAGGAAGTTCGCGAAAGCGTCGTAAAACCTCCCTCGAAGTACCGACACCAGCCTGGCTAAATGGTTAAGCAAGTATTGTACGGTGAGATCAATCCCGACTAATTCTTCTTTTATGGTTTGAGGAAGGATTCGAGAAACAGTGGGAGCCATCCTGTTTAGATAAACTAAAAACCAATCTAAACTTGCAAGAGCATCATGCTAAGTGTTTTTTTCTCTCTCTCTTAATTGCAGTGACTCAGTGACCAGACATAGGTTACATCTAGATAATAAAATGACTGAATCTGACTGTTATGACTGGCAAAGGTCTATCCAGATGTCCATTACCCATGACAAGCTGGGACACCTATTAACTAATCAAACCCCTGATGTCTCAGGACCAGTTTCCACTGTCGCGGATATTGATATCCGTAAGACATCGGAAAAAGACTGTGCGAATGCCAAGTGCCTCGTGTTGGCCTTAGTTGATGGTGCATACCAGAGGCAGCACGAGAAGATAGACATAGTTTCTGTCTTCCTCCATAACAAAGAATTATATGGAGAGCAATCTCGTATTGTAAGATATGAGACCTTGAACGAATTGCTTCAAGCAAGGTTGGCTGTCGAGTCATCTGTAGGTGACAACGTCCTCACAGAGACTAGCTATTTTGATGAGCTCACGGACATGAAGACCACGTTGAAGAACGAATCAAATACTGACTTGATTCTACAGTCTCTACCCTCTACTTACACCCTGAAGGAAACCAGGGAAGTAGAATGAAAGGGAAGGGCAAAAGTTTCGGGACTGGATATAGTAAAGGAGGGACGTTCCTATTGTTACAGGAAAAGACATTGGCAGAAGGATTGCAGGGCATTGAAAGCTAGTAGCCAGGATTCAAAGCATGTTGTGGCTTCGGCTTCGGGTGTGTTTGTAATAGAAAACTGTATGTCAATTAACTTTACTTGCTGGGTACTGGATACCGGATCAGGATCTCACATCTGTAATTCATTACAGGCTTTGAGAAACCGTAGAGTTATCAGGATAGGTGATATGACTCTCAGGGTTGCTAACGGAATGAGCGTGGACGTTGAATCCGTAGGGGAATATCACCTTGGATTGACAAGTGGGCAGATATTGATTCTGCGTAACTGTTTGTATGTACCTAGTATGGCTTGTAATATCATATCTGTATCCTTACTTTCTAAGGAAGGATATGATTTTACTTTTCCAACCACCTAAATCAAGTTCTGATTGGGTTAGGTACATTAGAAAACGGAATATACGTATTGAATCAAGCTCAGATTTTCAATGTCCAGAACACACTTAAAAGAAAGTCTCCGGACACAAATCAGGCTTTCTTATGGCATTGTAGACTGGGTCACATTAATGATACACGGTTAACAAAGTTACATAAAGAGGGATACTTGAATCCGTTCGAGTATCAGTCTTATGATACTTGTGAATCTTGTCTGATGGGAAAGATGACAAAGACTCCGTTCACTGGACACGGAGTAAGAGCGAGTGAGCTCTTGGGACTCATACACTGTGACGTATGTGGTCCAATGTCTACACATGCACGAAGTGGTTATTCATACTTCATTAATTTTACGGATGATTTCTCTAGGTATGGACATGTCTTCCTGATGAAGCATAAATCTGAGGCCTTTGAGAAATTTCGGGAATACAAGAATGAGGTTGAAAAACAAACAGGCAAGAGTATCAAGACACTGAGATCTGATCGAGGTGGTGAATACTTGAGTGCCGAGTTTCTGGACTACTTAAAGGAGAATGAAATTCTCTCTCAGCTTACTCTTCCATACAAACCACAACACAATGGTGTATCTGAAAGGCGTAATCGAACCCTATTGGATATGGTTCGTTCCATGATGAGTAAGGCTGAGTTATCGCGATCCTTCTGGGGTTATACACTAGAATCAGCTGCATATCTTTTGAACAAAGTTCCCTCCAAGACTGTGCCTACCATACCATATCAGATGTGGTGTGGGAAGAAACCCCATCTTCAATATCTGAAGATATTGGGATGTACAGCTTTTGTTAAAAAGCAGCATGCGGACAAACTCGAGGCACGCTCAGTACTGTGTAAGTTTGTGGGATACCCAAAGAACTCTAGTGGGTATCTTTTCTATTACGCAGAGGAACAAAAGGTTTTTGTTTCTCATCATGCTCACTTTCTGGAACATCAGTTTCTAGAAAAAGAAACAAGTGGGAGCGCAGTAGAACTGGAAGAAATTCTAGAACCACAAGTCATTACTGAAAGCGTGGTAGAACCAGAAGTTTCAGGAGAACCGGACATCCCAGCGCCACTCCGCAGGAGTAGTAGGCAGTCTCATCCGCCCGAGAGATACTACGATTTTCTCATAGACGGGGATCGAGGGGATTGCATCATTGAAAATGATGAGCCTACTAGCTTCTAGCAAGCCATTCAGAGCGGTGACTCAGTAAATGGCTGGATGCAATGCGGACCGAGATGGAGTCCATGTACACCGACAAAGTTTGGACTTTGGACATTGCTCCAGAAGGGGTAAAACCCGCAGGATGCAAATGGGTCTTCAGAAAGAAGATTGGTGTAGATGGGCAGGTTGAAACCTATAAAGCAAGACTTGTTGCAAAAGGTTTTCGTCAAAGACCTGGTTTGGACTATGACGAAACCTTTTCTCCAGTGGCTATACTCAAATCCATTCGGATCCTTCTTGCCATTGCTGCCTTCCATGATTATGAGATCTGGCAGATGGACGTAAAGACCGCTTTTCTAAATGAAAATTTGGAAGAACACGTCTATATGGATCAGCCGGAGGGTTTCATTCAGAGTGGGAGCAGTGGTAAAGCATGCAAGTTGCTTAAGTCCATTTATGGACTGAAGCAGGCATCGTGGAGCTGGAACATCTGCTTTGATGATACTGTCAAAGAATTCGACTTTATCAAAAATCCGGATGAACCATGCATTTACAGTAAGATTGTAGGGAGAACTGTGGTATTCCTCGTCCTGTACGCGGATGATATTCTCCTAATAGGAAATGGCATTCCTATGCTACAGTCAGTCAAAGGATTCTTCTCACAGAGGTTCTCCATGAAGGACCTAGGCGATGCCAACTACATTCTGGGGATCCAGATCTATCGTGATAGATCCAAGAGGATGTTGGGACTTTCGCAGTCCAGGTACATCGACACCATACAGAAACGATTCAGTATAGAAGATTCAAAGCGCGGTAATCTACCGGCTTGTCACGGAATCACCCTCTCCAAAGAGATGTCTCCCAAGACTGATTTGGAAAGGACTCGCATGTCATCTATATCCTACACATCTGTGGTAGGCTTTATAATGTATGCGATGTTGTGTACCAGACCAGATGTAGCATACACATTAAGCGTTGTAAGCCGGTATCAGTGGGACCCAGGGGAGAAACACTGGATAGAAGTAAAGAACATTCTCAAGTACCTGAGAAGGACTAAGGAGATGCTCTTGGTGTATGGCGGAAAAGACCTCCAGATCGAGGCCTTCGCTGACTCCAGCTTCCAGATTGACAAGGATGACTCCAAGTCCATATCGGGTTATGTCTTTACCCTCAATGAAGGGGCAGTCTGTTGGAAGAGCTCCAAGCAGGAAACCGTTGCTGACTCAACTATGGAAGCGGAGTATATAGCTACTTACGATGCCGCAAAGGAAGCCGTCTGGATGAAGAAGTTCCTCACGGAGCATCAGTTGGTTCCTACCATTGTTGATCCAATACCACTGTATTGTGCCAACAACGGTGCTATAGCTTTAGCAAAGGAACCCAGGTCCCATCAGAAGTCCAGATACATTTTGAAGCGGTACCACCTGATCAGGGAGATCGTAGATCGCCGGGAGATCAAGGTCAGAGGAGTAGATTCGGAGAATAACACTGCAGATCCACTCACGAAGGCCATACCCCACACTCAGTTCGAGCGGCTGATCGAGATGATAGGTCTTCGATACGCGAGTACATGGCCCTAGTGCAAGTGGGAGATTGTTAGTGTGTATGCCCTAGAGGACATTACTGTATCATACAAGTTTGTATATTACTTAATGGAAGCTTGGGATATTCACAGTTGTATAGACAATCTTGCTCAAAATGGTAGTATGCTACTTTGTTTGTTTCTACTTCAATTTGTGCATGTGTTTCTTTTAGCATATTGCTTATACATATTAGTGGAGCCCTTAGGATCTTTGCTTGATTACCAGCGTTGTGATGGCAGTCACACTAGTTGGGGCTGGGTAATCTACAAGCACATCCTTATACAGTTCCCTAGTCATAGGATTATCGAGACGGGGCATCGATACTCCGGAGTAGACTAGCATATGCGCTTCTCATCCCAACAGGGGAGATGGTCTATCCTACAGCCTTTAGTACGTCGTACTGGAGATAGTATGCGGGTTCTCGTTAGGTTACGAGTACACTGGATAGGACTCATCGGGAACTGTTGGTTGGTACTATACCTATCGTCAGATAACAGTTCCCAGGTGACAGGAGTACAGCTTAGTCCGTCGACTTGACACTGCTACTTCGCCTCGAGTGTGTTCCCACTGTACTTTGTTTACTACCCTACCACGGCTCAAAGGAATCTTATAAACAGGTAGTAGATGGGTGCAGTCCCGAAGCACTTGGAGGCAGTAGCGGTTAGATAGGATTCGTCTCTCCCGGTATTAGGGGTTGATATCGCGCTGTGTCTAGGAGAGCCATTACACAAATTCCCTAGCCAGGGCAAGCGAGAATTACTGGTTGTTTTTCCAGTAGTTTCTCAGGGTGTTCTGGGCTACACTCCGGCACGACTTGTACCGCTATTAAGGGTCTGACATTTACCACCCCCTAGGCCCGACATGCGATACTCTTAGACGAACAGACCGGACTGTACAGAGATTGTCACATTCAGGCTCAGTAGGAGTTCGGATGGGTTCACCTCATCGGCCTTCTTATCGACATCTACCTGGGGACCGTTACGTACAGCTAGTGCCGCTTTCGGTCTGTGGTTAAACCCACTGCCAGCGTAGTGTCGAGTCTTTAGAGTCCCACACAGAGAGTTTCCCTACACTGGGCAAAAGGTGTAGAGGCCGTATGGTTTTACGGCAAGGCTACGAACACTTACGTGCACTTGTGCGCGTATGATGTTCGGGCAGACGATACTAGTGGGCTTTGGTTTAAGCCGGATCCTAGTATTGTATAGATGGATTAGTTTTGTCTTCTGTGCATTCGCATTCTACGGAATGCGGATGCGGGTGTGTATACACGGTTGTGAGGAGCGAAGAAGAAAGTGCCTCATTAGGGTTTTGACCGTTGATTCGGTCAAAACCATTATGAGGTGAGGAAATTATTAACTAATTCTTTTAATGATAATTGTGTTATGGCTAATTTCTTTGACCATTTGACCATGTTGACTTGGATCTTTCTTGTGAGCTCTAGACTTTTCTTTGGCTTTTGATTTAATTTGAGATGATAAGGGTCAAATCAAGTAGCCATCACACTTTATCATGATAAGTGATTAGTAATTATTTTTCTTATGGATGATTATCTCTTGCTCATTCTCTCTCATCAAAAGAGAGCTCCCATGGTTCCTCCTTCTTCTTCCTCTCTTGATTTTTCTATCGCTCTCATATGTTGAGAAAAATAGAAACTAAATAGACAAACAAATCCATCTTCTTCTTCTACATCACCTAGGACATCAAGAGTAGCAAACTTGTTGCCCTAGTTATCTTGGCTTGAGGTGGAGCTCGGACTATAGACTCTCGGGTGGATCGTCTTCGACTCAAGGAGGCCGCGGAGGTGACCAGGATCCAGATCGACCCATGGAGCCTACGGAGACAATGAGGATAGCGGAGAAGACCCGAAGGACTAGTAGCATGAGATATAATCTCCTTGCATAGTAGATAGAATCTCATGTAGTTTGTTAGCAATGGTTTGGAAAAGATCCTCATGTTTTAGTCTATGTTACCTTGTGTTAAAAATTCGTTTTTTACCTATTCCGCCTCCTCGTAAGTACCTGGGTGGGTAACGTAGACTTACAGAGGTAACTAGATCCGTCGAAGTTTGCTCCGCTCGATCTCCTTGAGACTTGGATTGTCGTGGATCTCGCGCTCTTGATGAAGATTGGATTCGCGAATAAAGGATAGATGGTTGCTTGCTTTATTTGCTTCTCAAAATGATCTTGATTTGGCTTTTGAATTTGGATTTGGGCTAGGGTTTTGGATCAAGTTGTGTCACTCAAATTATGCAAATTTGGCTCAATGTTCAACCCCTAATTGTGTAACCTCAAAACCCTAGATCCAGATCTCTTTTTATAACCACCTCATTTGAATCTTCCCTCCAAAGTTAGGTTGTTAGAGAGAGCCTTCTAAACTGAGTTTGTTAGAGGGAGTATTCTAGAATGAGGTTGTTACAAGGAATATTCTAGAGTGAGTTTATTATGCAGAGCCTTCTGGAAGAAGCCACGTGGTAATTTAAGCGTCCTGAAGAAGCGAGGCCATTGAGAAGAAGTTTCTGGAGACAATTTGAGTTGATGACGTGTCAAGTAGGCCGCGGATCCGCGGCGGATCGGCCAACTCGGCCGCGGATCCGCGGCCGTTTGGTAGATTTGCTGCATGAAAATCTCTGTGCTAATTTGTGATGGTTTTATGGCACTTTCCTCATGTTTGGAATAATTTTATATTTTCTTATTTACTGCCAGATCATAAGTCTTGGACTTTATGTATTTTATTAGCACTTTTAGCAGTTCCGGCTCTTTTATCTGGAGAATTTCCTGCACACAATCTTGAGACAAATGTTGATATACAAAGATTATGCATGTAGTAATAAACACACAATTTCCCTCATAATTCTGGTTATAATGTATAACACATGTTATTTGATATTTTGCAGGCATATTTCTAATATGTGCTATATTTATACCAAACACTTTTAGATGATTACAAAGAGTAGGGAAATTGATGTGTTAAAAATGCAATATTTTCGACTGATCAAATTCCCCCAAACATAATTTTGGTCGTCTCGAGCAAATATCTTTTATTTTTAAGAGAAGGAGAAATTATAAGAAAAAGAAAAACTAACTAGCACATTTTCATAGGCAACACGATTGCACTGAGCACGTGCAACAAGCCTTTAAATCTCTTGGTGTCCCTAGTAGGAGGAGTGTCGTCTCCTGAAGATTTTCAGCGGATTGTACCCACAAAACCCAATAATAAAAGGAAGACCGTGAAAATTACATATAAAGATAAGAATTGTAAAAGAAAGACTTTGAAAATTAGAGTTTCCAAGTACACTAGCTTTTCGGTTGTCATGAGCCCCATCTTAATAGTCATGAAAAGATGTTAGAAATCACATCATCCCTCAATAAAACATCATCTTTATTCTTTCATTCCTATCTTTCCTCAAATATCACCAATTACAAAGAATTCCGATATAATGAGGATGGTCACCTAATTCCCAATAACTTACTCCTACTCATCATCTGTAAAACTATACAGATGTGAGAAGCATACTTGGTAAATACATACCCTGGAGCAAGGGTTTAATTGGGAAATCAGTTTACAATCAACAATGCATAGTGTAACTGAAACATGAAAAAGTTTCGAAAGGGTATTCTGGTATTCTTAGTAATGCCTCTTCCATAATCTAATTCATGACTTTAACCGTATATTTTCCTGCCATCTCTCCAATTCCCTTTATTTGTCTTTAGTCGTTACCTTCTGTACACCATTGTTAGGCTAAAATGGTTTTCTTCTTTCCCTACCGTTCGGCACCAGCTTATGGTTAGGAAGAAGAATATCCAGTATGCATGATAGGTGTACCCTCCTAATCCTAGGAGTACTCGCAACTTGAGAGAAGGTGATGATAAAAGACAACTGAATAAACCTTATTCCTATTTCTCCTGAACCAGAATCCATCCTCGAAAAATAATCCTTCGAGTTCGTATATAACTATACGATCGATTTATCTAATGGAATTGGATGTTCGTAGAGATACGGGTTGTTCTGTAGAAATTAAAGGTGAAGTAGGAGTGGCGATGAAATACATGGTTTGGTCGTGAAAGTTGGTAGTCGCAATTTACTTTGCCCTCTTTCTAATTCCTTTATTTGTCTTTACATATTACCTTCTGCACATCATACTTAGGCTAATTTGTTTTCTTTACTCCCTACCTTTCGGCACCTGCCTATGGTTTGGAAGAAGACTATCCTATAAGAGTAATAGGTGTACTCTTCTAAACCAAGGAGCTCTCGCAACCTGAGAGAAGGTGATAATAGAAGACAAATGAATAAACCAATACTATTTCTCCTGAACCTTGATCCATCCTCGAAGAAATCCCTCCGAGTTCGTATATAACCATACGATGGATCTATCTAATGGAAGTGGATGTCCGTAGTAATACGGGGTGTTCTGAGAAATAAAAAGGGTAAAAGAAGGAGCGGCAATGACTTATGCAACTCGGACAATCCAAAAGCCAGTATATTAAGAAGATTTGGTCAACTTGGTCACTGAGTTATAGTCTTCGGTCGGTCAAAGGTCGCTGCCCAAGAGGGAGAGAAAAGAAACACTCAGCGTGCACTCTAACCAAGATCAGAATGGTTATTACTTTATCTAATTAGGAAACCTCCCACTGTAATCTCAAATTCTCCTCCAAACCTGAAAGAAGAATTAGTCGGGATCACCCGAAGAGTAAACCAACTCATCAGTGAGAATCGGGATCCAACTATCATCGCATGATAACTTGATGGAAGCCACTCAAGTTAACACACTCCAGAAGGTATGCGCAAATCTGGCACGTTTCCTGTATGTTTGAAACTCCCGATATAATTTTTATCCCATGCTCTTATGACCTTGACGTAGACCAACAAATCATAAGCCACATGTCAAGTTCTACCCGTCGTTGTCCTGATTAATTTAGGTCATCGTACATGCCCTTGACATAGGCCAACAAGGTTGTACGTCTGTCCTAAACTAATGCATCTATCTATGCAACAAAGGAATACCCAGCAGCTACCAAACACTATGCCTTGACGTAGGCCAACAAACATAGCTTGAATACTACTAACCATCCATAAGAAATGACGGAGGATTACGGCTGGTTTTTGGCGAAAAACCATTAACGTAATGAACTTGATCTCGTTGAAGGAATCTGGTAGAATTTTATAAAAAATATAGTAGCGAAAACGTTTTGCTAAAGAAGTCACTCCCGGTGAAGGGATCTCGGCTCTTTCTTCGTAGAATTAGGTGCAGGATATTCCAACTGAATACCGCGATGCAAAGAAACTTGTAATCGATTATATAGAAGTTATTACCCTGATGACTTCTGACCAAGGGGTCACTCCTGGTGAAGGGATCTCGGCCCTTGCCTCGTCGAATGAGGTGTAGGATATTCTAACTGAATATCACTATGCAAAACAAAAGGAAACGTCTTTGTAATAACTCCTTTTAAAATTTGTTCCAACAACACCAAATATAGGTTTATTTTATCCTTGCATTAATAAGAATCAATGCAGTCCCATTAATCAATCACACCAGAAAAGAACGAAAAATAAAATGTACGTATATGCCATCCGCATTCATCACTGGGTCCCGTCATCACCCGTTAGGTTAACTAACGACAGAGAGGGGGCTGGACTAGCGCGGGTGTAAAACATATACAACATATAATAGTATATAGACTAATATACATTAATCGCTCCAGGTGTGATAATATGCAATATTACAGAAAAGTAATAAGCATCACAGAACAATACAGATAATCTGGGTTCCCCGGGTTTCACAGAGCCGCTGCTGAAACCTGACGTTCCCCTGGTCGTGTGGATAGCCTGTGCAATGAAACCTAGACCCCTACGGGTGCGGCAAGTTACCCGCAAACCTGAAGCGAGGTAGTCCCCCACATCATAGTGAATGGAACACCCGGCACTTCACGTAATCCGGTAAATCGAGCACCCCTACTTGGGTCAAACTGTACCCCATACGAGTGCGGCGAATAGTCTGCCAATTCAAGAGTGAGGTCCCTTTGCCTCTCAAAGCCATGAGATACGGACCTGTTGTCCTCCAGAACCCGGCTATCCGTGCACTCCTCCACGGGATAAACCTAGTATAGAATTAAAAATATGTACAACGGGTACATCGACCTCAACCCGGTCGTGCCCCAAAGGAATATTATCCAACATGAAGTGACGGCAGTCCACATGTTGGACGCTCGCCCCGCAATATCAAATGTACAAATAAATTCAAATAGCACTACCATTGCACACTGCTATCCACCACGACAAATGCGCAACATCACAGCACAACACAGAACATCAACGCGAATGTCACGTTCGCAAGCCCGTCTCAAAGAACTATAGCAATCAGACGCGGTTTACCGATCAAATGACATTCCCGGTCGGAGATATAATGTAAATACTGTATACTAACAAGTTTAAAATTTCGATCGAATAAATTTCCCAAAGTGGGCCCCACAAACATCTGCTGTATAGTAACAAAACCTGGGCCCAAAAGAACATTCCAAGAAACTACAATTCCCTGTGTATAAGCCCATGTACAATTTTGGTGCACTGTTCCTACTAAACCGCCGCGGAAGCGCGGTCAAACCCTTGGTTTGACCGCGGTTCCGCGGTGGTTCTAAGTGATCACGTGACCAAATTTGTACGGATAGCTTCAAAAAGCCTTCTTGTTATTCTGCGATGGTAAAAATAATTTTTAGAACAGTTTAAAAAACAACAGAAACTTTTTGTACAGAAAAATGTAGTTTCGGAAATTCCGTTCGATGGATCTTTTAAACGCGTTAGCACAAATTAGCATAGCTTAATGGTGAGGCTCTGATACCACTGTAAGTCCATGGTAGCGCCCCGGCCGTCTAACAGACGCCAATATGCGGAACAAAACTTTTACGACTGGCGCTATCGCATACTATAACCCGGATCTGCCATTAAAGCTAAACTAACATATTGTAATGAGGGTAGAATTGTTATACCGAACGATTTGAGTCCTTCGGTCTTTAACCATCATCCCACGCTTTGTTACGGCAGCTTCGATCTTCTGAAACTTCAGTCTCGTCGTCCAGGTGGAACCACGCCGACGGATCTTTAAACAGGCTCCCGCCTCTGAACCGAGGCAACTCGATCGTCAAGTTTGCTAAAAGAGACGACCAAGATGTTATAGAGAATGAGTAGAACACTTTGTCTCGTTACGTCCAAGGCTATGGACGAACGGTTAATGAAGTTGCCAATTCGGAATCGGGGAAATGGAAATTGAGTTATATGAAATTTCCATGAACTAAACTATCATAATCGTTTTGCCAAAATCAATCCCATATCCTCACAAAGAGGGTCGGCCACTATATAGAAGAGGGAGGGTGTGTGTAGGAGAGGGGAGGGTGAGTGTAAGCAAAAGATCAAGGAGAAAATATCTCAAGCACTAAAAGAAAAGGATGACTCAAATGAACACCTAGTATGAACACACTAAATGAATCATTAAAGCACCATTAATGAACAAATGAGTCACAAGCCTAATCACCACTTCTAGAACCTTCTTGAAGCATGACTCACCCTCAAGACGAAAAGACAAATCCGTATTTAATCGAATGTTAAATACGGGTGATAGAAAACTGGAAACTGGCAACTTCCAAAAGTGATCCTGAAATGAATTTCAGGATAACTCCGTAACAGTATAAACATACCCGCATTTGTATTACAACCGAAATCAAATGCAACTGAGAAAAAGATATTATATCTAAACAGTATAATACTGGGACCCGGCTTAAACCAAAACCTACCAGTATTATTTGCCCGAAAAAGGACACATGCGAAAACGCACGTGCATTTTCCGAACCCTGCCATAATACCATACGGCATCTACAACGTTTCGCCCGAACTTGGGAAAGTGTCTGTGGGGGACTCTAATGACTCATCAATACACTGGCACTGGGTATAACCCCTAGCACGTCAGAGGTACAGGCTGTACGTAACGGTTTGCCTATGTATTGATTGGAAGGGAAGCTGACGAGCGAACTCATCTATAAACCCTACTGAGCCTGACAGTGACAATATCCGTACAGTCCGGAACATTCGTCTATGAGTATCGCATATACGGCCTAGGGGGCTGGTAAACTTCAGACCCTCAATAGCAGTATAAGTCGTGTCAGAGAGCAGCCTAGAACATTCTGAGATACTACTGGAATACCTTCCAGTAAATCTCGATTACCCTGGCCAGGGATTTCGTGTAATGGCTCTCCTAAACACAGCGCGATCTCACCCCCAATACCGGGAGAGACGAATCCCCTGCCGATCCGCTCACTTGCCTCCAATGTGGCTCGGGACTGTACCCAAAATATACTTGTTTGCACGACTCCTTTGACCCATGGTAGGGTATAAATCAAAGCACAGTGGGAACTCACACGAGACAAATGACGACCTCAGGTCGATGAACTAACCTGTACACATGTCACCAGGGAACTGCTATCTGACGATATGTATAATACCAACTAGCATGTTCCTGGTGAGTCCTGTCCGGTGTACTCATAATCCAATGAGCACCTGTATACATCTTAGGTGATCCATCTGACACCAGTGGCTTGTGAGACCGGCCACCGCCCCTCGTCGGGGTATCGACTGTATACACTAGTCTACTCTGGAGTATCGATGCCCTGTCTCGAAACACCCACGACTAGGGACACTTTAAGGATGTGCTTATAGACCCCAGCTCCCACATATACGATCGCCATCAAACTGCTGGCAGTCAAGCAAGAATCCTATGGGCTCTATCATGATGATAAAGAGAAACCAGATAGCATACTATTATCTCGAGTAAGACTGTTTTATCGGCATAGGTCCTGCCTCAATCATTGCAATCACGTACCTATGATCCAATAATTGACTTTGAGGGTACTATATCCAATAATCTCCCACTTGCACTTAAGGCTAATTTTTGCGATGTCGCATACTCACAGCCCGTGTGATACCGAACATCCAACTCCTCTATTAATCAGTTTCACAAAGCTCGTTTGTAAAACTATTGTGTTCGAGAAATAGCCTCAGTGAGTGGATCCGCCCTGATGTTTCTTTCTATGTCTCTCTTAACCTCAAGTTCGCGGAGAAAGCCATCTCCCGAATTGAGTAATACCTGTCTTAAAATATGTCTGGATATCTGATGGGACCTAGTTCATAAATGAACTCCAAGTCCAGCAAACTTCTTAGACTGTATCGTCAACTGAATTTTATCAGTATCGAGCACTATACCTCCCACAGTATCCTCTTGGACCACCTTTCCATAATGCTGTCCCTCATCAGAGGGAAAACTATAACTTTGACAATCACTCTGTCATGCATGTCACCTGTGAAGCCTGGAATAATAACCGTCTCCCGAAGGAGGCTGCCGTCATCAAATTCGTAGAACATGTACTTATGTTCTATAACCGCTTCCGTATGTTTCTTCACGATTGGATTAATATAAACTTATCGCATCTTGTGCAAAAACGACATCTAGTGTGGTACTTGACATCTCACGATTGACTCAATTGCCTAAGCAAGTGATCTGCCAATCATGCACGTCCCTCTGTAAGACACCTTTAGAGAGGGTGACTCTATCACCTGCAGGTATACCACCATACCAGGAGTCTTCTATTCTAAAATACTATTAGAATACTGTCAAAGTACCCACATTGGGAAACTACCCAAATCAAGATCTAAAACCATAGATCTAGTAACCAGAATGTCAGATATTATATCCATATCTTTTATGGAGAAACAACTGTGTGATGACCACAGTACAACCTATCGTAGTATAGGAATTTTACTTCCGACTCTGTGTATGTTATCCAAATACCAAGACATCACACCCTATTACGTTCTTAACAGATCCATCCCCTATTCTGATGAAGTCAAACCCATGACTGTCACATCAAAATTAGATGATCTATCTCCGCTATAATTGCTCAAGTCTATAAATAGACATAAGCTACTTGCCCACTATGCTTCCGCTGCTCCCACTGACTATGACAACCCTCTCGCAGAATAATATATACGTGCATTTCTAAAACTATTTTAAAATGACGCTATACATATCTCCTGCCGGGTCTCATAGCCTGGAACAACAGTAGTGTCAAGTCTGGGTAAACAAGAACCTTCCTGTCACCGTCCTTGAGGCTACCGGAGTACCTCTCGGGTGTCTGAGGTTACCCACCATATCTGCGGAGTGGCTAAATAGAATGTCAAACCTGATTGAATATATAGGTCCTATTAAACTTTCCGTAATCGTTTACGGTTCTGGAATCACTTCCAGTTCTACCATACTCCCACTTCTGTTTTCTGAAAAAAATCCATTTTATTAAAACTGTGGCGAGTCAAGAACAATATCACTATTGACCTTCCAGATGGTAGAAAATCAACCCTCGTCAAAACTAGGGTCAACCCACAAACTGCCATTACAGAAACGTGCCTTGAGTTATCCAGTGTCTGGTTTTAAGCATAAGCTGGACAACTCCCCTTACCTTAACATCGTTAAAATATGAAGCATTCTATATCCAATATAGAAACTTTGGCACATATTTAATTAGAACCAGATTCAAATCATGCAGTTGTCTCCAGTGCATATAACTTAATGGAGAGAGGCTAATCAGCATTACTCAACTTAGGAATACATCCAATTATGAGTAACCTGAAAGAGAAATAAGTTTCTCAAAACCATTACTATCAACTGAATACCAATCACAAGTATCTACATCTTCGATCTCTTTGAAGAATCCCGATACTTGCGACACCTGGTTCTCTACTTTATTCTTATACTCACAACTTCTCAAAACATAGACATCGTATTTCTACGAAACACCTGTCTAAAAACTAGAGAAGTCATAAGTAAATAGAACATAGTATGAGGACCAACCCCTTTGTCCTGATGGACACTGGACAACATACAATACTTTGTATAAGTCCGCTGAGTTGAATAACTCAAAACCTGTGCGTCGTAGGTTGAAAACTATACCCAGGCGATTTCCTCAAATATCACCAATTACAAAGAAATCCGATATAATGAGGATGGTCACCTAATTCCCAATAACTTACTCCCACTCATCATCTGTAAAACTATACAGATGTGAGAAGCATACTTGGTAAATAAATACCCTGGAGCAAGGGTTTAATTGGGAAATCAGTTTACAATCAATAATGCATAGTGTAACTGAAACATGAAAATGTTTCGAAAGGGTATTCTGGTATTCTTAGTAATGCCTCTTCCATAATCTAATTCATGACTTTAACCGTATATTTTCCTGACATCTCTCCATTTCCCTTTATTTGTCTTTAGTCGTTACCTTCTGTACACCATTGTTAGGCTAAAATGGTTTTCTTCTTTCCCTACCGTTCGGCACCAGCTTATGGTTTGGAAGAAAAATATCCAGTAAGCATGATAGGTGTACCATCCTAATCCTAGGTGTACTTGCAACTTGAGAGAAGGTGATGATAAAAGACAACTGAATAAACCTTATTCCTATTTCTCCTGAACCAAAATCCATCCTCGAAAAATTACCCCGTATATAACTATACGATGGATTTATCCAATGGAATTGGATGTTCGTAGTGATACGGGTTGTTCTGGAGAAATTGAAGGTGAAGTAGGAGTGGCGATGAAATACGTGGCTTGGTCGTGAATGTTAGTAGTCGCAATTTACTTTGCCCTCTTTCTAATTCCTTTATTTGTCTTTACATATTACCTTCTGCACACCCTACTTAGGCTAATTGGTTTTCTTCACTCCCTACCTTTCGGCACCTGCCTATGGTTTGGAAGAAGACTATCCAATAAGCGTAATAGGTGTACTCTCCTAAACCAAGGAGCCCTCGCAACCTGAGAGAAGGTGATAATAAAAGACAACTGAATAAATCAATTCTATTTCTCCTGAACCTTGATCCATCCTCGAAGAAATCCCTCCGAGTTCGTATATAACCCTACGATGGATCTATCCAATGGAAGTAGATGTCCGTAGTAATACGGGGTGTTCTGAGAAATACAAAGGGTAAAAGAAGGAGCGGCAATGACATATGCAACTCGGACAATCCAAAAGCCAGTATATTAAGAAGATTCGGTCGACTTGGTCACTGAGTTATAGTCTTGGTCAAAGGTCGCTGCCCGAGAGAGAGAGAAAAGAAACACTCTGCGTGCACTATAACCTAGATCAGAATGGTTATTACTTTATCTAATTAGGAAACCTCCCACTGTAATCTCAAATTCTCCTCCAAACTTGAAAGAAGAATTAGTCGGGATCACTCGAAGAGTAACCCAACTCATCAGTGAGAATCGGGATCCAACTATCATCGCATGATAACTTGATGGAAGCCACTCAAGTTAACACACTCCAGAAGGTATGCGCAAATCTGGCAAGTTTCCTGTATATTTGAAACTCCTTATATAATTTTTATCCCATGCTCTTATGACCTTGACATAGGTCAACAAATCATAAGCCACATGTCAAGTTCTACCCGTCGTTGTCCTGATTAATTTAGGTCATCGTACAAGCCCTTGACGTAGGCCAACAAGGCTGTACGTCTGTCCTAAACTAATGCATCTATCTATGCAACAAATGAATACCCAGCAGGTACCAAACACTATGCCTTGACGTAGGCCAACAAACATAGCTTGATTACTACTGACCATCCATAAGAAATGACGGAGGATTACGGCTGGTTTTTGGCGAAAAACCTTTAACGTAATGAACTTGATCTCGTTGAAGGAATCTGATAGAATTTTATAAAAAATATATTAGCGAAAACCTTTTGCTAAAGAAGTCACTCCCGGTGAAGGGATCTCGGCTCTTTCCTCGTAGAATGAGGTGCAGGATATTCCAACTGAATACCGCGATGCAAAGCAACTTGTAATCGATTATATAGAAGTTATTACCCTGATGCAAACTTCTGCCCAAGGGGTCACTCCCGGTGAAGGGATCTCGGCCCTTGCCTCGTCGAATGAGGTGCAGGATATTCTAACTGAATATCACTTTGCAAAACAAAAGGAAACGTCTTTGTAATAACTCCTTTTAAAATTTGTTCCAACAACATCAAATATAGGTTTGTTTTATCCTTGCATTACTAAGAATCAATGCAATCCCATCAATCAATCACACCAGAAAAGAACGAAAAATAAAATGTACGTATATGCCATCCGCATTCGTCACTGGGTCCCGTCATCACCTGTTAGGTTACTTAACTAACGACAGAGCGGGGGCTGGACTAGCGCGGGTGTAAAACAAATACAATATCTAATAGTATATAGACTAATATACAATAATCGCTCCAGGCATGATAATATGCAATATTACAGAAAAGTAATAAGCATCATAGAACAATACGGATAATCTGGGATCCCCGGGTTTCACAGAGCCGCTGCTGAAACCTGACGTTCCCCTGGTCGTGTGGATAGCCTGTGCAATTAAACCTAGACCCCTACGGGTGCGGCAAGTTACCCGCCAAAACCTGAAGCGAAGTAGTCCCTCACATCATAGTGAATGGAACACCCGGCACTTCACGGAATCCGGTAAATTGAGCACCCCTCCTTCGGTCAAACTGTACCCCCTACGAGTGCGGCGAATAGTCTGCCAATTCTAGAGTGAGGTCCCTTTGCCTCTCAAAGCCATAAGATACGGACCCGTTGCCCTCCAGAACCCGGCTATCCGTGCACTCCTCCGCGGGATAAATCTAGTACAGAAATAAAAATATGTACAACGGGTACATCGACCTCAACCCGGTCGTGCCCCAAAAGAATATTATACAACAGGCAGTGACGGCAGTCCACATGTTGGACGCTCGCCCCGCAATATCAAATGTAGAAATAAATTCAAATAGCACTACCATTGCACACTGCTATGCACCACGGCAAATCCGTAACATCACAGCACAACACAGAATATCAACGCGAATGTCACGTTTGCAAACCCGTCTAAAAGAACTATAGCAATCAGTCACGGTTTACCGATCAAATGACATTCCCGGTCGGAGATATAATGTAAATACTGCATACTAACAAGTTTAAAAATTCGATCGAATAAATTTCCCAAAGTGGGCCCCACAAACATCTGCTGTATAGTAACAAAACCCGGGCCCAAAAGAACAGTACCAGAAACCACAATTCCCTGTGTATAAGCCCCTGTACAATTTTGGAGCACTGTTCCTACTAAACCGCCGCGGAAGCGCGGTCAAACCCTAGGTTTGACCGCGGTTCCGCGGTGGTTCTAAGGGATCACATGACCAAATTTGTACGGATACCTTCAAAAAGCCTTTTTGTTATTCTGCGATGGTAAAAATAATTTTTAGAACAGTTTAAAAAACAACAGAAACTTTTTGTACAGAAAAATGTAGTTTCGGAAATTCCATTCGATCGATCTTTTAAACGCGTTAGCATAAGTTGGTATAGCTTAATGGTGAGGCTCTGATACCACTGTAAGTCCACGGTAGCGCCCCGGCCGTCTATCAGACGCCAATATGCGGAACAAAACTTTTATGACTGGCGCTATCGCGTACTATAACCCGGATTTTCCATTAAAGCTAAACTAACATATTGTAAAGAGGGTAGAATTGTTATACCGAACGATCCGAGTCCTTCGGTCTTTAACCATCATCCTACGCTTTGTTGCGGCGGCTTCGATCTTCTGAAACTTCAGTCTCGTCGTCCAGGTGGCACCACGTCGACGGATCTTTAAATGGGCTCCCGCCACTGAACCGAGGCAACTCGGTCGTCAAGTTTGCTAAAAGAGACGACCAAGATGTTGTAAAGAATGAGTAGAACACTTTGTCTCGTTACTGTTAGTTATATGTATGCCCTAGAGGCCATTACTATACATAGGATGTATATTTTAGTGGATGCTTGGACATATATAGGGAGGACTTTCTTGCTCGACATGATAGTATGCTATCTTGTTGCTCTTTACCTTAACGTGTACACTGATTGTCTCTCTGTTACATGTTGGTAAAGCCCTTAGGATGTGTACTTGACTACCTGGACTATGATGCGGATCATACTAGTGGGGACATGGTAGTCCATAAGTACATCCTTCAAAGTCCCTAGTCATGGGTATATCGAGACGGGGCATCGATATACCAGAGTAGACTAGCATGTACCTTCTCGACCCATACAGATGGGCGATGGATGATCCCATATCCATTGGTGTTTGACATCAGAGATGATATACGGGTGCACAGTGGAGACTGGGTACACTGGACGGACTCCCCGAGAACTCCCAGATGGTATTATACCTCACGTCAGATGGCAGTTCTCTGGTGACACTGGTACAGAGTAGTCTGTTGACCCGAGATCGTCATAGAGTCTTGTGTGATTCCCACTTTGCTTTGATCTCCACCTTACCACGTCCAAGAGGGCGTGCAAAACGGTGGTTTTTGGGTACAGTCCCGAATCACATGGAAGCAATGAGCGATAGGAGGGGATTCGTCTCTCCCGGTATAGGGAGTAGATGTTGCGCTGTGTTCGATTAGCTATAACCGGAAATCCCTGGCCAGGGTTGCTGAGATTTATTGGTAAGTGTTACCAGTAGTTTCTCGAACTGTTATAGACCTCATATCGACACGACTTATCGAGCTAGGAGAGATATGCGACATATCAGACGAACAGACCGGACTGTACGGTAAGTGTTACTGGTTGGATTCACAGGAGTGTGAGCGGGCTTGCTCGTTGATCTTCTGATCGCTCAATACCCGGGTGGCCGTTACGTTTAGCAGACCGCTTGCGGCTTGTGGGTGTTTGATATGATCATCACCTGCAGCCGGCGTATTGACGAGTCTTTAGAGTCCAACACAGAGGTTTCCTAGCTCAAGCGAAACGAAATAGGAGCGCATATGAGATATGTGCGGGACCGAGAGTAATGCGTGTATGTGATACCATATTCTATTCTCGCGATGAATGCATCAATTGGTTGTATGCGATATAACCTAGTTATCGAATCGAGCATTGATTCGATAAGTCGATACATTGGATATTAGTCGGTCATATGCGATATGACCGGATCGTTAAATCAAGTGTTGATTTAATGATTTAATGTATAATTATATATTTGATATATCACTTTACATTAACTAATATTTGTTCACTTATGATGGATTTTCTCACTTGATGTGCACATTGTATATATGATATATTTTTTGTGCACTTGTTTGTATCATGTTTGATGATACATGCAAACTTGGGTTTGTGTTTACTTTAAACCATGTTTAAGTGAATGGTTAGGGTTTTATTAGCTTCTCTTGATTATTTATTTTATTTATTTATTCTTTATAGAAAGAAAAGAAATGGTTGCTTCTTTTGGATTTACTTTGAAGCTTCATGAAGCTTTGAAAACTTCAACCATTTTTGTTTCTTTTGCTTAACCTATCCATTCACCTAACCCTAGTTTATTCTCTACCCTTAATCATGGTTGCAATATGATAACCATTCACTTGAATTATTATTTTGTGGAATAATTCTTTTTCTTCTTCTTCATCTTCTTCTTCAAGTGAAGAAAAAGAAAAGCTCTCTTGAAAAATGTCAAGTGATGATTCTAAGTGAGAAATCCAAATCCAAAGTGAACACACTTCCTATTTCTTCATCCTCTACCACTTGCCAAGTAGTATAGGGTGTTTTCTTCACAAGTTTCATGACTTGGTGAAGTTGGAGCTTGATCTTGAGTTGCCTCGACGTAGATCATCTTCGACATCGAAGTCGACGACCTAGCCTGATCTTTTCTCCGATGAAACCACCGCGAGAGTCTAGGATTCCGATGGGTACAGCGGAGGGACGTCATCATGGAGCCAAGGAAGTGGAGGACCAGATATACAAAGGTTGTATTTCCGTACACTTAGTGTAAATGTGATTTACATTCATTTAGTTTCGCCTATTCTCTAGTTAACGATCCGTATTAGGCTTTCTCGGCACACCTAGAACTAGAATTTGGCATGGTTGATGCCTTGTGAGACCTCTTGAGTGTGCCTAGGAACCCTACAGTGGTATCAGAGCCTAGCTAGAGCCTTAGGCGATGCGTAGACGATGTTAGAAGTCCGATCGAACCCGAAACCCTAATTCAAGACCCTTCTCTGTACATTTTTTCAAAACTGGGTTTTTTCCAAATTAAAAATATGCAGAAAAATCAGCAGGCTTTTATAAAAAATACTGTGCAAAACGAGAACCTAACTCAACTAAACCGCCGCGGAACCGCGGCAGGAGCCTGGCTCGTGCGGCGGTTCCGCGGCCGTACGGTCGCTTCTTCCATTAAATTTTGCACAGTAATTCCTATATTTTGGTGCTGTATTTTCTGGTATTTTTTTAAAGTCTACTCAAGAGTTGAGTTTTCTGGGTTGTATTGGGGACTCGGTGTTTCGATCGGGATGTTTAACTTCGTCTATGGGTTTTTCCGGATAATTTTAGAAAATGTTGAAAAGTTCGACCGGATATAAATACCCACTTTTTCCCCTGTCAGGAAATTTCCAAGTGTTGGATCTTTCCGTAGTTTAAGAACGTTCTAAGTAGTGCAACTAACGCGATGGACCCTCTAGAAGACAACAAACCTTAACTCGATTATGTGACCGTCTTGAATTGCCCTTTGAACCTTAGGGTTTGGGGCAGTACGGCGTGCCACATGTGAGGCGTTGGCTTGACCCTTCTACGGCTAGACCGTTAGTACTGAGGCACGAAGTGAATGTTCTTAAACTTATTTCATGTGTTGAGCTGTTTCAGGAAAACTTGGGTGTTTGACTGTTCGATCGGAAAGTTTAACATTTTCTGTTTATCTGGAATGTGATACAATATTTGGAATCCACACGCAGTTATGAGATAACTGATTTGGATGTTATAAATCAAGCACTTTAGTCTCACTTGATCGGTTGCCACGGAATTTTGATGTGATCAAAGGTCCGTCGCAATCACGTAGCGTACGCGGATACTCGCCGGGTAAACTTAATAGACAGCTACACCCCATAGCCCCGACCAAGTGACTATAGGAGAACCCCGTCGCCGAAAGCATCCGTTCGGGTGCTCGCGGCAGCGGTGTTCCGCCTTGGTGCACTTCGTCGGCGGCATCGGGGGTGCAGCCGTCTACTGAAGTTTGCGACGAGCATTCGATCAAAATGTCGGGATTCTTGTTGAATTTCCCGACTAGATATTGAAAAGAGTTTTCTATAATGAGACTAAAATGCAGGGTTTATAATTGTTAGGCATGCGATGTCTAAGGAATTCATTTGATTAGGCATGCGATGTCTAAATAGGTATCGGATTCCAACTGATGTACTTTTACACTTTCTTTTCTGTGACCGTAAATGTAATATGTGATATCGCTGGTTTCGTTACTATATGTCAACGACAATTGGGATGCGCATATTTACTTACGTTGATGACATGTGATGCTATGTGTTGCTGGATATGTTATATTGGATCGTCGTGTTTGAATAGCCGGGGTTTTTTTTATGTGAGACGAGTGTTTTTCATTTTCATTCATGTAAAAACTTGTATGTAATATTCTTTTATTGGGGCACTTCCAGGTTGCGGAAGATGTCACCTTTTGTATATTATTTACTTTTCAGCACTAGGATAGACCCAAGGAGGAGGGCACAAGTAACCGGGTTCTAGAGTCCAGTGGGAGACCAACTCGAGGAGTCGAGTCCGGGTCTCCTAACTCTAGAATTGGTAGGGTTGCTTGCCGCTCTCGTAGGGGTCTAAGGGTGTGGGTTTGGCTATTCATCGCGACCGTGGAATCCGTGTTTTATACTGGCTCGTATTGAAAACACGGACGCCCTAGTATATCCAATATTTCATATGATATTTTCTGCTGCGTTATCTGTGATGTGATCATTTGATATGTTTAGATAGATATTATATATAGTATATATGATATATTATATAGACTTTGCTTATGTTTTACACCCGCGCTAGCCCGGCCTCGCTCTGGCGTTAGTTACCTAACCTAACGGTGCAAACGGGACATCGAGGCGAATGCGGATGGCAAAAGCGTACGTTATATTTATCTGTGATGTTTCGGTGGACTTAAATGATAGGAGTTCATTAATATGATTAATGAAAGAAAAAGAAACCTAAGATGTTGTGGAATCAAATTTCAAAAATAAAACAGGTAGCTACAGTTCTTGCTTTGCACAGCGGTATATATGATATATCCTGCACCTTATTCGATGAGGAAAGGGCCGACGATCCCTTCACCGGGAGTGACCCCTTTAGCAATAACTGGCAGATGCTGCACCCTTCGGTTTGTCTTTTGATTCCTTCTATAGTTCTTACATTGCACAGTGATATATATGATATGTCCCGCACCTCATTCGACGAGGAAAGGGCCGACGATTCATTCACCGGGAGTGACCCCTTTAGCAAAACTAGAAAAGCCTAAAAAACACTCCATTTCAAAATCATTTGATTCTACAACGATATCAAGTTCATTACGCAATAGATTTTCGGAAAAACCTGTCATAGCCCTCCGTCATTTCAGATAAGTAGTAGTTAGTATTCGTGCTGCGTTTGTTGGCCTTTGTCAAGACGTACTGTGCGGTAGCTGACTAGTACTTATCTGCTTATGCATATGATGCAGATTGAATTAGGGTAGTTGTGCGACCTTGTTGGCCTTTGTCAAGGGCCGTGCGGGTAGGTTTATTTCAATCAAGAAATGACGGGTTGAACTTGACTAGCAGCCTATGATTTGTTGGCCTTTGTCAAGGTCATAGGAGGCTTGGGGCAAAATATTATCGGGAATTTCAAGTGTTGAAATTTGCAATGAGATTGCATACCTTCTATGAGATAGTTGGATCCCGATACCCACTGCGAGTAATTGTTACTCCTGGGAGAGTTTTACACATTCCAATTAGCCGGTCAAGTAGGTGTCTAGAAAATTGTCAACGGGGTTACGCCTCTGGGAAAACGAGGTTTACATTAATTAGGTTCGTGCGAAAGCACGGGGGACCTTCCTCAAAGTACCGACACTGGCCTGGCTGAAAGATTGGCGAACTTGTAGTGTGTAATTAATCCCGGCTAGTCTTTCCTTTTAGGGTTTGAAGGAAGATTTGATAAAAAACAGTCGGAGCCATCCTGATTAGATAAAATAATAACCAATCTGATCTTGCAAGAGCATACGCTGAGTGTTTTCTTCTCTCTCTCTCCAGGTAGCGACGATATCACGCCTTAATCAAGATAATAATACGGATGAATTGAACGAACCCGCTTGTTATACTGAGCTGGGGAACGTTGGTCTCGCTCCAACTTATAAATGTTATAAGACAGAGCAGGAAATAGGGGAATACCAGAATTCCCGTGCCGCCCAAACGAAGAGAGTGCATGCTGATGCATCATCTTCGGGTGCGTTCATTACAAAGAACTGTTTCTCAGTATCCTCTACGTCCTGGGTATTTGATACCGGATCAGGATCCCAGATATGTAATCTGTTATATAGGGCTACAGATAGGTATAGAACTGAGAACGGGTGATAAGTTTCATAAGACAGAAAACGGGACAAGTGTTGCAACTAAGTCTGTTGGTCACTGTCACCCTGTATTACCAATACATTGATTCTGAACGAATGTTATTAGATACCGAACCTGATATACAAAATCATATTAGTCTCTTTATTAGTAAAGAAGGGATATAATTTTGTATTGTTGGATAATGTTTTGAACATTTCCTATATCAAAAGTTGATCGGTTCAGGCACGTCATCTAAAAGCATTGACGTTCTAAATCGAACTACAGTTCCTAGTATATAGAACACACACAAGAGGAAGAGTTCAGAAATGAACGGATCCTTCTTGAGGTATTGTAGACTAGGTCATATCAATGCGACCCGACTAGCTGAAGTTACATTTAGATGCATATTTAAATCTGTTTGAATTTACATCTTATGAAACTTGCCAGTCATGTCACAAAGATAAGATGACCACAGCTCTGTTTATTGGAAGCAGAGAAAGAGTTAGTGTACTCTTAGGACTGATACATGATGATATATGAAGGTCCCCTGTCTATACATGCCAAGACCGGTTCTTTGTACTTCATTACATTCTCTGATGATCTCTTTAGATTCAGGCAAATGTTCTTGTTGAAACACAAGTCCGAACCTTTTGATATATTCACAGAATATAAGTTAGAAGTAGAGAACCAATACGGGTATAAGTATTATGTCTTTTGATGAGATCAAGGAGGAGAATACTTGTGCATAGAATTCCTGGACTATTCTAAAGGAGAATGAGATTCTCTCTCAGCATTACTCCTCCGTATACACCATAGCACGATGGTATATCGGGGCAGAGCAATAACACCCTATGTGATATGGTGTGCTCTATGATTAGTACTACTGAGTTTCCAATTTTCTTTTGGAGGGTATGCACTTGAGAAGCTGCATACCTATTGAATTAGGTTCGAATCAGATCAAAGCCTACCACTCCATATGAGATATGGTATGGGAAGAGCCCATGTCTTAAGCTGGTTAAGATTTGGGGTTGACCGGCCTATGTCTAAAAATAAAATCCGGACAAGCTCGAGGCCAGGTCTGTTATGTAGAACTGGAAAGGTTCCAGCTATACAAACTACAGCAGATGATTTGATAGAACCAAAGCATTCAATAGTAACCAACGAACCTCAGCCTCTCCGCTGATCTAGCAGGGTTCCTCACCCACCTGAGAGATACTTCGGTTTCTCTATGACAGTGGGAGCGAGGATTGCATCATGAGATGATGACCCAACTAGTTTCGAGCTGGCCATCCGGAGTGGGACTCTGTAAGAATGGCTGGAAGCTTAGCGATCTGAGATGGAATCCTTATACACCAACAAAGTATGGACTTTAGTTGCTTTATCTGAAGGGTTAAATCCCCATCAGGAGCAAGTATATCTTGAGAAGATTACTTGGTGTAGATGGAAATGTTGAGACTTTCAAAGCTAGACTTGTTAAAGGTTTTCATCATCGACCAGGCATGGATAATGATGAAACCTTTTCCAGTGGCTATGCTTAAGTCCATCCGGATCCTACTTGCCACGGCTACATACCATGACTACGATATCTGGCGGTTGGTTGTCATGACTGCTCTTCTAAATGATATTTTGGAAGAGAGAGTCTATAAGTACACAGTCAGAGGGCTTCGTAAACAGTGGGAGCAGCGGAAACGTGTACGAGATGCTTTATAGGATAAAGCAGGCATCGCGGAGTTGGAACATCTGTTTTGATGTAGAAGTCAAATAGTTTGACTTCATCAAAATGGTAGATGAACCTTGCATATACAAAAAGGTAGTAGGGAGTATGGGGGCGATCCTCGTAGAGTACGTGGATGACATACTCTTGATAAGGAAGGTGTTTCCTATGCTACGCTCGATCAATCTCCGCTTATCACAATGATTCTCCACATAGGATCAAAGTGATACCTACTAAATCCTGGGTTTTGGATCTATGAGATAGATCTAAACGGATGTTAGAATTCTCACTAGTTGAAGTGAGATGGTATCAATTGATCCTGGGGAGAATCACTGGAAGTGTTCCAGGGTAATAAGGACGACTGAATATCAGTCACAGGCATTGTCTTTACCCTCAGTGGAGGGACGGTATGTTGGAAGAGTTCCAAGCTAAATACCGTGGCTTACTAGACGATAAAGGCAGGATACATCGCTACTTAAGATGCTACCAAAGAGGCTGTTTGGGTGTATATTGGTTCATGAGATGAACTAGGTTCCTACCATTGTGTGACAATGGAAGTGTGGCTTTGGCCCGGGAACCCCGGTCCCATCAGTGACCCAGACATAATCTAAGGCAGTATCACCTGATCATGGAGATGGTTGATCTCCAGGGTGATCGAGGTTAGGATAACAGACTCAGAGGACATCACGGCGGATCCACTCATAAAGGCCTTTTTCCCAGAGAGAGACTTTTATGGGATGGTTGAGTATGAGATACTACAACCACTGCTATCAGATGACCCTAGTGCAAGTGGGAGATTGTTAGTAACATGTATGCCCTAGAGGCCATTACTATACATAGGATGTATATTGTACTAGTTGCTTGGACATATATAGGGAGGACTTTCTTGCTCGACATGATAGTATGCTATCTGGTTGCTCTTTACCTTAACATGTACACTGATTGTCTCTCTGTTACATGTTGGTAAAGCCCTTAGGATGTGTACTTGACTACCTGGACTATGATGCGGATCATACTAGTAGGGACATGGTAGTCCATAAGTACATCCTTCAAAGTCCCTAGTCATGGGTATATTGAGACGGGGCATCGATATACCAGAGTAGACTAGCGTGTACCTTCTCGACCCATACAGATGGGCGATGGATGATGCCATATCCATTGGTGTTTGACATCAGAGATGATATATGGGTGATCAGTGGAGACTGGGTATACTGGACGGACTCGCTGAGAACTCCCAGATGGTATTATACCTCACGTCAGATGGCAGTTCTCTGGTGACACTGGTACAGAGTAGTCTGTTGACCCGAGATCGTCATAGAGTCTTGTGTGATTCCCACTGTGCTTTGATTTCCACCTTACCACGTCCAAGAGGGCGTGCAAAACGGTGGTTTTTGGGTATAGTTTCGAATCACATGGAGGCAATGAGCGATAGGAAGGGATTCGTCTCTCCCGGTATAGGGAGTTGATGTTGCGTTGTATTCGATTGGCTATAACCGGAAATCCCTGGCCATGTTTGCTGAGATTTACTGGTAAGTGTTACCAGTAGTTTCTCGACCTGTTATAGACCTCATATCGACACGACTTTTCGAGCTGCTGGGGTCTGACGTTTACCACCCATAGGCGAGATATGCGACATATCAGACGAACAGACCGGACTGTACGGTAAGTGTTACTGGTTGGATTCACAGAAGTGTGAGCGGGCTTGCTCGTTGATCTTCTGATCGCTCAATACTCGGGTGGCCGTTACGTTTAGCAGACCGCTTGGGGCTTGTGGGTGTTTGATATGACCATCACCTGCTGCCGGCGTATTGACGAGTCTTCAGAGTCCTACACAGAGGTTTCCTGGCTCAAGCGAAACGAAATAAGAGCGCATATGAGATATGTGCGGGACCGAGAATAATGCGTGTATGTGATACCGTATTCTATTCTCGCCATGAATTCATCGATTGGTTGTATGCGATATAACCTAGTTATCGAATCGAGCATTGATTCGATAAGTCGATACATTGGATATTAGTCGGTCATATGCGATATGACCGGATCGTTAAATCAAGTGTTGATTTAATGATTTAATGTATAATTATATATTTGATATATCACTTTACATTAACTAATATTTGTTCACTTATGATGGATTTTCTCACTTGATGTGCAGATTGTATATATGATATATTTTTTTGTGCACTTGTTTCATGTTTGATGATACATGCAGACTTGCGTTTGTGTTTACTTTAAACCATGTTTAAGTGAACGGTTAGGGTTTTATTATCTTCTCTTGATTATTTATTTTATTTATTTATTCTTTATAGCAAGAAAAGAAATGGTTGCTTCTTTTGGATTTACTTTGAAGCTTCATGAAGCTTTGAAAAGTTCAACCATTTTTGTTTCTTTTGCTTAACATAACCATTCACCTAACCCTAGTTTATTCTCTACACTTAACCATGGTTGCAATATGATAACCATTCACTTGAATTATTATTTTGTGGAATAATTCTTTTTCTTCTTCTTCATCTTCTTCTTCAAGTGAAGAAAAAGAAAAGCTCTCTTGAAAAATGTCAAGTGATGATTCCAAGTGAGAAATCCAAATCCAAAGTGAACACACTTCCTATTTCTTCATCCTCTACCACTTGCCAAGTAGTATAGGGTGTTTTCTTCACAAGTTTCATGACTTGGTGAAGTTGGAGCTTGATCTTGAGTTGCCTCGACGTAGATCATTTTCGGCATCGAAGTCGACGACCTAGCCCGATCTTTTCTGCGATGAAACCACCGCGAGAGTCTAGGATTCCGATGGGTACAGTGGAGGGACGTCATCACGGAGCCAAGGAAGTGGAGGACCGGATCTACAAAGGTTGTATTTCCGTACACTTAGTGTAAATGTGATTTACACTCATTTAGTTTCGCCTATTCTCTAGTTAACGATCCGTATTAGGGTTTCTCGGCACACCTAAAACTAGAATTTGGCATGATTGATGCCTTGTGAGACCTCTTCAGTGTGCCTAGGAACCCTACAGTTACGTCCAAGGCTATGGACGAACGGTTAATGAAGTTGCCAATTCGGAATCGAGTAAATGGAAATTGAGTTATATGAAATTTCCATGAACTAAACTATCATAATCTTTTTGCCAAAATCAATCCCATATCCTCACAAAGAGGATCGGCTACTATATAGAAGAGGGAAGGTGAGTGTAGGAGAGGGGAGGGTGAGTGTAAGCAAAAGTTCAAGGAGAAAATATCTCAAGCACTAAAAGAAAAGGATGACTCAAATGAACACATAGTATGAACACACTAAATGAATTATTAAAGAACCATTAATGAACAAATGAGTCACAAGCCTAATCACCACTTCAAGAACCTTCTAGAAACATGACTCACCCTCAAGACGAAATGACAAATCCGTATTTAACCGAATGTTAAATACGGGTGATAGAAAACTGGAAACTGGCAACTTCCAAAAGTGATCCTGAAACGAATTTCAGGATAACCCCGTAACAGTATAAAATACCCGCATTTGTATTACGACCGAATACAAATTCAACTGAGACAAAGATATTATATCTACACAGTATAATACTAGTACCCGGCTTAAACCAAAACCTACCAGTATTATCTGCCCGAAAAAGGACACGTGCGAAAACGCACGTGCATTTTCCGAACCCTGCCATAATACCATACGGCATCTAAAACGTTTCGCCCAAACTTGGGAAAGTGTCTGTGGGGGACTCTAATGACTCATCAATACACTGGCACTGGGTATAACCCCTAGCACGTCAGAGGTACAAGCTGTACGTAACGGTTTGCTTTTGTATTGATTGGAAGGGAAGCTGACGAGCGAACTCATCTATAAACCCTACTGAGCCTGACAGTGAAAATATCCGTACAGTCCGGAACATTCGTCTATGAGTATCGCAAATACGGCCTAGAGGGGCTGGTAAACGTCAGACCCCCAATAGCAGTATAAGTCGTGTCAGAGAGCAGCCCAGAACACTCTGAGATACTACTGGAATACCTTCCAGTAAATCTCGATTACCCTGGCCAGGGATTTCGTGTAATGGCTCTCCTAAACACAACGCGATCTCACCCCCAATACCGGAAGAGACGAATCCCCTGCCGATCCACTCACTTGCCTCCAATGTGGCTCGGGACTGTACCCAAAATATACCTGTTTACACGACTCCTTTTACCCGTGGTAGGGTATAAATCAAAGCACAGTGGGAAATCACACGAGAAACATGACGACCTCAGGTCGATGAACTAACCTGTACACATGTCACCAGGGAACTGCTATCTGACGATATGTATAATACCAACTTGCATGTTCCCGGCGAGTCCTATCCGGTGTACTCATAACCCAATGAGCACCTGTATACATCTTAGGTGGTCCAACTAACACCAGTGGCTTGTGAGACCGGCCACCGCCCCTCGTCGGGGTCTCGACTGTATACATTAGTCTACTCTGGAGTATCGATGCCCTGTCTCGAAACTCCCATGACTAGGGACACTTTAAGGATGTGCTTATAGACCCCAGCTCCCACATATACAATCGCCATCATACTGCTGGCAGTCAAGCAAGAATCCTATGGGCTCTATCATGATGATAAAGACAAACCAGATAGCATACTATCATCTCGAGTATGACTGTTTTATCGGTATAGGTCCTGCCTCAATCATTGCAATCACGTACCTGCGATCCAATAATTTACTTTGAGGGCACTATATCCAATACTCTACACTCGGAGAATTCAATTCAAGCTATCATACTCTTGTCCATCTGCCTCAGTACTTTTTAATTTGATGAATATTTAGATGGAATTGCTCGTACATTTTTCATGTGACCGTTAATACTTCTTGATGTACTAATCGACCGATTACTCATGTGCTTGCTGATTAGGTGTATTAGTATTTTCCTCGTCTTGCAACACCTAAGGTTTAGCAGTGACTCCCAAACCAGTTTGTCTAAGGCACTAGGTGATGAAGCACCCTCGCTATATTTTTTTATGCTGCCTTGGTGATAATAAAACCAGTGTTCATTTTTTTACACCATTTTATATTTTCTTTATTTATAATTTCCTTCATACTTTGGATTTTAGACAAGAGCATTTCAAGGTATCATCTACTATCCCGAGTTTCAAGACGTGTGTAAGAGCGTATAGTAGGGTATCAACATTCAAATGTTTGGCTTCCAGAATAGGAACTATTTTTCAGACTTATTTTTATTCTCAGATTAGTGACTTCTTTCATCATACTAACCCTTGGGACAACGGCTCATAACTACTTATTACTAGTTTCGTTTAAGAAAACTTCTAATTTTCTAGGTTTTCATAAATTTTTCTCATCTTTTGGACGTAATTTTTTACTATCTAATCTTTTATTATCTTATTTATGTACAAATTTTTTTTATATGTTTTGTGCTTATGTAAAGTGATGCGTAAATAAGCACAAACTTCCCCCAAACTTATTTAGAACAGTGTCCTCACTGTTGTCATCTGTTAAATCTCAAAAACCTGTAAGCTTAGGAGGAAAATTTATTAGCGGGGACAAGAAATATGATCATGAAAATCCTCCCCCAAACTTATTTTTGGCTCACTATTTTGAGGACAACTTTTATTTTCAAGAGCCAAATATACCCCCCCCCCCAAACTTGAGTTAAACAATGTTAATCTTTTAAAATCACAAGAGGGGGGCAAAGTTACTGGTCAATATAAAGCTTTACAAAGACCGAAAGTCAACACCAACCATTCGAAGATTTTATCAGTGTAGTGCACCGGTTGGTAGAAGAACAAATTGAAAAGAGCCAAGAAGAAGTGGAGAAAAGATAAGTGGTGGGATAGAATGTGTTTGCGTCTCGTTCTGAAGAGACGACTCAATGATTGTGATGGATTACTCGCATTCTCGTGATTGTCAAGAAGAAGGGGTGGAGGTTCAATTTCTTTGTTTTGGAGATGATTCTTCTCAACACCCGTATTTGCTAAGAATGCAAGTCTATCAGCGAACATTTTCTTGAAGCTTTCATCAATATCCTGAAGAATATTCTCATTTAAAAGAATAAGATGATAATCAGACTCCAGAAAAGGTTCATCATCAACGTTAGATGTTCACCCGGACAACTCGAAAGAAAGGTCCGTATGTATATGATACATATCTGGGTCAAACAACAACGTATAAAGGAAGTCTGGATCTGTATCATGAAGCTGATCAAATTCGCTGCCGTCGACATCCATTAATTCGACAAAACATACTCGAGCATGACGATCGGAGGGTTGACTTCCCAACCTGTAAATGTTGACCCCAATTGACCTATTCTCGAAAGATAGGTTCATAGAGCCGTTTCTACAGTTGATTACAGCGTTGGAAGAAGCCAAAAAGGGACGACCTAGAATCACCGGAATTTGGTTCCGTAGGTTCACTACAGGTTGTGTATCAAGAACAATAAAGTCCATAGGGAATACAAATTCCCCGATTTTTATCATCACGTCCTCAAGTTCATCCTTAGGTTTGGTGATCGATCGGTCTGCCATCTGGAAAGTTATCTTCGAGGGCTTTAACACTACGATACCTAGTTGCTCATTGACTGAATATGGAAGCAAGTTAACACTAGCGCTAAGATCAAGTAAAGCACGGTTAATGTGTTTATCCCCAATAGAAATAGAAATAGTAGGACAGCCAGGGTCCTTACGTTTCCTTGGTAATTGTTGGGGAAAAGCCGTGTCTACAGTACTCGACATGAAAACTTTTTTAGGCACTTGAGTCTTCCTCTTCCTAGTGCACAAGTTCTTAAGAATTTTCAAATAGGACGAAACTTGTTGTATAGCATCTAGGAGAGGGATGTTGATGTTAACTTGCTTAAACATTTTCACAAACTTCTCCATTTGTGCATTCGGTTTACTGGACCTCAACCTATTTGGAAATGGTGCTTTATTAATAAGTGTTTGGTCCAACATTTGTGGAGAAGTCTGTGGGGGTGGGAAGGATGAAGTGGGTGGAGGGTTTGAGCCTTTGGGAAAACGGAGAATAGGCTCGGATGAAGAAGAATGTAAATTGGACGAAATAGGGTAAGAATTAGAAGTAGAAGTGGAAGTGGAAGCCGGGGTGTTAATGATCAATTCATCATTATCGATTTGTTCACCCACATGATTGTCTAGCACTCTTTCTTATCTCAACGTGGTAATAGCATTCACATTAGTGTAATGTGAAGGTCCAGGATCAGGTAGGGGTTGAGATGGAAGATTCCCTTTCTCTCTAGCACTCATTGCTGCAGTCAGTTGTGCGATTTGTGCTTCTATCGATTTAATAATCTCACTTTGCGAGGAGGTGGTTTTCTTTATATCATCGATAGAAGACTTAAAATCAGCCTGCATTTGAATAGAATTTGTCAGAAGCAAACTCATTGTTTGTTCAAGTGCAGAGGTGTTATTGGTACCGGCAGAAAAATGATCAAAGTTGTTGGCCGGGTTTTGAAAATTTTGTGGTTGAAAGGAGTGCTGACTCGGTTGTGGTGGTTGCTGTTGGGGCGGAGGGACCCATTGAAAGTTCTTCTGGTTTGGATCCGTGTATTGAGTTTGGTGTTGGATCCAACAAAGATCAGGGTGATTCCTCCAATCTTGATTATATAGGGAAGAAGAAGGATCGTTTCCAGGTCTTTGCTAAAATGCAGCATTAGTGTGACCTTGAAACGGTACATTCAAAGGACTTTCTTCCGTCAAATGTGATGGGTTTGAACAGCAGCCACACATGGTTTTGGGAGGTGTGAATTGGTTTAGGGAGGCTTAAGAGATTTTGTTTTCTATAGCGTTGAGCTTCCTTTGTATTGCGGCCATTTCGGCTCTCATTGTGACGGAAATATCGAGCTGATTGATATCTTCCCTTGGTGATGGTGGTCTAACACTTTCCCATTGTAAAGTGTTTTGAGCTAAATCTTCTAGATATTTCCAAGCTTCACCATCATCTTTAGACAGGAATTGACAATGACACATGGTTTCAAGCATCTGTTTAGTTGTGAGATCAATACCCTCATAGATAATTCGACACAGATCCCATCTAGGGTTTCCATGATGAGGACATTGGATAAGAAGATCCTTGAACCGTTCAAAGCATTTCCAAAATGGTTCATTGGGAAGTTGGGTAAATTTGAAGATTTCGCCCCGAACACGGGCGGTCTTATGATTGGGATAAAATTTCTTAAGGAATGGTGCAACAAATTCATCCCATTTTGAAATAGAATGTGCGATCATATTATAAATCCACTTCTCCGCTAATCGCACAACGTGAATGGGAGAAGACGTAAACGCAGAGCATCCAAAGACTGTTGTGACGTTCCAATCATTGCGCATACGTTTTCAAATTTGGAGATAAAAACGTATGCGTCTTCAGACTCAAGACCGTGAAATTTAGGTAACAGTTTGATAAATTGGGAGTTGATTTAAAAATTTTCCCCGTTTGCAGGTGGTATAGAAAGACAGGTGGGAAGGGGAACACGTGTTGGATAGCATCTCTCTTGGAGAGAAATGCGTGGAGGATTCTGCGCACCGACGAGCGGTGGCAGAGTGGTGTTAAAGTGTAATGGAAATCCGTCCATCGCGCTCGTGGTGGGTGGTGGGAAAAAGAAAATGTAGAAATACCGAATTTGGAGTCGATAGGAAAAACGCGGACAAGACGGGCACTAGAATCCCGTGTCCAGCCGAGCATGCACTAAAGGGTTTAGCACAAGTGGCAGCGTTGTGATAATTAGGGGAAAATTGGTTGGTGTTTGTTTTGAACAAGACGGATTTTCAAAAAATCAAATCACAAAAAATGCATACACATCCTTAGATCTAATGGTCACCTGGGTCAAGTCTCTAGACCGCTCCTAGACTTCCAGAAGAAAAATCGCAGGATAGATCCTCTACTGCCTCTTTATCCTTTCTGTGGCCAGGTAAGTGTGAGGTTCTCCACTATGTGAGTAGCGGGCCTAATTAAGTAACCACTTGCCTTAGACATACTTGCCTTAGACACCATAAAAGAAATGCGGATAAGCAATAGATTACCCACGGCCTCCTTCTGTCCTAAATGAGCGCGACGGTCCTTAGAATCTTGTCTAGATCTTTTTTAGTTAATAAAGGGTAATGCGGATGCAAGTTTTGTGATTTTTGGGGCTTGGGAAGGGTAATGAAATCGCCACCTAATCTGAATTTGCTCTTTACCCCTTAATTTCTGTATTAAAATATGCAAACAACTAAGTCCAAACACGCAACAAATTTTTCTTTTAGCGGCGCTGCGAATTTTGCAAAGAATCCTGCAGAAAATAGTTATTGGAGAAGATCACAGAGAAGAGGAGAGTACAGAAAGTAGACCTGAGAAATTTGGCACAATGAACGCCGTAAACGGCGGCGGTTCCGCTACAAAAATGCTCCTATAGCCGCGGTTCTGAGGTTGTAAGGAAAAATTAGAGTTTCAAAAATTTTCTGTATCTTCTTGTACTTCTCTGGAATTTGCAGAACTTCTCTGAATCTTGATCGCATGGCTACAATGATTCCAGATTCGCTCACAAAAATTCATAACTAATCGTTAAGCACTTGATGCGAATTTGATCTAAAAATTCAGATGGAATAATAATTTTTCAACTCAAATAACAAAAACGAATAAAATAGCACACATCCCCGGAAATAGCGCCATTTGATTGATCATCTTTGTGTGTATTTAGAAAAGTTTTAATCACAACCAAAGAAATTTATACCGCAATCAATTAACGGTGTCGAAGTAGCGCGTTACTGTACAGATCGTCCACTGAGATGTGTGTTTTGATCGATCTTATTTTAGATGAGTCGAAATGCAAAGATAAAAGAAAATGTAAGAAAATTGATTCAAGATTTGTGAGTTTTAATTTCAAGAAACATAAAGAAACTAAAGATCTAGAATCAAGAATCAAGAAATTTCACTAACAATTTAGTTATCAAGATTTGAAGAATGGCTTGTAGGAATCGATTGAATTGGTAGCAATGATAATTTTAATAATGACTAATCTTATCTATGGATAATATGTAGCTAGATTGATGGTGATGAATGAAGATTAGGGATCTATTAAAAAAATTAGGGTTTCTCCTTCTCTATCCCTTGTCTTTTCATTGATCATCATTCGGATCTAGACTCTAGCAAAGTGATTCATCAATCGTTTGATCCCTAATTTGCAACGAGATTCGCAAGAATGTGATCTCGATCCAAATTAGGTCATTGATGATTCTTTTTTTTAAATTTCATAAATCTCATAAGACTTAAGATTAGTATTAGGATTTTATCAGCACTAGATCTACCAAATTTCTCGATTCCGTAACAAGCGGAGATTTACTCAAGCATCATGAAAATAAAAGATTCAAGATCTAGAAATTTTATAGTGCAAGAATATAATGAAAGCAAGAATTAACTAATTATCACCTTTATTAAATTGACGACTAATTACACATTCCCTCAATTCGAGGTTACAAGAGTTGCTCTTGATCGCTCCTTTGAAGAGGTAACTAGATCCGTTGAAGTTTGCTCTGCTCGATCTCCTTGAGACTTGGATCGTCGTGCATCTCGCGCTCTTGATGAAGATTGGCTTCACGAATAAAGGATCGATGGTTGCTTGCTTGATTTGCTTCTCAAAATGATCTTAATTTGGCTTTTGAATTTGGATTTGGGCTAGGGTTTTGGATCAAGTTGTGTCACTCAACTTGTGCAAATTTGGCTCAATATTCAACCACTAATTGTGTAACCTCAAAACCCTACATCTAGATCTCTTTTTATAACCACCTCATTTGAATTTTCACTCCAAAGCTAGGTTGTTAGAGAGAGCCTTCTAGAATGAGTTTGTTAGAGGGAATATTCTAGAATGCGGTTATTGCAAGGAATATTCTAAAGTGAGTTTGTTATGCAGAGCCTTCTGGAAGAAGCCACGTGGTAATTTAAGCGTCCTGAAGAAGCGTGGCCATTGAGAAGAAGTTTCTGGAGGCAATTTGAGTTGATGACGTGTCAAGTAGGCCGCGGATCCGCGGCGGATCGGCCAACTCGGCGGTGGATCCATGGCCGTTTGGTAGATTTGCTGCATGAAAATCTCTGTGCTGATTTGCGATGGCTTTATGGCACCTTCCTGATGTCTGGAATATTTTTATACTTTCTTGTTTACTGCCAGATCATAAGTCTTGGACTTGATATATTTTATCAGCACTTTTAGCAGTTCCGGCTCTTTTACCTGGAGAATTTCCTCCACACAATCTTGAGACAAGTGTTGATATACAAAAATCATGCGTGTAGTAATAAACACACAATTTCCCTCATAAAGTTTGTTATAATGTATAACACATGTTATTTGATATTTTGCAGATGAATTGCTAATATGTGCTATATCTATACAAAACAACTTTAAATGATTACAAAGAATAGGGAAATTGATGTGTTAAAAATGCAATATTTTCGACTGATCACAACTCATGAAACTAGTCCCAGATTTTGATTAAGGTAAAAACATTGTGCACAAACAATACTGGGGTGATGTATAAGGAGCATGTGACCTATAGAACCAACCTGGACCGCTGAATCCACCACTTGGCCGGCCCCATACCTATGAAATCCGGCGAGCTCGATTTGGGGGGGAGGGAGTTAGGGTCTCATATTGGTAGGGTGTCCTCGTAGTGGTCAATCTAGGCTTGTGGTATTGTTTGCTTAACTTTAAATGTTCCAGGTCATCCCAGATTTTCCTGCACACCCTACACACTCACAAAATCGACATGAATAGTTTCAGTTTTTGGGTTTCAGGTTTTTGTTGGGTTTGGTCTGTACGGTTAGCTTAGCACCTTAGCAAGATTTTGGCAAGCATCAATCATGCTACTTTAAAATTTTGGGGGTGCTAAACCAACCCGCCAAGTAATCGAACTAGAGAATTAAGGTTAAACATAATATGTAAACACTTTACATCTAAGTGAACAAGGAATACAACCTTTGTATACCGGTCCTTCACTTCAATAGCTCCGTGTAGAAGTCCCTTCGCTGTGATCACAATTCCCAGACTCAAGAAAGGCTCCCATGAAGAAATGAACAAGCTTGCTTCGAAGTCTTCGAGGCCGAAGATGACCTACGTCGAGGAGACATTAGCTCATGCTATCACTTCACTAATTGTGTAGATTAGTGAAGAAAACACCCTAAACTAAATGGCTAATAGTAGAGGATGATGAAGTAGGAATATTGCTCACTTTAGATTTGGTTTTCTCACAATCTATCATCACTCTGTCAAAAGCTAGAAAGCTTAAAATGAGGAAGAAGAAGTTGAAACTCAAGTAATGAAAGAATGAATCCATTAAGGTTAAAAATTGCAACCATGGGTCAGTATATCATATATCTAACCCTTGTAGAGAGTTAACCGTTGTGTATGATTAATGGTTGGGTTGATAAATATCTTAAGGAAAACAAAAGAGTGGACTAAGTCAATGGTTATCTTTAAACTTCTCCAAGCTTCCAACCATCAAAATATCTCCACTAATTGTAATTACTTAAGAACAAATATTAACCAGAACATTAACCCAAGCATGGTGTTAGTCTCATACATACATGTTGCATGTTTAACCTAGCATGACACAACAATATATATCACATATATATTTTGTGCAAAAAGAATACTATTAATATATATCTCATATATATCAATGTATCAAAAAGTGAGAAAGAAATCTTATGTGAGCTAATATTAGTTAATGTAATTTAATATATCAAATATATAATTATACATTAAACTATTAAATCGACTCTTGATTTAATAATCCGGCTATATTGCATATAACCGACTAATATCAAATGAATCAACTTATCGAATCAACACTTGATCCGATAACCCGGCTATATCACATATACCCGACCGATATTACATATCGTGAGAATAGAATACGGTATCACATACTCGTATTAATCTCGGTCTCGCACATATCGCATATGTGCTCCTCGTCCATTTCGCATGAACCAAGAAACCTCTATGTAGGATTCTAAAAACTCGTCAATACGCCGGCAGTAGGTGATGATCATATTGAACACCCACAAGCCGCAAGCGGTCTGCCAAATGTAACGGCCACCCGGGTATTGAGCGATCAGAAGATCAACAAGAAATCCTGCTATAACTCCTGCGAATCCAATCAGTAACACTACCGTACAGTCCAGTCTCTTCGTCTGATATGTCGCATATCAACAGCCTGGGGGTGGTATAACGTCAGACCCCAATAGCCTGATAAGTTATGCCGATGCAAGTTCCATAACGGTTCAAGAAACTACTGATAACACTTACCAGTAAATCTCAGCAACCCTTGCCACGGATTTCCTGTTATGGCCAATCGAGCATAGCGCAACATCAACTCCCAATACCGGGAGAGAAGAAACCCCTCCTATTGCTCATTGCCTCCATGTGACTCGGGACTGTACCCAAAAGCCACCATTTTGCATGATCTCTTGACCGTGGTTAGGTGAAAATCAAAGCACAGTGGGAATCACACAAGCCTCTATGAAGATCTCGGGTCTACCGACTAACATATACCAGTGTCACCAGAGAACTGCTATCCAACGATAGGTATAATACCATTTAGGAGTTATCGACGAGTCTGTCCCGTGTACCTAGTTTCCACTGAGCACCCGTATACCTTCTCTGATGTCAAACACCAATCGATATGGGATCATCCATCGCCTATCATATGGGTCAAGTAGCGCATACGCTAGTCCACTCTGGAGTATTGATGCCCTGTCTCGATACTCCCACGACTAGGAACATTTGAAGGATGTACTTATTGACTACCCTGTCCCTACTAGTATGATCTGCATCATAATCCTGGTAGTCAAGTAATCATCCTAAGGGCTTTATCAACACGTGATCACAAAACAGTATTTGTTAACATGTTAAGATAAAGTACAACCAGATAGCATACTATCATGTCGAGCAAGAAAGTCCTCCCTATATATGTCCAAGCATCCACTAGAATATACATCGCATGTACTGTAATGGCCTCTAGGGCATACATATAACTAACAATTTCCCACTTGCACTAAGGCCATCTGTTGTAGTATACAATACCAAACAATATAGCAGAGGTTGTAGTATCCCATACTCAACCATTGTAGAGAAGTCTCTCTAGGGGTAAGGCCTTTATGAGTGGATCCGCTGTGTTTATCTTTCGTGTCAACTCTCCAAACCTCGATCCCTTGGAGATCAAACATCTCACTGATTAGGTGATACTTGCCTCAGAATGTGTTTGGAATGCTGATGGGACCTGCGTTCCTAGGCCTAAGCCACAACTCCATTGTTGTCACAATAACAGTTATTGGACGCTCAATGGTAAGAACCTTGTTCATCTTATGAACAAGAAATGTCCAGACAGTCACTTTGGAAGTATCGTTGGTAGCAATGTATTCAGCCTTTATTGTCTAGTATGTCACGGTATCTATCTTGGAACTCTTCCAACATACCGTCCCTCCACTGAGGGTAAAGACAATGCCTGTGACTGACTCTCAGTCGAACTTATCAGTCTGGAGGCTGGAACCAAGAACTTTCTTTTAGTGTTTCTCATGTATTGAAGAATGTCCTCCATAGCTTTTCAGCGATTCTCCTAAGATCCAATTGATTCCTGATCACTACACCTAGTAATTCATCAACATTTGGTCTGGTACATAACATCGCATACTCTGATCGAGCCTACTGCCGAAGCATAGGGTATCCCTTGTACGTGAGCTCTCTTCAAATCAGTCTGGGGAGACATCTTTTTGGAGAGAGTGACCCAAGAGTAAGTAGGCGAACCACCACGCTTAGAATCTTCCATACTAAACACTTTCAGTATGGTGTTTATGTACCTAGATTTGGGACACTCCCAACATCCACATAGATCTATCACCATAGATCATAACCACAAGATGTAGCAGGCATCATCCAGATCTTCTATTGAGAATCTTCGTGATAAGAGTAGCTTGACCGAGTGTAGCATAGGAAACCATTTCCTATTAAGAGTATGCCATCTACGTACAATACATGGAAGAAACCTTACTCTCTACAACCTTCTTGTATATACAAGGTTCATCTACCATTTTGATGAAGTCAAACTCTTTGACTATCACATCAAAACAGACGTTCCAACTACCTGAACCTTGTTGGGCCATCATCTCATGATGCAATCCTCACTCCCACTGTCACCGAGAAGATCGTTGTATCTCTCGAATGGATGAGGAACCCTACCAGATTCGCGGAGAGGCTGAGGTTCGTCGAAAACTATTGAATCCTTTGGTTTCACCAAATCATCAGCTGTTAGTTTGTCTAGCTGGAACCTCTTCCAGTTCTACCTCATGACCACTAATTTCTTCATAGAAATTCCTTTTCTAAAAAGGTGGCGTGCTGAGAAACAAAATACCTTTTGCTCCTAAGAGTGGTAGAAAATATACCCTCATAAATGTTCGAGATATCCTACAAACTTACAGAACTGAGCTTGCCTCAAGCTTGTCCGGATTTTGTTTTTCAACGTAGGCCGGTCAACCCCATATCTTAACTCGTTTAAGACATGGTCTTTTCCCATTCCATATCTCATATGTAGTGGTAGGCCTTGATTTGGATGGAACCCCATTCAATAGGTATGCAGCTTCTCAAGTGCATAACACCCAAAAGAAAATGGGTAACTCAGCAGTACTCATCATAGAGCACACTATATCTCATAGGGTGCGATACCACCGCCACGATACACCATTGTGTTGTGTTGTATACGAAGGAGTAAGCTGAGAAAAAATCACATTCTCCTTTTAGAAACTCCAGGAACTCCATACACAAGTATTCGCCTCCTAGATCACATCGTAGGACTTTAATAATTTTACCCGTTTGGTTCTCAAAAGAACCAACCTTGGCATTTGTAGACATGGGACCATATACATCATCATGTATCTGTCCCAAGAGTTCACTAACTCTTTCTCTGTTTCTAGTAAACGGAGTATTGGTCATTTTATCTTTGAGACAAGACTAGCAAGTAGCATAAGATGAAAATTCGAACAGATTCTCATATTCATCCTTATGTAATTTAGCTAGTCGTGTCGCATTGATAAGACCCAGTCTATAATACCTCAAGAAGGATTCGTTCATTCCTGAACTAGTCCTTTTGTGTGTGTTCTACATACTTTGAACCGTGGTTTGATTTAGAGCGTATATGTTATTATATAACGTGCCTGATCGAATCAACTCTTGATTCAGGAAAATGTTCACAACATTATCCTTCAATACAGAATTATATCCTTGTTTAACTCAGTAAAGAACATGATGTAATGATGTATATCAGGTTCAGTATGTAATAACATTTGTTCAGAATCAATGTATCAAATACAAGGTGATATCAGCCAACAGACTTGGCTGCAACAATTGCCCCATTCTCTAACACTTAGAGACATATCACCCATTCTCAGTTCTCTACCTATCGTAGCCCATGTAACATATTACTGTTGGATATAGTGCCCTCAAAGTCAATTATTGGATCGCAGGCACGTGATTGCAATGATTGAGGAGGACCTATACCGGTAGTACAGTCTTACTCGAGATGATAGTATGCTATCTGGTTTGCCTTTATCAGTCGTGTACAGGTTCAGGTGACTGATCACTGTTACACGTTTATAGAGCCCTTAGGATCTTTCTTGACTACCAACAGTATGATGGCGATCATATACGTGAGAGTTGGGTGGTCTATAAGCATATCCTTAATTGTGGTCCCTAGTCGTGGGAGTTTCGAGACAGGGCATCGATTCTCCGGAGTAGACTAGTGTATACAGTCGAGACCCCGACGAGGGGCGGTGGCCGGTCTCACAAGCCACTGATGTCGGTTGGATCACCTAAGATGTAAACATGTGCTCATTGGGTTATGAGTATACCGGACAGGACTCGCCGAGAACCTGCTAGTTGGTATTATACATATCGTCAGATAGCAGTTCCCGGGTGACATGTGTACAGGTTAGTTCATCGACTTGAGGTCGTCATTTGTCTCGTGTGAGTTCCTACTGTGCTTTGATTTCTACCCTACCACGGCTCAAAGGAGTCGTGCAAACAGGTATTTTTTGGGTACAGTCCCGAGCCATATGGAGGCAAGTGAGCGGATCGGCAAGGGATTCGTCTCTCCCGGTATTGGGGGTGAGATCGCGCTGTGTCTAGGAGAGCCATTACACAAATCCTCGGCCGAGATAGGAGATTTACTGGTTGGTACTCTAGTAGTATCTCAGGGTGTTCTGGGCTACACTCCGATACGACTTATACCGCTATTGGGGGTCTGACGTTACCAGCCCCTAGGCCGATATGCTATACACATAGACGAATGGACCGGACTGTATATACATTGTCACTGTTAGGATCAGTAGGGTTCTTGGATAAGTTCGCTCATCAGCTTCCCTTGAGGTCAGTACATGGGCAGCTGTTACGCACAGCTAGTGCCGCTGACGGCTTGTGGTTAAACCCACTGCCAAGGTATTGACGAGTCATTAGAGTCCCCCACAGATTGTTTCCCAAGTTCAGGCGAAACATTGTAGAGGCCGTATGGTTTTATGGCAGGGTTCGGAAAATGCACGTGCGTTTACGCACGTGTCATATTTCGGGCAGATAATACTGGTGGGCTTTGGTTTAAGCCGGATCCGAGTATTATACTGTGTAGATATAATATCTTTGTCTCAGTTGCATTTGTATTCGGTCGTAATACAAATGCGGGTATATTTATACTGTTACGGAGTTGTCCTGAAATTCGTTTCAGGATCGCTTTTGGAGGTTGCCAGTTTTCAGTTTTCTATCACCCGTATTAAACATTCGGTTAAATGCGGATTTATCTTTTCTTTATGAGGGTGAGTCATGAGGTGAGTCATGAGTGTGGAATGTTCTAGAATGGTGACTAGGTTAGTGACTCATTAGGTTGCATTAATTGTTTTGCAAGGTGTTAAGTGAGTCACCATTTGCATTAATGAGGTTTTGTAATGCTTTGGATATTTCTTCATGATATTATTCCTTATGGTTACTCTCTTGTTCCTACACTCACCTCCCTCCTCATTATATATTAGCCGGCCCCTCTATTGGAAAAGAGGATGGTTATTGATTAAAAAGATTATGTGATTTGGTTCATGTAATTTCATAGCTCATTTCTTATTTCATTCGATCCAAAAGGCAACTTCATTAACCGTTCGTCCATGGCTTTGGACGAAGTGAGACAAAGTGTTCTACTCATTCTCTACATCAATCTTGGTCATCTCTTTTAGCAAACTTGATGACCGAGTTGCCTCGGGTCAAAGGCGGGAGCCCGTTTAAAGATCCGTTGACGTGGTGCCACATGGACGAGCAGATCGGCGATTGACGAGATCGGAGCAGCCGCAACGGAGCATGGGATGATGGTTAAAGAACGAAGGACTCAGATCATTTGGTATAACCTTTCTACCCTCTTTGCAGTTTTTTAGTTTAGCAATAATGGCAGATCCGGGTTATAGTATACGATAGCGCCAGTTAAAAAGTTTTTGTTCCGCATTTGGCGTCTGAAAGACGGCCGGGGCTTTACCGTAGACTTACAGTTGTATCAAAGCCTCGCCATTAAGCTTTACTAACTTGCGCTAACGCGTTTAAAATATCGATCGAACCAAATTTCAAAAATCGCAATTTTCTGTGAAAAGTTTCAGTCGAATTTTTAAACAGGTCTAAAAATTATTTTGAGCATCTCAGAAAATCGTGCAGGCTTTTTGAAGAATACTGGTGAAATTTGGTCAACTGTTGACTCCAAAGAGCCGCGAAACCTCCGCACAAACCCTATTTTCGCCGCGGTTCCGCGGCCGTTTTAGAGCTACAGTGAACCATTTTTCTACAGTAGGTTCTACGTTGAAAATTGTGGTTTCTGGAATATTTCTTTTGGGCCCATATTTTGTTAATATACAGCAGATGTACGAGGGGCCCACTTCAGTAAGTTTTGTCGATAGAAATTTTAAACTTGTTAGTTTGCAGTACTTACATTATATCTCCGATCGGGAATATCATTTGAGCGGTAAATTGCGTCTAATTGCTATAGTTCTTTTAGACGGATTTGCGAACGTGACATTCATGTGGATGTTCTGTGTTGTGCTGTGATGTTGCGGATTTGTCGTGGTTGATAGCAGTGTGCAATGGTAGTGCTGTTTGAATTTATTTGTACATTTTGTTAATGCGGGGTGAACGTCCAACATATGGACTGCCGTCACTGCCTGTTTGTATAATATTCTTTTGGGGCACGACCGGGCTGAGGTCGATGTACCCGTTGTACATATTTTTCATTTCTGTACTAGGTTTTACCCCGTGACGGAGTGCACGGATAGCCGGGTTCTGGAGGGCAACGGGTCCGCATCTTATGGCTTTGAGAGGCAGAGGGGCCTCACTCTAGAATTGGCAGACTATTCGCCGCACTCGTATGGGGTACAGGTTGACCCAAGGAGGGGTGCCCAAGTTACCGGATTCCGTGAAGTGCAGGATGGTCCATTCACTTTGCTGTAGGGGCTGCCTCGCTTCAGGTTTTGGCGGGTAACTTGCCGCACCCGTAGGGGTCTAGGTTTCATTGCACAGGCTATCCACACGACCAGGGGAACGTCGGGTTTCAGTAGCGGCTCTTTGAAACCCGGGGATCTCAGATTATCTGTATTGTTCTGTGATGCTTATTACTTTTATGTAATGTTACATATTATCACGCCTGGAGCGATTATTGTATATTAGTATATATACTATTAGATGTTGTATATGTTTTACACCCGCGCTAGTCCAGTCTCCGCTCTGTCGTTAGTTAAGTAACCTAACGGGTGATGATGGGACCCAGTGACGAATGAAGATGGCATATACGTATATTTTATTTTCGTTCTTTTCTGGTGTGATTAATTGATGGGACTGCGTTGATTCTGATCAATGCAAAGGAAAACAAACCTATTTGACAGTTTTTGTAATAGTTTTAAAAAGTGTTATTACAAAAACGTTTCCTTTTATTTTTCATAGTGGTATTCAGTTGGAATATCCTGCACCTCATTCGACGAGGCAAGGGCCGATATCCCTTCACCGGGAATGAACCCTTGGGCAGAAGTTTGCGTCAGGGTAATAACTTCACTATAGTCGATTACAAGAGGCTTTGCATCGCGGTATTCAGTTGGAATATCCTGCACCTCATTCCACGAGAAAAGAGCCGAGATCCCTTCACCGGGAGTGACCTCTTTAGCAAAGGTTTTCGCCACTATATTTTTATAAAAACTATCGGCTTCCTTCATTGATATCAAGTTCATTACGTTAAAGGTTTTTCGCCAAAAACCAGCCGTAGCCCTCCGTCATTTCTTTTGGGTATTCAGTAGTATTCAAGCTATGTATTTTGACCAATGCCAAGGCATAGTGTTTGGTAGCTGCTGGGTATTCATTTGTTGCATAGATAGATGAGTTGGTTTGGGACAGTCGTTCTGCCATTTGGCCAACGTCAGGGGCATGTGCGGGTGGGTTCAAATTGACAAGATAATGATGTGTAGAACTCGGCCTGTGACTTATGGCGATTGGCCAACGTCAGGGTCATAAGAGCATGGGGCAAAAATCATATCGGGAGTTTCTAAAGAAACTGAAACTTGCCAAATATGCGCATACCCTCTGGAGTGTGATAACGTGAGTGGATTCCGTCACGCTATCATGCGATGAGAGTTGGATCCCGATTCCTACCGATGAGTTGGTTTACTCTTCGGGTGATCCCGATTGATTCTTCTTTCAGGTTTGGAGGAGAATTTGACAGTACAGTGGGAGGTTTCCGGATTAGATAAAGTGATAACCATTCTGATCTAGGTTAGAGTGCACGTAGAGTGTTTCTTTTCTCTCTCTCTCTGGCAGCGACCTTTGACCGACCCTAGACTATGACTCAGTGACCAAGTTGACCGAACCTTCTTATAATACTGGCTTTTGGATTGTCCAAGTTGCATAAGTCCTTACCGCTCCTTCTTTTACTCTTTGCATTTCTAAGAACACCCCGTATTACTACGGATATCCACTTCCATTGGATAGATCCATCGTATGGTAATATACGAACTCGAAGGGACTTCTTCAAGGATGGATCCAGGTTCAGGAGAAATAGAATTGGTTTATTCAGTTGTCTTTTATTATCACCTTCTCTCAGGTTGCCAGGGCTCCTTAGCTTAGGAGAGTACACCTATTACGCTTATTGGATAGTCTTATTCCAAACCATAGGCAGGTGCCAAAAGGTAGGGAATGAAGAAAACCAATTAGCCTAAGTAGGGTGTACAGAAGGTAATAACTAAAGACAAAATAAAGGGATTAGAAAAAGGGCAAAATAAATTGTGACTTTTATCAGTCACGACCAAACCGCGTACTTTATCGCTACTCCTATTTCACCTTTGCTTTTTTCCCTAGTTCGGAAGAAATAGAATAAGGTATTATTCAGTTGTCTTTTATCTTCACCTTCTCTCAAGTTGCGAGTACTCGGTTTAGGAGAGTACACCTATTATGCTTACTGGATAGTCTTCTTCCAAACCATAGGCTGGTGTCGAACGGTAGGAAAGGAAGAAAACCATTTAGCCTAACGATGGTATAGAGAAGGTAATGACTAAAGACAAATAAAGGGATTTTGAGAGATGGCAAAGAAATATACGGTTATAGTCATGAATTGGATTATGGAAGAGGCATTACTAGGAATACCAGGATACCCCTACGAAACATTTTTTTGTTTCAGTGCATTATTAAAGGAAAACTGATTTCCCGATTAGATACTTACTCTAGGGTATGTATTTACCAGGTTTCATTCTCATATCTGTATGGTTTTACAGATGATGAGTGGGAGTAAGTTATTGGGAATTAGGTGATCATCCTCATTATATCGGAATTCATTGTAATTGGTGATATTTGAGGAAATCGCCTGGGTACAGTTTTCAACCTACGACGCACAAGTTTTGAGTTATTCAACTCAGCGGACTTATACAGAGTATTGTATGTTGTCCAGTGTCCGTCAGGACAAAGGGGTTGGTCCTCGTACTATGTTCTGTTTACTTGTGACTTCTTTAGTTTTAGACAAGTGTTTGATAGAAATACAAGGTCTAAGTTTTGAGAAGTTGTGGGTATAAGAATAAAGTAGAGAACCAGGTGTCGCAAGTATCAGGATTCTTCAAAAAGATCGAAGATGTAGATTCTTGTGAGTGGTATTCAGATGATAGTAATGGTTTTGAGAAACTAGTTTCTCTTTCAGGTTACTCATAATTGGATGTATTCCTAAGTTGAGTAATGCTGATTAGCCTCTCTCCATTAAGTTGATATGCACTGGAGACAGCTGCATGATTTGAATCTGGTTCCAATTAAATAAGTGCCAAAGTTTCTATATTGGATATAGAATGGTTCATATCTTGACGATGTTAAGATACGGGGAGTTGTCCAGCTTATGCTTAAAACCAGACTCTGGATAACTCAGGGCACGTTTCTTTAATGGCTGTTTGTGGGTTGGCCCAGGCTATGACGAGGGTTGACTTTCTACCATCTGGAAGATCAATAGTGATATTGTTCTTGACTCGCTACAGTTTTAGTAAAATGGATTTTTTCAGAAACAGTAGTGGGAGTATGATAGAACTGGAAGTGATTCCAGTACCGCAAACGATTACGGAAAATTTAATAGGACCTACAGATTCAATCAAATTTGACATTCCATTAGCCACTCCGCAGATATGATGGGTAACCTCAGACACCCGAGAAGTACTCCGGTAGCCTCAAGGACGGTGACAGGGAGATTCTTGTTTACCCAGACTTGACACTACTGTTGTTCCAGGCTATGAGACCCGGCAGGAGGTTAAGTATAGAGTCGTTCTAAACTAGCTTTAGAAGTGCACGTATATATTATTCTGCCAGAGGGTTGTTGTGGTCAGTGGGAGCAGCAGAAGCATAGCGGGAAAGTAGCTTATTTCTATTTATAGGCTTGAGCAGATATAGCGGAGATAGATCATCTATTTTTGATGTGACAGTCATAGGTTTGACTTCATCAGAATAGGGGATAGATCTGTTAAGAAGGTAGTAGGGTGTGTGATGTCCTGGTACATGGATGACATACACAGAGTAGGAAGTAAAATTCCTAAACAACAATCGGTTAAATTGTGGTCGTCACACAATTGTTTCTTCACACAGGATATGAATATAATATCAGACATTCTGGTTACTAGATCTATGGTTTTAGATTTAGATTTGGGTAGTTTCCCAATATGGGTACTTTGACAGTATTCTAATAGTTTTTAGAATAGATGACTCCTGGCATGGTGGTGTACCTACAAGTGATGGAGTCACCCTTTCTAAAGGTGTCTTACAGACTAAAAGCGAGAGAGATGTCCATGATTAGCAGATCACTTGCTTAGGCAATTGAGTCAATCGTGAAATGTCAAGTACCACACCAGATGATGTTTTTGCACTAGATGCGATAAGTTTACATTAATCCAATCCTGAAGAAATATAAGGAAGCAGTTTTAGAACATAAGTGCATGTTCTACGGATTTGATGACGGCAGACTCCTTCGGGAGACGGTTATCATTCCAGGCTTCAAAAGGTGACTTGGATGACAGAGTGATTGTCAGAGTTATAGTTTTCCCTCTAATGAGGGACAGTATTATGGACAGGTGGTCCAAGAGGATACTGTGGGAGGCATGGTGCTGGACACTGATTACTTTCAGTGATTGATATAGTCTAAGAAATTTGGAGTTGGAGTTCATTTATGAACTAGGTCCCATTAGATATCCAGACATCTTCTAAGACAGGTATTACTCAGTTCGGGAGATGGCTTTCTCCGCGAACTTGAGATTAAGAGAGATAAAGAAAGAAACTTCAGGGCGGATCTGTTGGAGATAGTGCCCTCAGAGTCAATTATTAGGTCACAGGTACGTGATTGTAATGATTGAGGGAGGACCTATCCCGGTAGGACAGTCTTACTCGAGATGATAGTATGCTATCTGGTTTACCTTTATCATCGTGTACTGCTTTAGGTGACATGACACGTCGCTATTACACGTTGATAGAGCCCCTAGGATTCTTGCTTGACCACCAGCAGTATGAGGGCGATCATATAAGTGGGAGCTGGGGGTCTACAAGCATATCCTTAAAAGGTCCCTAGTCGTGGGAGTTTCGAGACCGGGCATCGATACTCCATTAGTAGACTAGTGTATACAGTCGAGACCCCGACGAGGGGCGGTGGCCGGTCTCACAAGCCACTGGTGTCAGTTGGATCACCTAAGATGTATACAGGTGCTCATTGGGTTATGAGTACACCGGACAGGACTCGCCGGGAACATGCTAGTTGGTCATATACCAGACGTCAGATGGCAGTTCCCTGGTGACATGTGTGCAGGTTAGTTCATCGACCTGGGGATCGTCATTTGTTTCGTGTGAGTTCCCACTGTACTTTGATTACTACCCTACCACGGCTCAAAGGAGTCGTGCAAACAGGTTTTAGTTGGGTACAGTCCCGAGCCACATGGAGGCAGTGAGCGTATCTTCAGGGGTTCGTCTCTCCCGGTATTGGGGGTGAGGTCGTGCTGTGTCTAGGAGAGCCATTACACAAAGTCCTTGGCCAAGGCAAGGAGATTTACTGGTAGGTATTCCAGTAGTATCTCAGGGTGTTCTGGGCTACACTCCGACACGACTTGTACCGCTTTTGGGGGTCTGACTTTTACCAACCCCCTAGGCCCGCCATGCGATACTCATAGACGAACGGACCGGACTGCACGGATATTGTCACTGACAGGCTCAGTAGGGTGTCAGGATGAGTTCGCTCATCGACGTCCCTTTTGGTCAATAGCTGGTGGCCCGTTACGTATTGGCTTATACCTCTGACGTGCTAGTGGTTAAATCCACAGCCATAGTATTGACGAGTCTTTAGAGTCCACCACACTTTTCAGTTACTCAGCTTTCGGGCGAAACGCTGTAGAGGCCGTATGGAGATATGGCAGGGTCCGATCAGATACGTGCGGTATTGCACGGATCAGGATCGGACGGTTTGTACTAGTAGCCGTATAGGTATATGGCAGGGTTCGATCAGATACGTGCGGTATTGCACGGATCAGGATCGAACGGATATTACTAGCCGGCTTTGGTTTAAGCCGGTACTAGTTTAGTATAGTGTAGATTTTGTCTCTTTGCATTTGTATCCGGACGGAATGCAGATGCGGGTGTGTATGCACAGTATCGGGGTTTTCCTGTAATTTATTACGGGACCAGTTTTCTGGAGTTGCCAGTTTGCATTCCGTTCCGGCTGGTTTTCCTTTGTTCTTTCCCGGCCGGACTTTTCCGATGGAGGGTGTTATTTGCAGTTTTGCAAATAACATTTTGTGGAGGGTTTTCTTTGCATATTGTTTGATATGATAGCTTTCATATCTTTTCCACCATACTTTTGCTTTTTGTGATTTGATTGAATGAGGATGAGATTTGAAAGGGTATGGTTGGTTTTTAAATGAAGTATGGTTGTTGTTTGTATGTGGTCACCTCTTGACCTCTCCTACCCTCACCTCCCTTCATGATATGTATTTTGTTCCCTCCACCATTTCCTTAAGGAGAGGCCGGCCACACATTAGGAGGAGAAGAAAAAATGAGAGATTCATTTTGTGTGCTTCATTCTTCATCTCATTTTCCTTGCAAAATTGATAGCTTCATTTCCCTCCAAAGTTCAATCCTCATTCCTCCATCCAAAGGCAACAAACCCCAAAGAGACAAGTAGCCTCTACACTACACTTCCTACAGCATATCTTGGGCACGTCGAGTAGCCGGCTTCGTGCCCGAGTTGCCTCGGCATTGAGGTGGGAGCCCGTAAAAGACGAAGGCGATGTGGTGCCCTTTCCGGCGAGGAGGCGACGATGTGGACGGAGATCCCGCGAGAAGATCGGAGTGGAGATGAAGACCGGAGGACTCGGATCAGTTGGTACCACATTTCCACACTCTTTACTGTTTGTTAGTTTAGCAATAATGGCAGATCCGGGTGAAAGTATACGATAGCGCCAAGTTAAAAAGTTTTATTCCGCATTTGGCGTCTGTAGACTGCCGGGGCGCTAACGTAGACTTACAGTGGTATCAGAGCCTCACCATTTTGCTATGCTAACTTGTGCTAACGCGTTTAAAACTTCGATCCGACCGGAAATCGAAAACTGCAAAAATCCAAGCCGACAGTTTCTGTTGTTTTTAAACGGTCTCAAATATTATTTCTGGATGTCTTAAAAATCAGAGCAGGAACTTTTAAGAGTCACGACAAAATTTGGGGTCGTGATCCCTCCAAGTCGCCGCGGAAGAGCGGCCAAAACCATGGTTTTGCCGCGCAACCGCGGCCACGTGGGGAGCACGTGCCCCCAAATTTTGTCAGTTGGTTCTTGGTTGGATTTTGGGGTTTTTGATATATATCGTTTTTGCCCAGATTTTGTTACTGTTTACTAGTAAGTCGTGGGGCCCACTTCTTGATATTTTGTCGATCGAAATTTGAACACGTTAGTTTTCACAGTATTTACATTATATCTGCGACCGTGAATGTCACTCGATCGGTAAATCCGGTCTAACTGCTATAGCCCGGTTAGACGGATTTGCGAACGTGACTTTCACGTTGATGTTCTATGTATTTGCTGTGATGTTGCGGATCGGTCGTGGGGATAGCCTGGATGCAATGCTAGTACAGTGTTGTTGTATTATGTACATTTGATATTGCGGGGCGAGCGTCCGACATGTGGACTGCCGTCACTGCCTGATTGTATTATTCTTTTGGGGCACGACCTGGTTGCGGTCGATGTACCCGGTGTATGTATATTTTACTTTCTGTACTAGGGTTACCCCGCGGAGGGGTGCACGGATAGCCGGGTTCTGGAGGGCAACAAGCCCGCATCTCATGGCATTGAGACGGAGGGGGCTTCAGTCTGGAATTGGCGGGCTATTCGCCGCACTCGTAGGGGGTACAGGTTGACCCAGGAGGGGTGCCCAAGTTACCGGATTCCGTGAAGTGCTGGGTGGTCCATTCACGGCGCTGAAGGGGGCTGCCTCGCTTCAGGTTTTGGCGGGTGACTTGCCGCGCCCGTAGGGGTCTAGGATTTCATTGCACAGGCTATCCACACGACCAGGGGAACGTCGGGTTTCAGTAGTGGCTCTGTGAAACCCGGGGATCCCAGATATCTGTATTGTTCTGTGATGTTGTACATTTCTGTGATGTTGCATTTCTATTCACGCCTTGAGCGAAATACTATATATTGGTATATATATTAGTAGATGTTGTATATGTTTTTCATCCGCGCTAGTCCAGTCCCCGCTCTGCCGTTAGTAAGCTAACCTAACGGGTGATGACGGGACCCAGTGGCGAATGCGGATGGCATATACGTACGTCAGTATGTTTTCGTTCTTTTTGGTGTGATCAATTGATGGGACTGCATTGATTCGGATCAATGCAAGTTAAAAACAAACCTAATCTGATGTTGTTGGAACACTTTTCAAAAAGCTGTTATTGCAAGGACGTTCACTTTTGTTTTGCATCGTGGTATTCAGTTGGAATATCCTGCTCCTCAGTCGACGAGGCAAGGGCCGAGATCCCTTCACCGGGAGTGACCCCTTGGACAAAAGTTTGCGTCAGGGCATTAACTTCACTATAGCCGATTACTTTTGCTTTGCACCGTGGTATTCAGTTGGAATATCCTGCACCCCATTCTACGGGGAAAGAGCCGAGATCCCTTCACCGGGAGTGACCTCTTTAGTAAAGGTTTTCGTCACTATATTTTCTAAAAAGCTATCCGTTCCTTCAACGATATCAAGTTCACTACGTTAAAGGTTTTCGCCAGAAACCATTCGTAGCCCTCCGTCGTTTCATATGGGTAGTCAATAGTATTCAAGCTGTGTTTGTTGGCCTTAGTCAAGGCACAGTGTTTGGTAGCTGTTGGGTATTCATATGTTGCATAGATAGATGCGTTGGTTTGGGACAGTCGTATAGCCTTGTTGGCCTTAGTCAAGGGCTTGTACGGGTGGGTTCAAATCAACCTGGACAATGACGGGTAGAACTTGACATGTGACTTATGATTTGTTGGCCTTAGTCAAGGTCATAAGAGCATGGGGCAGAAATCACATCGGGAGTTTCAAAAGTACTGAAACTTGCCAGATATGCGCATACCTTCTGGAGTGTGATACCGTGAGCGGATTCCGTCACGTTGTCATGCGATGAGAGTTGGATCCCGATTCCCACTGATGAGTTGGTTTACTCCTCGGGTGACCCCGACTGATTCTTCTTTCAGGTTTGGAGGAGAATTTAAGGTACAGTGGGAGGTTTCCAGATTAGATAAATTGGTAACCATTCTGATCTAGGTTAGAGTGCACGCTGAGTGTTTCTTTTCTCTCTCTCTTTGGCAGCGACCATTGACCCGACCCTAAGACTTTGACTCAGTGACCAAGTTGACCGAACCTTCTTAACACTGGCTTTTGGATTGTCAGAGTTGCAGACCTCATTGCCACTCCTACTTTTACCCTTTTCTCCAGGACACCCCGTATTACTGCGAACGTCCACTTCCATTGGACAAAACCATCGTATGGTTAGATACGAACTCGAAGGAATTCGAGGATGGTTTCTGGTTCTGGAGAAAACGGATAGGATTATTCAGTTGTCTTTTCCTTTTACCCTCTCTCAGGTTACGAGTACTCCTTGGTTTAGGGGTAGTACACCTATTACGCAAATTGGATTGTCTTCTTCCAAACCTTAGGCTGGTGCCGACCGGTAGGGAATGAAGAAAACCAATTAGCATAACGATGGTGTGCAGAAGGTATTAAGTTCAGACAAAGCAAGGGATTAGTAAGAGGGCAAAGTAAATTGCAACAGATATTCACGACCAAACCAAATATTTCGTTACCACTCCCACATCACCTTTGTATTTCTCCAGGACACTCCGTATCACTACGAAGATCCACAGTTTATTTGGATACTCCATCGTATGGTTATATACGAACTCGAATGGAACTTGTTCCAGTTCGGGGATGGATTCTGGTCCAGGAGAAATAGGAATAAAGTACATTCAGGTGTCTTTTATCTTCACCTTCTCTCGCGTTGCGAGTGCTCCTAGGATTAGGACAGTACACCCTTTATGCTTATTGGATAGTCTTCTTCCAAACCATAGGCTGGTGCCGAACGGTAGGGAAGGAAGAAAACCATTTGGCCTAAAGGGGTATGCAGAAGGTAAAGACTAAAGACATATGAAGGGATTTGGAGAGGTGGCAAAGAATTATACGGTTATAGTTGTGAATTTGGATAATGGAAGAGGCATTACTAAGAATACCGGGATACCCCACCGAAACATTTCAATGTTTCAGTTTCACTGTGTACTGTTAAAAGAAAACTGATTTCCCGATTAGATACTTACTCCAGGGTATGTACTTACCAGGTATGATTCTCACATCTGTATGGTTTTACAGATGATGAGTGGGAGTAGGTTATTGGAAATTGGGTGATCATCCTCATTATATCGGGATTCGTTGTAATCGGTGATATTTGAGGAAATCACCTGGGCTGTTTGCCGGTCGGTAAATATTTGGTTTTGAATATCCGCTGTTATGCACCAATTTCAAATTGATATATCTGTACGTCTATTTTCATAGAGTGAGATATACCTTTCTGAAATTATGTCTACGACATTTACCTATATCAGTGGATGGTTAGGTAAGGAGCATTAAACAGCGGTGTAATTCTTCTTAACCATAAGTACAGTTTTCAACCTACGACACACAGTGAATGAGTTATCAGACTCAAGGGACTTATACAGAGTATTGTATGTTTTCCAGGGTCCATCAGGACAGAGGGGTTGGTCCTCGTACTACATTCAGTTTACTTATGACTTCTCTAATTTTTAGACAGGTGTTTCATGGAAACACAGGGTCCGAATTTGGAGAAGTTATAGGTATTTGAATAGAGTAGAGAACCAGGTATAGCAAGTATCGGGATTCTTCAAAGAGATCGAAGATGTAGATACTTGTGTATGGTATTCAGTTGATAGTAATGATAAAGAGATCTTGCTTCTCTTTCAGGTTACTCATAATTGGAAGTATTCCTAAGTTGAGTAACGCTGATCGGCCTCCTTCCATTTAGTTGACATGCGCTGGGGACAGCTGCATGATTTGAATCTGGTTCAATTAAATCAGTGCCTCTGTTTCTATATTGGATATAGAACAATTCATATCTTAACGATGTTAAGGTACGGGGAGTTGTCCGGTTTATGATTAAAACCAGACACTGGACAACTCAAGGCACGTTTCTGTAATGGCTGTTTGTAGGTTGACCCAGGCTATGACGAGGGTTGATTTTCTACCATCTGGATGAACAATAGCGATATTGTTCTAGACTCGCCACAGTTTTATTAAAAATGGATTTTTTCAGAAAACAGTAGTGGGAGTATGGTAGAACTGGAAGTGATTCCAGAACCACAAACGATTACTGAAGATTTGATAAGGAACCTAAAGATTCAATCTGGATTGACATTCCATTGGCCACTCCGCAGATAAGGTGGGTAACTTCAGGCACCCGAGAGGTACTACGGTGGCCTCAAGGACGGTGACAGGGAAGTTCTTGTTTACCCACAATTACCAATGCTGTTGTTCCAGGCTGCGAGACCCGGCGGGAGGATGAGTATAGCGTCGTTCTGAACTCGCTTCAGAAGTGTACGTGTATATGACTCTGCCAGAGGGTTGTCGTAGTCAGTGGGAGCAGCGGAAGCATTGGTGGACAGGTTGCTTATGTCTATTTATAGACTAGAGCAGATGTAGCGGAGATAGATCATCTATTTCTGACGTGACAGTCATGGGTTTGACTTCATCAGAATAGGGGATGGATCTGTTGAGAAGGTAGTAGGGTGTGATATCCTGGTATTTGGATGATATACACAGAGTAGGAAAAGAAACTCCTACACTACGATCGGTTATACTTTGGTCGTCACACAGTGGTTTCTCCACAAAGGACTTGGACATTATATCAGACATACTGGTTACTAGATCTATGATTTTAGATCTAGATTTGGGTGGTTTCTCAATCAGGGTACCTTGACAGCATTCTAAGAGTATTTAGAATGGACGACTCCTAGCACGGTAGTATACCTGCAGGTGATGGAGTCACCCTCTCCAAAGGTGTCTTACAGACTAAAGGGGAGAGGGACGTGCATGATTGGCAGATCACTTGCTTAGGCAATTGAGTCAATCATGAGATGTCAAGTACCACACCAGATGTTGTTCTTGCACTAGATGCAATAAGTTGACATTAATCCAATCCTGGAGAAACAGTCGGAAGCAGTTTTAGAACATAAGTGGATGTTCTAGGGATATGATAACGACAGCCTCATTCGGGAAACAGTTATCATTCCAGGCTTCCAAGGTGACATGGACGACAAGGAGGTTGTCAGAGTTATAGTTTTCTCTCTGACAAGGGGCAGTATTTTGGACAGGTGATCCAAGGCAATACTGAGGGAGGCATGGCGCGCAGGATACTGATTAAGTTCAGTTGACGATACAGTCTAAGAATTTTGGATTTGGAGTTCATTTATGAGCTATGTCCCATCAGACATCCAGGCACATTCTAAGACAGGTATTGCTCATTTCGGGAGATGGGTTTCTCCGCGAACTTGAGATATAGAGAGACATAGAAAGAAACTACTAAGCGGATCCACTCACTGAGGCTATTCCTCGAACGCAATAGTTCCGCAAACGAGCTTTGTGAGACTGACTAGTAGAGGAGTTGGATGTTCGGTATCACACGGGCTGTGAGTATGCGACATCGCAATAATTAGCCTTGAGTGCAAGTGGGAGATTGTTGGAGATAGTGCCCTCAGAGTCAATTATTAGGTCACAGGTACGTGATTGTAATGATTGAGGGAGGACCTATCCCGGTAGGACAGTCTTACTCGAGATGATAGTATGCTATCTGGTTTACCTTTATCATCGTGTACTGCTTTAGGTGACATGACACGTCGCTATTACACGTTGATAGAGCCCCTAGGATTCTTGCTTGACCACCAGCAGTATGAGGGCGATCATATAAGTGGGAGCTGGGGGTCTACAAGCATATTCTTAAAAGGTCCCTAGTCGTGGGAGTTTCGAGACCGGGCATCGATACTCCATTAGTAGACTAGTGTATACAGTCGAGACCCCGACGAGGGGCGGTGGCCGGTCTCACAAGCCACTGGTGTCAGTTGGATCACCTAAGATGTATACAGGTGCTCATTGGGTTATGAGTACACCGGACAGGACTCGCCGGGAACATGCTAGTTGGTCATATACCAGACGTCAGATGGCAGTTCCCTGGTGACATGTGTGCAGGTTAGTTCATCGACCTGGGGATCGTCATTTGTCTCGTGTGAGTTCCCACTGTACTTTGATTACTACCCTACCACGGCTCAAAGGAGTCGTGCAAACAGGTTTTAGTTGGGTACAGTCCCGAGCCACATGGAGGCAGTGAGCGTATCTTCAGGGGTTCGTCGCTCCCGGTATTGGGGGTGAGGTCGTGCTGTGTCTAGGAGAGCCATTACACAAAGTCCTTGGCCAAGGCAAGGAGATTTACTGGTAGGTATTCCAGTAGTATCTCAGGGTGTTCTGGGCTACACTCCGACACGACTTGTACCGCTTTTGGGGGTCTGACTTTTACCAACCCCCTAGGCCCGCCATGCGATACTCATAGACGAACGGACCGGACTGCACGGATATTGTCACTGACAGGCTCAGTAGGGTGTCAGGATGAGTTCGCTCATCGACGTCCCTTTTGGTCAATAGCTGGTGGCCCGTTACGTATTGGCTTATACCTCTGACGTGCTAGTGGTTAAATCCACAGCCATAGTATTGACGAGTCTTTAGAGTCCACCACACTTTTCAGTTACTCAGCTTTCGGGCGAAACGCTGTAGAGGCCGTATGGAGATATGGCAGGGTCCGATCAGATACGTGCGGTATTGCACGGATCAGGATCGGACGGTTTGTACTAGTAGCCGTATAGGTATATGGCAGGGTTCGATCAGATACGTGCGGTATTGCACGGATCAGGATCGAACGGATATTACTAGCCGGCTTTGGTTTAAGCCGGTACTAGTTTAGTACAGTGTAGATTTTGTCTCTTTGCATTTGTATCCGGACGGAATGCAGATGCGGGTGTGTATGCACAGTATCGGGGTTTTCCTGTAATTTATTACGGGACCAGTTTTCTGGAGTTGCCAGTTTGCATTCCGTTCCGGCTGGTTTTCCTTTGTTCTTTCCCGGCCGGACTTTTCCGATGGAGGGTGTTATTTGCAGTTTTGCAAATAACATTTTGTGGAGGGTTTTCTTTGCATATTGTTTGATATGATAGCTTTCATATCTTTTCCACCATACTTTTGCTTTTTGTGATTTGATTGAATGAGGATGAGATTTGAAAGGGTATGGTTGGTTTTTAAATGAAGTATGGTTGTTGTTTGTATGTGGTCACCTCTTGACCTCTCCTACCCTCACCTCCCTTCATGATATGTATTTTGTTCCCTCCACCATTTCCTTAAGGAGAGGCCGGCCACACATTAGGAGGAGAAGAAAAAATGAGAGATTCATTTTGTGTGCTTCATTCTTCATCTCATTTTCCTTGCAAAATTGATAGCTTCATTTCCCTCCAAAGTTCAATCCTCATTCCTCCATCCAAAGGCAACAAACCCCAAAGAGACAAGTAGCCTCTACACTACACTTCCTACAGCATATCTTGGGCACGTCGAGTAGCCGGCTTCGTGCCCGAGTTGCCTCGGCATTGAGGTGCGAGCCCGTAAAAGACGAAGGCGATGTGGTGCCCTTTCCGGCGAGGAGGCGACGATGTGGACGGAGATCCCGCGAGAAGATCGGAGTGGAGATGAAGACCGGAGGACTCGGATCAGTTGGTACAACATTTCCACACTCTTTACTGTTTGTTAGTTTAGCAATAATGGCAGATCCGGGTGAAAGTATACGATAGCGCCAAGTTAAAAAGTTTTATTCCGCATTTGGCGTCTGTAGACTGCCGGGGCGCTAACGTAGACTTACAGGATCCACTCACTGAGGCTATTTCTCGAACATAATAGTTTTACAAACGGGCATTGTGAAACTGATTAGTAGAGGAGTTGGGTGTTCGGTATCACACGGGCTGTGAGTATGCGACATCGCAATAATTAGCCTTAAGTGCATATGGGAGATTGTTGGATATAGTGCCTTCAAAATCAATTATTGGATCGCTGGCACGTGATTGCAATGATTGAGGAGGACCTATAGCGGTAGTACAGTCTTAGTCGAGATGACAGTATGCTATCTGGTTTGCCTTTATCAGTCGTGTACAGGTTAAGGTGACTGATCACTGTTACACGTTGATAGATCCCTTAGGATCTTGCTTGACTACCAACAGTATAATGGCGATCATATACGTGAGAGTTGGGTGGTCTATAAGCATATCCTTAATTATGGTCCCTAGTCATGGTAGTTTCGAGACATGGCATCGATTCTCCAGAGTAGACTAGTGTATACAGTCGAGATCCCGCCGAGGGGCGGTGGCCGGTCTCACAAGCCACTGGTGTCAGTTGGATCACCTAAGATGTATACAGGTGTTCATTGGGTTATTAGTACACCGGACTGGACTCGCCGGGAACCTGCTAGTTGGTATTATACATATCGTCAGATAGCAGTTCCCTGGTGACATGTGTACAGGTTAGTTCATCGACCTGAGGTCGTCATTTGTCTCGTGTGAGTTCCCATTGTGCTTTGATTTCTACCCTACCACGGCTCAAAGGAGTCGTGCAAACAGGTAATTTTTGGGTACAGTCCCGAGCCACATGGAGGCAAGTGAGCGGATCGGCAGGGGATTCGTCTCTCCCGGTATTGGGGGTGAGATCGCGCTGTGTTTAGGAGAGCCATTACACAAATCCTCGGCCGAGGTAGGAGATTTACTGGTTGGTACTCCAGTAGTATTTCAGGGTGTTCTGAGCTACACTCCAACACGACTTATACCGCTATTGGGGGTCTGACGTTACCAGCCCCCTTAGCCGATATGCGATACTCATAGACGAACGGACCGGACTGTATATACATTGTCACTGTTAGGCTCAGTAGGGTTCCTGGATGAGTTCGCTCATCGGCTTCCTTTGAGGTCAGTACATGGGCAGCCGTTACCCACAGCTAGTGCCGCTGACGGCTTGTGGTTAAACCCACTGCCAGGGTTCCGACGAGTCATTAGACTCCCCCACAGATGGTTTCCCAAGTTCGGGCGAAACGTTGTAGAGGCCGTATGGTTTTATGGCAGGGTTCGGAAAATGCACGTGCGTTTACGCACGTGTCATATTTCGGGCAGATAATACTGGTGGGCTTTGGTTTAAGCCGGATCCGAGTATTATACTGTGTAGATATAATATCTTTGTCTCAGTTGCATTTGTATTCGGTCGTAATAAAAATGCGGGTATGTTTATACTGTTATGGGGTTGTCCTGAAATTCGTTTCAGGATCGCTTTTGGAAGTTGCCAGTTTCCAGTTTTCTATCATCCGTATTAAACCTTCGGTTAAATGCGAATTTATCTTTTCTTCATGAGGGTGAGTCATGAGGTGAGTCATGATTGTGGAATGTTCTAGAATGGTGACTAGGTTAGTGACTCATTAGGTTGCATTAATTGTTTTGCAAGGTGTTAAGTGAGTCACTATTTGCATTAATGAGGTTTTGTAATGCTTAGGATATTTCTTCATGATATTATTCCTTATGGTTACTCTCTTGTTCCTACACTCACCTCCCTCCTCATTATATATTGGTCGGCCCCACTTTTGGAAAAGAGGATGGTTGTTGATTAAAAAGATTATGTGATTTGGTTCATGAAATTTCATAGCTCATTTCTTATTTCATTCGATCCAAAAGGCAACTTCATTAACCGTTCGTCCATGGCTTTGGACGAAGTGAGACAAAGTGTTCTACACATTCTCTTCATCAATCTTGGTCATCTCTTTTAGCAAACTTGATGACCGAGTTGCCTCGGGTCAGAGGCGGGAGCCCGTTTAAAGATCCGTTGACGTGGTGCCACCTGGACAAGCAGATCGGAGGTCGACGAGATCGGAGCAGCCGCAATGGAGCATAGGATGATGGTTAAAGAACGAAGGACTCGGATCGTTCGGTATAACCTTTCTACCCTCTTTGCAGTTTGTTAGTTTAGCAATAATGGCAGATCCGGGTTATAGTATACGATAGCGCCAGTTAAAAAGTGTTTGTTCCGCATTTGGTGTCTGAAAGACGGCCGGGGCGCTACCGTAGACTTACAATTACCTGTACGGGATCCTGATCCGGTATCATATACCCAGAACGTAGAGGATACTGAGAAACAGTTCTCTGTAATAAGGACACCTGATGAATATTTATCAACATGCTCTTTCTTCGAATTAGGTGGCATAGGAATCCGGATATTCCCCTATTTCCTGTTCAGTCTTATAACAATTATTAGAAAGAACGGAACCAACGTTTCCTAGCACAGTATAATAAGCAGGTTCGGTCAATGCAACCATATTATTATATTGATTACGGCATGATATGGTCGCTACTAGGAGAGAGTGATGAAAACACTCTGCGTGCACTCTAGCAGGATTAGATTGGTTATTATTTTATCTAATCAGGATGGCTCCCACTGTTTTAGGAAAATCTACCTTCAAACCCTAAAAGGTAAGACTAGCCGGGATTAATTACACCCTACAAGTTCGCCAATCTTTCGGCCAGGCCATTGTCGGTACTTTGAGTAAGGTTCCCGTGCTTTCACATGGACCTAATTAAAATAAAGCTCGTTTTCCCAGGGGCGTAACCCCGTTAGCACTATTCTGGACACCTACATGATCGGCTACTTATAATGTGTAAAACTCTCCCAGGAGTAACTCTTATACACAGAGGGTATCGGGATCCAACTATCTCATACAAGGTATGCAATCTAATTGCAAATTTCAACACTTGAAACTCCCAATAATACTTTTACCCCTAGCGTGCTATGACCTTGACGAATGTCAAACAACCCATAGTCCGCTAGTCAAGTTTAACCCGTACATTTCATGATTGAATTAAACCCACCAGCACGACCCATGACGAAAGCCAAACAACGCTTTACGAATACCCTAATCCAATCGCATCGTATGCTAGCAGATAAGCACTAGTTAGCTACCGTACACTACGCCTTGACGATTGCCAAACTACCGCAGCACGAATACTAAGTAGTACTTATCTGAAATGACGGAGGGCTATGCAGGTTTTTAAGAAAACCATGAGCGTAATGAACTTGATATCATTGTAGAATCGAGTAAATTTTGAAAAGGAGTATTTTTTAGGCTTTTACTAGTTTTGCTAAAGAGGTCACTCCCGGTGAAAGGATCTCGGCTCTTTCCTTATCGAATAAGGTGCAGGATATTTCACAAATACCACTATGAAAAACAAAAACTATAGAAGCAATCAAAAGACAAACCGTGTTTGTAGCATCTGCTAGTTTCGCTAAAAAGGTCACTCCCGGTGAAGGGATCTCGGCTCTTTCCTTATTGAATAAGGTGCTATATATTCTACAAGGAATACCGCTATTCATAGCAAGAACTAGAGCTACCAGTTTGTAAACAAGTTTCTACAACATTTTTAGGTTTCTTTTTCTTTCATTAATCTCACTAATGAAGTCCCATTTATTTATGCTTCCTAAGCATCACAAAAGAAATGAAAGCAACAATATTAATTATATCTCATATACATAATATATATGCATTCATCTCAGGCATATAATATGATCACATCACATAATATCAGCAGCAGAAGAATCACATATGAAATATTGGATATTCTAGGAATTCCGTGTTTTAAGTTAAGCTAGTATAAAACACGGATTCCACGGTCGCGATGAATAGCCAAACCCACATCCCTAGACCCCTACGAGAGCAGCAAGCAACCCTACCAATTCTAGAGTTAGGAGACCCGGTCTCGACTCCTCGAGATGGTCTCCCACTGGACCCTAGAACCCGGTTACTTGTGCTCCCCGCCTTGGGTCTATCTTAATGCGGAAAATTAAATAATATACAATGGTGACATCATCCTCAAGCCGGAAGTGCCCCAATAAAAGAATATAACATACAATGAATTTACATGAATGAAAATGAAAAACTCTCATCTCACATGAAAACCCCCGGCTATTCAAAACACGACGATCCAATATAACATATCACAGCAACAAATAACATCACATGTCATCAACGTAAGTAAATATTCGTATCCCAGTTGTCGTTGACATATAGCACCAAAACCGGGAATACACCACATATTACACTTACGGTCCCAGAAAAGAATGTGAAAAACTACAACAGTTGGAATCCGCAACTTCCTTAGACATCATAAACCCAATATATCACATACATTTGATTTCTTGCCTAACCAAATGAATTCCTTAGATATCGCATGTCTAACAATTATAAACCCCACATTTTAGTCTCGATATTGAAAACACTTTCCAATAACCCGTCGGGCAATTCAACAAGATTCCCGACAAGCTGATCGAATGTTCGTCGGAAACTTTAATAGACGGCCGCAGCCCCGATGCCGTCGACAAAGTGCACCAAGGAGGAACACCGCGGCCGTGAGCACCCAAACGTATGCTTTTGGCTATGGGCTTCTCCAACAGTCATTTGGTCGCGGCTATAGGATGTGGCTCTCTAGTAAGGTTACCCGACGAGTATCCGCATACACTACGTAATTGCAACGGACTTTTGATCAACATCGAAATTCCGTGGCAACCGATCAAATAAGACTAAAGTGCTAGATTTATAAAATTCAAACTAGTTATCACAAAACCAATTATGTGGATTCCAAATATTGTATCACAATCACAGATAGCTAGGCGAAGTTAGATAATTCGATCGATGCAACGAATTCCCAAAAATTCCCAGAGTGCTCAACACTTAAGCACAATTAAAAGTTCCCAGAAGTATGCCCCAGTATCTACGGACCAACAGCTGAAGGGCCCAACCTAAGCCTCTCAAGCGGCGCCGCGGATCCGCCGCCAAAACCATGTTTTGTTCGCGGATCCGCGGTCACTTGGACTTGTTAGGGTTTCATTCTTCAGGTGGGTCCGTAGAATTCCCTGCATGATTTTCTGAGTATTTTTAATATGAAAAATTTCAACTTTTGAAAAAATTTCCAGAAAGTGGGATTTTTCGGGGTTTTGGAGTTCGATCGGACTTTAAACTTTGCCTGCGCAATGCCTAATGCTCTAGCTTGGCTCTGATACCACTGTAAGGTTAGCTTAGCACCTTAGCAAGGTTTTGGAAAGCATCAATCATGCTACTTTAAAATTTTTGGGGTGCTAAACCAACCCGCCAAGTAATCGAACTAGAGAATTAAGGTTAAATATAATATGTAAACACTTTACATCTAAGTAAACAAGGAATACAACCTTTGTAGACCGGTCCTTCACTTCAATAGCTCCGTGTAGAAGTCATTTCACTGCGATCACGATCCCCAGACTCTAGAAAGGCTCCCATGAAGAAACGAATAAGCTTGCTTCGAAATCTTCGAGGCCGAAGATGATCTACGTCGAGGAGACACTAGCTCATGCTTTCTCTTCACTAATTGTGTAGATTAGTGAAGCAAACACTTTAAACTAAATGTTTAATAGTAGAGGATGATGAAGTAGGAATATTGCTCACTTTAGATTTGGTTTTCTCACAATCTATCATCACTTTGTCAAAAGCTAGAAAGCTTAAAATGAGGAAGAAGAAGATGAAACTCAAGTGATGAAAGAATGAATCCATTAATGTTAAAAATTGCAACCATAGGTGCGTATATCATATATTTAACCCTTGTAGAGAGTTAACCATTGTGTATGGTTAATGGTTGGGTTGATAAATATCTTAAGGAAAACAAAAGAGTGGACTAAGTCAATGGTTATCTTGAAACTTCTCCAAGCTTCCAACCATCAAAATAACTCCACTAATTGTAATTACTTAAGAACAAATATTAACCCTGACATTAACCCTAGCATGGTGTAACTCTCATACATACATGTTGCGTGTTTAACCTAGCATCACACAACAATTTATATCATATATATATTTTGTGCAAAAAGAATACTATTAATATATATCACATATATATCAATGTATCAAAAAGTGAGAAAGAAATCTTAAGTGAGCTAATATTAGTTAATGTAATTTAATATATCAAATATATAATTATATATTAAACTATTAAATCAATTCTTGATTTAATAATCAGGCTATATTGCATATAACCGACTAATATCAAATGAATCAACTTATCGAATCAACACTTGATTCGATAACCCGGCTATATCACATATCGCGAGAATAGAATACGGTATCACATACTAGTATTAATCTCGGTCCCGCACATATCGCATATGTGCTCCTACTCCGTTTCGCATGAACCAGGAAACCTCTATGTAGGACTCTATAGAATCGTCAATACGCCAGCAGTAGGTGATGATCATATCGAAAACCCATAAGCCGCAAGCGGTCTGCCAAACGTAACGGCCACCCGGGTATTGAGCGGTCAGAAGATCAGCAAGCAAGCCTGCTATAACTCCTGCGAATCCAATCAGTAACACTACCGTACATTCCGGTCTCTTCGTCTGATATGTCGCATATCAACAGCCTGGGAGTGGTATAACGTCAGACCCCAATAGCCTGATAAGTCTTGCCAATGCAAGGTCCATAACGGTTCGAGAAACTCCTGATAACACTTACCAGTAAATCTCAGCAAACCTGGCCAGGGATTTCCTGTTATGGCCAATCGAGCATAGCGCAACATCAACTCCCAATACCGGAAGAGACGAAACCCCTCCTATCACTCATTGCCTCCATGTGACTCGGGACTGTATCCAAAAGCCACCATTTTTCACGATCTCTTGACCGTGGTAAGGTGGAAATCAAAGCACAGTGGGAATCACACAAGACTCTATGACGATCTCGGGTCTACAGACTAACCCGTACCAGTATCACCAGAGAACTTCTATCCGACGATAGGTATAATACCATCTAGGAGTTCTCGGCGAGTCCCTCCAGTGTATCCAGTCTCCACTGAGCACCCGTATTCCTTCTCTGATGTCAAACACCAATGGATATGCGATCATCCATCGCCCATCATATGGGTCAAGAAGTGCATACGCTAGTCTACTCTGGAGTATCGATGCCCTGTCTCGATACTCCCACGACTAGGAACATTAGAAGGATGTACTTATCGACTACCCTGTCCCCACTAGTACGATCTGCATCGTAATCTTGGTAGTCAAGTAATCATCCTAAGGGCTTTATCAACATGTGATCACAAAACAATATTTGTTAACTTGTTAAGATAAAGTACAACCAGATAGCATACTATCATGACGAGCAAGAAAGTCCTCCCTATATATGTCAAAGCATCCACTACAATATACATCACATGTACAGTAATGGCCTCTAGGGCATACATATAACTAACATGGTTCGGGTTTCTAACATCATAGGGGGGTTTAGGGTCACCACTAAGGCTTATTAGCTCAAACACAACTCAAAATCCCACATAACCTTTTCTAAGAAATTTCAATATTCACTAACCGCACTAACTCACAACTAAACACATATATGTGTTAAAGTGAATGAAAAACTACACTAGGTATGAAGGGATTACCTTATTTGGCACTCATGAATCCCCTATAGCACCAAAATATGATTTTTCTTTGTCCAAAGTGTAGCTTGTGAGCTTGTGCATATTTTTAATGAAGTGGGGATGGACTTTTGGTGTTGTTTTGATGATTATTTGAGGGTTTGAAGTGAAGGGGGAGTGAGGTGTTGCCATGAGAGGAAGAAGAAGAAGAAAAGATGAAGATGATGAAGTGAGAACAATAGGCCATGATTATGGTTGACCCCTCACCCTCTCTCTCTCAAGCCCATACCCCTTTCTTTATTCATTTCCCTTTTCTTTTCTTTTCTTTATCTTTTCTTCTCATTTCATTTAAACCAAATCATGCTTGAAAATGAAGAAAAGTCATGCTAGGAAAATGTAAAAATGCCAAAAATGGCATGTGCATGTCATGTGCACAAAACACGCTTAATGCGCGATTAGCGATATTTAATCGCGATTAGCATTAAAATAGTATATAATAAATCATAAAATTTCATAATTTGCTTAAATCTAATAAAACGCCCTCATTTTAGTAATTTCTATAATTTTCCAAATTTTCCCAATTTATCGGTATTTAATTATACCGCATATTAAAATATTCTTAAATATTTATTATTTAATTCTAAAAATTCCCAAAAATAATATTTTATTTTTCTGAAATGTTACACCCGTATTCAATGTTTCGATGCTTCGCAAATACTTTCATGACCCTTCTCAAATGATTCAACACCAGACAATTCAGTTAGAGCGCGATCTTTCGTTCACCGAGTGGCCAGTAATGATATTGGATCGGTAGATGAAGAAACATCCGTTAAAGGTCTTGCCATCTGTGAAAGTTCTTTGGCGTAGCCAAAATAGTGAAGAGGTCACTTGGGAGGCCGAGAGCAAGATGCGGAAGAAATTCCCTCATCTCTTTGAAGGTACGCATAGTAAAAAAAGTTTTAAATTCGGGGACGAATTTCTTTAAGGGGGAAAGATTGTAACACCTTAGAATGCTATTAGTGTTAATTAAACGATAATGCGTGTTTTTCGTAAAAAGTATACCAAAATAGTTTTAATATATTTTATAAAACTTAATGTATATTTTATTAATATTTATTTCAGGATTGCACACACATGTGCATGTTAACCTAAGGTTAATTTAGGGTTAAATCATGCTTAAGTATCCATGACATCTAACCCCATTCCATTAAGTGTAATATGTAATTAATTGAATTAATTAGTTTTTAAATTTTAAATAAAAATGGTTTTTTTTATTTGGGTTGACTTGATAGAGAGGAAGAGAGAGAGAGAGAGAGGGCATCATGAGGCATGGCAAGCATGCCATGTATTTAATGAGGAAAGAGAGGGGCATGGCTCTGTAAACTCACCCCTCATTCCCAAACCCCTCACCCTCATGCATACACCCTCATTCCCTCACTCTTACGCTCATTTGTTTTCTCCATCTCTTATTTTTCCTTCACCTCACCCACTCCCTTATCCCTCAACTGAAACCCTAACCCAACCCTCACAAACCCACACCAAATCTCCATTTAACCCCACCAAAACCCTTCACAAAGCCAATTAAAGCCACTAGGATCACTTGGAGCATGGAAAGCTAGGGTTTTGGGCATGTTTAGGAATGTAGTGACTCTAAACTGTTATTTAGGAGTTTATTATTGTTGTGTTGCTTTGTAATTTCAGTTTAAAACAATAAAAACATAGTTTTGTGCACGATATCGTATTTTAGTGTCATATTAGGATGTCTATGATTTGTTGTAACCCCGCGACTTTATTGTGAAAACTAGCAGTGTAGAAGTGTTGTACTATTTGCCCTTAGTATACATCAGTAACACGAGACCCACCTGACACTATTTGGCCGGCGACATCATGGCTAAATCCGGCGAGCTTGGTCCTGTGGGGGACTGGGGGGTTGTAACTTTTAGGGTAGTTGTCTGCAGTTATTTTGAGTTGTTTGGTACTGCTAGATTTTTATGTTTTTACAGTAGGTAAAATCTGGGATCGATTAGCTAGTTTTTATTGTTTCGACGACGTGCGATACGGTGTCCGACTCAGTTTCTGTGCTTCGCGTGATTTCTGCTTGTAGGGTTTGGTTTAGTTATGTCGCCACACACGTTAGCCACTAAGCAAACACCTGTGAGCTGTTAGAGTCGGCGCGTCGGTCTAAGCGTAGTTGGTCCGTATTATCGGTCGATTTCTAAGTTATTCCTTACTATGTTTTATATGTAAATAGGATCGCAGGCGGGGTTTTCGGACGCTGCGAAGAAAGGGAAGCATGTCGTCGGATATACTTAGCTCGAGATCACCGGTGATTAGATTTAATATCTTCGGGGAAATCGCCCGTATGGCGTTATGCGTTAGGGCTTGATAGGATACTGTAGCTGCATGTTTATATTCATATATATGTTGATTGTGCATAAGCATCATACATACCATTACTTGTTGTGCCTTGACTTAGTATCTAGTGGACACTGCATCATTACTGACGGTTCATGTTGCACGAGCACTAATTGTATGCTACACACACACCGTCGGTAATTGCCATGACACACACTACCTATACACATATGCCGTATTTATTTGTTATTAATATTGACATATGGATTATTATTTTATTGCGCATATGAGATACATCGTGCATACATACTTATATGTATAAACCAATACTTGCTATAGCTACATGTGCATGTTTAGATGATGTTGGATTTGATTTTGGAGAAATTGGGAACCGCATGATATATTTAAAAACGTGATTCTTTTAAAAGAGCGGTTTTCCCTTGATATGCTCATATTACGGTTCTACGTTGCATATATCATATTGCATAGATTTACGCATTGAGATACGGATTTCATGTGATTTATGGATCTGAGAACCATGGTATTATTTCTAGAAAGTATGCATTATTTTGAAAACCCGGTTCTCTTGATATGATATTTCAGTGCGTCCACCATGAGTTTTCTCGGTTCTGAGACTTGTGTTAGAAAGCCGATTCGAGGAGAGGGAGGCACTGTCTGCGGGTACATGGTGGACCCGGTATGGTTCCCCGGGGCGAGAGATGATTTCATGGTGTAGACGATGAGCCTGGCAGAGGGAGTATGACCTACCGGTGATAATATAGAGCCCGGCGGATATCCGGAGGATACCATCTGGGAGTTATGACATGAGATATATTGAGGGCCGATCTGGTATGCGGCGCCTGAGGGATGAGTATTTACGTGTCGATGTTGGACACGAGTATTTCATAATGTTTTCGAGTGCCGATGTTGGGCACTCGGGTTCCGCGAGATTTACAGGATATGAGGGACGGTCAGAGTGACGGCGCCTGAGGTATTAGGATTTGGGGTGTATTGATGGACACCGGGTTTTTCCATGATGATGATATGTTTTATTCCATACTCAGTATCTATTGATATGCATTACATCATGTATTTGTAGTACCTGATAGAGTACCTTTCATGATTGTTGCATCTCCATATTTCCATATTGATACTATCAGATTGCATGTGATAGGGTATCGCAGTACATGCATACCTGTGATTACCTGTATGATGTTACATACTATTCACGAGTTGGAAAATCACCCTCTTTGTGCCACAGTGTTTTGCAGGTTGACCCTTAGAGTAGTCGCGGCAGGGGCTATCTTATCGTATCTTTTGCAGCGGATACCGCTACGGTTGGCCGTGAGACATTTTGCCGTAGGTGGGTTGCGGTTATCCGACATTATATTTCATTGTATATCTATTATTGTATCTAATACTCTCCATCTACCGTTTCATGTGTTGACTTAGAGACGAGTTGTGAAGACGATATTGTATATTTTGTGACTCTGGGTGTCAAGCTCGTGTTAGCCGGCTTTTATTATGCAGTTTATCTTTTATGCTGTTTTTCACTTATATTGTCCATTTCTTCTCTACAACGTCGTATATTATGTTGTGGTGGTTGTATCCGCCTTTGGGAGTGATTTTCTCCCGTTTGGGGATGCTTTACTTATATCTTATGTTTGTACTCGTTTCGGGGCTAGTTTTTACAAAGGTGGTGCTGCCGAAATTTTTAAGAAAATAATTTAAACTTTAAAGATTTTTACTTGAGACTTCCAAATGTTTTTAACAATTTTTTCATCACTTACTACTTTTAATGGTTTAGATTTCTAGGTTTCGGCTTACTTAAATTTGCGTTACGCCTGTAGACGTTTCGTAGTTTAAGTGCCGGTCACGTGCCAAATTTTAGGTCGTGACACTTGGTGACTCATGGCTATGACTCATCATTAGATATTTTATGAAACTCATGAGATATTTGTGTGAGATATTATATATCCTCAATTATCACATATGCTTCATTCATTTATCAAGGGCAGCAAAGCTTCTTTCTAGAGCTCACAACTCCACTCTCATTTTCCTCAAGTCTCCTTCTTCTTCTTCATAACCCTAAAAGTCTCATGAGTTGAGTAACCCAGGGTTCCAAGAGACAAACTAGTTCATCTTCACTCTCTACATCACCTAGGCTCTCTAGTTTAGCAAGCTAGTTGCTCTAGTTACCTCGGATTTGAGGTTGGAGCTCGGACTATAGAATCTCGGGTGGATCGTTTTTGACTCAGGGAAGACGACGAGGAAGCTTTGATCCTTTACGATCCTGGGAGCCTACGATGACGAGGAGGACAATGACTAAAAGACCCGAAGCACTTAGTTTTGTGAGGTATAACTTTCATCCAAGTAGTTAAACCTCACATAGTATTTTGTTAGCTACGGTTTAGCATCAATCCTGGAGTTCAAGTCCATGTTGCGATCTTTAAAAATTCATTTTTTGAAAATTCCGCCTCCCCGCGGACAAGCGAGGTGCGCAACATGGACATAAACAAACAATATGACCCCCTACTATGTCTCCCATGGACCACTATGTCCCTAAACTGAAAAGATGGACCGCTATGTCCCTAAACTGGCATCTACCTTACGATGTGTTTCCATATTGACTACCGTATACAATCCATGGGCACGAACGATATATATCGCTGCCATGTTCTTTTAAATATATGTTGCCCTATGGGCTCCTTAAGATCCATGTTGCACCTGAAGTCCCACCGGCGAAGATTGCAACTCAAGTCCCACTTGTGAGGCTGCACCTGAAGTCCCGTTGGCTATAAAGCTCCACCGATGATGCAATCTTCCAAAAGATGTTATGCCCTACAGTAGATCTCTATATTAATCACCGTGTTCAATCTACGGGCATAAATGATCCTATCTCTCTCAAGTCCCACCGACAAGCAATGTTGTGTCACCTACGGCGAAGCTACATCCGAGAGTTCTATAACAAAAAAAGAAAAAGAAAAAGAAAAAGGTACGTCCAAAAGCAAAAAAGGCATGATTGAAAACCCGAAAGGGCTCCGTGAGTAAAAACAACAGGACTACCGGCGAGCTTGTGAAAACCCGAAAGAACGCAAACTTGTTAAAAAAAGTACACTTGCAAAGTCCTCTTGACTTGCAAGGAGAAAACACTCTTGTGAGATCTTTACGACTTACAAGAGAAAATACCACTTAGGAGTGTTGGCTATAGTGCCCTTCAGTCAATTATTGAATCGCAGGCACGTGATTGCAATGATTGAGGGAGGACCTATACGGATAGAACAGTCTTACTCAAAATGATAGTATGCTGCGGTATTCCAGATCACTATTACATGTTGAAAGAGCCCACAGGATTCTTGCTTGACTACAAGCATTATGATGGTGATCATATACGTGGGAGCTGGATAGTCTATAAGCGCATCCTTAAATGTCCCTAGTCATGGGAGTTTCGAGATTAGGCATCGATACTCCAGAGTTGAATAGTGTATACTGATCGAGACCCTGACGACAGGCGATGGCCAGGTCTTACGAGCCATTGGTGTTAGTTTGTTCACCTAAGATAGTATACAGGTGATCATTGGGTTATGAGTACACAGGACGGACTCGCCAGGAACATGCTAGTTGGTATTGTACCTATTGTCAGATAGCATTTCCCAGGTGACATATGTACATGTTAGTCTGTCGACCTGAGATCGTCATTTGTTTCGTTTGAGTTCCCACTGTGCTTTGATTACTACCCTACCACGGCTCAAAGGAGTCGTGCAAACAGGTTTTAGTTGGGTACAGTTCCGAGCCATATGGAGGCAGTGAGTGGATTGTCGGGGATTCGTCTCTCCCGGTATTCGTGGTTGATGTCGCGCAGTGCACGAGTGGCCATCACCAGAAATCCTTGGCTAAGATAGTCAGGAATTACTGATTTGGATTAGTAGTTTCTCAGTTGGTGATGGGCTTCATATTGATATGAAATGTCGTGTTATTAGGGGTCTGACTTTATCCACCCCATAGACTCGTAAGCGATACTCTTACATGAATAGACTGGACTGTATGGATATTATCACGGAAATGCTCAGTAGAGGTCAGGATGAGTTTTCTCGTCGGCCTTCTTTTCGCTCAATACCTAGATAGCCGTTACGTACAACTAGTGCCGCCGACGTGCTTGTGGTTAAACCCACTACCGGCATATTGATGTGTCTTTAGAGTCCCATACAGAGGGTTTCCCTGCTTCGGGCAAAACGATGTAGAGGCCGTATGGTTTTACGGCAGGGTTTTATCATATACGTGCACTTGTTCACGTATCATGATTCGGACGGATAATACTAGTGAGTTTTGGTTTAAACCGGATTCTAGTATTATATTGTTGAATTATTTTTGTCTCTTTGTATTCATATTCTTCGGAATACGGATGTGGGTAAGTATATACGGATGAGGGGTATTCTTGTAATTTATGTAAGTCTGTGTCACGCACCCCGTGTGACAGCGGGGAGGCGGAAGTTGTGAAAAACAATTATCAAAGCATCGGAACACGGACTCGAGCTCTCGGATCATATCTAAACCCTAACTATCATGTCTTGTAAAGAGGTTATCTACTCGGATAAGAGATTATACCTCACGATACAAGTCCTTCGGGTCTTCATCGCTGTCCTCCTCGTCATCGTAGGCTCCGAGGATCGAAACGGATCGTGTCTTCCTCGTCGACTTCCTCGAGTCAAAGACGATCTACCCAAGAGTCTATAGTCCGAGCTCCAACCTCAACTCTGAGGTAACTAGGGTAAGTATCTTGCTAGACTAGATGGCCTAGGTGATGTAAAGAGTGAAGATGGAATGCTTTGTCTCTTTGAACCCTAGGTTTCTCAACTCATAGGACAATTAGGGTTTGTGTGAGAGTAGAAGTGAACTTGAGAAAATGAGAGAGGAACTTGTGAACCCCTTGAAAAGAGATGGCTGCCCTAAAGATAAAGAATGAGTCATATGAGATATTTTGGAGATAAATATCTCACAAATAAATATCTCACAAATAAATATCTCACAAGCTTCAAAAAATATCTATTTTATCAAGTGTGAGTCACTTTCTAGCCATTCTTGATTCAATGTTCACAATCCACCTCATTTCTCCACCTAATTGTTTTAATCTCAAAAAGAAAAAAAAAAACCCTAATAGGTCTCCTTCCTAGAAGCTTTCCCGAAGTATTTACGAGAATGCCCCTCAACCGTATATACATACCCGCATCCGCATTCCAAAGAATACGAATACAAAGAGACGAAACAATCCATCAATACAATACTAGGATCCGGCCTAAACCAAAGCCCACTCGTATCGTCCGCTCGAACATCATTCGCACACAAGTGCACGTACATGATTGAAACCCTGTCGTAAAACCGACCTCTACATCTTTCGCTCGATACAGCGAAACCCTCGGTGTGGGACTCTAAAGACTCGACAGTACGCTGGCAGTGGGTTTAACCACAAACCGCAAGCGGTACTAGCTGCACGTAACGGCTACACAGGTATCTGTCGATAAGAAGGCCGATGAGCAAACACATTCGAACTCCTTTTGAGACTGCATGTGACAATCTCCGTACAGTCCGGTCTGTTCGTCAAAGAGTATCGCATATCGGGCCAAGGGGGATGGTAAACGTCAGACCCCTAATAGCGGTATAAGTCGTGTCGTAGTTGTAGGGTTACAAGACACTGTCACAAGGGTCTATAAGGCATCAACCATGCCCGATTTAAAATTTACAATTGCCGAACAACCTAAACCGAGGATCTTTGCTAGATAATTAGGGTTAACAAAGCATGTAAACATCTTTACATCTAAGAGAAAGGGATTACAACCTTTGTAGTCCGTTCCTTCGCTTCATAAGCTTCGAGAAGTAGTCCCTTCACCGTGATCCATGAACTTCCGGACTCTAGAGAGGCTCTACAAGCCGAACGATCCATGCTTGCTTGATGTCTTCCTTTTCGAAGATGATCTACCTTGAAGAATCTTTTACTCAAGCTCTCACTTCTCTAATCAAGTGTTAATGAAGGGAACACCCTAATCTAAGTGGCTAGAATAGATAAGGAGGATGAAGTAGGAATTTAGCTCTCTTTTATTTTCAATTTCTCACACTAATTCATCACTTTTCAAAAAGCTAGCAAGCATTTTAGGGAGGAAGAAGAAGATGAAGTCTTTTGTGATGAATAATGAATTATAGCCATGGTTACAAAACAACCTTGAGTTAATAATATCAAGTATTAACTCATGTAGAGAATTGACTAGAGTTAAGGGTTTGGGTTGGGTTAAATAATATCTCCAAAATATCAACACAAAATATCTTTGCTTAAAACAAGACATAAAACTTCTAGAAGCTTCATGAAAATGCTAACCCAAATCAAACCCTAACCATGTTTAATCTCCACAAATCATGTTGCATTTTTAATCATAACTTGTTACAATATTATATATCACATATATATAATATATTTTTGTAACAAAAGAAAATAATACTATTAACATATATATCAATGTATTATCCGGTAAGAAAATGAATCAATAAAGCGAGCTTATATTAGATAATGTAATGTAATATATCACATATATAATTATACATTAAATTATCGAATCAACACTTGATCCGACAATCCGGCTATATCGCATATAACCGACTAATATAACATGTACCGATTCATCGAATCAACACTTGATCCGATGACCCGGCTATATCATATATCGCGAGAATAGAATACGGTATCTCATATCGTATTATTCTCGCTCCCGCACATATCACATATGTGCTCCTACTCCGTTTTGCCTGAGTCAAGAAACCTCTGTGTATGACACAAAACAATCGTCAATACGCCGGCAGTAGGTGATGATCATATCAACCACCAACAAGCTGCAAGCGGTCAGCTAAACGTAACAGCCACCCAGGTATTGAGCGATCAGAAGATCAACAAGCAAGCCTGTACATTCTCCTGTGAATCCAATCAGTAACACTACCTTTGAGTCCGGTCTCTTCGTCTAATATGTCGCATATCTAGTCTAAGGGTGATAAACGTCAGACCCCAGTAACCGATAAGTCGTGTCGATGTGAGGCTCATAACAGGTCGAGAACCTACTGATAACACTTAACAGTAGTACTCTATATCCGCCTTGGCCAGGGACTTCCAGTTATAGCCAATCGAACACAGCACAACATCAACTCCCTATACCGGGAGAGACGAAACCCCTCCTATCGCTCATTGCCTCCGTGTGATTCGGGACTGTACCCTAAAGCTACCATTTTGCACGCCCTCTTGGACGTGGTTTGATGGAAATCAAAGCACAGTGGGAATCACACAAGACTCTATGACGATTTCGGGTCTACAGACTAACCTGTACCAGTGTTACCAGAGAACTGCCATTTGACGTGAGGTATAATACCATCTTGGAGTTCTCGGAGAATCCGTTCAGTGTACCCAGTCTCGACGGAGCACCCGTACACCATCTCTGATGTCAAACACCAATGGATATGGGATCATCTATCGCCCATCATATGGGTCAAGATTTGTATACGCTAGTATACACAGGTGCATCGATGCCCTGTCTCGATACACCCTCGACTAGGAACAGTTATAGGATGTACTCGTTGACTACCCTAGCCCCACCAGTATGATCTCATCATAGTCCCAGTAGTCGAGTACATATCCTACGGGCTTTATCAACATGTGAGAACAAGACAGTAAACTAATATAAGTAAACATGTTAAGATAAAGTGAAACCAAATAGCATACTATCATGTCGAGCAAGAAAGTCCTCTCTATATGTATCCAACCATCCTCTATAATATACATCATATGTACAATAATGGCCTCTAGGGCATATACATAACTAACAATCTCCCACTTGCACTAAGGCCAGCTGTTGTAGTATCTCATACCTAACATCCCGACGAGTCTCTCAAACTGTATCTGGGGTGTGGCCTTTGTGAATGGATCCGCCGTGTTGTCCTTCGTATCAACTCTCCTGACCTCGATCTCCTGGCGATCAACTATCTCCCGGATCAGGTGATACCGCCTCAGAATATATCTGGACTTCTGATGGGACCTGGGTTCCTTGGCCAAAGCCACGGCTCCATTGTTATCACAATACAAAGGTATTAGATGCTCAATAGATGGAACCATATAAAGTTCAGTAATGAACTTCATCCAGACAACCTCTTTTGCAGCATCGTTGGCAGCGATGTATTCAGCCTCCATCGTCGAGTCTGCAACGGTTTCCTGTTTGGAACTCTTCCAACACACCGCCCCTCCATTGAGGGTAAAGACAAATCCCGAGTGCGACTTAGAGTCGTCCTTATCACTTTGGAAGCTTGAATCGGTAAAGGACTCCACATGGAGTTCTCCGTTACCATACACCAAGAACATCTCTTTAGTCCTTCTCAAGTACTTGAGAATGTTCTTCACAGCTATCCAGTGACTCTCTCCAGGATCTTCTTGATACCTACTCACTACACTTAGTGAGTATGCTACATCGGGTCTGGTACATAGCATCCCGTACATGATAGAGCCTACTGCCGAAGCATAGGGTATCCCTTGCATGCGAGCTCTCTCCAAATCAGTCTTGGGAGACATCTCTTTGGAGAGAGTGAGTCCAGAGATCGTGGGTAGGTTCCCACGCTTGGATTCTTCCATACTAAACCTCTTTAGTATGGTGTCAATGTACCTGGATTGGGACAATCCCAGTATCCGTTTAGATCTATCTCTATAGATCTTTATTCCCAGTATGCACGAGGCATCACCTAGATCTTTCATTGAGAATCTTTGTGATAAGAAGAGCTTGACCGAGTGCAGCATAGGAACATCATTCCCTATCAAGAGTATGTCATCCACGTACAATACGAGGAAGACAACCTTACTCTCCGCAACCTTTTTATATATACAAGGTTCATCTACGTTTTTGATGAAGTCAAACTCTTTGACTACAACATCAAAGCAGATGTTCCAACTCCGCGATGCTTGTTTTAACCCGTAGATGGATTTAAGCAGCTTGCACACCTTTCCGCTGCTCCCACTGTCTACAAAGCCCTCTGGCTGATTCATGTACACGCACTCTTCTAAATCACCATTTAGAAAGGCAGTCTTAATATCCATTTGCCAGATTTCGTAGTCATGGTATGCAGCAATGGCAAGTAAGATCCGGATGGACATAAGCATAGCCACTGGAGAAAAGGTTTCGTCATAATCCACACCTGGTTGTTGAAGAAAACCCTTTGCAACAAGTCTAGCTTTGAAAGTCTCAACTTTTCTATCTACACCAGGTTTCTTCTTAAAGATCCATTTTCTCCTAATGGGTTTTACCCCTTCAGGAGCAACATCCAAAGTCCATACTTTGTTGGTGTACATGGATTCCATCTCAGACCGCATTGCATCCAGCCACTTCATAGAGTCACCACTCGTGATGGCCTGCTCGAAACTAGTCGGGTCATCATCTTCCATGATGCAATCCTCGCTCCCACCATCAACGAGAAAACCGTAGTATCTCTCAGGTGGATGAGAAACCTTACTAGATCGGCGGAGAGGCTGGGGTTCGTTGGGTGCTACTGAATCCTCAGGTTCCAATAAATCATCTGTTGTAGTTTGTTCTGCTGGAATTTCTTCCAGTTCTACCTCATCGCCACTAATTTGTTTCGTAAGAAAACATTTTTCTAAGAAAGTGGCATGTCGAGAAATAAACACTTTTTGTTCCTCGGGGTGGTAGAAGATATACCCTTGTGAATTTTTGGGATTTCCTACAAACTTGCATAGGACAGACCTTGCCTCGAGCTTGTCCGGATTATGCCTTTTGACATAGGCCGAACAACCCCATATCTTAACATACTTAAGAGATGGTCTCTTCCCCTTCCAAATCTCATATGCAGTGGTAGGCACTGATTTGGTAGGAACCATATTCAATAGGTGTATGGCTGTCTCAAGCGCATACCCCCAGAAGAAAATAGGCAACTCGGCATTGCTCATCATAGAGCACACTATATCTAATAGGGTGCGATTCCTCCGTTCCGATAGACCGTTGTGCTATGGTGTATAGGGAGGAGTAAACTGAGAGAGAATACCATTCTCTTTTAGATAATCTAGGAACTCAGTGCTCAAGTATTCTCCTCCTCGATCAGATCGAAGGATCTTAATACTTTTACCCGTTTAGTTCTCTAATTCGTGATTATATTCCCTGATTTTCTCAAAAGCTTCAGATTTGTGATTCATCAGGAACACATGTCCGTATCTTTAGAGATCGTCAGTGAACGTAATGAAGTAGGAAGAACCGTTCCTGGTATGTGTAGACATGGGACCGCAAACATCACTATATATCAGCCCTAAGAGTTCTTTAACTCTTTCTCCGTGTCCACTAAACGGAGTAATGGTCATCTTGTTTTTGAGACATGACTGGTAAGTGTCATAAGATGATAATTCGAACGGATTCAAATATCTATCCTTATGCAATTTAGCTATCCGTGTGGCATTGATATGACCTAGTCTACAATGCCACAAGAAGAATTCGTTCATTTCTGAACTTTTCCTCTTGTTTGTGTTCTGTACATTAAGAATTGTAGTTTGATTTAGAACGTACATGCCATTATTTAACGATCCTGATCCTATCAACTTTTGATTCAGGAATATGTTCATAACATTATCCTGCATTACAAAATTATATCCTTCTTTATTCAATAAAGAAACTGATATAATATTGCATATCAGGGTCGGAATGTAATAGCATTCGTTCAGAATCAATTTATTACCTTTTGGTAACACAAGGTGATATTCGCCAACAGCCTTGGCTGCAACATCTGCACCATTCCCTACTCTTACGGAATGATCACCCATTCCCAGTTCTCTACCTTTACGTAGCCCACGTAACGTATTACATATGTGGGTTCCTGATCCGGTATCTAATACCCAGGACGTAGAGTGAACTGAGAAACAGTTCTCAATAACTAACACTTCCGAAGAAAATGCATCAGCATGCTTGTTCTTCGTTTGGGCGGTGTGAGAATCCAGATATTTTCCTATTTCCTGCTCAGTCTTATAACACTTATAAGAAAGAACGGGACCAACGTTCCCTGCTCAGTATAATAAGCGGGTTCAGTCAATACATTCATGTTATTATCTTGATTAAGGCCTGACTTGGTCGCTACCTGGAGAGAGAGAGAAGGAAACACTTTAGCGTATGCTCTTGCAAGATTAGATTGGTTATTATCTTATCTAATCAGGATGTCTCCCACTGTTTTTATCAAATCTTCCTTCAAAGCCTAACAGGAAAGACAAGCCGGGATTAATTACACCTTACAAGTTCGCCAATCTTTCAGCCAAATCAGTGTTGGTATTTTGAGGGAGGTTCCCCGTGCTTTCGCACGGACCTAATTAAAATAAACTTCATTTTCCCAGAGGCATAACCCCGTTAACACCTTTCTAGACACCTACTTGATCGGTTAATTGTCTTGTGTAAGATTCTCCCAGGAGTAACACTTACTCGCAGTGGGTATCGGGATAAAACTATCTCATAGGAGGTATGCATTCTCATTGCAAATTTCAACACTTGAAATTCCCGATAATGCTTCTGCCCCTAACGTGCTATGACCTCGACGAATGCCAAACAACCCATAGTCCCCTAGTAAAGTTCAACCCGTACATTTCTTGATTGAATTAAACCCACTCGCACGACCCTTGACGAATGCCAAACAACGCTGTACGAATACTCTAATCCAATCGCATCTCATGCTACAGATAAGTAGTAAATAGCTATTGTACACTACGCCTTGATGAATGCCAAACTACCGTAGAACGAATACTAATTAATACCTATCTGAAATGTCGGAAGGCTACGCAGGTTTTTCAGAAAACCATGAGCGTAATGAACTTAATATCGTTGTAGAAACAAGTGATTTTGAAAAGGAGTGTTTTTTAGGCTTTTCTAGTTTCGCTAAAGAGGTCACTCCCGGTGAAGGGATCTCGGCTCTTTCCTTATCGAATAAGATGCAGGATATTTCACAAATACTGCTGTGCATAGCAAAACTATAGAAGCAATCAAAAACTAATCCGTGAGTTTGTAGCATCTGCCAGTTCTGCTAAAGAGGTCACTCCCGGTGAAGGGATCTCGGCTCTTTCCTCATCGAATAAGGTGCAGGATATATCATATATACCGCTGTGCAAAGCAAGACTGTAGCTACCCTTTTTATAAAGTTTTGATTCTACAACATCTTTTAGGTTTCTTTTCTTTTATTAATCTCATTAATAAATCCCATCAATTATGCTTCATAAGCATCACAGAAGAAACGAAAGCTGTAATATTTATATATCATCATATATATATAGTATAAGCATTCGTCTCAGGCAGTAATATAATCTCATCACAGAACATTGCAGCAGAAGATAACATATGAAATATTGGATATATTAGGACATCTGTGTTTTATTTCGAGCCTGTATAAAACACGGATTCCACGGTTGCGATGAATAGCCAAACCCACATCCCTAGACCCCTACGAGAGCGGCAAGTAACACTGCCAATTCTAGGGTTAAGAGATCCGGTCTCGACTCCTAAAGATGGCCTCCCTCTGGACCCTTGAACCCGGTTACTTGTGCTCCCCTCCTCGGGTCTATCCTAATGCAGAAAAGTAAATAATATACAATGGTGACATCATCCTCATCCCGGATGTACCCCAATAAAATAATATTATATACAATGAATTTTACATGAATGAAAATAAAAACACTCATCTCACATAAAACCCCCCGGCTATTTAGAACACGACGATCCAATATAACATATCACAGCAACACATAATATCTCATATCATCAACGTAAGCAAGTATGTGTATCCCGATTGTCGTTGATGTATAGCAACGAAGCCGGTGATACACCACATACTACGCTTACGGTCACAGAAAAGAAAGTGTAAAACTACAACATTTGGAATCCACAATCACTTTAGACATCTTAAATCTGAAATATCACATACTTCACATTTCATGCCTAACTATATGAATTCCACATATTGTATCACATTCCAGATAAATAGACAAAGTTAAACTTTCCGATAGAATAATCAAACACCCAAGATTTCCCAAATGGCTCAACACTTGAGCGGAGTTCAAAAATCGCAGAACATGTTACAGCCCCAATGAACCAGCCATAGAAGGGTCAAACCAACAACTCACATGTGGTAATGCTAAACTACCACAAACCCTAGGGTTCAGTGGCAGTTTTGACGGTCAAATAATCGAGTTAAGGTTACGTTCTTCTAAAGTGTCCACAGATATGCTTGCATGTTTTTCCGAAAGTTTCAAACTCGAGAAAAATTCAACACTTGAAAGTATTCCGTCATGGAAAAAATGAGTTATTGATATCCGTTCGAATCTTTTAACACGTTCTAAATTACCCGAAAAACTAAACGAAGTTAAACTTTCCGATCGAATTAACGAATACAAAAGATCTTCAGAAAATTCAACACTTGAGTAAGATTAAAAATTTCCAAAAGCATGTAGTAATAGCTACGGATATTACCTACAAATACGTGTCCCTAATACCCAAGTACGGCCGCGGAACCGCCACGCAAAGCATGTTCTTGCCGCGGTTCCGCGGCGACATGAGGTTATTAGGGGTTTGTATTTCACAGTAATCCTTAGAATTCCCTGCTTAATTTTCTGAGTATTTTTAATACGGAAAAATCCAAATTTTTAAAAAATTTCCAGAGAGGGGATCATTTTTGACGTTTCGGGGTTCGATCGGACTTTTAACATCGTATACACGTCGTCTAATGCTCTAGCTTGGCTCTGATACCACTGTAGGGTTACAAGGCACTGTCATAAGGGTCTATAAGGCATCAACAATGTCTGATTTAAAATTTATAAGTGCCGAACAACCTAAAGCGAGGATCTTTGCTAGATAATTAGGGTTAACAAAGCATGTAAACATCTTTACATCTAAGAGAAAGGGATTACAACCTTTGTTGTCCGTTCCTTCATTTCATAAGCTCCGAGTAGTAGTCCCTTCACCGCGATCCATGAACTTCCTGAATCTAGAGAGGCTCCACAAGCCGAACGATCCATGCTTGCTTGAAGTCTTCCTATTCGAAAATGATCTACCTTAAAGAATCTTTAACTCAAGCTCTCACTTATCTAATCAAGTGTTAATGAAGTGAACACCCTAATCTAAGTGGCTAGAATAGATAAGAATGATGAAGTAGGAATTTAGCTCTCTTTTATTTTCAATTTCTCACACTAATTCATCACTTTTCAAAAAGCTAGCAAGCTTTTCAAGGAGGAAGAAGAAGATGAAGTCTTTTATGATGAATAATGAATTATTGCCAAGGTTACAAAACAACCTTGAGTTAATAATATCAAGTAGAGAATTGACTAGAGTTAACGGTATGGGTTGGGTTAAATAATATCTCCAAAATATCACCACAAAATATCTTTGCTTAAAACAAAACAAAAAGCTTCTAGAAGCTTCATGAAAATGCTAACCCAAATCAAACCCTAACCATGTTTAATCTCCATAAATCATGTTGCATTTGTAATCATAACTTGTTACAATATTATATATCACATATATATAATATATTTTTGTAACAAAAGAAAATAATACAATTAACATATATCGCATATATATCATTGTATTATCCGGTGAGAAAATGAATCAATAAAGCGAGCTTATATTAGATAATGTAATGTAATATATCACATATATAATTATACATTAAATTATCGAATCAACACTTGATCCGACAATCCGGCTATATCGCATATAACCGACTAATATAACATGTACCGATTCATCGAATCAACACTTGATCCGATGACCCGGCTATCATATATCGCGAGAATAGAATACGGTATCTTATATCGTATTATTCTCGCGCCTGCACATATCACATATGTGCTCCTACTCCGTTTAGCCTGATTCAAGAAATCTCTGTGTAGGACTCTAAAGAATCGTCAATACACCGGTAGTAGGTGATGATCATATCAAACACCCACAAGCTACAAGGGGTCTGCTAAACGTAACAGCCACCCAGCTATTGAGCGATCAGAAAATTAACAAGCAAGCCTGTACATTCTCCTGTGAATCCAATCAGTAACACTACCGTAGAGTCCGGTCTCTTCGTCTGATATGTTGCATATCTAGTCTAGGGGTGGTAAATGTCAGACCCCAGTAACCGATAAGTCGTGTCGATATGAGGCTCATAACAGGTCGAGAACTGTTCAGTTGATAAAACTGCACATTTAATATGACATTTTTCCTACTATTTCTATATTAGAAAAGGTGTTTAATATAATATATAATACATATGAGGGTTTATTTGTAAAAATACTATTTTCATGTGTTTATATATTATAATTAACATTTGGTAGGTAAATAAGCATAATTACCATTGACCAAATCTTAAGGGTGAAATTAATATCTCAATATAACAAACTCTACTAAATATTATTTGTTGAGTTATTGTGCAGAATTTGCAGGGCTGAAATCAAGGAAATCAAAGTTGGTAAAACAAACCTGCCTAATTAAGAAAGTAATATAAAGAAATCAAGGCCGGCAGTGACGAAGAGAAGATTTTCCGTTTCCAAAGATGTTAAAAGATCACCACGTGTCAGATGGACAAAGCCCCAGAGAAAAGACCCAACAAACTTACCATAAGGCCGCGGATCCGCGGCCAAACCCACCCATTGGCCACGGATCCGCCGTGTGCCAGATGAGTTGGGAGTTGAGATTTATCTGCTAGGATCTTAACCTCTGGTCTCCAAATTAGGAAGCTAGGGTTCTGGCTCTGGGACTATAAATAAGGACCGAGAGGCTCTTGGAAAAATCATCAAGTCGACGCGATCACGAAGTTCAAGACGGCTCACGTATCCAGACTGATCATCAACGGTTCATCTACATCCTTAGAAGAGATCGAGAATCAAACTAGTATTTGTAATCATTTTCTAAGGGAACAAAGTGTAAATGAGTTTTTTTGATTAATAAAGGTAGTTCTTTTTTATTCTATTTCTTTGTAGTTTTAATATGAATTCTCTCTCCCTCTCTTCTTCTCCCAACATGCGCGAGTAATTCTCCACTTGTTAGGGTTCGTAAGATTAGGGTAGGTTAATGGATGATGAAGATCTTTAAACCCTTTTTACGTCCTATAAAGTTTATTAGCTTTATCAAAAGAATCATTAACATCCTAATCAGGCGCGCTACCAATTTATTGTTAGTCTCGACCGCGATTAGAGATTAGATTAATGATTGTTTTGGTAAAGGCTAGATATGAACGAAGTTCCATGTCGAGATAGGGGTTAAGAGTGGGAACCCTTTTCCGACCAGAAACCCTAATCTTCATGCATCACTGTCGTTCTACTTTTAAATCTATTAAAGGATAAAAAGGGTAATCGTTAATTAATCATCCATAACTACTAAATCCTAATGAACCCTACAAGCCCTCTTTTCATATAAACTTATCTCCGTAGTTAATCTAGATCTATATTTTGCATCAGTGTTTAACGTAGATCTAGATCCTACAACCATTCTTCAATATTCTTTATCCCTCCTCTCTTTTTCAACACATCCAAAGTAAAACTAAAATATTCAACGTTTCCCTGAGGACGACCCGTACTCATCTCGGTCTAGCTACGCGCGACACCGTTCTGATTGCTGTTATTCTACAAACACTTTTTCACATCAATCAAGAACCTACTGATAACACTTACTAGTAGTACTCTATATCCTCCCTGGCCAGGGACTTCCATTTATAGCCAATCGAACACAGCACAACATTAACTCCCTATACCGGGAGAGACGAAACCCCTCCTATCGCTCATTGCCTCCATGTGATTCGGGACTGTACCCAAAAGCCACCGTTTTGCATGCCCTCTTGGATGTGGAATGATGGAAATCAAAGCACAATGGGAATCACACAAGACTCTATGATGATCTCGGGTCTACATACTAACTTGTACCAGTGTCACCAGAGAACTGCCATCTGACGCGAGGTATAATACCATCTGAGAGTTCTCGGCGAGTCCGTTCAGTGTACCCAGTCTCCACTGAGCACCCGTACACCATCTCTGATGTCAAACACCAATGGATATGGGATCATCCATCGCCCATCATATGGGTCAAGATGCATATACGCTAGTCTACACAGGTGCATCGATGCCCTGTCTTGATACACCCTTGACTAGGAACAGTTATAGGATGTACTCGTTGACTACCCTAGCCCCACTAGTATGGTCTCATCATAGTCCCAGTAGTCGAGTACATATCTTAAGGGCTTTATCAACATATGAGAGACAGTAAACTAATATAAGTCAACATGCCAAGATAAAGTGAAACCAAATCGCATACTATAATGTCGAGCAAGAAAGTCCTCTCTATATATATCCAAGCATCCACTATAATATACATCATATGGACAATAATGGCCTCTAGGGCATATACATAACTAACAATAGTGTAGCCCAGAACACCCTGAGAAACTACTGGAATACCTACTAGTAAATCTCATTTGCCCTGGCCAGGGACTTTGTGTAATGGCTCTCCAAACACTGCGCGATATCAACACCCAATACCGGGAGAGACGAATCCTATCTAACCGCCACTGCCTCCAAGTGCTTTGGGGCTGCACCCAACTACTACCTGTTTGCACTACTCCTTTGAGCTATGCTAGGGTAGTAATCAAAGTACAGTGGGAACACACTCGAGGCGAAGTAACAGTGTCAAGTCAACGGACTAAGCTGTACTCATGTCACCTGGGAACTGCTACCCGAGGATAGGTATAATACCCATCAGCAGTTCCCGACGAGTCCTGTCCGGTGTACTCATAACCTATGAGCACCTGCATACTATCTCCAGTACGACTTACTAATGACTGTAGGACAGACCATCTCCCCTGCTGGGATGAGAAGCGTATACACTAGTTTACTCTGGAGTATCGATGCCCCGTCTCGATAATCCTACGACTAGGGACCTGTATAAGGATGTTCTTATAGACTACCCAGCCCCCACTAGTGTGACTGCCATCACAACACTGGTAATCAAGAAAATATCCAAAGGGCTCTACTAATATGTATAAGCGATATGCTAAAATACATGCACATATTGAAGTAGAAACAAACCAAGTAGTATACTACCATTTTGAGCAAGACTGTCAATACAATTATGAATATCTTAAGCTACCATTAAGTAATATACAAACTATTATGATACAATAATGGCCTCTATGGCATACATCACTAACAATCTCCCACTTGCACTAGGTCCATGTACAGACGTATCCCAGACTTATCATCTCGATCAGCCTCTCGAACTGTATCTGAGGGATGGCCTTCGTGAGTGGATCTGCAGTGTTATTCTCTGTATCTACTCTCCTCACCTCGATCTCCCGACGATCTACAATCTCCCTGATCAGGTGGTACTGCCTCAAAATGTGTCTGGACTTCAGATGGGACCTGGGTTCCTTTGCTAAAGCTATAGCGCCGTTGTTGTCGCAATACAGTGGTATTGGATCAACAATGGTTGGAACCACCTGAAGTTCTGTAAGGAACATCTTCATCCAGACTGCTTCTTTCACGGCATCGCAAGCAGCTATGTACTCCGCTTTCATCGTCGAGTCAGCAACGGTGTCCTGTTTGGAGCTCTTCCAACAGACCATCCCTCCATTGAGGGTATAGATATAACCCGACATGGACTTGGAGTCATCCTTGTCACTCTGGAAGCTGAAGTTAGCAAATGCCTCTATCTGTAGGTCTTTTCCGCCATACACCAAGAACATCTCCATAGTTTTTCTCAGGTACTTGAGAATGTTGTTTACTTCTATCCAGTGCTTCTCCCCTGGGTTCGAATGATACCGGCTTACAACGCTCAATGCGTATGCTACATCTGGTCTGGCACACAACATCGCATACATTATAGAGCCTACCGCAGATGCGTAGGGTATAGATAACATGCGAGCCCTTTCCAAATCAGTCTTGGGAGACATCTCTTTGGAGAGGGTGATTCCATGACAAGCCGGTAGGTTACCGCGCTTTGAATCTTCCATACTGAATCTTTTCAGTATGGTGTCGATGTACCTTAACTGTGAAAGTCCCACTATCCGTTTAGATCTATCACGATAGATCTGGATCCTCAGAATGTAGGAGGCATCTCCCAGGTCCTTCATGGAGACCCTCTGTGACAAGAATCCTTTGACTGACTGTATCGTAGGGATGTCATTTCCTATCAAGAGAATGTCATCCATGTACAAGACGAGGAATACCACAGTTCTCCTTACAATCTTACTGTAAATGCATGGTTCATCTTGATTTTTGATAAAGTCGAATTCTTTGACTGTCTCATCAAAACAGATGTTCCAACTCCGCGATGCCTGCTTTACTCCATAAATGGACTTAAGCAACTTGCACACTTTACCGCTACTCCCACTCTGAATGAAACCCTCTGGCTGATCCATATAGACGCACTCTTCCAAATTACCATTTAGAAAAGCCGTTTTTACGTCTATCTGCCAGATCTCATAATCGTGGAAGGCAGCAAGGGAAAGAAGGATCCGAATGGATTTGAGCATAGCTACTGGAGAAAAGGTTTCGTCATAGTCCAAACTAGGTCTTTGATGAAAACCCTTTGCAACAAGTCTAGCCTTATAGGTTTCAACCTGTCCATCTAGACCAATTTTATTTCTGAAGATCCATTTGCAGCCTACGGATTTTACCCCTTCTGGTTCAATGTCCAAAGTCCAAACTTTGTTGGTGTACATGGACTCCATTTCGGTCCGCATTGCATCCAGCCATTTTACCGAGTCGCCGCTCTGAATGGCTTGCTGGAAGTTAGTAGGCTCATCATTTTCAATGGTGCAATCCTCTCGATCCCCGTCTATGAGAAAACCGTAGTATCTCTCGGGCGGATGAGACCGCCTACTATTGCTGCGGAGTGGCGCTGGGATGTTCAGTTCTTCTGAAACCTCTGGTTCTACCAAGCTTTCAGTAATAGCTTGTGGTTCTAGAATTTCTTCCAGTTCTATTGCGCTCCCACTTTTCTGATTTTCAAAAAATTCAGCTTCCAAGAAGTGGGGATGTTGAGAAACAAAAACCTTTTGTTCCTCTACGTAATAGAAAAGATACCGCCTGGAGTTCTTAGGGTATCCCACAAACTTTGTTTAAACGATATTTAAAGTATCGAAACCGAAATAATTCCAAAATAATACATGATATATTCCAGTTGCTGTCGAATTTTCAGAGTCTTCTAAATTTTTCTTAATCAATTGCAGAAGGCTATTTATGTTATAACTAGAACACTCTCAAAACACGAGCCCCAATTGCCAAAATGTGGCTGGCGTGATTGATGAAAAAATAGGCCTGGCCGATCCATTATTGGACTTAGGAGTTGAATTTTTTTGTGTGTTATGGTCTCTGGAATATTGGGTTTTTGGTATTGTTTGTTTTTTCCCATATTGCATATTGTGTTATCTTTAGTTTGGGGGCAATACGGAGTATTTCGAAGTCACTATTTTTAACACCGTTTAAAAGTTTTCAGTACATCCATTACTATCTACGACCGTGAATGTCAATAGAGCGGTATAAGTCGTATAACTGCTATATGTTCTTTTAGACGGTTTTGCGAACATGACATTCAAGTTGATGTTCTGTGTTGTGCTGAGGTTGTGGTTGGATTGTCATGGCGGATAGCCAGTGGTGCAATTATAGTTGTACAGTTCAGATTCATTTTTACATTTGATATTGCGGGGCGAGCGTTCGACATATGGACTGCCGTCTCTGGCAGTTTGTATATTATTTGTTTAGGGCACGACCGGGTTGAGGTCGATGTCACCCTTGTACATATTTTTTTATTTTCTGTACTAGGATTACCTCGTGGTGGAGTGCTCGAATAGCCGGATTCTAGAAGGCAACGGGACCGCATCTCATGGCATTGAGATGGAGGGGCCCTCACTCTCGAATTGGTGGGCTATTCACCGCACTCGTAGGGGGAATAGGTTGACCGACGGAGGGGTGCCTAAGTTACCGAATTCCGTGAAGCGTTGGGTGGCTCATTCACGTTGTTGATTGGGGTTGCATCACTTCTAGGATTAGCGAGTAACTTGGCTCACTCGCAAGGGTGTAGATTTTCATTGCACAGGCTATCCACACGATAGGGAACGTCGGGTCTCATTTGTGGCTCAAGTGAAACCCGAGGCTCCAGGATAATCCACCATTCTGTGTTGTTGGTTGAGATTCTGTGATGTTTCTTGTATCATGCCTGGGACAAATGTTATATATATTTATATATATACTAGTAGATGCTGTATATGTTTTGCACCAGCGCTAGTCCAGCCCTCGCTCTGCCGTTAGTTAAGTAACCTAACGGGTGATGACGGGGCCCAGTTGTTGGAGATAGTGCCCTCAGAGTCAATTATTGGATCACAGGCACGTGATTGCAATGATTGAGGGAGGACTTATCCCGGTAGGACAGTCTTACTCAAGATGATAGTATGCCATCTGGTTTATCTTTATCATCGTGTACTGCTTTAGGTGACCTGACAGGTCGCTATTACACGTTGATAGAGCCCCTAGGATTCTTGCTTGACTGCCAGCAGTATGAGGACGATCATATACGTGGGAGCTGGTAGTCCATAAGCACATCCTTAAATGGTCCCTAGTCGTAGGAGTTTCGAGACAGGGCATCGATACTCCAGAGTAGACTAGTGTATACAGTCGAGACCCCGACGAGGGGCGGTGGCCGGTCTCACAAGCCACTGGTGTCAATTGGTTCACCTAAGATGTATACAGGTGCTCATTGGGTTATGAGTACACCGGACAGGACTCGCCGGGAACCTGCTAGTTAGGATTATACCAGACGTCAGATAGCAGTTTCCTGGTGACATGTGTACAGGTTAGTTCATCGACCTGAGGATTGTCATTTGTCCCGTGTGAGTTCCCACTGTACTTTGATTACTACCCTACCACGCTCAAAGGAGACGTGCAAACAGGTTTTAGTTGGGTACAGTCCCGAGCCATATGGAGGGAGTGAGCGAATCTTCAGGGGTTCGTCTCTCCCGTTATTGGGGGTGAGGTCGCGATGTGTCTAGGAGAGCCATTACACGAAGTCCTTGGCCAAGGCAGGAGATTTATTGGTAGGTATTCCAGTAGTATCTCAGGGTGTTCTGGGCTACACTCCAACACGACTTCTACCGCTTTTGGGGGTCTGAATTTTACCAACCCCATAAGCCCGCCATGCGATGCTTATAGACGAACAGACCGGACTGTACAGATATTGTCACTGACAGGCTCAGTAGGGTGTCAGGATGAGTTCGCTCATCGACGTCCCTTTTGGTCAATACCTGGTAGCCCGTTACGTATAAGCTAATATCTCTGACGTGCTAGTGGTTAAATCCACAACCAAAGTATTGACGAGTCTTTAGAGTCCCCCACAGACCAGTTTCTCAAGTTTCGGGCGAAACGCTGTAGAGGCCGTATGGAGATATGGCAGGGTTCGATCAGATACGTGCGGTATTGCACGGATCATGATCGGACGGAAAATACTTGTGGGCTTTGGTTTAAGCAGGATCCTAGTATTGCACAGTGTAGATTTTGTCTCAGTGCATTTGTAATCGGTCGGAATACAAATGCGGGTGTTTATACACAGTTGCGGGGTTTTCCTGTAATTTATTACGGGATCAGTTTTTGGAGTTGCCAGTTTCTTTTCCGTTTCGGCCAATTTTCTTTGTATCTTTCATTGGCCGAAGTTTGGTGGAGGAGGGCTTATTTGCATTTGTGCAAATAAGCAATTTGGAGGATTGTTTTTGCATATTGTTGTGTCATGATCACTTTACTTTCTTCAGTCATCATTGCTTGTCTTGTAGTATCATGATGGCATGACTTTTTGGTGATGGGAGTTGATTTGTTCTTGGAGTGTTGGATTATGGTTGTGATCATTTGACTTCATGATTATCATTATTCCCTTGCATTATTATCCCTCACTTGGCTCACTCCTCTCCCTTGATGAAAAGTGGCCGGCCATTTCCCTTGTGGGGGTTGACACAATTTTTGGGGTGCCATTTTCATCTCATATTTGCTTGCAAAATTCTTTTGGTTCACCTCTAAAGTTTACAATTCATTTTCCTCCACCATATACATAGCCACTACAACCCCTAGAGACAAAAGATTTCTACAGTCAACCTACAGCAAACCTTGGGCACGTCGACTCGCCAACTTCGTGCCTGAGTTGCCTCGGACCAGAGGTGGGAGCCCGTAAAAGAAGCCGGCGATGTGGTGCCCTTTCGGCGACGTGATGGAGACCGGAGATTCCGCGGGAGATCGGGATGACGATGAGAAGACCGGAGCGTATGGATCACTCGGTATATCTCTCTACCCATTCTCTTGATTGCTAGGACTAGATTAATGGCACGATCCGGTTTTACAGTGCGCGGTGGTGCCGGTTCAAAAAATTAAAGTAAATCATCGCTTCCGCATTCCGGCGTCGGATTGACGGCCGGGGCGCCCCCGTGCACTTACAGTGGTATCAGAGCCTCGCCATTAACCTAGTCTAGCTTGGTCTAATGTGTTTACACTTCCGATCGAACAAATGTTCCAAAACCGCGTTTTTCAAAACATCAGTTTTCTGTCGAAATATTTTTGGCGCGAAATTTTTTTCAGGTAGTTGCAGAATACTGTGCAGGAAATTCTAAGCACTCTGTGAAAATTTGGTCGCGTGATCTAACTATACCACCGCGGAACCGCGGCCAAACCCATGCTTGGGCCGCGGTTCCGCCGCCATTTAGCCTCCTCACTGGACCAATTTTTTTACAGAGGGTCTTGGACAGGGAAATAGGGGTTTTGGAATATTATTTTTTGGGCCCAGATTTCTTTAAGTGCTACAGTAGTTCTTGGGGCCCACTTGGTAATATTTGATCGATCGAATTTTTTAAATATGTTAGTTCACAGTATTTACATTATATCTACAACCGTGAATGTCACTTGATCGGTAAATCCTGTCAAACTGCTATAGCCCGGTTAGACGGATTTGCGAACGTGACATTCACGTTGATGTTCTGTGTTTGTGCTGTGCTGTTGCGGATTGGTCGTGGGGGATAGCCTGGATGCAATGCTAGTACAGTTTTTGTTGTATTATGTACATTTGATATTGCGGGGCGAGCGTCCGACATGTGGATTGCCGTCACTGCCTGTTTGTATTATTCTTTTGGGGCACGACCAGGTTGCGGTCGATGTACCTGTTGTATGTATATTTTACTTTCTGTACTAGGATTGCCTCGCGGAGGGGTGCACGGGTAGCCGGGTTCTAGAGGGCAACGAGCCCGCATCTCATGGCATTGAGACGGAGGGGGCTTCACTCTAGAATTGGCGGGCTATTCGCCGCACTCGTAGGGGGTACAGGTTGACCCAGGAGGGGTGCCCAAGTTACCGGATTCCGTGAAGTGCTGGGTGATCCATTCAAGTTGCTGAAGGGGGCTGCCTCGCTTCAGGTTTTGGCGGGTAACTTGCCGCGCCCGTAGGGGTCTAGGATTTCATTGCACAGGCTATCCACACGACCAGGGGAACGTCGGGTTTCAGCGGCTCTGTGAAACCCGGGGATCCCAGATATCTGTATTGTTCTGTGATGGTGTACATTTCTGTGATGTTGCATTTTATCACGCCTTGAGCGAAATATTAAATATTGATATATATACTAGTAGATGTTGTATATGTTTTGCATCCGCGCTAGCCCAGTCCCCGCTCTGTCGTTAGTTAGCTTACCTAACGGGTAATGACGAGACCCAGTGGCGAATGCGGATGGCATTTACGTACGTCATTATTTTCGTTCTTTATTGGTATGATCAATTGATGGGACTGCGTTGATTCAGATCAATGCAAGTTAAAAACAAGCCTAATATGATGTTGTTGGAATATTTTTCAAAAAGCTGTTATTGCAAGGGCGTTCTCTTTGTTTAGCACAGTGGTATTCAGTTGGAATATCCTGCTCCTCAGTCGACGAGGAAAGGGCCGAGATCCCTTCACCGGGAGTGACCCCTTGGACAAAAGTTTGCGTCAGGGCAATAACTTCTCTATAGCCGATTACTTTTGCTTTGCATCGTGGTATTCATTTGGAATATCCTGCACCTCATTCTGCGAGGAAAGAGCCGAGATCCCTTCACCGGGAGTGACCTTTTTAGCAAAGGTTTCGTCACTATATTTTTAAAAGCTATCCGTTCCTTCAACGATATCAAGTTCATTACGTTAAAGGTTTTCGCCAGAAACCATTCGTAGCCCTCCATCATTTTAGTTAAATATTCGGTAGTATTCAAGCTATGTATTTTGACCTCACGCCAAGGCATAGTGATTGGTAGCTGCCGGATATTTATCTGTTGCATAGATAGATGCGTTGGTTTAGGACAGTCGTACTACTATTTTGGCCTACGTCAAGGTTATGTACGGGTGGGTTCAAATTAACCTGGACAATGATGGGTAGAACTTGACATGTGACTTATGATATTTTGACCTCACGCCAAGGTCATAAGAGCATAGGGCAAAAATCACATCGGGAGTTTCTAAAGAAACTGAAACTTGCTAGATATGCACATACCTTCTGGAGTGTGATGACGTGAGCGGATTCCGTCACGTTATCATGCGGTGATAGTTGGATCCCGATTCCCACTGATGAGTTGGTTTACTCCTCGGGTGATCCCGACTAATTCTTCTTTCAGGTTTGGAGAAGAATTTGAGGTTACAGTGGGAGGTTTTCAGATTAGATAAATTGGTAACCATTCTGATCTAGGTTAGAGTGCACGCTGAGTGTTTCTTCTCCCTCTCTCTTTGGCAGCGACCAATGACCCGACCTTAGACTATGACTCAGTGACCAAGTTGACCGAAACTTCTTAAACACTGGTTTTTGGATTGTCAAAGTTGCAAACCTCATTGCCACTCCTACTTTTACCCTTTTCTCCAGGACACCCCGTATTACTGCGAACGTCCACTTCCATTGGACAAAACCATCGTATGGTTATATACGAATTCGAAGGAATTTATTCGAGGATGGTTTCCGGTTCTGGAGAAAACGAGTAGGACTATTCAGTTGTCTTTTCCTTTTACCTTCTCTCAGGTTGCGAGTACTCCTTGGTTTAGGAGATAGTTCACCTATTACGCAAATTGGATAGTCTTCTTCCAAACCATAGGCAGGTGCCAACCGGTAGGGAATGAAGAAAACCAATTAGCCTAACGATGGTGTACAGAAGGTATTAAGTTAAGACAAAGAAAGGGATTAGAAGGTGGGCAAAGTAAATTGCGACTGATATTCACGACCAAACCAAATATTTCATTACCACTCCCACTTCACCTTTGTATTTCTCCAGGACACTCCGTATCACTACGAAGATCCATAGATATTTGGATATTTCATCGTATGGTTATATACGAACTCGAAAGGAACTTGTTCCAGTTCGGGGATGGATTCTGGTTCAGGAGAAATAGGAATAAGGTTTATTCAGGTGTCTTTTATCTTCACCTTCTCTCGCATTGCGAGTGCTCCTAGGATTAGGACAGTACACCTATTATGCTTATTGGATAGTCTTCTTCCAAACCATAGGCTGGTGCCGAACGGTAGGGAAGAAAGAAAACCATTTGGCCTAAAGGGGTGTGCAGAAAGTAATGACTAAAGACATATGAAGGGATTTGGAGAGGTGACAAAGAAATATACGGTTACAGTTGTGAATCTGGATAATGGAAGAGGCATTACTAGGAATACCGGGATACCCCATCGAAACATTTCAATGTTTCAGTTTCACTGTGTACTGTTAAAAGAAAACTGATTTCCCAATTAGCCCTTGCTCCAGGGTATGTATTTACCAGGTATAATTCTCACATCTGTATGGTTTTACAGATGATGAGTGGGAGTAAGCTATTGGGAATTAGGTGATTATCCTCATTATATCGGAATTCGCTGTAATTGGTGATATTTGAGGAAATCGCCTGGGCTGTTTGCCGGACGGCAAATGTTTGGTTTTGAATATCCGTTATTATGCACCAATTTCAAATTGATATATCTGTACGTCTATTTTCATAGAGTGAGATGTACCTTTTTGAAATTATGTCGATGACATTTACCTATATCAGTTGATGGTTAGGTAAGGAGCATTAAACATCGGTGTAATTCTTCATAACCATAGTACAGTTTTCAACCTACGACGCACAGGGTTTGAGTTATTAGACTCAAGGGACTTATACAGAGTACTGTATATTGTCCAATATCCATCAGGACAGAAGGGTTGGTACTCGTACTATATTCTGTTTACTTATGACTTCTCTAGATCTTAGACATGTGTTTCGTAGAAATGCATGTTCTGAGTTTTGAGAAGTTATAGGTGTATGAATAAAGTAGAGAACCAGGTGTTGCAAGTTTCGAAGATGTAGATACTTGTGTGTGGTATTCAGTTGATAGTAATGATTAAGAGAACTTGCTTCTCTTTCGGGTTACTCATAATTGGAAGCATTCCTAAGTTGAGTAACGCTGAAAGGCCTCTTTCCATTTAGTTGACATGCACTGGAGACAGCTGCATGATTTGAATCTGGTTCAATTAAATCAGTGCCTCTGGTCCTATATTGGATATAGAACAGTTCGTATCTTAACGATGTTAAGGTACGGGGAGTTGTCCGGCTTATGCTTAAAACCAGACTCTGGATAACTGAAGGCACGTTTCTGTAATGGCTGTTTGTGGGTTGACCCAGGCTATGACGAGGGTTGACTTTCTACCATCTGGAAGATCAATAGTAATATTGTTCTAGACTCGCCACAGTTTTAATAAAAATGGATTTTTTCAGAAAACAGTAGTGGGAGTATGGTAGAACTGGAAGTGATTCCAGAACCGCAAACGATTACAGAAAATTTAGTAAGAACCTAAAGATTCAATCTGGTTTGACATTCCATTGGCCACTCCGCAGATACGGTGGGTAACCTCAGGCACCCGAGAGGTACTCCGGTAGCCTCAATGACGGTGACAGAGAGGTTCTTGTTTACCCAGACTAGCCATTGCTGTTGTTCCAGATTGTGAGACCCGGCAGGAGGATGACTATAGCGTCGTTCTAAACTAGCTTTAGAAGTGTACGTCTATATGACTTTGCCAGAGGGTTGTCGTAGTCAGTGGGAGCAGCGGAAGCATTGGTGGACAGGTGGCTTATGTTTATTTATAGACTAAAGCAGATATAGCAGAGATAGATCATCTATTTTTGATGCGACAGTCATAGGTTTGACTTCATCAGAATAGGGGATGGATCTGTTAAGAAAGTAGTAGGGTGTGATGTCCTGATATTTGGATGACATACACAGAGTAGGAAGTGAAATTCCTATACTACGGTTGGTTATACTTTGGTTGTCACACAGTAGTTTCTCCACATGGGACTTGGATATAATATCAAGACATTCTGTTTACTAGATCTATAGTTTTAGATCTAGATTTGGGTAGTTTTCCAATCTGGGTACTTAGACAGCATTCTATGAGTATTTAGAATGGACGACTCCATGCACGGTAGTGTACCTGCAGATGATGGAGTCACCCTCTCTAAATGTGTCTTACAGACTAAAGGGGAGAGGGATGTGCATAATTGGCAGATCACTTGCTTAGGCAATTGAGTCAATCATGAGATGTCAAGTATCACACCAGATGTTGTTCTTGCAGTAGATGCAATAAGTTGATATTGATCCAATCGTGGAGAAACAATCGGAAGCAGTATTAGAACATAAGTGGATGTTCTAGGGATATGATAACGACAGCCTCGTTCAGGAGACAGTTATCATTCCAGGCTTCCAAGGTGACCTGGACGGCAGGGAGACCGTCAGAGTTAAAGTTTTCCCTCTGACGAGGGGCAGTATTTTGGACAGGTGGTCCAAGGGGATACTGAGGGAGGCATGGCGCTGGATACTGATTAAGTTCAGATGATGATACAGTCTATGAAGTTTGGATTTGGAGTTCATTTATGAGCTAGGTCCCATCAGACATCCAGACACATTCTAAGACAGGTATTGCTCATTTTGGGAGATGGCTTTCTCCGAGAACTTGAGATATAGAGAGACATAGAAAGAAACATCAAAGCGGATCCACTTGCTGAGGCTATTCCTCGAACGCAATAGTTTCGCAAACGGGATTTGTGAGACTGACTACTAGAGGAGTTGGGTGTTCGGTATCACACGGGCTGTGAGTATGCGACATCGCAATAATTAGCCTTGAGTGCAAGTGGGAGATTGTTGGAGATAGTGCCCTCAGAGTCAATTATTGGATCACAGGCACGTGATTGCAATGATTGAGGGAGGACCTATCCCGGTAGGACAGTCTTACTCAAGATGATAGTATGCTATCTGGTTTATCTTTATCATCGTGTACTGCTTTAGGTGACCTGACAGGTCGCTATTACACGTTGATAGAGCCCCTAGGATTCTTGCTTGACTGCCAGCAGTATGAGGGCGATCATATACGTGGGAGCTGGTAGTCCATAAGCACATCCTTAAATGGTCCCTAGTCGTAGGAGTTTCGAGACAGGGCATCGATACTCCAGAGTAGACTAGTGTATACAGTCGAGACCCCGAAGAGGGGCGGTGGCCGGTCTCACAAGCCACTGGTGTCAGTTGGTTCACCTAAGATGTATACAGGTGCTCATTGGGTTATGAGTACACCTGACAGGACTCGCCGGGAACCTACTAGTTATTATTATACCAGACGTCAGATAGCAGTTCCCTGGTGACATGTGTATAGGTTAGTTCATCGACCTGAGGATCGTCATTTGTCTCGTGTGAGTTCCCACTGTACTTTGATTACTACCCTACCACGCTCAAAGGAGACGTGCAAACAGGTTTTAGTTGGGTACAGTCCCGAGCCACATGTAGGCAGTGAGCGGATCTTCAGGGGTTCGTCACTCCCGGTATTGGGGGTGAGGTCGCGCTGTGTCTAGGAGAGCCATTACACGAAGTCCTTGGCCAAGGCAGGCGATTTACTGGTAGGTATTCCAGTAGTATCTCAGGGTGTTCTGGGCTACACTCCGACACGACTTGTACCGCTTTTGGGGGTCTGACTTTTACCAACCCCCTAGGCCCGCCATGCGATGCTCATAGATGAACGGACAGGACTGTACGGATATTGTCACTGACAGGCTCAGTAAGGTGTCAGGATGAGTTCGCTCATCGACGTCCCTTTTGGTCAATACCTGGTAGCCCGTTACGTATAGGCTAATATCTCTGACGTGATAGTGGTTAAATCCACAACCAAAGTATTGACGAGTCTTTAGAGTCCCCCACAGACCAGTTTCTCAAGTTTCGGGCGAAACGTTGTAGAGGCCGTATGGAGATATGGCAGGGTTCGATCAGATACGTGCGGTATTGCACGGATCATGATCGGACGGAAAATACTAGTGGGCTTTGGTTTAAGCCTGATCCTAGTATTGCACAGTGTAGATTTTGTCTCAGTGCATTTGTATTCGGTCGGAATACAAATGCGGGTGTGTATACACATTTGCGGGGTTTTCCTGTAATTTATTACGGGATCAGTTTTTGGAGTTGCCAGTTTGTTTTCCGTTTCGGCCAATTTTCTTTGTATCTTTCATTGGCCGAAGTTTGGTGGAGGAGGGCTTATTTGCATTTGTGCAAATAAGCATTTTGGATGGTTGTTTTTGCATATTGTTGTGTCATGATCACTTGACTTTCTTTAGTCATCATGGCTTGTCTTGTAGTATCATGATGGCATGACTTTTTGGTGATGGGAGTTGATTTGTTCTTGGAGTGTTGGATTATGGTTGTGATCATTTGACTTCATGATTATCATTATTCCCTTGCATTATTATCCCTCACTTGGCTCACTCCTCCTCTCCCTTGATGAAAAGTGGCCGGCCATTTCCCTTGTTGGGGTTGACACAATTTTTGGGGTGCCATTTTCATCTCATATTTGCTTGCAAAATTCTTTTGGTTCACCTCCAAAGTTTACAATTCATTTTCCTCCACCATATACATGGCAACTACAACCCCTAGAGACAAAAGAGTTCTACAGTCAACCTATAGCAAACCTTGGGCACGTCGACTCGCCAACTTCGTGCCTGAGTTGCCTTGGACCAGAGGTGGGAGCCCGTAAAAGAAGCCGGCGATGTGGTGCCCTTCCGGTGACGTGATGGAGACCGGAGATTCCGCGGGAGATCGGGATGACGACGAGAAGACCAGAGCGTATGGATCACTCGGTATATCTCTCTACCCATTCTCTTGATTGCTAGGACTAGATTAATGGCACGATCCGGGTTTATAGTGCGCGGTGGTGCCGGTTCAAAAAGTTAAAGTAAATCATCGCTTCTGCATTCCGGCGTCGGATTGACGGCCGGGGCGCCCCCGTGCACTTACACCAGTGGGGAATGCTGATGGCATATAGGTATATTTTATTTTCGTTCCTTTTTCTGGTGTGATATGTTTAATTCATGGGACTGCATTAATTCCGATTAATGTAAGGAAAACAATCCTATATGATGTTGTTGGTACCAGGTTTTTAAAAAAAATGACATTAAAGACATTTCTTTTTGCTTTGCACAGTGGTATTCGGTTATGAATATCCAGCACCTCATTCGACAAGGTAAGAGCCGAGATCCGTTCATCGGGAGTGACCTCTTGAGCAAAATTTTACATCATCATAATAACTTCACTATAGTCAATTCTTTTGCTTTGCACAGTGGTATTCGGTTATGAATATCCAGCACCTTATTCGACGAGCCAAAAGCCGAGATCTCTTCATCTGGAGTGACCCCATGAGCAAAAGTTTACGTTATCGTAATAACTTCACTATAGCCGATTCTTTTGCTTTGCATCGTGGTATTCATTTTGGAATATCCTGCACCTCATTCGATGAGGAAAGAGCCGAGATCCCTTCATCGGGAGTGACTTTTTAGCAAAAGTTTGCGCCACTATATATTTCTAAAACCACTTGGATTCCTTCAACGATATCAAGTTCATTACATTAAAGGTTTTTCACCAAAAAACAGTCATAGCCCTCCGTCATTTCTTACAGGTATTACTTAGTATTCATGCTGTGTATGTTGACCTCTGTCAAGGCACAGTGCTTGGTAGCTGGGTAATGCTTGTTTTTGCATAGATATGCGATAATTTAGGACGGTCGCACGGTCATTTTGCCCTTTGTCAAGGACACATGCGGGTAGGTGTAAGTTAATCCAGGACAACGATGGGTTGAACTTGACTTGTGACTTATGATATGTTGACCTCTGTTAAGGTCGTAAGTTGCTTGGGGTAAAAAATCACATCGGATGTTTCAAACATACAAGAAACTTGCAAAGCATGTGCATACCTTCTGTAGTGTGGTGACTTGAGTGGCTTCCATCAAGTTATCATGCGATGATAGTTGGATCCCAATTCCCACTGTTGAGTAGGTCTTACTCCTCGGGTGATTTTAGATGATCCCAACTAATTCTCTTTTTGGGTTTGGAGGAGAATTCGAGGATACAGTAGGAGACATCCTAATTAGATAAAGTGATAACCATTCTGATTTAGGTTAGAGTTCACGCCGATTGTTTCTTTTATCTCTTTCTCTCTCTGGCAGTGACCATGGCCCAACCCTAGACTAAATACTCATGAACTAAGTTAACCGAACCTTCCTAAAAAACTTTGGCTTTTGGCTTTTCATTGTCGCATATATCACTGCCGCTCCTACTTTTCACCTTTACATTTCTCCGGAACATTCTGTATCACTACGAAGATCCACATTTATTGGATACTCCATCGTATAGTTACATATGAACTCGAAGAAACATGTTTCAGGTCGAGGATGGTTTCCGGTTCTGGAGAAATAGAATAGGATTATTTGATTGTCTTTTCCCTTTACCTTCTCTCAGGTTGCGAGAGCTCCTAGGATTAGAAAAGTACACCTATTGCGCTTATTGGGTAGTCTTCTTCCAAACCATAGGAACGTGTCGAAAGGTGTAGAAAGAAGAAAACCAATTAGCCTATGTGTGGTGTACAGAAGGTAATAAGTAAAGACATATAAAGTGATTAGAGTAAGGGCAAAGGAAATTGCAACTACTATCATTCAGGAAAAAACCGCGTGTACCCCTGCCACTCCTACATCCACTTTGGATTTCTCCAGAACACTTCCTATCACAACGAAGATCCATAATGCTTGGATATGCCATCATATAGTTACATACGAACTCGAAGGAACTTGTTTCAGTTCGAGGATGGATTACGGTTTGGGAGAAATAGAATAGGATTATTCAGTTTTCTTTTCCCTTTACCTTCTCTCAGGTTACGAGGGCTCCTGGTATTAGGAGAGTACACCTATTAAGCTTATTGGATAGTCTTCTTCCAAACCTTAGGCTGGTGCCGAATGGTAGGGAAGGAAGAAAACCAATTAGCCTAAAGATGGTGTACAGAAGGTAATAAGTAAAGACATATAAAGGGATTGGAGTGAGGGCAAGGAAGCATATGGTTACAGTCATGAATCAGGATAGTGGAAGAGGCATTACTAGGAATATCAGGATACCCCTTCGAAACATTTTCTTGTTTCGGTTTTACTATGCGGTGTTAATTGAAAATTGTTTTCCCAATTAGATTCTGATTCTAGGGTATGCATTTACCAGACTTGATTCCCACATCTGTATAGCGTTACTGATGATGAGTAGGAGTAAGATATTGGGATTGTTTTCCTATTTTGATTCAGACTCCAGGATATGTATTTACCAGATTTGATTTTCACATATATATGGCGTTCCAGATGGTGAGTGAGAGTAAGATATTGGGAATTGGGTGATTAGATCCTCTCTCTCTCTCTATATATATATATATCATAATTCTTTGTAATTGGTGATATTTGAATAAATCACCTGGGTTTTGCCTGACAGCAAATATTTGGCTTTGAATAGCTGTTGTTATGAACCAATTTCAAACTGATATATATGTACGTTTATTTTATTAAGTGAGATATAACTTTTTGAAATTATTTCTTTCATATTTACTTATATCAGTTGGTGATTAGGTAAGGTGCATTCAACTAAGGTATCATTCTTCTTAACCATAGCACAGTTTTCAACTTACGACGCACAGGGTTTGAGTTATTAAACTCAGGGGACTTATACAAAGTATTGTATATTGTTCGGTGTCCATTAGGACAAAGGGGTTGGTACTCGTACTATATTCTGTTTACTTTTGACTTCTATACTTTTAAACAAGTATTTTGTTGAAATACAAGGTCCAAATTTTGAGAAGTTATAGGTACAAGAATAAAGTAGAAAACTATATGTTGCAAAGTATCAAGATTCTTCAAGGTGATAAAAAATGTAGATACTTTTGCTAGGTATCCATTGTAAGTAATGGTTTTGAGAACTGGCTTCTCTTTCGGGTTACTCATGTATAGATGCATTCATTGATGAGTAATGCCGACTGGCCTGCTTCTATTAAGTTGATATGCACTGGAGACAGCTACATGATTTTTGAATCTGGTTCCAATTAAATTAGTGCCTTAGTTTCAATAGTGGATATAGAATGGATCATATCTTAAAGATGTTAAGGTATATGGAGTTCTCCGGCTTATGCTTAAAACCATAATCCGGATAAACTCAAGGCATGTTTCAGTAATGGCAGTTTGTGGATTATCCCGGGCTTTAACGAGGGTTAACATTCTATCATCTGGAAGATCAATAGTTATATTGTTCTTGACTCGCCACAGTTTTAGTAAAATAGATCCTTTTCAAGAAAACATTAATGGGAATATGGTAGAACTGGAAGTGATTTCAGAATCACAAACGATTACTGAAAATTTAGTAGAACCTACAGATTCAATTGGTTTCGACGATCCTTTAGCCACTCCGCAGATTCGGTAGGTAACCTCAGACACTCAAGAGGTACTTCGGTCCTCTTAGAGACGGTGACTGGGATCTTCTTGTTTACCCAGACTTGCCATTGCTGCTGTTCTAGACTATAAGAACCGATAGGAGGATGAGTATAACGTCGTTCTAAACTAACTAAAGAAGTGCACGTGTATATGACTCTGCCAGAGCGTTGTTGTAGTCAGTAGGAGCAGCGGAAGCATAGTGGGCAAGTAGTTATGTCTATTTATAGACTAAAGCAGATACAGTGGAAATAGATCATCTATTTTTTATATGACAGCCATAGATTTTGACTTCATCAAAATAGGAGATGGATCTGGTAAGAAGGTAGTAGAGAGTGATGTCCAGATATTTGGATGACATGCACTTGATAGGGAGAGATCTTCCTATAATACGATCGGTTATATACTGTGGTTGTCACAAGGTGTTTCTCCACATAGGATATGGATAAAATATCAGGGATTCTGGTCACTAGATCTATGGTTTTAGATCTAGATTTGGGAAGTGTCCAAATTTGGGTACTTTGACATTATTCTAATGGTGTTTTAGAATGGACGACTCCTGACATGGTGGTGTACCCGCAGGTGATGGAGTCACCCTCTCTAAAGAGATGTCTTCTAAACTGATGAGGAGAGGGATTTACAGGATTGACATATCACTTGCTTAGGTAATTGAGTCAATCATGAGATGTCAAGTACAACACCAGATATTGCTTTTGCACAAAGCATATATATTAATCCAATCCTGGAGAAATGTTGGGAAGCAATTATGAACATAAGTGGATGTTCTTGGGATATGGTAACGGCAGCCTCATTCGGGAGATTGTTATCATTTCAGGCTTCCAAGGTGACCTGGATGACAGAGTGGCTCTCTGAGTTATAGTTTTCCCTCTTTTAAGGGACAGTATGTTGGACAGGTGGTCCAAGCAGATACTGTGGAAGGCATGGCGCAGGATACTGATTAAATTCAGTGGATGATACAGTCTAAGAAGTTTGTTGGATTTGGAGTTTATGAATTGGGTCCCATCAGATATCCGGACAAATTCTAAGACAGGTATTGCTCATTTCAGGAGATAGTCTTTCTCCGTAAAGTTGAGATATATAGAGATTTAGAAAGAGACAATGGAGTAGATCCACTCACTGGGGCTATTTCTCGAATACAATAGGTTCACAAACTAGCTTTGCAAAACTGATTAGTAAAGAAGTTGGGTGTTCGGTATCACACGGGCTGTGAGAATGCGACACTGCAATAATTATCCTTAAGTGCAAGTGGGAGATTGTTGACTACAGTGCCCTCAAGTCAATTATTGAATCGCAGACATGCGATTGCGATGATTGAGGGAAGACCTATACGGATAGAACAGTCTTACACAAAATGATAGTATGCTATCTGGTTTGTATTTATCATCATGTAGATGCTTTATGTGGTATTACAGATCACTATTACATGTTGATAGAGCCTATAGGATTCTTGATTGACTACCGGCATTATGATACCGGTTATATACGTGGGAGCTGGACGGTCTATAAGCACATCCTTAAATGTCCCTAGTCATGGGAGTTTCGAGATTGGGCATCGATACTCCAGAGTAGACTAGTGTATACTGATCGAGACCCCGACGAGGGGCGGTGGCCAGGTCTCACAAGCCATTGGTGTTAGTTTGTTCACCTAAGATAGTATACATGTGCTCATTGGGTAATGAGTGTTGGGTTACCTTAACGCCGTAGCCATCATCCATGGCCGTTTGTGGAACAAATTTTTTTCTACCAAAGTAAAAACGGCGCTAGAATAACCCAGTAAACCGGATCTAACCATAAACCTAACTAGCTAAGTTAAGGAGCTAACTACTATGATAAGAAAACCTTATCAAGAAATCCGTGTCCTTCGATCTTCATTCCTCATCATATGTTCCATGTGACCTCCTTGAACAAGCTAGATCTTCATTTGTTGCTCCATCAGTTCTCCGCGATCGATCTTGCTCTCCGGTACTCCTTTGTCTTAGATGATCCACTTGAGGGATGTGATCCATAGCTCTTGCTCCATACTAAATGTCAAGTGGAGCAACCAGAGAACTTGGGTTGCTAATCTAAGGAGTCTAGGATGTAGTGTGAGGTTCTAAGTGTTTTACTATCTCTATCTTGCCTCCTCTTTTGTTTCTTAACACATGAGAGTGTAGAGAGGAGGAAGATGATGATGCTCAAGAGAAGGAGATGAGGGTGAAGCAAAATGGTGAGAGCACAAAAATGAGGCAACCATGTGAGAGAAAACCACTCACTATGGTTTTGTGAAACAATATCCATGAATAAACAATATAACCATGCTTCAATAGTTGCCAACATTGAATTAATAACTCATTTGTCAACTATTGAAGCCATGGTTCTCACCATATCCCCCTCTCCTTCACTTTACACTTCATTTCCAATTATGAATAAATAGAAAAAAAAACATGATGAGGTGTCCACCTTATAGAATGTTATCCGTAATAAAATACGGATTACAGTCTACTGTATATACATAGCTGCATTCGGATAAAAACACGAATGTCCAAAGAGATAGAATAACACGAAGAACATAATACTAGAATATACATATCGAAATACATATATGTAAATTATCAAATCTATACCTGATTTAATAATCCGGCTCAAACCCGAGCCGGCTAGTATTACCAACTGTCCAATCGAAAGTCATGGTACAAAGTACATCAATCGATCAGAACCCTGCACGTATCCAATACGGCTACTACATCATTTCTCCTGAACCAGGGAAACCCTCTGTGTGGGACTCTAAAGACTCGACAGTACGCCGGCAGTGAGTTACTGGATAAATCTATAACCACAAGCACGTCAGCGGCACTAGCTGTATATAACGGCTACCCGGGTACCTTTCGAAAAGAAAGGCCGACTAGCAAACGCATCTGGATCCCTACTGAGCCTATCTGTGACAATCTCCGTACAGTCCGGTCTCTTCGTCTGAGAGTATCGCATACCGGGTCTAGGGGGTGGTAAACATCAAACCCTAATTACCCGATAATTCGTGTTGATTTGGCTCAGGACCAATCCGGGAAACAACTGATCAGCCTATCAGTAAATCCTAACTGCCTTGGCGAAGGTCCTATGGTCCTGACCAATCGAACATAGTACGATATCGACTCCCTATACTGGGAGAAACGAATCCCCGACAATCGCTCACTGCCTCCATATAGCTCGGGACTATACCCAACCAAAACCTATTTGCATGATTTAGTAGAGCCGTTGTAGGGTAGTTATCAAAGAACTGTGGGAACTCACACGAGACAAATGATGATCTCAGGTCTAAAGACTAACCTGTACTCATGTCACCTGAGAACTTCCATCTGACGATAGGTATAGTACTATCTGGAAGTTCTCAGCGAGTCCGTCCTGTATACTCACACCCAGTGAGCACCTGCATACGATCTTAGGTGCAAAAGACCAATGGTTGCGGGACCGTACCATCGCCCCTTGTCAGGGTCTAGAAACGTATACACTAGTCTACTCCGGAATATTAATGCCCAATCTCGATACTCCCATGACTAGGGACCTTTTAAGGATGTGCGTACCGACTACCCAGCTCTCACAACTTTGATTGCCATCATAACGCAGGTAGTCTAGAAACGATCCTACGGGCTTTATCAACATGTATGAGTGATACGTAATAGAAAGTAAAACATATGGAAAGATAAAGACAAACCAGATAGCATACTATCATATCGAGCAAGACTGTATTGTACATATATATGTCCAAGCATCCACATGTATACATATACAATAATGACCTCTAGGGAATATATATCCAACAATCTCCCACTTGCACTAAGGCCATATATTGGCGTACCGAATACACAACGTCTACTCTAGGGCCAAATGTTGGCGTATCGCATACCCAACATCACAAAAGGTCTCTCGTGCTTGAGGAAGGGCCTTAGTGAATGGATGTGCTGTGTTGTCTTTTGTGTCCACTCTCTGCACCGCGATCTCCCGGCGATCAATGATCTCCCTGATTAAGTGATACCGCATCAAGATGTGCCTGGATTTCTGATGGGACCGTGGTTCCATCGCTAAAGGATAGCTCCATTGTTGTCGCAATACAAAGCTATTGGGTTAACAACCGATTGAATTTTTAGGAATATGTATGCCCTAGAGGCCATTATTGTTGATATAGTAGATGCTTGGACGTATATATAAAGGACTTTCTTGATTGACATGATAGTATGCTATCAGGTTACCTTTATCTTAACATGTAGACTGGTATTTATATACTGTCTGTCTCTTACATGTTGATAAAGCCCTTAGGATATGTACTTGACTACCAGGATTATGATGAGATCATATTAGTGGGGCCAGGGTGGTCTAAAAGTACTTCCTTTAACTGCTCCTAGTCGAGGGGATATCGAAACAAGAGCATCGATATTCCAAAGTAGACTAGTGTGTATGTTTCTTGTCCCTTGGAGGGCGATGGTTGATCCCACAACCATTAGTGTATGACATCAAAGATTGTACACAGGTGCTCATTAGAGAATGTGTACACCGAACGGATTAGCCGAGGACTCCTAGTTGGTATTATACCTATCGTCAGATAGCAGTCCTCTGGTGACACTGGTACAAGTTAGTCTGTAAACCCGAGATCGTCATAGAGTCTTGTGTGGCTCCCACTGTGCTTTGATTTCCTCCCTACCACGCTCAAAGGAGACATGCAAACAGGTTGATTTTGGGTACAGTCCCGAGTCATATGGAGGCAATAAGCGATAGGAGGGGTTTCGTCTCTTTCGGTATTGGGGGTTGATGTTGCGCTATGCTCGATTGGCTGTAACTGGAAGTCCCTGGCCAGGGCTGCTGCTGAGATTTACTGATAAGAGTTATCAATAGTTTCTCGAACCGTTATAGACCAGACATAGACATGACTTATCACGTTACTGGGGTCTGACGTTTACCACCCCTAGATATGATTTGCGACATATCAGACGAAGAGACCGGACTGAACGGTTGTGCTACTGATAGGCTTCATGGAGAGTATGGACAAGCTTGCTTGTTGATATTCATATCGCTCAATACTCGGGTAGCCGTTACGTCCAGCTAGTACCGCTGATGGCTTGTAGGTGACTGATGTGATCATCACCTACTGCTGGCGTATTGATGAGTCTTTAGAGTCCCATACAGAAGTTCCCTGGTTCAAGCTAAACGAAGTATGACACATATGTGATATGTGTGTGGGCCTGATTAAATACGTGTATGTGATACCGTATTGTAATCTGGCTGTTATCTGTTATCAAGTTAGGTTATATGTGATATAACCAGATTATTGAATCAAGTGTTGATTGGATAATGTGATACGCAAATAAATGATATTAGTCGGTCATATGTGATACAACCAGATTATTAAATCAAGTGATGATTTAATAATATGATATATATTATATTTGATATAATTATATCTTAACTAATATTATTAGCTTACTAATTATTCTTCATAATATACATATATTAATATATATATGATATATGAGAATAATGGAGGAAAGAGGCCATAGGAGGAAATTTCCTCCTATGGCGTCGAAAAAACATACCCCCCATCGTGTTTTCCGACGATCGGAATCCATTATCTTCATCGTTATCATCTAAGATGTAGGTATGCCAAATTTCATGTGATTCTACAACTTTTTCACCGTCGATTTAGCAATGTAAAAAGTTCTATTGTCGGTAAACCGTTAATTTTGAACCCACTAATTCAATGGTGAAAAAGTTGTAGAATCACATGAAATTTGGTGTACCGACATATTAGATGATAACGATAAACATGATGGGTTCCGATCGTCGGAAAACATAATAGAGGGCATATTTTTCGACGTCATGGGAGGAAATTCCTTCCTATGGCATCTTTTCTCCATTATTCTCATGAGATATATATATATATATATATATATATATATATATATATATATATATATATATATATATATATATATATATATATATATATGAAGCATGGCATGATTTTTATTTTTCTGAAAAATGAAAATAAGAGGTGGAAAATGAAGAGCATGGGTGAGGCATGGCTTGATATTATTTTATATTGGTCTCACTTCACTATTGAAGTATGGTTCCATTTGTTTATTTGAAATAAATGGATGCTTCAATAAGTGAAGGGGTCAAGCCATTCTTCACTAAGTCTTTGCTCATTTTTTTCTTGGCTTGAGCTCATACTCTCATCTTCATCTTCTTCTTCCTCCTCCACATGCATAAAAGTTCCAACCCCTCACATGAGATGTGAACCATGGAACTTTTAACAAACAAGTGAGCAAACCATATCCCCTACTTCACCATCCTACACTTGACTAGCGATCAAGTGTAGTGTGTTTCCTACACTAAAAGAGTTTAGTGTAGAGGTAGCTTGAGTTGGAGGAACTCCGCATGAATCATCTTCGGCACGAAGGTCATCGGACGAAGCTCGTCCAAACCCTCAAGTGGAGACTAGTGGAGTCGCGGGAGTACTACACGGAGCATATGAAGTGAAGGACTCGATCCACGAGGGTATAGACACCTTTCACATCTTATAGTTTAGTAGTTATCAAACTAAAACCTTAATAATCTAGTAACGATCTACGTTAGTGTTAGTTAGCACCCCACAAAAATTTTTAAATGGCATGCTTGATGCTTGTAAAACCCAGTGGGGTAGTAACGTACACTATAATGGTATCAGAGCCAAAACTAGAAGATTAGATGATGTATATAAATCACGAAACCGAAATAACTCCGAAACAGTCGCCATCAAACCCAGTTCTCTGTCGATTTTTTTAAGGTCTCTAAATTTTTTTTAAAAACAAGTGTAGTGTGTTACATGTGATGTGACTAGAACACAAGAGAAATTTGAGAGCAAAACACCAAAATTGACCCGGTGAGATTTCTCAAAAGACCGGCCTCACTTTTTTTCTTATAGCATTTTTCCTTGAAAATTTTGTGGTGTCTGATCTCATGGTTTTGGGTTTTCAGGTATTGTTTGATTAGTCCAAAATTACATGTGATGTTAATTTTGTTAAAGGGATAATTCGAAGTGTTTCGTAGTCTTGTTTTTAACATTGTTTCGGGTTTAAGTTTGATATGGATGCAGTAGTTGGAATCCACATTTAATTAGTTTTGTGAAAACTAGTTGGTGTTTATAACTCTATCGTTTTAGTCTTGATAGATTTATTGCCACGAAATTTTGATTTGGATCGAAACTCCGTCGCAATCGCGTATTGTACGTGAATACTCACCGAATAAGTTTACTAGATAGCCTCACCCCATTGCCCCAACCAAGTGACTGTAGGAGAACCCTATAGCCAATAGCATCCACTCGGGTGCTCGCGGCTATGGTGTTCCGCCTAAGTGCACTTGGTCGACGGCATCGGGGGTGCGGCCATCTACTATAGTTTTCGACGCGTATTCGATCGGGTAGTCGGGAATCTTGTTGAATTACCCGACAAAATTATTGAAAAGATTTTTTCATATGAGACTAAAATGCGAGGTTTATAAAGTTAGGCATGAAATTCGGAATATGAGATATTCCCGGTTTATGATGTCTTAGGATATGCGGATTCTAATTATTGCAGTTTTACGTTTCTTTTTTACGACCGTAAATGTAATACGTAGGGTATCCCAAATCTCGTTGCTATATCTCAACAGAATTTGGGATACACGTATTTACTTACATTGATGATATATGATATTATGTGTCGCTGATATGTTTTATTGGATCGTCGTGATTGAATAGCCAGGGGTTTTATGTCCGATGAGAGTTTTTCAATTTTCATTCATGTAAAATTTGTATGTAATATTCTTTTATTGGGGCACATTCGGGTTGAGGATGAAGTCACCACTGATGTATAATATTTATTTTTCCACATTAGGATAGACCCAAAGTGGAGAGCACAAGTAACCGGGTTCTAGAGTCCAGTGGGAGACCTTCTCAAGGAGTTTAGACCGGGTCTTCTAACTCTAGAATTGGTAGGGTTACTTGCCGCTCTCGTACGGGTCTAAGGATGTGGGTTTGGTTATTCATCACGACTGTGGAATCCTTGTTTTATATTATTAGCTAAATTTAAAACACGGAAATCCTAGCATATCCAACATTTCATATGTTTCTTCTGCTGCTTGGTTCTGTGATGTGATCATATAACTACACAAGACGAATGTTATATTATATATATGATATATAATAAACGTTGCGTATGTTTTGCACCCACGCTAGTCCAGTCCCCGCTCTGCCGGTAGTTAAGTTAACTACCGGTGCATGACGTGGCCCAGTGGAGAATGCGGATGGCATAAGCGTGCGTTCTATTTTCGTTTCAATTTCTGTGATGTTTAGGAAACATTAAATGATGGGGCTTCATTAATGAGATTAATGAAAAGAAAAGAATCCTAAAGATGTTGTAGAATCAGATTCTTTAAACAAGGTAGCTCTAGTTCTTGCTTTGCATAGTGGTATTCTTTGATGAATATCCAGCACCTCATTTGAAGAGGAAAGAGCCGAAATCCGTTCACTGGGAGTGGCCTCTTTAGCGAAACTTGCAAATGCTACAACACACTCGATTTGTTTTGCCACCTGCACTAGTTCTTGTTTTGCGTAGTGGTATTCCTTGTAAAATATCCAGCACCTCATTCGATGAGGAAAGAGCGGAGATCCCTTCACCAGGAGTGACCTCTTTAGCAAAACTACCAAATGCTGCAAAACTATTCGATTTCAAAACGGAGCTTAAAACACTCTAAATCACTGATTCTACAACGTATCAAGTTCTTTACCTTTATGGTTTTCTTAAAAACCTGCGTAGCCCTCCGTCATTTCAGATAAGCACTATTTAGTCTTCGTTCTACGTTTGTTGGCCCGCGTAAAGACATAGTGTGTTGTAGCTGATTAGTGCTTATCAGCTAGCATGTGATGCGATTGGATTAGGGTAGTCGTACGGCGTTGTTTGGCCTGTGTCAAGAGTCGTACGGGTGGGTTTAATTCAATCAAGAAATGAACGGGTTGAACTTGACTAGCGTCCTTTGGGTTGTTTGGCATGCGTCAAGGTCATAGGAAGTTAGGGATAAAAACAATTATTGGGAATTTCAAGTATTGAAATTTGCAATGAGATTGCATACCTTCTTTGAGATAGTTGGATCCCGATACCCACTACGAGTAAGAGTTACTCATGGAAGAGTTTTGCACTTTACAATTAGCTGATCTAGTAGGTGTCTAGAAAGGTGTCAACAGGGTTATGTCTCTAGGGAAATGAGGTTTATTTTAATTAGGTCCGTGCGACAGCACGGGGAACCTCCCTCGGAGTACCTACATTGGCCTGGCCGACCGGTTAGCGAACTTGTAGAATATAATTAATCCCGGCTAATCTTACCTTTTAGGGTTTGAAGGAAGATTTGATAAAAACAGTGGGATCCATCCTGATTAGATAAAATAATAACCAATCTAATCTTGCAAAGAGCGCACGCAAAGTGATTATCCTTCTCTTTCTCCTGGTAGCGACGAATGACACGCCTTAATCAAGATAATAATATGGATGTATTGACCGAACCTACTTATTATACTGGGCTAGGTTCCACTCTATTTTATGACTGTCATAAGTCTGAGCAAGGAATAGGGGCATACCCGGATTTCCATGCCACCCGTATGAAGAAGGAGCATGCTGATGCATCTTCTTCGGGTGTGTTCGTTACCAAGAACTATTTCTCAATTTCCTCTACATCCTAGGTATTAGATACCGGATCAGGATCCCACATATGTAAGATGTTACATGGGCTAAAGAAAGGTAGAGAACTGGGAAAGGGTGATAAATCGCTAAGAGTAAAGATGGAGCAATTGTTGCAGCCAAAATAGTTGGCGGATGTCACCTTGTATTACAATTGGTAATACATTGATTCTGAATGACTGTTATTACGTACCAAAAATGTTATGGACATTTTCCAAAATCAAGTGTTGATTGGGTTTGGTACGTAGTGTAACAGTATATACGTTCTAAATCAAAGTACAGTCCTTAACGTACAGAACACAAACAAGAGGAAAAGTTCATAAATGAAAGAAGCCTTCTTGTAGCACTGTACACTGGGTCATATCAATGAGACAAGACTAGATAAGTTCCATAAAGAAGCATATTTGAATCCGTTCGAATTTATATCTTATGAAACATGCCAGTCATGTCTCAAAGGCCAGATGACCAAAACTCCGTTTACTGGAAACGGAGAAAGAGCTAGTGAACTCTTAAGACTGATACATAGTGATGTATGGGGTCCTGTGTCTACAGATGCCAGAATTGGTTCCTCGTACTTTATTATATTCACAGATGATCTCTCAAAGTTCGGATATGTGTTGTTGTTGAAATACATGTCTGAAGCTTTTGAGAAATTCAAAGAATATAAGTACGAAGTTGAGAACCAGACGGGTAGAAGTATTAAATCCTTCGATCTGATCGAGGAGGAGAATACTTGAGCACGAAATTCTAAGACTATCTAAAAGAGAATGGGATTCTCTCTCAGCTTACTCCTCCGTGTACACCACAGCACAATCGTGTATCGAGGCGCAGGAATCGCACCCTATTAGATATGGTGCACTTTATGATGAGTAATGCAGAGTTTCCTATTTCCTTTTGGGGTGATGCACTGAAGATAGCTGCATACCTATTGAATAGAGTTCCGACCAAATCCATTGCCTACCACTCCATATAAGATATGGAATGGGAAGAGACCATCTCTTAAACAAGTTAAGATATGGGGTTGTCCGACATATGTTAAACACAAAATACGAACAAGCTCGAGGCAGGGTCAGTTCTGTGCAAGTTTGTAGGATATTCCAAACTTTCGCGAGGATATATCTTCTACCACACCGAGGAACAAAAGGTGTTTATTTCTCGACATGCCACCTTTTTAGAAAAGGAATTTCTTGTGAAAAATTAGTGGTAATAAGGTAGAACTGGAAGAAGTTTTAGTAGTACAAACTATAGCTGACAATTTGGTGGAACCGGAGGATTCAATAGTACCCGACGAACCTCAGCCACTCCGCAAAACTAGCAGGGTTCCTCATCCACCTGAGAGATACTACAGTCTTCTCGTAGATGGTGGGAGAAAGAATTGTACCATGATAGATGATGACTCAACTAGTTTCGAGCAGGCCATCACGAGTGGGGACTCTTTGAAATGGCTGGATGCTATGCGATCTGAGATGGAATCCATGTACACCAATAAAATATGGACATTGAAAGTTGCTTCTGAAGGGGTAAAACCCATCGGGAGCAAGTGTATCTTGAGAAGATAATTTGTGCAGATGGAAAAGTTGAGACTTTCAAAGCTTGACTTGTAGCAAAAAGTTTTTCGTCAACGACCAAGTGTTGGCTCTGACAAAACTTTTTCTCCAGTAGCTATGCTTAAGTCCATCAGGATCCTACATGCCATTGCTGCATACCATGACTATGAAATCTGGCAGTTGGATGTCAAGACCACTTTTCTAAATGGTGATTTAGAAGAGAGCGTGTACATGATACAGCCAGAGGGCTTCGTAGAAAGTGGGAGCGGCGGAAGCATGTGCAAGCTGCTTAATCTATCTACGGATCAAAGCAGGCATTGCGTAGATGGAACATCTATTTCGATGAAGCTGTCAAAGAGTTTGACTTCATCAAAAATGTAGATGAACCATGTATATAGAAGAAGTTTGTAGAGAGTAAGTTTGTCTTCCTCGTATTGTATATGGATGAAATACTCTTGATAGGAAGCGTTGTTCCTATGCTACACTCGGTCAAGCTCTTCTTATCACATAAGTTCTCCTTAAAGGATCAAAGTGATGCCTCCTACATACTGAGGATAAAGATCTATAGAGATAGATCTAGACGGACATTAGGATTATCCCAATCCAGGTACATAGACACCATACTAAAGAGGTTTAGTATAGAAGATTCTAAGCGTGGTAATGTACCCGCTTGTTCAGGAATCACTCTCTCCAAAAAGATGTCTTCCGAGACTGATTTGGAGAGGGCTCGCATGCAAGAGATAACCTATGCTTCGGCAGTTGGCTCTATCATGTATGCAATGTTTGTACCAGACCAGATGTAGATTACTCACTAGGTGTAGTGAACAGGTATCAATCAGATCCTGGGGAAAACCACTGGGAGCTGTGAAGAACATTCATAAGTACTTGAGAAGGACTAAAGAAATGTTCTTGGTGTATGGTAACGGTGGACTCCTGGGAGGAGACCTTTACCGATTCGAGCTTCCAGAGTGATAAGGGCGACAGTCTGTCGGTCTTGGGTTTTATCTATACCCTCAGTAGAGGGGTGGTATGTTGGAAGAGTTCCAAGCCATATACCGTAGCAGACTCGACGATGAAGGCTGGATACATCGCTACCTATGATGCTGCCAAAGAGGATGTCTGGATAAATAAGTTCATAAGATGACTTGGTTCCTACCATTGAGTATCTAATACCTGAGTATTGTGATAACAATGGAGTTGTGGCTTTAGGCCTAGGAACCCCTGTCCCGTCAGTGATCCAGACATATTCTTAGACAGTATCATCTAATCAGGGAGATAGTTGATCTCCGGCAGATTGAGGTCAGGAGAGTTGACAAAGAGGATAACACAGAGGATCCACTCACTGAGGCCCTTCCCCAGATGTTATTCGAGAGATTTTTTGTAGGGTTCCTAGGCACTCTCAAGAGGTCTCACAAGGCATCAACCATGCCAATTTCAAAAATTACGGTGCCGAGAAACCCGACTACGGATCGTTGGCTAGAAGTTTAGGCGACAAACATGCAACTAGTAAACTACTTTGCTAAGAGAACGGAAATACAACCTTTGTAGATCCGGTCCTCCACCTCCATAGCTCCGCAATGAAGTCTCCTCGCTGTCCAAATGGAATCCCGGGCTCTAGCGTCGGCTTCATCGGAGAAATGGGCGGGCAAGGTCGTCGGCTTCGTGCCGAAGATGATCTACGTCGAAGCATCACAACATCAAGCTCCCACTTCACCAAGTCATGAAACTTGTGAAGAAAACACACTTTACTACTTGGCAAGAGGTAGAGGATGAAGAAATAGGAAGTGGGTTAACTTTAGAATTGGATTTCTCACTCATTTTCAAGAGTTGCCATTGATGGAGGAAGGTTTCTTCTTCAAGTGAAGAAGAAGAAGAAGATGATAATTATGATGAGTTAATTCAAAAACAAAAAGTAAATGAATACTTATCATAATCATAACCATGGTCAAGTGTAGAGAATTAATCATGGTTAGTGGGAATGGTTAGGGTTAAGCATGGAGACAAAATGGTCACTTGGTCAAAGCTTCATGAAACTTCAACATGCATCCAAAGAAAGCCACCATTTTGCATTATGCTAAATATTTTTCCAAAAAGAATAAATAGATAAGTAAATGAGAAAAGGAAATTAAACCCTAACCACTTAAGTAACCATGGTTTAATTCTTTACACAAACCCAAACTAGCATGTATCATCAAACATGATACAATCTTGTGCACAAAAAAATATATCATATATACAATGTGCACAAACAAGTGAGAAAATCCATTTAAAGTGAACCGATACTAGTTAATGCAAAGTAATATATCAAATATATAATTATGCATTAAATCATTAAATCAACACTTGATTTAATGATCCGGTCATATCGCATATAACCGACTAATATCTACAGTAACAACTTATCGAATCAACACTTGATCCGATAACCCGGCTATATCGCATATAACCGATCAATGTCACAAATCGCGAGAATCGAATACAGTATCACATACTGGTATCATTCTCGGTCCCACACATATCTCATATGCGCTCCTATTTCGTTTCGCTTGAGCCAGGAAACCTCTGTGTATGACTCTAAAGACTCGTCAATACGCCGGCAGCAGATGATGATCATATCAACCACCCACAAGCCGCAAGCGGTCTGCTAAACGTAACGGCCACCCGGGTATTGAGCGATAAGAAGATCGACGAGCAAGCCCGCTCATACTCCAGTGAATCCAACCAGTAACACTACCGTACAGTCCGGTCTGATCGTCTGATATGTCGCATATCTCGCCTAGGGGTGGTAAACGTCAGACCCCAATAGCTCGATAAGTCGTGTCGATATGAGGTCTATAACAATTCGAGAAACTACAGGTAACACTTACCAGTAAATCTCAGCAACCCTGGCCAGGGATTTCCTGTTATAGCCAATCGAACACAGCGCAACATCAACCCCCTATACCGGGAGAGACGAATCCCCTCCTATCGCTCATTGCCTCCATGTGACTCGGGACTGTACCCAAAAACCACCGTTTTGCATGCCCTCTTGGACGTGGTAAGATGGAAATCAAAGCACAGTGGGAACCACACAAGACTCTTTGACGATCTCGGGTCAACAGACTACTCTGTACCAGTGTCACCAGAAAACTGCCATCTGACGTAAGGTATAATACCATCTGGGAGTTCTCGGCGAGTCCGTCCAGTGTACCCAGTCTCCACTGAGCACCCGTATATCATCTCTGATGTCAAACACCAATGGATATGGGATCATCCATCGCCCATCTGTATGGGTCAAGAAGGTATACGCTAGTCTACTCTGGTATATCGATGCCCCGTCTCGATACACCCATGACTAGGGACCTTGAAGGATATACTTATGGACTACCATGTCCCCACTAGTATGATCCGCATCATAGTCCAGGTAGTCAAGTACACATCCTAAGGGCTTTACCAACATGTATCAGAGAGACAATCAGTGTACACGTTAAGGTAAAGATCAACCAGATAGCATACTATCATGTCGAGCAAGAAAGTCCTCCCTATATATGTCCAAGCATCCACTACAATATACATCCAATGTACAGTAATGGCCTCTAGGGCATACATATAACTAACAATCTCCCACTTGCACTAGGGCTATCTGTAGCAGTTGTTGCAGTATCTCATACTCAACCATCCCATAAAAATCTCTCTCTGGGAATAGGCCTTCGTGAGTGGATCCGCCGTGTTGTCCTCTGAGTCTACTCTCCGAACCTCGATCACCCTGGAGATCAACCATCTCCATGATCAGGTGACACTGCCTTAGATTATGTCTGGATCACTGATGGGACGGGTGTTCCTTGGCATAAGCCCCAACTCCATTGTCACACAATGGGAGGAACTAAGTTCATCTCATGAACAAATATACATCCAGACTGCCTCTTTGGTAGCATCTTTAGTAGCGATGTATCCAGCCTTTATCGTCTAGTATGCCACGGTATCTAGCTTGGAACTCTTCCAACATACCATCCCTTTACTGAGGGTAAAGACAATGCATGTGACTGACTTTCAGTCGTCCTTATCACCCTGGAACCCTTCCAGTGATTCTCTCCAGGATCGACTGATACCATCTCACTGCAACTAGTGAGTATCCTAATATCCAATTAGATCTATCTCATAGATCCAAAATCCAGGATTTAGGAGGTATCACTTTTGATCCTATATGGAGAATCATGGTGATAAGCGGAGATTGAACGAGCGTAGCATAGGAAACTCCTTCCCTATCATGAGTATGTCATCCACGTACTCTACGAAGATCATCACCATACTCCCTACAACCTTTTTGTTTATACAAGGTTCATCTACCATTTTGATGAAGTCAAACTCTTTGACTACCACATCAAAACAGATGTTCCAACTCCGCGATACCTGCTTTATCCTATAAAGCATCTTGTACACGTTTCCGCTGCTCCCACTGTCTACGAAGCCCTCTGGCTGTGTACTTATAGACGTTCTCTTCTAAAAAATCATTTAGAAAAGCAGTCATGGCACCCAACCGCCAGATATCGTAGTCATGGTATGTAGCCGTGGCAAGTAGGATCTGGATGGACTTAAGCATAGCCACTTGAAAAGGTTTCATCATAATCCACGCCTGGTCTATTACGAAAAACTTTAACAAGTCAAGCTTTGAAAGGCTCAACTTTTCCAAGTACACCAAGTAATCTTCTCAAGATTTACTTTCTCCTGATGGGGATTTAACCCTTCAGATATAGCAACCAAAGTCCATACTTTGTCGGTGTATAAGGATTCCATCTCAGATCACTAAGCATCCAGCCATTCTTACAGAGTCACACTCCTGATGGCCAGTTCGAAACTAGTTGGGTAATCATCTCATGATGCAATCCTCGCTCCCACTGTCATCGAGAAACCGAAGTATCTCTCAGGCGGATGAGGAACCCTACTAGATCGGCGGAGAGGCTGGGGTTCGTTGGAATCTACTGAATCCTTTGGTTCTATCAAATCATTAGCTGCAGTTTGTACGGCTGGAACATTTCCAGTTCTACATAACAGACCTTGCCTCGAGCTTGTCCGGTAGTTTGCTTTTAGACATAGGCCGGACAACCCCAAATCTTAACTAGCTTAAGACATGGGCTCTTACCATACCATATCTCATATGGAGCGGTAGGCAACAGATTTGATTTGAACCCTATTCAATAGGTATGCAGCTTCTCAAGTGCATAACTCCCAAAAAGGAAACAGGTAACTCAGTAGTACTCATCATAGAGAACACCTTATCATATAGGGTGTATCTGCTCCGCCCCGACATACCATCGTGCTATGGTGTATACGGAGGAGTAATGCTGAGAGAGAATCTCATTCTCCTTTAGAAAAGTCCAAGAATTCCGTGCTCAAGTATTCTCCTCCCTGATCGCATCAAAGGACATAATACTTATACCCTTATTTTGGTTCTCTACTTCTAACTTATATTCCGTGAATATCTCAAAAGGTTCGGACTCATGTTTCAACAGGAACATAGGTCTGAATCTCGAAAGATCATCAGAGAATGTAATGAAGTACAAAGAACCAGTCTTGGCATGTGTAGACAGGGGACCTCCATACATCAACATGTATCATCCCAAGAGTTTACTAACTCTTTCTCTGCTTCCAGTAAACAGAGCAATGGTCATCGTATCTTTGTGACATGATTGGCAAGTTTCATAAGATGTAAATTCAAACAGATTTAAATATGCATCTAAATGTAACTTCAGCTAGTCAGGTCGCATTGATATGACCTAGTCTACAATGCCTCAAGAAGGATCCGTTCATTTCTGAACTCTTCCTCTTGTGTGTGTTCCGTATACTAAAGAACTGTAGTTTGATTTAGAACATCAACTCTTTTAGATAACGTGCCTGAACCGATCAACTTTTGATATAGGAAATGTTCAAAACATTATCCAACAATACAAAATTTTATCATTTCTTTACTAATAAAGAGACTGATATGATTTTGTATATCAGGTTCGGTATCTAATAGTATTTGTTCAGAATCAATGTATTGGTAATACAGGGTGACAGTGACCAACAGACTTGGATGCAACACTTGCCCTGTTTTCTGCCTCATGAAACTTATCACCCGTTCTCAGTTCTTTACCTATCTATAGCCCATATAACATATTACATATGCGGGATCCTGATCCGGTATCTTGTACCCAGGACGTAAAGGATACTGAGAAACAGTTCTGTATAATGAACATACCCGAAGATGATGCATCAGCATGCACTCTCTTCGTTAGGGCGGCACGGGAAATCTGGTATTCCCCAATTTCCTGCTCTGTCTTATAACAATTATAAGTTGGAGCGGGACCAACGTTTCCCAGCTCAGTATAACAAGCGGGTTCGGTCAATAATCCGTTTTATTATCTTGATTAAGGCGTGATATGGTCGCTACCTGGAGAGAGAGAGAAGAAAACACTCAGCGTGCGCTCTTGCAAGAATAGATTGGTTTCTATTTTATCTAATCAGGATGGCTCCCACTGCTTTTTATCAAATCTTCCTTCAAACCCTAAAAGGATAGACTAGCCGGGATTAATTACGCACTACAAGTTCGCCAATCTTTCAGCCAGGCCAGTGTCGGTACATTGAGGGAGGTCCCCCGTGCTTTCGCACGAACCTAATTAATGTAAACCTCGTTTTTCCAGAGGCGTAACCCCGTTGACACCTTTCTAGACACCTACTTGATCGGCTAATTGTAATGTGTAAAACTCTCCCAGGAGTAACTCTTACTCGCAGTGGGTATCGGGATCCAACTATCTCATAGAAGGTATGCAATCTCATTGCAAATCTCAACACTTGAAATTCCCGATAATATTTTGCCCCTAACCTCCTATGATCTTGACAAAGGCCAACAAACCATAGGATGCTAGTCAAGTTCAACCCGTCATTTCCTGATTGAATTAAACCCACCCGCACGGCCCTTGACAAAGGCCAACAAGGTCGCACGACTACCCTAACCCAATCTGCATCATATGCATAAGCAGATAAGCACCAGTTAGCTACCGCACACTGCGCCTTGACAAAGGCCAACAAACTCAGCACGAATACTAATTACTACTTATCTGAAATGACGGAGGGCTACGACAGGTTTTTCTGAAAACCTATTGCGTAATGAACTTGATATCGTTGTAGAATCAAATGATTTTAAAATGGAGTGCTTTTGTAGTTTTGCTAAAGGAATCACTCCCGGTGAAGGGATCGTCGGTCCTTTCCTCGTCGAATGAGGTGCGGGATATATCATATATATCACTGTACAAAGCAAAAAATCTTAAAAGCTATCAAAAGACAAACCGAGTGTGTAGCATCTGCCAGTTATTGCTAAAGGAGTCACTCCCGGTGAAGGGATCTCGGTCCTTTCCTCATCGAATAAGGTGCAGGATATATCACATATACCGCTGTGCAAAGCAAGAACTGTAGCTACCTGTTTTATTTTTGAAATTCGATTCAACAACATCTTTAGGTTTCTTTTATTTCATTAATCACATTAATGAAGTCCCATCATTTAAGTACCTAAACATCATAGATAAATACGACGTACACTTATGCCATCCGCATTCGTCTCGATGTCCCCTCGTGCACCGTTAGGTTAGGTAACTAACGGCAGAGCGGGGCAGGGCTAGCGCGGGTGTAAAACATAAGTAACGTCTATATAATATATCATATATACTATATACAGTATCCATCACAGAACATCACATGATCACATCACAGATATCACAGCAGAAGAATCATATGAAATATTGGATATACTAGGACGTCCGTGTTTTCAATACGAGCCAGTATAAAACACGGATTCCACGGTCGTGATGAATAGCCAAACCCACACCCCTAGACCCCTACGAGAGCGGCAAGCAACCCTACCAATTCTAGAGTTAGGAGACCCGGACTCGACCCCTCGAGTTGGTCTCCCACTGGACTCCAGAACCCGGTTACTTGTGCTCCCCTCCTTGGGTCTATCCTAGTGCGGAAAAGAAAATAATATACAAAAGGTGACATCTTCCGCAACCTGGAAGTGCCCCAATAAAAGAATATTACATACAAGTTTTTACATGAATGAAAATGAAAAACACTCATCTCAAATAAAAAACCCCCGGCTATTCAAACACGACGATCCAATATAACATATCCAGCAACACATAACATCACATGTCATCAACGTAAGTGAATATGCGCATCCCAATTTTCGTTGACATATAGCAACGAAACCGGCGATATCACATATTACACTTACGGTCACAGAAAAGAAAGTGTAAAAGTACAACAGTTGGAATCCGCAACCACCTCAGACATCGCATGCCTGACCAAATGAATTTCTTAGACATCGCATGCCTAACAATTATAAACCCCGCATTTTAGTCTCAAAATCGAAAACACTTTTCAATATCAAGTCGGGCAATTCAACAAGATTCCCGACATCCTGATCGAATACTCGTCACAAACTTTAGTAGATGGCCGCACCCCCGATACCGTCGACGAAGTGCACCAAGGCGGAACACCACTGCCGCGAGCATCCGGACGGATGCTTTCGGCGACGGGGTTCTCCTACAGTCACTTGGTCGGGGCTATGGAGTGAGGCTGTCTATTAAGTTTACCCGGCGAGTATCCGCGTACGCTACGTGATTGCGACGGACTTTTGATCACATCAAAATTCCGTGGCAACCGATCAAGTGAGACTAAACTGCTATGTTTATAACATTCATTCAGTTATCTCATAACAACTTGTGAATTCCAATTATTGTATCCCATTCCAGATAAATAGAAAATATTAAACTTTCCGATCGAACAGTCGAACACCCAAGTTTTCCCAAAACAGATCAGCACATGAAACAAGTCTAAAAACATTCAGTTCGTGCCTCAGTACCAACGGTCCAGCCGTAGAAGGGTCAAGCCAACGCCTCACATGTGGCACGCCGTACTGCCCCAAACCCGAAGGTTCAAAGGGCAGTTCAAGACGGTCACATAATCGAGTTAAGGTTTGTTGTCTTCTAGAGGGACCATCGCGTTACTTGCACTACTTAGAACGTCTTTAAACCTCGGAAAAATCCAACACTTGGAAATTTCCCGACAGGGGAAAAGGTGGGTATTTATATCCGATCGAACTTTTTAACATATTCAAAAATTATCCGGAAAAACACATAGACAGAGTTTGACAATCCGATCGAATGTACGAACTCCCAATACAACCCAAAATACTCAACTCTGGATTTCAGATTAAAAATTCCCAAGAAAACCAGCACTGCCAAATAGGAATTACTGTGCAAAATTTGATGGGAGAAGAGACAAAAGGGCCGCATTAGCACGCTAATGCCGCGGTTCCGCTGCACTTTTATGGAATTAGGAGCTAAATTTTGCTCCGTAATTCTTAGATTTCCCTGCTGATTTTTCTGCATATTTTTAATTTGCAAAAATCCATAAATTTGAAAAATGTACAGTGAGCAAGTTTAAGTTAGGGTTTCGAATCGATCGGGTTTCAAACTTCGTCTATGCATCGCCTAAGGCTCTAGCTAGGCTCTGATACCACTGTAGGGTTCCTAGGCACTTTCAAGAGGTCTCACAAGGCATCAACCATGCCAATTTCAAAAATTACGGTGCCGAGAAACCCGACTACGGATCGTTGGCTAGAAGTTTAGGCTACAAACATGCAACTAGTAAACTACTTTACTAAGAGAACGGAAATACAACCTTTGTAGATCCGGTCCTCCACCTCCATAGCTCCGCAATGATGTCTCCTCGCTGTCCAAATGGAATCCCGGGCTCTAGCGTCGGCTTCATCGGAGAAATGGGCGGGCAAGGTCGTCGGCTTCGTGCCGAAGATGATCTACGTCGAAGCATCACAAGATCAAGCTCCCACTTCACCAAGTCATGAAACTTGTGAAGAAAACACGCTCTACTACTTGGCAAGAGGTAGAGGATGAAGAAATAGGAAGTGGGTTCACTTTAGAATTGGATATCTCACTCATTTTCAAGAGTTGCCATTGATGGAGGAAGGTTTCTTCTTCAAGTGAAGAAGAAGAAGAAGATGATAATTATGATGAGTTAATTCAAAAACAAAAAGTAAATGAATACTTATCATAATCATAACCATGGTCAAGTGTAGAGAATTAATCATGGTTAGGGTTAAGCATAGAGACAAAATGGTCACTTGGTCAAAACTTCATGACGCTTCAACATGCATCCAAAGAAAGCCACCATTTTGCATTATGCTAAATATTTTTCCAAAAAGAATAAATAGATAAATAAATGAGAAAAGGAAATTAAACCCTAACCACTTAAGTAACCATGGTTTAATTCTTTACACAAACCCAAACTAGCATGTATCATCAAACATGATACAATCTTGTGCACAAAAAAATATATCATATATACAATGTGCACAAACAAGTGAGAAAATCCATTTAAAGTGAACCGATACTAGTTAATGCAAAGTAATATATCAAATAAATAATTATGCGTTAAATCATTAAATCAACACTTGATTTAATGATCCGGTCATATCGCATATAACCGACTAATATCTACAGTAACAACTTATCGAATCAACACTTGATCCGATAACCCGGCTATATCGCATATAACCGATCAATGTCACAAATCGCGAGAATCGAATACAGTATCACATACTGGTATCATTCTCGGTCCCGCACATATCTCATATGCGCTCCTATTTCGTTTCGCTTGAGCCAGGAAACCTCTGTGTAGGACACTAAAGACTCGTCAATACGCAGGCAGTAGATGATGATCATATCAAACACCCACAAGCCGCAAGCGGTCTGCTAAACGTAACGGCCACCCGGGTATTGAGCGATCAGAAGGTCGACGAGCAAGCCCGCTCACACTCCAGTGAATCCAACCAGAAACACTACCGTACAGTCCGGTCTGATCGTCTGATATGTCGCATATCTCGCCTAGGGGTGGTAAACGTCAGACCCCAATAGCTCGATAAGTCGTGTCGATATGAGGTCTATAACAATTCGAGAAACTACAGGTAACACTTACCAGTAAATCTCAGCAACCCTGGCCAGGGATTTCCTGTTATAGCCAATCGAACACAGCGCAACATCAACCCCCTATACCGGGAAAGACGAATCCCCTCCTATCGCTCATTGCCTCCATGTGACTCGGGACTGTACCCAAAAACCACCGTTTTGCACGCCCTCTTGGACGTGGTAAGATGGAAATCAAAGCACAGTGGGAACCACACAAGACTCTATGACGATCTCGGGTCAACAGACTACTCTGTACCAGTGTCACCAGAGAACTGCCATCTGACGTAAGGTATAATACCATCTGGGAGTTCTCGGCGAGTCCGTCCAGTGTACCCAGTCTCCACTGAGCACCCGTATATCATCTCTGATGTCATACACCAATGGATATGGGATCATCCATCGCCCATCTGTATGGGTCGAGAAGGTATACGCTAGTCTACTCTGGTATATCGATGCCCCGTCTCGATACACCCATGACTAGGGACCTTGAAGGATGTACTTATGGACTACCATGTCCCTACTAGTATGATCCGCATCATAGTCCAGGTAGTCAAGTACACATCCTAAGGGCTTTACCAACATGTATCAGAGAGACAATCAGTGTACACATTAAGGTAAAGATCAACCAGATAGCATACTATCATGTCGAGCAAGAAAGTCCTCCCTATATATGTCCAAGCATCCACTACAATATACATCCAATGTACAGTAATGGCCTCTAGGGCATACATATAACTAACATTTTTTGGACGTTGGGTATGAGATACTACAACAACTGGCCTTAGTGAAAGTGGGAGATTGTTTGGAATATGTATGCCCTAGAGACCATTATTGTTGATATAGTGGATGCTTGGACATATATATAGAGGACTTTCTTGCTCGACATGATAGTATACAATCTGGTTACCTTTATCTTAACATGTAGACTGGTATTTGTAGGGATTGCTTAGCACTTAAGTAGGTTTTTGCAAGCATCAAACATGCTACTTTAAAATTTTTTGGGTGCTATACAAAGCCAACCATGAATCGAACTAGAAATTTAGGGTAACAAAATAAGTATCACATACTATCAAGTATTTAACAATAAGAGGGGAGAAATACAACCTTTGTAGACCTCCCTCCTTGACTCCTTGGATCAACTTGGAGTCTGAACCGGTTCGCTTGAGTCCTTCAAAGTCCACGACGATTGTCACGACCCGAATATTTCGACTCGTGGCCGGCGCTTAACCACGCAACGTCTACAGGCGTAACGCGACTAAGCAAGCCGAACCCAGAAATCAAAACCATATAAAAGTAGAGAGTGTTGAAAACATCTAGTTAAAACATTTAGAAAACCTTAAATAGTTCAATAAGTTCTTTTAAAGTTACGTCACCATTTAAATAATTTTGGCAGCATTTCCTTTGTAAAAGTAAGCCCGAATAAAACAGGATATAAGTGAAAATGAGATATAATGAAACAAAGCATTCCCAAACGGGAGTAACCATGCCCATCGGCGGAAACCATCATCACAAGAGTAATATACGACGCCGTAGCGAAGAATGAGCAATAAGTAAACATCACAGAATAATAACTGCATATAAAAACAGTCGGCTACCACGAGCTCGACACCATAATACAAAATATACATCAACGTCCTCATACTGTATCTAAGTCCAGTACACATATAGTAGATGGAGAATACTAGATACAAAAAGGGGTACAATAAAAGTAATCAGATACGACAACCCACCTAAAAGCAAAACAGCTCTCGCACCAACTGTAGTGGTATCTGTAGCCAAAAGATGCAAAAGGCAGCCTGCCGCGAGTACTCTGAAGGGCAACCTGCAAATACTGTGGCACAACGGGGGTAAGTTGCCAACTCGTGAATAGAGATAACATATAAAGGTAATCGCGAGAATGAACGTACTGCGCTACTCTATCATATGCCAGCAAGTAAGATCTATATGTGACAAGCAGTAGGTGCAATAATCATGCAAATGCTCTGTCAGGTAAAATAACTACAGGATGAGATACATGATAATCAATGCTGAGCATGGGATAAATAACATCTACACGGAATACCAACATGGAAAAATAATCGGTGCCCAAAACTGCACCCAAATCCTAAACAACTCAGGCGCCGGCACTCCCATCGGCCCTCAAATCCTGTAAATCTCTGAAAAACTATGAGCGCCCATCATCGGCACTCAATATCATAAATACTCGTGTCCAACATCGACATGCAAATCCTCATATATCGGGCTCCGTCAGTCCGGATCAGTCCACGGGCTCCGACTGCGGTATCGGCCCTCGGCCCCGGCAGTACGGATCATCCCGCATCCATCTCTCGACTCTGGTCAGTATCCTCCGGATAATCGCCAGGTCCAACCAATCACCGGTAGGTACTCTCCACCGTGCTAGGCTCATCGTCTACTCCACGAAAAACATTTCTAGCCCCGGGGAACTATACCGGGTCCACCACGAACCCGCAAACGGATCATCCAACTCCTCAAATCGGGTTTCAACACACGTCTCGGCATCGAGAAAACGTGTGGTGGACACACCAAAATATCATATCACGAGGAACCGGGTTTTCAAATAGTGCATCTTTTCTAAAATAATTCCACGGTCCTCAAAAACTAGAAATCACATGGAAATCCAACACCAATGAGTAAATCAAATGCGATGTGCTATATACATCAAGCCATAATGTAGGTATAAGGGGAAACCGCTTTTTATGATAGGTTCAGTTTTTAAAGACATCATGCGGTTTCCAATTTCTATGAAAATCATATCGAATCATATGTGAAATGAACTACAGCAATATAATCATGGCAATTCTACAGTGAGTGTGTCATGGCAATTACTAACGGTGTGTGTGTAACATGCAGATTAGTGCTCGTGCAACATGAACCGTTAGTAATAGTGCGGTGTTCTATCAATTCTAAATTTACATACATTTAGCAGGTAATGCGGTATGCAACAACAGTATCCATGACAGTCAATGGGGAAAATGCAACATATAGCTATAAGGTCCTTTCATCCCTGACGCATAACGCCATGCGGGCGATATCCCCGTAGATGTTAAATCTACTCACCGATGTCTCGCGCTAAGTGTAGCCGACGACTTGCTCCCCCTTCTTCGCTACGTCTGTCTCACTCGCCTGCCAACCTAGAATCACACAATATATCACATCTAAGCTCAAATCCATAAAAACGTGATATTAAGGTCAAACTAGAAACCCGCGGCGCAAACCAAGCGCGCGTGTGCCCGGTACGCTAAAACGTGTGATTTCGCGCCTGAAACTACTCCGACGCGTCGCGATACGCAGAAACAGGTATTTAGCTCCAGATTTTTCTACAGTAACAATTAAATAAAATTATACATGCCAAGAGTCTAAGGATAGCAGCAGACACCTATTGGGCCAACCCCAAACCCAAGTCTCCCACATCTGGCCGCAAATTGCGGCCAGAACCAATTTTTCGGCGGCCTAAGTAGGGAATTTGGGGGTCGTGTTCTACACATGGGATCTGCACCTCACAGCTATACTGCAGTCTTCTTAATTTTAATCTGAACTCATTGGGTCGATAGCAGTTTGCAGAAAGCTAGATTTTCCTCAAAAACGGTGAATTTGCATCGAATATGAATCTGGTGGTATTTTAGTGCAATTGGGGGCTAAGCTAGGTTAACATAGCCCTAACGACACTCCATCGACTTACTAAAACCAATTCATACTTCACTTGATCAAGGTTCCCCTTAATTACCACATATCGCACTGAAACGCACCATTACTCACTAATCGAAGCTAAGCTACACTAATTAAGCAAACTAGGGTGTAAGTTCAAAAAGTATCCCCACACTCGACCCTAGGGAGCTGGAGGAAGAAGAAGGAGTGGAGGGAAGGAGCTGCAGTTGAAGTTGGGCTGTTGCTGTTGCTCACTGTTGCTGCTGTTGCTGCTCACTGTTGCTGCTGTTGCTGCATGCTGGCTGCTGCTGTGCTTGCTTGTGCTGCTGCTATGCTTGCTTCAGCTGCTGCTGTGCTTGCTTCTGCTACTGCTGAGATGGTGTGGGTGTGTGAGTGTGAGAGTGGGGTTGAGAGAAATGAGCACAAGAATGAGAGGAAATGATAACCCCCAATGTCAACCCCTCCACTCTCTCTCTCTTCATTAAATGCAAGTATGGGCTTTGCCATGATGCATTCTCTCTCTCTCATTCTCACCAAGTCAACACGCCAAAATAAAAATTCAAATTAAAACAACACAACAAATGACTAAGCAACTTAATTAAAACCCAAAAGAATTAATCCCCATTATTAAACCCACCATGGTTGCTAATCATGGTATAACCTCATTTTAAACCCTGGTTTACATGCACATGTGTGTGCAAGCCTAGGAAAATTCTAGAAAAATATTTATTAAATTTGGAAAAATATTTGAAACTCAATTTGATAAACTTTTTATTAAAAACACTTTATTTAAATATAATTAGCCACTAATCACATCCTAAGGTGTTACAATCTTCCCCCTTAAAAGAAATTCGTCCTCGAATTTGAAAATATAAAGCTACGCAATACCTTCAAAGAGATGAGGAAACTTGTTCCGCATCTCGCCCTCGGCTTCCCAAGTGATCTCTTCGCCACTCGGGCCGCGCCAAAGCACCCTTACTGATGGCAAGACCCTCGATCTAAGTTTCTTCACCTGCCGGTCTAATATCACGACTGGCTGCTCGGTGAACGAAAGGTCACGCTCGTGCTGAACGGTCTGATGTTGAATCATGTGCGAGGGGTCATGTAGGTATCTGCGAAGTATCGACACGTGGAACACGGGGTGAACATCTGGGAAGTCGGGTGGAAGAGCCAAACAGTAAGCCACTTCGCCCACACGCTCGAGGATCTCAAAGGGACCTATGAATCTGGGGCTAAGCTTCCCCTTCCGTCCAAACCTCATCACTCCCTTCATCGGAGAGACCCTCAGAAAAACGTGATCTCCAACTGCGAACTCTAATCTGCGGCGGCGCCTGTCAGCATACGATCTCTGCCTGCTCTGAGCTGTCCTCATCCTGTCTCGAATCAGCTGTATCTTCTCGGTCGTCTCCTGTACGATCTTGGGCCCTAAAATACGGCTCTCACTAAGCTCTGTCCAGCAGACGGGCGATCTACATCTTCTCCCATACAGAGCCTCGAAAGGTGCCATCTGAATAGTATCCTGGAAACTATTGTTGTAGGAGAACTCCACCAAGGGTAAGTGATGATCCCAGCTACCACCAAAGTCTAAAACGCACGCTCGGAGCATGTCCTCAAGAGTCTGAATCGTCCGCTCTGACTGGCCGTCGGTCTGCGGATGAAATGCTGTGTTGAAACTCAAGCGTGTGCCCAAAGCATCCTGAAGCCTCTGCCATAGTCGGCTGGTAAACTGGGTGCCTCTGTCGGACACGATACACGTCGGGACTCCATGTAGTCGTACTATCTCGTCAATGTAAATCTGGGCGTACTGAGCAAATCCGAAAGTCGTCTTCACTGGCAGGAAGTCAGCCGCTTTCGTTAAACGATCCACGATCACTCAAATGGAGTCATACCCTCGCCTAGTCCTGGGTAGACCCATAACAAAATCCATCGAAATGTGCTCCCATTTCCACTCCGGAATGGGTAACGGCTGTAGCTTTCCCGCGGGCCTCTGGTGATCGGCCTTGACTTGCTGACAAGTCAGGCATCTTGACACGAAATCTGCGATGTCCCTCTTCATTCCGTCCCACTAGTAAACATCGCTCATATCATGATACATCTGGGTGGAACCGGGATGGACACTGTACACCGATCGATGTGCCACCTCAAGAATCACACGCCGCAGCCCCTCAGCATCTGGTATGCACAGTCTAGTCCCAAATTTCAGCATCCCGTGATCATCGATCACGAACTCGGAAAATCTGCCATGTCCAATCTGCGTCCTAATCTCTGAACATCGGTCATCACTGTGCTGTGACTCATGTATACGGTCAAGCAACTGTGGGCGTACACAAACATGCGCAATCTGTCTTCCGATCGGCGTGAACTCGAAATGCACTCGGCTGTCGCATAAAATCTGCCAATCTGCCGACGACTGCCCCTGTACTGCGCTCAAATAAGATAGGCTACCCTCGGGCCTCCTGCTCAAAGCATCCGCCACTACATTCGCCTTGCCCGGGTGATACAAGATCTCGCAGTCGTAATCCTTCACTAACTCCATCCATCAGCGCTGTCTAAGGTTCAGGTCTCGCTGCTGAAATATATACTTTAAACTCTTGTGATCAGTGAATATCTAGCACGACTCGTCGTATAGGTAATGTCGCCAGATCTTATGTGCAAAGACCACTGCAGCCATCTCCAAATCGTGAGTGGGGTAGTTCTGTTCATGTTTCTTCAATTGTCACGAAGCATACGCGATCATCCTGTCATGCTGCATCAATACGCACCCTAGCCCCACTCGAGAAGTGTCACAATAGACCACAAATCCACCTGATCCTGAAGGCAATGATAACACCGGTGCCGTAGTCAGCCGAGTCCGTAGCTGCTGAAAACTGTGCTCGTACTCCTCCGTCCAATCGAAAGGAACTCCCTTCCGGGTCAACCCGGTCAAAGGTGTAGCAATACTGGAGAAGTCCTGCACGAATCTCCTGTAGTAACCGACCAACCCCAAAAAGATGCGAATCTCCGTAACTGATGTGGGTCTGGGCCAACGCTTAACGGCCTCGATCTTCCTCGGGTCTACACATATACCGTCTCCTAAAATCACATGCCCCAAGAAGTCTACGCTGTCTAGCCAGAAATCACACTTAGAAAATTTCGCGTAAAGCTGGTGCTCCCTCAAAGTCTGCAGTGTAATCCGCAGGTGTTGCTCGTGCTCCTCACTACTCCGGAAATACACCAAGATATCGTCAATGAATACTATGATGAACAGATCCAGATATGGCCGGAAAATACGGTTCATCAAATCCATGAATGCTGCTGGCGCATTGGGGAGTCCGAACGACATCACCAAAAACTCATAATGGCCGTAGCGCGTACGGAAAGCTGTCCTGGGAATGTCCTCCTGTCGAACCCACAGCAGATGATAGCCCAATCGTAAATCGATCCTCAAAATGTATCCTGACCCCTGAAGCTGGTCGAACAAATCGTCGATGTATGGAAAAGGATATCTGTTCCGCACTGTAACCCTGTTCAGCTGGCGGTAGTCGATACACAGACGCAAACTGCCGTCCTTCTTCTTGACGAATAGGACTGGAGCACCCCAAGGAGAAACACTGGGTCGAATAAGTCCCTTATCCAGCAAATCTTGCAACTAACCCTTCAATTCTCGAAGTTCCGCCGGGGCCATCCGATAAGGCGGTATGGAAATAGGCCCCGTGCCAGGAACCAAATCAATACAGAAAGAAATGTCGCGCTCGGGCGGTAGCCCAGGAAGCTCGTCAGGGAACACATCAGGAAACTCGCTAACAACCGGAACCTGATCCAATGGAACCTCTGTAGCGCTAGCATCGCAAACGTAGGCGAGAAATCCCTGACATCCCTTCCTCAAAAGCTGTCCAGCGCGAAAAGAAGAAATCACACTGTGAGGGGCGGCACCACGGTCCCCCAACACAACAAAAACCGACTCGCTGGGAAAACAGAATCTAACTGTCTTCTCATGGCAGTCCACAGAAGCAAAGCACGTGGCTAACCAATCCATTCCCAAAAGAACGTCGAAGTCCAACATCTCAAGAAGGATCAAGTCGACAGGCAACTCTCTCTCGCCAATACAGATGGTACAGGATCGGAACACCTGCCTAGCAATAAATGACTCTCCCACAGGAGTAGTCACAACAAGCGGCTGATCAAGCAAACCGGACTCTCTACCCAAACTCGGCATAAAGTGTATGGATACGTACGAGTGCGTGGATCCGGGATCGAACAACACGTGTGCATCAACAGAACATACTGGAAGGATACCTGACACCACCGCATTTGACGCCTGCGCGTCCTGATGCGTCAAAGCAAAAACCCGCGCCTGTCTTCCACCTGTGACTGACTGTCCTCTGCCTCGGTCAACTCGCCCTCTCTGAGCAACTCATCCACGCCCACGACCTCTCTGTGTATGAGTCTGACACAGAGCAACGGTAGGTACAACAGACAACGCCCTCTGAGGTGGTGAAGGTGGTAAAGTATAATGCGGTGTTGCTGCCTCCCTCCGGTGTATCTCAGGACAATCTCTAACGAGGTGAAGTATACTTCCGGATCTAAAGCAACCCCGCGACGATTGCTGACTCTCCCGTGGATACGAACTAAACAGCTGGCCTCGTCGCGAATCTCTGCCACTCCCCGTACCTGAACGATACCTATCGCGGCGTCTGAATGTCTGTCTCCGTGCGGATATACTAGTACGAACTCTCTTTGGCTCTAGAACTACCGAAGTCTCAGCAAGGCGCTCCTCGACTAATAGGGCTGCGTCTACCACTGCTGCATATGTCTCGTAATGCTGCGCGCTGATCGCAAGGAACGGTGGTGTAAGCAAGCCTCGAACAAATCTCTTGACTCGCAACTCCTCGGTAGCCACTAAATACGGGGCATAAAATGCTAGCTCTGTAAACAGCACGTCATACTCTGCCACTGACATCTCCGGAGTCTGGCGTAAAGACTCGAACCTGCGTGCTCTGGCATCCCTAACACTCTGGGGAAGGAAACGGGCTAGAAATACTGTCATAAACTCTGTCCAGGTCATAGGAGGAAGACCTGCTACTCTGCCCTTCTCGACCGATTCGCACCATTTCTGTGCAAGTCCTTCCAGGCGAAAGCTCGCGAACTCGACCCATCTCGCATCTGCGCATCTGAGGGAACGACATATCCGAGCCATCCTATCAATGAAGGACTGTGGGTCCTCGCTGTATCAGTGCCTGTGAAGACCGGAGGCTTCAGCCTCATGAACTCTGATAGCGATACTGTAATCACCTCCGTGGCTACAGGGGCAACTGGCTGTGCCGTAGGTACCATCACGGTCCCTGTAACAGGTGGAGCTACCTCTGGTCGCTGCGCTCGAAGCGTCTCAACAAGAAATCCTATCATCTAGCGCATCTCCTGCATGCTGGATCCCACAGTCTGGCGCATCTCCTGCATACCAGCCCCTAGCATGGCGATCTGATCTATCACGGGAGGAACAACCGGCTCGGGTACAACCGATGTACTGCCCGGATCAGTCCTCGTCTCAGACGAGTCAACTCGAATCTCGGCCCTCGCGGCCGCTCTCTGCGCCCTCATAATCTTTGGCGGCATAATGGCTGAAAAGAAATTAGGATTCGATAAGAATACGGAAATCGAATCACAAGAATATATATACTCAAGAAGGAATTTAAATCAATAAGTCCTAAGGTCGCCTTGATGAGTACCGTGTCGTGAGTATGCCGTGGAACATACACACGCTATGCCACTCTGCTTCAGCTACCTACTCCATCATACCAAGGTCATCCTACACTCCGAAAGGTAAAACCTACGCTCTGATACCAACTTTGTCACGACCCAAATATTTCGACTCGTGACCGGCGCTTAACCACGCAACGTCTACAGGCGTAACGCGACTAAGCAAGACGAACCCAGAAATCAAAACCATATAAAAGTAGCGAGTGTTGAAAACATTTAGAAAACCTTAAATAGTTCAATAAGTTCTTTTAAAGTTACGTCACCATTTAAATAATTTTGGCAGCATTTCCTTTGTAAAAGTAACCCCGAAAACGGGTATAAAACAGGATATAAGTGAAAATGAGATATAATGAAACAAAGCATTCCCAAACGGTAGTAATCACGCCCAACGGCAGAAACCATCATCACAACAGTACTATACGACGCCGTAGCGAAGAATGAGCAATAAGTAAACATCACAGAATAATAACTGCATATAAAAACAGTCGGCTCCCACGAGCTCGACACCAGAATACAAAATATACATCAACGTCCTCACACTCTATCTAAGTCCAGTACATATATGGTAGATAGAAAATACTAGATACAAAAAGGGGTACAATAAAAGTAATCAGATACCACAACCCACCTAAAAGCAAAACAGCTCTCGCACCAACTGTAGTGGTATCTGTAGCCAAAAGATGCAAAAGGCAGCCTGCCGTGACTACTCTGAGGGGCAACCTGTAAATACTGTGGCACAACGGGGGTGAGTTGCCAACTCGTGAATAGAGATAACATATAAAGGTAATCACGAGCATGAACGTACTGCGCTACTCTATCATATGCCAGCAAGTAAGATCTATATGCGACAAGCAGTAGGTGCAATAATCATGCAAATGCTCTGTCAGGTAAAATAACTAAAGGATGAGATACATGATAATCAATGCTGAGCATGGGATAAATAACATCTACACGGAATACCAACGTGGAAAAATAATCAGTGCCCAAAACTGCACCCAAATCCCAAACAACTCAGGCGCCGTCACTCCCATCGGCCCTCAAATCCTGTAAATCTCTGAAAAACCACGAGCGCCCATCATTGACACTCAAATATCATAAATACTCGTGTCCAACATCGACACGCAAATCCTCATATGTCGAGCTCCGTCAGTCCGGATCAGCCCACGGGCTCCGTCTGCGGTATCGGCCCTCGGCCCCGGCAGTACGGATCATCCTGCATCCATCTCTCGACTCTGGTCAGTATCCTCCGGATAACCACCAGGTCCAACCAATCACCGGTAGGTACTCGCCGTCCTGCTAGGCTCATCGTCCACTCCACGAAAAACATTTCTCGCCCCGGGGAACCATACCGGGTCCACCACGAACCCGCAAACGGATCATCCAACTCCTCGAATCGGGTTTCAACACACGTCTCAGCACCGATAAAACGCGTGGTGGACACACCAAAATATCATATCACGAGGAACCGGGTTTTCAAATAGTGCATCTTTTCTCAAATAATTCCATGGTCCTCAAAAACCAGAAATCACATGGAAATCCAACACCAATAAGTAAATCAAATGCGATGTGCTATATACATCAAGCCATAATGTAGGTATAAGGGGAAACCGCTTTTTAAGATAGTTTCAGTTTTTAAAGACATCACGCGGTTTCCAATTTCTATGAAAATCATATCGAATCATATGTGAAATGAACTACAACAATATAATCATGGCAATTCTACAGTGAGTGTGTCATGGCAATTACTAACGGTGTGTGTGTAACATGCAGATTAGTGCTCGTGCAACATGAACCGTTAGTAATAGTGCGGTGTTCTATCAATTCTAAATTTACATACATATAGCAGGTAATGCGGTATGAAACAACAGTATCCATGACAGTCAATGGGGTAAATGCAACATATAGCTATAAGGTCATATCAGCCCTGACGCATAACGCCATGCGGGCGATATCCCCGTAGATGTTAAATCTACTAACCGAAGTCTCGCGCTAAGTGTAACCGACGACTTGCTTCCCTTTCTTCGCAGCGTCCGTCTCACTCGCCTGCAAACCTAGAATCACACAATATATCACATATAAGCTCAAATCCACAAAAACGTGATATTAAGGTCAAACTAGAAACCCGTGGCGCAAACCAAGCGCGCGTGTGCGCGGTACGCTAAAACGTGTGATTACACGCCTGAAACTACCCCGACGCGTCGCGATACGCAGAAACAGGTATTTAGCTATAGATTTTTCTACAGTAACAATTAAATAAAATTATACATGCCAAGAGTCTAAGGATAGCAGCAGACACCTATTGAGCCAACCCCAAACCCAGGTCTCCCACATCTGGTCGCAAATTGCGGCCTGAACCAATTTTTCGGCGGCCTAAGTAGGGAATTTAGGGGTCGTGTTCTACACATGGGATCAGCACCTCACAGCTATACTGCAGTCTTCTTAATTTTAATCTGAACTCATTGGGTCGATAGCAGTTTGCAGAAAGCTAGATTTTCCTCAAAAACGGTGAATTTGCATCGAATATGAATCTGGTGGTATTTTAGTGCAATTGGGGGCTAAGCTAGGTTAACATAGCCCTAACGACACTCCATCGACTTACTAAAACCAATTCATACTTCACTTGATCAAGGTTCCCCCTAATTACCACATATCGCACTAAAACGCACCATTACTCACTAATCGAAGCTAAGCTACACTAATTAAGCAAACTAGGGGGTAAGTTCAAGAATTATACCCCACACTCGACCCTAGGGAGCTGGAGGAAGAAGAAGGAGTGGAGGGAAGGAGCCGCAGTTGAAGTTGGGCTGTTGCTGCTGTTGCTGCTTGCTGGCTGCTGCTGTGCTTGCTTTTGCTGCTGTTGTGCTTGCTTCAGCTGCTGTTGTGCTTGCTTCTGCTACTGCTGAGATGGTGTGGGTGTGTGAGTGTGAGTGTGAGGTTGAGAGAAATGAGCACAAGAATGAGAGGAAATGATAACTCCCAATGTCAACCCCTCCACTCTCTCTCTTCCTTAAATGCAAGCATGGGCTTTGCCATGATGCATTCTCTCTCTCTCATTGTCACCAAGTCAACACCCCAAAATAAAAATTCAAATTAAAACAACACAACAAATAACTAAGCAACTTAATTAAAACCCAAAAGACTTAATCCCTATTATTAAACCCACCATGGTTGCTAATCATGGTATAACCTCATTTTAAACCCAAGTTTACATGCACATGTGTGTGCAAGCCTAGGAAAATTCTAGAAAAATATTTATTAAATTTGGAAAAATATTTGAAACTCAATTTGGTAAACTTTTTATTAAAAACACATTATTTAAATATAATTATCCACTAATCACATCCTAAGGTGTTACAACGATCCACCACGGAGTCCCTTGGCACAAGCTCCTAGCTTCACTTGATCTAGATGAAGGTGAAGCAAACAATCTCCACTAGTGGGCTAGACTAACAAAGATTGGTGATGTGGGTTGTAATCTTACTTATAAACCTTTTCTTTTTATTTTCTTCACTCACTTTCTAAAACCTAGAGAGCATGGAGGAGGAGGAAGAAGGAGGAAATGGCTAAGCTAAACTCTTTTTGTGAATTGACTCAATAATCTCAATTAATAAGAGAGAGAGAGAGAGAGAGAGAGAGAGAGAGAGTCATTTCACCATCAACCATGGTTACAAAATATCTAGATATTTTGATATTGAGTTAACAAAAACCATGGGCAATAAAACCATGGTTTTGACTTTGGTCAACTAAAGAAGAGTTTAGAAACCCAACCATGATTTTATTTCCATTTTTTGTTTTTCTCAATAATTAAAATATATAAATATTTCTCCATGTGAGTCTTGCATTACCATCACCAATGTATCATCGACCATGACAAATGTATGTATGCATGTGTGCATTCATATCAATATATATACATACATACACTCATGCATACAAAATAAAGAAATAGGTTTTAATAAATGAGCTAATGGTCATTAATATTAAATCAACACTTGATTTAATAATCCGGTCATATCACATACGACCCGACCAATAGTAAACGCTAGATTAAAATGCGGTATCATATACTCACTTTTAATCAAGCTCCCGTGCATATCCTCATATGCACTCCACATCGTTTTACCTTAGCCAGGAGACCTCTTTGTGGGACTCTAAGACTCTTCAATACGCTACCAGTAGCCAGTGATCACATCACATACCCACAAACTGTTAGCGGCACTAGCTGTACGTAATGGCTCCCAGGTATTGAGCGATCAGAAGAAAAACAAGTGAACCAGTCAAAACTCCCGTCGAGCCAACTGGCAACACTTACCGTACAGTCCGGTCTCTTCGTCAGATATGCTGCATATCGTCGACCCTAATAACTCAATAAGTCATGCCGGTTTATGGCCTATAACAGATCGAAAAACTACTGATAACACTTATTAGTAAATCTCATCAGCCCTGGCCAGGGACTTCCTGTTATAACCAATTGAGCAAAGCGCAATATCAACCCCCAATACCGGGAGAGACGAAACCCCTCCTATCGCTCATTGCCTCAATGTGCCTCGGGACCGTACCGAAAATTTAGCTGTTTGCACTACTCAGTAAAGCCGTGGTAGGGTGGAGATCAAAGTACAGTGGGAGTACACACAAGACTCTATGACGATCTCAGGTCTACAGACTAACTTGTACCAGTGTCACCTGAGAACTGCTATCTGACGAAAGATATAATACCATATAAGAGTTCTCGGCGAGTCCGTTCAGTGTACCCAGTCTCCACTGAGCACCCGTTTACAATCTTTGGTGTCACCACACAAATGGATATGGGATCAGCCATCGCCCATCATATGGGTCAAGAAACGTATACGCTAGTCTACTCTAGAATATCGATGCCCCGTCTCGATACACCCACGACTAGGAATATTTTAAGGATAATCTTATAAACTACACATGTCCCACTGGTATGATCTGCATCATAATCCTAGTAGTCAAGCAAATATCCTAAGGGCTTTATCAATATGTACCAAATGAGTAATATGCATGATCAAGTGAAGATGTTAAGATAAAGAATAACCAGATAGCATACTATTATGTCGAGCAAGAATGTCCTCTGAATATATATATATATATATATATATATTTATATATATATATACACACACACACATACCGATACATCCACTATCAAATAATGGCTTCTAGGGCATACATATATCCAACAATCTCCCACTTGCACTAAGGACAATTATTGGAGTATCTCATACCCTACATATCAAAAAGTTGCTCATGATGCGGCTGAGGGAGGGCCTTGGTGAGTGGATCCGCGGTGTTATTCTTTGTATCTACTCTCCGAATCTCGATCTCACGGCGATCAACTATCTCCCGAATGAAATAATATCGCCTCATGATGCGTTTGGACCGCTGATGGGACCTGGGCTCTTTGGCCAACACCATAGCCCCATTATTATCACAATACAGTGGTATTGGATCAATAATAGTTGGAACAACTCCTAACTCCGAGATGAACTTCCTTATCCAGACGGCTTCCTTGGCAGCATCATTTGCAGCAATATACTCAGCTTCCATCGTGGAGTCTGCAACAGTATCCTGTTTGGAACTCTTCCAACATACCGCCCCTCCATTGAGGGTAAATAAAAACCCTGAGATAGATTTGTTGTCATCCTTATCACTCTGGAAGCTCGAATCGGTAAAGGCCTCCATTTGGAGATCCCCATTACCATACACCAAAAGCATTTATTTTGTCCTTCGCAAGTACTTAAGAATGTTCTTCACAGATGTCCAGTGATTCTCCCCTGGGTTGGATTGATACCTGCTTACTACACCCAGTGCATAAGCTACATCAGGGCGAGTACATAATATCACATACATTATATCCTACGGCTGAAGCGTAGGGATAATGCTGATGCGAGCTCTCTCTTCATCAGTCTTTGGGCAAAAGTCCTTGGAGAGAGTGACTCCATGACAAGCGGGTAAGGCTCCCCGCTTGGAGTCTTCCATACTAAACCACTTTAGGATGGTGTTAATCTACCTGGTTTGGGATAATCCCAACAACCTTTTAGATCTATTCCTACAGATATTTATGCCCAATATGTACGAGGCATCACCCAAGTCCTTCATGGAGAACCTTTGTGATAAGAACAATTTGACCGATTGTAGCATAGGAACATCGTTTCCTATCAGAAGAATGTCATCCATGTACAATACGAGGAATGTAACAGTATTCTCTACAATCTTCTTTTAAACACAAGGTTCATCTGGATTTTTGACGAAATCAAACTCTTTGATGACATCATCAAAACAGATGTTCCAATTTTGTGATGCCTGCTTCAATCCATAAATGGATTTAAGCAACCTACATGCTTTTCCACTGCTCCCACTATCAATGAAGCCATCTCGCTGATCCATATAAATGCACTCTTCTAAATCACCATTTAGAAATGCAGTTTTAACGTCCATCTGCCAGATATCATAGACGTAGTGAGCAGCAACAGCAAGTAGGATCCGAATGGGTTTAAGCATGGCTACAAGAGAAAAGGTTTTGTCATATTCTAGTCCTGGTCTTTGACGAAATCCTTTCGCCACAAGCCTTGCCTTATAGGTCTTCACCTACCCATCTACACCGATCTTTCTCTTAAAGATCCATTTGCACCCTACGGGTTTTACCCCAGAGGGTACAACTTCCAAAGTGCATAATTTTTTCGTGTACATAGACTCCATTTCGGATCTCATGGCATCCAGCCACTTCACAGAGTCACCACTCGTGATAGCTTGCTGAAAACTGGTAGGGTCATCATCATCCATGATGCAATTTTGTCCATCTCCATCAATGAGACAACCGTATTATCTCTCTGGTGGGCATGAAGTCCTACCAGATCTACGGAGTGGATGAGGTTCATAAGATTCTGTTGCAACATCAGGTTCAACCAAGTCGTTATTTGTAACTTGTGTCTCTAGAACCTCTTCTAGATCTACCACATTGCCATCAGTATCATTTGGAAAATTTTAATTTTCTAGAAATGTGGCATGTTAAGAAACAAACACCTTTTGTTCCTCCTTGTTTTAGAAAAGATATCCAAACGAATGTTTTGGATATCCCATAAATATACACTTAACCGATCGTGTCTCGAGTTTTTCTGGATTCTATTTTTTAACAAAAGCCGGACAACCCTAAATCTTAACTCGTTTAAGAGATAGTCTCTTCCCATACCATATCTCATATGGAGTGGTAGACACGATCTTGGTTGGAACCCTGTTCAACAGATATGCTGCAGTCTCCAATGCATGCCCCCAAAAGGAGAGAGGTGACTCAGCATCACTCATCATGGATCGCACCATATCCAATATGGTGTGATTCCTCTATTCTGACACACCGTTGTGCTGTATTGTGTAAAGGGGAGTGAGATGAGAAAGAATCCAATTCTCTTTTAGGAAGTTCGAAAACTCCGTACTAAGATACTCTCCACCTCGATCTGATCAAAGTATCTTGATGCTCATTCCTGTTTGTTTTTCTACTTCAAGTTTGTACTCCTTAAATTTCTCGAAAGCTTCATACTTATGCTTTAATAAAAACACACGACCAAATCTTGAGAAATTTTCAGTAAAAGTTATGAAGTAAAAAAAACCGCCTCTCGCATGTGTAGACATTGGCCTACATACATCACTATGTATGAGGCCCAAGAGCTCTGTAGCTCTTTCTCCATGTCCAGTAAATGGAGTTTTGGTCATTTTCCCTTTGATACAAGACTGACAAGTCGCATAAGATTTATATTCAAAAAGATTTAAATATCCATCTTTATGAAGCTTGTTTAGTCTTGTTTCCTTAATATGACCAAGTCTACAATGCCAAAGAAAAGCAACATTTATATCTGAAAATTTTCTTTTATTTGTGTATTGTATGTTGAAAACGGTGTGTTGATTTTGGACGTATATCCCATTATTAAGTGTTCTATAACCAATCATCTCTTGATTCAGTTTAATGTTCATAACATTATGCTGCAATACAAAATGATACCCTTCATTGTCTAACAAAGAAATGGATATTATAATACAAAGCATACTAGGTACATAATAACATGGGTTCAAAACCAATATACAATCCGACGGCAACCCAGGTGATACTTTCCCACTGAAACTGTATATACATTGGAACCATTTCCAACTCAGAGAGTGTGATTACCGTTCTTCAAAACTCTGCTATTTCTCAAGCCCTGCATAGAATTGCAGATATGAGAACCCAAACCAGTATCTAATACCCAGGAAGCAGAGTTTATAGAAAAACAGTTTTCAGTCATAAACACACCTGAAGTGGAAGCATCACCATGCTTCTTTTTCTTGAGATCAAGGTATTCAGTACAATTCCACTTCCAGTGCCCTGACTTCTTGCAGTAGAAACATTCACCTTTTCCCGACTTCTCAGCCTTGGATTTTTCTCTCCCTTATGCCTTTTTGATTCCACCTCTCAGTTTGGTGGATTTCATCTTATTCCTTCCCTTGGCATTGGCTTTTGGGTCGGAAGAGGAAGATTGCCCAATAATCAGAGAGGGAGACTTTGCCTTGAGCATGCTCTCCGCACTTCTTAACATACTAAGAAGTTCGGGTAGTGACTTCTCCATGTTGTGCATGTTGAAGTTCACCATGAATGGGGCAAAGGCAGGGGGAAGAGACTGTAGAACAATATCAACATATTGTTCGTTCTCCATTATCCATCCGAGGCCCTCACGCTCTTCAATAAGAGCTATCATCTTCAAAACATGATCACCTACTAGTGTGCCAGGAGCCATCCGCATCTGAAACAGCTTTCGAGATGCCTCGTATCGTAGGGTACGAGATTGCTCCCCATACAACTCCTTTGTATGGAAAAAGATAGATTGAACATCCATCTGCTCATGCTGATTTTGATGTGTATTGTACATCGATGCAAGCGTGAGGCATTTGGCAGTGGCATAGTCAATATCCCATATTTTGCGGATCTCCCTATCCGCAACAGAAGATTCTGGGCCTGGGCTGGGAGGGGCTTAGGCAGTGAGGACATATGATACCTTATCATATGTGAGAGCAATGTTAAAGTTCCTCAGCCAGTCTTTATAATTCGATCCAGTTAGCTAATTTTTCTTTAATAAAAGCTTAAGTCCAGTCATGGGTATCTGCCATTAGGAGAGAGATAAGAATACACTCAGCGAAAGCTCTTGCAAAGATTAGATTGGTTATTTATCTTATCTAATCGATGTCTCTCACTGCTTTTATCGAATTTTCTTTCAAACCATAAAATGAAAATTAGCCAGGATTAATTACATTCTACAACTTCGCTAACCGTTCAGCTAGGTTAGTGTCAGTACATTGAGGGTGGTTCTCCGTACTTTCGTACGGACCTAATTAAAATAAACCCCGTTTTCCCAGAGGCATAGCCCCGTTGACACCTTTCTAGTCACCTAATGGGTTAGCTAATTGTAATTGCAAAACTCTCCTAGGAGAAACTCTTGCTTATAGTGGGATCAGGATCCAACTATCACATAGAAGGTATGCAATCTCATTGAAAATTTCAACTCTTGAAACTCCCGATATGGTTCTTACCCCTAGCACTCATGACCTTGGCTATGGTCAACATATCATAAGCACCAGTCAAGTTCTACCCGTTATTTCATGATTAATTAAACCCATCCACATGACCCTTGGCTATGGTCAACATGATCATGTGACTGTCCTAATTAATCACATCATATGCTGTGTAGGAAGACATCACTTAGCTACCGTACATTACGCCTTGGCTATAGTCAACATACGTAGCACGAATACTAAGTACTCTACTTCCTAAAATGACGGAGGGCTGCGTATGGTTTTTAAGAAAACCTTTAATGTTTTGAACTTGATATCGTTGTAGAATCAAATAGTTTTCAAAAAGGAGCGACTTAAGCTTCGCAATTTTGAAATTTGCTTTTTCATAAAAAGCCGAGTGGGTTGCAAATCCGATTCTACAACATCTTTTAGGTTTCTTTATCTTTACATTAATCTCATTAATGTAGTCCCATCATTTAAGTCCTTAAGCCATCACAGAAACGAAACGAAAATATAACGTACGCTTATGCCATCCGCATTCGCCACAGTGTCCCGTTATGTCCCGTTAGGTTACTTAACTAACAGCATAGCGGGGCGGGACTAGCGCAGATGCAAAACATAAGCAACATTTTTTTATATATCATATATATAATATATACCATTCGTCTCAACATATAAAGTGATCACATCACAGAATATCAACAGCAGAAGTACATATATGAAAATATAGGATATATTAGGAGGTCCGTATTTTGTATTTAGCCACCAATAAAAAATACGGATTCCACGGTCGTGATAAATAGCCATTCCCACATCCCTAAACCCCTACGAGAGTGGCAAGTGACCCTGCCAATTCTAGAATTAGGAGACTCAGTCTCGACTCCTCGAGATGGCCTCCCATTGGACCCTAGAACCCGGTCACTTGTGCTCCCCACCTTGGGTCTATCCTAATGTTGAAAAGTAAATAATATACAACACTGGTGACATCATCCTCAGCCCGGAAGTGTCCCAATAAAAGAATATTATATATAATGAATTTTACATGAATGAAAAGAAAAACTCTCATCTCACATAAAAAAAAACCCGGCCATTCAATCACGACGATCCTATATATCATATCTCAGCAACACATAACATCACATGTCATCAACGTAAATAAGAATGCGTACACCGATTATCGTTGATGTATAGCAACGAAACCGGCGATACACCACATACTACACTTACGGTCGCAGAAAAGAATGTCAATCTACAATATTTGGAATCGTCACTTTCCATAGAAATCATAAACCCGGAATATCTCATATTCTGGATTTCATGCCTAGCATTGCAAATCTTACATTTGGGTCGCAACAATGAAAACACCTTTTCAAAAGAAAAAAAAAGTAATTCAACAAGATTCTCGATTCCATCCATGATCGAAATGTTAAATTTACAAGCAACAATTAATTTTCACAAAACTAATCGGTGTAGATTCCAATTATTGTCTTATATTCAAATAAACTAGGTGATGTTAAACCATTCAATCGATCGATCAATCATTAGAAAATTCTCAGAGAACTCAGCACTTGAGTCAGATTCAAAAATTCCCAGATAGTGCCACAAGCATATACGGGCCAGCACAAGAAGGCAAAACCCAAGCCTCACCAACGGTGCCATGGAACCGCCGCCAAAAGCCCTTTTGGCTGCAGTTCCACGGTCGTTAGGTTGAGTTAGTGCTTCGTTCTTCTTGTGGGCCCATACAATACCCTGCACATCATTCAGAATATTTTTAAACCTAAAAAATCGAACTTTTGAAAATTTTCCAAAGAGCATGCTCGGGTGACGAATTGATGTTCGTTTGAAGTTTTTAACATCGTCTAGGTTAGTCTAAAACTCTAGCTTAGCTCTAATACCACTGTAGGGATTGCTTAGCACCTTAACTAGGTTTTGGCAAGCATCAAACATGCTACTTTAAAAAAATTTGTGTGCTATACAAAACCAACCATGAATCGAACTAGAAATTTAGGGTAACAAAATAAGTATCACATACTATCAAGTGTCTAATACTAAGAGGGGAGAAATACAACCTTCGCAGACCTCCCTCCTTGACTCCTTGGATCAACTTAGAGTTTGAACTGGTTCGCTTGAGTCCTTCGAAGTCCACGACGATCCACCACGAAGTCCCATGGCACAAGCTCCTAGCTTCACTTGATCTAAATGAAGGTCAAGCAAACAATCTACACTAGTGGGCTAGACTGACATAGATTGGTGATGTGGGTTGTAATCTCACTTAAAAACCTTTTCTTTTTATTTTCTTCATTCGCTTTCTAAAACCTAGGGAGCATGGAGGAAGAAGAAGAAGGAGGAAATGGCTAAGCTAAAGTCTTTTTGTGAATTAATTCAATAATCTTAAGTAATAAGAGAGAGAGAGAGAGAGTCAACTCACCATCAACCATGGTTACAAAATATATAGATATTTTGATATTGAGTTAACAATAACCATGGGCAATAAAACCATGGTTTTGACTTTGGTCAACTAGAGAAGAGTGTAGAAACCCAACCATGATTTTATTTCCATTTTTCGTTTTTCTCAATAATCAAAATATATAAATATTTCTCCATGTGAGTCTTGCATTTCCATCACCAATGTATCATCAACCATGACATATGTATGTATGCATGTGTGCATTCATATCAATATATATACATACATACACTCATGCATACAACATAAAGAAATAGGTTTTAATAAATAAGCCAATGGTCATTAATATTAAATCAACACTTGATTTAATAATCTGGTCATATCACATACGACCTGACCCATAGTAAACGCTATATTAAAATGCGGTATCATATACTCACATTTAATAAAGCTCCCATGCATATCCCCATATGCACCCCACATCGTTTCTCCTAAGCCAGGAGACCCCTTTGTCGGACTCTTAAACTCGTCAATATGCTAGAAGTAGGCAGTGATCATATCACATATTCATAAACTGTCAGCGACACTAGCTATACATAACGGCTCCCTGGTATTGAGCGATCAGAAGAAAAACCAGTGAACCTGTCAAAACTCCCGTCAAGCCCACTGGCAACACATACCGTACAGTCCGGTCTCTTCGTCAGATATGCTGCATATCGAGTCTAGGGATGGTATCGTCGACCCCAGTAACTCAATAAGTCATGCCGGTATATGGCCTATAACAGATCAAGAAACTACTGATAACACTTATCAGTAAATCTCATCAGCCCTGGCCAGGGACTTCCTATTATAGCCAATCGAGCATAGCGCAACATCAACCCCCAATACCGGGAGAGACGAAACCCCTCCTATCGCTCATTTCCTCCATGTGCATCGGGACCGTACTCAAAATCTACCTGTTTGCATGACTCAGTAGAGTCGTGGTAGGGTGGAGATCAAAGTACAGTAGGAGTACACACAAGACTCTATGATGATCTCGGGTCTACAGACTAACCTGTACCAGTGTCACCTGAGAACTGCTATCCGACGATAGATATAATACCACATAGGAGTTCTCGGCGAGTCCGTTCAGTATACCCTGTCTCCACTGAGCACCCATCTACAATCTTTGGTGTCACCACACCAATGGATAAGGGATCATCCATCGCCCATCATATGGGTCAAGAAACGTATACGCTAGTCTACTCTGGAATATCGATGCCCCGTCTCGATATATCCATGACTAGGAATATTTTAAGGATATCCTTATAAACTACACATGTCCAACTAGTATGATCTGCATCATAATCGAAGTGGTCAAGAAAATATCCTAAGGGCTTTATCAACATGTACCAAATGAGTAATATGCATGATCAAGTGAACATGTCAAGATAAAGAATAACCAAATAGCATAATATCATGCCGAGCAAGAATGTCCTCTGAATATATATATACACATACCGATACATCAACTATCAAATAATAGCCTCTAGGGCATACATATATCCAATAGTATTTATATACCGTATGTCTCTTACATGTTGATAAAGCCCTTAGGATATGTACTTGACTACCAGTATTATGACGAGATCATAGTAGTGGGGCCATGGTGGTCCAAAAGTACATCCTTTGACTATTCCTAGTCGAGGGGATATCGAAACAAGGGCATAGATATTCCAGAGTAGACTAGTATGTACGTTTCTTGTCCCTTGGAGGGCGATGGTTAATCCCACAACCATTGGTGTGTGACATCAAAGATTGTACATAGGTGCTCATTAGAGAATGGGTATACCGAACGGACTCGCCGAGAACTCCTAGTTGGTATTATACCTATCGTCAGATAGCAGTCCTTTGGTGACACTGGTACAGGTTAGTCTGTAGAACCGAGATCGTCATAGAGTCTTGTGTGGCTCGCACAGTGCTTTGATTTTCTCCCTACCATGCTCAAAGGAGATGTGCAAACAGGAGGAGGGTTGAAGCTTGAACCATGACATGAGGAGGAAGAAGAAGCTAGAGAGCAACCATGGGAGCAACTCAAGAAAAAGGCTAAGTGTTGAGAATGAGCTAGAATGGAATGGCAACTCTTGACCCCTCACTCATTCAAGCATGGAATTATGCAATATAAAATTGCAACCAGGCTTCAATAGTGAGTCAAGATGTATAAACAAAATTAAATCCCATGCTTACAACCATGCTTGCATTTTCCACCTCATTTCTATTTTCATAAAATAGAAATTCATATGCCATGCTTTATTATTATTATTATATATATATATAATGAAGAATAATTAGTGAGCTAATTATTGAAGAATATATATATCATATATATATTAATATATTTATAATGATGAATAATTAGTGAGCTAATGATATTAGTTAAGATATAATTATATCACATAATATATATCACATTATTAAACCAACACTTGATTTAATAATCCGATTATATCACATATGACCGACTAATATCATTCATCTGTATATCACATTATCAAATCAACACTTGATTCATCAATCTGGTTATATCACATATAACCGAACCGATAACAGCTAACAACCAGATTACAATACGGTATCATATACACGTATTTAATCAGGCCCACACACATATCACATATGTGTCTTACTTCGTTTCGCTTGAACCAGGGAACTTCTATGTGGGACTCTAAAGACTCGTCAATACGCCAGCAGTAAGTGACGATCATATCAGTCATCTACAAGCCGTCAGCGGTACTAGCTGGACGTAACGGCTACCCGGGTATTGAGCGATATGAAGATTAACAAGCAAGATAGTCCATAGTCTCCATGAAGCCTATCAGTAAAACTACCGTACAGTCCGGTCTCTTCGTCTGATATGTCGCATATCAAGTCTAGGGGTGGAAATCGTCAGACCCCAGTAACGTGATAAGTCATGCCGATGTCTGTCCTATAACGGTTTGAGAAACTACTGATAACACTTATCAGTAAATCTCATAAGCAACCCTGGACAAGGACTTCCAGTTATAGCCAATCGAGCATAGCGCAACATCAACCCCCAATACTGGGAGAGAAGAAACCCCTCCTATCGCTCATTGCCTCCATGTGACTCAGGATTGTACCTAAAAACCGCCGTTTTGCACGTTCTCTTGAACGCAGTAAGGTGGAAATCAAAGCACAGTGGGAATCACACAAGACTCTATGACGATCTTGGGTCTACAGACTAACCTGTACCAGTGTCACCAGAGGACAGCTATTTGATAATAGGTATACTACCACATAGGAGTCCTCTGCGAGTCCTGTTCAGTGTACCCAGTCTCCACTGAGCACCCATAAACCATCTTTGATGTCAAACACCAATGGATATGGGATCATCAATCGCCCATCATATGGGTCAAGAAGCGTATACGCTAGTCTACTCTGGAATATCGATGCCCTGTCTCCATATACCCTCGACTAGGAACAATTAAAGGATGTACTTTTGTACCACCCTGGCCCCACTAGTATGGTCTCATCATAGTCCTGGTAGTCAAGTACATATCCTAAGGGCTCTATCAACATGTAAGAGACAGACAGTATAAATACCAGTCTACACGTTAAGATAAAGATAACCAGATAGTATACTATCATGTTGAGCAAGAAAGTACTCTATATATGTCTAAGAATCCACTATAATATACATCTTATGTACAATAATGGCCTCTTGGGCATACATATAACTAACAATCTCCCACTTGCTCTAAGGCCAGTTGTTGTAGTATCTCATACCCAATGTCCCAAAAGTCTCTCGAATAGCATCTGGGGTATGGCCTCGGTGAGTGGATCCGCTGTGTTATCCTCTGTGTCAACTCTCGTAACTTTGATCTCCCGGAGATTAACTATCTCCCTGATCAGGTGATACTGTCTGAGAATATGTCTGGATCGCTGACGGGACCGAGGTTCCTAGGCCAAAGCCACAGCTCCATTGTCATCACAATACTTAGGTATTGGATGCTCAATGGTAGTAACCTAGTTCATCTCATGAACTCTATTCATCTAGACAACCTCTTTGGAAACATCGTTGGTAGCGATATAATTAGCTTCTATCAATGAGTCTGTTATGGTATGTAGCTTGGAACCCTTCCAACATACCGTCCCTCTACTGAGGGTGAAGACAAAACCCAAGACTGACTTTCAGTCATTCTTATCACTCTGGAAGATCGAATCGGTAAAGGACTCCAGCTGGAGTTCATCGTTACCATACACCAAGAACATCTCTTTAGTCCTTCTCAAGCACTTAAGAATGTTCTTCAGCTGTCCAGTGGTTTTCCTAAAGATCTTTTCAATACTTATTCACTATACCTAGTGAGTAAGCTACATCTGATCTAGTACATAACATCACATACATGGTTGACCCGTCTGCCAAATCATAGGGTATATCCATTGTATGCGAGCTCTCTCCAAATCAGTCTCAAGAGACATCTCTTTGGAGAGAGTGATTCCTGAACAAGCGGGTACATTACCACGCTTAAAATTAACCATACTAAACTCCTTTAGTATGGTGTCTTTGTATCTGGATTGGTACAATCCCAAATCCATTTAGATCTATCTATACATATTTATATCCCCAAGATGTAGGAGACATCGGTTAGATCTTTCATGGAGAACCTGTGTGATAAGAGGTGCTTGACCGAGTGTAGCATAGGAACACCCTTTCCTATCAAGAGTATGTCATCCACGTACAATACGAGGAAGACAGCCATACTCTCTACAACCTTCTTATTTATACATGGTTCATCTACACTTTTGATGAAGTCAAACTCTTTGATAGCTTCATTAAAACAGATGTTCCATCTCCGCGATGCCTGCTTTAACCCATAGATGGATTTAAGTAGCTTGCACATTTCTTCCGCTGCTCCCACTGTCTACGAAGCCCTCTAGCAGTGTCACATACTCTCTCTTCTAAATCACCATTTAGAAAAGCGGTTTTGACGTGCAGTCTTCCTGATTTCGTAGTCATGGTATGCTGCAATGGCAAGTAGGATCCTGATGGACTTAAGCTTAGCGACAAGTCTAGCTTTGAAAGTATCAACTTTTCCATCTACACCAAATTACCTTTCTCAAAGATCCTCTTGCTCCCGATGGGTTTTACCCCTTCAGGAGAAACATCCAAAGTCAACACATTGTTGGTGTACATGGATTCCATCTCAGATCGCATAGCATCCAACCATTTCACATAGTCTCCACTTGTGATGGCCTGCTCGAAACTAGTTGGGTCATCATCTCCTTGATCCAATCCTCACTCCCACCGTCTACGAGAAAACCGTAGTATCTCTCAGGTGGATGAGGAACCCAACTAGATCTGTGGAGTGGCTTCGGTTCGTTAGGGACTATTGAATCCTTCGGTTCCAACAAATCGTCAGTTTATAGTTTGTGTTTGCTGGAACTACTTCCAGTTCTACCTCATTGCCACTAATTTCTTTGAAAAGAAATTCCATTTCTTAAAAGGTGGCATGTCGAGAAAAAATACATCTTTTTTTCCTCGGTGTGGTAGAAGATATACTCTCGCGAATGATTAGGATATCTTACAAACTTGCACAGAAATGACCTTGCCTCAAGCTTGTCCGGATTTTTCTTTTCAACATAGCCCGGACAATCCATATCTTAACTCGTTTAAGAGATGGTCTCTTCACATTTCATATCTCATACGGAGTGGTAGGAAACAGATTTGGTCGGAACTCTATTGACTAGGTATGCATCTTCTCAAGTGCATGCCCCGGAAAGGAAATAGGCAACTCAGCAGTACTTGTCATAGAGTGCACCATATCTCATAGGGTGCGATTCTTCTACCCCTATATACCGTTGTGCTATGGTGTATACGGAGGAGTAAAATGAAAGAGAATCTCATTCTCTTTTAAATTGTCTCGTAATTCCGTGCTCAAGTATTCTCCTTCCCGATCATATCAAAGGATTTGAATAACTTTACCCATTTGGTTCCTATCTTCGTACTTATATTTCTTGAAATTCTCAAAAGATTCAATTTTGTGTTTCAATAAGAACACATGTCCGTATCTTGAGAGAACATTGGTGAATGTAATAAAGCACGCAGAACTATCCCTGGCATGTGTAGACATAGGACCGCATACATCAACATGTATCTATCCAAGAGTTCGGTAGCACTTTCTCCATTTCTAGTAAATGTAGATTTGGTCACCTAGTTTTTGAGACATGACTAGCAAGTTTCATAAGATGTAAATTCAAACGGATTCAAATATGCATCCTTATGGAACTTTAGCTTGTCTTGTCTCATCGACTTAACCTAGTCTACAATGCCACAAGAAGACTTCGTTCATTTCTGAATTGTTCATCTTGTGTGTGTTCTGTACATTTAGAACTGTAGTTTGATTCAGAACGTGTACACTGTTATACAATATACCTTACCTAATCAACACTTGATTTAGGAAAATATTCACAATATTATTGGTACGAAATAACAGTCGCTAAGAATCAATGTATTACCTGTTGGTGATATAAGGTGATATTTACCAACTGGTTTGGCTGCAACAATTGCACCATCTCTAATACTAGAGACATATCACCATTTCCCAGTTCTCCACCTGTCTATAGCCCATGTAACAAATTACATGTGTGGGATCCTGATCCGGTATCATATAACCAGGACGTAGAGGTAGCTGAGAAACAGTTCTTGGTAATGAACACACCCCAAGACAATGCATCAACATGCTTATTCTTCATTTAGGTGGCATGGGAATTCGAATATTCCCCTATTCCTTGCTCGGACTTATGACAATCATAAGGTAGAGCGGAACTTAGCCCAAAATAATAAGTAGGTTCGGTCAATACATCCATATTATTATCATAATTAAGGCGTGTCATTGGTCGCTACCAAAAGAGAGAGAAGGATAATCACTTTGCGTGCGCTCTTTGCAGGATTAGATTGGTTATTATCTTATCTAATCAGGATGGCTCCCACTGTTTTTATCAAATCTTCCTTCAAACCCTAAAAGGTAAGACTAGCCGGAATTAATTACACCCTAAAAGTTCGCCAATCATTCGGCCAGGCCAGTATTGGTACTTTGAGGGAGGTTCCCCATGCTTTCACACGGACCTAATTAAAATAAACCTCATTTTCCCAGGGGCGTAACCCTGTTAACACCTTTCTAGACACTTATTTGATCGGCTAATTGTGATGTGTAAAACTCTCACAGGAGTAACTCTTACTCGCAATGGGTATCGGGATCCAACTATCTCAAAGAAGATTTGCAATCTCATTGCAAATTTCAACACTTGAAATTCCCGATAATATTTTGCCCCAAGCGATTTATGACCTTGACAAGGTAAACAAACCATAAATCGCAAGTCAAGTTCAACCCGTACATTTCATGATTGAATTAAACCCACCCGCATGACCCTTGACAAGATCAACAAGGCCGCACGATTACCCTAATCCAATCGCATCTCATGCTTTAGCAGATAAGCACAAATCAGATACCGTACATGTAACATTTCAGAAAATATAAAATATTATTTTGGAATTTAATATTAAAATAATATATTTTCCGAAAACTGCCTGATTTGCGAAATTGGGGCTTTCGAAAAAGGGTATAAACATATACCAATAACTGTGAAATAAATGGAAATTAAAAATGATTTATTCATTTAATAATATATTTAAAGGATTTGGCATTTTAAAAATTATTTATATGCAGTTTCGATAAAAACCCGATTAGTGCACTGCTAATCGTGATTAAGCTAAATCCGTGTTTCTACAGTTTTTCATGACTAGTGCACTATGTCAAGTTGCATTTTGGTTATATGTTGTTTTCTTATATTGTTTTGGGGTATTATATGGTTGGTTTTAAAAGAAAAAGAAAAGGGTTAAAAGAGAGAATGATTGGAGAGAGAAAAGGAGGGTGAGAATAAGAGAGAGTGAGAGTAGGAGAGAGAGAGGGCAGCCATTTTTCCCCTCCGCATTATTTATTTCTTCTCCTTCTTCTTCATCACTTTCCTCTACCCTCAACCCTAGATCCATCTCAAAATACTCCTCAAAACCATAAATCCCTTTTACAAAAATTGACCACCTCTTCATCCTCTACAAAATGGACCAAGCAAAGTTGGATTTTAGTGACATTGGGAAGCTAGGGTTTCTCTTAAGTGGCATCCATGAGGTATAATTCATCCATTAGTTTAGTTTCAAGTTTTCCTAGCTTTTGTTTAAGTTTAGAGTTTGTTTGGTGATGGACTGGTGATACATAGAAATCCTAGTGAGGGTTTGAGTGCAATTGTAGATTGGTGATGATTGAGTGGCTGTTGAGTGGCCATTTTAGACCTGGGATTGAGTATAGAAACCAAAATACGGGGATAGGAATTGATTATGTCGGTTTTGTGTTGAATTGTGAGGATATATGGGAATCTGGAGTTACCCGGAGGCACTAAAAATTATTTAGCATACACAGTGAGTCGTGCAGGCACCCAGGAGTATACCCTAAAGACCCCAGCCCCTGTACCCTTAGTGTGGCCGCAAATTTATCCCTTCTGGCCGCAATTTGTGAGGGATAGCCTTCGTATTTGTTCTATGGTCCCTTTAGCTGTAAACTAGACCCCCTATATGTGCAGAATTGGCCAATTTACCTGAGAGATAATCTGGGAGCAGTTTGGTGAGGTTTTGGCTATGTTTTCCGTATTTTGAAATGCTAATTCTTGATATTTGGATTCGTATTTGGTTGTTGGATGTTTGTACATCGACAACAAAGGTTGTTTGATTGTTTTTGCACGCGTAGGCTATAGGTTCTAACCTATAGGCGATCCGTGTGCCGTTTTAGTTTCCGGATTCGATTTTAATAAACGATTGAGACTGTGTATTATTGTAGGTACCTTCGCATGGATTCCGAGGCGACGGAGCGTGTCTTCATCGACTTCAGCAAGCAAGGATCAAGGTGAGTGGATCTATATCCACGGGGGAAGTCTGGTGGATGGCGTATAGTACCCCCGCAAGTTTTTGATGGAAACCGATTTATAGTAAATGGTTAAGGAAACCTTTAATAGAAAACTATAGATAGACTTAAATGATAGTTAGAGAAACTATATTAGAAACAAAATGATAGTTAGAAGTGATGTGATACAGCTAATATGTGATGACAGGATTTGAGGATGATATTTGATGACATTGCCGTTTAGGGTACTATAGGACTAGATAGTCGACGTAGATGTGTCATCCGAAACATACCTATTTCCAAACTGAAGAATCGTATACATCTTTTAAACAGATACTCTGAGGGACGTTACTTATTTTCAAATGATATCTTTCTTTAAAAACACCGTAGCCCCTACTTTCAAAACTACGATTCGCATCTTTCAAAAACAGTTTGTATGGTTCGGGTGTGTATGTTAGATTAGATACTTATGCTTATAGTAAAGGTAGCATGTATTTGTAAAATTGACCTGATGAGGGATATAAATGCAATGAAAGGGATATATGACGCGATATGGTGATTTGGTGATATGTTGGTATACGGATGCGAGTCGATTGAAATGATTTATACTCTGACGGTCCTCTGATATGAGTTTATTGCGGATGTGACCTTGGACATAGGTATATGGAGATAATTATATATGTTGTGAATCATGAGTGATAACCGTACGAGATGTTAGTTCCGTACCCTCCTCGTCTTATAGGATGATAGGATCCCTGATAGCTTAATGCCGTCTTACGATGATTTTCCGTACGTGATGAGTTGACTTGAGGTTTGATCCATACCCTTGACTAGAGGATGCCGTACGATGGGGTATACTGTACGAGATGTTGTCTGGCTAAATGCTGATTGATTGATTCACCGACTCGATCATATTAGATACGTATACCCGTCAACATTTGCATATGATTTACCTTATGCTGCATTCACATTATTCTCATTGCATTGCATATATCTATGGTAGTACACCTGCACCATTATCGATGATGCGTAAATTACACGTACATAGATTTTCCGGCTCACAAACTTCATCATCGATAATTGCCATGTCACTACACAGTAGGGTTGCTGCATCATGATATACATATTTTACACCATACTTGCAGACATACACATTTGTACATCCATACTTGCGTATATACACATATGCACCTTTATACGATATTGCATTCGATTTTAGAGATTTGGGAACCGCATGATATATTTTAAAAACTGGATTCATTTAAAAGAGCGGTTTTCCCTCGATATGTGCATATTACTGTTCCATGTTGCATGATATACGGATATGCTTACATTTCTGTTATATATCGCATACATCATGCTTTATGATTACACGCATTGAGATATGTTGTTTTCATGAGATTTCTGGATTTGAGAACCGTGGCTATTTCAAAAGAAAGCATGTACTGTTTTAAAGTCCCGGTTTCTATTGATATGATATTTCAGTGCGTCCACCATGCATTTTCCCGGTTCTGAGACATGTGACGGTGATACCCGGTCGAGGAGCTGGATGAGGCCGATTGCGGGTACATGGTGGACCCGGTATGGTACCCCGGGGCAAGAAAGGGATGCTGTGTAGTAGACGGTGAGCCTGGCAGAGGGACTACTACCTACCGGTGTTAGTATTTGGGCTCGGTGGATATCCGAAGGTTACCGACTGAAGTCGAGAGATGATATGGGCCGATCGGGACTGACGAAGCCCGTAGGCCAATCCGAACTGACGGAGCCCGATATATGAGGATTTACGTGTTGATGCTGAACACGGTTTTCATGATATTTCGAGTGTCGATGCTGGACACTCCGGTTCCATGATTTTGATGTGTCACGAGGGACACCGTTGATTTATATCCTCATACTTTCATGCACACTCGTTTATGATATTTACGTGCATACAGACATTGATCATATGGTTGGATGGGATCCACATGTACACATACATTGAGTATATGGTTTGATGATATCCGCATACACATAGGTGTTGATTACATTGTTGGCACATATACGACCTGGTCAGCCTAGATATCATAGTATTACCTTCATGATATAGTTGACGTCGGAGTCGTTGTTTATTCGATTTTTACTTGTAGATGTTTCTCCATTGACGAGTTGGCAACTCACCCCCGTTGTGCCACAGTTTTTGCAGGTTGACCGCATAGATCCGTAGCGGTATCCCTGGCACATAGCTTCATTTGGGTGTTTTGCATTGGTAGGTGGGACATTTGTATCATACCCACTCTTGTATTTATATTTCATATTGTTTCTAGTCAGCTCCATCAATCAAAATTAGTATTTGTATAAGTAATAAGACTTAGTGAGATTTGTGGTTGCGAGACTTAGAGCGAGGGGTTTTTCCGCGACCTGTGGTTTTGATGTCTTGCTTATTTCCTTATCTTTCGTGGTGAACTTCGCCGTTGAGAGTCGTATACTTATATTTACTGTCTTGCGTGGTTGTGATCCTGCGTTTGGCGAAGAACTAGCTCCCGCTTGGGGTTGCTTTTATCATTATCTTGTATATGCGGTTTTGGATCAAAATATACAAAGGAGGTGCTGCCCAAATTTTCCAAAGACGAAACATTTTTTCAAACTAGTAAATTTCACTTGCATTATTCATGTTCCTTTTCTATGTATTTAAGAAAACCTGATTTCATTATACCTTTATTTCAAAACTTCACCTCCTTTGTTTTCTTAAAAGGGTTTAGATTTCTGGGTTTCAGCTTACTTGAATTACGTTACGCCTTTAGACGTTGCGTGATTTAAGTGCTGGTCACGAGCTAATATTTCGGGCCGTGATAAAGTTGGTATCAGAGCGCTAGTTTTAACCTCGGTTCAAGTATATGTTTGACTATGCGGAGTCTAGGGCGGGTATGCATTTTAGAACCTAGGCTTGACCTTACGGAACTTAGACTTGAATGGGGGGTATTAGACCCGAACTTCCATTTCATAGGCTGACCCTGATTGATGGAGTAGGTAGCTTGAGTAGAGTGACGTACCGTACATATGTTCCGCGGCATATTTACGATACGATACTCCACTTAAGAAACCTTAGGATGTACATATTTTGAGATCTACGATTCTCTTCATACCCATGAATATACATCCATTTGAGATCCTCGATTCTATTTGTTCCATGATCATACTCTCATTGATGCTGTTCCTTCTTATGATCATGTATCCATGCTGGATCTGCCGTTTCCTTTCATGCCGTACATATGTTTCCTTTCATGCCGTTGATCTTCCGTTTCCTTTCATGCCGTTGATCTGCTTTCTTCGATACTCGATTGAGGTTCCTGTCACCATGTTTGAGCGCAGATTGAGCTGCCGCTAGTGTATGGTCAGGGAGGGCTCGTCTGGTATGAGGGATGACTATTGTGTTGTCTAGTGACTTGGGAACGTCTTGATGTAGTGTTTGTGTTATGACAACTTATTGAGGTAAGTGTTTGGTTTTGCGCCGGATGATCGGGCCACTGTTAGAGGCTGCCTGTTGTGAGAGGACTGTCGATGTATAGCCTACCTCAGAGATTGTGATGTCGTCTACATGCAGACAGATGACCCAGCTGTTGCTGAGATAGATAGGGTGTCACTTCCAGAGCTTACGAGCTGAGATCACCGGAGCTTTCAGGCAGAGATGCGACAGATGATAGCTAGTCTATCCCGAGTTAAGAGACGAAGGTGATTCGTCAGATTGATGCGCCGACGCAGGCACAGTCGAGTTGAAGATTTTCAGTATGGAGAGTCTTACTCAGATCTAGAGCAGGCCGATCTAGAGATGACCGTTGATGTATCGTCTTTCCTAGAGGATTGAGGCACTGTTTAGCATGCGGACGGAGGGTATTCGCATGTTGCCTAGGTGAAGTTAAAAAGTTCGAACGAATATCAGGAACCCATTTTTCCCAGTTTAATTATTCGGAAGAACATGCAGGTAATTCTGTGGACCCTCTAGAAGAATGAAACCCTAACTCGACATGATGACCATGGAACCGCTTTTGAACCTTAGGGTTTATGACAGTTTAGCGGTGCCATCAGTGAGGCTTGGGTTTGCCCTTTTACGGCTTGTCCAGAGGTACTGTGGTATATAGCAGATATTTTTAGACTGTGCTCAGGTGTTGAGCCTTCGTGAAATTGTGGGACCTCGATGACTCGATCGAAAAGTTTGACGTCGTCCGGATATCATGTGATAAGAGATCAGCAAGCTGACCAGCTTTGGATAGAGGACCTCACCCAGATGTGTTGTGAGTTGATCGAGAACGGACGAGTATTGAGTATTCCTCCGATGGTTGGGACGAGTTCCCAAGGACGTGTTCGACCAGATATCTTCTACAGAGTGATGAAGATACAGAGTACGCGATTTCGAGTCCGTATGAGAGACTTTGGAATTACCGTGGCCGAGAACAGTTGCAGTGCGCAGATAGCATGGCGTGACGTCATAGTGGACGATGATACAGACGAGTGGAGCCAAATGTTCATGCGAGATGCTGACGATCTGTTTCTACTCCCCGCCAAGATTAGAGATCTGATATGCATACAAAAGCGTTGGGATAAGGCCAATTCCCGAGGAAATGTTGTGCTGAAAACGCAGATGTCCAGAAAACGAGAACAGGTTATGTAAGAGTACGAGCCTCCGTACAGTTAGGTATAGGCGAGATCGGAAGAGACCTTGAGCAGGATTCCTTCTAGGATACTGCTGCAATGAGATTTGCACCCAGGATTAGTTGTGTCACGTGTATTCAGAGGACCAGAGGCCGACGCTAGTGGCGTGCTGCTTTACGAGTGGTCATGATGATTGGCCGAGAGATGACCAGAGAAGTACTAGAGCGGAATCGTTCCCGTTAGCACACCTGACTGGGCCGATGAGCCGATGGATTGCGAGATTGGTGAATCTGCAGAGAAGATAAGGACCCAGAGACTGAGGATGCCAGACCGTGAACAGGAGGCAAGCGTATATTCTTGTTCTGCCGGTTTTTGGCACACCGATTTATTTTTCGACATTGTAGGAGGTGTACCTCAATGTCATTGGTTGCGATTTGCATTTGTGATCCGATTATCACACTTATATCGCTTGAATTTGAGTTTTGATGATTGAGTTTCATGAAATAGTTTTCGTGCACCATGGCTGCACTTGCTGGGTATTTACATGTTTGGGCATACTTATTGCACTGAATATATATTTTATACACTGTTGTGTTGATTTGCGATTTGTGCATACCTATTGCATTTGATGTCGATTTTGTACCTCCGTAGCATGTGTTTATGATTTCGTGGATTTCATACGGATGATGAGATTTTTGCACTCGGCATAGCTCACATGTGCTTGCAGTGCATTGATACGGATTTGTGCACATAGCTGCACACGTTTTTGATTTATACACCTTGGTACACTCGGTGTCGTTTTTATGCGCATTTGAGTTAGTAATGTGATTTTCATGCCTTGGTTGCACCGTACTTGTGTTTCGCGTATTTGATGCACCGGATTTGAGATTTTCGTACACTATAGATGCACCAGATATTGTTGTCGTGCACACCCGTTGTACTGGACAGATGTTTTCGTGCACACCTGTTGCGCTTAGTTTTGCTTTTGTTCATATTGTGGCACATGTATTTGGATTTGATTTCCGTGCGCACCAGACACACGTGATTATTGGATACGCCTTTTGAGGCTGATTTTGCTTTTAAGCACTTTGTTTTCATGTTGGGCACTATATTGTGAAGTAGCCAAATATGACTGATCTGAGGACAGTACCTGAGTACTTTGCATGCATTAAAATATTGTCAAGAGGGTTTTCAAAAAGGAGCTATAGTCTCGCTATTTCCTAGGCGTCCGTGAGGGACACGAATGTTTACAAAGGAAAAACCTTTTGTGATATTTTTGGAAATGACGGAACGTGTATTTCGCAAAACATATATGAGCGTATACTTATTACTTAAAAATGAGCGTCCGTCACTTATGCCGTGAGTTACGCATTCACACGGCGATTAAGAAAAGATTTTTGCATGAGTTTTATTCAGATTTCGAAAGTTTTACAAGGATGCGTACTATACACGTATTATAGTATTTGACTAGTGTATATTGGATTTCAGTAGTGGATTGCGAGATCTGTATCTCCATTGTAACTCCGAGGATATGCGTACAAATCCAATGATTTGCATGACGCTTGACAGAGTTCGATTTTGAATTTTGTACTCGTTTCATGCACACTTGACGCGCTGTGTTGTTTCTGTATCTTCCGTGATTTCGGAGCCACGTTGATTTGAGCTGATTATTGAAATGTTTTAGATTTTTGGGGTTTAAATTTAAATTCGGGGACCGAATTTATTTAAGGGGGAAAGATTGTAACATTTCAAAAAATATAAAATATTATTTTGGAATTTAATATATATTAAAATAATATATTTCCCGAAAACTGTCCGATTTGCGAAATTGGGGTTTTCGAAAAAGGGTATAAATATATACCAATAATTGTGAAGTAAAGGGAAATTTAAAATGATTTATTCATTTATTAATATAATTAAAGGATTTGGCATTTTTAAAATTATTTATATACAGTTTCGATAAAAATCCGATTAGTGCACTGCTAATCGCGATTAAGCAAAATCCGTGTTTCTACAGTTTTTCATGGCTAGTGCACCATGTCATTTTTCATTTTGGTTACATGTTGTTTTCTTGTATTGTTTTGGGGTATTATATGGTTGGTTTTAAAAGAAAAAGAAAAGGGTTCAAAGAGAGAATAATTGGAGAGAGAAAAGGAGGGTGAGAATAAGAGAGAGTGGGAGTAGGAGAGAGAGAGGGTAGCCATTTTTCCCCTCCCCATTATTTATTTCTTCTCCTTCTTCTTCATCACTTCCCTCCACTCTCAACCCTAGATCCATCTAAAAATACTCCTCAAAACCCTAAACCCCTTTTACAAAAATTGACCACCTCTTCATCCTCTACAAAATGGACCAAGCAAAGTTGGATTTTGGTGACATTAGGAAGCTAGGGTTTCTCTTGAGTGACATCCATGAGGTATAATTCTTCCATTAGTTTAGTTTCAAGTTTTCCTAGCTTTTGTTTAAGTTTAGAGTTTGTTTAGTGATGGATTGGTGATACTTAGAAATCCAAGTGAGGGTTTGAGTGAAATTGTGGATTGGTGATGATTGAGTGGCTGTTGAGTGACCGTTTTAGACCTGGGATTGAGTATAGAAACCAAAATACGGATTTAGGGATTGATTATGTCTGTTTTGTGTTGAATTGTGAGGGTATATGGGAATCTGGAGTAACCCGGAGGCACTAAAAATTATTTAGCATACACAGTGAGTCGTGCAGGCACCCAGGAGTATACCCTAAAGACCCCAGCCCCTGTACCCTTAGTGTGGCCGCAAATTTATCCCTTCTGGACTCAATTTGCGGCCAGGGTAGGAGGGATTTCCTTCGTATTTGTTCTGTGGTCCCTTTAGCTGTAAACAAGACCCTCTATATATGCAGAATTGGACAATTTTACCTGAGAGAGAATCTGGGAGCAGTTTGGTGTGGTTTTGACTATGTTTTCCTTATTTTGAAATGCTAATTCTTGATATTTGGATTTGTAATTGGTTGTTGGATATTTGTACATCGACAACAAAGGTTATTTGATTGTTTTTGCACGCGTAGGCTATAGGTTCTAACCTATAGGCGATCCGTGTGCCGTTTTGGTTTCCGGATTCGATTTTAATAAACGATTGCGACTGTGTATTATTGTAGGTACCTTCGCGTGGATTCCAAGAAGAAAGAGCATGGCGTCATCGACTTCGGTAAGCAAGGATCAAGGTGAGTGGATCTATATCCACGGGGGAAGTCGGGTGGATGGCGTATAGTACCCCCGCAAGTTTTTGATGGAAACCGATTCATAGTAAATGGTTAAGGAAACATTTAATAGAAAACAATAGATAGACTTAAATGATAAATAGAGAAACTATATTAGAAACTAAATGATAGTTAGAAGTGATATGATACGGCCAATATATGATGACGGGATTTGAGAATGATATTTGATGACATTGCCGTTTAGAGTACTATAGGACTAGATAGTCGACGTAGATGTGTCATCCGAACCATACCTATTTCCAAACTCAAGAATCGTATACATCTTTTAAACAGATACCCTGAGGGACGTTATGGATTTTCAAATGATATCTTTCTTTAAAAACATCGCAGCCCCTACTTTCAAAATTACGATTCGCATCTTTCAAAAATTGTTTGTATGGTTCGGCTGTGTATGTTAGATTAGATACTTATGCTTATAGTAAAGGTAGCATGTGTTTGTAAAATTGACGTGATGAGAGATATAAATGCGATGAAAGGGATATATGACGCGATATGGTGATTTGGTGATATGTTGGTATACGGATGCGAGTCGATTGAGATGATTTATACCCTGTCGGTCCCCTGACATGAGATTATTGCGGATATGACCTTAGACATACATATATAGAGATATTTATATATGTTGTCAATCGTGAGTGATAGCCGTACGAGACGTTAGGTCCGTACCCTCCTCGTCTTATAGGATGATAGGATCCCAGATAGCTTAATGCCGCCGTACGATGATTTTTCGTATATAATGAGTTGACTTGAGGTTTGATCCATATCCTTGAATAGAGGATGCCGTACGATGGGGTATACCGTATGGGATGTTGTCTGGCTAGATGCCGATTTATTGATTCACCGACTCGATCATGTTAGATACGTATACCCGTCAGCATTTGCATATGATTTACCATATGCTTCATTCACATTATTCTCATTGCATTGCTTATACCTGTGCTAGTACACCTGCACCATTATCGATGATGCATATATTACACGTACATAGATTTGCCGGCTCTCACACTTCATCATCGATAATTGCCATGTCACTACACAGTAAGGTTGTTGCATCATGATATACATATTGTACACCATACTTGCGGACATACACATTTGTACGTCCATACTTGCGTATATACACATATGCACCTTTATACGATATTGCATTCGATTTTGGAGATTTGGGAACCGCATGATATATTTTAAAAACTGGATTCATTTAAAAGAGCGGTTTTCCCTCGATATGTGCATATTATTGTTCCATGTTGCATGATATACAGATATGCTTACATTTCTGTTATATATCGCATACATCATGCTCTATGATTACACACATTGAGATATGTTGTTTTCATGAGATTTCTGGATTTGAGAACCATGGCTATTTCAATAGAAAGCATGTACTGTTTTAAATACCCGGTTTCTCTTGATATGATATTTCAGTGCGTCCACAATGCGATTTCTCGGTTCTGAGACGTGTGACAGTGATACCCGGTCGAGGAGCTGGATGAGGCCGATTGCGGATACATGGTGGACCCGGTATGGTATCCCGGGGCAAGAAAAGGATGCTGTGCAGTAGATGATGAGCCTGGCAGAGGAACTACTACCTAACGGTGATAGTATTTGGGCTCGGTGGATATCCGGAGGATACCGACCGGAGTCGAGAGATGATATAGGCCGATCCGGACTGACGGAGCCTGTGGGCCGATCCAGACTGACAGAGCCCAATATATGAGGATTTACGTGTCGATGCTGGACACGGTTTTCATGATGTTCGAGTGTCGATGCTGGACACTCCGGTTCCATGATTTTGATGTGTCGCGAGGGACACTGTTGATTTATATCCTCACACTTTCATGCACACTCGTTTATGATATTTACGTGCATACAGACATTGATCATATGGTTGGACGGGATCCACAAGCATACATACATTGAGTATATGGTTGGATGATATCCGCATACACATAGGTGTTGATTACATTGTTGGCACATATACGACCCGGTCACCCTAGATATCATAGTATTACCTTCATCATATAGTTGACCTAGGAGTCGTTGTTTATTCAATTTCTACTTGTAGATGTTTTTCCACTCACGAGTTGACAAGTCACCCCCGTTGTGGCACAGTTCTTACAGGTTGACCGCATGGATCCGTAGCGGAATCGCTGACACATAGCTTCATTTGGATGTTTTGGAATGATAGGTGGGGCATTTCTATCGTACCCACTCTTGTATTCATATTTAATATTGTATCTAGTCAACTCCATCAATCAAAATTAGTATTTGTATGAGTAATGAGACTGAGTGAGATTTGTGGTTGTGAGACTTAGAGCGAGGGGTTTTTCCGCTACTTGTGGTTTTGATGTCATGCTTATTTCCTTATCTTTCGTGGTGAACATCGCCATTGGGCGTCGTATACTTATATTTACTGTCTTGCGTGGTTGTGATCCGCCGTTTGGCGAAGAATTAGCTCCCGCTTGGGGATGCCTTTATCATTATCTTGTATATGTGGTTTTGGATCAAAATATACAAAGGAGGTGTTGCCCCAATTTTCCATAGACGAAACATGTTTTCAAACTAGTAAATTTCACTTGCATTATTCATGTTCCTTTTCTATGTATTTAAGAAAACCTGATTTCATTATACCTTTATTTCAAAACTTCACCTCCTTTGTTTTCTTAAAAGGGTTTAGATTTCTGGGTTTTAGCTTACTTGAATTACGTTATGCCTTTAGACGTTGCATGATTTAAGTGCTGGTCATGAGCTAATATTTCGGGTCGTGATAGTACACTACGCCTTTACAAGGTCAACAAACGTAGCATGAATACTAAATAGTCCTTATCTGAAATGACCGAGGGCTACGTCAGGTTTTTATGAAAACCTTCTGCGTAATGCACTTGATATCGTTATAGAATCGAGTGATTTTGAAAATGAGTGTTTTTTAGGCTTTTACTAGTCTCGCTAAAGAGGTCACTCCTAGTGAAGGGATCTCGGCTCTTTCCTCATCGAATGAGGTGCTGGATATTCACGAATACCACTATGCAAAGCAATAACTAAAAAGGCAATAAAAAACATAACCGAGTGGGTTGTAGCATCTGCTAGCTTTTGCTAAAGAGGTCACTCCCGGTGATGGGATCTTCGCTCTTTCCTCTGTAGGGTTCCTAGGCACACTCATGAGGTTCCACAAGGCATCAACCATGCCAATTTCAAATTTTCCGGTGCCGACAAACCCTAAACTAGATCGATTACTAGAGGATAGGCGAAACAAACAAGCAAGCAAACTACTTTGCTACTAAGTGAATGGAAATACAACCTTTGTAGATCCGTTCCTCCACTTCTTTAGCTCCGTGATGACGTCCCTTCGCTGCGATCACCGGGATCCCGGACTCTAGCGATGGTTTCGTCGGAGAAATGAGCGGGCTAGGACGTTGACTTCGATGCCGAAGATGATCTACGTCGAGGCAACTCTAACTCAAGCTCCATTTTCACTAGGTCATGAAACTTGTGAAGAAAACACCCCATACAACATGGCAAGTGGTAGAGGATGAAGAAATAGGAAGTGGGTTCACTGTGGATTTGGATTTCTCACTTGATTTCATCACTTAGAATTTTCTAGTAAGCATTCTTCAACTCATGAAGAAGATGAAGAAGTAGAAAAGAAAATGAATTATCTTAAAAAGAAAATTCAAGTGATGCTTATCATATAGCAACCATGGGTTAGTAAACTCATGTAGAGAATAAACTAGGGTTTAGGTAAAGGTTAGGTTTAGGATAAAACAAAGTGGTAGATAATGCTAAGAAGCTTCATGAAGCTTAAAGCAAAAAACAAAGTTAGCCACCATTTCATTTTTTCCAAAAATAAATGAAATAAAACAAATGAAACCCTAACCATTATCTAAATATGGTGTATAGCATACACACACCCAAGTTTGCATGTATCATCAAATATGATACAATCAAGTGCACAAAAATATATCACATTTACTACTTGTGCACATCAAGTGAGAAAACCAATCTTAAGTGAAAAAATACTAGTTAATGTAAAGTAATATATCAAATATATAATTATACATTAAATCATTAAATCAACACATGATTTAATGATCCGGTCATACTGCATATAACCGACTAATATCAAGTGTATCAATGTATCGAATCAACACTTGATTCGGTAACCCGGCTATATCTCATATAACCGTCCAATGATACAATTCGCGAGAATAGAATACAGTATCATATACTGGTATTATTCTCGGTCCCGCACATATCTCATATGCGCTCCTATTTCGTTTCGCTTATGCCAGGAAACCTCTGTGTAGGACTCTAAAGACTCGTCAATACGCCGGCAGCAGGTGATGATCATATCGAACACCCACAAGCCGCAAGCGGTCTGCTAAACGTAAAGGCCACTCGGGTATTGAGCGATCAGAAGATCAACGAGCAAGCCCGCTCACACTCCTGTGAATCCAACCAGTAACACTTACCGTACAGTACGGTCTGTTCGTCTGATATGTCGCATATCTTGCCTAGGGGTGGTAATCGTCAGACCCTAATAGCTCGATAAGTCGTGTCGATATGAGGTCTATAACAGTTCGTGAAACTACTGGTAACACTTACCAGTAAATCTCAGCAACCCTGGCCAGGGATTTCCTGTTATAACCAATCGAACACAGCGCAACATCAACTCCCTGTACCGGGAGAGACGAATCCCCTCCTATCGCTCATTGCCTCCATGTGATTCGGGACTGTACCCAAAAACCACCGTTTTGCACGCCCTCTTGGACGTGGTAAGGTGGAAACCAAAGCACAGTGGGAATCACACAAGACTCTATGACGATCTCGGGTCAACAGACTACTCTGTACCAGTGTCACCAGAGAACTACCATCTGACGTGAGGTATAATACCATCTGGGAGTTCTCGGCGAGTCCGTCCAGTGTACCCAGTCTCCATTGAGCACCCATATATCATCTCTGATGTCAAACACCAATGGATATGGGATTATCCATCGCCCATCTGTATGGGTCGAGAAGGTATACGCTAGTCTACTCTGGTATATCGATGCCCCGTCTCGATACACCCACGACTAGGGACCTTGAAGGATGTACTTATGGACTACCATGTCCCCACTAGTATGATCCGCATCATAGTCCAGGTAGTCAAGTACACATCGTAAGGGCTTTACCAACATGTAACAGAGAGACAATCAGTGTACATGTTAAGGTAAAGAGCAACCAGATAGCATACTATCATGTCGAGCAAGAAAGTCCTCCCTATATATGTCCAAGCATCCATTACAATATACATCATATGTATAGTAATGGCCTCTAGGGCATATATATAACTAACAATCTCCCACTTGCAATAGGGCCATCTGTAGCAGTGGTTGCAGTATCTAATACTCAACCATCCCATATAAGTCTCTCTCTGAGAAAAAGCCTTTGTGAGTGGATCCGCCGTGTTGTCCTCTGAGTCTACTCTCCCAACCTCGATCAGCCTGGAGATCAACTATCTCCATGATCAGGTGATGCTGCCTCAGAATATGTCTGGATCACTTATAGGACGGGCGTTCCTAGGCATATGCCATAACTCCATTGTCTCACAATGGTAGAAACGAAGCTCATCTCATGAACTAATATACACCCAGACTGCCTCTTTGGTAGCATCTTTGGTAAAGATGTATCTTGCCTTTAATCGTCTAGTATGTCACGGTATCTAGCTTGGAACTCTTCCAACATACCATCCCTTTACTGAGGGTAAAGACAATGTCTGTGACTGACTTTCAGTCGTCCTTATCACTCTGGAACCTTTCCAGTGATTCTCCCCAGGATCGATTGATACCAACTCACTACAACTAGTGAGAATCCTGACATCCAGTTAGATCTATCTCATAGATCCAAAACTTAGGATTTAGGAGGTATCACTTTGATCCTATATGGAGAATCCTTGTGATAGGCGGAGATTGACCGAGCATAGCATAGGAAACTCTTTCCCCATAAAGAGTATGTCATCCACGTACTCTACGAGGATCACTACCATACTCCCTACTACCTTTTTGTATATACAAGGTTCATCTACCATTTTGATGAAGTCAAACTCTTTGACTACGACATCAAAACAGACGTTCCAACTCCGCGATGCCTGCTTTATCCTATGAAACATCTTGTACACGTTTCCGCTGCTCCCACTGTCTACGAAGCCCTCTGGCTGTGTACTTATAGACTTTCTTTTCTAAAATATTTAGAAGAGTAGTCATGACACCCAACCGCCAGATATCGTAGTCATGGTATGTAGCCGTGGCAAGTAGGATCTGGATGGACTTAAGCATAGCTACTTAGAAAAGATTTCAACAAAATCCATACCAGGTCAATGATGCAAACCTTTAACAAGTCTAGCTTTGAAAGTCTCAACTTTTCCAAGTACACCAAGTAATCTTCTCAAGATATACTTGCTCCTGATGGGGATTTAACCCTTCAGATATAGCAACCAAAGTCCATACTTTGTTGGTGTATAAGGATTACATCTCAGATCACTAAGCATCCAGCCATTCTTACAGAGTCCCTACTCTCGATGGCCAGCTCGAAACTAGTTAAGTCATCATCTCATGATGCATTCCTCGCTCCCACTGTCATCGAGAAACTAAAGTATCTCTCGGGCGGATGAGGAAACCTACCAGATCGGTGGAGAGGCTGAGGTTCGTCGGGGACTATTGAATCCTTTGGTTCTGTCAAATCATCAGCTGCAGTTTGTATAGCTGGAACCTTTCCAGTTCTACAGAACTGACATTGCCTCGATCTTGTCCGGATTTTTCTTTTAGACATAGGCCGGACAACCCCAAATCTTAAGCAACTTAAGATATGGGCTCTTCCCTTTCCATATCACATATGAAGTGGTAGGCAACTGATTTGATTTGAACCTTATTCAATAGGTATGCAGCTTCTCAAGTGCGTAACTCCCAAAAGGAAATAGGAAACTCAGTAGTACTCATCATAGAGCACACCATATCACATAGGGTGCTATTGCTCCATCCCGATATACCATCGTGCTATGGTGTATACGGAGGAGTAATGCTGAGAGAGAATCTCATTCTCACTTAGAATAGTCCAGGATTTCCATGCTCAAGTATTCTTCTCCTTGATCTCATTAAAGGACATAATACTTATACCCGTATTTTGGTTCTCTACTTCTAAAATATATTCTGTGAATATCTCAAAAGGTTCGGACTTGTGTTTCAACAAGAACATATGTCTGAATCTTGAGAGATTATTAGAGAATGTAATGAAGTACAAAGAACCGGTCCTGGCATTTGTAGACGGGGGACCTTACATACATCAACATGTATCAATCCCAAGTGTTTACTAACTCTTTCTCTATTTCCAATAAACAGAGCTATGGTCATTTAATCTTTGTGACATGACTGGCAAGTTTCGCAAGATGTAAATTCAAAATGCTTTAAATATGTATCGAAATGTAACATTAGCCAGTCAGGTCGCATTGATATGACCTAGTCTACTTTACCTCAAGAAGGATCCGTTCATTTCTGAATTCTTCCTCTTGTGTGTGTTCTGTATAATAAGAACTGTAGTTTGATTTAGAACGTCAATGCTTTTAGATAACGTGCCTGAACCGATCAACTTTTGATATAGGAAATGTTCAAAACATTATCCAAAAATACAAATTTTATCCTTTCTTTACTAATAAAGAGACTGATATGATTTTGTATATCAGGTTCGGTATCTAATAACATTTGTTCAGAATCAATGTATTCTGGTTATACAGGGTGACAGTGACCAACAGACTTGGCTGCAACACTTGCACCGTTTTCTGTCTCATGAAACTTATCACCCGTTCTCAGTTCTTTACCTTTCTGTAGCCCATGTAATATATTACATATGTCGGATCCTGATCCGGTATCATATACCCAGTACGTAAAGGACATTGAGAAACAGTTCTCTGTAATGAACACACCCGAAGATCATGCATTGGTATGCACTTTCTTCGTTTGGGCGGCACGGGAATTCTGGTAATCCCCAATTTTCTGCTCTGTCTTATAACAATTATAAGTTGGAGCGGGACCAACGTTCCCCAGCACTGTATAACAAGCGGGATCGGTCAATACATCCATATTATTATCTTGATTAAGGCATGATATGGTCGCTACCAGGAGAGAGAGAGATGAAAACACTCAGCGTGCGCTCTTGCAAGAATAGATTGGTTATTATTTTATCTAATCAGGATGGCTCCCACTGTTTTTATCAAATCTTCCTTCAAACCCTAAAAGGAAAGACTAGCCGGGATTAATTACACTCTACAAGTTTGCCAATCTTTCAGCCAGGCCAGTGTCGGTATTTTGAGGGAGGTCCCCCGTGCTTTCGCACGAACCTAATTAATGTAAACCTCGTTTTCCCAGAGGCGTAACCTCGTTAACACCTACTTCATCGGCTAATTGTAATGTGTAAAACTCTCCCAGGAGTAACTCTTACTCACAGCGGGTATCGGGATCCAACTATCTCATAGAAGGTATGCAATCTCATTGCAAATTTCAACACTTTAAATTCCCGATAATATTTTGCCCCTAGCGTCCTATGACCTTGGCGGAGGCCAAACTACCCATAGTCCGCTAGTCAAGTTCAACCCGTCATTTCCTGATTGAATTAAACCCACCCGCACGACCCTTGACGGAGGCCAAACAACGCCGTACGAATACTCTAATCCAATCACATCGTATGCTAGCAAATAAGCACTAGTTAGCTACCGTACACTACGCCTTTACGGAGGCTAAACTACCGCAACACGAATACTAACTAGTACTTATCTGAAATGAGGGAGGGCTACGACAGGTTTTTCTGAAAACCTATTGCGTAATGAACTTGATATCATTGTAGAATCAAATGATTTTAAAATGGAGTGTTTTTGAGGCTTTTCTAGTTTTGCTAAAGGGGTCACTCCCGGTGAAGGGATCGTCGGCCCTTTCCTCATCGAATAAGGTGCAGGATCTATCATATATATCACTATGCAAAGCAAAAACTCCAAAAGCAATCAAAAGAAAAACCGAGTGTTGTAGCATCTACCAGTTATTGATAAAGGGGTCACTCCCGGTGAAGGGATCTCGGCCCTTTCCTCATCGAATAAGGTGCAGGATGTTCTGCAAGGAACACCTCGATGCAAAGCAAGAACTTTAGCTACCTGTTTTTGAAAATTCGATTCCACAACATCTTAGGTTTCTTTTCTTTCATTAATCAAATTAATGAAGTCCCATCATTTAAGTACCTAAACATCACAGATAAATACGACGTACACTTATGCCATCCGCATTCGCCTCGATGTCCCCTCGTGCACCGTTAGGTTAGGTAACTAACGACTGAGCGGGGCAGGGCTAGCGCGAGTACAAAACATAAGTAACGTCTATATAATATATCATATATACTATATACAGTATCCATCTGAACAAATCACATGATCACATCACAGATAACGCAGCAGAAAAATATCATATGAAATATTGGATATACTAGGACGTCCGTGTTTTATTTTGAGCCTGAATAAAACACGGATTCCACGGTCGTGATGAATAGCCAATCCCACACCCCTAGACCCCTACGAGAGTGGCAAGCAACCCTACTAATTCTAGAGTTAGGAGACCCGGACTCGACTCCTCGAGTTGGTCTCCCACTGGACTCCAGAACCCGGTTACTTGTGCTCTCCTCGTTGAGACTATCCTAGTGCGGAAAAATAAATAATATACAAATGGTGACAACTTCCGCAACCTGGAAGTGCCCCAATAAAAGAATATTACATACAAGTTTTTACATGAATGAAAATGAAAAACACTCATCTCATATAAAAAAAACCCCGGCTATTCAAACACGACGATCCAATATAACATATCCAGCAACATATTACATCACATGTCATCAACGTAAGTAAATATGCGCATCCCAATCGTCGTTGACATATAGCAACGAAACCGGCGATATCACATATTACACTTACGGTCGCAGAAAAGAAAGTGTAAAACTACAACAGTTGGAATCCGTAACCTCTTTAGACATCGCATGCCTAACCAAATGAATTCCTTAGACATCGCATGCCTAACAATTATAAACCCCGCATTTTAGTCTCATTATCGAAAACACTTTTCAATATCAAGTCGGGAAATTCAACAAGATTCCCGACATCCTGAACGAATGCTCGTCGCAAACTTTAGTAGACGGCCGCACCCCCGATACCGTCGACGAAGTGCACTAAGGCGGAACACCGCTACCGCGAGCACCCGAACGGATGCTTTTGGTGACGGGGTTCTCCTACAGTCACTTGGCCGGGGCTATGGGGCATGGCTATCTATTAAGTTTACCGGCGTGTATTCGTGTATACAACATGATTGCGACGGACTTTTGATCACATCAAAATTCCGTGGCAACCGATCAAATTGAGACTAAAGTGCTATGTTTATAACATTCATATTAGTTATCTCATAACTATTTGTGAATTCCAAATATTGTATCAAATTCCAGATAAATAGAAAATGTTAAACTTTTCTATTGAACAATCAAATACCCAAGTTTTCCCGAAACAGCTCAACACTTGAAATAAGTTTAAAAACATTCATTTCATGCCACAGTACCAACGGACCAGCCGTAGAAGGGTCAAGCCAACGCCTCACATGTGGCACGCCGTACTGCCCCAAATCCTAAGGTTCAAAGGGCAGTTCAAGACGGTCACATAATCGAGTTAAGGTTTGTGGTCTTCAAGAGGGTCCATCACGTTACTTGCACTACTTAGAATGTTCTTAAACCACGGAAAATCCAACACTTGGAAATTTTCCGGCAGGGGAAAAATTGGGTATTTATATCCGGTCGAACTTTTTAACATATTCTAAATTTACCCGGAAAAACACATAGACGCAGTTAAAGTTTCCGATCAAATCATCGAGCCCCCAATACAACCCACAAAACTCAACTCTTGAGTATAGATTAAAAATTCAAAAAAAACAGAGGAAACTCAAAAGGACAATACTGTGCAAAAATAAAAAAATTAGTGTGACTGTATGGCCGCGGAACCGCCGCACGAGCCATGCTCGTGCCGCGGTTCCGCGGCGCTTTAGTCGACTCAGACACTCGTTTTGCACAGTAACTCTTAGAAAACCCTGCTGATTTTTCTGCATATTTTTAATTCACAAAATTCCACAGTTTTGAAAAATGTACAGAGAAGGGTTTTGGATTAGCGTTTCGGGTTCGATCGGACTTCTAACTTCATCTACACTTCGCCTAAAACTCTAGCTAGGCTCTCAAACCACTGTATGCTTCCTAGGCACACTCATGAGGTTCCACAAGGCATCAACCATGCCAATTTCAAATTTTCTGGTGCCGTGAAACCCTAAACTAGATCGATTACTAGAGGATAGGAGAAACAAACAAGCAAGCAAACTACTTTGTTACTAAGTGAATGGAAATACAACCTTTGTTGATCCGTTCCTCCACTTCTTTAGCTCCGTGATGACGTCCCTTCGCTACGATCACCGGGATCCCGGACTCTAGCGATGGTTTCGTCGGAGAAATGAGTGGGCTAGGTCGTTGACTTCGATGCCGAAGATGATCTACGTCATGGCAACTCTAACTCAAGCTCCATCTTCACTAGGTCATGAAACTTGTGAAGAAAACACCCCATACAATATGGCAAGTGGTAGAGGATGAAGAAATAGGAAGTGGGTTCACTTTGGATTTGGATTTCTCACTTGATTTCATCACTTAGAATTTTCTAGTAAGCATTCTTCAACTCATGAAGAAGTTGAAGAAGAAGAAAAGAAAATGAATTATCTTAAAAAGAAAATTCAAGTGATGCTTATCATATAGCAACCATGGGTTAGTAAACTCATGTAGAGAATAAACTAGGGTTTAGGTAAAGGTTAGGTTTAGGATAAAACAAAATGGTAGATAATGCAAAGAAGCTTCATGAAGCTTAAAGCAAAAAACAAAGTTAGCCACAATTTCATTTTTGCCAAAAATAAATGAAATAAAACAAATGAAACCCTAACCATTATCTAAACATGGTGTATAGCATACACACACCCAAGTTTGCATGCATCATCAAACATGATACAATCAAGTGCACAAAAATATATCACATATACTACTTGTGCACATCAAGTGAGAAAACCAATCTTAAGTGAAAAAATACTAGTTAATGTAAAGTAATATATCAAATATATAATTATACATTAAATCATTAAATCAACACTTGATTTAATGATCCGGTCATACTGCATATAACCGACTAATATCAAGTGTATCAATGTATCGAATCAACACTTGATTCGGTAACCCGGCTATATCTCATATAACCGTCCAATGATACAATTCGCGAGAATAGAATACAGTATCACATACTGGTATTATTCTCGGTCCCGCACATATCTCATATGCGCTCCTATTTCGTTTCGCTTATGCCAGGAAACCTCTGTGTAGGACTCTAAAGACTCGTCAATACGCCGGCAGCTGGTGATGATCATATCAAACACCCACAAGCCTCAAGCGGTCTGCTAAACGTAACGGCCACCCGGGTATTGAGCAATCAGAAGATCAACGAGCAAGCCCGCTCACACTCCTGTGAATCCAACCAGTAACACTTACCGTACAGTCCGGTCTGTTCGTCTGATATGTCGCATATCTTGCCTAGGGGTGGTAAACGTCAGACCCCAATAGCTCGATAAGTCGTGTCGATATGAGGTCTATAACAGTTTGAGAAACTACTGGTAACACTTACCAGTAAATCTCAGCAACCCTGGCCAGGGATTTCCGGTTATAACCAATCGAACACAGCGCAACATCAACTTCCTGTACCGGGAGAGATGAATCCCCTCCTATCGCTCATTGCCTCCATGTGATTCGGGACTGTACCCAAAAACCACCGTTTTGCACGCCCTCTTGGACGTGGTAAGGTGGAAATCAAAGCACAGTGGGAATCACACAAGACTCTATGACGATCTCGGGTCAACAGACTACTCTGTACCAGTGTCACCAGAGAACTGCCATCTGACGTGAGGTATAATACCATCTGGGAATTCTCGGCGAGTCCGTTCAGTGTACCCAGTCTCCACTGAGCACCCGTATATCATCTCTAATATCAAACACCAATGGATATGGGATTATCCATCGCCCATCTGTATGGGTCGAGAAGGTATACGCTAGAATACTCTGGTATATCGATGCCTCGTCTCGATACACCCACGACTAGGGACATTGAAGGATGTACTTATGGACTACCATGTCCCCACTAGTGTGATCCACATCATAGTCCAGGTAGTCAAGTACACATCCTAAGGGCTTTACCAACATGTAACAGAGAGACAATCAGTGTACATGTTAAGGTAAAGAGCAACCAGATAGCATACTATCATGTCGAGCAAGAAAGTCCTCCCTATATATGTCCAAGCATCCATTACAATATACATCCTATGTATAGTAATGGCCTCTAGGGCATACATATAACTAACATCCTCATCGAATGAGGTGCTGGATATTCTACAAGGAATACCGCTATGCAAAGCAAAAACTAGAGCCACCCTTTTTGAAAAATTGATTCTACAACATCTTTAGGTTTCTTTTCTTTTATTAATCTCATTAATGAAGTCTCATCATTTATGCTTCCTAAGCATCACAGATGAAATGAAAATACAATGTACGCTTATGCCATCCGCATTCGCCACAGTGTCCCGTTATACGCCGTTAGGTTACTTAACTAAGGGCATAGCAGGGCGGGACTAGCGCGGGTGCAAAACATATGCAGCGTTTATTATATATCATATATATAATAATAAAGCATTCGTCTCAAGCATATAAAGTGACCACATCACAGAATTTCAGCAACTGAAGTCAACATATGAAATATTGGATATACTAGGAGGTCCGTGTTTTATATTAAGCCTTCAAAAAACACGGATTCCACGGTCGCGGTGAATAGCCAAACCCACATCCCTAGACGCCTACAAGAGCGGCAAGAAACCCTACCAATTCTAGAGTTAGGAGACCCGGTCTCAACTCCTCGAGATGGTTTCCCATTGGACTCTAGAACCCGGTTACTTGTACTCCCCACCTTGGTTCTATCCTAATGCGGAAAAGTCAATAATATACAACAAGGGTGACATCATCCTCAACCCGGATGGACCCCAAAAAAAGAATATTACATACAAGTTTTTATATGAATGAAAATGAAAAACTCTCATCTCACGCAAAAAAAGGCTATTCAAAACACGACGATCCAATATAACATATCCCAGCAACATATTACATCACATACCATCAACGTAAGTAAATATACGTATCCCAATTGTCGTTGACATATAGCAACGAAAACGGCGATACACCACATATTACACTTACGGTTACAGAAAAGAAAATGTCAAAGTACAACATTTGGAATCCGCAACCTTCTTAGAAATCATAAACACGAAATATCACATAATTCGGATTTCATACCTAACCAAATGAATTCCAAATATTTTATCACATTCCACAAATAGCTAGATGATGTTAAACATTCCGATCGAACCAACAAACACACAAAATTTTCCAAAGAGCTCAACACTTGAGCACAGTTTAAAAATACTCATAACATGCCACAGTGCCTATTGACCAACCGTCGAAGGGCCAAACCTTGCCTCAACTATGGCGCCGCGGAACTACCACAAACCCTAGGGTTTGGCGGCGGTTCCGACGGTCATAGAATCGAGTTAGGGTTTCGTTCTTCTAGAGGGTCCATAGAATTACTTGCATGATCTTTGAATGTTTTTAACTTGGAGAAAATCCAAATTTTGGAAAATTTCCAGCAAGGGAGAAAATGGGTTATTGATATTTGTTCAAACTTTTTAATGTCGTCTAAATTAACCTGAAACGATGTTAGAATTACGACTACGAAACACTCCGTATTAGCCCCAATAGAACTGTTAACATCACATGAAAACTGGGCAAATCAAACAATACCTAAAACCCCAAAATCAAGCACACAGAACACCAAAAAATTTCGAACCAAAGAGGAGTTTAGAAAACCGGTAAGGCCGGATAATTTGTGAATGTCGCCGGGTAAATTCCGGTGAAATGGCCTCGAACGTTTTCAGTGTTGTAGTTGTATCACATACAACATTCTGCAGTTGCTAAAATAATTTTCTGAGATCATTTTAAAATTAACAGAAACTTGATTTTTGTTTTCGGTGTTTCGGAGTTTTCGGTTTCGTGATTCTAATAAACATCGTCTAATTCTTTAGCTTGGCTCTGATACCACTGTTGGGATGCCTAGCACGATATCAAGGTTTCGGGAGGCATCATCCATGCCGTTGTCAAAAATTTGCCATGCTAAATAACCATAACCCAAGAATCTAAACTAGAGAATTAGACAACATAAGAATGTAAACAACTTTACATCAAGTGAACAAGGAATACAACCTTTGTAGACCGGTCCTTCAGTTCATATGCTCCGTGTAGTAGTCCCGTGACTCCACTAGGCTCCACTTGAGGCTTTGGACAAGCTTTCTTCGATGACCTTCGTGCCGAAGATGATCCACGCGAAGTCTCCCCAACTCAAGCTACCTCTACACTAAACTCTTTAGCGTAGGAAATACGCTACACTCGATCGCTAGTCAAGTGTAGGATGGTGAAGTAGGGGATGTTAAAAGCTCACAAGTTTGTGTTCAAGCTTCATAGTTCACATCACATGTGAGGGTTGAATCTTGAAGCATGACATGAAGAGGAAGAAGAAGCTAGAGAGCAACAATGGAAGCAACTCAAGAAAAAGGCTAAGTGTTGAGAATGAGCTAGAATGGAATGGCAACTCTTGACCCCTCACTCATTCAATCATGGAATTATGCAATATAAAATTGTTGTTAGTGCATGTTGCATGCTCCCACAACTCTTGTGAGGCGGCGGAAGCGATAAACAAAAATTTTCTTTGCATACAACACGTACTTTTCATAAGATCTTGTCTAAACCATAACTAGAAAAACCTAACTAGAGATCTTATCTACTATATTAGGGACTATACCTCAGTGATACGGTCCTTCGGGTCTTCTCTTTGGTGCAACTCCTTGGCTCCTTGCCACTCCTTAGCTCCTTTGGAGGTTGCCGATGTTCTCGATTTCCGGCCACCCCAAGACCTAGATGATCCACGCGAGAGTTGTCGTGCAAGCTAGAAACTCATCATAATAGCTTAACCTAGAGACCAAGTTTGCTAGAAGAGGTCAGTAGGATCATGTAGAGATTAGGGTATTGGATTATCTTTAATCCTAAACTTTTGTTTCACAACATATGTGAAGGGTAAACCTTAGGATGAAGGAGGAGAAGAGAAGAAGGAGAGAGAAAGTGTTTGTGATAATGAGAGAGTTCTTGCATGAGAAAATGATATATTGCAGATGAAATAATTGAAGCTTATAATATAAAATTAGCACCATGCTTCAATAGTAATTCCAAAACAATATAAAATTGAATAACCCATTCTTGCAACCAAGCTTGGACTTTCTTATTTCCACCTCATTTATTTATTTTCATAAAATAAAAAATGTCATTATGAGGTGGCATCTTCTAGAAGGTATTCTTGTAGCAATTACAAGAATACCCCTCCTCCGTATACCGTATACCCGTATCCGAATTCCGAAAAATACGAATACCATTAATCCAACAATATAATACCGGTAACCGGCTTAATCCAAAGCCTACCAGTATTATTGTTCCGTTTATTATTCCTGTAACAATTACACGAACATAATCGAAACCCTATCGTAACACCTTACGGCTGCCGTAACAACTTACGGCCTCTACATCTTTCGCCTGAACGAGGGAACCCCCTGTGTGGGACTCTAAAGACTCGACAGTACGCTGGAAGTGGGTTTAACCACAAGCGCGTCAGCGGCACTAGCTTTGCGTAACGGCTACCCAGGTACATGACGAAAAAGTGGCCGACGGGCGAACTCATCACAACCCCAACGAGCCTGCAAGCAACACTTACCGTATAGTCCGGTCTCTTCGTCTGATACGTCGCATATGAAGTCTAGAGGTGGTAAATGTTAGACCCCGCTAACTTTATAAGTCATGCTGATTTACGGCCCATAACGGTTCGAGAAACTACTGATAACACTTATCAGTAAATCTCGAGAACCCTGGCCAGGATTTGATGTTATGGCCGATCAAGCATAGCGCGACACCAACTCCCTTTATCGGGAGAGACGAAACCCCTCCTATCGCTCACTGTGTCCATGCGATTCGGGACTGTACCCAAAATCCACCTGTTTGCACGACTCGGCAGAGCCATGGTAGGGAGGAAATCAAAGCACAGTGGGAATCACACAAGACACTATGACGATCTCGGGTCTACAGACTAACCTGTACAAGTGTCGCCAGAGAACTGCTATCTGATAATTGGTATATATACCATCTAAGAGTTCTCGGCGAGTCCTGTTCGGTGTACCCATTCTCCAATGAGCACCTGTGTACAATCTTTGATGTCAAACACCAATGGTTGTGAAATCAACCATCGCCCCCCGAGGGTCAGGAAACGTACACACTAGTCTAACTTGGTAATACCGATGCCCTGTCTCGATATACCCTTGACTAGGAACTATTAAAGGATATGCTTATAGACTATCCAGGCCCCACTAGTATGATCTCATCATAATCCTGGTAGTCAAGCATAATCTTAAGGGCTTCATTAACATGCATATAAAGATATGAAATATAACACAAGTTAAGATGAAGATAAACCGGATAGCATACTATTATTTTGAGCAAAGATTGTTTCTGCACATATACATGCCTAGCATCCTATACAATACAGGCCTTTAGGGCATACATATCTAACAATCTCCCATTTGCACTAAGGCCTGTAGTTGATGCAATATGTACCAACTGTCTGTACTAGAACCAGTTGCCTGCGTACCGCATGCCCAACAGCTCGAACAGTTTCTCAAACTGGACTTGAGGGATGGCCTTGGTGAATGGATCTGCTGTGTTGTCCTTCGTGTCTACTCTCCGTACCTTGATGTCCTGGCGATCCACTATCTCTCTGATGAGGTGATACCACCTCAAGATATGTCTAGATTTCTGATGGGACCTTGGTTCCTTTGCCAAAGCCATGGCTCTATTGTTATCGCAATACAGAGGTATTGGATTAGCAATGGATGGAACCACTTGAAGTTCGGAAATGAACTTCCTCATACAGACTTCTTCTTTTGCGGCATCATTAGCAGCAATATACTCAGCTTCCATCGTGGAGTCAACGATGGTATTTTGTTTGGAACTCTTCCAACATACCGCCCCTCCGTTTAGGGTAAATACAAACCCTGAGATGGACTTACTATCATCCTTGTCGCTCTAGAAGCTGGAGTCGGTAAATCCCTCCATTTGGAGATCTCCGTTACCATACACCAAGAACATTTCTTTAGTTCTTTTCAAGTACTTCAGAATGTTCTTCACAGCAGTCCAGTGTTTCTCCCCTGGGTTGGATTGATACCTACTTACTGCACTCAGTGCATAAGCTAAATCTGGGTGAGTACACAACATCGCATACATTATAGATCCTACTGCTGAAGCGTAGGGAATAATGCTCATGCGAGCTCTCTCTTCATCAGTCTTTGGAGACATCTCTTTGGAGAGAGTGATCCCATGACAAGTGGGTAAATTACCCCTCTTGGAATCTTCCATACTAAACCTCTTTATTATGGTATCAATGTATCTCGATTGGGACAATCCCAATAATTTCATAGATCTATCTCTATAGATCTTAATCCCCAGAATGTATGAGGCATCGCCTAGGTCTTTCATGGAGAACCTTTGCGATAAGAATAGTTTGACCTATTGTAGCATAGGAATATCATTTCCTATTAAGAGAATGCTGTCCACATACAATACGAGGAATGTAACAGTACTCTCTACAATCCTTTTATAAATGCATGGTTCATCCATATTTTTGATAAAACCAAACTCTTTGATTGTTTCATCAAAGTAGATGTTCCAACTCCGTGATGCCTGCTTTAATCCATAGATGGATTTAAGCAGCCAGCATTCTTTTCCGCTGCTCCTACTATCAATGAAGCCTTCTGGCTGATCCATAAAAACGCATTCTTCTAAATCACCATTTAGGAATGTCGTTTTAACATCCATCTGCCAGATCTCATAATCATAGTGAGCAGCAATAGCAAGCAGGATCCGAATGGATTTGAGCATAGCGACTGGTGAAAAGGTTTCATCATAGTCCAGTCCTGGTCTTTGACGAAATTCTTTTGCTACCAGCCTAGCTTTATAGGTCTCCACCTGACCATCCACACCGATCTTTCTTTTAAAGATCCATTTGTACCCTATGGGTTTTACTCCAGAAGATGCAACCTCAAAAGTCCATACTTTGTTGATGTGCATGGATTCCATTTCGGATCTCATGGCATCCAGCCACTTCACTGAGTCACCACTCGTGATAGCTTGCTGAAAACCATTAGGGTCATCATCATTTATGATGCAATCTTCTCTATCACCATCAATTAGAAAACCGTAGTATCAATCAGGTGGGCGAGAAGTCCTACTAGATCTACGGAGTGGCTGAGGTTCGTCAGGTTCTATTGAAATCTCAGGTTCAACCAAATCATCGGTAATTGTTTGTGTATCTAGAATTTCATCCAGTTCTACCGCATTGCCAACAGTATCATTTGCAAAAAATTCATTTTCTAAAAATGTGGCATACTAAGAAACAAACACTCTTTGTTCCTCCTTGTGGTAGAAGAGATATCCATACAAGTGTTTTGGATATCCCACAAATCTACACAAAACCGATCGTGTCTCAAGTTTGTCTGGATTCTGCTTTTTCACATAAGCCGGACAACCCCATATCCTAAATCTTTTAAGAGATGGTATCTTCCTATACCATATCTCATATGGAGTGGTAGACACGGTTTTGGTCGGCACCCTGTTCAAAAGATGAATTGCAATCTCTAATGCGTGCCCCCAAAATGATATTGGTAACTCAGCATCACTCATCATAGATCATACCATATCTAATAGGGTGCGATTCCTCCTTTCCGATACTCCATTGTGCTGTGCTGTGTACGGAGGAGTGAGCTGAAAGAGAATCCCATTCTCTTTTAGGAATTCTAGAAACTCTGAACTTAGATACTCACTTCCTCGATCTGATTGAAGTTTTTTTGATACTTAGGCCTGTTTGTTTTTCTACTTCAGATTTATACTCCTTGAACGTTTCGAAGGCTTCAGACTTATGTTTCATCAAGAACACATGTCCAAATCTTGAGAAGTCATCAGTAAAGGTTATGAAGTATGAAAAACCACCTCTTGCATGTGTAGACATTGGTCCACATACATCACTATGTATGAGGCCTAAGAGTTCAGTAGCTCTCTCTCCGTGTCCAGTAAACGGAGTTTTGGTCATTTTACCTTTGATGTAAGACTGGCAAGTCGCATAAGTTTTATATTCAAATGAGTTTAAATATCCATCTTTATGTAGCTTGGTTAGTCTTGTTTCGTTAATATGACCAAGTCTACAATGTCAAATGAAAGCTTCTTTTATGTCTGAAACCTTTCTGTTGTTTGTGTATTGTACGTTAAAAGCTGTATGTTCGTGTAGGACGTATATCCCGTTATTTTATGTACCAGACCCAATCAACTCTTGATTAAGGTTAATGTTCATAACATTAGATTGCAATACAAAATTATATCCTGCATTGTCCAACACCAATACAGATATAATATTACATAACATTGAGGGTATAAAATAACACGGGTTCAAAACAAATATACAACCCGACGGCAAACCAAGGTGATACTCTCCCACTGCTTTAGCATGTACTGAGGAACCATTCCCAACCCGGACAGTGTGATCACCTTTCTTCAAAAACTTGCTATTTCTCAGCCCCTGCACACAATTGCAGATGTGAGATCTTGACCTAGTATCTAATACCCAGGAAGTAGAGTTAATTGAAAAACAGTTTTCTATTACAAACACACCTGAAGTGGAAGCTTCACCCTACTTCTTCTTCTTGAGGTCGGCCAAGTATCCAACGCAGTTTCTCTTCCAGTGCCTAGTCTGGTGGCAGTGGAAACATTCCCCCTCGTCCTGTCGCAGCAGCCCCTTTCTTGTCCCTTCCCGGTGCCTTTTTCACTCCGCCTCTTTGATTGATGGGATTCTTCTTCTTCTTTCCCTTTCCATTGGATTTGGCTTTTAGGACGGAGGAAGAAGATGGCCCAGCAATAAGAGCGGGAGTTTTCGCGACCTTTAGTGTGCTCTCTGCACTCCTCAACATATTGAGGAGTTCAGGAAAAGACTTCTCCATGTTGTGCATGTTGAAGTTTACAATGAATTGAGCAAAGGAAAGGGAAAGGGACTGTAGAACAATATCAACATACTTCTCCTTCTCCATGGTCCAACCCAGGTCCTCAAGTTTTTCGATAAGTCCAATCATCTTCAATACTTGGTCACTTACAGACGTGCCAGTTGCCATTCGCATCTGAAACAACTTTCGAGATGCCTCGTATCGGAGAGTACGAGATTGCTCCCCATACAACTCCTTTGTATGGAGAAAGATGGATTGAACATCTATCTTCTCGTGCTGCTTCTGATGTTCATTGTTCATAGAAGCAAGCGCGAGGCACTTGGCTGTGGCGCAGTCTATATCCCATGTCTTGCGGATTTCTTTATACGCAACTGAAGAATCAGGGCCTGGGATAGGAGGCGCTGGAATAGTCAGGACGTATCTGACCTTATCATAGGTCAGGGAAATATTCACGTTCCTTAGCCAATCTTTGTAATTCGGTCCCGTGAGTTTATTTTTGTCTAATAAAAGCTTAAGTCCCGTCATAGGTACCTTCCATTAGGAGAAAGAAAAGAAGACACTCAGCGATTGCTCTTGCATAATTAGATAGGTTATTAATCTTATCTAACTGATGTCTCCCACTGCACTTTATCAAATTTTCCTTCAAACCTTTCAAAAAGAAAATTAGCCAGGATTAATTGCAATCTGCAAGTTCGCTAACCGGTCAGCTAGGCCAGTGTCGGTACTTCGAGGGAGGTTCCCCGTGCTTTCGCACGGACCTAATTAAAGTAAACCTCGTTTTCCTAGAGGCGTAACCCCATTGACACCTTTCTAGACACCTACTGGATTAGCTAATTGTAAAGTGCAAAATTCTCCCGGGAGTAACTTTTACTCAAAGTGGGATCGGGATCCAACCATCAAATAGAAGGTATGCAATCTCATTGCAAATTTCAACTCTTGAAATTTCCGATTTGATTTTTACCCCTAGTGTCTTATGACCTTAACTATGGTCAAGAAATCATAAGCACTAGTCAAGTTCTACCCGCCATTTCATGATTGATTTAGACCCACCCGCAAGACCCTTAACTATGGCCAACAAAGTCATGCGAATGCCCTAATCGATCGCATCAAATGCTTTGTAGGAAGACATCACTTAGCTACCGTACACTACGCCTTAACTATAGTCAACAAACATGGAACGAATACTAACTACTCTGCTTCCTAAAATGGCGGAGGGCAACGGATGCTTTTTGTGAAAACCTTTGACGTTTTGAAATTGATATCGTTGTAGAATCGAGTGAAAAGAGTGGTTTAAGCTCCAGTTTTAAAAATCGAATGGTTTTGTAGTGTCTTTCTAATTTTGCTAAAGAGGTCACTCCCGATGAAGAGATCTTGGCTCTTTCCTCATCGAATGAGGTACAGGATATTGATGAATACCACGATGCAAAACAAAAGTTAGATCAACTATAAAAACAATCGAGTTCTTTGTAACATTTGCTAGTTTCGCTAAAGGGGTCACTCCCGGTGAAGGGATCTCGGCCCTTTCCTCATCGAATGAGGTGCAGGATATTCAAGAATACCACTATGCAAAGCAAAAACTAGAGTCACCCATTTTAAAAAATTTGATTCTACAACTTCTTCAGGTTTCTTTTTCTTCACATTAATCACATTAATGATGTCCCATCATTTACGTTTCCTAAACATCGCAGAAAAGAAACGAAAATAGAGGTACGCTTATGCCATCCGCATTCGCCACTGGGCCCCGTCATGCACCGTTAGGTTACTTAACTAACGGCAGAGCGGGGGCTGGACTAGCGCGGGTGAAAAACATAAGCAACGTTTATTATATATCTCATATATAAATATAGTTATTACAGATCACAGATGAATACATTGGATATACTAGGAATTCCGCATTTCATTCAAGCCTTAATGAAAGACGGGTTCTACGGTCGTGATGAATAGCCAAAACCCCACCCTAGACCCCTACGGGTACGGCAAACTACCTGCCAAATTCCCGAAGTGGAGCAACCACCCTCAACAAAGTGAGTAGGCCACTCGGCACTTCGAAAACCCAGTAGTTTGTGCACCCCACCTTGGGTCTATCCTAAGAGCAAAAACCGTAAAAAGAAATTATACAACGGTGGTTACAAGCTCAACCCGGATGTGCCTCGCAAAATAATATTACATTGCTTTTTACAAATTACATTGAATGAAAGAAAAGAAAAACGCTATTCTCACATCCCCCGGCCATTCATCACGACAATCCAACATATTCATATACACATACCATCTCATAATATCATTACAGAAGTGTGCAACCCCGACTAATCGACTTATAGCAATTAGTCGACGTTTCAAACACACATATCATTAAACAAGAAGTCCCAATTAGCTAAGCACTTTAGAATTTCGATCGATAATTTTAAACCATGCCAACACTTGTCACAATCCAGAGCACAAACAACTTTGTGTAAATTCCAGATATCCCAGAAACACAATTTTCTTAACCTAAACAAACTGCTGAAAAACGAGTCAACTCGGCCATGACTCGGCCGCGGATCGGCGGCCAAACACTGAGTTTGGCCACGGATCCGCGGCGTTCCTGGCGAGTTAGAGTCTCGTTTTTCTACAGTGTGCTTGGAAAACCCTGCATGTATTTTTAAGGCCACTGAATTGATTTTTTGAACACTTTAAAAATCGACAGAAAACGAGGACAGAAAATGTGTTTTTCCGGGAAAAATTCGTCGATCGAAGTTATAACTTTTGGCTAATAATCTAATTATGGTTTAGTTTGGCTCTGATACCATGTTAGTGCATGTTGCATGCTCCCATAACTCTTGTGAGGCGGCGGAAGCGAGAAACGAAAATTTTCTTTGCATACAACACGCACTTTTCATAAGATCTTGTCTAAACCATAACTAGAAAAACCTAGCTAGAGATCTTATCTACTATGTTAGGGATTATACCTCAATGATACAGTCCTTCGGGTCTTCTCGTTGGTGCAACTCCTTTGCTCCTTGCCACTCCTTAGCTCCTTTGGATGTTGCCGATGTTCTCGATCTCCGGCTACCCCAAGACCTAGATGATACACGCGAGAGTTGTCATGCAAGCTAGAAACTCTTCACAAGAGCTTAACCTAGAGACCAAGTTTGCTAGAAGAGGTCACTAGGATCATGTAGAGATTAGGGTATTGGATTATTTTTAATCTTAAACTTTTGTTTCACAATACATGTGAAGGATAAAGCTTAGGATGAACGAGGAGAAGAGAAGAAGGAGAGAGAAAGTGTTTGTGATAATGAGAGAGTTCTTGCGTGAGAAAATGATATATTGCAAATGAAATAATTGAAGCATATAATATAAAATTAGTACCATACTTCAATAGTAATTCCAAAACAATATAAAATTAAATAACCCATTCTTGCAACCATGCTTGGACTTTCTTATTTCCACCTCATTTATTTATTTTCATAAAATAAATAATGTCTTTATGAGGTGGCACCTTCTAGAAGGTATTCTTCTAACAATTACAAGAATACCCCTCCTCCGTATACCGTATACCCGTTTCCGAATTCCGAAAAATACGAATACCATTAATCCAATAATATAATACCGGTATCCGGCTTAAACCAAAGCCTACCAGTATTATTGTTCCGATTATTATTCCTGTAACAATTACACGAACATAATCGAAACCCTGTCGTAACACCTTACGGCTGTCGTAACAACTTATGGCCTCTACAACTTTCGCCTGAACGAGGGAACCCTCTGTGTGGGACTCTAAACACTTGACAGTATGCTGGCAGTGGGTTTAATCACAAGCGCGTCAGCGGCACTAGCTGTGCGTAACGGCTACCCAGGTATATGACGAAAAAGTGGCCGACGAGCGAACTCATCACAACCCCAACGAGCCTGCAAGCAACACTTACCGTACAGTTCGGTCTCTTCGTCTGATACGTCGCATATGAAGTCTAGGGGTGGTAAATGTCAGACCTCGGTAACTTTATAAGTCATGCTGATTTACGGCCCATAACGGTTCGAGAAACTACTGATAACACTTACCAGTAAATCTCGAGAACCCTGGCCAGGGATTTGATGTTATGGCCGATCAAGCATAGCACGACACCAACTCCCTATACCGGGAGAGACGAAACTGTTGGATATATGTATGCCCTAGAGGCCATTATATGATAGTGGATGTATTTATACATGTATATATATATTCAGTGTATATTCTTGCTCGACATGATAGTATGCTATCTGGTTCTTCTTTATCTGACATGTTGATTTAATCATGCTTTTATTCATTCACACATGTTGATAAAGCCCTGAGGATATAGACTTGACTACTGTGATTATGATAGAGATCATACTAGTGGGACATCTGTAGTTTATAAGCATATCCTGGAATGTCCCTAGTCGTAGGTGTATCGAGACGGGGCATCGTTATACCAGAGTAGACAAGCGTATATGATTCTAGACCCATATGATGGGCGATGGATGTTCCCACATTCATCGATGTTTGACATCGAGATCATATATGGGTGCTCAGTGGTGACTGGGTACACAGGACGGACTCACCGAGAACTCCTATATGGAATTATATCTATCGTCGGATAGCAGTTCTCAGGTGACACTGGTGCAGGTTAGTCTGTAGACCCGAGATCGTCATAAAGTCTTGTGTGTTCTTCTACTATACATTGATTACCACCCTACCACGACTCTACTGAGTCGTGCAAACAGGTGGCCGTTGGGTACAGTCCCGAGACACACGAAGGCGATGACCGATAGGAGGGGTTTCGTCTCACCCGGTATTGGGAGTTGATGCTGTACAGTGCTCGATTGGCTATATCAGTATGTCCTTGGCCAGGGCTGTTAAGATTTACTGATAAGTGTTATCAGTAGTTTCTCGATCTGTTATAGACCATTCATTGGCACGACTTATTGAGTTATTGGGGTCGACGTTACCATCCCTAAACTCGATATGCAGCATATCTGACGAAGAGACCGGACTGTACGGTAGTGTTGCCGGTTGGCTCGACGGGAGTTGTGACAGGTTCGCTTGTTTTCTTCTGATCACTCAATACCCGGATGGCCATTACGTTTAGCTGAGCGCTTGCGGCTTGTAGGTATTTGATATGATCATTACCTATTGCCGGAGTATTGACGAGTCTTAGAGTCCCACAATGAAGTTTCCTGGATCAGGCGAAAAGATGTGGTATGCATATGAGATATGCGCGGGGACTCGATTAAATACGGATATATGATACCGTATATTAATCGGGCATTTTCTATTGGTCGGGTCGTATGTGATATGACCGTTTTGGAAAATCAAGTGTTGATTTAACAAATGACTTTTAGATTAATTCTTTAATTAAACTCTTTTTCTATTTTTGTATGGATGCATGTATGCACATGATGATGTGCATGGATACATACATACATACATTGATCATGGTTGTTGATACATATTTGGTGGTAATGCAAGACTTATATTGTAGTTATTATCTATTTATTTATCATTATCAAAAAGGGAAAGGATAATTCACACAAGTTTAATGCTTATCATCTTTGACCATGCTTCAACCACTTTTTAAGCTTGAGTTAATTATCCTTTTCCCTCTTAACTCATTTGATAAAGATCTAGATAGTTCTAACCATGGTTGAAGTGAGAAGGATTAATATAGATTATTCTTTTCTCATTTCAATTTTTCACTCACATAACATTTCCTTTTGTGAGAAAGCTTAGCCACCATCTTCTTCTTCCTCTCTTGATAATTTCTTTGAGTGAGGTTGATAAAAAGAAAGAGTTTTGTTTATAGAATACAAACCACATCATCATATTACACACATCTAGCCTATTTGTGTAGGGTGTTTGCTCTACTTCATTCACATATCGAGTAAAGCAAGGAGCTTTGGGCAAAGGAGTTTCGGGTGGATCGTCGTGGACTTAGAGGATCTCAAGCGAACCTTTTTCCAACCCTCAAGTAGCTAAGGAGTCTAGCGTAGGGAGCTACAAAGGTTGTACTCTCAAAACCCAAGCTTTTTCTACTTGTGATGATGTCAATGTAATGAAACCCTAAATTTCTAGTGATGATTCTTTGTATGTTCACTTTGCACCTTAAAAAATTTGATTTTGGCACATGTGATGCTTCCAAACCCTTCATGAGGTGGTAGGAAAACCTAACAGAAACCCCTCCTATCGCTCACTGTCTCCATGCGATTCGGGACTGTACCCAAAATCCACCTGTTTGCACGACTCGGCAGAGCCGCGGTAGGGAGGAAATCAAAGCACAGTGGGAATCACACAAGACACTATGACGATCTCGGGTCTACAGACTAACCTGTACAAGTGTCGCCAGAGAACTGCTATCTGACAATTGGTATATATACCATCTAGGAGTTCTCGGTGAGTCCTGTTCGGTGTACCCATTCTCCAATGAGCACCTGTATATAATTTTTGATGTCAAACACCAATGGTTGTGGAATCAACCATCGCCCCTCCAGGGTCCGGAAACGTACACACTAGTCTAACTTGGTAATACCGATGCACTGTCTCGATATACCCTCGACTAGGAACTATTAAAGGATATGCTTATAGACTATCCAGGCCCCACTAGTATGATCTCATCATAATCATGGTAGTCAAGCATAATCCTAAGGGCTTCATCAACATGCATATAAAGATATAAAATATAACACAAGTTAAGATGAAGAAAAACAAGATAGCATACTATTATTTCGAGCAAAGATTGTTTCTGCACATATACATGCCTAGCATCCTATACAATACAGACTTTTAGGGCATACATATCTAACAATTGCAACCATGCTTAAATAGTGAGTCAAGATGAATAAACAAAAGTAAATCCCTTGCTTGCAACCATGCTTGCATTTTCCACATCATTTCTATTTTCACAATATAGAAATTCATATGACATGCTTCATTATTATTATTATTATTATTACTATTATTATTATTATTATTATTATTATTATATATATATATATTAATATATTTATAATGAAGAATAATTAGTGAGCTAATAATATTTGTTAAGATATAATTATATCACATTATTAAACCAACACTTGTTGTGAGATATTTTGGAGACTTAAATTATTTTGAAGACTTGAGATATTTAATTGGGTGCTTCATTATTGCTCACAACACAACACAAAACACTTAACTATTTTTCTTGAGTTGCCTCACACTCTCATACTCAAGCTTCTTTTTCTACTTCCACCCTTCAAGTCTCATGTGTTGAGAAACCTAGGTTGTTTAGAGACAAATTAATCCATCACTACACTCTACATCTCTAGGCTATCTAGTTTAGCGATCTAGGTACCTTAGTTACCTCGAATATTAAGGTAGGAGCTCGGAATACAAATCCTCAGGTGGATCATCTTCGATGGAGCGAGACCGAAGATCAAGCTTGATCATGGAGGCCTCCAGGAGCTTTGGATGATGCTTAAAGACCGAACGACACAGATCATTCGGTATAACCATTCCTATCTCTTTATATGTTTGCTAGCTTTAGGGTTTTTGGTCGATCCGTATTTTGAGTCGTTCTAGCACCAGTTTATAAAAATTTTGCTCTACAATCGGCCACGGTTTGATGGCCAGGACGTTGGCATGACCCAAAAAGGAGTCCTCACGACTCCTAAGTAGAAAATACACATTTGAGATCCTCTCAACTCATAGGGAGAAAATAACTTTATAAGACCCTCATGGCTCATAAAGATTGAAAAGCCTTAGATTATAGGGATCTGAACCTGTTTTCTAAGCCACCTTTGTCTTACGGGCAATAACAAATGATGAGTCACTGCTGGCAATATACTGGTTGTAGCGATAATGATGCTTAATCAGGTATCAAACTCCAAGTCCTCTCATGACAAATGATGAGTCTCTCCTGAGATATTCCAGTTGTAAAGATACTGATTTCAAGGCTGGTATCAGATTCCAAGTCCCTAACCCGCACTAAAGATCTGCGAGCTAAGAATATATATATATATATATATATATATAATAGCAGAAATGATTGGACAACTCGTAATAAAAATCAGCAAGTAAAAATAAAATGAAATAGCCGAAATGATTGGGCAATAGGGACTTTCGCTATATGAAAATCTGAAATAATAGAGCAATCGCCGAAATAAAAAAAGAGAGAAAAGAAATATATATGGAATTTTTGCCTTGCAAGTAGGTCAAAACCGATTCTTGTATACAATCCACAGGTACAAATGAAATAAAGGGAACTATATTTTCCACCATGCTTCACCAAACGAAGAATCAAGTCTTGATGGCATACATACTGCCTAGAGATTATCTCGACGTTTTTTCTCATTCCAGCAGGGTGCATACGCAACGTCAACAAAGACCAAAGGGTCAAAGCAAAAGCGGAGTGACGACATATTCCTAACTCCAGGTCTTGATGGAATACATACAACTTAGAGACTATTCGGACGTCCCTCTTACTCTAGCAGAGTATAGATGTGGGGTCAACAATGCTCTAAGGAGCCAAAGTAAAAGGGAAGTGATGGCAAATTTCTAACTCAAGATCTCAATGGTGATATATACAGCCTAGAGACCGTATGGATCTTTATCCTACTTCAGTGAAGAATCGGCCCGACATAATCAAAAAAAACAGAGTGAAGGCATATTCCTAACTCCAGGTCTTGACAGCACTCCATACATGCCTAAAAACCACTGGATGTCATCCCACCTCAGAAGGGTGCGTTCATGACTCCCTCGGGGCTCCAAATAGAGCCTAATCTCAAGGTAAATCACCATGGCGATGCTTGATGCTGAATCTTCCGATGGTAATGCGGATGCTCCAACCTAAGAAAATTAATTGAAGACGTCGTGTCCAACCTCAGAACGGATCAGAAAGATGACAAATGCGTGGCTACTCAAGCCGTAACTTAACAGACCGCACGTCGAGAAGATATCAGCCAACGCGACGGTACGATGGACTAAACCCAGTACCACAGACCTACCAAATTCTTATGATAAAAGGGGTTAGGTATGTTTAATGTTAGGATACGTTTATCCATATGCCTAAGGGAAGGATAAACTAAACGCTCCAGGATGAGTAAATAAAATAAGCCAGGTTACTTTAGCACAAATGATGAAATGATGAAGCCCTTTACGGATCCTCTCGACTCTTAAGCGGAAAACACTGTTATAAGATCCTTAAGACTCTCAAGAAAAAAGACACTTAGGAGTCCCCACAACTTCTAAGAAGAAAATGCACCTATTGTTAGTTGTATGTATGCCCTAGAGGCCATTATTGTACATGAGATGTATATTATAGTGGATGCTTGTGTAAGTGCACGGCGGCGCCCCGGCCGTCAATCCGACGGCCAAATGCGGAAGCGGTGATAAACTTTAATTTTTTGCGGACTTAGCAAACCGGCACCACCGCGCACTAAACACCCGGATCGTAACCATTAACAAGTCTAAGCTAACTAGAAGATGGGTTAGAGATATACCGACAGATCCGAGTCCTCCGGTCTTCATCTCCACTCCGATCTCCTCGCGGGATCTCCGGTCGTCGCCTCTTCGCCGGAAGGGCACCACGTCGCCTGCATCTTTTACGGGCTCCCGCCTCAATACCGAGACAACTCGGGCGCGAAGTAGGCTAGCCGACGCGTCCAAGATTTGCTGTAGAATAGCGTAGAATAGCTGTCTCTTTGGGGTTTAGGAGGTTGCCAATTTGGTGGAATTTTGCACAAGGATTTTTCATGAATACTTGATGAAAAATGGAGCTTGCCATGAAAAAAAATGAGCTCGGCCAAAGACATTTTTGCTCACTGGAAAATCATCAAGCAAGCACTCACTTACTTGCTGTGAAAAGAAAATGAGCCCATTCTAAGCTCATTCATTTTCCCAAGCCAAGAATCACACAGCACACACACTAAATAAATTAATCCTCACATCAACATTCCAGCACACAAATTTTAACATTCATTTCCTTACTAAGGAAATAAATCCACCCCATACTCCAACAGTGGCCGGCCCAATCACTCGACTCAAACAGTGGCCGGCCCCACCACAAAACCCATACTCAATCAAGTCTTAATTAATGCATCATGGAGCAAAGATGCAATCATAACAATCCTTTTGCAATAAACCCCCTCCACAAAATGTTAATTGCAAACTTGCAATTAACACCCTCCAACGAAAAATCCGACTGGGAAGGAAAAAGAGAAAACCGGCCGGAACGGAATGCAAACTGGCAACCCCAGAAAACTGGTCCGATAATAAATTACAGGAAAAACCCCGATACTGTGCATACACACCCGCATCTGCATTCCGTCCGGATACAAATGCAAAGAGACAAAACTACACTATCAAATACTAGGATCCGGCTTAAGCCAAAGCCGGCTAGTAAAAACCGTCCGATCACGATCCGTGCAATACCGCACGTATCTGATCGAAACCTGCCATATCTCCATACGGCCTCTACAGCGTTTCGCCCGAAAGCTGAGTAACTGAAAGTGTGGTGGACTCTAAAGACTCGTCAATACCATGGCTGTGGATTTAACCACTAGCACGTCAGAGGTATAAGCCAATACGTGACGGGCCACCAGCTATTGACTAAAAGGGACGTCGATGAGCGAACTCATCCTGACACCCTACTGAGCCTGTCAGTGACAATATCCGTACAGTCCGGTCCGTTCGTCTATGAGCATCGCATGTCGGGCCTAGGGGGTGGGTAAAAGTCAGACCCCCAAAAGCGGTACAAGTCGTGTCGGAGTGTAGCCCAGAACACCCTGAGATACTACTGGAATACCTACCAGTAAATCTCCTGCCTTGGCCAAGGACTTCGTGTAATGGCTCTCCTAGACACAGCGCGACCTCACCCCCAATACCGGGAGAGACGAACCCCCGAAGATCCGTTCACTGCCTCCATGTGGCTCGGGACTGTACCCAACTAAAACCTGTTTGCACGACTCCTTTGAGCCGTGGTAGGGTAGTAATCAAAGTACAGTGGGAACTCACACGAGACAAATGACGATCCCCAGGTCGATGAACTAACCTGTACACATGTCACCAGGGAACTGCTATCTGACGTCAGGTATAAGACCAACTAGCATGTTCCCGGCGAGTCCTGTCCGGTGTACTCATAACCCAATGAGCACCTGTATACATCTTAGGTGAACCAACTGACACCAGTGGCTTGTGAGACCGGCCACCGCCCCTCGTCGGGGTCTCGACTGTATACACTAGTCTACTCTGGAGTATCGATGCCCTATCTCGAAACTCCCACGACTAGGGACCTTTTAAGGATGTGCTTATAGACTACCAGCTCCCACGTATATGATCGCCCTCATACTGCCGGTAGTCAAGCAAGAATCCTAGGGGCTCTATCAACGTGCAATAGCGACATGTCATGTCACCTAAAGCAGTACACGATGATAAAGGTAAACCAGATAGCATACTATCATCTCGAGTAAGACTGTTCTACCGGGATAGGTCCTCCCTCAATCATTGCAATCACGTGCCTGTGATCCAATAATTGACTCTGAGGGCACTATCTCCAACAGCTTGGACATATATAGGGAGGACTTTCTTGCTCGAAATGATAGTACGCTATCTGGTTGCTCTTTATCTTAACATATACACCTACTATCTCTTTGTTACATGTTGATAAAGCCGTTAGGATGTGTACTTGACTATCAGGATTATGATGCAGATCATACTAGTGGGGCCTGGGCAGTCCATGAGTTCATCCTTCAATGTTCCTAGTCGTGGGAGTATCGAGACGGGGCATCGACATTCCAGAGTAGACTAGCGTATACGCTTCTCGACCCATGTGATGGGCGATGGATGATCCCATATCCAATGGTGTTTGACATCAGAGATCGTATACGGGTGTTCAGTGGAGACTGGGTACACTGAACGGACTCACCAAGAACTCCTAGATGGTATTATACCTCACATCAGATAGCAGTTCCCTGGTGATACTGGTACAGGTTAGTCTGTCAACCCGAGATCGTCATAGAGTCTTGTGTGTCTCCCACTTTGCTTTGATTTCCACCCTACCATAGCACTACTGAGTCGTGCAAACAGGTGGTTGGGTACAGTCTCGAGTCACAAGGAGGCAATGAGCGATAGGAGGGGATTCGTCTCTTCCGGTATTGGGGGTTGATGTTTCGCTATGCTCGATCGGCCATAACTGAAATCCCTGGCCAGGGTAGATGAGATTTACTGATAAGTGCTATCAGTAGTTTCTCGCCCGTTATGGACCTTACATCGGCATGACTTATCAAACTATTGGGGTCTGACATTTACCACCCCTAGGTGAGAAATGCGACATATCAGACGAAGAGACCAGACTGTACGATAGTGTTACCGATTGGATCGGCAGGAGTTTGAGCAGGCTTGCTTGTTGATCTTCTGATCGCTCAATACCTGGGTAGCCGTTACGTTTAGCACGCCTCTTGCGGCTTGTGGGTGTTTGATATGATCATCACCTACTGCCGGCGCATTGACGAGTCTTTAGAGTCCTACATAGAGTTTTTCTGGCTCGGGCAAAACGAAGTAGGAGCACATATATGATATGTGCGGGAACGAGATTAATACGAGTATGTGATACCGTATTCTGTTCTCACGATTTGTGTCATCGGTCGGTTATATGCGATATTGCCGGGTTATCGAATCAAGTGTTGATTCGATAAATTGATACACATAATATTAGTCGGTTATATGTGATATAGCCGGATTATTAAATCAAGTGTTGATTTGATAATCTAATGTATAATTATATATTTGATATATTAATTTACATTAACTAGTATTAGTACACTCAAGATTGCTTTTCTCACTTGATTGTGCACAAAGTATATATATGATATGTATGTGTGTACATTAGTTTGTATCATGCTTGATGATACATGCAAACATGGGTGTGTGTGTGACTTACACCATAATTAAGATAATGGTAAGGATTTTATTTATTTTAGTAATTCAAAATTAGTGGTATTTTGTCATGGCTTGTAAGCTTGTGGATGCTTGTAGATCATTTGACTTAGTCCACTAACTTTGTCTTATTCAAGATATTTATTAACCAAACCATTATCTTAAACCATGGTTATGTCTCTACATTGGTTAATATATGATATTAACTCACCCATGATTGCTATTCTCACCTCATTAGTTTTTCATTCCTTACTTGATTTTATTCTTGAGTGGTTTTCTTCATCTTCTTCCTTTAGCTCTCTTGATCTTGAGAAGGTGAGAAAATATTGTGAGAAAATAAAATCTAAAGTAAGCCCATTTCCTATTTCATCATCCTCTACTACTTGCAATTTAGTTTAGGGTGTTCTCTTCACAAAGTTCATCACCTAGTGAAGAGGTAGCTTGGGTTTGAGTCTCCTCGATGTAGATCATCTTCGGCCTCGAAGACTTCGAGCAAGCTTGTTCACTTCTCCAAGGGAACCCATACCAGAGTTCGGGAGATCTTTACTAGAAGCAAAAGGACTACTACACGGAGCTTTAGAAGTGAAGGACCGGTCTACAAAGGTTGTATTCCTTATTCACCTAGTGTAATGTTTGATTACATGCTTTATATTGTCTATTCACTCTAGCTAGATCCTAGATTAGGGTTCATTAGCACTCTAGAAAATTTGAAATTGGCATGGTAGTTGCTGTGAAAACCGAGTAGGGTGCTAAGGAATCCCAACACTTATGAGATCCTTTCGACTCGTATGGAGAAATACTTTTATAAGACCATCACTGCTCATAAAGTTGAAAAGCCTTAGTTGGCAGGGATCTAAACCTATTTACTAAGCCATCATTGCCCTGCGGACTGTCTCCATATTGACTACCGTATACTATCCATAGGCCACATACGATAAAGTTGCATCAAAAACATCTTCCATTGGCTAACTAAGCTACCAACGAGGAGAAGAAGAAGCCACTTACATGTCGTTTCGACATGTAAGGAGAAACCCTTCTTGTAAGATCCTTACGACTTACAGGAGGAAATACACTTAGAGATTCCTACGACTCCTTACGAAAATATACACCTACGAGATCCTCTTGACTCATAGGGAGAAATACCTTCATAAGACCCTTACGGCTCATGAATATTGAAAAAGCCTTGGACGACAGGGATTTAAACATGTTTTCTAAGCCATCGGATCTATGGAAATGCATTACTTAGCACTACTTAACCCACATACATACTTACATAGGCAAACTAGTGGGGGGGCATTTGTTCCTGCAAAATTGTTTTAGCTCAAAACTTAAAGCTTACAAAATTATGTGTACCTAAATGCAATGCACGTGCGCATATATCAAATAAATCCATTCAAATAGAGCGCATCTCTTTAAGTGTGCGCATGGAAAAATTGCCAGTTAAATGACATGTGCAATGTGTAATGCATGTGCGCATGTGTTAAATGCCATATAATTTAACAGTGCGCAAGCGCATCCCATGAAATAAACGTTTCTAATAAGAAATAAATCTTGTTTATAAAGACTTAAATCTTTATTTAGAAGAAAAATATTCGATTGGTTCAAATACCATAACAAACAGATTGTTGGATCTTAATCCAATGGTACGCATATCACCTTAATTGATATGAATCAATTAAATAAATTTAAAATCAAATTGAGATCAAAATAGATCGAATAATTAGGATCAAACCCTAATTTTTTCTCTCCTATAAATAGAAGCCTCATATACAGAAATTGAGAGGAACCGACCCCCAATAAGGTTGAAGAAAGAATTCTCTCAAACTCATCATCTCCTTATTTCTCGGCAATGAAGAAAGAAATGTGAAAATATATAAAAGAGAAAAACTTCTCTTTCATCTTAGAAGCCTTTGCTTCTTTTTTAAAAGCTTTTGCTTTTTCCTGAATCTATCGATTCATTATAAAAGAGATAAAAATGTTTTATATTCGATCTCTCTTATATAAAATTTTATAATTTTACAACAGATAGATCTTAAAATATGAGATCCATATCAAAATATGACCCGATCATGTACATAAAAATGGTCTTTTGATTATATCATCACCAAAAATCAAAGAACGGAAGCCATTGCTTTTTTTTGAAAGCATTTGATTTCTTTTCTGCGACATGCGCACCCAAATCTGGTGCGCACTTGATAAAAAATTTCTTATAAGGGCTTGTGCATCGTGTGATACACACATGTGAGCATGGGGAAAATAATGTCCCCGAAGATGTGCGAATCATGTGACATGAACGTGTGCGCAAATGAGAAATGCTGACTTTGAAACATATGCGCATATATGCATTCATAGATGGAAATTTAGCCTTATAAAAAGGTGCACAACCACGTTATATGCACGTGCACACCCTCTTTAAAGAAGTTATTTGTAAATGCGCATATCAAATGTACATGCACATTTGGACAACAAGCTTTTGCTTAATCACTTAGTTAAAAAGAAACTAAGTACAGAAGCTTTTACTTCTCATATATGATCTAATGATCAAATAAAATAAATATCCCTAAGTTGATCTTAATCTAAAATAGGGTTAACGATCCTTAGTCAAAACTTTATGTTGATCTTAATCTAAAACAAGATTAGCGGTCCTTAAACCATATTTCTTGGTTGATCATAGTCCCATATAAGACTAACGGTCTTTAGCTAAAATAAATTCAGCCTATATGCTCATATATATTAAGTTGATCTTAATTTAAAATAAAATTAACGATTTTTAACAATATTCCTAAGGTTATCTTAGTCAGATACGACTAATGATCTTTAGATAAAATATAAGTTCGCATTGAAGCCCTTCTAGCAAGTTCCAGTATTTTCTCTTCTCATATACGGGATTTGGCTCAAGGGTATATCATTCCACACCTTTCATATATGGCGTTATAATTCCTCAGTGTCTTCAGAAATTTGGCAAGTCCCAACAACAATGACTCTTTCCTCGGCCCAACTTGATGAAAGATATGAAATTTTATCAAGACAGGGAATGTTTTAATTTTATATTGATGCGCATCCCATATAGATGCGCACTTCATATTGATGTGCACCCTATATAGATGTGCATCATCCCAACAACAAGCACCCTAAGCATACATATATGTATATGTATATCTTTGAAGGAAATATAAATGCCTTCAAATTGGATCGCACCCCAATATTGGGCGCATTTGTCACTATCATTCACTTCGCCATGTAATATATATACGTGTAGGCAAGCTGAAGGATAAACCGCTATGTTTTTAAAATGGTATTCTTGAAAGTGTTTATTATCACCACCACTAGGTTTTACTAGCATCTAGCATGCCATTTTTAAAATTTTTGGGTTGCTAATTAACACTAACCTAGAATCTAAACTAGATGATTAGGGTTTTAGCTTGATATAAAGAAAACCATACTAAGAGAAAGAGGCTACAACCTTTGTAGACCATGTCCTTCTCTTCTCAAGCTCCGTGTAGTAGTCCACGCGACTCTACTAGGCTCCACTTGAAGTTGGATCAAGCTTCCTTTGCGATCTTCGTGCCGAAGATGATCCGTCCGAAGCTTCGCTAATCCAAGCTACCTCTTCACTAAACTCTTTAGTGAAAGAAACACACCACACTTAATTGCTAATCAAGTGTAGGATGGTAAAGTAAGGGTTTTGTTTCCTCACTAGGGTTCTCACAAGCTCAAAGTTTCACAACTCATGTGAGGGATTGAGCTTGGAAGAGGTGAGAAAGAAGATGAAGAGAGCTGGAGAGTAAGAGCTCATGTGTAGAAAAATCACAAGTTTAAAGAATGCAAGTCAAGAATGGCGTGATCAAAAATGAACTCTATTATTGAAGCATGGAATTCATTTCAATAAAGAAATGAACCATACTTCTATAATAAAGCCAAACCATGCTTCACCCATTCCTTTTAAAAGTCTCCTCATTTTCCACCTCATTTTCTATTTTCTCAAAATAGAAAATCCCATGCTTCATTTTAATATATATATATATACATATATAAAATATATATATTAATATATATATATATATATATTAAGTAAATAATCAGTGAGCAATAATATTAGTTAATATATAATTATATCAAATATAAATATAAATATAAATATATATATCACACTACACTTGATTCAATAATCCGGTTATATCATATATAACCTACTAATATAATTTATCTGTATACCACATTATCAAATCAACACTTGATTCGATAATCCGGTTATATCATATATAACCTACTAATATCATTTATCTGCACACCACATTATCAAATCAACACTTGATTCGATAATGCGGTTATATCATTTATAACCCACTAATATCATTTATCTGTATACCACATTATCAAATCAACACATGATTCGATAATCCGGTTATATCACATATAACCTGACTGATAACAGATAACCGCCATATTATAATACGGTATCTCATACTCGTATTCAATCAGCCCCCTGCACATATCAGCATATGTGCTCTATTTCATTTTGCTTGAACTAGGAAACATCTGTGCGGGACTCTAAAGACTCATCAATACGCCAGCAGTAGGTAATGATCGCATCAGTTACCTACAATCCGTCAGTGTTACTAGCTCGACATAATGGCTACCGAGGTATTAAGCAAATACAAGATCAACAAGAAATCTTGTCCAAACTCCCATGAAGCCTATAAGTAACACTTACAGTATAGTTCGGTCTCTTCGTCTGATATGTCCCATATCGAGTCTAGGGGTGGAATCGTCAGACCCCAGTAACTTGATAAGTCATGCCGATGTATGGCTCATAACGGTTCGAGAAACTACTGATAACGCTTACCAGTAAATCTCATCTGCCCTGGCCAGGGTCTTACTGTTATAGGCAATCGAGCATAGCGCAACATCAACTCCTAATACCGGGAGGGACGAAACCCCTCCTATCGCTCACTGCATCCATATGACTCGGGACTGTACCTAAAATCCACCTGTTTGAACGACTCCTTTGATCCGTGGTAGGGAGGAAAACAAATCACAGTGGGAACCACATAAGACACTATGACGATCTCGTATCTACAGACTAACCTATACCAGTGTCACTAGAGAACTGCTATCCGACGATGTGTATAGTACCATAAAAAGTTCTCGGCAAGTCCTGTTCGGTGTACCCATTCTCTAATGAGCACCTGTGTACAATCTTTGATGTCAAACAACAATAGTTATAGGATCAACCATCGCCCCATACATGGTCAAGAAACATACACACTAGTCTACTGTGGAATATCGATGCCCTGTCTCAATACTCCTTCGACTAGGAACAATTAAAGGATGTGCTTGTGGACTACACAAGTCCCAGTAGTATGATTTGCATCATAGTCTTGGTAGTCAAGCAAACATCCTAAGGGCTTTATCAACATGTATGAGAGAGACAGTATAATAATACAAGTGTTCATATTAAGATAAAGAGCAACCGGATAGCATACTATCATGTCGAGCAAGAAAGTCCTCTATATATATGTCCAAGCATCCACTATATCATACAATAATGGCCTCGAGGGCATATATATTCCTAACAGTCTTCCACTTTCACTAAGGCCATGTGTTGTAGTATCTCATACCCAACATCCCAAAAAGTCTCTCAAACTGCGTCTGGGTGAGGGCCTTCGTGAGTGGATCCACAACGTTGTCCTTAGTGTCAACTCTCCTGACCTCGATATCCGATCGATCTACTATCTTCCAGATCAGGCGATACCGCCTAAGACTATGTCTGGATCTTTGATGGGACTGGGGTTCCTTGGCTAAAGCCACAACACTATTGTTATCACAATACACAGGTATTGGATGCTCAATGGATGGAACCACACCAAGTTCAGCAATGAACTTCTTCATCCAGACAGCCTCTTTGGAATCATCATTAGCAGCGATGTATTCAGCCTCCATCGTCGAGTCTGCTATGTTATCTTGCTTAGAACTCTTCCAACATACCACTCCTCCATTGAAGGTCAAGAAAAAACCCGAGACCAACTTACCGTCGTCCTTATCACTCTGGAAGCTCGAATCGGTAAAGGACTCCACCTGGATTTTACCGTTACCATACACCAAGAACATTTCTTTAGTCCTTCTCAAGTACTTAAGAATGCTCTTCACAGCTGTCCAGTGCTTTTCCCCACGATCTGATTGATACCTACTCACTACACCTAGTGAGTAAGCTACATCCGGTCAGTACATAACATCGCATACATGATAGATTGGGACAAGCTTATTGTCATCCATGTACAATACGATAAGGTGAAGAAAAAACCCGAGACCAACTTACTGTCGTCCTTATCAGTCTTGGGAGACATCTCTTTGGAGAGATTGATTCCTGAATAAGCGGGTAAATTACCACGCTTAAAATCTTCAATACTAAACCTTATTAGTATGGTGTCAATATACCTGGATTGGGACAATCCCAATATCCATTTAGATATATCTCTATAGATCTTTATCCCCGGGATGTAGGAGGCATCACCTAGATCTTTGATGGAGAACTTTTGTGATAAGAAGAGCTTGACCATGTGTAGAAAAAGAACATCATTTCCTATCAAGAGTATGCCATCCATTTACAATACGAGAAAGACAACCTTACTCTCTGCAACCTTCTTGTATATACAAGGTTCATCTACGTTTGTAATGAAGTCAAACTCTTTGATAGCTTCATCAAAACAGATGTTCTAGCTCCACGATATCTGCTTTAATCCGTAGATTGATTTAAGCAGCTTGCACACGATTCCGCTGCTCCCACTTTCTATGAAGCCCTCTGGCTGTGTCATATACACGCTCTCTTCTAAATCACCGTTTAGAAAAATGGTCTTGACGCCCATCTGCCAGATTTCGTAGTCATGGTTGTAGGGATTCTCTAGCACCATCCTAGGGTTTGGGTTGCATCACACATGCTATAATAAAATTTAGGGGTGCTAAACAATACCAACCATGAATCGAACTAGAAAATTAGGGTAAAACCATATAGTATCATATACAAAGTAGTGTCTAACACTAAGAGGTAAGTAATACTACCTTTTTAGACATCCTCTTGTGACTACTTGGATCGAGTAGGGTTTGAACCGGTTCGCTTGAATCTTTCTTAGTCCACGATGATCCACCACGAAGTCCCTTTGCACAAGCTCCTAGCTTCACTTGATCTATGAAGAAGTGGAGCAAACAACCTACACTAATGGGCTAGACTAGTATAGATTGGTGATGTGGGTTTAGATCTCACTTAAAAACCTTTTCTTTTTATTTTCTTCTCTCACTTTTGAAACCCTAGAGAGCTTGAAGGAGGAAGAAGAAGGAGATGGCTAAACTTGACTCAAGTTAGAATAATCATCATATGAAACATAATCCTAAGTCATTGAGAATTATGTCATGCAAAACCATGGGCTAAAACCATGGGCAATTAAACCATGGTATTAATCCCATTTTGCTTTTCTCAAATAGTCAAAGGTCGCTTCCAAAGAGAGAGAGAAAAGAAACACTCTGCGTGCACTCTAACCTAGATCAGAATGGTTATCACTTTATCTAATCAGGAAACCTCCCTCTGTACTATCAAATTCTCTTCCAAACCTGAAAGAAGAATCAATAAGGATCACCCGAAGAGTAAACCAACTCATCAGTGGGAATCGGGATCCAACTCTCATCGCATGATAACATGACGGAATCCACTCACGTTATCACACTCCAGAAGGTATGCGTATGCCTCGAAAGTTTCAGTTTCTTTAGAAACTCCCGATATGATTTTTACCCCATGTTCTTATGACCTTGACGAAAGCCAACAAATCATAAGTCATATGTCAAGTTCTGCCCGTCATTATCTTGTTAATTCGAACCCACCCGTACATAACATTGACGAAAGCCAACAAGGTAATACGACTATCCCAAACCAACTCATCTATCTATGCAACAAATGAATACCCAAGCAGCTACCAAACACTATGCCTTGACGAAAGCCAACAAACATAGCTTGAATACTACTGACCATCCATAAGAAATGACGGAGGGCTACGGCTGGTTTTTGGCGAAAAACCTTTAACATAATGAACTTGATCTCGTTGAAGGAACCTGATAGCTTTTTATAAAAATATAGTGGCGAAAACCTTTGCTAAAGAGATCACTCCCGGTGAAGGGATCTCGGCTCTTTCCTCGTGGAATGAGGTGCAGGATATTCCATTGAATACCGCGATACAAACCAACATGTAATCGACTATAGTGAAGTTATTACCCTTACGCAAACTTCTGCCCAAGGGGTCACTCCCGATGAAGGGATCTCGGCCCTTACCTCGTCGAATGAGGTGCAGGATATTCCAACCGAATACCACTGTGCAAAACAAAAGGAAACGACTTTGTAATAACACTTTTTAAAACTGTTCCAACAACATCCAAACAGGTTTGTTTTCCTTTGCATTGATCAGAATCAATGCAGTCCCATCAATTAATCACACCAGAAAAGAACGAAAATAAAATCTACGTAAATGCCATCCGTATTCATCACTGGGTCCCATCATCACCCGTTAGGTTACTTAACTAACGACAGAGCGGGGACTGGACTAGCCTGGGTGTAAAACATATACAACATCTACTAGTATATAAACCAATATACAATAATCGCTCCAGGCGTGATAATATGCAACATTACAGAAAAGTAATAAGCATCACAGAACAATACAGATAATCTGGGATCCCCGGGTCTCATAGAGCCGCTGCTGAAACTCGACGTTCCCCTGGTCGTGTGGATAGTCTGTGCAATGAAACCTAGACCCCTACGGGTGCGGCAAGTTACCCGCCAAAACCAGAAGCGAGGCAGCCCCTTACAGCATAGTGAATGGACTACCCGGAACTTCACGGAATCCGGTAACTTGAGCACCCCTCCTTGGGTCAACCTGTACCTCGTACGAGTGTGGCAAATAGTCTGCCAATTCTAGAGTGAGGCCCCTCTGCCTCTCAAAGCCATGAGATGCGGACCCATTGCCCTCCAGAACCCGGCTATCCATGCACTCCATCGCGGGGTAAAACCTAGTACAGAAATGAAAAATATGTACAACGGGTACATCGACCTCATCCCGGTCGTGCCCCAAAAGAATATTATACAAACAGGCACTGACGGAAGTCAACATGTTGGACGCTCGCCCCGCAATAACAAATGTACAAATAAATTCAAACTGCACTACCATTGCACACTGCTATCCACCACGACAAATCCACAACATCACAGCACAACATAGAACATCAACGCGAATGTCACGTTCGCAAACCCGTCTAAAAGAACTGTAGCAATCAGACGCGGTTTACCGCTCGAATGACATTCACGGTCGAAGATATATTGTAATTACTGTAAACTAACATGTTTAAATTTCGATCGACTAAATTTCCCAAAGCGGGCCCCACGTATATCTGCTGTACAGTAACAAAACCTGGGCCCAAAAGAACAGTTCCAGAAACCACAATTTCCCAAGTAGAAGCCCAATAAGAAAAATGACCCACTGATTCACCAATATGGCCGCGATTCCGCGGCCAAAGCATGGCTTTGGCGGCGGATCCGCGGCCGTACGGTCAGATCAATTTGTCGTTTTTCTCCAGTGTTCTTTAAAAAGCCTGTTTGATTTTCTGGTATACTCAAAATGATTTTTAGACCCCTTTTAAAATCAAAAGAAACTTTAGACTTGAAATTTGCGGTTTTCGAAAATCCGTTCGATCGATATTTTAAACGCGTTAGCACAAGTTAGTAAAGTTTAATGGTGAGGCTCTGATACCATGTAAGTCTACGGTAGCGCCCCGTCCGTCTTTCAGACGCCAATGCGGAACAAAAACTTTTATAACTGGCGCTATCGCATACTATAACCCGGATCTGCCATTAACGCTAAACTAACAAAATGTAAAGAGGGTAGAAAGGTTATACCGAACAATCCGAATCCTTCGTTCTTTAACCATCATCCCACGCTCCTGTTCCGGCTGCTCCGATCTCATCGATCTCCGATCTGCTCGTCCAGGTGGCACCACGTCATCGGATCTTTAAACGGGCTCCCGCCTCTGACCCGAGGCAACTCGGTCATCAAGTTTGCTAAAAGAGATGACCAAGATTGATGTAGAGAATGATTAGAACACTTTGTCTCGCTTCGTCCAAAGCCATGGACGAACGGTTAATGAAGTTGCCTTTTGGAATCGGGTGATGAAAAATGAGCTTGGAAACTTAGCAAATATTTCATCTCATTTCACAAAATGAATCAATATCTTTCTCACTCACAAGGGGCCAGCCAATATAGAGGTGGGGGGTGAGTGTAGGAAGGGAGAGGGTAACCGTAAGATAAAGATCAAGAAGAAATTTCCTAAGGTTAACAAGAAACATTAATGCTAAAGGTGACTCACTAATGACACCTTGCAGAACAATAAATGCAAACCATGAGTCATGAAGCCTAGTCACCTCTTCTAGAACCTTCCACACGACTCACCCAAGTGACGAAAAGATAAATCCGCATTAAACCGAATATTTAAACACGGCCGATAGAAAACTGGAAACTGGAAGCTTCCAAAAGTGATCCCGAAACGAACTTCAGGATAACCCCGTAACTGTATAAATATACCCGCATTTGTATTATGACCGAATACAAATGCAACCGAGACAAAGGTATTATATTTACAAAGTATAATACATGGATCCGGCTTAAACCAAAGCCCACCAGTATTATCTGCCCGAAATATGACACGTGCGTAAACGCACGTGCATTTTCCGAACCCTGCCATAAAACCATACGGCCTCTACAACGTTTCGCCCGAACATGGGAAACTATCTGTGGGGTACTCTAATGACTCGTCAGTACCCTGGCAGTGGGTTCAACCACAAGCCGTCAGCGACACTATCTTTGCGTAACGGCTGCCCATGCACTGACCTTAAGGGAAGCCGATGAGCGAACTCATCCTGGAACCCTATTGAGCCTAACAGTGACAATATACATACAGTCCGATCCGTTCGTCTATGAGTATCGCATATTGGGCCTATAGGGTTGGTAACGTCAGACCCCCAATAGAGGTATAAGTCGTGTCGGAGACAAGCCCTGAACACCCTGAGAAACTACAGGAGTACCTACCAGTAATTCTCACCTGTCTTGGCCAAGGGCTTGGTGTAATGGCTTTCCTAGACATAGAGCGATCTCCACCACCAATACCGGGAGAGACGAATCCCCTGCCGATCCGCTCACTTGCCTCCATATGGCTCGAGACTGTACCCAAAAACTACCTGTTTGCACGACTCCTTTGAGCCGTGGTAGGGTAGAAATCAAAGCACAGTGGGAACTCACACGAGACAAATGACGACCTCAGGTCGATGAACTAACCTATACACATGTCACAAGGGAACTGCTATCTGACGATATGTATAATACCAACTAGCAGGTTCCCGGCGAGTCCTGTCCGGTGTACTTATAACCCAATGAGCACCTGTATACATCTTAGGTGATCCAACTGACACCAGTGGCTTGTGAGACCGGCCACCGCCCCTCGTCAGGGTCTCGACTGTATACACTAGTCTGCTCCGGAGTATCGATGCCCTGTCTCGAAACTCCCACGACTAGGGACCACTATTAAGGATGTGCTTATAGACTACCCAACTCTCACGTATATGATCGCCCTCATACTGTTGGTAGTCAAGCAAGATCCTAAGGGCTCTATCAATGTGTAACATGTGAACAGTCACCTGAACCTGTACACGACTGATAAAGGCAAACCAGATAGCATACTCTCATCTCGAGTAAGACTGTCCTACCGGTATAGGTCCTCCTCAATCATGGCAATCACGTACCTGCGATCCAATAATTGACTTTGAGGGCACTATATCCAACAATCTCCCACTTGCATTTAAGGCTAATTATTGCGATGTCCTATACTCACAGCCCGTGTGATACCGAACATCTAACTCCTCTACAAATCAGTTTCACAAAGCCCGTTCGTAAAACTATTGTGTTCGAGAAATAGCCTCAGTGAGTGGATCCGCCCTGATATTTCTTTCTATGTCTCTCTTAATCTCAAGTTCGCGGAGAAAACTATCTCCCGAATTGAGCAATACCTAACTTTGAATATTTCTGGATATCAGATGGGACCTAGTTCATAAATGAACTCCAAATCCAAACTTCTTAGACTGTATCGATAACTGAACCTAATCAGTATCCTGCACCATGCCTCCCACAGTATCCTCTTGGATCACCTGTCCACAATACTGCCCCCTTCGTCAAAGGGAAAAACTATAACTCTGGCAATCACTCTGTCATCCATGTCACCTTTGAAGCTTGGAATGATAACCGTCTCCCGAAGGAGGCTGCCGTCATCAAATCCGTAGAACATGCACTTATGTTCTAAAACTGCTTCCTTATGTTTCTCCAGGATTGGATTAATATAAACTTATCGCATCTAGTGCAAAAACAACATCTGGTGCGGTACTTGACATCTCACGATTGACTCAATTGCCTAAGCAAGTGATCTGCCAATCATGCACATCCCTCTCACCTTTAGTCTGTAAGACACCTTTAGAGAGGGTGACTACATCACCTGCAGGTATACCACCATGCCAGGAGTCATCTATTCTAAAAACCATTAGAATACTGTCAAAGTACCCACATTGGGAAACTACCCAAATCCAGATCTAAAAACTAGAGAAGTCATAAGTAAACAGAACATAGTACGAGGACCAACCCCTTTGTCCTGATGGACACTAGACAACATACAATACTGTGTATAAGTCCGCTGAGTTGAATAACTCAAAACCTGTGCATCGTAGGTTGAAAACTATACTTATGGTTAAGAACTACTCCGTTGTTCAATTGTCCTTACCCAATCGTCAACTGATATAGGTAAATGTCAAGGACATAATTTCAAAAAGTTATATCTCACTTTATAAAAATAAACGTACAGATATATCATTTTGAAATTGGTGCACAACAATGGATACTCAAAACCAAATACATACGATCTGGCAAAAGCTCAGGCGATGTCCTCAAATATCACCAATTACAACGAATTCCGATATAGTGAGGATGATCACCTTATTCCCAATAACCTACTCCCACTCATCATCTGTAAAACCATACAGATATGAGAATGAAACCTGGTAAATACATACCCTGGAGTAAGTATCTAATCGGGAAATCAGTTTTCCTTTAACAATGCACTGAAACAAGAAAGTGTTTCGTAGGGGAATCCTGGTATTCCTAATAATGCCTCTTCCATAATCCAATTCATGACTGTAACCATATATTCCATTGCCATCTCTCCAAATCCCTTTATTTGTCTTTTTTCGTTACCTTCTGCACACCATCGTTAGGCTAAATGGTTTTCTTCCTTCCCTACCGTTCGACACCAGCCTATGGTTTGGAAGAAAACTATCCAGTAAGCATAATAGGTGTACCCTCCTAAACCAAGGAGTACTCGCAACCTGAGAGAAGGTGATGATAAAAGACAACTGAATAATACCTTATTCTAGCAAAGGTGAAATAGGAGTGGCGATGAAGTACGCGGTTTGGTCGTGAATGATAGCAGTCGCAACTTACTTTGCCCTCTTTCTAATCCCTTTATTATGTCTTTACATATTACCTTCTGTACACCAAATTTAGGCTAATTGGTTTTCTTCATTCCCTACCTTTCGGCACCTGCCTATTGTTTGGAAGAAGACTATCCAATAAGCGTAATAGGTGTACTCTCCTAAACCAAGGAGCCCTCGCAACCTGAGAGAAGATGATAATAAAAGACTACTGAATAAACAAATTCTATTTCCCCTGAACCTGGATCCATCCTTGAAGAAGTCCCTTCGAGTTCGTATATAACCATACGATAGATCTATCCAATGGAAGTGGATACTCGTAGTGATATGAGGTGTTCTGAGAAATGCAAAGGGTAAAAGAAGGAGTGGTAATGACTTATGCAACTCAGACAATCCAAAAGCCAGTATTTTAAGAAGGTTCGGTCAACTTGGTCACTGAGTCATAGTCTAGGGTCGGTCAAAGGTCGCTTCCAAAGAGAGAGAGAAAAGAAACACTCTGCATGCACTTTAACCTAGATCAGAATGGTTATCACTTTATCTAATCAGGAAACCTTCCACTGTACTGTCAAATTTTCCACCAAACCTGAAAGAAGAATCAACCGGGATAACCAGAAGAGTAAACCAACTCATCAGTGGGAATCGGGATCCAACTCTCATCGCATGATAACGTGACGGAATCCACTCACGTTATCATACTCCAGAAGGTATGCGCATGCCTGGCAAGTTTCAGTTTCTTTAGAAACTCCTGATATGATTTTTACCCCATGTTCTTATGATCTTGACGAAAGCCAACAAATCATAAGTCACATGTCAAGTTCTGCCAGTCATTATCTTGTTAATTCGAGCCCACCCGAACATACCCTTGACGAAAGCCAACAAGGTAATACGACTGTCCCAAACCAACTCATCTATCTATGCAACAAATGAATACCCCAGCATCTACCAAACACTATGCCTTGACGAAAGCCAACAAACATAGCTTGAATACTACTGACCATCCATAAGAAATGACGAAGGGCTACGGCTGGATTTCGGCGAAAAACCTTTAACGTAATGAACTTGATCTCGTTGAAGGACCCTGATACCTTTTTATAAAAATATAGTAGGGGAAACCTTTGCTAAAGAGGTCACTCCCGGTGAAGGGATCTCGGCTCTTTCTTCGTGGAATGAGGTGCAGGATATTCCACTGAATATCGTGATGCAAAGCAACATGTAATCGACTATAGTGAAGTTATTACCCTGACGCAAGCTTCTGCCCAAGGGGTCACTCCCGGTGAAGGGATCTCGGCCCTTGCCTCATCGAATGAGGTGCAGGATATTCCAACCGAATACCACTGTGCAAAACAAAAGGAAACGTCTTTGTAATAACAATTTTTAAAACTGTTCCAACAACATCCAAACAGGTTTGTTTTCCTTTGCATTGATCAGAATCAACGCAGTCCCATCAATTAATCACACCAGAAAAGAACGAAAATAAAATCTACGTATATGCCATCCGTATTCATCACTGGGTCCCATCATCACCCGTTAGGTTACTTAACTAACGACAGAGCGGGGACTGGACTAGCCTGGGTGTAAAACATATACAACAACTACTAGTATATAAACCAATATACAATAATCGCTCCAGGCGTGATAATATGCAACATTACAGAAAAGTAATGAGCATCACAAAACAATACAGATAATCTGGGATCCCCGGGTTTCACAGAGCTGCTGCTGAAACTTGACGTTCCCCTGATCGTGTGGATAGTTTATGCAATGAAACCTAGACCCCTACGGGTGCGGCAAGTTACCCGCCAAAACCTGAAGCGAGGCAGCCCCTTAAAGCTTAGTGAATGGACTACCCAGAACATCACGAAATCCGGTAACTTGAGCACCCCTCCTTGGGTCAACCTGTACCCCCTACGAGTGCGGCAAATAGTCTGCCAATTCTAGAGTGAGGCCCCTCTGCCTCTCAAAGCCATGAGGTGCGGACCCGTTGCCCTCCAGAACCCGGCTATCCGTGCACTCCATCGAGGGGTTAAACCTAGTACAGAAATGAAAAATATGTACAACGGGTACATCGACCTCATCCCGGTCGTGCCACAGAAGAATATTATACAAACAGGCAGTGACGGCAGTCCACATGTTGGACGCTCGCCCCGCAATATCAAATATACAAATAAATTCAAACTGCTCTACCATTGCACACTGCTATCCACCACGACAAATCCACAACATCACAGCACAACACAGAACATTAATGCGAATGTCACGTTCGCAAACCCATCTAAAAGAACTATAGCAATCAGACGCGGTTTACCGCTCGAATGACATTCACGGTCGGAGATATAATGTAAGTACTGTAAACTAACATGTTTAAATTTCGATCGACTAAATTTCCCGAAGTGGGCCCCATGTATATCTGCTGTACAGTAACAAAACCTGGGCACAAAAGAACAGTTCCAGAAATCACAATTTCCTAAGTAGAAGCCCCATAAGGAAAAAGACCCACTGATTCACCAATATAGCCACGGTTCCGCGGCCATAGCATGGCTTTGGCGGCGGATCCGCGGCCGTACGGTAAGATCAATTTGTCGTTTTTCTCCACTGTTCTTTAAAAAGCCTGCTTGATTTTCTGGTATACTCAAACTCGGTCATCAAGTTTGCTAAAAGAGATGACCAAGATTGATGTAGAGAATGAGTAGAACACTTTGTCTCGCTTCGTCCAAAGCCATGGACGAACGGTTAATGAAGTTGCCTTTTGGAATCAGGTGATGAAAAATGAGCTTGGAAACTTAGCAAATATTTCATCTGATTTCACAAAATGAATCAATCTCTCTCACTCACAAGGGGCCGGCCAATATAGTGGTGGGGGTGAGTGTAGGAGGGGAGAGGGTAACCATAAGATAAAGATCAAGGAGAAATATCCTATGGTTAACAAGAAACATTAATGCTAAAGGTGACTAACTAATGACACCTTGCAGAACAATAAATGCAAACCATGAGTCATGAAGGCTAGTCACCTCTTCTAGAACCTTCCACACGACTCACCAAAGTGAAGAAAAGATAAATCCTCATTAAACCGAATGTTTAAACACGGCCGACAGAAAACTGGAAACTGGCAACTTCCAAAAGTGATCCCGAAACGAATTTCAGGATAACCCCATAACTGTATAAATATACCCGCATTTGTATTACGACCGAATACAAATGCAACTGAGACAAAGATATTTTATCTACAAAGTATAATACATGGATCCGGCTTAAACCAAAGCCCACCAGTATTATCTGCCCGAAATATGACACGTACGTAAACGCACGTGCATTTTCCGAACCCTGCCATAAAACCATACGGCCTCTACAACGTTTCGCCCGAACTTGGGAAACTATCTGTGGGGGACTCTAAGGACTCGTCGGTATCCTTGCAGTGGGTTTAACTACAAGCCGTCAGCGGCACTAGCAGTGCGTAACGACTGCCCATGCACTGACCTCAAGAGAAGCAGATGAGCGAACTCATCCTGGAAGCCTACTGTGCCTAACAGTGACAATATACATACAGTCCGGTCCGTTCGTCTATGAGTATCGCATATCGGGCCTAGGGGGCTGGTAACGTCAGACCCCCAATAGCGGTATAAGTCGTGTCGGAGACAAGCCCTGAACACCCTGAGAAACTACCGGGGTACCTACCAGTAATTCTTACCTGCCTTGGCCAAGGACTTGGTGTAATGGCTTTCCTAGACACAGCGCGATCTCTACCCCCAATACCGGGAGAGACGAATCCCCTGCCGATCCGCTCACTTGCCTCCATGTGGCTCGGGACTGTACCCAAAAACTACCTGTTTGCACGCCTCCATTGAGCCGTGGTAGGGTAGAAATCAAAGCACACCTAAAGCAGTGCCCTCAGAGTCAATTATTAGGTCACAGGTACGTGATTGTAATGATTGAGGGAGGACCTATCCCGGTAGGACAGTCTTACTCGAGATGATAGTATGCTATCTGGTTTATCTTTATCATCGTGTACTGCTTTAGGTGACCTGACACGTCGCTATTACACGTTGATAGAGCCCCTAGGATTCTTGCTTGACCACCAGCAGTATGAGGGCAATCATATAAGTGGGAGCTGGGGTCTATAAGCTTATCCTTAAAAGGTCCCTAGTCATGGGAGTTTCGAGACTGGGCATCGATACTCCATTAGTAGACTAGTGTATACAGTCGAGACCCCGACGAGGGGCGGTGGCCGGTCTCACAAGCCACTGGTGTCAGTTGGATCACCTAAGATGTATACAGGTGCTCATTGGGTTATGAGTACACCGGACAGGACTCGCCGAGAACATGCTAGTTGGTCATATACCAGACGTCAGATGGCAGTTCCCTGGTGACATGTGTGCAGGTTAGTTCATCGACCTGGGGATCGTCATTTGTCTCGTGTGAGTTCCCACTGTACTTTGATTACTACCCTACCACGGCTCAAAGGAGTCGTGCAAACAGGTTTTAGTTGGGGACAGTCCCGAGCCAGATGGAGGCAGTGAGCGTATCTTCAGGGGTTCGTCTCTCCCGGTATTGGGGGTGAGGTCGTGCTGTGTCTAGGAGAGCCATTACACAAAGTCCTTGGCCAAGGCAAGGAGATTTACTGGTAGGTATTCCAGTAGTATCTCAGGGTGTTCTAGGCTACACTCCGACACGACTTGTACCGCTTTTGGGGGTCTGACTTTTACCAACCCCCTAGGCCCGCCATGCGATACTCATAGACGAACGGACCGGACTGTATGGATATTGTCACTGACAGGCTCAGTAGGGTTGTCAGGCTGAGTTCACTCACAGACGTCCCTTTTAGTCAATACTTGGTAGCCCGTTACGTATTGGCTTATACCTCTGACGTGCTAGTGGTTAAATCCACAACCGAGGTGTTGACGAGTCTTTAGAGTCCCCCAGATTCAGTTACTCAGCTTTCGGGCGAAAGGTTGTAGAGGTCGTATGGAGATATGTCAAGGTCCGATCAGATACGTGCGGTATTGCACGGATCAGGATCGGACAGTTTGTACTATAGGCCGTATGGTTATATGGCAGGGTTCGATCAGATACGTGCGGTATTGCACGGATCAGGATCGAACAGATATTACTAGCCGGCTTTGGTTTAAGCCGGATCCTAGTATAGTACAGTGTAGATTTTGTCTCATTGCATTTGTATTTCGGTCGAAATACAGATGCGGGTGTGTATGCACAGTATCGGGGTTTTCCTGTAATTTATTACGGGATCAGTTTTCTGGAGTTGCCAGTTTGCTTTCCGTTTCGGCCAATTTCCTTTGTTCCGTTCATTGGCCGAAGTGTGGTGGAGGAGGGTTTATTTGCATTGTTGCAAATAGGCATTAGTGGAGGGGGTTCTTTGCAATATTATTTGTATCATGATGGTTTTCATGATATGCACCATTCCTTGACCTTGACCTCTTCATGATGGCTTGACTTTTTGAAGTCATCATGCTTGATGATTGTTGATGATGGGAGATGGTATGGTTGTTGAGTGAGGACTTTTCTTGGTGATCATTATTTTCCTTATGATAGCTTTCTCTCTCTCCATTGCATTATGGGATGGCTCTCACATTTTCGATCACACTCTCCCTCATTCTCACTCACTCCCCCTTGTAGTGGCCGGCCATTCCTCTTGATGGGCTGTCCCATTTTTTACATGAGGGGATTACACTCATTTGGCTTTGGAAAATTCATACAAGTTCCATCTCCAAACTCCATTGTTCATCGCTCCACCAAAAGGCAATTCCTACAACCCCAAAAGTGAGACTTGAGGACTACATATTCTACAGCGAACCTTGGGCACGTCGAGTAGCCGGCTTCGTGCCCGAGTTGCCTCGGCATTGAGGTGGGAGCCCGTAAACAAAGTAGGCGATGTGGTGCACTTCCGGCGACGAGGAGGAGGCAGGACTTTCCGCAGGAGATCGGGACCATGACGAGAAGACCGGAGGACTTGGATCGTCGGTATATCTATATTCCCTTTCTTGTAGTTAGCTAGGACTAGTTAATGGTTCGATCCGGGTAGTAGTGCGCGGCGGTTTGCCAGTTTAAGAAAATTTAAAGTTTATCACCGCTTCCGCTTTTGGCCGTCGGATTGACGGCCGGGGCGCCGCCGTGCACTTACAGTGGTATCAAAGCCTCGCCATTAACTTAGTCTAGCTTGGTGTAGTGTGTTTTTCTGTTTCGATCGATCGAATGTTCCAAAACTACATTTTTGTTAGCATCAGTTTTCTGTTGGAAATTTTTGGTGTCGAAAAATTTTTCAGGTTGTAAAATATTTTTGTACTGGAAAATCTAAGAACTCTGTAAAATTTCGATGAAGTGAATCCACAGTGGGAGCGCGGAACCGCCGCATATACCCCCATTCCGCCGCTCTTCCGCCGCACACTGTGGAGATCACTTCACCAATTTTTTTCAGAGGCTTTTTGGGCTTAAAATATGGGTTTTGGAATATTAAAATTGGGCCCAGGTTTTCTGTGAGTGCTACAGTTTTGATTGGGGGCCCACTTGTTAATTTTTGATCGATCGGATATTTTAAACACATTTTTCACAGTATTTACATTATATCTGCGACCGTGAATGTCACTTGATCGGTAAATCCGGTCTAACTGCTATAGCCCGGTTAGACGGATTTGCGAACGTGACTTTCACGTTGATGTTTTGTTTTTGCTGTGATGTTGCGGATCGGTCGTGGGGGATAGCCTGGATGCAATGCTAGTACAGTTTTGTTGTATTATGTACATTTGATATTGCGGGGCGAGCGTCCGACATGTGGACTGCCGTCACTGCCTGTTTGTATTATTATTTTGGGGCACGACCTGGTTGCGGTCGATGTACCCGTTGTATGTAAATTTTACTTTCTGTACTAGGATTGCCCCGCGGAGGGGTGCACGGATAGCCGGGTTCTGGAGGGCAACAAGCCCGCATCTCATGGCATTGAGACGGAGGGGGCTTCACTCTAGGATTGGCGGGCTATTCGCCGCACTCGTAGGGGGTACAGGTTGACCCAGGAGGGGTGCCCAAGTTACCGGATTCCGTGAAGTGCTGGGTGGTCCATTCACGGCGCTGAAGGGGGCTGCCTCGCTTCAGGTTTTGGCGGGTAACTTGCCGCTCCCGTAGGGGTCTAGGATTTCATTGCACAGGCTATCCACACGACCAGGGGAACGTCGGGTTTCAGCGGCTCTGTGAAACCCGGGGATCCCAGATATCTGTATTGTTTCTGTGATGCTGTACATTTATGTGATGTTGCATTTTATTCACGCCTTGAGCGAATATAATATATTGGTATATATATTAGTAGATGTTGTATATGTTTTGCATCCGCGCTAGTCCAGTCCCCGCTCTGTCGTTAGTTAGCTAACCTAACGGGTAATGACGGGACCCAGTGGCGAATGCGGATGGCATATACGTACATCAGTATATTTTCGTTCTTTTTGGTGTGATCAATTGATGGGACTGCATTGATTCGGATCAATGCAAGTTAAAACAAACCTAATCTGATGTTGTTGGAACACTTTTCAAAAAGCTGTTATTGCAAGGACGTTTACTTTTGTTTTGCATCGTGGTATTCATTGGAATATCCTGCTCCTCAGTCGACGAGGCAAGGGCCGAGATCCCTTCACCGGGAGTGACCCCTTGGACAGAAGTTTGCGTCAGGGCATTAACTTCACTATAGCCGATTACTTTTGCTTTGCATCGCGGTATTCATTTGGAATATCCTGCACCCCATTCTACGGGGAAAGAGCCGAGATCCCTTCACCGGGAGTGACCTCTTTAGCAAAGGTTTTCGTCACTATATTTTTAAAAAGCTATCCGTTCCTTCAACGATATCAAGTTCATTACGTTAAAGGTTTTCGCCAGAAACCATTCGTAGCCCTCCGTCGTTTCATATGGATAGTCAATAGTATTCAAGCTGTGTATGTTGGCCAAAGTCAAGGCACAGTGTTTGGTAGCTGTTGGTTATTCATATGCAGCATAGATAGATGCGTTGGTTTGGAACAGTCGTACTGCCATGTTGGCCAAAGTCAAGGGTATGTACGGGTGGATTCAAATTAACCTGGAGAATGACGGGTAGAACTTGACATGTGACTTATGATATGTTGGCCAAAGTCAAGGTCATAAGAGCATGGGGCAGAAATCACATCGGGAGTTTCAAAAGAACTGAAACTTGCCAGATATGCGCATACCTTCTGGAGTGTGATAGCGTGAGCGGATTCCGTCACGTTATCATGCAATGATAGTTGGATCCCGATTCCCACTGATGAGTTAGTTTACTCCTCGGGTAACCCCGACTAATTCTTCTTTCAGGTTTGGAGGAGAATTTGAGGTACAGTGGGAGGTTTCCAGATTAGATAAATTGGTGACCATTCTGATCTAGGTTAGAGTGCACGCTGAGTGTTTCTTTTCTCTCTCTCTTTGGCAGCGACCATTGACCCGACCCTAAGACTTTGACTCAGTGACCAAGTTGACCGAACCTTCTTAAACACCGGCTTTTGGATTGTCAGAGTTGCAAACCTCATTGCCACTCCTACTTTTACCCTTTTCTCCAGGACACCCCGTTTTACTACGAACGTCCACTTCCATTGGACAAAACCATCGTATGGTTAGATAGGAACTCGAAAGAATTTATTCGAGGATGGTTTCCGGTTCTGGAGAAAACGGATAGGATTATTCAGTTGTCTTTTCCTTTTACCCTCTCTCAGGTTACGAGTACTCCTTGGTTTAGGGGTAGTACACCTATTACGCAAATTGGATTGTCTTCTTCCAAACCTTAGGCTGGTGCCGACCGGTAGGGAATGAAGAAAACCAATTAGCATAACGATGGTGTGCAGAAGGTATTAAGTTCAGACAAAGCAAGGGATTAGTAAGAGGGCAAAGTAAATTGCAACAGATATTCACGACCAAACCAAATATTTCGTTACCACTCCCACATCATCTTTGTATTTCTCCAGGACACTCCGTATCACTACGAAGATCCACAGTTTATTTGGATACTCCATCGTATGGTTATATACGAACTCGAATGGAACTGGTTCCAATTCGGGGATGGATTCTGGTTCAGGAGAAATAGGAATAAGGTTTATTCGGTTGTCTTTTATCTTCACCCTCTCTCATTGCGAGTGTTCCTAGGATTGGGACAGTACACCCATTATGCTTATTGGATAGTCTTCTTCCAAACCATAGGCTGGTGCCGAACGGTAGGGAAGGAAGAAAACCATTTGGCCTAAAAGGGTGTGCAGAAGGTAAAGACTAAAGACATATGAAGGGATTTGGAGAGGTGGCAAAGAACTATACGGTTACAGTCGTGAATCTGGAAGAGGCATTACTAGGAATACCGGGATACCCCATCGGAACATTTCAATGTTTCAGTTTCACTGTGTAATGTTAAAGGAAAACTGATTTCCCGATTAGATACTTACTCCAGGGTATGTATTTACCAGGTACGATTCTCACATCTGTATGGTTTTACAGATGATGAGTGGGAGTAAGTTATTGGGAATTGGGTGATTATCCTCATTATATCAGGATTCGTTGTAATCGGTGATATTTGAGGAAATCACCTGGGCTGTTTGCCGGTCGGCAAATATTTGGTTTTGAATATCCGCTGTTATGCACCAATTTCAAATTGATATATCTGTACGTCTATTTTCATAGAGTGAGATATACCTTTCGGAAATTATGTCTACGACATTTACCTATATCAGTGGATGGTTAGGTAAGGAGCATTAAACAGCGGTGTAATTCTTCTTAACCATAAGTACAGTTTTCAACCTACGACACACAGTGAATGAGTTATCAGACTCAAGGGACTTATACAAAGGATTGTATGTTGTCCAGGGTCCATCAGGACAGAGGGCTTGGTCCTCGTACTATATTCGGTTTACTTATGACTTCTCTAGTTTTTAGACAGGTGTTTCGCGGAAACACAGGGTCCAAATTTTGAGAAGTTATAGGTATTTGAATAGAGTAGAGAACCAGGTATAGCAAGTATCGGGATTCTTCAAAGAGATCGAAGATGTAGATACTTGTGTATGGTATTCAGTTGATAGTAATGATAAAGAGATCTTGCTTCTCTTTCAGGTTACTCATAATTGGAAGTATTCCTAAGTTGAGTAACGCTGATCGGCCTCCTTCCATTTAGTTGACATGCGCTGGGGACAGCTGCATGATTTGAATCTGGTTCAATTAAATCAGTGCCTCTGTTTCTATATTGGATATAGAACAGTTCATATCTTAACGATGTTAAGGTACGGGGAGTTGTCCGGTTTATGATTAAAACCAGACACTGGACAACTCAAGGCACGTTTCTGTAATGGCTGTTTGTAGGTTGACCCAGGCTATGACGAGGGTTGACTTTCTACCATCTGGATGAACAATAGCGATATTGTTCTAGACTCGCCACAGTTTTATTAAAGATGGATTTTTTTTCAGAAAACAGTAGTGGGAGTATGGTAGAACTGGAAGTGATTCCAGAACCACAAACGATTACTGAAGATTTGATAAGGAACCTAAAGATTCAATCTGGATTGACATTCCATTGGCCACTCCGCAGATAAGATGGGTAACTTCAGGCACCCGAGAGGCACTACGGTAGCCTCAAGGACGGTGACAGGGAAGTTCTTGTTTACCCACAATTGCCATTGCTGTTGTTCCAGGTTACGAGACCCGGCGGGAGGATGAGTATAGCGTCGTTCTAAACCAGTTTTAGAAGTGTACGTCTATATGACTCAGCCAGAGGGTTGTCGTAGTCAGTGGGAGCAGCGGAAGCATTGGTGGACAGGTTGCTTATGTCTATTTATAGACTAGAGCAGATGTAGCGGAGATAGATCATCTATTTCTGACGTGACAGTCATGGGTTTGACTTCATCAGAATAGGGGATGGATCTGTTGAGAAGGTAGTAGGGTGTGATATCCTGGTATTTGGATGATATACACAGAGTAGGAAAAGAAACTCCTACACTACGATCGGTTATACTTTGGTCGTCACACAGTTGTTTCTCCACAAAGGAAATGGATTTTATATCAGACATACTGGTTACTAGATCTATGGTCTTAGATCTAGATTTGGGTGGTTTCCCAATCAGGGTACTTGACAGCATTCTAAGAGTATTTAGGATGGACGACTCCTGGCACGGTAGTGTACCTGCAGGTAATGGAGTCACCCTCTCCAAAGGTGTCTTACAGACTAAAGGGGAGAGGGACGGGCATGATTGGCAGATCACTTGCTCAGGCAATTGAGTCAATCGTGAGATGTCAAGTACCACACCAGATGTTGTTCTTGCACTAGATGCAATAAGTTGACATTAATCCAATCCTGGAGAAACAGTCGGAAGCAGTTTTAGAACATAAGTGGATGTTCTAGGGAGATGATAACGTCAGCCTCATTCAGGAGACAGTTATCATTCCAGGCTTCCAAGGTGACATGGACGACAAGGAGGTTGTCAGAGTTATAGTTTTCCTTCTGATAAGGGGCAGTATTTTGGACAGGTGGTCCAAGGCAATACTGAGGGAGGCATGGCGCGCAGGACACTGATTAAGTTCAGTTGACGATACAGTCTAAGAAGTTTGGATTTGGAGTTCATTTATGAGCTAGGTCCCATGAGACATCCAGACATATTCTGAGACAGGTATTGCTCTTTTCAGGAGATGGCTTTCTCCGCGAACTTGAGATATAGAGAGACATAGAAAGAAACAACTAAGCGGATCCACTCACTGAGGCTATTCCTCGAACGCAATAGTTCCGCAAACGAGCTTTGTGAGACTGACTAGTAGAGGAGTTGGATGTTCGGTATCACACGGGCTGTGAGTATGCGACATCGCAATAATTAGCCTTGAGTGCAAGTGGGAGATTGTTGGAGATAGTGCCCTCAGAGTCAATTATTAGGTCACAGGTACGTGATTGTAATGATTGAGGGAGGACCTATCCCGGTAGGACAGTCTTATTCGAGATGATAGTATGCTATCTGGTTTACCTCTATCATCGTGTACTGCTTTAGGTGACCTGACACGTCGCTATTACACGTTGATAGAGCCCCTAGGATTCTTGCTTGACCACCAGCAGTATGAGGGCGATCATATAAGTGGGAGCTGGGGTCTATAAGCTTATCCTTAAAAGGTCCCTAGTCGTGGGAGTTTCGAGACTGGGCATCGATACTCCATTAGTAGACTAGTGTATACAGTCGAGACCCCGACGAGGGGCGGTGGCCGGTCTCACAAGCCACTGGTGTCAGTTGGATCACCTAAGATGTATACAGGTGCTCATTGGGTTATGAGTACACCGGACAGGACTCGCCGGGAACATGCTAGTTGGTCATATACCAGACGTCAGATGGCAGTTCCCTGGTGACATGTGTGCAGGTTAGTTCATCGACCTCGGGATTGTCATTTGTCTCGTGTGAGTTCCCACTGTACTTTGATTACTACCCTACCACGGCTCAAAGGAGTCGTGCAAACAGGTTTTAGTTGGGTACAGTCCCGAGCCACATGGAGGCAGTGAGCGTATCTTCAGGGGTTCGTCTCTCCCGGTATTGGGGGTGAGGTCGTGCTGTGTCTAGGAGAGCCATTACACAAAGTCCTTGGCCAAGGCAAGGAGATTTACTGGTAGGTATTCCAGTAGTATCTCAGGGTGTTCTGGGCTACACTCCGACACGACTTGTACCGCTTTTGGGGGTCTGACTTTTACCAACCCCCTAGGCCCGCCATGCGATACTCATAGACGAACGGACCGGACTGTACGGATATTGTCACTGACAGGCTCAGTAGGGTTGTCAGGCTGAGTTCACTCACAGACGTTCCTTTTAGTCAATACTTGGTAGCCCGTTACGTATTGGCTTATACCTCTGACGTGCTAGTGGTTAAATCCACAACCGAGGTGTTGACGAGTCTTTAGAGTCCCCCACATTCAGTTACTCAGCTTTCGGGCGAAAGGTTGTAGAGGCCGTATGGAGATATGGCAAGGTCCGATCAGATACGTGCGGTATTGCACGGATCAGGATCGGACAGTTTGTACTATAGGCCGTATGGTTATATGGCAGGGTTCGATCAGATACGTGCGGTATTGCACGGATCAGGATCGAACAGATATTACTAGCCGGCTTTGGTTTAAGCCGGATCCTAGTATAGTACAGTGTAGATTTTGTCTCATTGCATTTGTATTTCGGTCGAAATACAGATGCGGGTGTGTATGCACAGTATCGGGGTTTTCCTGTAATTTATTACGGGATCAGTTTTCTGGAGTTGCCAGTTTGCTTTCCGTTTCGGCCAATTTCCTTTGTTCCGTTCATTGGCCGAAGTGTGGTGGAGGAGGGTTTATTTGCATTGTTGCAAATAGGCATTAGTGGAGGGGGTTCTTTGCAATATTATTTGTATCATGATGGTTTTCATGATATGCACCATTCCTTGACCTTGACCTCTTCATGATGGCTTGACTTTTTGAAGTCATCATGCTTGATGATTGTTGATGATGGGAGATGGTATGGTTGTTGAGTGAGGACTTTTCTTGGTGATCATTATTTTCCTTATGATAGCTTTCTCTCTCTCCATTGCATTATGGGATGGCTCTCACATTTTCGATCACACTCTCCCTCATTCTCACTCACTCCCCCTTGTAGTGGCCGGCCATTCCTCTTGACGGGCTGTCCCATTTTTTACATGAGGGGATTACACTCATTTGGCTTTGGAAAATTCATACAAGTTCCATCTCCAAACTCCATTGTTCATCGCTCCACCAAAAGGCAATTCCTACAACCCCAAAAGTGAGACTTGAGGACTACATATTCTACAGCGAACCTTGGGCACGTCGAGTAGCCGGCTTCGTGCCCGAGTTGCCTCGGCATTGAGGTGGGAGCCCGTAAACAAAGTAGGCGATGTGGTGCACTTCCGGCGACGAGGAGGAGACATGACTTTCCGCAGGAGATCGGGACTATGATGAGAAGACCGGAGGACTTGGATCGTCGGTATATCTCTATTCCCTTTCTTGTAGTTAGCTAGGACTAGTTAATGGTTCGATCCGGGTAGTAGTGCGCGGCGGTTTTCCAGTTTAAGAAAATTTAAAGTTTATCACCGCTTCCGCTTTTGGCCGTCGGATTGACGGCCGGGGCGCCGTCGTGCACTTACAGTCTCGACTGTATAAACTAGTCTACTCCGGAGTATCGATGCCCTGTCTCGAAACTCCCACGACTAGGGACCACTATTAAGGATGTGCTTATGGACTACCCAACTCTCACATATATGATCGCCCTCATACTGTTGGTAGTCAAGCAAGATCCTAAGGGCTCTATCAAAGTGTAAAATGTGATCAGTCACCTGAACCTGTACACGACTGATAAGGGCAAACCAGATAGCATACTATTATCTCGAGTAAGACTGTCCTACCGGTATAGGTCCTCCTCAATCATTGCAATCACGTACCTGCGATCCAATAGTTGACTTTGAGGGCACTATATCCAACAGACGTTACCATCCCTAGACTTGATATGCAGCATATCTGACGAAGAGACCGGACTGTTCGGTAGTGTTGCCGGTTGGCTCGACGGGAGTTGTGACAGGTTTGCTTGTTTTCTTCTGATCGCTCAATACCCGGGTGGCCGTTACGTTTAGCTGACCGCTTGCGGTTTGTAGGTATTTGATATGATCATTACCTACTGCCGGAGTATTGACGAGTCTTAGAGTGCCACAATGAAGTTTCCTGGATCAGGCGAAAAGATGTGGTGTGCATATGAGATATGCGCGGGGACCCGATTAAATACGGATATATGATACCGTATATTAATCGGGCATTTTCTATTGGTCGGGTCGTATGTGATATGACCGGTTTCCAAAATCAAGTGTTGATTTAACAAATGACTTTTAGATTAATTCTTTAATTAAACTCTTTTTCTATTTTTGTATGCATGCATGTATGCACATGATGATGTGCATGGATAAATACATACATACATTGTATCATGGTTGTTGATACATATTTGGTAGCAATGCAAGACTTATATCTTGGTTATTATCTATTTATTTATCATTTTGAAAAAGGGAAAGGATAATTCACACAAGGTTAATGCTTATCATCTTTGACCATGCTTCAACCACATTTTAATCTTGAGTTAATTATCCTTTTGCCTCTTAACTCATTTGATAAATATCTAGATAATTCTAACCATGGTTGAATTGAGAAGGATTAATATAGATTATTCTTTTCTCATTTCAATTATTCGCTCTCATAACATTTCCTTTTGTGAGAAAGCTTTGCCACCATCTTCTTCTTCCTCTCTTGATAATTTCTTTGAGTGAGGTTGATAAAAAGAAAGTGTTTTGATTGTAGAATTCAAACCACAACATCATAGTACATACATCTAGCCCATTTGTGTAGGGTATTTGCTCTACTTCATTCACATATCGAGTAAAGCAAGGAGCTTTGGTTAAAGGAGCTTCGGGTGGATCGTCAAGGACCTAGAGGATCTCAAGCGAACCTTTTTCCAACCCTCAAGTAGCCAAGGAGTCTAGCGTAGGGAGCTACAAAGGTTGTATTCTCAAAACCCTATCTTTTTCTACTTGTGATGATGCCAATGTAATGAAACCCTAAATTTCTAGTGATGATTCTTTGTATGTTCACTTAGCACCTTAAGAAATTTGATTTTGGCACATGTGATGCTTCCAAACCTTTCATGTGGTGCTAGGTAAACCTAACAATGGTATCAGAGCCAAGTTAGTGCTTTAGGCGATGCTTTGGCGAAGTTAAAACTCCGATCGAACCCGAAATACGCATTTTTAACCACTCTCTGTACATTTTTTAAAAACTGTGTTTTTTCAGAATTAAAAATACTTAAAAAATTCAGCAGGCAATTCTAAGAATTTATGTAAAAAACGAAGCCATAAACAATACATGACGCCGCGGATCCGCGGCCAGACCTTGCTTGGGCCGCGGATCCGCGGCCGTACAGATCTCATATTGCCTTGTTTTTGTACAGTAATATTCATACCTGCTTGCATATATTTTTGGGTATTTTTAATCTGATTCAAGTGTTGAGTGTTCTGGGGATAATTTTAGGTTCGTTGATTCGATCGGAAAATTTTAATTTCGTGCCTTTTTCGGATGATTTAGAAAGTATTAAAATGTTCGAACGAATATCATTAACTCAATTTTTCCCGGCACGAAAAATTTTCAAGTGTTGATTTTTTCTCGGCTTTAAATCTTTCGGAAATATGTGCAAGTTATGTGGTGGACCCTCTAGAAGAACACAAACCTTAACTCGATTATGTGACCGTCTGAACTGCCTCTAAACCTTAGGGTTTGGGGCAGTACGGCGTGCCACATGTGAGGCGTTGGCTTGACCCTTCTACGGCTGGACCACTGCTACTATGACACATTCTGGGATTTTTGAACTCCGCTCAAGTGTTGAGCTATTTAGGAAATTTTGGGTATTTGATCATTCGATCGAAAACTTTGATACTGTCTATTTATCTGGAATGTGATACAATATATGGAATTCATGTTGTTAGGCTTGAAATGCGAAGTATGTGATATTTCGGATTTACGATGTCTAAAGAAAATGTGGATTCCAAATGTTGTAGTTTTACACTTTCTTTTCTGTGATCGTAAGTGTAGTATGTCTCTTATCGCCGGTTTCGTTGCTATACATCAACGACAATCGAGGTACGCATACTTACTTACGTTGATGATATATGATATTATGTGTTGCTAAGATATGATGTGCAGGATTGTCGTGATTGAATAGCCGGGGTTTTTTTATGTGAAATGAGAGTTTTCTTTTCATTCATGTAAAATTTAAATGTAATGTAATATTCTTTTATTTGGGGCACTTCCGGGTTGAGGTTGATGTCACCAGTGTTGTATATTATTTACTTTTCCGCATTAGGATGGACCCAAGGAGGGGAGCACAGGTGACCGGGTTCTGGGGTTCAGTGGGAGGCCATCTCGAGGAGTCGAGACCGGGACTCCTAAACTCCAGAATTGGTAGGGTCGCTTGCTGATCTCGTAGGGGTCTAGGGGTGTGGGCTTGGCTATTCATCGCGACTGTAGAATCCGTATTTTCTATTGTTGGCTAAATACTAAATACGGACGTCCTAGTATATCCTATCATTTCTGTGATTCTGCTGCCTGTATTCTGTGATGTGATGTGATATCTCAGACGAATGATATATTATATATATGATATATAGTAGACGTTGCTTATGTTTTACACCCGCGCTAGTCCCGTCTCGGTATGTCGTTAGTTAAGTAACCTAACGGTGCATAACGGAACATTGCGGCGAATGCGGATGGCATAAGCGTACGTTGTATTTTCGTTTCTTTTTTGTGATTGGCTTAAGGACTTAAATGATGGGACTACATTAATATGATTAGTGTAAAGAAAATAAACCTAAAAAGATGTTGTAGAATCGGATTTGAAAACCACTTGGCTCTTTATGAAAAAGCTACATTTCAAAACTACGGAGCTCAAGCCACTCCTTTTGAAAACCATTTGATTCTACGACGATATCAAGTTCAAAGCGTTACAGATTTTCTTAATAATCATCCGCAACCCTCCGTCGTTTTAGGAAGTAGAGTATTTAGTATTCGTGCTACGTTTGTTGACTATAGTTAAGACGTAGTGTACGGTAGCTAAGTGATATCTTCTTAGACTGCATATGATGCAGATTAATTAGGACATTCATGCGACTTTGTTGACCATAGTTAAGGGTCATATGAGTGGGTCTAATTAATCAAGAAATGACGGGTAGAACTTGACTGGTACTTACGATTTGTTGACCATAGTTAAAGTCATAGGCTCTAGGGGTAAAAACCACATCGGGAATTTCAATAGTTGAAATTTGCAATGAGATTGCATACCTTTCATATGATGGTTGGATCTCGATCCCACTGTGGGCAATAGTTGCTCCCAGGAGAGTTTTGCAGTTTACAATTAGCTAACTCACCAGGTGTCTAGAAAGGTGTTAACGGGGCTACGCCTCTGGGAAAATGAGGTTTACTTTAATTAGGTCCGTGCGAAAGCACGGGGAACCTCCCTCAAGTACCGACACTGGCCTGGCTGAACGGTTAGCGAAGTTGTAGACTGTAATTAATCCTGCCTAGTTTTCTTTTTAAGGTTTGAAAGAAAAACTTGATTAAAGCAGTGGGAGACATCGATTAGACAAGATAATAACCAATCTGATCTTTGCAAGAGCTTTCGCTGAGTGTATTCTTTTCTCTCTCTTAATGCCAGATACCAATGACTGGACTCAAGCTTCTACTAGATAAAAATAAACTGAATGGGACCAATTATAAAGAATGGTTGAGGAATCTGAAAATTGACTTGACTTATGATAAAGTATCATATGTCCTCACGGCTCCAGCCCCGCCCATCCCAGGTCCAAAATCCTCAGTTGCGGATAAAGAAGTCCGCAAGACATGGGACGCTGACTGTGCCACGGCCAAATGCCTCGCGCTTGCATCGATGGATAACACACATCAAAAGCAGCACGAGAATATGGACATTCACGCCATATTCCTCCATACAAAGGAGTTGTATGGAGAGCAATCCCGCGTATTACGATATGAAGCATCACAGAAATTGTTTCAGATGCGAATGGCTCCTGGCACACCAGTAGGAGACCATGTTCTGAAGATGATAGCTCTCATAGAAGAGCTTGAGAACCTTGGATGGACGATGGACAACGAACAATATACGGATATTATTCTGCAGCCCCTCCCCTCCGCCTTTGCTCAATTTATAGTTAACTTCAACATGCATAACATGGAGAAGGAACTGCCTGAACTCCTTAATATGTTAAGGAGTGCAGAGAGCACACTGAAATCAGCGAAAACACCCGTTTTGAGTGTTGGGCAATCTTCCTCTTCTCGCCCAAAGGCTAAGGCCAAGGGAAAGAAAAAGAAGAAACCCACCAATCCTAGTGGTGGAGTTAAAAAGGTTAAGAGGAAGGACAAGTCCAAAGCTGGAGAATCGGGGAAAGGGGAATGTTTTCACTGCCAAAAAACACGACATTGGAAGCGCAACTGCACGGAGTAATTAAATCTCAAGAAGAAGCATGGGGATGCTTCCGCTTCAGGTGTGTTTGTGACAGAAAACTGTTTTTCAATAAACTCTGCTTCCTGGGTATTAGATACCGGTTCAGGTTCTCACATTTGCAATTCTATGCAGGGGCTGAGAAATAGCAAGGTTTTGAAGACAGGCGACCATACTCTGCGCGTTGGAAATAGTTCCAATGTATATTCAGTCGCAGTGGGAGAGTATCACTTGGGGTTACCATCTGGGTGTATATTGGTTTTGAACCCATGTTATTTTGTACCTAGTATGCTTTGTAATATAATATCCGTTTCTTTGTTAGACAGTGAAGGATATAATTTTGTATTGTAGAACAATGTATGAACATTCACCTGAATCAAATGTTGGTTGGATATAGTACGCTTAATAACGGGATATATGTCCTAAATCAACACACAGTTTTCAGCATACAACACACTAATAAAAGAAAACTTTCAGAAATAAATGAAGCTTTTCTTTGGCACTGTAGACTTGGTCATATTAACGAAACAAGACTAAACAAGTTACACAAAGATGGATATTTAAACCCTTTTGAATATAAATCTTATGCAACTTGCCAGTCTTGTATCAAGGGTAAAATGACCAAAACTCCATTCACCGGACATGGAAAAAGAGCTACCGAGCTCCTAGGCCTCATACATAGTGATGTATGTCGGCCAGTGTCTACACAGGCTAGAGGCGGCTTTTCATACTTCATTACTTTCACTAACGATTTCTCAAGATTCGGTCATGTATTTTTATTAAAGCACAAATCCGAAGCTTTCGAGAAATTCACTGAATATAAACTCGAAGTAGAAAAACAAACCGGCTTGAGTATCAAAATGCTTCGATCAGATCGAGGTGGGGAGTACCTCAATACAGAATTTGCAAACTTCCTAAAAGAGAATGGGATTCTCTCTCAGCTCACTCCTCCTTACACACTACAGCACAACGGTATGTCTGAACGACGGAATCAGACCCTATTAGATATGGTTCGTTCCATGATGAGTGATGCTGAGTTACCTGTCTCATTTTGGGGGCGTGCATTTGAGACTGCAGCGTTTCTACTGAACAGGGTCCCAACCAAAACCGTGTCTACCACGCCATATGAGATATGGCATGGGAAGAGACTATCTCTTAAGAGAATTAAGATTTGGTGTTGCCCGGCCTATGTTAAAAAGCAGAATCCGGACAAACTCGAGACACGGTCGGTCATGTGTAATTTTGTGGGGTATCCAAAGAATTCTTATGGATATCTATTCTACCATAAGGAGGAACAAAAGGTGTTTGTTTCTCAGTATGCCACATTCTTGGAAAAAGAGATTTTCATAGAAAGCTGATGGCAATGTGGTAGATCTAGAAGAGGTTCTAGAGACACAAACAACAAATGACGACTTGGTTGAACCGGCTGTTGCAATAGAAACTGAGGAGCCTCGGCCACTCCGTAGGTCTGGTAGGACTTCTCGCCCACCGGAGAGGTACTACGGTTTCCTCATTGATGGTAACGGAGAAGACTGCATCATGGAGGATGATGATCCTACCAGCTTTCAGCAAGCTATCACGAGTGGAGACTCTGTGAAGTGGCTAGATGCCATGAGATCCGAAATGGAGTCTATGTACACCAACAAAGTATAGACTTTGGACGTTGTACCCTCTGGGGTAAAACCTATGGGGTGCAAATGGATCTTTAAAAGAATGATTGGTGTAGATGGGCAGGTGGAGACCTATAAGGCAAGACTTGTGGCGAAGGGTTTTCGTCAGAGACCAGGTTTGGACAATGACGAGACTTTTTCTCCCGTAGCCATGCTTAAATCCATTCGGATCCTACTTGCTTTTGCTGCTCACTACGACTATGAAATCTGGCAGATGGACGTAAAAACGGCATTTCTAAATGGAAATTTGGAAGAATGCGTTTATATGGATCAGCCAGAGGGCTTCATTGACAGTGGGAGCAGCGGAAAAGCATGTAAAATGCTTAAATCCATATATGGGTTAAAGCAGGCATCACAGAGTTGGAACATCTGTTTCGATGATCTTATCAAAGAGTTTGATTTCATAAAAAATCCAGATGAAGCTTGTGTTTATAAGAAGGCTGTAGGGAGAGCTGTCACATTCATCATATTGTATGTGGATAACATTCTTCTGATAGGAAATAATATTCCTATGCTACAGTCGGTCAAATCTTTCTTATCACTAAGGTTCTCCATGAAGGACCTTGGTGATGCCACATACATTCTGGGCATAAGGATCTATAAGGATAGATCCAAGAGGTTATTAGGATTGTTCCAAACCAGGTACATCAACACCATCCTAAAAAGGTTTAGTTTGGAAGACTCCAAGCAGGGTGCCTTACCCGCTTGCCATGGGGTTACTCTCTCCAAGGACTCTTGCCCAAAGACCGATGAAGAGAGAGCTCGCATGAGCATTATACCCTATGCTTCGGCAGTAGGATCTATAATGTATGCGATGTTATGTATACGCCCAGATGTAGCTTATGCACTTAGTGTTGTAAGCAGGTATCAATCCAACCCAGGGAAGAATCACTGGATAGCTGTGAAGAACATTCTTAAGTACTTGCGAAGGACTAAAGAATTATTCTTGGTGTATGGTAATGGAGATCTCCAAATGGAGGCCTTTACCGATTCGAGCTTCCAGAACGATAAGGACGACAGCAAATCTATCTCCGGGTTTGTATTTACCCTCAATGGAGGGGCGGTAAATTGGAAGAGTTCCAAACAAAATACTGTTGCAGACTCTACGATGGAGGCTGAGTACATTGCTGCGAATGATGCTGCCAAAGAAGCCGTCTGGATGAAGAAGTTCGTCTCGGAGCTAGGAGTAGTTCCAACCATTATTGATCCAATACCATTGTATTGTGATAATAATGGGGCTATGGCGTTAGCCAAGGGGCCCAGGTCCCATCAACGGTCCAGACACATCCTTAGGCGTTTTCATTTGATCCGGGAGATTGTAGATCGCCGCGAGATCGAGATTAGGAGAGTAGACACAAAGAATAACACCGCGGATCCATTCACCAAGGCCCTCCCTCAGCCGCAACATGAGCGACTTTTTGAGATGTTGGGTATGAGATACACCAATAACTGGCCTTAGTGCAAGTGGGAGATTGTTGGATATATGTATGCCCTAGAGGCCATTATATGATAGTGGATGTATTTATACATGTATATATATATATATATTTAGTGTACATTCTTGCTCGACATGATAGTATGCTATCTGGTTCTTCTTTATCTGACATGTTGATTTGATCATGCTTTTATTCATTCACACATGTTGATAAAGCCCTGAGGATATAGACTTGACTTCTGTGATTATGATAGAGATCATACTAGTGGGACATCTGTAGTTTATAAGCATATCCTGGAATGTCCCTAGTCGTAGGTGTATCGAGACGGGGCATCGATATACCAGAGTAGACTAGCGTATATGATACTAGACTCATATGATGGGCGATGGATGTTCCCACATTCATCGATGTTTTACATCGAGATCGTATACGGGAGCTCAGTGGTGACTGGGCACACTGGACGGACTCCCCGAGAACTCCTATATGGAATTATATCTATCGTCGGATAGCAGTTCTCAGGTGACACTTGTGCAGGTTAGTCTGTAAACCCGAGATCGTCATAGAGTCTTGTGTGTTCTCCCACTGTACTTTGATTACCACCCTACCACGGCTCTACTGAGTTGTGAAAACAGGTGGCCGTTGGGTACAGTCCCGCGACACACGAAGGCGATGAGCGATAGGAGGGGTTTCGTCTCTCCCGGTATTGGGAGTTGATGCTATGCTGTGCTCGATTGGTTATATCAGTATGTCCCTGGCCAGGGCTGTTGAGATTTACTGATAAGTGTTATTAGTAGTTTCTCGATCTGTTAGAGACCATTCATTGGCACAACTTATTGAGTTATTGGGGTCGACGTTACCATCCCAAGACTCGATATGCAGCATATCTGACGAAGAGACCGGACTGTACGGTAGTGTTGCCGGTTGCCTCGACGGGAGTTGTGACAGGTTCGCTTGTTTTCTTCTGATCGCTCAATACCTGGGTGGCCGTTACGTTTAGCTGAGCGCTTGCGGCTTGTAGGTATTTGATATGATCATTATCTACTGCCGGAGTATTGACGAGTCTTAGAGTCCCATAATGAAGTTTCCTGGATCAGGCGAAAAGATGTGGTGTGCATATGAGATATGCGCGGGGACCCGATTAAATACGGATATATGATACCGTATATTAATCGGGCATTTTATATTGGTTGGGTCGTATGTGATATGATCGGTTTGCAAAATCAAGTGTTGATTTAACAAATGACTTTTAGATTAATTCTTTAATCAAACTCTTTTTCTATTTTTGTATGCATGCATGTATGCACATGATGATGTGCATGGATACATACATACATACATTGTATCATGGTTGTTGATACATATTTGGTGGTAATGCAAGACTTATATTATAGTTATTATATATTTATTTATCATTTTAAAAAATGGAAACGATAATTCACACAAGATTAATACTTATTATCTTTGACCATGCTTCAACCACTTTTTAACCTTGAGTTAATTATCCTATTGCCTCTTAACTCATTTGATAAAGATCTAGATAATTCTAACCATGGTTGAAGTGGGAAGGATTAATATAGATTATTCTTTTCTCATTTCAATTTTTCACTCTCATAACATTTCCTTTTGTGAGAAAGCTTAGCCACCATCTTCTTCTTCCTTTCTTGATAATTTCTTTGATTGAGATTGATAAAAAGAAAGAGTTTTGATTATAAAATACAAACCACATCATCATACAACACACATCTAGCCTATTTGTGTAGGGTGTTTGCTCTACTTCATTCACATATCGAGTAAAGCAAGGAGCTTTCGGCAAAGGAGTTTCGGATGGATCGTCGTGGACTTAGAGGATCTCAAGCGAACCTTTTTCCAACCCTCAAGTAGCCATGGAGTCTAGCGTAGGGAGCTACAAAAGTTGTACTCTCAAAACCCTAGCTTTTTCTACTTGTGATGATGTCAATGTAATGAAACCCTAAATTTCTAGTGATGATTCTTTGTATGTTCGCTTAGCACCTTAAAAATTTTGATTTTGGCACATGTGATGCTTCCAAACCCTTCATGAGGTGCTAGGCAAACCTAACAGAAACCCCTCCTATCGCTCACTGTCTCCATGCGATTCGGGACTGTACCCAAAATCCACCTGTTTGCACGACTCGGCAGAGCCGCGGTAGGGAGGAAATCAAAGCACAGTGGGAATCACACAAGACACTATGACGATCTCGGGTCTACAGACTAACCTGTACAAGTGTCGCCAGAGAACTGCTATCTGACAGTTGGTATATATACCATCTAGGAGTTCTCGGCGAGTCCTGTTCGGTGTACCCATTCTCCAATGAGCACCTGTATACAATCTTTGATGTCAAACACCAATGGTTGTGGAATCAACCATCGCCCCTCCAAGGTCAGGAAACGTACACACTAGTCTAACTTGGTAATACCGATGCCCTGTCTCGATATACGCTCGACTAGGAACTATTAAAAGATATGCTTATAGACTATCCAGGCCCCACTAGTATGATCTCATCATAATCATGGTAGTCAAGCATAATCCTAAGGGCTTCATCAACATGCATATAAAGATATGAAATATAAGACAAGTTAAGATGAAGATAAACCAGATAGCATACTATTATTTCGAGCAAAGATTGTTTCTGCACATATACATGCCTAGCATCCTATACAATACAGGCCTTTAGGGCATACATATCTAACAATTGCAACCATGCTTAAATAGTGAGTCAAGATGAATAAAATAAAGTAAATCCCTTGCTTGCAACCATGCTTGCATTTTCCACATCATTTCTATTTTCATAAAATAGAAATTCATATGACATGCTTCATTATTATTATTATTATTATTATTATTATTACTATTATTATTATTATTATTATATATCATATATATATATTAATATATTTATAATGAAGAATAATTAGTGAGCTAATAATATTTGTTAAGATATAATTATATCACATTATTAAACCAACACTTGTTGTGAGATATTTTGGAGACTTAAGATATTTTGGAGACTTGAGAAATTTAATTGGGTGCTTCATTATTGCTCACAACACAACACAAAACACTTAACCATTTTTCTTGAGTTGCCTCACACTCTCATACTCAAGCTTCTTTTTCTACCTCCACCCTTCAAGTCTCATGTGTTGAGAAATCTAGGTTGTTTAGAGACAAATTAATCCATCACTACACTCTACATCCTCTAGGCTATCTAGTTTTGCGATCTAGGTACCCTAGTTACCTCGAATATTAAGGTAGGAGCTCGAAATACAAATCCTCAGGTGGATCATCTTCGATGGAGCGAGACCGAAGAGCAAGCTTGATCATGGAGGCCTCCAGGAGCTTTGGATGATGCTTAAAGACTGAACGACACAGATCATTCGGTATAACAATTCCTAACTCTTTATATGTTTGCTAGCTTTAGGGTTTATGGTTGATCCGTATTTTGAGTCGTTCTAGCGCCAGTTTATAAAAATTTTGCTCCGCAATCGAGCACGGTTTGATGGCCAGGACGTTGGCATGACCCAAAAAGGAGTCCTCACGACTCCTAAGTAGAAAATACACATATGAGATCCTCTCAACTCATAAGGAGAAAATAACTTTATAAGACCCTCATTGCTCATAAATATTGAAAAGCCTTAGATTATAGGGATCTGAACCTGTTTTCTAAGCCACCTTTGTCTTACGGGCAATAACAAATGATGAGTCACTGCTGGCAATATACCGGTTGTAGCGATAATGATGCCCAATCAGGTATCAAACTTCAAGTCCTCTCATGACAAATGATGAGTCTCTCCTGGAGATATTCCAGTTGTAAAGATACTGATTTCAAGGCTGGTATCAGATTCCAAGTACCTAACCCGCAATAAAGATCAGCGAGCCAAGAATATATATATATATATATATATATATATATATATATACATATATATATATATAATAGCAGAAATGATTAGACAACTCGTAATAAAAATCAGCAAGTAAAAATAAAATGAAAAAGCCGAAATTATTGGGCAATAGGGACTTTCGCTATATGAAAATCTGAAATAATCGAGCAATCGCCGAAATAAAAAAAAGAGAGAAAAGAAATATATATGGAATTTTTGCCTTGCAAGTAGGTCAAAACTGATTCTTGTATACAATCCACAGGTACAAATGAAATAAAGGGAACTATATTTTCCACCATGCTTCACCAAACGAAGAATCAAGTCTTGATGGCATACATACAGCCTAGAGATTATCTCGATGTTTTTTCTCATTCCAGCAGGGTGCATACGCAACGTCAACAAAGACCAAAGGGACAAAGCAAAAACGGAGTGACAACATATTCCAAACTCCAGGTCTTGATGGAATACATACAACTTAGAGACTATTCGGATGTCCCTCTTACTCTAGCAGAGTATAGATGTGGGGTCAACAATGCTCTAAGGAGCCAAAGTAAAAGGGAAGTGATGGCAAATTTCTAACTCAAGATCTCAATGGTGATATATACAGCCTAGAGACCGTATGGATCTTTATCCTACTTCAGTGAAGAATCGGCCCGACATAATCAAAAAAAGCAGAGTGAAGGCATATTCCTAACTCCAGGTCTTGACAGCACTCCATACATGCCTAAAGACCACTGGATGTCATCCCACCTCAGAAGGGTGAGTTCATGACTCCCTCGGGGCTACAAATAGAGCCTAATCTCAAGGTAAAGCACCATGGCGATGCTTGATGCTGAATCTTCCGATGGTAATGCGGATGCTCCAACCTAAGAAAATTAATTGAAGACGTCGTGTCTAACCTCAGAATGGATCAGAGAGATGACAAATGCGTGGCTACTCAAGCCGTAACTTAACAGACCGCACGTCGAGAAGATATCAGCCAATGCAACGGTACGATGGACTGAACCCAGTACCACAAACCTACCAAATTCTTATGATAAAAGGGGTTATGTATGTTTAATGTTAGGATAAGTTTATCCATATGCCTAAGGGAAGGATAAACTGAACGCTCCAGGATGAGTAAATAAAATAAGCCAGGTTACTTTAGCACAAATGATGAAATGATGAAGCCCTTTACGGATCCTCTCGACTCTTAAGCGGAAAACACTGTTATAAGATCCTTAAGACTCTCAAGAAAAAAGACACTTAGGAGTCCCCACAACTTCTAAGAAGAAAATGCACCTATTGTTAGTTGTATGTATGCCCTAGAGGCCATTATTGTACATGAGATGTATATTATAGTGGATGCTTGGACATATATAGGTAGGACTTTCTTGCTCGAAATGATAGTACGCTATCTTGTTGCTCTTTATCTTAACATGTACACTTACTATCTCTTTGTTACATGTTGATAAAGCCGTTAGGATGTGTACATGACTATCAGGATTATGATGCAGATCATATTAGTGGGGCCAGGGCAGTCCATGAGTTCATCCTTCAATGTTCCTAGTCATGGGAGTATCGTGACGGGGCATCGATCTAAAGCGCCTCTTATGACTTTATGCCAATTGTGCTAGCGTATACGCTTCTCGACCCATGTGATGGGCGATGGATGATCCCATATCCATTGGTGTTTGACATCAGAGATCGTATACGGGTGCTCAGTGGAGACTGGGTACACTGAACGGACTCGCCGAGAACTCCTAGATGGTATTATACCTCACATCAGATAGCAGTTCTCTGGTGATACTGGTACAGGTTAGTCTGTCAACCCGAGATCGTCATAGAGTCATGTGTGTCTCCCACTATGCTTTGATTTCCACCCTACCATAGCTCTACTGAGTCATGCAAACAGGTGGTTTTTGGGTACAGTCTCGAGTCACAAGGAGGCAATGAGTGATAGGAGGGAATTCATCTCTTCCGGTATTGGGGGTTGATATTGCGCTATGCTCGATCGGCCATAACTGAAATCCCTGGACAGGGTAGATGAGATTTACTGATAAGTGTTATCAGTAGTTTCTCGCCCGTTATGGACCTTACATCGGCATGACTTATCAAACTATTGGGGTCTGACATTTACCACCCCTAGGTGAGATATACGACATATCAGACGAAGAGACCAGACTGTACGGTAGTGTTACTGATTGGATCGGCAGGAGTTTGAGCAGGCTTGCTAGTTGATATTCTGATCGCTCAATACCCGGGTAGCCGTTACGTTTAGCACGCCTCTAGCGGGTTATGGGTGTTTGATATGATCATCACCTACTGCCGGCGTATTGACGAGTCTTTAGAGTCCTACATAGAGTTTTTCTGGCTTGGGCGAAACGAAGTAGGAGCACATATGTGATATGTACGGGACCGAGATTAATACGAGTATGCGATACCGTATTCTGTTCTCACGATTTGTGTCATCGGTAGGTTATATGCGATATAGCCGGGTTATCGAATCAAGTATTGATTCGATAAATTGATACACATAATATTAGTCGGTTATATGTGATATAGCCGGATCATTAAATCAAGTGTTGATTTGATAATCTAATGTATAATTATATATTTGATATATTAATTTACATTAGCTAGTATTACTACACTCAAGATTGCTTTTCTCACTTGATTGTGCACAAAGTATATATGTGATATGTATTTGTGTACATTAGTTTGTATTATGCTTGATGATACATGCAAACATGGGTGTGTGTGTGTGACTTACACCATAATTAAGATAATGGTAAGGATTTTATTTATTTTAGTAATTCAAAATTAGTGGTATTTTGTCATGGCTTGTAAGCTTGTGGAAGCTTGTAGATCATTTGACTTAGTCCACTAACTTTGTCTTATTCAAGATATTTATTAACCAAACCATTATCTTAAACTATGGTTAGGTCTCTACATTGGTTAATATATGATATTAACTCACCCATGATTGCTATTCTCACCTCATTAGTTTTTCATTCTTCACTTGATTTTATTCTTGAGTGGTTTTCATCATCTTCTTCCTCTAGCTCTCTTGATCTTGAGAAGGTGAGAAAATATTGTGAGAAAATAAAATCTAAAGTGAGCCCATTTTCTACTTCAATATCCTCTACTACTTGCCATTTAGTTTAGGGTGTTCTCTTCACAAAGTTCATCGCCTAGTGAAGAGGTAGCTTGGGTTTGAGTCTCCTCGACGTAGATCATCTTCGGCCTCGAAGACTTCGAGCAAGCTTGTTCACTTCTCCAAGGGAACCCATACCAGAGTTCGGGAGAACTTTACTAGTAGCAAAAGGACTATTTCACGGAGCTTTAGAAGTGAAGTACCGGTCTACAAAGGTTGTATTCCTTATTCACCTAGTGTAATGTTTGATTACATGCTTTATATTGTTTATTCACTCTAGCTAGATCCTAGATTAGGGTTCATTAGCACTCTAGAAAATTTGAAATTGGCATGGTAGTTGCTGTGAAAACCCAGTAGGGTGCTAAGGAATCCCAACACTTATGAGATCCTTTCGACTCGTATGGAGAAATACTTTTATAAGACCATCACTGCTCATAAAGTTGAAAAGCCTTAGTTGGCAAGGATCTAAACCTATTTACCAAGCCATCACTGTCCTGCGGACTGTCTCCATATTGACTACCGTATACTATCCATAGGCCACATACGATAAAGTTGCATCAAAAACATCTTCCATTGGCTAACTAAGCTACCAACGAGGAGAAGAAGAAGCCACTTACATGTCGTCTCGACATGTAAGGAGAAAACATTCTTGTAAGATCCTTACGACTTACAGGAGGAAATACACTTAGAGATTCCTACGACTCCTTACGAAAATATACACCTACGAGATCCTCTTGACTCATAGGGAGAAATACCTTCATAAGACCCTTACGGCTCATGAAGATTGAAAACGCCTTGGACGACAGGGACTTAAACCTGTTTTCTAAGCCATCAGATCTATGGAAATGTATTACTTAGCACTACTTAACCCACATACATACTTACATAGGCAAACTAGTGGGGGGGCATTTGTTCCTGCAAAATTGTTTTAGCTCAAAACTTAAAGCTTACAAAATTATGTGTACCTACATGCAATGCACGTGCGCATATATCAAATAAATCCATTAAAATAGAGCGCATCTCTTTAAGTGTGCGCATGGAAAAATTGCCAGTTAAATGACATGTGCAATGTGTAATGCATGTGCGCATTTGTTAAATGCCATATAATTTAACAGTGCGCAAGCGCATCCCATGAAATAAACGTTTCTAATAAAAAATAAATCTTATTTATAAAGACTTAAATCTTTATTTAGAAGAAAAATATTCGATTGGTTCAAATACCATAACAAACTGATTGTTGGATCTTAATCCAACGGTGCGCATGTTACCTTAATTGATATGAATCAATTAAATAAATTTAAAATCAAATTGAGATCAAAATAGATCTAATAATTAGGATCAAACCCTAATTTTCTCTCTCCTATAAATAGAAGCCTCATATACAGAAATTGAGAGGAACTGACCCCCAATAAGGTTGACGAAAGAATTCTCTCAAACTCATCATCTCCTTATTTCTCGGCAATGAAGAAAGAAATGTGAAAATATATAAAAGTGAAAAACTTCTCTTTCATCATAGATGCCTTTGCTTCTTTTTTAGAAGCTTTTGCTTTTTCCTGAATCTATCGATTCATTATAAAAGAGATAAAAAGGTTTTATATTCGATCTCTCTTATATAAAATTTCATAATTTTACAAAAGATCGATCTAAAAATATGAGATCCATATCAAAATATGACTCGATCATGTACATAAAAATGATCTTTTGACTATATCATCACCGAAAATCAAAGAACGGAAGCCATTGCTTCTTTTTGAAAGCATTTGCTTTCTTTTCTGCGACATGCGCACCCAAACCTCGTGCGCACTTGATAAAAAATTTCTTATATGGGCTTGAGCATCGTGTAATACACACCTGTGAGCATGGGGTGTAGGGTTCCTTGGCACACTAATGAGGTTCTACAAGTGATAAATCATGCCAAAATCAAATTTTTCCATGTGCCAAAGAACCCTATACTAGATCGTTAACTAGAGGTAAGGCGAAACATGCAAGCAAACTACTTTGCTATAAAGTGAAAGTGACTACAACCTTTGTAGATCCGATCCTCCACTTCTCTAGCTCTGTGTTGACGTCCCTCCACTGCGATCATCGGAATCCTGGACTCTCTTGTCGGTTTCATCGGAGAAATGATCGGGCTAGGTCATTGACTTCGATGCCGAAAATGATCTACGTCGAGGCAACTCAAACTCAAGCTCCATCTTCACTTGGTCATAAAACTTGTGAAGATAACACATTCTACTACATGGCAAGTGGTAGAGGATGAAGAAATAGGAAGTGGGTTCACTTTGGAATTGGATTTCTCACTTGGATTCATCACTTGAAAATTTTCAAGAATGCTTTCTTCTCTTCATGAAGAAGAAGAAGAAGGAGAAAAGAAAATGAATTATCAATAATAGAAAATCAAGTGATCCTTATCAATTAGCAACCATGGGTTAGTTTACTTTTGTAGAGAATAAACTAGGGTTTAGTTAAATGGTTAGGTTAAGGGATAAAAACAAAATGGTCACTTTGTCAAAGATGCATGAAGCATCAAGAAGCTTCTTGCATAAAACAAAAGCAACCATTTAGTTTTTTTCTTTTAACCAAAATAAATAAAGTAAATAAAACCCTAACCATTTACCTAAACTTGGTGTAAAGCAAACATACACCCAAGTTTGCATGTATCATCAAACATGATACAATCTAGTGCACAAAAATATATCACATATACTACTTGTGCACATCAAGTGAGAAAATCCATCTTAAGTGAACAAATACTAGTTAATGTAAAGTAATATATCAAATATATAATTATACATTAAATCATTAAATTAACACTTGATTTAATGATCCGGTCATACTGCATATAACCGACTAATATCAAGTGTGTCAATGTATCGAATCAACACTTGATTCGGTAACCAGGCTATATCTTATATAACCGTCCAATGATACAAATCGCGAGAATAGAATACAGTATCACATAATGGTATTATTCTCGGTCCCGCACATATCTCATATGCGCTCCTATTTCGTTTCGCTTGAGGCAGGAAACCTCTGTGTAGGACTCTAAAGACTCGTCAATACGCCGGTAGTTGGTGATGAACATATTAAACACCCGCAAGCCGTAAGCGGTCTGCTAAACGTAACGGCCACCCGGGTATTGAGCGATCAGAAGATCAACGAGCAAGCCCGCTCACACTCATGTGAATCCAACCAGTAACACTTACCGTACAGTCCGGTCTGTTCGTCTGATATGTCGTATATCTCGCATAGGGGTGGTAAACGTTAGACCCCAGTAGCTTGATAAGTCATGCCGATGTAAGGTCCATAACATAGCGTGAAACTACTGATAACTCTTACCAGTATATCACTGCAACCCTGGCCAGGGATTTCCAGTTATGGCCAGTCGAGCATAGCGCAACATCAACCACCAATACCGGGAAAGACGAATCCCCTCCTATCGCTCATTACCTCCATGTGAATCGGGACTGTACCCAAAAACCACCTGTTTGCACGACTCAGTAGAGCCGTGGTAGGGTGGAAATCAAAGCACAGTGGGAGACACGCAATACTCTATGACGATCTCGGGTCAACAGACTAAGCTGTACCAGTGTCACCAGAGAACTGCCATCTGACGTGAGGTATAATACCATCTGGGATTTCTCGGCGAGTCCGTTCAGTGTACCCAGTCTCCTTTGAGCACCCGCATACCATCTCCGATGTCAAACACCAATGGATATGGGATCATCCATTACCCATCACATGGGTCGAGAAGATATACGCTAGTCTACTCTGGAATATCGATGCCCCGTCTCGATATCCCCAACGACTAGGAACATTGAAGGATGTACTCATTGACTACCCAGGCCCCACTAGTATGATCTACATCATAGTCCTGGAAGTCAAGTACACATCCTAAGGGCTTTATCAACATGTAATAGAGAGACAGAAAGTATATATGTTAAGATAAAGAGCAACCAGATCGCATACTATCATGTCGAGCAAGAAAGTCCTACCTATATATGTCCCAGCATCCACTACAATATACATCCAATGTACAGTAATGGCCTCTAGGGCATACATATAACTAACAATCTCCCACTTGCACTAGGGCCATCTGTAGCAGTGGTTGCAGTATCACATACTCAACCATCCCATATAAGTCTCTCTCTGGGAAAAAGGCCTTTGTGAGTGGATCCGCCGTGTTGTTCTCTGAGTCTACTCTCCTTACCTTGATCACCCTGGAGATCAACTATCTCCATGATCAGCTGATGCTGCCTCAGAATATGTATGGGTCACCGATGGGATCGGGGTTCCTTGGTCAAAGCCACACTTCCATTGTCACACAATGGTAGGAACCTAGTTCGTCTCATGAACCAATATACACCCAAACTGATTCTTTGGTAGTATCTTTAATAGCGATGTTACCAGCCTTTATCGTCTAGTTTGCCACGGTATCTAGCTCGGAACTCTTCCAACATACCGTCCCTCCACTGAGGGTAAAGACATTTCCTGCGACTGACATTCAGTCGTCCTTATCACCCTGGAACCTTTCCAGTGATTCTCTTCAGGATCGATTGATACCATCTCACTACAACTAGTGAGAATTCTAACATCCATTTAGATCTATCTCATAGATCCAAAACCCAGGATTTAAGAGGTATCACTTTGATCCTATATGGAGAATCCATGTGATAAGAGGAGATTGACCGTGCGTAGCATAGGAAACTCTTTTCTTATTAAGAGTATGTTGTCCACGTACAATACGAGGATGACCACCTTACTCTCTACTACCTTTTTGTATATACAAGGTTCGTCTACCATTTTGATGAAATCAAACTCTTTGACTACCACATCAAAACAGACATTCCAACTCTGCGATGCCTGCTTTAATCTATAAAGAAACTTGCACACGTTTCCGCTGCTCCCACTGTTTACGAAGCCCTCTGGCTGTGTACTTATAGACGTTCTCTTCTAAATCAGTATTTAAAAAAGCAGTCATGACACCCAACCACCAGATATCGTAGTTATGGTATGTAGCCATGGCAAGTAGGATCCGGATGGACTTAAGCATAACCACTGGAAAAGGTTTCATCATTATCTTCGCCGGGTCGATGACGAAAAACCTTTAACAAGTCTAGCTTTGAAAGTCTCAACCTTTCCATCTACACCAAGTAATCTTCTCAAGATATACTTGCTCCTGATGGGGATTTAACCCTTCAGATATAGCAACCAAAGTCCATACTTTGTTGATGTACATGGATTCCATCTCAGATCGCTAAGCATCCAGCCATTCTTACAGTGTCCCCACTCTTGATGGCCTTCTCGAAACTAGTTGGGTTATCATCTCATGATGCAATCCTCGCTCCCACTTTCATCGAGAAACCGAAGTATCTCTCAGGCAGGTGAGGAACCCTGCTAGTTCGGCGGAGAGGATGAGGTTCGTCGGGGACTATTGAATCCTTTGGTTCCGTCAAATCATCAGCTGCAGTTTGTATAGCTGGAACCTTTCCAGTTCTACAGAACTGACCTTGCCTCGATCTTGTCCGGATTTTGCTTTTGACATAGGCCGGGCATTCCCAAATCTTAACTTACTTAAGAGATGGGCTCTTCCCATACCATATCTTATATGGAGTGGTAGGCATTGATTTGATTCGAACCTAATTCAATAGGTATGCAGCTATTCAAGTGCATAACCCCCAAAAAGAAATAGGTAACTCAGTAGTACTCATCATAGAGCACACCATATCTAATATGGTGCGATTGCTCCGCCCCGATACACCGTTGTGCTGTGGTATATTCAGAGGAGTAATACGAAGAGAGAATCTCATTCTCCTTTAGAATAGTCCAGAAATTCTATGCACAAGTATTCTCCTCCCTGATCTTATCATAGGACATAATACTTATACCCGGTTTTTGGTTCTCTACTTCTAACTTATATTCTGTGATTATCTCAAAAACTTCGGACTTATGTTTCAACAGGAACATATGGCTGAATCTTGAGAGATTATCAGAGAATGTAATGAAGTACAAAGAACCGGTCCTGGAATATGTAGACAGGGGACCTAACATACATCATCATGTATCAGTCCCAAGAGTTCACTAACTCTTTTTCTGTTTCCAATAAACAGAGCTATGGTCATCTAATCTTTGTGACATGACTGGCAAGTTTCACAAGATGTAAATTAAAACTGATTTAAATATGCATCTAAAATGTAACTTAAGCTAGTCGGGTCATATTGATATGACCTAGCCTACAATACCTCAAGATGGAATCGTTCATCTCTGAACTCTTCCTCTTGTATGTGTTCTGTATACTAGAAACTGTAGTTTGATTTAGAACATCAATGTTTTTAGATAACGTGTCTGAACCGATCAACTTTTGATATAGAAAATGTTCAAAACATTATCCAACAATACAAAATTATTTCCTTCTTTACTAATAAAGAGACTGATATGATTTTGTATATCAGGTTCGGTATCTAATAACATTCGTTCAGAATAAATGTACTGGTCATACAGGGTGACAGTGACCAACAGACTAGGCTGCAACACTTGCACCGTTTTCTGTCCCATGAAACTTATCATCCGTTCTCAGTTCTCTACCTTTCTGTAGCCCATGTAACGGATTACATTTGCGGGATCCTGATCCGGTATCAAATACCCAGGAAGTAGAGAATACTGAGAAACAGTTCTTTGTAATGAACACACCCGAAGGAGATGCATCTCATGCACTTTCTTCGTTTGGTCGGCATGGGAATCCTGGTATTCCCCTATTTCCTGCTTTATCTTATAACAATTATAAGTTGGAGCGGGACCAACGTTCCCCAGCTTAGTATAACAAGCGGGTTCGGTCAATACATCCATATTATTATCTTAATTAAGGCGTGATATGGTCGCTACCTGGAAAGAGAGAAAAGAAAACACTCTGCGTGCACTCTTGCAAGATTAGATTGGTTATTTATTTTATCTAATCAGGATGGATCCCACTATTTTTATCAAATCTTCCTTCAAACCCTAAAAGGAAAGACTAGCCGGGATTAATTACACTCTACAAGTTCGCCAATCTTTCAGCCAGGCCAGTGTCGGTACTTTGAGGGAGGTTCCCCGTGCTTTCGCACGAACCTAATTAAAGTAAACCTCGTTTTCCCAGAGGCGTAACCCCGTTAACAACTTTCTAGACACCTACTTGATCGGCTAATTGTAAAGTGCAAAACTCTCCCAGGAGTAACAATTACTCGCAGTGGGTTGTTGGATATATGTATGCCCTAGAGGCCATTATGTGATAGTGGATGTATCTATACATGTATATATATATATTAGGTTTGCATTCTTGCTCGACATGATAGTATGCTATCTGGTTCTTCTTTATCTGACATGTTGGTTTGATCATGCTTTTATTCATTCATACATGCTGATAAAGCCCTAAAGATATCGGCTTGACTACTCTGATTATGATGGAGATCATACTAGTGGGACATCTGTAGTCTATAAGCATATCCTGAAATGTCCCTAGTCGGAGGTGTATCGAGACGGGGCATCGATATACCAGAGTAGACTAGCGTATATGATACTAGACCCATGTGATAGGCGATGGATGTTCCCACATTCATCGATGTTTGACATCAAGATCATATACGGGTGCTCAGTGGTGACTGGGTACACTGGACGGACTCGCCGAGAACTCCTATATGGAATTATATCTATCGTCCGATAGCAGTTCTCAGGTGACACTGGTACAGGTTAGTCTGTAGACCCGAGATCGTCATAGAGCCTTGTGTGTTCTCCCACTGTACTTTGATTACTACCCTACCACGGCTCTACTGAGTCGTGCAAACAGGTGGCCGTTGGGTACAGTCCCGAGACACACGAAGGCGATGAGCGATAGGAGGGGTTTCGTCTCTCCCGGTATTGGGAGTTGATGCTGTGCTGTGCTCGACTGGTTATAACAGCAAGTCCCTGGCCAGGGCTGCTGAGATTTGCTGGTAAGTGTTATCAGTAGTTTCTCGATCTGTTATAGACCATTCACCGACACGACTTATTGAGTTATTGGGGTCAACGTGACCATCCCTAGGCTCAATATGCAGCATGTCTGACGAAGAGACCGGACTGTACGGTAGTGTTGCCGGATGGCTCGACGGGAGTTGTAACAGGTTCGCTTGTTTTCTTCTAATCGCTCAATACCCGGGTGGCCGTTACGTTTAGCTGACCGCTTGCGGCTTGGGGGTGCTTGATATGATCATCACCCACTGCCGGCGTATTGACGAGTCTTAGAGTCCCACATAGGAGTTACCTAGTCCAGGCGAAAAGTTGTGGTGCGCATATGCGATATGCGCTTGGACCCGATTAAAATGCGTGTATGGGATACCGTATATTAATTGGGCGGCTTGCTAATGGTCGGGTCATATGTGATATGACCGGATTGGTGAATCTAGTGTTGATTCATTATTAGTTTCTCACTACAAATCCTATGTTGCTTATTTTGGATGTATGCATGCATGTATGCATTCATTCTTATTCATGCACATATTGATGTGCAAGCACACATGCATACATACATCAATTTTTATCATGGTTGTTTATACAATGAGAATGGTGGATGTATAAGAATTACACCATGGTTATATTTGGATAATTGTTGGATTTAAATTAACGCAAAAGAAAATGAAAAATGGGTTAAATCACTTAAGAGTTTCTACACTCTTCTAACTCAACCATGCTCACCTAACATTTAACCCATAGTTTATTTTCTTATCATGCTTTTAATTTAAAATAAAATGATATCTATATATCTAACCATGGTTGGTTAAGAGAGAGGAAAATATATATAGCTATTTTTCTTTTCTCTTTCAGAAGATAATTCATTCTCTTCTTCCACCATCTTCATCAACCTCCATGCTTTGCTCTCTAGTTCTTATAAGAGAGTAAAATACTCATAAAAATAGGATTTTGAAGTGAGATCCATAGCCACAACATCATTCTAATCAAGTTTAGCCAACTTGATTAGAGTGTTCTCTTTGTTTTTCAAAGTTGCAAGCTTGGACGGGAAAACTCCGGGTGGATCGTCGTGGACGTGGGAGGAGTACAAGCGGACCTTCATCCAACACCCAAAGAGCCTAAGGAGTGAAGCAAAAACGGGAGCTACAAAGGTTGTAGCCTTCAAACCCTAATCTTTACTTACTTATAGTTTGATAACCCTAATTTCTAGGATCGATCCACTTGCATGTTAGTTTAGCACCTTAAAAATTAAAACTTTAGGTCATGTGATGCTTCAAAACTCTTCATAGGGTGCTATACTAACCTTACATTGGTATCAGAGCCGACCTAGAACATTAGGCGACCTTTTTGCGAAGTAAAAAGTCCGATCGAAACAAAATACGACTTTTAAAGGTGCTCTCTGGAAATTTTTTAAAAACTGACTTTTTTCAGAATTAAAAATTCTCAAAAAATAGAGCAGGTAAATATTAGACAATCTGGAAAATTCGTGGCCATGAACAGTACTTTCGACCGCGGAAACGCGGCCTAAGCAGGCTTAGGCCGCGGTTCCGCGGCCATAAGTGGGGGTCGTTTACTCCATTTTGCACAGTATTTTTCCTTACCTGCTATAGTGTATTTTGAGTATGTTTAATCTGAATCTGCTGTTGAAAAATTCTGGAGATTTTTTTGGACTCGTGGTTTCGATCGGAATTTTCATTTCGTTTTCTTTTCCGGGTAAACTAGAAAGTATTGAAGTGTTTGAACGAATATCATTTACTCACAATTCACGGGGTTTAAATAGTTTGGAGATGCGTGCAAGTCTTTTTACGGTGGTCCCTCTAGAAGACAACAAACCTTAACTCGATTATGTGACCGTCTCGAACTGCCATTTGAACCCTAGGGTTTGGGGCAGTACGGCGTGCCACATGTGAGGCGTTGGCTTGACCCTTCTACGGCTGGACCGCCGCTACTGTGCCACACTCCGGATCATTTGAACCCTGCCCAAGTGTTGAGCTTTAGTGAATCTTGGATGCTTGAATGTTCGTTCGAAAACTTTAATACTGTCTGTTTGTCTGGAATGTGATACAATATGTGGAATTCATATAGTTAAGGCATGAAATACGAAATATGTGATATTTCGCATTTATGATGTCTAAAGAGAATCTGGATTCCAAATATTGTAGTTTTACACTTTCTTTTCTGTGACCGTAAGTGTAGTATGTACGATATCGCCGGTTTTGTTGCTATACATCAACGACAATCGGGGTACGCATACTTACTTACGTTGATGATATGTGATATTATGTGTTGCTGAGATATGATGTGCAGGATTGTCGCGATCGAATAGCCAGGGGGGTTTTTGTGAGATGAGAGTTTTATATTTTCATTCATGTAAATTCAAATGTAATGTAATATTCTTTTATTTGGGGCACTTCCAGGTTGCGGTTGTGTCACCAGTGTTGTATATTATTTACTTTTCCGCATTAGGATGGACCTAAGGAGGGGAGCACAGGTGACCAGGTTTTGGGGTTCAGTGGGAGGCCATCTCGAGGAGTCGAGACCGGGTCTCCTAAACTCCAGAATTGGTAGGGTCACTTGCCGCTCTCGTAGGGGTCCAGGGTGTGGGCTTGGCTATTCATCGCGACTGTGGAATCCGTATTTTCTATTCTGGCTAAGTACTAAATACGGACGTCCTAGGATATCAAACATTATATCTATGTTTCTGCTGCCTGTGTTCTGTGATATCTGAGACGAATGACATATTATATATATGATATATAGTAGACGTTGCTTATGTTTTACACCCGCGCTAGTCCCGTCCCGGTATGCCGTTAGTTAAGTAACCTAACGGTGCATAACGGAACATTGCGACGAATGCGGATGGCATAAGCGTACGTGTTATTTTCGTTTCTTTTCTGTGATTGGCTTTAGGACTTAAATGATGGGATTACATTAATGTGATTAATGTAAAGAAAATAAACCTAAAAAGATGTTGTAGAATCGGATTTAAAAACTACTCGGCTATTTATGAAAAAGCTACATTTCAAAACTGCGGAGCTTAAGCCACTCCTTTTGAAAAACTGTTTGATTCTACAACGATATCAAGTTCAAAGCGTTAAAGATTTTCTTAAAAATCATTCGCAACCCTCCGTCATTTTAGGAAGTAGAGTACTTAGTATTCGTGCTACGTTTGTTGACTTTAGTTAAGGCGTAGTGTACGGTAGCTAAGTGATGTCTTCCTACACTGCATATAATGCAGATTAATTAGGACATTCATGCGACTTTGTTGACCATAGTTAAGGGTCATATGGGTGGGTCTAATTGATCAAGAAATGACGGGTAGAACTTGACTGGTACTTATGATTTGTTGACCATAGTTAAGGTCATAAGTACTAGGGGTAAAAATTACATCGGGAATTTCAAGTGTTGAAATTTGCAATGAGATTGCATACCTTCCATGTGATGGTTGGATCCCGATCCCACTGTGGGCAATAGTTGCTCCTAGGAGAGTTTTACAGTTTACAATTAGCTAACTCATTAGGTGTCTAGAAAGGTGTTAATGGAGCTCCGCCTCTGGGAAAACGAGGTTTACTCTAATTAGGTCCGTGCGAAAGCACGGGGAACCTCCCTCAAAGTACCGACACTGGCCTGGCTGAACGGTTAGCGAAGTTGTAGACTGTAATTAATCCTGGCTAGTTTTTCTTTTTAAGGTTTGAAAGAAAAACTTGATAAAAAGCAGTGGGAAACATCGATTAGACAAGATAATAAACCAATCTAATCTATGCAAGAGCTTTCGCTGAGTGTATTCTTTTCTCTCTCTTAATGGCAGATACCAATGACTGGACTTAAGCTTCTACTAGATAAAAACAAACTGAATGGGACCAACTATAAAGACTGGCTAAGGAATCTGAAGATCGCCTTGACTTATGATAAAGTATCATATGTCCTCACGGCTTCAGCCCCGCCCGTCCCAGGCCCAAAATCCTCAGTTGCGGACATTGAAGTCCGCAAGACATGGGACGCTGACTGTGCCACAGCCACATGCCTCGCGCTTGCATCGATGGATAACACACATCAAAAGCAGCATGAGGACATGGACATTCACGGTATATTGCTCCATACAAAGGAGTTGTATGGGGAGCAATCCCGCGTATTACGATACGAAGCATCAAAGAAACTGTTTCAGATGCGAATGGCCCCTGGCACACCAGTAGGAGACCATGTGTTGAAGATGATAGCTCTTATAGAAGAGCTTGAGGACCTTGGATGGACAATGGACAATGAAAAATATATAGATATTATTCTGCAGTCCCTCCCCTCCACTTTTGCTCAGTTCATAGTGAACTTCAACATGCATGGCATGGAGAAGGACCTCCCTGAACTCCTTAATATGTTAAGGAGTGCAGAGAGCACTATGAAGTCAGCAAAGACTCCCGTTATGACCATTGGACAGTCTTCTTCTTCTCGCCCAAAAGCTAAGGCCAAGGGAAAGAAAAAGAAGAAACCCACTAATCCTAAGGGCGGAGTCAAAAAGGTGAAGGGAAAGGGAAAGTCCACGGCTGGAGACCCGGGGAAAGGCGAGTGTTTTCATTGCCACAAGACAGGACATTGGAAGCGCAATTGCACAGAGTACTTAAGTCTCAAGAAGAAGCATGGTGATGCTTCTGCTTCAGGTGCGTTTGTGACTGAAAACTGTTTTTTAATAACTCTGCTTCCTGGGTATTGGATACCGGTTCAGGTTCTCACATTTGCAATTCTATGCAGGGGCTGAGAAATAGCAAGGTTTTGAGGACAGGTGACCATACTCTCCGCGTTGGAAATGGTTCCAATGTACATACAGTCGCAGTGGGAGAGTATCACTTGGGGTTGCCATCTGGATGTATTTTGATTTTGAATCCATGTTATTTTGTACCAACTATGCTATGTAATATAATATCCGTTTCTTAGTTGGACAATGAAGGGTATAATTTTGTGTTGCAGAACAATGTTATGAACATTCACCTAAATCAAATGTTGGTTGGGTATAGTGCACTTAATAACGGAATATATGTCCTAAATCAACACACAGTTTTCAGTATACAACACACTAATAAAAGAAAACTTTCAGAATTAAATGAAGCTTTTCTTTGGCACTGTAGACTTGGTCATATTAACGAAACAAGACTAAACAAGTTACACAAAGATGGATATTTAAATTCTTTTGAATATAAATCTTATGCGACTTGCCAGTCTTGTATCAAGGGTAAAATGACCAAAACTCCGTTTACCGGACACGGAGAAAGAGCTACTCAGCTCCTGGGCCTCATACATAATGATGTATGTGGGCCTATGTCTACACAGGCTAGAGGCGGTTTTTCATACTTCATTACATTCACCGACGATTTCTCAAGATTCGGTCATGTATTTTTATTAAAGCACAAGTCCGACGCTTTCGAGAAATTCCTTGAATATAAACAAGAAGTAGAAAAACAAACCGGCTTGAGTATAAGATGCTTCGATCAGATCGAGGTGGAGAGTATCTCAGTACAGAATTTGCAAACTTCTTAAAAGAGAATGGGATTCTCTCTCAGCTCACTCCCCCTTACACACCACAGCACAACGGTGTGTCAGAACGACGGAACAGGACCCTATTGGATATGGTCCGGTCTATGATGAGTGACGCTGAGTTACCAGTCTCATTTTGGGGACATGCATTGGAGACTGCAGCGTTTCTGCTAAACAGGGTTCCAACCAAAGCCGTGTCTACCACGCCATATGAGATATGGAATGGGAAGAGACCATCTCTTAAGAGAATTAAGATTTGGGGTTGCCCGGCCTATGTTAAAAAGCAGAATCCGGACAAACTCGAGACACGGTCAGTCATGTGTAACTTTGTGGGATATCCAAAGAATTCTTATGGATATCTGTTCTACCACAAAGAGGAACAAAAGGTGTTTGTTTCTCAGTATGCCACATTCCTGGAAAAAGAGTTTTTCACGGATAAAGATGATGGCAAGGTAGTAGATCTAGAAGAGGTTCTGGAGACACAAACTACAAATGACGATTTGGTTGAACCGGCTGTTGCAACAGAAACTGAAGAACCTCGGCCACTCCGTAGGTCTGGTAGGACTTCTCGCCCACCGGAGAGGTACTACGGTTTCCTCATTGATGGTGACAGAGAAGATTGCATCATGGATGATGATGATCCTACCAGTTTTCAGCAAGCTATCATGAGTGGTGACTCTGTGAAGTGGCTGGATGCCATGAGATCCGAAATGGAGTCTATGTACACCAACAAAGTATGGACTTTGGACGTTGTACCCCCTGGGGTAAAACCTGTGGGGTGCAAATGGATCTTTTAAAGAAAGATTGGTGTGGATGGGCAGGTAGAGACCTATAAGGCAAGACTTGTGGCGAAAGGTTTTCGTCAAAGACCAGGTTTGGACTATGACGAAACTTTTTCGCCCGTAGCCATGCTTAAATCCATTCGGATCCTACTTGCTATTGCTGCTCACTACGACTATGAAATCTGGCAGATGGACGTTAAAACAGCATTTCTAAATGGAGATTTAGAAGAATGCGTTTATATGGATCAGCCAGAGGGCTTCATTGACAGTGGGAGCAGCAAGAAAGCATGTAGATTGCTTAAATCCATATATGGGTTAAAGCAGGCATCTCGGAGTTGGAACATCTGTTTCGATGATGTTATCAAAGAGTTTGATTTCATCAAAAATCTAGATGAACCTTGTGTTTATAAGAAGGCTGTAGGAAGAGCTGTCACATTCCTCGTATTGTACGTGGATGATATTCTTCTGATAGGAAATGATATTCCTATGCTACAGTCGGTCAAATCATTCTTATCACTAAGGTTCTCCATGAAGGACCTGGGTGATGCCACATACATCCTGGGCATAAGGATCTATAGGGATAGATCCAAAAAGTTATTGGGATTGTCCCAAACCAGGTACATCAACACCATCCTAAAAAGGTTTAGTATGGAAGACTCCAAGCGGGGTGCCTTACCCGCTTGCCATGGAGTCACTCTCTCCAAGGATTCTTGTCCAAAGACCGATGAAGAGAGAGCTCGCATGAGCATTATACCTTATGCTTCGGCAGTAGGATCTATAATGTATGCGATGTTATGTACATGCCCAGATGTAGCTTATGCACTTAGTGTTGTAAGCAGGTATCAATCCAACCCAGGGGAGAACCACTGGACAGCTGTGAAGAACATTCTTAAGTACTTACGAAGGACTAAAGATTGTTCTTGGTGTATGGTAATACAGATCTCCAAATGGAGGCCTTTACCGATTCGAGCTTCCAGAGCGATAAGGATGACAGCAAATCTATCTCAGGGTTTGTATTTACCCTCAATGGAGGGGCGGTAAGTTGGAAGAGTTCCAAACAGGATACCGTTGCAGACTCTACGATGGAGGCTGAGTACATTGCTGCAAATAATGCCGCCAAGGAAGCCGTCTGGATGAAGAAGTTCGTCTCGGAGCTAGGAGTAGTTCCAACCATTATTGATCCAATACCTTTGTATTGTGACAATAATGGGGCGATGGCGTTAGCCAAGGAGCCCAGATCCCATCAGCGGTCCAGACACATCCTGAGGCGCTTTCATTTGATCCGGGAGATTGTAGATCGCCGCGAGATCGAGATTAAGAGAGTTGACACAAAGAACAACGCCGCGGATCCATTCACCAAGGCCCTCCCTCAGCCGCAGCATGAGCGACTTTTTGAGATGTTGGGTATGAGATACGCCGATAACTGGCCTTAGTGCAAGTGGGAGATTGTTGGATATATGTATGCCCTAGAGGCCATTATGTGATAGTGGATGTATCTATACATGTATATATATATATTCGGTTTGCATTCTTGCTTGACATGATAGTATGCTATCTGGTTCTTCTTTATCTGACATGTTGGTTTGATCATGCTTTTATTCATTCATACATGCTGATAAAGCCCTAAGGATATCGGCTTGACTACTCTGATTATGATGGAGATCATACTAGTGGGACATCTGTAGTCTATAAGCATATCCTGAAATGTCCCTAGTCGGAGGTGTATCGAGACGGGGCATCGATATACCAGAGTAGACTAGCGTATATGATACTAGACCCATGTGATGGGCGATGGATGTTCCCACATTCATCGATGTTTGACATCAAGATCATATACGGGTGCTCAGTGGTGACTGGGTACACTGGACGGACTCGCCGAGAACTCCTATATGGAATTATATCTATCGTCGGATAGCAGTTCTCAGGTGACACTGGTACAGGTTAGTCTGTAGACCCGAGATCGTCATAGAGCCTTGTGTGTTCTCCCACTGTACTTTGATTACCACCCTACCACGGCTCTAGTGAGTCATGCAAACAGGTGGCCGTTGGGTACAGTCCCGAGACACACGAAGGCGATGAGCGATAGGAGGGGTTTCGTCTCTCCCGGTATTGGGAGTTGATGCTGTGCTGTGCTCGACTGGTTATAACAGCAAGTCCCTGGCCAGGGCTGCTGAGATTTGCTGGTAAGTGTTATCAGTAGTTTCTCGATCTGTTATAGACCATTCACCGACACGACTTGTTGAGTTATTGGGGTTGACGTGACCATCCCTAGGCTCGATATGCAGCATATCTGACGAAGAGACCGGACTGTATGGTAGTGTTGCCGGATGGCTCGACGGGAGTTGTAACAGGTTCGCTTGTTTTCTTCTAATCGCTCAATACCCGGGTGGCTGTTACGTTTAGCTGACCGCTTGCGGCTTCGGGGTGCTTGATATGATCATCACCCACTGCCGGCGTATTGACGAGTCTTAGAGTCCCACATAGGAGTTACTTAGTCCAGGCGAAAAGTTGTGGTGCGCATATGCGATATGCGCTTGGACCCGATTAAAATGCGTGTATGGGATACCGTATATTAATTGGGCGGCTTGCTAATGGTCGGGTCATATGTGATATGACCGGATTGGTGAATCAAGTGTTGATTCATTATTAGTTTCTCACTACAAATCCTATGTTGCTTATTTTGGATGTATGCATGCATGTATGCATTCATTCTTGTTCATGCACATATTGATGTGCAAGCACACATCCATACATACATCAATTTTTATCATGGTTGTTTATACAATGAGAATGGTGGATGTATAAGAATTACACCATGGTTATATTTGGATAATTGTTGGATTTAAATTAAAGCAAAAGAAAATGAAAAATGGGTTAAATCACTTAAGAGTTTCTACACTCTTCTAACTCAACCATGCTCACCTAACATTTAACCCATAGTTTATTTTCTTATCATGCTTTTAATTTAAAATAAAATGATATCTATATATCTAACCATGGTTGGTTAAGAGAGAGGAAAATATATATAGCTATTTTTCTTTTCTCTTTCAGAAGATAATTCATTCTCTTCTTCCACCATCTTTATCAACGTCCATGCTTTGCTCTCTAGTTCTTATAAGAGAGTAAAATACTCATAAAAATAGGATTTTGAAGTGAGATCCATAGCCACAACATCATTCTAATCAAGTTTAGCCAACTTGATTAGAGTGTTCTCTTTGTTTTTCAAAGTTGCAAGCTTGGACGGGAAAACTCCGGGTGGATCGTCGTGGACGTGGGAGGAGTACAAGCGGACCTTCATCCAACACCCAAAGAGCCTAAGGAGTGAAGCAAAAATGGGAGCTACAAAGGTTGTAGCCTTCAAACCCTAATCTTTACTTACTTATAGTTTGATAACCTTAATTTCTAGGATCGATCCACTTGCATGTTAGTTTAGCACCTTAAAAATTAAAACTTTGGGTCATGTGATGCTTCAAAACTCTTCATTGGGTGCTATACTAACCTTACATGGGTATCGGGATCCAACTATCATATAGAAGGTATGTAATCTCATTGCAAATTTCAACACTTGAAACTCCCGATAATGGTTTTTACCCCTAGCACTTATGACCTTAACTATGGTCAACAAATCATAAGCACTAGTCAAGTTCTACCCTTCATTTCGTGATTAATTAGACCCACCCACATGACCCTTAACTAAGGTCAACAAAGTCACGCAACTATCCTAACCAATCGCATCATATGCGGTGTAGGAAGACATCACTTAGCTATCGTACACTGTGCCTTAACTAAGGTCAACAAACACAGCACGAATACTAAGTACTCTACTTCCTAAAATGATGGAGGGTTGCGGATGGTTTTTAAGAAGAACCTTTAACGCTTTGAACTTGATCTCGTTGCGGAATCAAATAGTTTTTAAATCGATTGTTTTTTAGGCTTTTCTAGTTTTGCTAAAGGGGTCACTCCCGGTGAAGGGATCGTCGGCCCTTTCCTCATCGAATATGGTGCGGGATATATCATATATATCACTGTGCAAAGAAAAAGCTATAGAAGCAGTCAAAAGACAAACCGAGGGTTGTAGCATCTTCCAGTTATTGCTAAAGGGGTCACTCCCGGTGAAGGGATCGTCGTCCCTTTCCTCATCGAATAAGGTGCAGGATATATCATTTATACCGCTGTGCAAAGAAAGAACTGTAGGTACCTGTTTTATTTTTGAAATTCGATTCCACAACATCTTTTAGGTTTATTTTCTTTCATTAATCTCATTAATGAATGTCCCATCATTTAAGTCCACCTAAACATCACAGATAAATATAACGTACGCTTATGCCATCCGCATTCGCCTCGATGTCCCGTCTGCACCGTTAGGTTAGGTAACTAACGCCAGAGCGAGGCAGGGCTAGCGCGGGTGTAAAACATAGGCAACGTCTATATAATATATCATATATACTATATACAATATCTATCTGAACATTTCATATGATCACATCACAGATAACGCAGCAGAAAATATCATATGAAATATTGGATATACTAGGACGACCGTGTTTTATATTGAGCCTTAATAAAACACGGATTCCACGGTCGTGATGAATAGCCAATCCCATACCCCTAGACCCCTACGAGAGAGGCAAGCAACCCTACCAATTCTAGGGTTAGGAGACCCGGACTCGACTCCTCGAGATGGTCTCCCACTGGACCCTAGAACCTGGTTACCTGTGCTCCCCTCCTAGGGTCTATCCTAATGGGGAGAAGTAAATAATATACAAATGGTGACAGCATCCGCAACCTGGAAGTGCCCCAATAAAAGAATATTACATACAAGTTTTTACATGAATGAAAATGAAAAACACTCATCTCACATAAAAAAAACCCGGCTATTCAAACACGACGATCCAATATAACATATCCAGCAACACATAACATCACATGTCATCAACGTAAGTAAACATGCGTATCCCAATTGTGTAGGGTTCCTAGACACTCTCAAGAGGTCTCACAAGGCATCAACCATGCCAATTTCAAAAATTACGGTGCTGAGAAACCCTAGACTAGATCGTTGGCTAGAATTCTAGGCGAAAACAATAAACTAGTTAACACTTAACTACAAGTAAACGGAAATACAACCTTTGTAGATCCGGTGCTCCACCTCCATAGCTCCACAACGAAGTCCCCTCGCTGTCCAAATGAAAATTCGGGCTCTAGCGTCGGCTTCATCGGAGAAGAAGCGGGCTAGGTCATCGACGACGTGCCGAAGATGATCTACGTCGAGGCATCGCTAGATCAAGCTCCAACTTCACCAAGTCAAGAAAACTTGTGAAGGAAACACACTCTACTACTTGGCAAGAGGTAGAGGATGAAGAAATAGGAAGTGGGTTCACTTTAGAATTGGATTTCTCACTCATTTTCATCAATCACCATTGATGAAGTGAAGCTTTCTTCATGAAAGAAGATGAAGAAAAAGAAGAAGATCATATCATCATTATCATAATAAGAATAATAAAATCATTCTTATCATAATCATGAACCATGGTCAAGTGTAGAGAACTAACTAAGGTTTAAGTGAAAGGTTAGGGTTAAGCATGAGACAAAATGGTCACTTTAGTCAAAGCTTCATGAAGCTTCAAAGATAAAACAAAACTAGCAACCATTTTCCCATTTTCTTTCCAAAAGAATACATAAATGAATAAAATGAATAAGCAAATAATAAACCCTAAGCATTTCATTAACCAAGGTTTAATTCTTTATACTTAACCAATTTTACATGCACCATCAAACATGATACAAGCATGTGCACAAAATCATATCACATATATAATGCGCACATCCAAGCGAGAAAATCCATTTAAAGTGAACCGATACTAGTTAATGCAAAGTAATATATCAAATATATAATTATACATTAAATCATTAAATCAACACTTGATTTAACGATCCGGTCATATCTCATATAACCGACTAGTATCAAATGTATCGTCTTATCGAATCAATCTTCGATTCGATAACTAGGTTATATCGCATACAACCATTCGACATATTGTTCGCGAGAATGAAATACGGTATCACATACACGCATTATTCTCGGTCCCGCACATATCTCATATGCGCTCCTATTTCGTTTCTCTTGAGCCAGGAAACCTCTGTGTAGGACTCTAAAGACTCGTCAATACGCCGGCAGCAGATGATGATTATATCAAACATCCACAAGCCGCAAGCGGTCTGCTAAACGTAACGGCCACCCGGGTATTGAGCGATCAGAAGATCGACGAGCAAGCCCGCTCACACTCCAGTGAATCCAACCAGTAACACTACCGTACAGTCCGGTCTGATCGTCTAATATGTCGCATATCTCGCCTAGGGGTGGTAAACGTCAGACCCCAATAGCTCGATAAGTCGTGTCGATATGAGGTCTATAACAATTCGAGAAACTACTGGTAACACTTACCAGTAAATCTCAGCAACCCTGGCCAGGGATTTCCTGTTATAGCCAATCGAACACAGCGCAACATCAACTCCCTATACCGGGAGAGACGAATCCCCTCCTATCGCTCATTGCCTCCATGTGACTCGGGACTGTACCCAAAAACCACCGTTTTGCACACCCTCTTGGACGTGGTAAGATGGAAATCAAAGCACAGTGGGAACCGCACAAGACTCTATGACGATCTCGGGTCAACAGACTACTATGTACCAGTGTCACCAGAGAACTGCCATCTGACGTAAGGTATAATACCATCTGGGAGTTCTCGGCGAGTCCGTCCAGTGTACCCAGTCTCCACTGAGCACCCGTATATCATCTCTGATGTCAAACACCAATGGATATGGGATCATCCATCGCCCATCTGTTTGGGTCGAGAAGGTATACGCTAGTCTACTCTGGTATATCGATGCCCCGTCTCGATATACCCACGACTAGGGACTTTGAAGGATGTACTCATGGACTACCCTATCCCCACTGGTATGATCCGCATCATAGTCCAGGTAGTCAAGTACACATCCTAAGGGCTTTACCAACATGTAACAGAGAGACCATCAGTGTACACGTTAAGGTAAAGATCAACCAGATAGCATACTATCATGTCGAGCAAGAAAGTCCTCCCTATATATGTCCCAGCATCCACTACAATATACATCCAATGTACAGTAATGGCCTCTAGGGCATACATATAACTAACAATCTCCCACTTGCACTAGGGCCATCTGATAGCAGTGGTTGTAGAATCTCATACTCAACCATCCCATAAAAATCTCTCTCTGGGAATAGGCCTTTGTGAGTGGATCCGCTGTGTTGTCCTCTGAGTCTACTCTCCAAATCTCGATCTCTTGGAGATCAAGCATCTCCATGATCAGGTGACACTGCCTTAGAATATGTCTGGATCACTGATGGGACCGTCGTTTCTTGGCATAAGCCACAACTCCATTGCCTCACAATGGTAGGAACGTAGTTCATCTCATGAACCAATATACACTCAGACTGCCTCTTTGGTAGCATCTTAAGTAGCGATGTATCCTGCCTTTATCGTCTAGTATGTCACGGTATCTAGCTTGGAAGACTTCCAACATACCGTCCCTTTAATGAGGATTAAGACAATGCCTGTGACTGACATTCAGTCGTCTTTATCACCCTGGAACACTTCCAGTGATTCTCCCCAGGATCGATTGATACCATCTCACTACTACTAGTGAGATTCCTAACATCCAATTAGATCTATCTCATAGATCCATAACCAAGTATTTAGCAGGTATCACTTTGATCCTATGTGGAGAATCATTGTGATAAGCGGAGATTGATCCAGCGTAGCATAGGAAACTCCTTCCCTATCAAGAGTATGTCATCCACGTACTCTACGAGGATCACCACCATACTCCCTACTACCTTTTTGTATATACAAGGTTCATCTACCATTTGGATGATGTCAAACTCTTTGACTACTTCATCAAAACAGATGTTCCAACTCCGCGATGCCTGCTTTATCCTATAAAGCATCTTGCACACGTTTTCGCTGCTCCCACTGTCTACGAGGCCCTCTGGCTGTGTACTTATAGACGCTCTCTTCTAAAACATCATTTAGAAAAGCAGTCATGACACCCAACCACCAGATATCGTAGTCATGGTATGTAGCCGTGGCAAGTAGGATCTGGATGGACTTAAACATAGATACTTGAAAAGGTTTCATAATCCACGCCTGGTCGATGACGAAAAGCTTTAACAAGTCTAGCTTTGAAAGTCTCAACTTTTCCATATACACCAAGTAATCTTCTCAAGATATACTTGCTCCTAATGGGGATTTAACCCTTCAGATAAACCAACTAAAGTCCATGCTTTGTTGGTGTATAAGGATTCCATCTCAGATCACTAAGCATCCAGCCATTCTTACAGAGTCCCACTCCTGATGGCCAGGTCGAACCTAGTTGGGTCATCATCTCATGATGCAATCCTCGCTCCCACTGTCATAGAGTAACCGAAGTATCTCTCAGGTGGGTGAGGAACCCTACTAGATCGACGGAGAGGCTGAGGTTCGTTGGTAACTATTGAATCCTTTGGTTTTATCAAATCATCTGCTGTAGTTTGTATAGCTGGAACCTTTCCAGTTCTACATAACTGACCTTGCCTCGAGTTTGTCCGGATTTTGCTTTTAGACATAGGCCGGACAACCCCAAATCTTAACTAACTTAAGATATGGGCTCTTCCCTTTCCATATCACATATGAAGTGGTAGGCATTGATTTGATTCGAACCTAATTCAATAGGTATGCATCTTCTCAAGTGCATAACTCCCAAAAGGAAAATAGGAAACTCAGTAGTACTCATCATAGAGCACACCTTATCATATAGGGTGTGATTGCTCCACCCCGATATACTATCGTGCTATGGTGTATACGGAGGAGTAATGCTGAGAGAGAATCTCATTCTCCTTTAGAATAGTCCAGGATTTCCGTGCTCAAGTATTCTCCTCCTTGATCTCATCAAAGGACATAATACTTATACCCGTTTTGGTTCTCTACTTCTAAATCATATTCTGTGAATATCTCAAAAGGTTTGGACTTGTGTTTCAACAGGAACATATGTCTGAATCTTGAGAGATTATCAGAGAATGTAATGAAGTACAAAGAACCGGTCTTGGCATGTGTAGACAGGGGACCTACATACATCAACATGTATCATCCCAAGAGTTCACTAACTCTTTCTCTGTTACCAATAAACAGAGCTGGTGTCATTATATCTTTGTGACTTGACTGGCAAGTTTCACAAGATGTAAATTCAAACTGATTTAAATATGCATCTACATGTAACTTTAGCTAGTCGGGTCGCATTGATATGACCTAGTCTACAATGCCTCAAGAAGGATTCGTTCATTTCTGAACTCTTCCTCTTGTGTGTGTTCCGTATACTAAGAACTGTAGTTTGATTTAGAACATCAATGCTTTTAGATAGCGTGCCTGAACCGATCAACTTTTGATATAGGAAATGTTCAAAACACTATCCATCAATACAAAATTTTATCATTTGTTTACTGATAAAGAGACTGATATGATTTTGTATATCAGGTTCGGTATCTAATAACATTCGTTCAGAATCAATGTATTGGTAATACAGGGTGACAGTGACCAACAGACTTGGCTGCAACTCTTGCCCCGTTTTCTGCCTCATGAAACTTATCACCCGTTCTTAGTCTTTCTACCTTTCTATAGCCCTATGAAACATATTACATATCTGGGATCCTGTTCCGGTATCACATACCCAGGACGTAGAGGATACAGAGAAACAGTTCTTTGTAATGAACACACCCGAAGATGATGCATCAGCATGCACTCTCTTCGTTTGGGCGGCACGGGAATTCTGGTAATCCCCAATTTCCTGCTCTGTCTTATAACAATTATAAGTTGGAGCGGGACCAACGTTTCCCAGCTCAGTATAACAAGCGGGTTCGGTCAAATATCCGTATTATTATCTTGATTAATGCGTGATATGGTCGCTACCTGAAGAGAGAGAGAAGAAAACACTCAGCGTGCGCTCTTGCAAGAATAGATTGGTTATTATTTTATCTAATCAGGATGGCTCCCACTGCTTTTTATCAAATCTTCCTTCAAACCCTAAAAGGAAAGACTAGCCGGGATTAATTACACACTACAAGTTCGCCAATCTTTCAGCCAGGCCAGTGTCGGTACTTTGAGGGAGGTCCCCCGTGCTTTCGCACGAACCTAATTAATGTAAACCTCGTTTTCCCAGAGGCGTAACCCCATTGACACCTTTCTAGACACCTACTTGATCGGCTAATTGTAATGTGTAAAACTCTCCCAGGAGTAACTCTTACTCGCAGCGGGTATCGGGATCCAACTATCTCATAGAAGGTATGCAATCTCATTGCAAATTTCAACACTTGAAATTCCCGATAATTTTGCCCCTAGCGTCCTATGACCTTGACGCAGGCCAACAAACCATAGTGCGCTAGTCAAGTTCAACCCGTCATTTCCTGATTGAATTAAACCCACCCGCACGACCCTTGACGCAGGCCAACAAAGTCGCACGACTACCCTAATCCAATCTGCATCATATGCATAAGCAGATAAATACTAGTTAGCTACCGCACACTACGCCTTGACGCAGGCCAACAAACGTAGCACGAATACTAACTAGCACTTATTTGAAATGACGGAGGGCTACGACAGGTTTTTCTGAAAACCTATTGCGTAATGAACTTGATATCGTTGTAGGATCGAATGAATTTTGAAATGGAGTGTTTTTTAGGCTTTTCCAGTTTTGCTAAAGGGGTCACTCCAGGTGAAGGGATCGTCGGCCCTTTCCTCGTCGAATGAGGTGCGGGATATATCATATATATCACTGTGCAAAGCAAAAACTCTTAAAAGCAATCAAAAGACAAACCGAGTGTGTAGCATCTGCCAGTTATTGCTAAAGGAGTCACTCCCGATGAAGGGATCTCGGTCCTTTCCTCATCGAATAAGGTGCAGGATATATCACATATACCGCTCTGCAAAGCAAGAACTGTAGCTACCTGTTTTATTTTTGAGATTCGATTCTACAACATCTTAGGTTTCTTTTATTTCATTAATCTCATTAATGAAGTCCCATCATATATTAACCTAAACATCATAGATAAATACGACGTACACTTATGCCGTCCGCATTCGCCTCGATGTCCCCTCGTGCACCGTTAGGTTAGGTAACTAACGGCAGAGCGGGGCAGGGCTAGTGCGAGTGTAAAACATAAGTAACGTCTATATAATATATCATATATACTATATACTGTATCCATCACAGAACATATCACATGATCACATCACAGATATCGCAGCAGAAGAAACATATGAAATATTGGATATGCTAGGACGTCCGTGTTTTTAATACGAGCCAGTATAAAACTCGGATTCCACGGTCGCGATGAATAGCCAAACCCACACCCCAAGACCCCTACAAGAGCGGCAAGCAACCCTACCAATTCTGGAGTTAGGAGACCCGAATTCGACTCCTCGAGTTGGTCTCCCACTGGACTCCAGAACCCGGTTACTTGTGCTCCCCTCCTTGGGTCTATCCTAGTGCGGAAAAGTAAATAATATACAAATGGTGATATCTTCCGCAACCTGGAAGTGCCCCAATAAAAGAATATTACATACAAGTTTTAAATGAATGAAAATGAAAAACACTCATCTCACATAAAAAACCCCGGCTATTCAAACACGACGATCCAATATAACATATCCAGCAACACATAACATAACATGTCATCAACGTAAGTAAATATGCGCATCCCAATTGTCGTTGACATATAGCAACGAAACCGGCGATATCATATATTACACTTACGGTCACAGAAAAGAAAGTGTAAAACTACAACAGTTGGAATCCGCAACCTCCATAGACATCGCATGCCTAATCAAATGAATTACTTAGACATCACATGCCTAACAATTATAAACCCCGCATTTTAGTCTCAAAATCGAAAACACTTTTCAATATCAAGTCGGGCAATTCAACAAGATTCCCGACATCCTGATCGAATGCTCGTCGTAAACTTTAGTAGACGGCAGCACCCCCGATACCGTCGACGAAGTGCACCAAGGCGGAACACCGCTGCCGCGAGCACCCGAACGGATGCATTCGGCGACGGGGTTCTCCTACAGTCACTTGGTCGGGGCTATGGACCGAGGCTGTCTATTAAGTTTACCCGGCGAGTATCCGCATACGCTACGTGATTGCGACGGACTTTTGATCACATCAAAATTCCGTGGCAACCGATCAAGTGAGACTAAAGTGCTATGTTTATAACATTCATTCAGTTATCTCATAACTACTTGTGAATTCCAATTATTGAATCACATTCCGGATAAATAGAAAATGTTAAACTTTCCGATCGAACATTCAAATACCCAAGTTTTCCCGATACAGATCAACACATGAAACAAGTCTAAAAACATTCAGTTCGTGCCTCAGTACCAACGGTCCAGCCGTAGAAGGGTCAAGCCAACGCCTCATATGTGGCACGCCGTACTGCCCCAAACCCGAAGGTTCAAAGGGCAGTTCAAGACGGTCACATAATCGAGTTAAGGTTTGTTGTCTTCTAGAGGGTCCATTGCGTTACTTGCACTACTTAGAACGTCTTTAAACTACGGAAAAATCCAACACATGGAAATTTCCCGACAGGGAAAAATTGGGTATTTATATCCGGTCGAACTTTTTAACATATTCTAAAATTTACCCGGAAAGCCACACAGACAAAATTTGATAATCCGATCGAATATACGAATCCCCAAAATAACCGCAGAAAATTCAACTCTTGAATTAATTATTAAAAATTCCCAGGAAAACCAGAACCACAAAATAGGAGTTACTGTGCAAATAAAATGGGGCAAAGAGACCATTAGGCCGCGGAACCGCCGCACGAGCTATGCTCGTGCCGCGGAACCGCGGCTGTTTAATGGAATTGGGTCATCAAACTTCACCGTAACTCTTAGATATACCTGCTGGTTTTTCTGCATATTTTTAATCTGGAAAAAACCACGTTTTTAGAAAAAGTCCAGAGAGCATGGAAATTTTGGGGTTTCGGTTCGTTCGGACTTCAAACTCCGTCTAGACTTCGCCTAAGGCTCTAGCTAGGCTCTGATACCACTGTAGGGTTCCTAGGCACTCTCAAGAGGTCTCACAAGGCATCAACCATGCCAATTTCAAAAATTACGGTGCCGAGAAACCCTAGATTAGATCGTTGGCTAGAATTCTAGGCGAAAACAATAAACTAGTTAACACTTAACTACAAGTAAACGGAAATACAACCTTTGTAGATCCGGTGCTCCACCTCCATAGCTCCGCAACGAAGTCCCCTCACTGTCCAAATGAAAATCCGGGCTCTAGCGTCGGCTTCATCGGAGAAGAAGCGGGCTAGGTCATCGACGACGTGCCGAAGATGATCTACGTTGAGGCATCGCTAGATCAAGCTCCAACTTCACCAAGTCAAGAAAACTTGTGAAGGAAACACACTCTACTACTTGGCAAGAGGTAGAGGATGAAGAAATAGGAAGTGGGTTCACTTTAGAATTGGATTTCTCACTCATTTTCATCAATCACCATTGATGAAGTGAAGCTTTCTTCATGAAAGAAGATGAAGAAGAAGAAGAAGATCATATCATCATTATCATAATAAGAATAATAAAATCATTCTTATCATAATCATGAACCATGGTCAAGTGTAGAGAACTAACTAAGGTTTAAGTGAAAGGTTAGGGTTAAGCATGAGACAAAATGGTCACTTTAGTCAAAGCTTCATGAAGCTTCAAAGATAAAACAAAACTAGCAACCATTTTCCCATTTTCTTTCCAAAAGAATAAATAAATGAATAAAATGAATAAGCAAATAATAAACCATAACCATTTCATTAACCAAGGTTTAATTCTTTATACTTAACCAATTTTACATGCACCATCAAACATGATACAAGCATGTGCACAAAATCATATCACATATATAATGCGCACATCCGAGCGAGAAAATCCATTTAAAGTGAACCGATACTAGTTAATGCAAAGTAATATATCAAATATATAATTATACATTAAATCATTAAATCAACACTTGATTTAACGATCCGGTCATATCGCATATAACCGACTAGTATCAAATGTATCGGCTTATCGAATCAATCTTCGATTCGATAACTAGGTTATATCGCATACAACCATTCGACACATTGTTCGCGAGAATGAAATACGGTATCACATACACGCATTATTCTCGGTCCCGCACATATCTCATATGCGCTCCTATTTCGTTTCGCTTGAGCCAGGAAACCTCTGTGTAGGACTCTAAAGACTCGTCAATACGCCGGCAGCAGATGATGATCATATCAAACATCCACAAGCCGCAAGCGGTCTGCTAAACGTAACGGCCACCCGGGTATTGAGCGATCAGAAGATCGACGAGCAAGCCCGCTCGCACTCCAGTGAATCCAACCAGTAACACTACCGTACAGTCCGGTCTGATCGTCTGATATGTCGTATATCTCGCCTAGGGGTGGTAAACGTCAGACCCCAATAGCTCGATAAGTCGTGTCAATATGAGGTCTATAACAATTCGAGAAACTACTGGTAACACTTACCAGTAAATCTCAGCAACCCTGGCCAGGGATTTCCTGTTATAGCCAATCGAACACAGCGCAACATCAACTCCCTATACCGGGAGAGACGAATCCCCTCCTATTTCTCATTGCCTCCATGTGACTCGGGACTGTACCCAAAAACCACCGTTTTTCACGCCCTCTTGGACGTGGTAAGATGGAAATCAAAGCACAGTGGGAACCACACAAGACTCTATGACGATCTCGGGTCAACAGACTACTCTGTACCAGTGTCACCAGAGAACTGCCATCTGACGTAAGGTATAATACAATCTGGGAGTTCTCGGCGAGTCCGTCCAGTGTACCCAGTCTCCACTGAGCACCCGTATATCATCTCTGATGTCAAACACCAATGGATATGGGATCATCCATCGCCCATCTGTATGGGTCGAGAAGGTATACGCTAGTCTACTCTGGTATATCGATGCCCCGTCTCGATATACCCACGACTAGGGACTTTGAAGGATGTACTCATGGACTACCCTATCCCTACTGGTATGATCCGCATCATAGTCCTGGTAGTCAAGTACACATCCTAAGGGCTTTACCAACATGTAACAGAGAGACCATCAGTGTACACGTTAAGGTAAAGATCAACCAGATAGCATACTATCATGTCGAGCAAGAAAGTCCTCCCTATATATGTCCCAGCATCCACTACAATATACATCCAATGTACAGTAATGGCCTCTAGGGCATACATATAACTAACAAATTGCCGTTGACATATAGCAACGAATCCGGCGATATCACATATTACACTTACGGTCACAGAAAAGAAAGTGTAAAACTACAACAGTTAGAATCCGCAACCTCTTTAGACATCGCATGCCTAATCAAATGAATTCTTTAGACTTCGTATGCCTAACAATTATAAACCCCGCATTTTAGTCTCATTATCGAAAACACTTTTCAATATGAAGTCGGGCAATTCAACAAGATTGCCGATATCCAGAACGAATGCTCGTCGCAAACTTTAGTAGACGGCCGCACCCCCGATGCCGTCGACGAAGTGCACCAAGGCGGAACACTGCTACCGCGAGCACCCGAACGGATGCTTTCGGCGACGAGGTTCTCCAACAGTCACTTGGTCGGGGCTAAGGGGTGTAGCTGTCTATTAAATTTATCTGGCGAGTATCCGCGTACGCAACGTGATTGCGACGGACTTTTGATCACATCAAAATTCCGTGGCAACCGATCAAGTGAGACTAAAGTGCTATGTTTATAACATTCAAATCAGCTATTTCAGAACTACTTGTGGATTCCAAATATTGTATCACATTCCGGATAAATAGAAAGTGTTAAACTTTCCGATCGAACAATCTAACACCCAAGTTTTCCCGAAATTGCTCAACACATGAAATAAGCGTAAGAACATTCACTTCATGCCACAGTACCAACGGTCCAGCCGTAGAAGGGTCAAGCCAACGCCTCACATGTGGCACGCCGTACCGCCCCATACCCTAAGGTTCAAAGGGCAGTTCAAGACGGTCACATAATCGAGTTAAGATTTGTTGTCTTCAAGAGGGTCCATCGTGTTACTTTCACTACTTAGAACGTCTTTAAACCACGGAAAAATCCAACATTTGGAAATTTCCCGACAGGGGAAAAATTGGGTATTTATATCCGGTCGAACTATTCAACATGTTCTAAAATACCCGGAAAAACACATAGACGAAGTTAAACTTTCGATCGAAACAACGAACTCCCAATACAACACAGAAAACTCAACTCTTGAGTATAATTTAAAAATTCGCAGAAAACTCAGAAACTAAAGAAAGAAATTACTGTGCAAAATTCACAAAATAATGATACTATATGGCCGCGGAACCGCCGCACAAGCCATGCTTGTGCCGCGGTTCCGCGGCGATTTAGTCGACACAGGCGCACGTGTTGCACAGTATTTCTTATAAAAGCCTGTTGATTTTACTGCATATTTTTAATTCACAAAAATCCCAGTTTTGAAAAATTGTACAGAGAAGATTTTTGAATTAGGGTTTCAGGTTCGATCGGACTTCTAACATCGTCTACAATTCGCCTAAAGCTCTAGCTAGGCACTGATACCACTGTAGGGTTCCTTGGCACACTAATGAGGTTCTACAAGTGATCAACCATGCCAAAATCAAATTTTTCCATGTGCCTAAGAACCCTATACTAGATCGTTAACTAGAGGAAAGGCGAAACATGCAAGCAAACTACTTTGCTATAAAGTGAAAGTGACTACAACCTTTGTAGATCCGGTCCTCCACTTCTCTAGCTCTGTGTTGACGTCCCTCCGCTGCGATCATCGGAATCCCGGACTCACTTGTCGGTTTCATCGGAGAAATGATCGGGCTAGGTCATTGACTTCGATGCCGAAAATGATCTACGTCGAGGCAACTCAAACTCAAGCTCCATTTTCACTTGGTCATAAAACTTGTGAAGATAACACACTCTACTACATGGCAAGTGGTAGAGGATGAAGAAATAGGAAGTGGGTTCACTTTGGAATTGGATTTCTCACTTGGATTCATCACTTGGAAATTTTCAAGAATGCTTTCTTCTCTTCATGAAGAAGAAGTAGAAGGAGAAAAGAAAATGAATTATCAATAATAGAAAATCAAGTGATCCTTATCAATTAGCAACCATGGGTTAGTTTACTTTTTTAGAGAATAAACTAGGGTTTAGTTAAATGGTTAGGTTAAGGGATAAAAACAAAATGGTCACTTTGTCAAAGATGCATGAAGCATCAAGAAGCTTCTTGCATAAAACAAAAGCAACCATTTAGTTTTTTTCTTTTAACCAAAATAAATAAAGTAAATAAAACCCTAACCATTTACCTAAACATGGTGTAAAGCAAACATACACCCAAGTTTGCATGTATCATCAAACATGATACAATCTAGTGCACAAAAATATATCACATATACTACTTGTACCATCAAGTGAGAAAATCCATCTTAAGTGAACAAATACTAGTTAATGTAAAGTAATATATCAAATATATAATTATACATTAAATCAACACTTAATTTAATGATCTGGTCATACTGCATATAACCGACTAATATCAAGTGTATCAATGTATCGAATCAACACTTGATTCGGTAACCCGGCTATATCTTATATAACCGTCCAATGATACAAATCGCGAGAATAGAATACAGTATCACATACTTGTATTATTCTCCGTCCCGCAGATATCTCATATGCGCTCCTATTTCGTTTCGCTTGAGCCAGGAAACCTCTGTGTAGGACTCTAAAGACTCGTCAATACGCCGGTAGCAGGTGATGATCATATCAAACACCCGCAAGCCGCAAGCGGTCTGCTAAACGTAACGGCCACCCGGGTATTAGCGATCAGAAGATCAACAAGCAAGCCCGCTCACACTCCTGTGAATCCAACCAGTAACACTTACCGTACAGTCCGGTCTGTTCGTCTGATATGTCGTATATCTCGCCTAGGGGTCATAAACGTCAGACCCCAGTAGCTCGATAAGTCATGCCGATGTAAGGTCCATAACATAGCGTGAAACTACTGATAACTCTTACCAGTATATCACTGCAACCCTGGCCAGGGATTTCCAGTTATGGCCAGTCGAGCATAGCGCAACATCAACCCCAATACCGGGAGAGACGAATCCCCTCCTATCGCTCAATGCCTCCATGTGAATCGGGAATGTACCCAAAAACCACCTGTTTGCATGACTCAGTAGAGCCGTGGTAGGGTGGAAATCAAAGCACAGTAGGAGACACACAAGACTCTATGACGATCTCGGGTCAACAGACTAAGCTGTACCGTGTCACCAGAGAACTGCCATCTGACGTGAGGTATAATACCATCTGGGAGTTCTCGGCGAGTCCGTTCAGTGTACCCAGTCTCTACTGAGCACCCGCATACCATCTCCGATGTCAAACACCAATGGATATGGGATCATCCATCGCCCATCACATGGGTCGAGAAGATATACGCTAGTCTACTCTGGAATATCGATGCCCCGTCTCGATATCCCCTACGACTAGGAACATTGAAGGATGTACTCATTGACTACCCAGGCCCCACTAGTATGATCTACATCATAGTCCTGGAAGTCGAGTACACATCCTAAGGGCTTTATTAACATGTAACAGAGAGACATAAATTATAAATGTTAAGATAAAGAGCAACCAGATAGCATACTATCATGTCAAGCAAGAAAGTCCTACCAATATATGTCCCAGCATCCACTACAATATACATCCAATGTACAGTAATGGCCACTAGAGAAATACATATAACTAACATGGGGAAAATAATGTCCCCGAAGATGTGCGAATCATGTGACATGAACGTGTGCGCAAATGAGAAATGCTGACTTTGAAACATATGCGCATATATGCATTCACAGATGGAAATTTAGCCTTATAAAAAGGTGCACAACCACGTTATATGCACGTGCACACCCTCTTTAAAGAAGTTATTTGTACATGCGCAAATCAAATGTACATGCACATTTGGACAACAAGCTTTTGCTTAATCACTTAGTTAAAAAGAAACTAAGTACAGAAGCTTTTACTTGTCATATATAATCTAATGATCAAATAAAATAAATATCCCTAAGTTGATCATAATCTAAATTAAGGTTTGTTAGTTATATGTATGCCCTAGAGGCATTACTATACATAGGATGTATATTGTAGTGGATGCTTGGACATATATAGGGAGGACTTTCTTGCATGACATGATAGTATGCTATCTGGTTACTCTTTACCATAACGTGTATACTGATTGTCTCTCTGTTACATGTTGGTAAAGCCCTTAGGATTTGTACTTAACTACCTGGACAATGATGCGGATCGTACAAGTGGGGACATGGTTGTCTATAAGTACATCCTTCAAGGTCCCTAGTCGTGGGTTTATCGAGACGGGGCATCGATATACCAGAGTAGACTAGCGTATGCCTTCTCGACCCATACAGATGGGCGATGGATGATCCCATATCCATTGGTGTTTGACATCAGATATGATATACGGGTGCTCAGTGGAGACTGGGTACACTGGATGGACTCGCCGAGAACTCCCAGATGGTATTATACCTTACGTCAGATGGCAGTTCTTTGGTGACACTGGTACAGGTTAGTCTGTAGACCCGAGATCGTCATAGAGTCTTGTGTGATTTCCACTGTGCTTTGATTTCCACCTTACCACGTCCAAGAGGGCGTGCAAAACGGTGGTTTTTGGGTACAGTCCCGAGTCACATGGAGCAATGAGCGATAGGAGGGATTTCGTCTCTCCCGGTATTGGGGGTTGATGTTGCGCTGTGCTCGATTGGCCATAACAGGGAAGTCCCTGGCCAGGGATGGTTTAGAGATTTACTGGTAAGTGTTACCCATAGTTTCTCGACCCGTTATGCGCCTCATATCGGCACGACTTATTGGTTATTGGGGTCTGATGTTTACCACCCCTAGACTTGATATGCGACATATCAGACGAGGAGACCGGACTGTTCGGTAGTGTCACTGTCAGGCTTTTTGCAGGAGTTGGAGCGGGCTTGCTTGCTGATCTTCTGATCGCTCAATACCCGGGTAGCCGTTATGTCCAGCTAGTACCACTGACGACTTGTGGGTGCTTGATATGATCATCATCTACTGCCGACGTATTGACGAGTCTTTAGAGTCCTACATAGAGGTTGTACTGGCTCAGGAAAAACGAAATAGGAGCGCATATGTGATATGTGCGGGACCGAGAATAATGCGTGTATGTGATACCGTATTCGATTCTCGCGAAGTTTGAATTGATCGGTTATATGCGATATAACCGGGTTATCGAATAAAGTATTTATTCGATAAGTCGATACATTGATATTAGTCGGTTATATGCGATATGACCGGATCATTAAATCAAGTGTTGATTTAATGATTTAATGTATAATTATATATTTGATATATTACTTTACATTAACTAGTATTGGTTCACTTTAGATTGATTTTCTCACTTGATGTTCACAAGTTGTATATGTGATATATTTTTGTGCACAAGTTTGTATCATGTTTGATGATACATGCAAACTTGGGTGTGTGTATGACTTACACCATGTTTAGGTTAAAGGTTTGGGTTTTTAGTTATTTTGGTAAAATAAAATGGTGGATTGCTTTGTCTTTGCTTGAAGCTTCATGAAGCTTTCAAGCATCTTTGACAAAGTCCACCATTTTGTTTTGCATGTCATTTTCCTTAACCTAACCATTAACCTAAACTCAAGTTTAGTCTCTACAATGGTTTATCTCACCCATGGTTGCATTATGATAGACATCACTTGATAATTCATTTTGCAATTATTCTTATTCTTTTCTTTTCTTCTTCTTCTTCTTGAAGAAAAGGAAAAGCTTGCTAGAAAATTATCAAGTGAAGATTAAGTGTGAGAAATCAAAATCTAAAGAGTACCCATTTCCTATCTCACCATCCTCTACTAGACTAGCACTTTAGTTTAGGGTGTTTGCTTCACTAATTCTATGGTTAGTGAGGTAGAAGCTTGAGTCCGTACTCCCTCGACGTAGATCATCTTCGGCATCGAAGACTTCAAGCGATCCCGTTACAATTTCTCAAGGAGCCGTCCGAGAGTCCGGGAGTTGGATTATCGCAACGATGGGACGTCGTCACGGAGCTTTGGAAGTGGAGGACCGGATCTTCAAAGTTTGTAGTCCCTTCCCTTAGTGATAATTGTTATCTACTAGCTTTATGTTTCACCTAATATCTAGTTAACGATCTTGCTTAGGGTTGTTAAGCACCTAAAAATTTTAATCCGGCATGGTCGATGCCTTGTAGAGCCTCATTAGTGTGCTTAGCAACCCTACAGTGGTATCAGAGCCTAGCTAGAGCTTTAGGCGAAGTTTAGACGATGTTAGAAACCCGATCGAATCCCGAAACCCTAAATTTCACCCCTTTCTGTACATTTTCTGAAACTGTGCATTTTTCCTAATTAAAAATATCCAAAAAATGCAGCAAAGTTTTTGAGGGGTTACTGTGCTGCACGTGCGTCTAAGTCGACTAAAGCGCCGTGGAACCGCGGCATGAGCATGGCTCATGCGGCGGTTCCGCGGCCGTTATGTCACTTCATCATTTTCTGTTTGCACAGTAATCTCTCTCTGTAAGTGCTGTATTTTATGGGAATTTTTAAAGTTTGCTCCAGAGTTGAGTTTTCTGGGTTGTATTGGGGACTCGATGTTTCGATCAGGAGGTCTAACTTCGTCTCTGTGTTTTTCCGGGTATTTTAGAACATGTTAAAAAGTTCGACCGGATATAAATACCCACTTTTTCCCTTGTCGGGAAATTTCCAAGTGTTGGATCTTTCTGTAGTTTAAAGACGTTCTAAGTAGTGCAAGTAACGCGATGGACCCTCTAGAAGACAACAAACCTTAACTCGATTATGTGACCGTCTTGAACGACCCTTTGAACCTTAGGGTTTGGGGCAGTACGGCGTGCCATATGTGAAGCGTTGGCTTGACCGTTCTACGACTGGACCGTTGGTACTGTGGCATGAAATGGATGTTTTTAGACTTATTTCATGTGTTGAGCTGTTTCGGGAAAACTTGGGTGTTTGATTGTTCGATCGAAAAGTTTAACATTTCTATTTATCTGGAATATGATACAATATTTGGAAATCACAAGTAGTTATGAGATAACTAATATGAATGTTATAAACATAGCACTTTAGTCTCAAATGATCGGTTGCCATGAAATTTTGATGCGATCAAAAGTCCGTCGCAATCACATAGCGTACGCGGATACTCGCCGGATAAACTTAATAGACATTTACACCCTTTAGCCCCGACCAAGTAACTGTAGGAGAACCCCGTTGCCGAAAGCATCCGTTCGGGTGCTCGTGGTAGCGGTGTTCCGCCTTGGTGCACTTCGTCGACGGTATCGGGGGTGCGGCCACCTACTAAAGTTTGCGACGAGCATTCGATCAGGATGTCGGGAATCCTGTTGAATTGCCCGACTTGATATTGAAAAGAGTTTTCGATAAAGAGACTAAAATGCGGGGTTTATAATAGTTAGGCATGCGATGTCTAAAGAATTCATTTGGTTAGGCATGCGATGTCTAAAGAGTTTGCGGATTCCAACTATTGTAGTTTTACACTTTCTTTTTTGTGACCGTAAGTGTAACATGTGATATCGCCGGTTTCGTTGCTATATGTCAACGACAATTGGGATGCGCATATTTACTTACGTTGATGACATGTGATGTTATGTGTTGCTGGATATGTTATATTAGATCGTCGTGTTTGAGTAGCCGGGTTTTTTTTATGTGAGATGAGTGTTTTTCTTTTTCATTCATGTAAAAACTTGTATGTAATATTCTTCTATTAGGGCACTTCCGGGATGAGGTTGATGTCAACATTTGTATATTATTTACTTTTTCGCACTAGGATAGACCCAAGGAGGGGAGCACAAGTAACCGGGTTCTAGGGTCCAGTGGGAGACCAACTCGAGGAGTCGAGTCCGGGTCTCCTAACCCTAGAATTGGTAGGGTTGCTTGCCGCTCTCGTAGGGGTCTAGGGGTGTGGGATTGGCTATCCATCACGACCATGGTATCCGTGTTTTATAGAGGCTCAAAATAAAACACGGACGTCCTAGTATATCCAATGTTTCATATGTTTCTTCTGCTGCGATATCTGTGATGTGATCATTTGATGTTCTGTGATAGATACTGTATATAGTATATATGATATATTATATAGACGTTGCTTATGTTTTACACCCGCGCTAGCCCTGCCCCGCTCTGCCGTTAGTTACCTAACCTAACGGTGCACGAGGGGACATCGAGACGAACGCGGATGGCATAAGTGTACGTCGTATTTATCTGTGATGTTTAGGTGTTTAAATGATGGGACTTCATTAATGTGATTAATAAAAGAAAAAGAAACCTAAAAGATGTTGTGGAATCAAATTTTCAAAAACAGGTAGCTACAGTTCTTGCTTTGCATCGCGGTGTTCCTTGTAGAACATCCTGCACCTTATTCGATGAGGAAAGGGCCGAGATCCCTTCACAGTGAGTGACCCCTTTAGCAATAACTGGCAGATGTTACAACTCTCGGTTTGTCTTTTGATTGCTTCTATAGTTCTTGCTTTGCATAGTGGTATATATGATATATCCTGCACCTCATTCGACGTGGAAAGGGCCGACGATCCCTTCACTGGGAGTGACCCCTTTAGCAAAACTTGAAGAGCGTAAAAAACACTCCATTTTAAAATCATTTGATTCTACAACGATATCAAGTTCATTACGCAATAGGTTTTCTTAAAAACCTGTCGTAGCCCTCCGTCATTTCAGATAAGTACTAGTTAGTATTCGTGCTACGTTTGTTGACTATGTTAAGGCGTAGTGTGCGGTAGCTGATTAGTGCTTATCTGTATAAGCATATGATGCGATTGGATTAGGGTAGTCGTGCGACTTTGTTGACTATGTTAAGGGTCGTGCGGATGGGTTTAATTCAATCGGGAAATGACGGGTTGAATTTGACTAGCACTTATGATTTGTTGACTATGTTAAGGTCATATAGCTGCTAGGGGCAAAATTATCGGGAATTTCAAGTGTTGAAAATTGCAATGAGATTGCATACCTTCTAAGAGATAGTTGGATCCCGATACCCGCTGCGAGTAAGAGTTACTCCTGGGAGAGTTTTACACATTACAATTAGCCGATCAAGTAGGTGTCTAGAAAGGTGTTAACGAGATTATGCTTCTGGGAAAACGAGGTTTATTTTAATTAGGTCCGTGCGAAAGCACGGGGCACCTCCCTCAAAGTACCGACACTGGCCTGGCTGAAAGATTGGCGAACTTGTAGCGTGTAATTAATCCCGGCTAGTCTTTCCTTTTAGGGTTTGAAGGAAGATTTGATAAAAACAGCGGGAGCCATCCTGATTAGATAAGATAATAACCAATCTATTCTTGCAAAAGCGCACGCTGAGTGTTTTCTTCTCTCTCTCTCTCTCCTGGTAGCGACCATATCACGCCTTAATCAAGATAATAATATGGATGTATTGACCGAACCCGCTTGTTATACTGAGCTGGGGAACGTTGGTCCCGCTCCAACTTATAATTGTTATAAAGCAGAGCAGGAAATAGGGGATTACCAGAATTCCCGTGCCGCCCAAACGAAGAAAGTGCATGCTGATGCATCTTCTTCGGGTGTGTTCATTACAGATAACTGTTTCTCAGTATCCTTTACGTCCTGGGTATGAGATACCAGATCAGGATCCCGCATATGTAATCTGTTACATGGGCTACAGATAGGTAAAGAACTGAGAACGGATGATAAGTTTCATGTGACAGAAAACGGTGCAAGTGTTGCAGCCAAGTCTGTTGGTCACTATCACCTTGTATTATCAGAATACATTGATTCTGAATGAATGTTATTAGATACCGAACCTGATATACAAAATCATATCAGTCTCTTTATTAGTAAAGAAGGATATAATTTTGTATTGTTGGATTATGTTTTGAACATTTGCTATATCAAAAGTTGATCGGTTCAGGCATGTTATCTAAAAGCATTGATGTTCTAAATCAAACTACAATTCTTAGTATACAGAACACACACAAGAGGAAGAGTTTTGAAATGAACGAATCCTTCTTGTGGTATTGTAGACTAGGTCATATCAATGTGACCCGACTAGCTGAAGTTACATATAGATGCATATCTAAATTAGTTTGAATTTACATCTTGTGAAACTTGCTGGTCATGTCACAGAGATAAGATGACCATAGCTCTGTTTAATAGAAACAGAGAAAGAGTTAGTGAATTTTTGGGATGATACATGTTGATGTATAGAGGTCCCCTGTCTACACATACCAAGACCGGTTCTTTGTACTTCATTACATTCTCTGATGATCTCTCAAGATTCAGACATATGTTCCTGTTGAAACACAAGTCCGAACCTTTTGAGATATTCACAGAATATAAGTTAGAAGTAGAGAACCAAATTAAGGGTATAAGTATTATTTCCTTTGATGTGATCAGGGAGTAGAATACTTGAGCATGGAATTCCTGGACTATTCTAAAGGAGAATGAGATTCTCTCTCAGCATTAATCCTCCGTATACACCATAGCACGATGGTATATCGGGGCGGAGCAATAACACCCTATCTGATATGGTGTGCTCTATGATGAGTACTACTGAGTTACCTATTTCCTTTTGAAAGTTATGCACTTGTGAAGATGCTTACCTATTGAATATGGTTCCGATCGAATTATATGCCTACCACTCCATATGGGATATGGTAAGGGAAGAGCCCATCTCTTAAGTCAGTTAAGATTTAGGGTTGTCCAGCCTATGTCTAAAAGCATAATCCGAACAAGCTCGAGGCAAAGTTAAGATCTGTGGAAGTTTGTTTGATATCCCAAGCATTAGCAAGGGAATATCTTCTACCAAACCGAGGAACAAAATTGTTTTGTTTCTCAACATGCCACCTTTGTGAAAGGGAATTTCTTGAGAAGAAATTAGTGGTCATGAGGTAGAACTGGAAAAGGTTCCAGCTATACATATTACAGCAGATGATTTGGTAGAACCAAAGGATTCAGTAGATTCCAACGAACCTCAGCCTCTCCGCCGATCTAGTAGGGTTCCTCATCCACCCGAGAGATACTTCGGTTTCTCTATGACAGTGGGAGTGAGGATTGCATCATGAGATGCCAATCCAACTAGTTTCGAGCTGGCCATCAGGAGTATGACTCTGTAAGAATGGCTTGATGCTTAGTGATCTGAGATGGAATCCTTATACACCAACAAAGTATGGACTTTGGTCGCTTTATCTGAAGGGTTAAATCCCCATTAGGAGCAAGTATATCTTGAGAAGATTACTTGGTGTACATGGAAAATTGAGACTTTCAAAGCTAGACTTGTTAAAGGTTTGCATCATAAACTAGTTATGGCTAATGATGAAACCTTTTCTGGGGCCGATGCTTAAGTCCATCCAGATCCTACTTGCCACGACTACATACCATGACTACGATATCTGGCGGTTAAGTGCCATGACTGCTTTTCTAAATGATGTTTTAGAAGAGTGAGTCTATAAGTACACAGCCAGAAGGCCTCGTAGACAGTGGGAGCAGCGGAAACGTGTGCAAGATATTTTATGTGATAAAGCAGGCATCACGGAGTTGGAACGTCTGTTTGGATGTGGTAGTCACAGAGTTTGACTTCATCAAAATGGTAGATGAACCTTGTATATACAAAAAGGTAGTAGGGAGTATAGTGGTGATCCTCGTAGAGTACGTGGATGACATACTCATGATAGGGAAGGAGTTTCCTATGCTACGCTCGATCAATCTCCGTTTATCACAAGGATTCTCCATATAGGATCAAAGTGATACCTACTAAATCCTGGATTTTGGATCTATAAGATAGATCTAATAGGGTGTTAGAATACTCACTAGCTGTAGTGAGATGGTATCAATCGATCCTGGAGAGAATCACTGGAACGGTTCCAGGGTGATAAGGACGACTGAAAGTCAGTCACAGGCATTGTCTTTACCCTCAGTAAAGGGACGGTATGTTGGAAGAGTTCCAAGCTAGATACCGTGACATACTAGACGATTAAAGGCAAGATACATCGTTACCAAAGATACTACCAAAGAGGCTGTCTGGGTGTATATTAGTTCATGAGATGAACTTCATTCCTACCATTATGTGACAATGGAGTTGTGGCTTATGCCTAGGAACGCCCGTCCCATCAGTGATCCAGACATATTCTAAGGCAGTGTCACCTGATCATGGAGATGGTTGATCTCTAGGGGATCGAGGTCAGGAGAGTAGACTCAGAGGGCAACACGGCGGATCCATTCACAAAGGCTTTTTCCCGGAGAGAGACTATTATAGGATGGTTGAGTATGAGATACTACAACCACTGCTATCAGATGGCCCTAGTGCAAGTGGGAGATTGCTAGTTATATGTATGCCCTAGAGGCCATTACTATACAAAGGATGTATATTGTAGTGGATACTTGGACATATATAGGGAGGACTTTCTTGCTCGACATGATAGTATGCTATCTGGTTACTCTTTACCTTAACGTGTATACTGATTGTCTCTCTGTTACATGTTGGTAAAGCCCTTAGGATGTGTACTTAACTACCTGGATTATGATGCGGATCATACTAGTGGGGACATGGTAGTCCATAAGTACATCCTTCAAGGCCCCTAGTCGTGGGTGTATCGAGACGGGGCATCGATATACCAGAGTAGACTAGCGTATGCCTTCTCGACCCATACAGATGGGCGATGGATGATCCGATATCCATTGGTGTTTAACATCAGAGATGATATACGGGTGCTCAGTGGAGACTGGGTACACTGGACGGACTCGCCGAGAACTCCCAGATGGTATTATACCTTACGACAGATGGCAGTTCTCCGGTGACACTGGTACAGGTTAGTCTGTAGACCCGAGATCGTCATAGAGTCTTGTGTGATTCCTACTGTGCTTTGATTTCCACCTTACCACGTCCAAGAGGGCATGCAAAACGGTGGTTTTTGGGTACAGTCCCGAGTCATATGGAGGCAATGAGCGATAGGAGGGGTTTCTTCTGTCCCGGTATTGGGGGTTGATGTTGCGCTGTGCTCGATTGGCCATAACAGGGAAGTCCCTGGCCAGGGCTGGTTTAGAGATTTACTGGTAAGTGTTACCCATAGTTTCTCGACCCGTTATGCGCCTCATATCGACATGACTTATCGGTTATTGGGGTCTGACGTTTACCACCCCTAGACTTGATATGCGACATATCAGACGAGGAGACCGGACTTTATGGTAGTGTCACTGTCAGGCTTTTTGCAGTAGTTGGAGTGGGCTTGCTTGCTGATCTTCTGATCGCTCAATACCCGGGTAGCCGTTACGTCCAGCTAGTACCGCTGACGACTTATGGGTGCTTGATATGATCATCATCTACTGCCAGCGTATTGACGAGTCTTTAGAGTCCTACGTAGAGGTTGTACTGGCTCAGGCAAAACGAAATAGGAGCGCATATGTGATATGTGCGGGACCGAGAATAATGCGTGTATGTGATACCGTATTCGATTCTCGCGAAGTTTGTATCGATCGGTTATATGCGATATAACCTGGTTATCGAATTAAGTATTGATTCGATAAGTCAATACATTGATATTAGTCGGTTATATGCGATATGACCGGATCGTTAAATCAAGTGTTGATTTAATTATTTAATGTATAATTATATATTTGATATATTACTTTACATTAACTAGTATTGGTTCACTTTAGATTGATTTTCTCATTTGATGTTCACAAGTTGTATATGTGATATATTTTTGTGCACAAGTTTGTATCATGTTTGAGATACATGCAAACTTGGGTGTGTGTATGACTTACACCATGTTTAGGTTAAAGGTTTGGTTTTTTATTTATTTTGGTAAAATAAAATGGTGGATTGCTTTGTCTTTGCTTGAAGCTTCATGAAGCTTTCAAGCATCTTTGACAAAGTCCATCATTTTGTTTTGCATGTCATTTTCCTTAACCTAACCATTAACCTAAACTCAAGTTTAGTCTCTACAATGGTTTATCTCACCCATGGTTGCATTATGATAGACATCACTTGATAATTCAATTTGCAATTATTCTTATTCTTTTCTTTTCTTTTCTTCTTCTTCTTCTTGAAGAAAAGGAAAAGCTTGCTAGAAAATTATCAAGTGTGAGAAATCAAAATCTAAAGAGTACCCATTTCCTATCTCACCATCCTCTACTAGACTAGCACTTTAGTTTAGGGTGTTTGCTTCACTAATTCTATGATTAGTGAGGTAGAAGCTAGAGTCCGTATTCCCTCGACGTAGATCATCTTTGGCATCGAAGACTTCAAGCGATCCCGTTGCAATTTCTCAAGGAGCCGTCCGAGAGTCCGGGAGTTGGATGATCGCAACGAAGGGACGTCGTCACGGAGCTTTGGAAGTGGAGGACCGGATCTACAAAGGTTGTAGTCCCTTCCCTTAGTGATAATTGTTATCTACTAGCTTTATGTTTCGCCTAATCTCTAGTTAACGATCTTGCTTAGGGTTGTTATGCACCTAAAAATTTTAATCCGGCATGGTCGATGCCTTGTAGAGCCTCATTAGTGTGCCTAGTAACCCTACAAGGTTAACGATCCTTAGTCAAAACTTTAAGTTGATCTTAATCTAAAACAAGATTAACGGTCCTTAAACCATGTTTCTAAGTTGATCATAGTCCCTTATAAGACTAACGGTCTTTAGCTAAAATAAATTCAGCCTATATGCTTATATATATTAAGTTGATCTTAATTTAAAATAAAATTAACGATTTTTAACCATATTCCTAAGGTTATCTTAGTCAGATACGACTAATGATCTTTAGATAAAATATAAGTTCGCATTGAAGCCCTTCCAGCAAGTTCCAGTATGTTCTCTTCTCATATACGGGATTTGGCTCAAGGGTATATCATTCCACACCTTTGATATATGTCGTTATAATTCCTCAGTGTCTTCAGAAATTTGGCAGGTCCCAACAACAATGACTCTTTCCTCGGCCCAACTGGATGAAAGATATGAAATTTTATTAAGACAGGGAATGTCTTAATTTCATATTGATGCGCATCCCATATAGATGCGCACTTCATATTGATGTGCACCCTATATAGATGTGCATCATCCCAACAACAACCACCCTAAGCTTACATATATGTATATGTATATCTTTGAAGGAAATATAAATGCCTTCAAATTAGATCACACCCCAATATTGGGCGCATTTGTCACCATCATTCACTTCGCCATGTAATATATATACGTGCAGGCAAGCTGAAGGATAAACCACTATGTTTTTAAAATGGTATTCTTGAAAGTGTTTATTACCACCACCACTAGGTTTTACTAGCATCTAGCATGCCATTTTAAAAAATTTTGGGTTGCTAATTAACACTAACCTAGAACCTAAACTAGATGATTAGGGTTTTAGCTTGATATAAAGAAAACCATACTAAGAGAAAGAGGCTACAACCTTTGTAGACCATGTCCTTCTCTTCTCAAGCTCCGTGTAGTAGTCCACGCGACTCCACTAGGCTCCACTTAAAGTTGGATCAAGTTTCCTTTGCGATCTACGTGCCGAAGATGATCCGTCCGAAGCTCCGCTAATCCAAGCTATCTCTTCACTAAACTCTTTAGTGAAGGAAACACACTACACTTTATTGCTAATCAAGTGTAGGATGGTGAAGTAGGGGTTTTGTTTCCTCACTAGCATTCTCACAAGCTCAAAGTTTCATAACTCATGTGAGGGATTGAGCTTGGAAGAGGTGAGAAAGAAGATGAAGAGAGCTAGAGAGTAAGAGCTCATGTGAAGAAAAATCACAAGTTTAAAGAATGCAAGTCAAGAATGGCTTGATCAAAAATGAACTCTATTATTGAAACATGGAATTCATTTCAATAAAGAAATGAACCATACTTCTATAATAAAGCCAAACCATGCTTCACCCATTCTTTTTAAAAGTCTCCTCATTTTCCACCTCATTTTCTATTTTCTCAAAATAGAAAATCCCATGCTTCATTTTAATATATATATATATATACATATATCAAATATATATATTAATATATATATATATATTAAGTAAATAATTAGTGAGCAATAATATTAGTTAATATATAATTATATCAAATATAAATATAAATATATATATCACACTACACTTGATTCAATAATCCGGTTATATCATATATAACCTACTAATATCATTTATCTGTATACCACATTATCAAATAAACACTTAATTCGATAATCCGGTTATATCATATATACCTACTAATATCATTTATCTGTATACCACATTATCAAATCAACACTTGATTCGATAATCCGGTTATATCATATATAACCCACTAATATCATTTATCTGTATACCACATTATCAAATCAACACTTGATTCGATAATCCGGTTATATCACATATAACCTGACTGATAACAGATAACCACCATATTAGAATACGGTATCTCATACTCGTATTCAATCAGCCCCTCGCACATATCAGCATATGTGCTCTATTTCGTTTCGCTTGAACTAGGAAACCTCTGTGCGGGACTCTAAAGACTCATCAATACGCCAGCAGTAGGTAATGATCACATCAGTTACCTAAAAGCCGTCAGCGGTACTAGCTCGACATAATGGCTACCGAGGTATTAAGCGAATACAAGATCAACGAGAAAGCTTGTCCAAACACCCATGAAGCCTATAAGTAACACTTACAGTATAGTTCGGTCTCTTCGTCTGATATGTCGCATATCGAGTCTAGGGGTGGAATCGTCAGACCCCAGTAACTTGATAAGTCATGCCGATGTATGGCTCAAAACGGTTCGAGAAACTACTGATAACGCTTACCAGTAAATCTCATCTGCCCTGGCTAGGGTCTTACTGTTATAGGCAATCGAGCATAGCGCAACATCAACTCCCAATACCGGGAGAGTCGAAACCCCTCCTATCGCTCACTGCATCCAAGTGACTCGGGACTGTACCTAAAATCCACCTGTTTGAACGACTCCTTTGAGCCATGGTAGGGAGGAAATCAAATCACAGTGGGAACCACATAAGACACTATGACGATCTCGTATCTACAGACTAACCTATACCAGTGTCACTAGAAAACTTCTATCCAGCGATGGGTATAACTAACCTATACCAGTGTCACTAGAGAACTGGTATCCGACGATGGGTATAGTACCATAAAGAGTTCTCGGCGAGTCCTGTTCGGTGTACCCATTCTCTAATGAGCACCTGTGTACAATCTTTGATGTCAAACAACAATAGTTATAGGATCAACCATCACCCCATACATGGTCAAGAAACATACACACTAGTCTACTGTGGAATATCGATGCCCTGTCTCAATACTCCTTCGACTATAAACAATTAAAGGATGTGCTTGTGGACTACACAAGTCCCAGTAGTATGATCTGCATCATAGTCTTGGTAGTCAAGCAAACATCCTAACGGGCTTTATCAACATGTATGAGAGAGACAGTATAATAATACAAGTGTTCATGTTAAGATAAAGAGTAACCAGATAGCATACTATCATGTTGAGCAAGAAAGTCCTCTATATATATGTCCAAGCATCCACTATATCATACAATAATGGCCTCGAGAGCATATATATTCCTAACAGTCTTCCACTTTCACTAAGACCATGTGTTGTAGTATCTCATACCCAACATCCCAAAAAGTCTCTCAAACTGCGTCTGGGGGAGGGCCTTCGTGAGTGGATCCACTACGTTGTCCTTAGTGTCAACTCTCCTGACCTCGATATCCGATCAATCTACTATCTCCCAGATCAGGCGATACCGCCTAAGACTATGTCTGGATCTTTGATGGGACCGGGGTTCCTTGGCTAAAGCCACAACTCTATTGTTATTACAATACACAGGTATTGGATGCTTAATGGATGGAACCACACCAAGTTCAGCAATGAACTTCTTCATCCAGACAGCCTCTTTGGAAGCATCATTAGCAGCGATGTATTCAGCCTCTATCATCGAGTCTGCAATGGTATCTTGCTTAGAACTCTTCCAACATACCACTCCTCCATTGAAGGTGAAGAAAAAACCCGAGACCAACTTACTGTCGTCCTTATCACTGTGGAAGCTCGAATCGGTAAAGGACTCCACCTGGATTTCACCGTTACCATACACCAAGAACATTTCTTTAGTCCTTCTCAAGTACTTAAGAATGCTCTTCACAGCTGTCCAGTGCTTTTCCCCAGGATCTGATTGATACCTGCTCACTACACCTAATGAGTAAGCTACATCCGGTCGGTACATAACATCGCATACATGATAGTTTGGGACAAGCTTACTGTCATCCATGTACAATACGAGAAGGTGAAGAAAAAACCCGAGACCAACTTACTGTCGTCCTTATTAGTCTTGGGAGACATCTCTTTAGAGAGATTGATTCCTGAATAAGCGGGTAAATTACCACGCTTAAAATCTTCAATACTAAACCTCATTAGTATGGTGTCAATATACCTGGATTGGGACAATCCCAATATCCGTTTAGATATATCTCTATAGATCTTTATCCCCGGGATGTAGGAGGCATCACCTAGATCTTTCATGGAGAACTTTTGTGATAAGAAGAGCTTGACCGTGTGTAGAAAAAGAACATCATTTCCTATCAAGAGTATGCCATCCATGTACAATATGAGAAAGACAACCTTACTCTCTGCAATCTTCTTGTATATACAAGGTTCATCTACGTTTTTATTGAAGTCAAACTCTTTGATAGCTTCATCAAAACAGATGTTCCAGCTCCACGATGTCTGCTTTAATCCGTAGATTGATTTAAGCAGCTTGCACACGATTCCGCTGCTCCCACTTTCTACGAAGCCCTCTGGCTGTGTCATGTACACGCTCTCTTCTAAATCACCATTTAGAAAAACGGTCTTGACGCCCATCTGCCAGATTTCGTAGTCATGGTTGTAGGGATTCTCTAGCACCATCCTAGGGTTTGGGTTGCATCATACATGCTATAATAAAATTTAGGGGTGCTAAACAATACTAACTATGAATCGAACTAGAAAATTAGGGTAAAACCATATAGTATCATATACAAAGTAGTGTCTAACACTAAGAGGTAAGTAATACTACCTTTTTAGACCTCCTCTTGTGACTCCTTGGATTGAGTAGGGTTTGAACCGGTTCGCTTGAATCCTTCCGAGTCAACGATGATCCACCACGAAGTCCCTTTGCACAAGCTCCTAGCTTCACTTGATCTATGAAGAAGTGGAGCAAACAACCTACACTAATGGGCTAGACTAGTATAGATTGGTGATGTGGGTTTAGATCTCACTTAAAAAACTTTTCTTTTTATTTTCTTCTCTCACTTTTGAAACCCAAGAGAGCTTGAAGGAGGAAGAAGAAGGAGATGGCTAAACTTGACTCAAGTTAGAATAATCATAATATGAAGCATAATCCCAAGTCATTGAGAATTATGTCATGCTTAACTACGGTTACAAAATATCTAGATTTTTTGTGACTTGAGTTTAAGCAAAACCATGGGCTAAAACCATGGGCAATTAAACCATGGTATTAATCCCATTTTGCTTTTCTCAAATAATCAAAATATACAAATATGTAACTATGTAAGTTTTGCATTGCCACCACCAATGTATCATCAACCATGACATATGTATGCTCGTATGTGGGCATCCATATCAACATATACATACACTCATGCATGCATCATAAAGAAATCAGTTTTAATAAATGAGCTAATGGACTAAATATTAAATCGACACTTGATTTAATAACCCGGTCATATCACCTACAACCCGTCCAATATTAAACGCCCGATTAAAATACTGTATCCAATACAAGCATTTAATCGAGCTCCCGTGCATATCCCATATACACCCCACATCTTTTCGCCTGAGCTAGAAGACCCCTTTGTAGGACTCTAAGACTCGTCAATACGCTAGCAGTAGGCAGTGATCATATCACATACCCATAAACCGTCAGTGGTACAAGCTGTATGTAACGGCTCCCAGGTATTAAGCTATCTGAAGAAACACAAGCGAACCTGTCAAAACACCCGTCGAGCCAACTGGCAACACTTACCGTACAGTCCGGTCTCTTCGTCAATAGTGCTGCATATCAAGTCTAGGGATGGTATCGTTGACCCCATTAACCCAATAATTATGCCGGTATATGGCTCATAACAGTTCGAGAAACTATTGACAACACTAATCAGTAAATCTCATCAGCCCTGGCTAGGGACTTCCTGTTATAGCCAATCGTACATAGCGCAACAACAACCCCCAATACCAGGAGAGACGAAACCCCTCCTATCGCTCATTGACTTCATGTGCCTCGGGACTGTACCCAAATCCACCTGTTTGCACGCCTCAGTAGAGCCGTGGTAGGGTGGAGATCAAAGTACAGTGGGAGGACACACAAGACTCTAAGGCAATCTTGGGTCTACAGACTAACCTGTACCAGTGTCACCTGAGAACTGCTATCCGACGATAGATATAATACCATATAGGAGTTCTCGGCGAGTCCGTTCAGTGTACCCAGTCTCACTGAGCACCCGTATACGGTCTTTGGTGTCACCACACCAATGGATATGGGATCATCCATCGCCCATCATATGGGGCAAGTAACGTATACGCTAGTCTACTCTGGAAATATCGATGCCCCGTCTCGATGCACCCACAACTAGGAACATGATATGCTTATAAACTACACATGTCCCACTAGTATGATCTGCGTCATAATCTCAGTAGCCAAGCAAATATCATAAGGGCTTTATCAACATGTACCAAATGTGTGAAAACATGATCAAATGAACATGTCAAGATAAAGTACAACCAGATAGCATACTATCATGTCGAGCAAGAATGTCCCCTGAATATATATACACACACACACACATACACACACACACACATATCGGTACATACACTATCATATAATGGCCTCTAAGGCATACATATATCCAACAATCTCCCACTTGGACTAAGGCCAATTATTGGCGTATCCCATACCCAACATCTCAAAAAGTCACTCATGCTGCAGCAGAGGGAGGGCCTTGGTGAATGGATCCACGGTGTTATCTTTTCTATCTACTCTTCGAATCTCGATCTCGCGGTGATCAACTATCTCCCAGATCAGATGATATCCCCTGAGGATGTGTCTGGATTGCTGATGGGACATAGGCTCTTTGGCCAATGCCATAGCCCTATTATTATCACAATATAATGGTATTGGACCAATAATGGTTGGAATTACTCCTAGCTCCGAGATGAACTTCCTCATCCAGACGGCTTCCTTGGCAGCATCATTTACAGCAATATACTCAGCTTCCATCGTGGAGTCTGCAACGGTATCCTGTTTGGAACTCTTCCAACATACCGCCCCTCCATTGAGAGAAAATACAAACCCTGAGATAGATTTTCTGTCATCCTTATCACTCTGAAAGCTCAAATCGGTAAGGGCCTCCATTTGGAGATCTCCGTTACCATACACCAAGAACATTTCTTTAGTCCTTTGCAAGTATTTAAGAATGTTCTTCATAGCTGTCCAGTGATTCTCCACTGGGTTGGATTGATACCTGCTTACTACACCCAGTGCATAAGCTATATCAGGGCATGTACATAACATCGCGTATATTATAGATCCTACAGCAGAAGCGTAGGGTATAATGATCATGCGAGCTCTCTCTTCATCAGTCTTTGAGCAAAAGTCCTTAAAGAGACTGACTCCATGACTAGCGGGTAAGGCACCCCACTTGGAGTCTTCCATACTAAACCGTTTTAGGATGGTGTTAATGTACCTGGTTTGGGACAATCCCTACAACCTTTTAGATCTATCCTTATAGATCTTCATGCCCAAAATGTACGAGGCATCACCCAGGTCCTTCATGGAGAACCTCTGGGATAAGAACAGTTTGACCGACTGTAGCATAGGAACATAGTTTCCTATCAGAACAATGTCATCCACGTACAATACGAGAAATGTGACAGTACTTCCTACAATCTTCTTATAAACACAAGGTTCATCTGAATTTTTGATAAAATCAAACTCTTTGATAATATCATCAAAAAAGATGTTACAACTCAGTGATGCATGCTTTAATCCATAAATGGATTTAAGCAACCAACGTGCTTTCCCGCTGCTCCCACTATCAATGAAGCCCTTAGGCTGATACATATAAATGTATTCTTCTAAATCACCATTTATAAAAGCAGTTTTAATGTCCGTCTGCCAGATTTCATAGTCGTAGTGAGCAGCAATAGCAAGTAGGATCCGAATGGATTTAATCATGGATATAGGAGAAAAGGTTTCGTCATAGTCCAGTCCTGGTCTTTGCCGAAATCCTTTCGCCACAAGCCTTGCCTTATAGGTCTCCACCTGCCCATCTACATCGATCTTTCTCTTAAAGATCCATTTGCACACTACGGGTTTTACACTAGAGGGAACAACATCCAAAGTCCATACTTTGTTAGTGTACATAGACTCCATTTCGGATCTCATTGCATCCAGCCACTTCATAGAGTCACCACTCGTGATAACTTGCTGAAAACTGGTAGGGTCATCATCATCCATGATGCAATTGTCTCCATCACCATCAACGAGAAAACCATAGTATCTCTTCGGTGGGCGAGAAGTCTTACAAGATCTACGGAGTGTCTGAGGTTCATAAGTTTCTATTGCAAAATCAGGTTCAACAAAGTCGTCATTTGTAACTTGTGTCTCTAGAACATCTTCTAGATCTACCACATTCCCATCAGTATCATTTGGAAAAGTCTTATTTTCTAAAAATGTGGCGTACTGATAAACAAACACCTTTTGTTCCTCCTTATGGTAGAAATGATACCCAAACGAATGTTTCGGATATCCCACAAATATACACTTAACCGACCGTGTCTCGAGTTTTTCTGGATTCTTCTTTTTAACAAAAGCCGGACAACCCCAAATCTTAAATCTTTTAGGAGATGGTCTCTTTCCATACCATATCTCATATGGAGTGGTAGACACGGTCTTGGTTCGAACTTTGTTCAACAGAAAAGCTGCAGTCTCCAATGCATACCCAAAAGGAGAGAGGCAACTCAGTATCACTCATCATGGATCGCACCATATCCAATAGGGTAAGATTCCTCCGTTTTGACACACCGTTGTGTTGTGGTGTGTAAGGGGGAGTGAGCTGAGAGAAAATCCCATTCTCTTTTAGGAAGTTCGAAAATTCTGTACTAAGATATTTTCCACTTCGATCTGATTGAAGTATTTTGATGCTCATTCCAGTTTGTTTTTCTACTTCAAGTTTGTACTCTTTGAATTTCTCGAAAGCTTCAGACTTATGCTTTATGAAAAACATATGACCGAATCTCGAGAAATCTTCAGTAAAAGTTATGAAGTAAGAAAAACCGCTTCTCGCATGTGTAGACATTGGCCCACATACATCACTATGTATGAGGCCCAATAGCTCTGTAGCTCTTTCCCCATGTCCAGTAAATAGAGTTTTGGTCATTTTCCCTTTGATACAAGACTGACAAATCGCATAAGATTTATACTCAAAATGATTTAAATATCCATCTTTATGAAGCTTGTTTAGTCTTGTTTCATTAATATGACCAAGTCTACAATGCCAAAGAAAAGCTTCATTTATATCTGAAAATTTCTCTTTATTTGTGTGTTGTATGTTGAAAACTGTGTGTTGATTTAGGACGTATATCCCGTTATTAAGTATACCAGAACTAATCAACTCTTGATTTAGTTTAATGTTCATAACATTATGCTACAGTACAAAATGATATCCTTCATTATCTAACAAAGAAACAGATATTATATTAGAAAGCATGCTAGGTACAAAATAACATGGGTTCAAAACCAATATACAACCCGATGGCAACCCTAGGTGATACTCTCCCACTGAAACTGCATATACATTGGAACCATTTCCAACTCGGAGAGTGTGATCATCGGCCTTCAAAACTCTACTATTTCTCAAGCCCTACACAGAATTGCAGATATGAAAACCCGAACCAGTATCTAATACCCAGGAAGCAGAGTTTATAGAAAAACAGTTTTCAGTCACAAACACACCTGAAGCAGAAGCATCACCATGCTTCTTCTTGTTGAGATCAGCAATATACACAGTACAATTCCGCTTCCAATGCCCTGTCTTCTTGCAATAGAAACATTCTTCTTTTCCCGACTTGTCAACCTTGGATTTGTCACTTCCTTGTGCCTTCTTGATTCCACCTCTCGGTTTGGTGGATTTCTTCTTATTCTTTCCCTTGGCGTTGGCTATTGGGATGGAAGAGGAAGATTGTCCAACAATCAGAGAGGGGGACTTCGCCTTAAGCGAGCTCTCCACATTTCTCAACATATTGAGAAGTTTGGGTAATGACTTCTCCATGTTATGCATATTGAAGTTCACTATGAAAGGAGCAAAGGCAGAGGGAAGAGACTGTAGAACAATATCAGTATATTACTCGTTGTCTATTTTCCAACCGAGGCCCTTAAGCTCTTCAATAAGAGCTATAATCTTCAAAATGTGATCGCCTACCGGTGTACCAGGAGCCATCCGCATCTGAAACAGCTTTCGAGATACTTCGTATCGTAGGATACGAGATTGCTCCCCATACAACTCTTTTGTATGGAGAAAGATGGATTGAACATCCATCTCCTCGTGCTGCTTTAGATGTGTATTGTCCATCGATGCAAGTGCGAGGCATTTGACAGTAGCACAGTCAATATCCGACGTTTTTCGAATCTCCTTATCCACTACAGAAGATTCGGGGCCTGTCTTGGGCGGGGCTGAGGTAGTGAGGACATATGATACCTTGTCATATGTGAGAGCAATGTTAATGCTCCTCAACAAGTCTTTATAGTTCGGCCCGATAAACTTATTTTCTCTAATAGTTGCTTATGTCCAGTCATGGTTATCTTCCATTAGGAGAGAGAAAAGAATACACTCAGCGAAAGCTTTTGCAAAGATCAGATTGGTTATTTATCTTATCTAATCGATGTCTCCCACTGCTTTTATCAAATTTTCCTTCAAATCTTAAAAGGAAAAAATTAGTTAGGATTAATTACATTTTACAACTTTGCTAACTGTTCAGCCAGGCCAGTGCCGGTACTTCTGAGGGAGGTTCTCCGTGCTTTCGCACGGACCTAACTAAAATAAACCTCACTTTCCCAGAGAAGTAGCCCCGTTGACACCTTTCTAGGCACCTAATGGGTTAGCTTATTGTAAAGTGCAAAACTCTCCCAGGAACTATTGCTCACGGTGGGATCGGGATCCTACTATCATATAGAAGGTAAGCAATCTCATTGCAAATTTCAACACTTGAAACTCTCGATATGATTTTTACCCCTAACACTTATGACTTTAACTATAGTCAACATATCATAAGTACTAGTCAAGTTCTTCCCGTCATTTCGTAAGACCCACCAATATGACCCTTAACTATTGTCACGCTCCGAAAGTACGGAACAAGAACGGCACTTAAACTACGAACGTCTCGAGGCGTATGTAATCTAAGTAAACCGAAACCCCAGAAATCCAAACCTAGAAAAGTAGTAGAGTGAAGGAAAACCAATTTAAAACAAGTAGTTTCAATAGCATAAACCGAATTATGCGGTTATTAAAAACATCAAAAATTTCCTGAAAATTTCGGCAGAGTCTCCTTTGTAAATACTGGCCCCCAAACGGGATACAACATGAATAGTATACGAAATCCATAAAAAGGCATCCCCAAGCGGGAGCTAGCTCTTCGTCAATCGGCGGCCACAACCACACAAGCAATATAATATACAACGCCAACGACGAGGATCAAAACTCAAAAGGAAACTCAAAATCACAAGAAATCCACAGAAATATAACGCGCGACTCTAAGGTCGAAAGAATAACATCACTGGTCTCTATCTAAAAAAATAAATACATGTTTGGTTGATGGAACTTCTAGATACAACAGAGTAATACTATACAAGTTATATAATGGGGGGTACGATACAAGTAAACCCACCTATTAGCAAATCACCCGAAGGAAACTATGCGCGCAAGCCGTAATGAAACCTGTGCGGCAAACCTGCAAGAAACTGGGGCACAACGTGGGTGAGTTGCCAACTCGTGAATAGAAAAACATCTACGCACAGAAATCGTATAAACAACGCAACCTAGGTCAATGATCATAATATATCCTCAAATATATGAATAACATGCAGCCTATAACTATGGCTAGGGTAATATCTAACCCGAGTGTGATCTCATGTGCCCGTGTCAGTGCCTCAGGTAGCAATATATCATATGAATGAGGTATGAATGCATGGAACAGAATGCATGTACTGACGAAAACTGCTTTCATAAATCAGTGAGATTTCTGTATTTTAAAAGTGAGGTACCATAAATGAAATTAGCATAAAACAGTGCCCAGCATCGACACAAAACAAGTGTCCAAATATCTCGATATCTCTGTATCACAATCTCTGTACCTCAATATCTCAAATCACAATATCTAGGGCGCCGTCAATCCAGACCGGCCCCTACCATCCATCTCAAGACCACGACGGTATCCTCCGGATATCCGACGCGTCGGGTAATATCACCGGTCGGTAGTGCTCCCCTGCCGTGCTCAACGTCAACAACACATTCCTCTTGCCCCGGGGTACCACACCGGGCCCACCATGTACCCGAAACGGTTCCTCCACTCCTCGAATCGGGTCTCGAAATCCATCAGCAAACTCATGGTGGACGACTCATACATCATGGGAAAACAGCACTTTTTATTTTAAAAGAGAGAAAAGGTTTATTTATGTTTTTGCGGTTTTACTCCAAATCCAGAAAATCTCATGGAAATACGAATCCAAAACCTCAATAACACGTAAAATAATGAATATATGCATGAGAATCCATGAATGCGGCATAACAATGAATAACAGTATGCATGAAGTAGCAGTTAATAACTACAATGTCTAAACTATTAGCTAACAGGCTATGTCAAGCAATAATATTTTCTAAGGTGTACGTGACATGGCAATTACCGATGAAGATGTGTGTGAGCCGGCAAGTAAGTGTACGTGGTACATACGCATCATCGGTAATGGTGCTGGTGTCCTAACAGCATGATATCAATAATGGAGTATGAAACATAATATAAGCATGCGATGCGAAGCGAATAACAATAATGAGCGGGAGCTGAATACTAGACGCAACTATAACTAATCTGCATTAATCTAATTAAGTCCTACAATAGTGCCTTTTGAAATAACACGAATCGCGGTGTTTTGAAAATAAGGGTTGCGGTGTTTTGAAAATAAGGGTTACGGTGTTTTTAGGAAAAGATACTTCTTTTAAAATATCCGTAGAATCCCTTGACCTGTCTTTTGAAATACCCACGATTCGTAAGCTTTTGAAATAGGTAGGAGTCGAATCTAATCTAACAACTAAACTAAACTAAAGGGCTAAGCTAACAAGCTGGACTACAGGTAAGGAAACCGCATAACATCTGAGTCGATATATATATATATATATATATATATATATATATATATATATATATATATTGTTAGTGTATATGCCCTAGAGGCCATTACTGTATCATACTAGTTTGTATATTACTTAATGGATGCTTGGGATATTCACCTTGTATATACAATCTTGCTCAAAATAGTAGTATGCTACTTGGTTTGTTTCTACTTCAATGTGTACATGTGTTTATTTTGTATATCGCCTATACACATTAGTAGAGCCCTTAGGATCTTTGCTTGATTACCAGCGATGTGATGGCCGTCACACTAGTGGGGCTGGGTAATCTATAAGCACATCCTTATGCAGGTCCCTGGTCGCAGGACTATCGAGACAGGGCATCGATACTCCGGAGTAGACCAGCGCATGCGCTTCTCATCCCAGTGTGGGAGACGGTCTGTCCCACAGCCGTCAGTACGTCGTACTTGAGATAGTATGCGGGTGTTCATTAGGTTACGGGTACACTGGACAGGACTCGTCGGGAACTGACTAGTTGGTATTATACCTATCGTCAGTTTTCAGTTCCCAGGTGACATGAGTACAGCTTAGTCCGCTGACTTGACACTATCACTTCGCCTCGGGTGTGTTCCCACTGTACTTTGATCACTACCCTACCACGGCTCAAAGGAGTCGTGCAAACAGGTGGTGGTTGGGTGCAGTCCCGAAGCACTTGGAGGCAGTGACGGTTAGACAGGATTCGTCTCTCCCGGTATTGGGGGTTGACATCGCGCTGTGTCTAGGAGAGCCATTACACGAGTAGTCCCTGGCCAGGGCAAACGAGATATACTGGTAGGTTTCCAGTGTTATCTCAGGGTGTTTTGGGCTTCGCTCCGGCACGACTTGTACCGCTATTGGGGGACTGACGTTTACCGCCCCCTAGGCCCGCCATGCGATGTATCAGACGAACAGACCGGACTGTACGGAGAATGTCACACTCAGGCTCAGTAGGAGTTCAGATGGGTTTCGCCTCATCGGTCTTCTTGTCGGCATTACCTGGGGACCGTTACGCACAGCTAGTGCCGCTTGCGGTCTGTGGTTAAACCCACTGCCAGCGTAGTGTCGAGTCTTTAGAGTCCCACACAGAAAGCTTTTCGCCTTTAGGCAAAAGAGTAGAGGTCGCATGGTATTGCGACAGGTCGCATGGTTTTGCGACAGGGTTCGGTCACATCCGTGCACTTGTGCACGTACAGTGTCCGGACAGTTTACACTAGCGGGCTTTGGTTTAAGCCAGATCCTAGTGTGCCTTATGGGATTGGATTTATCCAGTTTGCATTCGTGTTCCTCGGAACGCGGATGCGGGTGTGTATGCACAGTTGACAGGGAGGCACAGACAGCGGATTCTCATTAGGGTTGTTGACAGTTGACCGTTGACTTTTTGACTTTTTGCTCAACCCTAATGAGAATATGATATGTGATTAACTATTATATTAATTAAGTATTATGGTGATATGGTTGTTGACTTGTTGACTTTTGTTGACTTGTTGACTTGTTGACTTTTGTTGACTTGTTGACCGGTTGACTAGGCTTGACTAGTTGACCATCATGATAACCATGGTTATCATTTCATGCCAAAGACTTTTTCTTGCTTGCTCATTTGAGTAAAATGAGTGCATGACATGATAAGGTTATGGTTGCTTCTAACCATCACATAAGACTTTTTTTGATATGATGAGTTATGATCACTTTGGATTATGAGAGGGTGAAAGACAAAAGAGTTGCTCATTCTTTCTTGCTCATTCTCTCTCTTGTTCTTGAGCTCTCCTCTTGCTCTCACCCTCAACCTCTTGCTCCCTCTCTTGATCTATGGTTCTCTTGTCTCATGAGTTGAGAATCAAGAACCATAGATAAAATCCCATTCTATATCATCTCTACTCATTCTAGTTCACTAGGTTTAGCAAACCAAGTGAACTAGTTTCTTCAAAGAACGAAGAAGGAGCTAAAGGTTGGAGCTTTCAAGTGGATCTATCTTCGGCGTACGGAGACAACGAGAAGGAGCCATCGAACCACCATCGGAGCTTGAAGAGAAGGAGTTCAAGTTTAGGTATAACCATCTTCATCCGAGTAGCTAAATATCTTTAGCTTAGTATGCTAGTTTTAGTTTAGGTAAAGATCCCGACCTAGCTTAGTCCATGTTGCCTCTTGCGTTAAAATTTTGATTTTATACCGTTTCCGCCTCCCCGTAAGAACCGGGGGTCGCAACGTGGACTTACAGTGGTATCAGAGACTAACTAAACTTAAACTAGCTTGGTAGTGAAGTGTAACGAAGTTCGGAACCGAAAAAAATCCAAAAACCTAACTTTTGCAAAACCTGAGTTTCTGTTGAAATTTTTTTGGCTCAAAATGAAAAACTTTACACTTGTAAATTCGGCTCAGGGTTTTGTGTGAACACCCAAGAAAAACGATACAGTAATTCGTCCAAACCGCCGCCCTTCCGCCGCGCGAGCTAGGCATCCGCCGCGGAACCGCCGCGTTTTGTCGTCTTCTGTGCATCGTTTTTCGTGCAGTGTGTGTATGTGTTGGTTTTGGGATTTTTGAAATATATTATATGTGCCCAGATTTTCCAGAAAAGAAATTTCCTTTTGGGGTCCTATAATTCCGTATTTTTCCGAACTTCACTGCACTTTGACTATGATGGTTATATCTGTGATGTTTGCATGTATTGAACGTCGGCTAATCGCTATAAGTCGATTGGTCGGGGTTATACATGATCTGTAATGTGCTGGAATGTGTATATAAATATGTTGGATTGTCGCGGGTGAATAGCCGGGGGTTGTGAGACGAGAGTTTTCTTTTCTTGCAATTCATGTAAATTTGTAAATTGATGTAATAATTATTTGTATGGCCGCACAACCGGGTCGGGGTTGTAGCCGTCATTGTATAATTTCTTTTTACTGTTTTTGCTCCTAGGATAGACCCATGGAGGGGTGCACAAACTACCGGGTATGCCGAAGTGTCGAGTGGCCTACTCATGGAGATGAGGGAGGTTGCTACGCTTCGGGTACTTGGCGGGTAGTTTGCCGCACCCGTAGGGGTCTTGGGTAGGGTTTTGGCTATTCACCGCGACCGTGTAATCTGTTTTTGTTACAGGCTCGTACAAATTACAGATTCCTAGTATATCCAATGTATTTATCTGTGATCTGAAATGTTTATCATTGCAGTATATCTATATATGATATTATTTAGGCGTTGCTTATGTTTTTCAGACGCGCTAGCCCAGCCCCCGCTCTGTCGTTAGTTAAGTAACCTAACGGGTAATGATGGGGCCCCGTGGCGAATGCGAATGGCATAAGCGTACGTCATATTTTGGTTGTTTTCTGCAATGGTAGGTTTAAATGATGGGACGCATTAAAAGAACTAATGCAAGAATATCACGCATTAAAAGAACTAATGCAAGATAATAAACCAAGTTAAAGTCGTTGGAACACTTTCGAAAAACCACTCGGTTCTTTTCAAAACAAACTTTTAAAATACGGAGTTTGAGCCACTCCATTTAAAAGCTATCTCGTTCCATCGACCAAATCAAGTTCACTACGTTCACGGTTTTGCCAAAACCATCCGTAGCCCTCCATCATTTCAGTTAAATATTCGGTAGTATTCAAGCTATGTATTTTGACCTCACGCCAAGGCATAGTGATTGGTAGCTGCCGGATATTTATCTGTTGCATAGATAGAATGCGTTGGTTTGAGACAGTCGTACTGCCATTTTGGCCTACGTCAAGGGTATGTACGGGTGGATTCAAATTAACCTGGATAATGATAGGACAAACTTGACATGTGACTTATGACATTTTGACCTCACGCCAAGGTCATAAGAGCATGGGGCAAAAATCCACATCGGGAGTTTCATAAGTACTGAAACTTGCTAGATTTGCATACCATTTGGAGTGTGATGATTCTGGTAGGATTCCTTCAGTTTCGTCACGCGATGATATTTGGATCCCGATCCTACTGTGAGTATATGCTACTCCTCGGGAAATTTCTCACTTAACGATCAATGCTATAAACCTAGTAGGTGCCTAGAAAGGTGTTAGCGGGGCTACGCCCCCAGGGAAAAGAGGTTCTTTAATTAAGGAACTTCGCGAAAGCGTTGGAAAACCTCCCTCGAAGTACCGACACCGGCCTGGCTGAACGGTTAAGCAAGTATTGTACGGTGGGATTGATCCTGACTAATTCTTCCTTTATGGTTTGAGGAGGGATTCGAGAAACAGTGGGAGCCATCCTGTTTAGACAAACTAAAAACCACTCTAAACTTGCAAGAGCATCATGCTGAGTGTTTCTTCTTCTCTCTCCTAATTGCAGCGACCAATCAACATGACTGGACTTAAGTTACTCCTAGATAAAAACAAACTGACAGGGCCAAACTACAAAGATTGGCTCAGGAATGTCAAGATAGCAATCATTTATGACAAGCTGGGGTATCTTCTTACCACCAAAGCTCCCCCTGTCCCTGGTCTAACTTCCAGTGTCGCGGATAAGGAAATCCGCAAGACTTGGGAGATTGATAGCGCGAAGGCCAAATGCCTCCTGCTTGCCTCGATGGACAACGAACATCAGAGGAGGCATGAGAATATGGACATGGAGTCCATATTGCTCCATACAAAAGAACTGTATGGAGAGCAATCACGTATCGCAAGATACGAAGCGTCGAAAAAGTTATTCTCGACAAGAATGGCCGTCGGATCATCAGTAGCCGAGCACGTGCTAAAGATGATCGGCTTCATTGAGGAGCTCGCTGACCTAGGGATCACATTGGAGAGTGAGCTATATACGGATATAGTTCTCCAGTCCCTTCCTTCCACTTACGCCCAGTTTATACTGAACTTCAACCTACAGGAAAAAGAGGTTGAACTTTCAGAGCTCCTCAACATGCTGAGGAGCGCAGAGGGCACCCTACAGAAAGGTAGGGAAACATCCACTTTGTTTGTAGGAGGATCATCTTCTTCTAGGTCCAAGGCGAAAGCCAAGGGAAAGAAGAAGAAGGCCCCCGCCAAACCAAGGGGCGGTGTTAGTAAAGTGGATACGAAGGGAAAAGGTAAAGCAACAAAGATAGCGGGGAAGCTTGTGGATAAGGAAGAATGCTTCTATTGTCATAAGAAAGGACACTGGAAGAATGATTGCAGGGCCTGGAAGGCCAGAACACAGGAATTGAAGCAGGTTGCAGCTTCAGCTTCAGGTGTGTATGTTATTGAAAACTGTCTTTCAATAAACTCTACTTCCTGGGTATTGGATACCGGATCAGGATCTCATATCTGTAATTCTTTGCAGGCGTTGAGAAACCGTAGTGTTTTGAAAGCAGGTGACATGACCCTCAGAGTTGCAAACGGAGCTAGCATGGATGCTAAAGCCGTGGGGGACTATCACCTGGGAATGTCAGATGGACATGTTTTGGTTTTGCGTAATTGCTTTTTTGTACCCAACGCAACTTGTAATATCATTTCTGTATCTTTAGTTTCTAAAGAAGGTTATGAATTTGCGTTTGTAAGTAATGTTGTAAACATTCACCTTAATCAAGTTTTGATTGGGTCAGGTACATTGAGTAATGGTATATACGTGTTAAACCAACCGCAGATTTTTAATGTCCAGAATACACACAAAAGAAAGTCTCCAGAAATAAATCAGACTTTTTTATGGCATTGTAGATTGGGTCACATCAATGAAAGAAGGTTGACTAAGTTACATACAGAAGGGTATTTGAATGCGTTCGAATATCAGTCGTATGCCACTTGTCAATCCTGTCTCAAAGGAAAGATGACAAAGACTCCGTTTACTGGACATGGAGAAAGAGCGAGCGAGCTCTTGGGACTCGTACACAGTGACGTGTGCGGTCCAATGTCTACACATGCCCGAAGCGGACATTCTTACTTCATTACTTTTACGGATGACTTCTCAAGGTACGGTTATGTCTTCTTAATGAAACATAAGTCCGAAGCCTTTGGAAAATTCCAGGAGTATAAGAATGAAGTAGAGAAACAGACCGGCAAAAGTATTAAGATTCTAAGATCGGATCGAGGTGGAGAATACTTAAGTGCCGAGTTCCTGGACTATTTAAAAGAGAACGGAATTCTCTCTCAGCTTACTCCTCCATACACCCCGCAACATAACGGTGTATCGGAGAGACGGAACCGCACCCTATTGGATATGGTGCGGTCCATGATGAGTAACGCTGAGTTACCGCGATCATTCTGGGGATATGCGCTAGAATCAGCAGCATACCTTTTGAACCGAGTTCCGACTAAGACTGTGCCTACCACCCCATATGAAATGTGGAGTGGGAAGAAACCCTATCTTCAATATCTGAAGATCTGGGGATGTCCAGCTTTTGTCAAAAAGCAGCATGCGGACAAACTCGAGGCACGCTCAGTACTGTGCAAGTTTGTGGGATACCCAAAGAACACCAGGGGGTATCTTTTCTACTACGCAGAGGAACAAAAAGTCCTTATTTCTCGTAATGCCCACTTTCTAGAACACCAGTTCTTGGAAAAGGAAAATAGTGGGAGCGCAGTAGAACTGGAAGAAATTCCAGAACCACGGACTATTACTGAAAGTTTAGTGGAACCAGAGGGTTCGGAAGAACAGGACATTCCTACGCCGCTCCGCAGGAGTAGTAGGCAGTCTCATCCGCCCGAGAGATTCTGCGGTTTTCTCATAGACGGGGATAGAGAGGATTGCATCATAGATTATGATGAGCCTACTAGCATCCAGCAGGCCGTTCAGAGCGTTGACTCAGTTAAATGGCTGGATGCAATGCGGACCGAAATGGAGTCCATGTACACCAACAAGGTATGGACGTTGGACATTGCTCCAGACGGGGTAAAACCCGTAGGATGCAAGTGGATCTTCAAAAGGAAGATTGGTGTAGATGGACAGGTTGAGACCTATAAAGCTAGGCTGGTAGCAAAGGGTTTTCGTCAAAGACCTGGCTTGGACTACGACGAAACCTTTTCTCCAGTAGCCATGCTGAAATCCATTCGGATCCTTCTTGCCATTGCTGCCTTCCACGATTATGAGATCTGGCAAATGGACGTAAAGACAGCTTTTCTAAATGGAAATTTAGAGGAGTGTGTCTATATGGACCAGCCAGAGGGTTTCATTCAGAGTGGGAGCAGCGGAAAGGTGTGCAAGTTGCTTAAGTCCATCTATGGACTAAAGTAGGCATCGCGGAGTTGGAACATCTGCTTTGATGAGACGGTCAAAGAATTTGGCTTTATCAAAAATCCAGATGAACCATGCATCTATAGTAGATTTGTAGCGAGAACTGTAGTATTTCTCGTTTTATACGTGGATGACATTCTCTTAATAGGAAATGACATTCCTATGCTACAATTTGTCAAGGGGTTCTTGTCACACAGGTTCTCCATGAAAGACCTGGGTGATGCCTCGTACATTCTGGGTATCCGGATCTACCGTGACAGATCCAAGAGGATATTAGGACTTTCACAGTCCAGGTACATCGACATCATACTGAAGAGATTCAGTATGGAAGATTCCAAGCGCGGTAACCTACCGGCTTGTCACGGGATCACCCTCTCTAAAGAGATGTCTCCCAAGACTGATTTGGAGAGGGATCGCATGTCTATTATACCCTACGCTTCTGCGGTAGGCACTATAATGTATGCGATGTTGTGTACCAGACCAGATGTAGCTTATGCACTGAGTGTGGTAAGTCGGTATCAGTCAAACCCTGGGGAGAAACACTGGATAGCGGTAAAGAACATTCTCAAGTACCTGAGAAGGACTAATGAGATGTTCTTGGTGTATGGCGGAAAAGACCTCCAGATCGAGGCCTTTGCTGACTCCAGCTTCCAGAGTGACAAGGATGATTCCAAGTCCATGTCGGGTTTTGTCTTTACCCTCAATGGAGGGGCGGTGTGTTGGAAGAGTTCCAAACAGGAAACCGTTGCAGACTCGACGATGGAAGCGGAATACATCGCTGCATCTGATGCCGCAAAAGAAGCTGTCTGGATGAGGAAGTTCTTGAAAGAACTTCAGGTGGTTCCGTCCATTGTTGATCCAATACCTCTGTATTGCGACAACAACGGGGCTATAGCTTTAGCGAAGGAACCCAGGTCCCATCAGAGATCCAGGCACATCTTGAGGCGGTATCACCTGATCAGGGAGATCGTGGATCGCCAGGAGATCGAGGTTCGGAGAGTCGCTTCAGAAGACAACACTGCAGATCCATTCACCAAGGCCTTGCCCCAGACTCAGTTCGAGCGGCTGATCGAGATGATAGGTCTTCGATACGCCAGTACATGGCCTTAGTGCAAGTGGGAGATTGTTAGTGTATATGCCCTAGAGGCCATTACTGTATCATACTAGTTTGTATATTACTTAATGGATGCTTGGGATATTCACCTTGTATATACAATCTTGCTCAAAATAGTAGTATGCTACTTGGTTTGTTTCTACTTCAATGTGTACATGTGTTTATTTTGTATATCGCCTATACACATTAGTAGAGCCCTTAGGATCTTTTCTTGATTACCAGCGATGTGATGGCCGTCACACTAGTGGGGCTGGGTAATCTATAAGCACATCCTTATGCAGGTCCCTGGTCGCAGGACTATCGAGACAGGGCATCGATACTCCGGAGTAGACCAGCGCATGCGCTTCTCATCCCAGTGTGGGAGACGGTCTGTCCCACAGCCGTCAGTACGTCGTACTTGAGATAGTATGCGGGTGCTCGTTAGGTTACGGGTACACTGGACAGGACTCGTCGGGAACTGACTAGTTGGTATTATACCTATCGTCAGTTTTCAGTTCCCAGGTGACATGAGTACAGCTTAGTCCGCTGACTTGACACTGTCACTTCGCCTCGGGTGTGTTCCCACTGTACTTTGATCACTACCCTACCACGGCTCAAAGGAGTCGTGCAAACAGGTGGTGGTTGGGTGCAGTCCCGAAGCACTTGGAGGCAGTGACGGTTAGACAGGATTCGTCTCTCCCGGTATTGGGGGTTGACATCGCGCTGTGTCTAGGAGAGCCATTACACGAGTAGTCCCTGGCCAGGGCAAACGAGATATACTGGTAGGTTTCCAGTGTTATCTCAGGGTGTTTTGGGCTTCGCTCCGGCACGACTTGTACCGCTATTGGGGGACTGACGTTTACCGCCCCCTAGGCCCGCCATGCGATGTATCAGACGAACAGACCGGACTGTACGGAGAATGTCACACTCAGGCTCAGTAGGAGTTCAGATGGGTTTCGCCTCGTCAGTCTTCTTGTCGGCATTACCTGGGGACCGTTACGCACAGCTAGTGCCGCTTGCGGTCTGTGGTTAAACCCACTGCCAGCGTAGTGTCGAGTCTTTAGAGTCCCACACAGAAAGCTTTTCGCCTTTAGGCAAAAGAGTAGAGGTCGCATGGTATTGCGACAGGTCGCATGGTTTTGCGACAGGGTTCGGTCACATCCGTGCACTTGTGCACGTACAGTGTCCGGACAGTTTACACTAGCGGGCTTTGGTTTAAGCCAGATCCTAGTGTGCCTTATGGGATTGGATTTATCCAGTTTGCATTCGTGTTCCTCGGAACGCGGATGCGGGTGTGTATGCACAGTTGACAGGGAGGCACAGACAGCGGATTCTCATTAGGGTTGTTGACAGTTGACCGTTGACTTTTTGACTTTTTGCTCAACCCTAATGAGAATATGATATGTGATTAACTATTATATTAATTAAGTATTATGGTGATATGGTTGTTGACTTGTTGACTTTTGTTGACTTGTTGACTTTGTTGACTTGTTGACTTTTGTTGACTTGTTGACCGGTTGACTAGGCTTGACTAGTTGACCATCATGATAACCATGGTTATCATTTCATGCCAAAGACTTTTTCTTGCTTGCTCATTTGAGTAAAATGAGTGCATGACATGATAAGGTTATGGTTGCTTCTAACCATCACATAAGACTTTTTTTGATATGATGAGTTATGATCACTTTGGATTATGAGAGGGTGAAAGACAAAAGAGTTGCTCATTCTTTCTTGCTCATTCTCTCTCTTGTTCTTGAGCTCTCCTCTTGCTCTCACCCTCAACCTCTTGCTCCCTCTCTTGATCTATGGTTCTCTTGTCTCATGAGTTGAGAATCAAGAACCATAGATAAAATCCCATTCTATATCATCTCTACTCATTCTAGTTCACTAGGTTTAGCAAACCAAGTGAACTAGTTTCTTCAAAGAACGAAGAAGGAGCTAAAGGTTGGAGCTTTCAAGTGGATATATCTTCGGCGTACGGAGACAACGAGAAGGAGCCATCGAACCACCATCGGAGCTTGAAGAGAAGGAGTTCAAGTTTAGGTATAACCATCTTCATCCGAGTAGCTAAATATCTTTAGCTTAGTATGCTAGTTTTAGTTTAGGTAAAGATCCCGACCTAGCTTAGTCCATGTTGCCTCTTGCGTTAAAATTTTGATTTTATACCGTTTCCGCCTCCCCGTAAGAACCGGGGATCGCAACGTGGACTTACATATATATATATATATATACCTGTATATATATTAGTCGGTGATCCCGCCTCAATAATATCATATCCGATACCATATCTATAATCAGACATCCCAAGTCAAAAGTGCGGATCAATCATCAAAATATAGCTCATACGTAAATCCGTCGTACGGCATCCCCAAATCTGGGTACGGGTCAATATCATATTCATCACACTATTCCTCTGGTATTCTCTTTATCTAAGATCATAGTCTAGGGTACTGACCTATGTCTAGTACAATACTAATATCCTCAATATACTCATGATCTGACTACTGATCGACAATCTCGTACAAACCGATATCGTCAGCACACATCATCATCAAAGGGTATACATCGCCCGATACGGCCTAATATCAATATCCTATCATATCATGCCTCATATCACGATCACATGTCGACCATTTTATTCATAACACTATTCACCTGTATCGCCGTCCCAAGATCCGCTATAGCACCAGGACGTACCTCAAGTACGAATCCTGCCATATCACCGATATCACAACCACAAAACAAATCTCATCGACTCAGCTCAATCCCAAGTATCATCCTCAAATCCGTATGTGAACACATAGTCCCATACCCATGTGAACACATAACTATAAAGAATCCCATGAGCACATATAAATAGGAATGTATGCAAGTATGTATGTGTGTATGTGTAGTGCAACACTACCCTAGGGTTCGCAACACTAAAATTATCCAACACACCAATATCCATCCTAAACATCGTTATTAATCCTAAATAACATATATTAATTGTTGGTGTGTATACGCATCCGTATACACCACCACGGACTGCGGGGGTGCTATACGCCATCCACCCGACTTCTCCCCGTAGATATAAATCTACTCACCTGGTCCTCGCTAGCCGGTGCCGACGTCGCCACGCGCTTGCTTGTCGTCTCGAAGTCCACATGGGGTACCTACATATCATAACGCACCGTGTCGTATTAAAATCCGACTCATGACCCAAAAACGACACGTGAATCCCATATAGGTCAAAACATATGGTTGCTTTCACAAATCAACCCAAAAACCCTCGATGTCGGCTTACAAACGCCAAACCATCGAGAAAAACTCAAACGTATCAGTCGTGGTTTCACAACACTTAATTATATATATAAAATAGGGTTAAAATCACCAAAACATCAAATTCGCTTTAAAGCTATTTTTCCGAAAACTTAATAAGCAAAATTAACCGCTTTAATGCAACATCTTGATGTTTAAACGAATCTAGCGGCCACAATATTCACTAAATATCATAACAAATTCATATAAATCATTCCTATAATTTATTCTCACCAATTTCCATATATTCCAAAATTCTAGTTTACAATATACCCAAATTTAACAATTTTATAGCAAAAATGCACAAACAGCAATTTAGCTTGGATTTTCATGAACTAAAGTATTAAACTATATTTTATAATGTTAATGAAGTCATGAAAAACCTAATCACATTTTTAAACCTAATATTTAAACAATTTTTAAAAACCTAGTTAGCAATTTAGCAAAATTATCACCATTTTAATTTAACAAATTAGCAAGTAGTAACCAACTTAGATTTTGCATACAATTACATGTTAATCTCCTCATTACAACCATAAACTAATGATAAAAACCCTAATTAAATTCAAACCCTAGTCTTGAATTTCCTAAATTTGCAATAAAACCCAATTAAACATTAAATTTGTTAACATTGAAGCAATTAAACAACAATATATGAATAAGGTTAGAATTATACCCAAATAAATTTGAAGATCCCACAAGCACACTTAGCCTCCCAAATTGAAATCTAAATCCCTAGATCTATGCTATGGTAGCCAAGGGAAAATGGGTAGGAGGTGGATTTTGATTTGGATTTTTGCTTGATTTTTTGTGGATTTTTCAAGCATTTTTTATGAACTTTTTTAAAGAGAAGGAGATGAAGAATGAAGGGGCTGTTGTGGGTTCAAATTTTTGCCAGAATTGGTGGGGTTTGGGTGAGGGAGGAGAGAGAGTGAGGTGGGGAAAGTCCACTCTAGTCAAAGTCCACTCTAATTCTATCATTTTCTACTCTTTTCTTTTTCTTTTCTTTTGAAAAAAGAAGTGATTGGAGAGAGGGAGAGGGGGAGGGCTATCATGGTGGGGCCGGCCACATGGGGAGAGGGTGAGGTGTGGGTGTGTGGGTTAGGAAAAAGATAAATGCTAAACCCCAATTCCCATTAACACTAATTTCACCGAAAAAGCCTTTTTCTTCGATATTTTCTAAACTGTTTTGGCAAACGATTTCATTTCAAAAACCACATGATAAAATTTTATTTAATGTTTTATGATGCACAAAATTTGTTTCAACTCATTCCAATTTGTAATTTTTCCTAATTAAATGTATTAGTGACGGCTTAAAATAATATTAAAATAATTAATTTCGGAAAAATTTTCAGAAAATTTGAAATTTCACCAGTGGCTCAATAAACACCAAATACTAGCAATTACATAGCTAGAATATATATATTTAATTTTATAATAAAGATATTTGCATTTTGACTTTTTTTATAGAAAACCCCATTATTTTACCGTTTTTTCGAAATTTCACCGAAACGATTTTCAAAACGTTACAATCTTCCCCCCTTAAAGAAATTCAGTCCCCGAATTTAAATTAAAACTCCCCCCCAAATACTAAAATATTTCAGCCAAAACCATCAAATCGCCGGGGCTCCGAAATCATAAATACATAAACACATCATAGCGCAATGCATGCGCATGAGTAATGAGTAGATAACTCGAAATCAAAACTCCGTCAAGCATCCCGCAATCATCGGAGTCAAGGTGATGACACGAATGCCAAATCTCAAGCAAGACCGATATGCTATAAATCGGAACTATACATGCAAATATCAGGAGGAAATGCATGCCAAATCCTTTAAGTTGCTGTGCAATGCACATAACACTGCACAGTGGCGGACGTCTATCATAAGAAAATAACTATATACATATATACCTTTGTTTGAAATGTACGTTCCGCCGTTTTGGGAAACAATTTAGAAGGGCTTTCCTTGTTTTAAACGTTTCGCGTCATATCAGACACGTAGGTAAATACTGAGACTATAGCTCGCTTTTTGGAATTCCCTTCAATAGCTATCAATGCATGCAAAATACATTCAGGTACTGTCCTCTGGCTAGTCCTGCTTAGTACGAAAACACATCACAATTATCATAAAAAAACGTACTGCTCTATAAGAAATCAATCCCAAAATACGCGTATGAATACTACGTGCGTCTGGTGCGCACGACAATCAAAATCCATATACGTGCCATACAAGTGCATAGAAACAAGATCTAAGTGCATCGGGTGTGCACAAAGCATCTGTCGTAGGCAACGTGTGTGCCTGACAGCAAAATCAGGTGCATCTGACATGCACGAAGAATCTCGATTTAGTGTATCTGGTGTGCACCAAAATCACACCTCAAAACATGCGCCCAACATGCGCGAAAATCCAAATCGGGTGCATCCATCGTGCACGAAATCATGAAATCCAATATCAAGCGCCGAATATGCGCGAAATCAAATCAGGTGCACAAGGTGCACAAAACAAATATCGAGTATCACAATCGAAATCAATAATGGCGGAATAGTACCGCTCAAGTGCATCCTCTAAGAATCTCGGGCCAACTGTCGCGGTCACTAGTGGGACGTCTCGTCGATGATCATGAACTTTGGCCTGCTGGTGTGCGTAACAATGACCACTCCTGGGTCAAGGTCTTCAATGTGAATTACCAATCTCTCGGTCCATCGGCTCATCGGCCTTGTCAGGTGTGCTAACGGGGATGATCCCGTTCTGGCACTTCTCTGGTCATCTCTCGGTCAATCATCGCGACCACTCGTAAGACAGCATATCACTGGCGTCGGCCTCTGGCTCTCTGAATGTACGTGACACATCTGATCCTGGGTGCAAGTATCATTGCAGCAGTGTTCTGGAAGGAATCCTGCTCACGGTCTCTTCCATGTCTCGTCTCTGCCAACTGTCCGGAAGTCATCGTCCTTTCCTATATCTGCATCTTGCTCTGGAACGACTGCATACTCATCGCGACTCCTTCTGGAAGGTAAATCCAAGTACCATGCCTCGGCATGCGCATCGCATCTCTGATGTCAGCGGAGTGGAATGTCTTCTCATCTAGATCCGGTACGAACCTCTTACTTCACTTTTCTCTAATGTCGTCAGCTTTGAACTCGTCTCATCGCGGCTGCATTGACTGAGCTCCAATGGCTATCTTCGTATCGGGAGTCTCCCAAGAAATGCATCTCACCACCTAGCATCCGAATTAAGTCGAGCCATCCGATCGAGTCGTCAAAACCTCATAATCCCCCAAGAGCTCAACATCTTGGGCACAGTTTAATAGTATCGAGTACATACCACAGCATCGGTGGTCCAGCCATAGAAGGGCAAACCCAAGCCTCACTAATGGCGCCGCGGAACTGCCGCAAACCCTAAGGTTCAAAGGCTTTCATACGGTCATTAAGTCGAGTTAGGGTTTCATTCATCTAGAGGGTCCATAGAATTGCCTGCATGTCTTTCCGAATACTTTAAACTTAGAATAATAGGTTGCTGACCTTCGATCGTCTCTGTCGACTCTCAACGTCTCCGCGTGAAGTCGTCTCTAGCTGGAATCAATTTATCTGATGATCTCGCATCGGGGTAAGTGAACAAACCACATGTCCTAGTCATTCATCCTCGGTGACTAGCGACCTTCTATCATCTCTTCATACTACTCGTACTGCAATAGCTCCAACATCTGGGGCGATATCTCATCGTTCGCAGCAATAACTGGCTCGCTCGTCTGCACGCAGAACAGTACCTCGATCATCATGAATAAGCAATACGCCAATGGTCATCAAAATCTGGTTGGCCTCTATCATTGGCTCGATCCTCTGGTACTGATCGGCACGTCCGAGAAATCTCGTAAAGGAGATCTGCCAAACGCTCATGGCGCGAAAACATCATAAAAAGACACATCTCCGCAATCGTGTGTCGCCGGAATTTCGCCCTGGTCAGTCCTCGTTCGTGACGAGCTCGTGCTGACCGCAACTGTAGCTGTAGCTCTCCCTGCCCGCAATCGTGGCAGCAAAACCATAACTGGTACTGATGAGGCTAGATCGGAATGAATATAATACTGAGCAAAGAAATGTACATCCTGTTAGTTATATGTATGCCCTAGAGGCCATTACTGTACATAGGATGTATATTGTAGTGGATGCTGGGACATATATAGGGAGGACTTTCTTGCTCGACATGATAGTATGCTATCTGGTTACTCTTTACCTTAACGTGTATGCTGATTGTCTCTCTGTTACATGTTGGTAAAGCCCTTAGGATATGTACTTGACTACCTGGACTGTGATGCGGATCATACTAGTGGGGACATGGTAGTCTATAAGTACATCCTTCAAAGTCCCTAGTCGAGGGTGTATCGAGACGGGGCATCGATACACCAGAGTAGACTAGCGTATACCTTCTCGACCCATACAGATGGGCGATGGATGATCCCATATCCATTGGTGTTTGACATCGGAGATGATATACGGGTGCTCAGTAGAGACTGGGTACACTGGACGGACTCGCCGAGAACTCCCAGATGGTATTATACCTCACGTCAGATGGCAGTTCTCTGGTGACACTGGTACAGAGTAGTCTGTTGACCCAAGATCGTCATAGAGTCTTGTGTGGTTCCCACTGTGCTTTGATTTCCATCTTACCACGTCCAAGAGGGCGTGCAAAACGGTGGTTTTTGGGTACAGTCCCGAGTCACATGGAGGCAATGAGCGATAGGAGGGGATTCGTCTCTCCCGGTATATGGGGGTTGATGTTGCGCTGTGTTCGATTGGCTATAACAGGAAATCCCTGGCCAGGGTTGCTGAGATTTACTGGTAAGTGTTACCAGTAGTTTCTCAAACAGTTATAGACCTCATATCGACACGACTTATTGAGCTATTGGGGTCTGACGTTTACCACCCCTAGGCGAGATATGCGACATATCAGACGATCAGACCGGACTGTACGGTAGTGTTACTGGTCGGATTCACTGAAGTGTGAGCGGGCTTGCTCGTCGATCTTCAGATCGCTCAATACCCGGGTGGCCGTTACGTTTAGCAGACCGCTTGCGGCTTGTGGATGTTTGATATGATCATCATCCGCTGCCGGCGTATTGACGAGTCTTTAGAGTCCTACACAGAGGTTTCCTGGGTCAAGCGAAACGAAATAGGAGCGCATATGAGATATGTGCGGGACCGAGAATAATGCGTGTATGTGATACCGTATTCTATTCTCGCGATAAATATATCGAAAGGTTGTATGCGATATAACCTAGTTATCGATTCAAGCGTTGATTCGATAAGCCGATATATTAGATACCAGTCGGTTATGTGCGCATGACCGGATCATTGAATCAAATGTTGATTTAATGATTTAATGCATATTTATATATTTGATATATTGCTTTGCATCAACTAGTATCGGTTTACTTAAGATGGATTTTCTCGCTCGGGTGTGCACATTACATATGCGATATGATTTTGTGCACTTGATTGTATCATGTTTGATGATACAAGTTTACTTGGTTAAGTGCAAAGAATAAACCATGGTTAAAAGAATGGTTATGGTTTTATTTTCCATTACTTATTTATTCATTTATTTATTTGTTTATTCACTTTGGAAAATAAAAAGAAAAGAGAAAAGAATGGTTGCTAGATTTGGACTTTAGTTGAAGCTTCATGAAGCTTTGTTCAAGTCAACCATCCTTATCTCATCCTTAACCCTAACCATTCCCACTAACAATGATTCATTCTCTACACTTAACTCTAGTTAGAATTATGATAAGAATTTCATTTTCTTTTCATTTTCTTTTAACTTATCATAATATCTTTCTTCTTCTTCTTCATGCTTCAAGTGAAGAAGCTTGAAGTCCATCAATGGTGATTGTTGGAAATGAGTGAGAAATCCAATTCTAAAGTCTACCCACTTCCTATTTCTTCATCCTCTACCTCTTGCCAAGTAGTAGAGTGTGTTTCCTTCACAAGTTTCATGACTTGGTGAAGGTGGAGCTTGATTCATCGATGCTTCGACGTAGATCATCTTCGGCATGGACATCGACGACCTAGCTTGCCCATTCTCCGACGAAGCCGATCCTAGAGCCCAGATTCGATTTGGACAGCGGAGAGGACCTCGTTGCGGAGCTATGGAGGTGGAGCACCGGATCTACAAAGGTTGTATTTCCGTATTTTATATAGTTAACTGTTAACTAGTTCTTGTTCGCCTAGAAATCTAGTATACGATCCGTTGTTTAGGGTTTGTAGGCACCATTATTTTTGAAATTGTCATGGTTGATGGCTTGGGAGACCTCACTAGCGTGCCTAGGAACCCTGCAGTGGTATTAGAGCCTAGCTAGAGCCTTAGGCGAAGTCCAGACGGAAATTGAAGTCCGAACGAACCCGAAACCCCGATTCAAACATGCTCTCTGTACAATTTTTAAAATCTGGTCTTTTTCTATATTAAAAATGTTCAGAAAAATCAGCAGGTTAATATATGATATACTGTGAAATTCGTACCCGAAATTCCTTAATCTTGCCGCGCTTCCGCGGCACGAGCTAGCCTCGTGCGGCGGTTGCGCGGCGGTACGGAATGATTGTTTAGTAATTTCTGCACAGTATCTCATAATTATTAGTGCTGGTATTCCTGGGTATTTTTAATATATTTTCCAGAGTTGAATTTTTCTGAGTTGATTTGGGGCTTCGGTATTTCGATCGGGGTATCAAATTTTGTCTGTGTGGCTTTCCGGATAAATTTTAGAATATGTTAAAAAGTTCGACCGGATATAAATACCCACTTTTTCCCCTGTCGGGAAATTTCCAAGTGTTGGATTTTTCCGTAGTTTGACGACGTTCTAAGTAGTGCAAGTAACGCGATGGTCCCTCTAGAAGACACAAACCTTAACTCGATTATGTGACCGTCTTGAACTGCCCTTTGAACCTTCGGGTTTGGGGCAGTACGGCGTGCCACATGTGAGGCGTTGGCTTGACCCTTCTACGGCTGGATCGTTGGTACTGAGGCACGAACGGAATGTTGTTAGACTTGTTTCATGTGTTGATCTGTTTCGGGAAAACTTGGGTGTTCGATTGTTCGATCGGAAAGTTTAACATTTTCTGTTTATCTGGAATGGGATACAATAATTGGAATTCACAAATAAGTTATATGATAACTGAATGAATGTTATAAACACAGCAGTTTAGTCTCACTTGATCGGTTGCCACGGAATTTTGATGTGATCAAAAGTCCGTCGCAATCACGTAGCGTACGCGGATACTCGCCGGGTAAACTTAATAGACAGCTTCACTCCATAGCCCCGACCAAGTGACTGTAGGAGAACCCCGTCGCCGAAAGCATCCGTACGGGTGCTCGCGGTAGCGGTGTTCCGCCTTGGTGCACTTCGTCGACGGTATCGGGGGTGCGGCCGTCTACTGAAGTTTGCGACGAGTATTCGATCAGACTGTCGGGAATCTTGTTGAATTCCCCGACTAGATATTGAAAAGAGTTTTCGATAATGAGACTAAAATGCGGGGTTTATAATTGTTAGGCATGCGATGTCTAAGTAATTCATTTGGTCAGGCATGCGATGTCTGAGGAGATTGCGGATTCCAACTGTTGTAGTTTTACACTTTCTTTTCTGTGACCGTAAGTGTAATATGTGATATCGCCAGGTTTCGTTGCTATAAGTCAACGACAATTGGGATGCGCATATTTACTTACGTTGATGACATGTGATGTTATGTGTTGCTGGATATGTTATATTGGATCGTCGTGTTTGAATAGCCGGGGGTTTTTATGTGAGATGAGTGTTTTTCATTTTTATTCATGTAAAAACTTGTATGTAATATTCTTTTATTGGGGCGCTTCCAGGTTGCGGAAGTTGTCACCTGTTGTATATTATTTACTTTTCTGCACTAGGATAGACCCAAGGAGGGGAGCACAAGTAACCGGGTTCTGGAGTCCAGTGGGAGACCAACTCGAGGAGTCGAGTCCGGGTCTCCTAACTCCAGAATTGGTAGGGTTGCTTGCCGCTCTCGTAGGGGTCTAGGGGTGTGGGTTTGGCTATTCATCACGACCGTGGAATCCGTGTTTTATACTGGCTCGTATTGAAAACACGGACGTCCTAGTATATCCAATATTTCATATATTTCTTCTGCTGCGATATCTGTGATGAGATCATGTGATGTTTCTGTGATGGATATAGTATATAGTATATATGATATATTATATAGACGTTACTTATGTTTTACACCCGCGCTAGCCCTGCCCTGCTCTGTCGTTAGTTACCTAACCTAACGATGCACGAGGGGACATCGAGGCGAATGCGGATGGCATAAGTGTACGTCATATCTATCTGTGATGTTTAGGTACTTAAATGATGGGATTTCATTAATGTGATTAATGAAAATAAAAGAAACCTAAGATGTTGTAGAATCGAATTTCAAAATAAAACAGGTAGCTACAGTTCTTGCTTTGCACAGCGGTATATGTGATATATCCTGCACCTTATTCGATAAGGAAAGGACCGAGATCCCTTCACCGGGAGTGATTCCTTTAGCAACAACTGGCAGATGCTACACACTCGGTTTGTCTTTTGATTGCTTTTAAGAGTTCTGCTTTGCACAGCGATATATATGATATATCCCGCACCTCATTCGACGAGGAAAGGACCGACGATCCCTTCACCGGGAGTGACTCCTTTAGCAAAACTAGAAAAGCCTCAAAAACACTCCATTTCAAAATTCATTCGATCCTACAACGATATCAAGTTCATTACGCAATAGGTTTTCAGAAAAACCTGTCGTAGCCCTCCGTCATTTCAGATACGTACTAGTTAGTATTCGTGCTGCGGTTGTTTGGCCTCCGTCAAGGCGTAGTGTACGGTAGCTAACTAGTGCTTATCTGCTAGCATATGATGCGATTGGATTAGGGTATTCGTACGGCGTTGTTTGGCCTCCGTCAAGGGTCGTGCGGGTGGGTTTAATTCAATCAGGAAATGACGGGTTGAACTTGACTAGCGGACTATGGGTTGTTTGGCCTCCGTCAAGGTCATAGCGAGCTAGGGGCAAAATATTATCGGGAATTTCAAGTGTTGAAATTTGCAATGAGATTGCATACCTTCTATGAGATAGTTGGATCCCGATACCCGCTGCGAGTAAGTGTTACTCCTGGGAGAGTTTTATACATTACAATTAGCCGATCAAGTAGGTGTCTAGAAAGGTGTTAACGAGGTTACGCCTCTGGGAAAACGAGGTTTACATTAATTAGGTTCGTGCGAAAGCACGGGGGACCTCCCTCAAAGTACCGACACTGGCCTGGCTGAAAGATTGGCGAACTTGTAGTGTGTAATTAATCCCGGCTAGTCTTTCCTTTTAGGGTTTGAAGGAAGATTTGATAAAAAGCAGTGGGAGCCATCCTGATTAGATAAAATAATAACCAATCTATTCTTGCAAGAGCGCACGCTGAGTGTTTTCTTCTCTCTCTCTCCTGGTAGCGACCATATCACGCCTTAATCAAGATAATAATACGGAATATTGACCGAACCCGCTTGTTATACTGAGCTGGGGAACGTTGGTCCCACTCCAACTTATAATTGTTATAAGACAGAGCAGGAAATTGGGGATTACCAGAATTCCCGTGCCGCCCAAACGAAGAGAGTGCATGCTGATGCATCATCTTCTGGTTTGTTCATTATACAGAACTGTTTCTCAGTATCCTTTACGTCCTGGGTATATGATACCGGATCAGGATCCCACATATGTAATCTGTTACATAGGGCTACAGAAAGGTAGAGAACTGAGAACGGGTGATAAGTTTCATGAGGCAGAAAACGGGGCAAGAGTTGCAGCCAAGTCTGTCGGTCACTGTCACCCTGTATTACCGATACATTGATTATGAACGAATGTTGTTAGATATCGAACCTGATATACAAAATCATATCTATCTCTTTATTAGTAAAGAAATGATAAAATTTTGTATTGTTGGATAATGTTTTGAACATTTCCTATATCAAAAGTTGATCGGTTCAGGCACGTTATCTAAAAGCATTAATGTTCTAAATCAAACTACAGTTCTTAGTATATGGAACACACACAAGAGGAAGAGTTCAGAAATGAACGAATCCTTCTTGAGGCATTGTAGACTAGGTCAGATCAATGCGACCCGACTAGCTAGAGTTACATAAAGATGCATATTTAAATCAGTTTGAATTTACATCTTGTGAAACTCGCCAGTCATGTCACAAAGATAAGATGACCATAGCTCCGTTTACTGAAACAGAGAAAGAGTTAGTTGTCACGACCCGCAGGGTACGGAACGTGACTGGCACTTAAGTTTACGAAACGTCTAAAGGCGTCCGTAAAATAAGTAAGCCAAAGCCCAGAAAACAAAACCAATTAAGCAAAAGAGTGAAGAAAACCCAAACATTTGAAAGCAAGCTTATCAAATAAGTCATATAAAACCCCTTTTAAAAACAATACTAATTTTTCCGAAAATTTCGGCAGAGTCTCCTTTGTAAATACTGGCCCCCAAAAATGGGTACAACAAAATATATACATGAATCCACAAAATAGGGCATCCCCAAGCGGGAGCTAGCTCTTCGCCATACGGCGGTCACAAATCCCACGCAATGTAAATGACAACAAGCATAATAAAGCATAAGGAAGCATGAAAAGTAGCATGTCGGCTCAAGTGAGCTCGACCCCAAATACAGTATAAAATCCACAAACCTCACAGTCTCATCTCTAGGTCAATATACAATAATCTGGTAGAACAGTAGATGGAGTACACTAGATATAAGAATATACAAGGTGGTACAAAAATAACATAACCCACCTATGAGCAAATCTCGAGCTCAGGCAAAAGAGGCAAAAGACAAGTGCGCCCGCCGCTACTGAACTGACGGAGCGGACCTGCAAAAGACTGTGGCACAACGGGGGTGAGTTGCCAACTCGTGAGTAATAAATAGCATCTACAAAGGCTATCGTATGCATGCACACAAGCATCCTAGCATCTAAAATACAGGTATGACTGGATGCACTAGCAGGTGTGTATATAACATCAGTGTACTAATATGCATGCAACATGAAAATCTGAGGTCTCAATAGGTATATATAAGAAATATTTTACCTCTTTTTGTTTTTGAAATTCTTTTAGAATGCTAGCATAATGTCAATGAATCGACGAAAATCGGTGTCCAGCAACGACACCCAAAAAGCTGTCTCAAATCTCATAAATGTATCTCAGGCCTCAGCCGTCCGGCTGACCCATCTCAAATATCAATATCTCATCATCTAGCGGCCACGGTCGGTATCCTCTGGATATCCGCCGTCCCAAACAGTCACCGGTAGGTAATCCATCCCCTGCCAGGCTCAACGTCATCACCACATTCCTCTTGCCCCGGGGTACCTTACCGGGCCCACCATGTACCCGTGCCGGTTCCTCCACTCCTCGACACGGATTTCCAAATCCACAGCAAACTCATGGTGGACGACACTTACATCACTAGAAAACCGCAATTTACACATTTTAAAAATATAATAAGTTTAGAAATTTTGCGGCTTTCCCCCGAAATCCAGCAATATCATAAAATCTCAAGAAATCCTCATAAGTGCATATATCTATGATAATGAATGCATATGATATCAATAATCAAGTTGCGATGTGTGATTAATGTATTAAGCATGAACAATTAATATGATGAAGTACATGCACATGAATAGCAATACTACGGTTTCATTTTTAAGGAATTAAAGGCAATAGTACCAGTTTAAGTATCAATTAGTAAAAGGTTTAAATTTAAATGTTATCTAGTGTGGTGGCATGGCAATTACCAGGGTGTGTGTGTAAATATGAATAGTGCTCGTGCTGCATATAAAAACCTGGTAATGGTGCATGTGTCCTACAATTGAGTTTGCGTATATGGGTATAACATATTGATCTAATTGCAGCAATTATCATGCCAATATTATTATTCTAATGTCACAAGTGGTTATCCAGTTTACTATTTTATTTTCAGTTTACTAAATCTATCGGGCGACTTGCGCCATCCAAACGATCGTCCCCCGTAGATATTAAATCTACTCACCGGGATCCCAGGCTAGTTGTGTCCAATCACCGCCTTTCCCTTTCGCGCCGCGTCTGACGTCTCCGCGACCGAACCTGGAATTTACATCAATACCAAACATAAGGTTACGTATCAAGAACGACGCAAAACCCCAACGAAACTACTAAAGTTCGCTAGCTAGGTACAACGTGCACAAAGTGCGCGGACACACGCGAAAATCGCAAAAACTGCTAAAAACGCCGATTTGGGTCACCCGGCAAAACTAAAACCCGACTACCCAAAAAACCGCACTCACGCATCCTAAAAGTCGTAGGACAAGCCATACAATCATCAAGATGCCACAATTAATTCATCACATAACTTTGATAAAAAAATCTAGTAAGCAGAAATTGCAATTTGATGCAAACATCGACAATATAGCGACAAAGTCAACACCACCCAACACCAACATTCCAAACTAACCAAAAAGTTAGCCAATACACAAATTCTAAACCATTAACTAAGCTTAAAAACCTAATTTACATAACAAAACCTTTTCTTGATTTTTGTATTTAGCAAACATAAACCAAACTATAAATGAAAACCTTAATTTAACACAATATTTTAGCCTAATAAGCAAATTAACCACTTAGATTAAGGTTAGCAAAACACTAGATAGCAAATTAGGTTTAATCAACACAAATTAGGTTTAATCAACTCACTAATCATGTTTCAAATACCATTTCCATACAAAAACCTTTTCTTGAAAATCCTAAAAAGCAAATTTCACACTTCTAAATTTAATCAAATTAGCATAATTGAAAACTATATCAACAAGGTAACCATATAGATTAGTCATTAACAACTAGATTAACTATAAAATAACTTAATTAACTATTATGGCTTTCAAACCCTAGTTAGAATTTTCAAACAAAATCTAAGAAATCTAGATTAATCTACACTAAATTAACACTAACCATATAACATAAGCACTTAAACAAAGGATTTAACAAGATAGGAATTATACCTCTTGATCAATGGATCAAGCAAGAAAGTTTGCTCCAAAAATGCCTCCTTTCCACATGATTTCAACCATATTAGGCTTGAGAAGAGGTAGCACAAGGATTTTGTGTTGAAAAAGAGAAGGATTTGTGGATTTATATGGATTTTTGTAGCAATTTTGATGAAATTTTGGAGGAAATGAAAAGAGGAAGGTGAAGGGGGAGGGCTGCTGGAATTTTCGACCAGAAGAGGGATGGGGGAGGGTGTGGTCAAGTGGGGAAGGTCATGGGTCAAGTCCACAAAGTCAAAGTATCATACTTTATCCATTTTAATTAAAATAAAACCATAAACCATCAAAACAACTCAAGAAAGCAACCAAAGAAAATGAGGCCAGAAATTTCTGGTCTCACACAAGGTGGGGCTGTCCTAGGGCTGAGGAAAAAGAGAGAGGGATTTTACAAAAGAAATTTTATGCAAAAAGGCCCCCTACAACTCAAAAATTGCAAGTTTTAGCCCAAAATTCAATAAATTCGTTTCAATTCATAAAAATTGGTTAAAAATCAAAATAAATTACTAAAAATTCATGTTATCACTAGATTATAATTATCATAATTTTAGAGATTAAAATTAGCCCGGAAAAATTAGTATTTATCGCTTATTTAATGTATTTTCTTACCGGCTTAAAATAATATTAAAAAATTGAAAAATAGGGAAAAATTTTTAAATGACCAAAATTTCATAATTAACTCATTAGTCACTAAAAACAAGTAATTACCTATCCATTTAAGGTATAATTAACCCTAAACTGCAAAATATCGAGAAAGACGGTTTTCGGAAAAATACCGAATTTTCACCGAATTCCAGGAAAACACCAAAACGACTTTTCAAGACGCTACATTAGTAAACTCTTGGGATGATACATGTTGATGTATGTAAGGTCCCCTGTCTACAAATACCAAGACTGGTTCTTTATACTTCATTACGTTCTCTGATAATCTCTCAAGATTCAGTCATATGTTCCTGCTGAAACATGAGTCCGAACCTTTTGAGATATTCACGGAATATAAGTTAGAAGTAGAGAACCAAAATACGGGTATAAGTATTTTGTCCTTTGATGTGATCAAGGAGGAGAATACTTGTGCACGGAAATCCTGGATTATTCTAAAGGAGAATGAGATTCTCTCTCGGCATTACTCCTCCGGATACACCATAGCACGATGGTATATCGGGGCGGAGCAGATACACTCTATTTGATATGGTGTGCTCTATGATGAGTACTACTGAGTTACCTATTTCCTCTTTTGGGTGTTATGCACTTGAGAAGCTGCATACCTATTGAATAGGATTCGAATCAAATCAGTTGCCTACCACTTCACATGTGATATAGAAAGGGAAGAGCCCATATCTTAAGTTAGTTAAGATTTGGGGTTGTCCGGCCTATGTCTAAAAGCAAAATCCGGACAAGCTCGAGGCAAGGTCTGTTATGTAGAACTGGAAATGTTCCAGCTATACAAACTGCAGAAGATGATTTGAAAGAACCAAAGGATTCAGTAGATACCAACGAACCTCAGCCTCTCCGCCGATCTAGTAGGGTTCCTCACCCACCTGAGAGATACTTCGGTTTCTCTATGACAGTGGGAGCGAGGATTGCATCATGAGATGATGACCCAACTAGTTTCGAGCTGGCCATCAGGAGTAAGACTCTGTAAGAATGGCTGGATGCTTAGCGATCTGAGATGGAATCCTTATACACCAACAAAGTATGGACTTTAGTTGCTATATCTGAAGGGTTAAATCCCCATCAGGAGCAAGTATATCTTGAGAAGATTACTTGGTGTACATGGAAAGGTTGAGACTTTCAAAGCTAGACTTGTTAAAGGTTTGCATCATTGACCAGATATGGATCATAATGTTAAAACCTTTTCAAGTAACTATGCTTAAGTCCATCCAGATCCTACTTGTCACGGCTACATACCATGACTGCGATATCTGGTGGTTGGGTGTCTTGACTGCTTTTCTAAATGATGTTTTAGAAGAGAGCGTCTATAAGTACACAGCCAGAGGGCTTCGTAGACAGTGGGAGCAGCGGAAACGTGTGCAAGATGCTTTATAGGATAAAGCAGGCATCGCGGAGTTGGAACGTCTGTTTTGATGAAGTAGTCAAAGAGTATGACATCATCAAAATGGTAGATGAACCTTGTATAAACAAAAAGGTAGTAGGGAGTATGGTGACGATCCTCGTAGAGTACGTGGATGACATACTCTTGATAAGAAAAGAGTTTCTTATGCTACGCTCGATCAATCTCCGCTTATCACAATGATTCTCCATATAGGATCAAAGTGATACCTCCTAAATCCTGGATTTTGGATCTATGAGATAGATTTAATTGGATGTTAGGATTCTCACTAGTTGTAGTGAGACGGTATCAACCGATCCTGGGAAGAATCACTGGAATTATTACAGGGTGATAAAGACGACTGAATGTCAGTCGCAGGCATTGCCTTTACCCTCAGTAAAGGGACGGTATGTTGGAAGAGTTCCAAGCTATATACCGTGGCATACTAGACGATAAAGGCAGGATACATCGCTACTTAAGATGCTACCAAAGAGGCTGTTTGGGTGTATATAGGTTCATGAGATGAACTATGTTCCTCCCATTGTGTGACAATGGAGTTGTGGCTTATGCCAAGGAACGCCGGTCCCATCAGTGATCCAGACTTATTCTAAGGCAGCATCGCCTGATCATGGAGATGGTTGATCTCCAGGGTGATCGAGGTTGGGAGAGTAGACTCAGAGGACAACACAGCGGATCCACTCACAAAGGCCTGTTCCCAGAGAGAGACTTTCATGGGATGGTTGAGTATGAGATACTGCAACCACTGCTACAGATGGCCCTAGTGCAAGTGGGAGATTGTTAGTTATATCTATGCCCTAGAGGCCATTACTGTACATAGGATGTATATTGTAGTGGATGCTGGGACATATATAGGGAGGACTTTCTTGCTCGACATGATAGTATGCTATCTGGTTACTCTTTACCTTAACGTGTATGCTGATTGTCTCTCTGTTACATGTTGGTAAAGCCCTTAGGATCTGTACTTGACTACCTGGACTGTGATGCGGATCATACTAGTGGGGACATGGTAGTCTATAAGTACATCCTTCAAAGTCCCTAGTCGAGGGTGTATCGAGACGGGGCATCGATACACCAGAGTAGACTAGCGTATACCTTCTCGACCCATACAGATGGGCGATGGATGATCCCATATCCATTGGTGTTTGACATCGGAGATGATATACGGGTGCTCAGTAGAGACTGGGTACACTGGACGGACTCGCCGAGAACTCCCAGATGGTATTATACCTCACGTCAGATGGCAGTTCTCTGGTGACACTGGTACAGAGTAGTCTATTAACCCAAGATCGTCATAGAGTCTTGTGTGGTTCCCACTGTGCTTTGATTTCCATCTTACCACGTCCAAGAGGGCGTGCAAAACAGTGGTTATTGGGTACAGTCCCGAGTCACATGGAGGCAATGAGCGATAGGAGGGGATTCGTCTCTCCCGGTATATGGGGGTTGATGTTGCGCTGTGTTCGATTGGCTATAACAGGAAATCCCTGGCCAGGGTTGCTGAGATTTACTGGTAAGTGTTACCAGTAGTTTCTCAAACAGTTATAGACCTCATATCGACACGACTTATTGAGCTATTGGGGTCTGACGTTTACCACCCCTAGGCGAGATATGCGACATATCAGACGATCAGACCGGACTGTACGGTAGTGTTACTGGTCGGATTCACTGAAGTGTGAGCGGGCTTGCTCGTCGATCTTCAGATCGCTCAATACCCGGGTGGCCGTTACGTTTAGCAGACCGCTTGCGGCTTGTGGATGTTTGATATGATCATCATCCGCTGCCGGCGTATTGACGAGTCTTTAGAGTCCTACACAGAGGTTTCCTGGGTCAAGCGAAACGAAATAGGAGCGCATATGAGATATGTGCGGGACCGAGAATAATGCGTGTATGTGATACCGTATTCTATTCTCGCGATAAATATATCGAAAGGTTGTATGCGATATAACCTAGTTATCGATTCAAGCGTTGATTCGATAAGCCGATATATTAGATACCAGTCGGTTATGTGCGCATGACCGGATCATTGAATCAAATGTTGATTTAATGATTTAATGCATATTTATATATTTGATATATTGCTTTGCATCAACTAGTATCGGTTTACTTAAGATGGATTTTCTCGCTCGGGTGTGCACATTACATATGCGATATGATTTTGTGCACTTGATTGTATCATGTTTGATGATACAAGTTTACTTGGTTAAGTGCAAAGAATAAACCATGGTTAAAAGAATGGTTAGGGTTTTATTTTCCATTACTTATTTATTCATTTATTTATTTGTTTATTCACTTTGGAAAATAAAAAGAAAAGAGAAAAGAATGGTTGCTAGATTTGGACTTTAGTTGAAGCTTCATGAAGCTTTGTTCAAGTCAACCATCCTTATCTCATCCTTAACCCTAACCATTCCCACTAACAATGATTCATTCTCTACACTTAACTCTAGTTAGAATTATGATAAGAATTTCATTTTCTTTTCATTTTCTTTTAACTTATCATAATATCTTTCTTCTTCTTCTTCATGCTTCAAGTGAAGAAGCTTGAAGTCCATCAATGGTGATTGTTGGAAATGAGTGAGAAATCCAATTCTAAAGTCTACCCACTTCCTATTTCTTCATCCTCTACCTCTTGCCAAGTAGTAGAGTGTGTTTCCTTCACAAGTTTCATGACTTGGTGAAGGTGGAGCTTGATTCATCGATGCTTCGACGTAGATCATCTTCGGCATGGACATCGACGACCTAGCTTGCCCATTCTCCGACGAAGCCGATCCTAGAGCCCAGATTCGATTTGGACAGCGGAGAGGACCTCGTTGCGGAGCTATGGAGGTGGAGCACCGGATCTACAAAGGTTGTATTTCCGTATTTTATATAGTTAACTGTTAACTAGTTCTTGTTCGCCTAGAAATCTAGTATACGATCCGTTGTTTAGGGTTTGTAGGCACCATTATTTTTGAAATTGTCATGGTTGATGGCTTGGGAGACCTCACTAGCGTGCCTAGGAACCCTGCACATCCTAAGGCTTCTTAAGTGGAGTAGCGTATCGTAAATATGCCGCGGAACATACCTACGGTACGTCACTCTACTTTAGTCACCTATTCCATCAACCAAGGGTCATCCTACGCTCCGAAGGTAAAACCTAACGCTCTGATACCAACTTTGTCATGCTCCGAAAGTACGGAACAAGACCAGCACTTAAACTACGAACGTCTCGAGGCGTACGTAATCTAAGTAAACCGAAACCCCAGAAATCCAAACCAAGAAAAGTAGTAGAGTGAAGGAAAACCAATTTAAAACAAGTAGTTTCAATAGCATAAGACGAATTATGCGGTTTTTAAAAACATCAAAAATTTCCTGAAAATTTCGGCAGAGTCTCCTTTGTAAATACTGGCCCCCAAACGGGATACAACATGAATAGTATATGAAATCCATAAAAAGGCATCCCCAAGCGGGAGCTAGCTCTTCGTCAATCGACGGCCACAACCACACAAGCAATATAATATACAACGCCAACGGCGAGGATCAAAACTCAAAAGGAAACTCAAAACCACAAGAAATCCACAGAAATATAACGCGCGACTCTAAGGTCGAAAGAATAACATCACTGGTCTCTATCTAAAAAAATAAATACATGTTTGGTTGATGGAACTTCTAGATACAACAGAGTAATACTATACAAGTTATATAATGGGGGGTACGATACAAGTAAACCCACCTATTAGCAAATCACCCGAAGGAAACTATGCCCGCAAGCCGTAATGAAACCTGTGCGGCAAACCTGCAAGAAACTGGGGCACAACGGGGGTGAGTTGCCAACTCGTGAATAGAAAAACATCTACGCACAGAAATCGTATAAACAACGCAACCTAGGTCAATGATCATAATATATCCTCAAATATATGAATAACATGCAGCCTATAACAATGGCTAGGGTAATATCTAACCCGAGTGTGATCTCATGTGCCCGTGTCAGTGCCTCAGGTAGCAATATATCATATGAATGAGGTATGAATGCATGGAACAGAATGCATGTACCGACGAAAACTGCTTTCATAAATCAGTGAGATTTCTGTATATTAAAAGTGAGGTACCATAAATGAAATTAGCATAAAACAGTGCCCAGCATCGACACAAAACAAGTGTCCAAATATCTCGATATCTCTGTATCACAATCTCTGTACCTCAATATCTTAAATCACAATATCTAAGGCGCCGTCAATCCAGACCGGCCCCTACCATCCATCTCAAGACCACGACGGTATCCTCCGGATATCCGACACGTCGGGTAATATCACCGGTCGGTAGTGCTCCCCTGCCGGGCTCAACGTCAACAACACATTCCTCTTGCCCCGGGGTACCGCACCGGGCCCACCATGTACCCGAAACGGTTCCTCCACTCCTCGAATCGGGTCTCGAAATCCATCAGCAAACTCATGGTGGACGACTCATACATCATGGGAAAACCGCACTTTTTATTTTAAAAGAGAGAAAATGTTTATTTATGTTTTCGCGGTTTTACTCCAAATCCAGAAAATCTCATGGAAATCCGAATTCAAAACCTCAATAACACGTAAAATAGTGAATATATGCATGAGAATCCATGAATGCGGCATAACAATGAATAACAGTGTGCATGAAGTAGCAGTTAATAACTACAATGTCTAAACTATTAGCTAACAGGCTATGTCAAGCAATAATATTTTCTAAGGTGTACGTGACATGGCAATTACCGATGAAGATGTGTGTGAGCCGGCAAGTAAGTGTACGTGGTACATACGCATCAACTGTAATGGTGCTGGTGTCCTAACAGCATGATATCAATAATGGAGTATGAAACATAATATAAGCATGCGATGCGAAGCGAATAACAATAATGAGCAGGAGCTGAATACTAGACGCAACTATAACTAATCTGCATTAATCTAATATAAGTCCTACAATAGTGCCTTTTGAAATAACACGAATCGCGTTGTTTTGAAAATAAGGGTTACGGTGTTTTTAGGAAAAGATACTTCTTTTAAAATATCCGTAGAATCCCTTGACCTGTCTTTTGAAATACCCACGATTCGTAAGCTTTTGAAATAGGTAGGAGTCGAATCTAATCTAACAACTAAACTAAACTAAAGGGCTAAGCTAACAAGCTGGACTACAGGTAAGGAAACCGCCTTACATCTGAGTCGATATATATATATATACATGTATATATATTAGTCGGTGATCCCGCCTCAATAATATCATATCCGATACCATATCTATAATCAGACATCCCAAGTCAAAAGTGCGGATCAATCATCAAAATATAGCTCATACGTAAATTCGTCGTACGGCATCCCCAAATCTGGGTACGGGTCAATATCATATTCATCACACTATTCCTCTGGTATCCTCTTTATCCAAGATCATAGTCTAGGGTACTGACCTATGTCTAGTACAATACTAATATCCTCAATATACTCATGATCTAACTACTGATCGACAATCTCGTACAAACCGATATCGTCAGCACACATCATCATCAAGGGGTATACATCGCCCGATACGGCCTAATATCAATATCCTAGCATATCATGCCTCATATCACGATCACATGTCGACCATTTTATTCATAACACTATTCACCCGTATCGCCGTCCCAAGATCCGCTATAGCACCAGGACGTACCTCAAGTACGAATCCTGCCATATCACCGATATCACAACCACAAAACAAATCTCATCGACTCAGCTCAATCCCAAGTATCATCCTCAAATCCGTATGTGAACACATAGTCCCATACCCATGTGAACACATAACTATAAAGAATCCCATAAGCACATATAAATAGGAATGTATGCAAGTACGTATGTGTGTATGTGTAGTGCAACACTACCCTAGGGTTCGCAACACTAAAATAATCCAACACACCAATATCCATCCTAAATATCGTTATTAATCCCAAATAACATATACTAATTGTTGGTGTGTATACGCATCCGTATACACCACCACGGACTGCGGGGGTGCTATACGCCATCCACCCGACTTCTCCCCGTAAATAAAAATCTACTCGCCTGGTCCTCGCTAGCCGGTGCCGACGTCGCCACGCGCTTGCTTGTCGTCTCGAAGGCCATATGGGGTACCTACATATCATAACGCACCGTGTCGTATTAAAATCCGACTCATGACCCAAAAACGACACGTGAATCCCACATAGGTCAAAACCTATGGTTGCTTTCACAAATCAACCCAAAAACCCTCGACGTCGGCGTACAAACGCCAAACCATCGAGAAAAACTCAAACGTATCAGTTTTGGTTTCACAACACTTAATTATATATATAAAATAGGGTTAAAATCACCAAAACTTCAAATTCTCTTTAAAGCTATTTTTCCGAAAACTTAATAAGCAAAATTAACCGCTTTAATACAACATCTTGATGTTTAAACGAATCTAGCGGCCACAATATTCACTAAATATCATAACAAATTCATATAAACCATTCCTATAATTTATTCTCATCAATTTCCATATATTCCAAAATTCTAGTTTACAATATACCCAAATTTAACAATTTTATAGCAAAAATGCACAAACAGCAATTTAGCTTGGATTTTCATGAACTAAAGTATTAAACTATATTTTATAATGTTAATGAAGTCATGAAAAACCTAATCACATTTTTAAACCCAATATTTAAACAATTTTTAAAAACCTAGTTAGCAATTTAGCAAAATTATCACCATTTTAATTTAACAAATTAGCAAGTAGTAACCAACTTAGATTTTGCATACAATTACATGCTAATCTCCTCATTACAACCATAAACTAATGATGAAAACCCTAATTAAATTCAAACCCTAGTCTTGAATTTCCTAAAGTTGCAATAAAACCCAATTAAACATCAAATTTGTTAACATTGAAGCAATTAAACAACAATATATGAATAAGGTTAAAAGTATACCCAAATAAATTTGAAGATCCCACAAGCACACTTAGCCTCCCAAATTGAAATCTAAATCCCTAGATCCATGCTATGGTAGCCAAGGGAAAATGGGTAGGAGGTGGATTTTGATTTGGATTTTTGCTTTATTTTTTGTGGATTTTTCAAGCATTTTTGATGAACTTTTTTAAAGAGAAGGTGATGAAGAATGAAGGGGCTATTGTGGGTTCAGATTTTGGCCAGAATTGGTGGGGTTTGGGTGAGGGAGGAGAGAGAGTGTGGTGGGGAAAGTCCACTCTAGTCAAAGTCCACTCTAATTCTATCATTTTCTACTCTTTTCTTTTTCTTTTCTTTTGAAAAAAGAAGTGATTGGAGAGAGGGAGAGGGGGAGGGCTGTCATGGTGGGGCCGGCCATATGGGGAGAGGGTGAGGTGTGGGTGTGAGGGTTAGGAAAAAGATAAATGCTAAACCCCAATTCCCATTAACACTAATTTCACCGAAAAAGCCTTTTTCTTCGATATTTTCTAAACCGTTTTGGCAAACGATTTCATTTCAAAAACCACATGATAAAATTTTATTTAATGTTTTATGATGCACAAAATTTGTTTCAACTCATTCCAATTTGTAATTTTCCCTAATTAAATGTATCAGTGACGGCTTAAAATAATATTAAAATAATTAATTTCGGAAAATTTTTCTGAAAATTTGAAATTTCACCAGTGGCTCAATAAACACCAAATACTAGCAATTACATAGCTAGAATATGTATATTTAATTTTATGATAAAGATATTTGCATTTTAACTTTTTTTTACAGAAAACCCTCTTATTTTACCGTTTTTTCGAGATTTCACCGAAACGATTTTCAAAACGTTACAACTATAGTCAATATGATCATATGAATGTCCTAACTAATCGCATCATATGCGGTGTAGGAAGACATCACTTAGCTACCATACAGTGCGCCTTAACTATAGTCAAAATACGTAGCACGAATACTAAGTACTCTACTTCCTAAAATGACGGAGGGCTGCGAATAGTTTTTAAGAAAATCTTTAACGCTTTGAACTTGATATCGTTGTAGAGTCCAATGGGTTTAAAAGGAGTGGCTTAAGCTCCGCAATTTGAAAACCTGCTTTTTCATAAAAAGCCGAGTAGGTTTCAAGTCTGATTCTACAACATAATTTTAGGTTCCTTTTTGCTTACATTAATCTTATTAATGGAGTCCCATCATTTAAGTCCTTAAGCTATTACAGAAAAGAAACGAAAATAGAACGTACGCTTATGCCATCCGCATTCTCCATAATGTCCCGTTATGTACCGTTAGGTTACTTAACTAACGGCATAGCGGGGTGGGACTAGCGCGGATGCAAAACATATAATACATCATTCATCTCATCATACACAGTGATCTCATCACACAATATCAACAGCAGAAGCATATATACGAAAATAGAGGATATACTAAGAGGTCTGTATTTTGTATTTAGCCAACAATAGAAAATACGGATTCCACAGTCGCGATAAATAGCCAAGCCCACACCCCTAGACCCTTACAAGAGCGGCATGTGACCCTGCCAATTTTAGAGTTTAGGAGACCCGGTCTCGACTCCTCGAGATGGCCTCCAACTGAACCCTAGAACCCGGTCAGTTGTGGTCCTCTCCTTGGGTCTATCCTAATGTGGAAAAGTAAATAATATACAACAATGGTGACAGCATCCTCAACCCGGAAGTGCCCCAATAAAAGAATATTACATATAATTAATTTTACATGAATGAAAAGAAAACTCTCATCTCACATAAAACCCCTGGCTATTCATTCACGACGATCTTGCACATCATATCTCAGCCACACATAATATCACATATCATCAACATAAGTAAGTATGCATATCCCAATTGTCGTTGATGTATAGCAACGAAACCGGCGATCCACCACATTCTACACTTATGGTCGCAGAAAAGAAAATGAAACACTAAAATAATTGGAATCAACACTGCCTTCAGACATCATAAATCCGGAATATCACATATTAAGGATTTCAAGCCTAACGATGCAAATCTTACATTTGGGTCTCAACTTTGAAAACACCATTTCAAAAGAAGTCGGGTAATTCAACAAGATTCCCAATTCTACCATGGCCAAAATATTAGATTTACATGCAACTAATTACTTTTCACAAAACTAATTAGTGTAGATTCCACTTATTGTATCACATTCACGAATACTATGCGATGTTAAACCATTCGATTGATTAATTGATTACCTAAACATTCACAAAGAAGCTCAACACTTGAGCAGTATTAAAAATGCCCAAAAACATGCACTGGTACCTATGGGCCAACCGTAGAAGGGCCGACCCCTGCCTCACAAATGGTGCCGCGGAACCGCCGCCAAAAGAGCGTTTTGGTCGCAGTTCCGCGGTCATTTGATCGAGTTAATGTATCGTTCTTCTAGAGGGTCCATAGAATTACCTACACGATTTTTTGAATATTTTTAATTTGAAAATTCCAACATTTTGAAAATTTCCAGAGAACAATTTCTCGGAGCAATCGATGTTCGTTCGAAGTTTTTAACGTCGTCTAGGTTACTCTAAAGTTTTAGTTTGGTTCTGATACCACTGTAGGGATTCTCTAGTACCATCCTAGGGTTTGGGTTGCATCACACATGCTATAATAAAATTTAGGGGGTGCTAAACAATACCAACCATGAATCGGACTAGAAAATTAGGGTAACACAATATAGTATCATATACAAAGTAGTGTCTAACACTAAGAGGTAAGTAATACAACCTTTGTAGACATCCTCTTGTGACTTCTTGGATCGAGTAGGATTTGAACCGGTTCGCTTGAATCCTTCCGAGTCCACGATGATCCACCACGAAGTCCCTTTGCACATGCTCCTAGCTTCACTTGATATATGAAGAAGTGGAGCAAACAACCTACACTAATGGGCTAGACTAGTATAGATTGGTGATGTGGGTTTGGATCTCACTTAAAAACCTTTTCTTTTTATTTTCTTCTCTCACTTTTGAATCCCTAGAGAGCTTGAAGGAGGAAGAAGAAGGAGATGGCTAAACTTGAATCAAGTTAGAATAATCATCATATGAAAAATAATCCCAAGTCAATGAGAATTATGTCATGTTGAACTATGGTTACAAAATATCTAGATATTTTGTGACTTGAGTTTAAGAAAAACCATGGGCAATTAAACCATGGTATTAACCCCATTTTTCTTTTCTCAAATAATCAAAATATACAAATATGTAACCATGTAAGTCTTGCATTGCCACCACCAATGTATCATCAACCATGACACAAGTATGCTTGCATGTGTGCATCCATATCAACATATACATACACTCATGCATGCATCATAAAGATATAAGTTTTAATAATTGAGCTAATGGGCTTAATATTAAATCGACACTTGATTTAATAACCCGGTCATATCACCTACAACACGTCCAATAGTAAACGCCCGATTAAAATACGGTATCCAATACACGCATTTAATCGAGCTCCCGCGCATATCCCATATACACCCCACATCTTTTCGCCTGAGCTAGGAGACCCCTTTGTAGGACTCTAAGACTCGTCAATACGCTAGCAGTAGGCAGTGATCACATCACATACCCACAAACCGTCAGTGGTACAAGCTGTATGTAACGGCTCCCAGGTATTAAGCTATCTGAAGAAACACAAGCGAACCTGTCAAAACTCCCGTCGAGCCAACTGGCAACACTTACCGTACAGTCCGGTCTCTTCGTCAATAATGCTGCATATCAAGTCTAGGGATGGTATCGTCGACCCCATTAACTCAATAAGTTATGCTGGTATATGGATCATAACAGTTCGAGAAACTACTAACAACACCTATCAGTAAATCTCATCAGTCCTGGCCAGGGACTTCGTGTTATAGCCAATCTACACAGTGCAACAACAACCCCTAATACTGGGAGAGACGAAACCTCTCCTATCGCTCATTAACTTCATGCGCCTCGGGACTGTACCCAAAATCCACCTGTTTGCACGACTCAGTAGAGCCGTGCTAGGGTGGAGATCAAAGTACAGTGGGAGGAAACACAAGTCTCTATGACGATCTCGGGTCTACAGACTAACCTGTACCAGTGCCACCTGAGAACTGCTATCCAATGATAGATATAATACAACATAGGAGTTCTCGGCGAGTCTGTTCAGTGTACCCAGTCTCACTGAGCACCCGTATACGGTCTTTGGTGTCACCACACCAATGTATATGTGATCATCCATCGCCCATCATATGGGACAAGTAAAGTATACGCTAGTCTACTCCGGAAACATCGATGCCCCGTCTCGATACACCCACCACTAGGAACATTTTAAGGATATATTTATAAACTACACATGTCCCACTAATATGATCCACATCATCATCTCAGTAGTCAAGCAAATATCCTAAGGGCTTTATCAAGATGTACCAAATGAGTGAAAACATGATTAAATGAACATGTCAAGATAAAGTACAACCAAATATCATACTATCATGTCGAGCAAGAATGTCCCCTGAATATATATATATATAAACACACACATACCGGTATATACACTATCATATAATGGCCTGTAGCGTCTTGAAAAGTCGTTTTGGTGTTTTCCTGAAATTCGGTATTTTTCCGAAAACCGTCTTTCTCGATATTTTGCAGTTTAGGGCTAATTATACCTTAAATGGATAGGTAATTACTTGTTTTTAGTAGCTAATGAGTTAATTATGAAATTTTGGTCATTTAAAAAAATTTCCCTAATTTTTCAATTTTTTAATATTATTTTAAGCCGGTAAGAAAATACATTAAATAAGCGATAAATACAAATTTTTCCGGGCTAATTTTAATCTCTAAAATTATGATAATTATAATCTAGTGATAACATAAATTTTTAGTAATTTATTTTGATTTTTAACAAATTTTTATGATATGAAACGAATTTATTGAATTTTGGGCTAAAACTTGCAATTTTTGAGTTGTAGGGGGCCTTTTTGCATAAAATTTCTTTTGTAAAACCCCTCTCTCTTTTTCCTCAGCCCTAGGACAGCCTCACCTTGTGTGAGACCAGAAAATTCTGATCTCTTTTCTTTAGTTGCTTTCTTGAGTGATTTAAGGGGTTTTTTGGGTTTATTTTAATTAAAATGAATAAAGTAAGGTGCATTTGACTTTGTGGACTTGACCCATGACCTTCCCCACTTGCCCACGCCCTCCCCCATTCCTCCTCTGGCCGAAAATCCTGCACACCCTCTTCTTCCTCTCTTTTCTTTTCATTTTCTTCAATTTCTTCAAGAAAATACATCAAAATCCATGATTTAATTCAAAAATCCAAACAAAATCCTTAAGCTATCATTATCCTTAGCCATTCTTACTTGGATCTTGGTGTTGAGGCCATCATTTGGAGCAAAATTTTCTTGCTTGATCCATAGATCAAGAGGTATAATTTCTATCATGTTAAATTCTTTTGTTTAAGTTCTTATGTTAGATAGTTTAGTGTTAATTTAGTGTAGTTTAATCTAGTTTCTTAGGTTTTGCTTGAAAATTTTAGCTAGGGTTTTGAAGCCATAATACTTAATTAGATTGTTTTATAGTTAATCTAGTGGTTAATTAACTAATCCATATAGTTATCTTGTTGATGTAGTTTTCAATTATGCTAATTTGATTAAATTTAGAAGTGTGAAATTGCTTTTTTGGATTTTCAAGAGAGGGTTTTTGTATGGAATTGGTTTGTGAAGCTTGATTAGTGAGTGGATTAAGTTTTAGAAAGCATTATTTAATTGATTAAACCTAACTTGTTATCTAGTATTTTGCTAACCTAACCTAAGAGGTTAATTTTCTTAAGTGGGCTTTGTTGTGTTAATTTAAAGTTTCAAGTGAGGAAACTGATTGGATTTTGCTAAGTTATAAATTCAAGAATGGTTGTTTATGGAAAATAGGATTGGAATCATTGTTGTTGTGTTATAATTAGTGTTTGTAGATTGCTTGTAGTGTGGTTGGGCGATTGTGCTAGATTGTAGTCGTTTTGTCGCAAATCGGCAATTGTTGCACCGATTTTTGGAATGTGTATGCTTACTAGATTTTTATATAAATTATGTGATGGATTAATTTTGATATCTTGATGATTGTAATGGCTTGTCCTGCGACTTTTAGGATGCGTGAGTGCGGTTTTTGGGCAGTCGGGTTTTAGTTTTGCCGGGCGACCCAAATCGGCGTTTTTCGGCAGTTTTGCGATTTTCGCGTGTGTTCCGCGCACTTTGTGCACGTTGTACCTAGCTAGCGAACTTTAGTAGTTTCGTTGGGGTTTAGCGTCGTTCTTGAATGTGTAACCTTATGTCTGGTATTGATGTAAATTCCAGGTTCGGTCGCGGAGACGTCAGACGCGGCGCGAAAGGGAAAGGCGGTGATTGGACACAGCTAGCCAGGGATCCCGGTGAGTAGATTTAACATCTACGGGGGACGATCGTTTGGATGGCGCAAGTCGCCCGATAGATTTAGTAAACTGAAAAATAGTAAATTGGATAATCACTTGTGACATTAGAATAATATTACTGGCATGATAATTGCTGCAATTAGAACAATATGTTATACCCATATACGCAAAATCAATTGTAGGACACATGCACCATTACCAGGTTTTTATATGCAGCACGAGAACTATTCATGCTTACACACACACCCTGGTAATTGCCATGCCACCACACTAGATAACATTTAAATTAAACCTTTTACTAATTGATACTTAAACTGCTGCTTTTGCCTTTAATTCCTTAAAAATGAAACCGTAGTATTGCTATTCATGTGCATGTACTTCATCATATTAATTGTTCATGCTTAATACATTAATCACACATCGCGACTTGATTATTGATATCATACGCATTCATTATCATTGATATATGCACTTATGAGGATTTCTTGAGATTTTATGATATTGCTGGATTTCGGGGGAAAACCGCAAATTTTGTAAACTTATTATATTTTAAAATATGTAAAAATTGCGGTTTTCTAGTGATGTAAGTGTCGTCCACCATGAGTTTGCTGTGGATTTGGAAATCCTTGTCGAGGAGTGGAGGAACCGGCACGGGTACATGGTGGGCCCGGTAAGGTACCCCGGGGCAAGAGGAATGTGGTGATGACGTTGAGCCTGGCAGGGGATGGATTACCTACCGGTGCCTGTTTGGGACGGCGGATATCCAGAGGATACCGACCGTGGCCGCTAGATGATGATATATTGATATTTGAGATGGATCAGCCGGACGGCTGAGGCCAGAGATACATTTATGAGATTTGAGACAGCTTTTGGGTGTCGTTGCTGGACACCGATTTTCGTCGATTCATTGACATTATGCTGGCATTCTAAAAGAGTTTCAAAAAAACAAAAAAGAGATAAAATATTTCTTATATATACCTATTGAGACCTCAGATTTTCATGTTGCATACATATTAGCACACTGATATGATATACACACCTGCTAGTGCATCCAGTCATACCTGTATTTTAGATGCTAGGATGCTTGTGTGCATGCATACGATAGCCTTTGCAGATGTTATTTATTACTCACGAGTTGGCAACTCACCCCCGTTGTGCCACAGTCTTTTGCAGGTCCGCTCCGTCAGTTCAGTAGCGGCGGGCGCACTTGTCTTTTGCCTCTTTTGCCTGAGCTCGAGTTTTGCTCATAGGTGGGTTATGTTATTATTTTGTACCACTTGTATATTCTTTGTATTTAGTGTACTCCATCTACTGTTTCTACCAGATTATTGTATATTGACCTAGAGATGAGACTGTGAGGTTTGTGGATTTTATGCTGTATTTTGGGGTCGAGCTCACTTGAGCCGACATGCTACTTTTTTCTTGCTTCCTTATGATTATTATGCTTGTTGTCATTTACATTGCGTGGGATTTATGACCGCCTTATGGCGAAGAGCTAGCTCCCGCTTGGGGATGCCCTTTTTTGTTGGATTCATGTATATATTTTGTTGTACCCATTTTGGAGGCCAGTATTTACAAAGGAGACTCTGCCGAAATTTTCGGGAAAAATTGGTATTGTTTTTAAAAAGGGTTTTACATGACTTATTTGATAAACTTGCTTCAAATGATTGGGTTTTCTTCACTCTTTTGCTTAATTGGTTTTGTTTTTCTGGGCTTTGGCTTACTTATTTTACGGACGTCTTTAGACGTTTCTTAAACTTAAGTGCCAGTCACGTTCCGTACCCTGCGGGTCGTGACAAAGTTGGTATCAGAGCGATAGGTTTTACCTTTGTGAGTGTAGGATGACCCTTGGTAGATGGAGTAAGTGACTTAAGCAGGGTAACGTAGCGTGCGTATGTCCGCGGCATACTTACGATACGGTACTCCGCCTAAGTGACTTTAGGATACTTGCTTGAAAAAAAAAATTCCTTCTTAAATTCAGTGTATCCTATGATCCTATTGCACTGTTCTTACTATCCGTTATCCTGTAACAGCCACTATGCCGCCGAAGGCTACGAGGGCACAGAGGGCTGCCGCTAGAGACGAGATTCGAGATGGCTCGTCCGAGACTAGGACTGAGCAGGGCGGTATGCCTACGCCGCAGGGACAGACCAATCCACCTTCCCCAGGCCGTATGGATAGGCTCGAGACCGGTATGGAGGAGTTGCGACAGATGATGGCAGGCATGCAGGAGCTGCGTCAGATGGTAGGATCCCTAGTTGCAGCCAGTCGTACACCGAGGCCGGATGACGTACCTACTACATCACAGACGACCATGATACCTGCTCCTACTACTACCACCGTGGCCATTCCGGTTTCACTACAGGATTTCGTGAGGCTGAGACCTCCAGTATTCACCGGCACCGAGGCAGCGGAAGACCCACAGACGTTCCTTGACAGTTTAGCCAGGATCTGCCGTTCGCTGAGATGTTCGGATGATCGATGGGTAGAGCTTGCGAGTTTCCGACTAGAGGGTCTCGCGCAGACATGGTGGGAGTCAGTCTTGAGAGGTCGAGCTGCAGATCTACCGCCTATGACTTGGGTCGAGTTTACAGCGGTCTTTCTAGCCCGTTTCCTTCTAGAGAGCGTTCGTGACGCCAGAGCTCGCAGCTTCGAGGCCTTAGTCAAGACACCTGGGATGACGGTGTCTGAGTATGACATCCAGTTTACACAGTTATCCCGATATGCTCAGTATTTGGTGGATACCGAGGAGAAGATGGTGAAGAGGTTCGTACAGGGACTTGATGCCCAGCTATATCTTGCCATTGGCGCCCAGCACTACGACACTTATTCAGCTGCTATGGATACGGCATTGCGGATGGAGGCACGCATATCACGGACTTCGGCCGTTTCTGGGCCGAAGAGGATGCGCACCGATGTACCGCCTCAGAGGCAGCGCGCCAGATTCTTTCAGAGAGATCGGCCTGGCAGAGGATTTGGGCGGGGACAGTTATATGGTTATTATCCCCAGGGGCAGCAGCCGTCGCCAGGATGTTTTGGGTGCGGGAGTTTGCACCATCTTGTCAGAGACTGTCCGGTGAGACGACAGGGAGCAGCGACAGTTCCGCACGTGACCCTACCACCATCACCACCCCCTCCTCAGAGAGCCCTACTTCCTACCCCAGGCGATGCTCCACGCCAGTTAGGTGCACCCAGAGGCCGTGGACGCGGCGGTCCTGTTCAGAGAGGACGAGGAGGCAGAGGCCGAGGTCGAGGTCAGCCCGCTATCGGTGGAGGACAGGCCCGAGTATTTGCTTTGACACCGCAGGATGCGCAGGCATCCAATGCCGTTGTGACAGGTACCTTGCCAGTTTGTTCTTTCGACGCCCGGGTATTATTCGACCCAGGTTCCACACATTCGTACGTCTCTACACACTTTGCACCGATGTTGGGCCGTGAGTCATCGTCGTTAGATCGGCCGCTTGTTGTTGTTACTCCGGTAGGTGAGTCGTTTGTCGCTCGGTTTGTATTTCGTTTGTGTTCCGTTCGTATCGGGGAGAGGGATTCATCAGTTGATTTGATACTCCTCGATATGTTGGACTTTGATGTGCTTCTGGGCATGGATTGGCTAGCCACTTGTTATGCTTCGGTGGACTGCCATGAGAAGGCAGTCAGATTTAGCTTTCCGGGAGAGCCAGTCCTTGTTATTCAGGGAGACCGCAGTGTCACCCTTCCCAGCTTAATTTCGTCTCTTCGCGCTGGTCAGCTCTTGCGGAAGGGATGTCAGGGATTCTTAGCGTTTGTTTGTGATACTCGAGCTGCAGAGGTTCCGTTAGACCGGGTTCCGGTAGTTTGTGAGTTCCCTGATGTTTTCCCTGATGAGCTACCTGGGCTACCGCCTGAGCGCGATGTTGAGTTCTGCATTGATTTGATTCCCGGTTCGGGGCCTATTTCTGTACCGCCTTATCGGATGGCCCCGGCAGAGCTTCGAGAGCTGAAGGATCAGTTGCAGGATTTGTTGGATAAGGGGCTTATTCGACCGAGTGTTTCTCCGTGGGGTGCTCCGGTCCTGTTTGTCAAGAAGAAGGATGGAAGTTTGCGCTTATGTATCGACTACCGCCAGCTGAACAAAGTTACCGTTCGGAACAGATATCCGTTGCCGCGCATTGATGATTTGTTCGACCAGCTTCAGGGTGCGGGGTATTTTTCGAGGATCGACTTGATATCAGGATACCATCAGCTGCGAGTTCGACAGGAGGATATACCGAGGACAGCTTTCCGTACACGCTATGGCCACTACGAGTTTTTGGTGATGTCGTTCGGACTCACCAACGCCCCAGCTGCATTTATGGATTTGATGAACCGTACATTCAGGCCGTATCTTGACTTGTTCATCATCGTATTTATCGACGATATCTTGGTGTACTCCCGGAGCAGAGAGGAGCACGACCAGCACTTGCGGATTACGTTACAGACTCTGAGGGAGCACCAGCTGTTCGCGAAGTTCTCCAAGTGTGCATTCTGGCTGGACAGCGTCGGATTCTTGGGTCACGTGGTTACGAGAGACGGTATTTGTGTGGACCCGAAGAAGATTGAGGCTGTTCAGCAGTGGCCCCGACCTACATCGGTTACTGAGATCCGTAGTTTTCTAGGCTTGGCGGGCTACTACAGGCGTTTTGTTCAGGACTTCTCCCGTATAGCTGCACCGTTGACCGGTTTGACCCGGAAGGGAGTTCCTTTCGTCTGGACAGAGGAGTGCGAGCGCAGTTTTCAGCAGCTACGGACTTGTTTGACTACGGCGCCGGTATTATCTTTGCCTTCGGGATCAGGCGGATTTGTTGTCTGCTGTGATGCTTCGCGAGTGGGATTAGGATGCGTTTTGATGCAGCATGGCCGGGTGATCGCTTATGCTTCTCGGCAGTTGAAGAAGCATGAACAGAACTACCCCACTCATGATTTGGAGATGGCTGCAGTGGTCTTTGCACTAAAGATTTGGCGACATTACCTTTACGGCGAGTCGTGTCAGATATTCACCGATCACAAGAGCTTAAAGTACATATTTCAGCAGCGAGACCTGAACCTCAGACAGCGTCGTTGGATGGAGTTGGTGAAAGACTACGACTGCGAGATCTTATATCACCCCGGCAAGGCGAATGTGGTGGCAGATGCGTTGAGTAGGAGGCCCGGGGGTAGTCTATCCTTTTTGCGCGCAGTGCAGAGGCAGTCGTCAGCAGATTGGCAGATGTTATGCGACAGCCGAGTTGAGATCGAGTTCACTCAGACAGGGGGACAGCTCGCGCATGTTCGTGCACGCCCACAGTTGCTTGACCGTATATATGAGGCACAGCGCAGTGACGACCGTTGCTCAGAGATCATGGCACAGGTGGGACAGGGCAGATTTTCCGAGTTCGTGGTTGACGATCGGGGGATTTTACGATATGGATCTAGACTGTGCGTACCAGATGCTGATGGATTGCGGCGCGACATTCTTGAGGAGGCACACCGATCAGTGTATAGTGTCCACCCCGGTTCCACCAAGATGTACCATGATATGAGAGAGACCTACTGGTGGGACAGGATGAAGAGGGACATTGCGGAGTTCGTTTCGAGATGCCTGACTTGTCAGCAAGTCAAGGCCGAGCACCAGAGGCCCGCGGGAGAGCTACAGCCGTTACCCATTCCAGAGTGGAAATGGGAACAGATTTCGATGGACTTCGTTGTGGGTCTACCCAGGACCAGTCGAGGGTACGACTCCATCTGGGTGATCGTGGATAGATTGACGAAAGCGGCTCACTTCCTGCCAGTGAAGACGACTTTCAGCTTCGCTCAGTATGCTCAGCTCTATATTGACGAGATCGTGCGACTACATGGCGTACCGACTTGTATCGTGTCAGATCGAGGCACTCAGTTCACCAGCCGACTTTGGCAGAGACTTCAGGAGGCTTTGGGCACTCGTTTGAGCTTCAGCACAGCGTTTCATCCGCAGACAGACGGACAGTCAGAGCGGACCATTCAGACTCTTGAGGACATGCTCAGAGCGTGCTTTTTAGACTTTGGTGGTAGCTGGGATCGTCATTTACCTCTAGTGGAGTTCTCCTACAACAACAGCTTCCAGGATACTATTCAGATGGCACCTTTCGAGGCATTGTATGGGAGGAGATGCAGATCGCCCGTTTGTTGGACAGAGCTCAGCGAGAGCAGCATTTTAGGGCCGCAGCTTGTTGAGGAGACGACAGCGAAGATACAGTTGATCCGAGACCGGATGAGAGCGGCTCAGAGCAGGCAGAAATCCTATGCTGACAGGCGCCGTCGCAGATTAGAGTTCGCAGTTGGCGACCATGTTTTTCTGAGGGTCTCTCCGATGAAGGGCGTGATGCGTTTTGGGCGAAAGGGGAAGCTTAGCCCTAGATTCGTAGGTCCTTTCGAGATCCTCGAGCGTGTTGGCGCTGTTGCATATCGTTTGGCTCTTCCTCCCAGCTTTCCCGATGTTCACCCCGTCTTCCATGTTTCGATGCTCCGTAAGTACCTTCACGACCCTTCGCATGCGATTCAGCACCCGACAGTCCAGCTAGAGCGCGACCTTTCTTTTGCAGAACAGCCGGTAGCCATCCTGGATCGGCAGGTGAAGAAGTTGAGGTCGAAGATTATACCAACCGTCAAGGTCCTTTGGCGTAGCCCGAGCAGCGAGGAGGTTACCTGGGAGACCGAGGGCGAGATGAGGAAGAAGTATCCCCATCTCTTCGAAGGTACGCGTAGCTATATTTTTAAATTCGGGGACCGAATTTCTTTAAGGGGGGAAGATTGTAGCGTCTTGAAAAGTCGTTTTGGTGTTTTCCTGAAATTCGGTATTTTTCCGAAAACCGTCTTTCTCGATATTTTGCAGTTTAGGGCTAATTATACCTTAAATGGATAGGTGATTACTTGTTTTTAGTAGCTAATGAGTTAATTATGAAATTTTGGTCATTTAAAAAATTTTCCCTAATTTTTCAATTTTTTAATATTATTTTAAGCCGGTAAGAAAATACATTAAATAAGCGATAAATACAAATTTTTCCGGGCTAATTTTAATCTCTAAAATTATGATAATTATAATCTAGTGATAACATAAATTTTTAGTAATTTATTTTGATTTTTAACAAATTTTTATGATATGAAACGAATTTATTGAATTTTGGGCTAAAACTTGCAATTTTTGAGTTGTAGGGGGCCTTTTTGCATAAAATTTCTTTTGTAAAACCCCTCTCCCTTTTTCCTCAGCCCTAGGACAGCCTCACCTTGTGTGAGACCAGAAAATTCTGATCTCTTTTCTTTAGTTGCTTTCTTGAGTGATTTAAGGGGTTTTTTGGGTTTATTTTAATTAAAATGAATAAAGTAAGGTGCATTTGACTTTGTGGACTTGACCCATGACCTTCCCCACTTGCCCACACCCTCCCCCATTCCTCCTCTGGCCGAAAATCCTGCACACCCTCTTCTTCCTCTCTTTTCTTTTCATTTTCTTCAATTTCTTCAAGAAAATACATCAAAATCCATGATTTAATTCAAAAATCCAAACAAAATCCTTAAGCTATCATTATCCTTAGCCATTCTTGCTTGGATCTTGGTGTTGAGGCCATCATTTGGAGCAAAATTTTCTTGCTTGATCCATAGATCAAGAGGTATAATTTCTATCATGTTAAATTCTTTTGTTTAAGTTCTTATGTTAGATGGTTTAGTGTTAATTTAGTGTAGTTTAATCTAGTTTCTTAGGTTTTGCTTGAAAATTTTAGCTAGGGTTTTGAAGCCATAATACTTAATTAGATTGTTTTATAGTTAATCTAGTGGTTAATTAACTAATCCATATAGTTATCTTGTTGATGTAGTTTTCAATTATGCTAATTTGATTAAATTTAGAAGTGTGAAATTGCTTTTTAGGATTTTCAAGAGAGGGTTTTTGTATGGAATTGGTTTGTGAAGCTTGATTAGTGAGTGGATTAAGTTTTAGAAAGCATTATTTAATTGATTAAACCTAACTTGTTATCTAGTATTTTGCTAACCTAACCTAAGAGGTTAATTTTCTTAAGTGGGCTTTGTTGTGTTAATTTAAAGTTTCAAGTGAGGAAACTGATTGGATTTTGCTAAGTTATAAATTCAAGAATGGTTGTTTATGGAAAATAGGATTGGAATCATTGTTGTTGTGTTATAATTAGTGTTTGTAGATTGCTTGTAGTGTGGTTGGGCGATTGTGCTAGATTGTAGTCGTTTTGTCGCAAATCGGCAATTGTTGCACCGATTTTTGGAATGTGTATGCTTACTAGATTTTTATATAAATTATGTGATGGATTAATTTTGATATCTTGATGATTGTAATGGCTTGTCCTGCGACTTTTAGGATGCGTGAGTGCGGTTTTTGGGTAGTCGGGTTTTAGTTTTGCCGGGCGACCCAAATCGGCGTTTTTCGGCAGTTTTGCGATTTTCGCGTGTGTTCCGCGCACTTTGTACACGTTGTACCTAGCTAGCGAACTTTAGTAGTTTCGTTGGGGTTTAGCGTCGTTCTTGAATGTGTAACCTTATGTCTGGTATTGATGTAAATTCCAGGTTCGGTCGCGGAGACGTCAGACGCGGCGCGAAAGGGAAAGGCGGTGATTGGACACAGCTAGCCAGGGATCCCGGTGAGTAGATTTAACATCTACGGGGGACGATCGTTTGGATGGCGCAAGTCGCCCGATAGATTTAGTAAACTGAAAAATAGTAAATTGGATAATCACTTGTGACATTAGAATAATATTACTGGCATGATAATTGCTGCAATTAGAACAATATGTTATACCCATATACGCAAACTCAATTGTAGGACACATGCACCATTACCAGGTTTTTATATGCAGCACGAGAACTATTCATGCTTACACACACACCCTGGTAATTGCCATGCCACCACACTAGATAACATTTAAATTAAACCTTTTACTAATTGATACTTAAACTGCTGCTTTTGCCTTTAATTCCTTAAAAATGAAACCGTAGTATTGCTATTCATGTGCATGTACTTCATCATATTAATTGTTCATGCTTAATACATTAATCACACATCGCGACTTGATTATTGATATCATACGCATTCATTATCATTGATATATGCACTTATGAGGATTTCTTGAGATTTTATGATATTGCTGGATTTCGGGGGAAAACCGCAAATTTTGTAAACTTATTATATTTTAAAATATGTAAAAATTGCGGTTTTCTAGTGATGTAAGTGTCGTCCACCATGAGTTTGCTGTGGATTTGGAAATCCTTGTCGAGGAGTGGAGGAACCGGCACGGGTACATGGTGGGCCCGGTAAGGTACCCCGGGGCAAGAGGAATGTGGTGATGACGTTGAGCCTGGCAGGGGATGGATTACCTACCGGTGCCTGTTTGGGACGGCGGATATCCAGAGGATACCGACCGTGGCCGCTAGATGATGATATATTGATATTTGAGATGGATCAGCCGGACGGCTGAGGCCAGAGATACATTTATGAGATTTGAGACAGCTTTTGGGTGTCGTTGCTGGACACCGATTTTCGTCGATTCATTGACATTATGCTGGCATTCTAAAAGAGTTTCAAAAAAACAAAAAAGAGATAAAATATTTCTTATATATACCTATTGAGACCTCAGATTTTCATGTTGCATACATATTAGCACACTGATATGATATACACACCTGCTAGTGCATCCAGTCATACCTGTATTTTAGATGCTAGGATGCTTGTGTGCATGCATACGATAGCCTTTGCAGATGTTATTTATTACTCACGAGTTGGCAACTCACCCCCGTTGTGCCACAGTCTTTTGCAGGTCCGCTCCGTCAGTTCAGTAGCGGCGGGCGCACTTGTCTTTTGCCTCTTTTGCCTGAGCTCGAGTTTTGCTCATAGGTGGGTTATGTTATTATTTTGTACCACTTGTATATTCTTTGTATTTAGTGTACTCCATCTACTGTTTCTACCAGATTATTGTATATTGACCTAGAGATGAGACTGTGAGGTTTGTGGATTTTATGCTGTATTTTGGGGTCGAGCTCACTTGAGCCGACATGCTACTTTTTTCTTGCTTCCTTATGATTATTATGCTTGTTGTCATTTACATTGCGTGGGATTTATGACCGCCTTATGGCGAAGAGCTAGCTCCCGCTTGGGGATGCCCTTTTTTGTTGGATTCATGTATATATTTTGTTGTACCCATTTTGGAGGCCAGTATTTACAAAGGAGACTCTGCCGAAATTTTCGGGAAAAATTGGTATTGTTTTTAAAAAGGGTTTTACATGACTTATTTGATAAACTTGCTTCAAATGATTGGGTTTTCTTCACTCTTTTCCTTAATTGGTTTTGTTTTTCTGGGCTTTGGCTTACTTATTTTACGGACGTCTTTAGACGTTTCTTAAACTTAAGTGCCAGTCACGTTCCGTACCCTGCGGGTCGTGACATGGCCTCTAGGTTATACATATATCCAACAATGGTATGCAGCAATAGCAAGTAAGATCCTGATGGACTTAAGCATGGTGACAGGAGAAAAGGTTTCATCATAGTCGACACTTGGTCGTTGACGAAAACCTTTTGCTACCAGTCTAACTTTGAAATTCTAAACTTTTCCATCTACACCAAGCTTCTTCTTAAAGATCCACTTGCTCTCGATGGGTTTTACCCCTTCAGGAGCAACTTCCAAAGTCCATACTTTATTGGTGTACATGGATTCCATCTCAGATCGCATAGCATCCACCAATTTCACAGAGTCTCCACTTATGATGGCTTGCTCGAAAATAGTTGGGTCATCATCTTCCATGATGCAATCCTTGCTCCCAACGTCTACGAGAAAATCGTAGTATCTCTCAAGTGGATGAGGAACCCTACTAGATCTGCGGATTGGATGGGGTTCGTCAGGGACTATTGAATCCTCCGGATCTACCAAATTGTCTGTTATAGTTTGTGTAGCTAGAACTTCTTCCAGTTCTATCTCATTGCCACTAATTTCTTTCACAAGAAATTCCTTTTCTAAAAAGGTGGTATATTGAGAAACAAACACCTTTTGTTCCTCAGTATGGTAGAAGATATATCTATATGAATCCTTTGGATATTGCACAAAACAGACCTTGCCTCGAGCTTTTCCGGATTATGCTTTTTATCATAGGCCGGGCAACCGCATATCTTAACTCGTTTAAGAGATGGTCTCTTCTCATTCCATATCTCATATGGAGTGGTAGGCACGTATTTGGTCGGAACCCTATTCAATAGGTGTGTAGCAGTCTCAAGTGCATAACCCTAAAAGTAAATAGGCAACTCAGCATTACTTATCATAGAGCGCATCATATCTAATAGGGTGCGATTCCTGCGCTCCGAAACTCCATTGTGCTGTGGTGTATACGGAGGAGTAAGCTGAGAGAGAATCCCATTCTTTTAAGTAATCTCTGAATTCCGTGCTTAAGTATTCTCCCCCCCCCGATCAGATTGTAGGACTTTAATACTTTTACCCATTTGGTTCTCAACTTCATACTTATATTCCTTGAATTTCTCAAAAGATTTAGATTTGTGTTTCATCAAGAACACATGTCTGTATCCTGAGAGATCATCGGTGAATGTAATGAAGTATGAGGAACCATTCCTGGCATGTGTAGACATAGGACCGCATACATCACTATGTATTACTCCCAAGAGTTCAGTAGATCTTTCTCCGTGTCCAGTAAATGGAGTTTTGGTCATTTTGCCTTTGAGACATGACTGGCAAGTTTCATAAGATGTAAATTCAAACTGATTCAAATATGCATCTTTATGTAATTTAGCTAGTTTTTTTGCATTGATATGACCTAGTCTATAATGCAACAAGAAGGTTTTGTTCATTTCTGAACTTTTCCTCTTGTGTGTATTCTGTACGTTTAGAACTGTCGTTTGATTTAGAACGTATATACCGTTACATAACGTACCAAACCCAATCAACACTTGATTTAGGAAAATAATAATAGCATTATCCTCCAATACCAAATTATAACCTTCTTTATGCAATAAAGAAACCAATATAATATTGCACATCATATTTGGTACGTAATAACAGTCGTTCAAAATCAACGTGTTACCATTTGGTAATACAAGGTGATATTTGCAACAGCTTTGGCTGCAACAATTGCTCCATTCCCTACTTTTAGAGATATATCACATTTTCCCAGTTCTCTACCTCTCTTTAGCCCATATAACAAATTACATGTATGGGATCCTGATCTGGTATCCAATACTGAGGACGTAGAGCAAACTGAGAAATAGTTCTCGGTTACAAACACACCCGAAAATAATGCATCATCATGCTTATTCTTTGTTCGTGTTGCGTGGGAATCCTGATATTCCCCTATTCCGTTCTCATACTTATGACAATAATAAGAAAAAGCGGAACCAACGTTCTCCAGCTCAGTATAATAAGCGGGTTCAGTCAATACATCCATATTATTATTTTGATTAAGGCGTGTCATTGGTCCCTATCTAGAGAGAGAGAAGGAAACGCTTTAGCGTGCGCTCTTTCCAAGATTAGATTGGTTATTATCTTATGTAATCAGGATGGCTCCTACTGTTTTTATCAAATCTTCCATCAAACCATAAAAGGTAAGATTAACCGGTATTAATTACACCCTACAAGTTCGCCAATCGGTCAGCCAGGAAGGTATTGGTACTCCGAGGGAGTCTCCCCATACTTTCGCATGGAACTAATTAAGTAACCTCATTTTTTTTGGCTATAGTGCCCTCAAATCAATTATTGGATCGCAGACACGTGATTACAATGATTGAGGGATGACCTATACCGGTAGAACAGTCTTACTCGAGATGATAGTATGCTAACTGGTTTGTCTTTATTATCGTGTACATACTTCAGGTGACATTATAAATCACTATTACATGTTGATAGAGCCTCTAGGATTCATGCTTGACTACCAGCAGTATGATGGAGATCATATATGTGGGAGCTGGGTGGTCTATAAGCACATCCTTAAAATGTCCATAGTCGTGGGAGTTTCGGGACTGGGCATCAATACTCCAAGAGTAGACTAGTGTATACTGATCGAGACCCCGACGAGGGGCGGTGGCCGGTCTCACAAGCCATTGGTGTTATTTTGTTCACCTAAGATGTATACAGGTGCTCATTGGGTTATGAGTACACCGGACGGACTCGCTGGGAACATGCTAGTTGGTATTATACCTATTGTCAGATAGCAGTTCCCTGATGACATGTGTACAGGTTAGTCTATCGACCTGAGATCGTAATTTGTCTCTTGTGAGTTCCCATTGTGCTTTGATTACTACCCTGCCACGACTTAAAGAAGTCGTCCAAACAGGTTTTAGTTAGGTACAGTCCCGAACTACATGGAGGCAGTGAGCGGATCGTTAGGGGATTTGTCTCTCCCGGTCTTGGGGATTGATGTCGCGGTGTGCACGGGTGGCCATCACTAGAAATCCTTGGCCATAGTAGTCGAGAATTACTGATCTAGGATCGGTAGTTTCTCAGGTGGTGATACGTTTCATACCGACACTAAATGTCAAGTTATTAGGGGTCTGACTTTATGTCACAACCCGAAATGGTACGTGACTGGCACTTGAATCATATGAAGTCTATAGGACCCCATCTAATTAGAGTAAGCCAAAAACCAAGAAATCTAAACCATTTGAAAAGAGAGCGAAAGAAAAAAATAGTTTTAAAGCAAGTGGTTTAACAAAATAAGCCAAAGTAAGTACTTTTAAAACATCAAATCTTTTCCAAAAATTTCGGCAGAGTTTCCTTTGTAAATACTGGTCCCAAACGGGTACAAACAGGAATATATATGAATAATGCATAAAGGCATCCCCAAGCGGGAGCTAGCACTTCGCCGATTGGAGAAAACAACCATGCAAGCAATATAATATACAACGCCGAAGAGCGAGGATCAAAACTCAGAAGAAAACCAACATCCTCACGAAAACTAGAGAAAGAATCAAAATAATACACGCGCGTGACTCTAAGGTCGAAAGAATATACAACTGGTTTCTAGTCTATCAAATAATACAAGTCTGGTTGATGGAGTTACTGGATAAAACTGAAATAAATAAAAGTACAACGGTGGTCACGATGCAAGTGAACCCACCTACCAAACCAATCACCCGGAAGGAAGCAGTGTGCCAGCAAGTCGCAACGGAGCCTGTACGGCAATACCTACAAGAAACTGTGGCACAACAGGGGTGAGTTGCCAACTCGTGAGTAGAAAACATCACCGATAAGAAATCGCATGTATGACTCTCCCTTAGGTCATAAAATAATATCCTCGAAATATATATATATAACCTGAGACATCTAATAATGGTAAGGGTAATCATCTAAATATAAGTACGATAACAAGTGCTCGTGTCAATGCCTCAGGTAGCAACATATCACATATATGATGTACGAATGCATTAAAAATGAAAGCAGAACACATGTTGTACGAGAAATTGTTTTCTTATCTCAGTGAGTTATTTTGTATAAAACCGAAGTATCATCGATGAAATCAATAGAGAATCTATGTCAAGCATCAACACAAAATATATATCCCAATATCTCAATATCTCGGGCTCCGGCAATCCGGACTGGCCCATATCACCAAATCTCAATATCTCGGGCTCCGGCAATCCGGACTGGCCCAAATCATCAAATCTCACGACTACGTCGGTATCCTCTAGATATCCACCGCGTTACAAATAACCGGTAGGTAGTGCTCCCCTGCCGGTCTCAACGCCATCATCTGCGACCATCTTGCCCCGGGTTACCGCATCGGATCCACCATGCACCCGCGGACGGTTCATCCTCCTCCTCGAATCGGGTGTATGATACTGCTCAAGAGCCGAGAAAACTCATGGTGGACACATCTCACATCATATCACGAGAAAATCGTAAATTTCTATCTTTTGAAACAAAAATGAGTTTGTAAAATCCTTGCGGTTTCTCCAAATACAGAAATCTCATGGAAAATTCAAAATACAAATATCGAGAGTAAATAAACAGTGAATTACCGGCATAAAGCCCAATAATATTGCATGACAATGAATATATTTATGCATGGGTATTTAAGCAAAGAATGCGATATCTAAATTAGCATAGTAATATCATATTAGAACTATCAGCTAGCGAGTTATATCGACGAAATAATATTCTTTAAATTGTATGTGTCATGGAAATTACCGATGATGATGTGTGTGAGCCGGCAAGCAAGTGTTTGTACACATACGCATCATCAGTAATGGTGCTGGTGTCCTAACAACATGGGTTCATAATAACAAGAGACAACACATGTATAAGCATGAAATGTGATAAGGACAACATGAATATAATGGAGAATGAATAGCAACGCAACCTATAAGCATATACATTTATATATACGAGTCATACAGTTTTGGCATTTGAAAAAAGAAAATCTTAGAATAATTGGAATAATCTTAATTTCTGTGGCTCGAAGAACTTCCAATTTTAAAATATTAAAAATTCCCATTAACTAGTTAATTGATATTTGTAATAATTTAGCACGAATCGTGGTTTTAGAAAATAGGGGCTACAATGTTTTTAAGAAAAAGTACGTCCTTTGAAATATCCGTAGTATCTCTCGGCCTGTCTTTAAAAGACTCACGATTCATTAGTTTGAAATTAAGTATGACTCGAGCCAGTCTATCATTTACCAAATAAACTACAGGACGAAGCTAAGAGACTAATCGAACGGGTAAGGAAATCCACCTAAGTCAGAGTCGATATATCTAGTAGTCGGTCTCAATAGCGTCACGTACGATAAAATATATAATACGACATTCTCGAGTCAAGAGTACGGATCAATCATCATATTTATATATCGTACGGTAAAAATCCATCGTACGGCATCCCAAATCGGGATACGGGTCAAATATCACATATACCTCATTATTTATCTGGTATCATCATCATAATATCATGAACTAGGGTACTGATCGAAGTCTAGTACATTCCAATACCATCAACATATAACCGCGTGTGTATGTAAACACATCGCCCAACGATCCACTCATATATCATGTCGTATATCATAACACGACCCAAATCACATCACCGATCTCACGGCATCTTGCTCAATCACATCGACTCATCTCCAAGTATCATATACTATCCTCATCATCCGTGTAAATGTATATATATATATATATATATAGGCACCAATGCACCCATACACACACACACACACACATATATGTATAACCTTATACACCCTATACATATCACGTGTGTGCATGCGTGTGTGTGTAACAACTATACTCTAGGCTTTCGCGACTAAGAACTAAACTAAAGCATTAACTTTCAATTACGCTAAAACTAACCCATGATCTCCTAAAGCCTTCTTGCTAATTAACAACGTCTCACAATACACACACATACACACACAGATATATATATATATATATACACACACACATATACATAGACAACACTACGAAACTGTGGGGGTGCTATACGCCATCCACCCGACTTCCCCCGTAGATATACATATATTCATCTTGATCCTTGCTTGCCGAAGTCGATGTCAACATTCTCTTCCTCGTCGTCCGAAGTCTACGTGAGGGTGCTTACACATATAAACACATAGTATCGTAAACCGAAATTGTGCACGAAAATGAAAACTGCACACGAATCGCACATAGGTTAAAACCTATGGTCTACGCATGCAAAAGAACTAAACAACCCTCAAGATTGACGTGCAAACGTCACACCACTGAGTCAAAACCCAAATAATAAAACCTAATTCATAAAAAGTCGCAAAACCAAAGCATCAACATAAGAAAACACTTCCAGATTTTGTTCCAAGTGAAATTATCCAATTCTGCATATGGGGTAGGTCCAATTTTCATAAAATAGAGCCATGGACCAAGCACGAGGCGATTCCATCGTACCAAGGCCGCAATTTACGGCCAAAACTTGATTATTTTCGGCTACAGTGAAGGGTTAGGGTCTCGGGTCATGGGTATAGCTTCTAGGTTGCCTGCACACCTCTCAGTAATTTCTACTTTACTCATAGAGCCCTCGGGTGATAGCAGATCTCGAAACAACATCACAATTCCTACAAAAATCCAATATCGGGGATTTCTAAGTTTGTGAATTAGGGTTTTAGTCTCATGTTTGGTCCAGGTTTATGACACTAGAGGTTTATAATCAACAATTACACTCAATTACACCATCACAACTCATGAAATCCTCAAAACCACACCTTGGAATTTTCAAACCTCACTAAACATCACTTAATCACTCCTAAACTAATGTAGATGCTAAAGGAAATGAATTACTACTCTAATGGTCAAGGAAATACCTTATTTGGCAACTCAAGAAAATTCATGAGTTGCCCCAAGTGCTCAAAATCCAAACTTTCTTGGTCTACCATGCTTGTAGTGAGCTTATGCACATTTTTAGTGAAGAAGATGCAAGGTTTTGATGTAGTTTTGGTGGTGTTGTGAGGGGTTAGAGGAGGTGGTGGAGAAAGGGCAGCCATGAAGAGGAAGAGGAGGGAAATGATAAAGGAAAAATGAAGGAAGAAAATGAGGCAAAGGTCAAGAGAACCCCTCACCCTCTCTCTCTCTTCTCTCTCTTGCCCATACCCCATTGTCTCCCCATGGCACATTTTAAAATTCTTTCCTTTTCTTCTTTTATTTCCTTTTTCTTTTCCTTTTATCTCATTTTTAAAAAAAAATAAAGCCATGCTTGGAATAAGAAAGAAGTCATGGTAGAAATAAAAAATGTAACAAGTTTTGTTGCATGTCATGATGCATAACCACGCTTAATGCAAGATTAGTGGAAATTAATCGAGTTTAATATTAACATAGAATAAAATAAATTATAAGAAAATCTATGAATGCTCCATTCTTATAATCCCTTTCAAAATCACTCGTTCTTATGAATTCTCCGAATGTTATCCAAACTATCGATATATAATTATACCCCTTTCGTTAAAACTAATATCGAAACCTTATAATATTTATAATAATTCATTATTTAATTATCTAAATTCCCAAAAATAATATTTTATTTTCTGAAATGTTACTGTCTTCCCCCATTAAATAAATTCGGTCTCCGAATTTAAATTTAATCTCCCCAATTACTAAAACATTTCAGCAAAAAAAATCAAGTCGTCGGGGCTCCGAAATAATCAATACTTAAAACACATCTCAGCGAAGTACATGCGCACAAAAACGAGTATATAACTCAAAATCAAAACTCCGTCAAGCATCCCGCAATCATCAGAGTCATGGAGAAAATACCAATTTCAAGGTCCAATACGAAAACCAACATGATATACATCAAAACTATAACCTGCACATAGTATGCATCGTTGTAAACTCGTAAAAACACCTGAAAAGAAATGCATGCCAAACCTTTTTCAAGCCGCTGTGCAATACGCGTATCACGGCACAAGTAGCGGACGTTTATTGTAAGAAAATAATTATATATATATATATCCTTTTTTTAACATACACGTCCCGCCGTTTCTGAAAATAATTTAATAGGGTTTCCTTTGTAAAATGTTTCGTGTCATCTCGGACACGTAGGTAAATATTGAGACTATAGCTCCTTTTTGAATATCCTTTCGATAACTATCGATGCATGCAAAAACATGTTCATCTACTGTCCTCTGACTAGTCCTGCTCAGTTACTAAACCAATAGTAAATATCATAAAAACGTACTGCTCAAAGAAAACCATACTCAATAGTATATGTAATAATGCCGCGTGCGTCTGGTGCGCATAGAAATCAAAATCAATGAATGTGCCATACATGTGCACAGAAACAAAATCTAAGTGCAATGGGTATGCACGAAAACACCTGTCAAGGGCAACGGGTGTGCCTGACAAAAATATCAGGTGCATCTGATATGCATGAAGAATCCCGATTTAGTGCATCTGGTGTGCACCAAAATCGCATCAAGCGCGCCGAGTATGCGGAAGAATCCAACTCAAGTGCACAAGGTGCACGAAAACAAATATCAAATATCACAATCGAAATCGACAGTATACAACAACCTCAATCAAACCAGGTATACCGTGATATACAATCTCACAACCACGTGCATTCGCATGCACAAAATCGAATCACGTACTAAAAGTGCATGAAAACTACACTGAAGGCACAAGTCAAATCACATACATACCATAGGTATGAAATCAAAATCAAACATCTTGAACGACATCAAATCGAAGTCGAGTGCAACTGTGGTGCACAAAATCTCAATCGTACAAATAAATTGCCCAAAATACCGAAATCCAAAAGGACGGATACGTGATATTCGAATCACTAAATCACAAATCATAAACACTGTCGTCGATATGTCTTTCCTTCAAATTCGAGGAGGTGTCGGTGCATCCAAAACTAGCAGAGCAATATATCTATTTGCCTCCTGTTGATGGTCTGGCGCCTTGTGCCCTTAGGCTCTCGCCTATCACTACGGATTTGCCAGTTACATAACTCCTCGGCTCAACGGCCCAATATGGAAATGATGATGGAAACAGTTCGGCTCTGGCACATCCTCTAAAGATCTCTGGCCAACTATCATGGTCACTCATAACATGTCTCGTCGATGATGCCGAACTCTGGCCTACTGGGTGTGCATAATACGACCGATCCTGGGTCCAAGTCTTCTCGTGCAGTATTTCAGAAAGATTCTATCGGGGTCTCTCCCAATTCTCGTTTCTACCGAACTGCCCGGAAGTTATCACCCTTTACTAAATCCATTTCTGGTTCCGGAACAGCTCTATACTCATTATGAATCCTTCTGAAAGATATATCTATATTCAATGCCTATGCATGCATATCACATCTCTGATGTCAACGGAGTGGAACGTCATCTTATCAAAATCCCTTGGCAACCGATCAACTGAGACTGAATTGCTAGATTTTTAAAATTCAAATTAGTTTTCTTGTGGATTCCAAGTATTGTATCCCATCACATGATATCCGGACGACGTTAAACTTTTCAATCGATTCATCAAAGTCCCATAATTCCCTAAGAGCTCAATACTTGAGCACAGTTTAATAATACCCAGTACATGCTACAGTACCTATGGACCAGCCGTAGAAAGGCAAACCCAAGCCTCATTGATGGCATCGTAGAACTGCAGCAAACCCTAAGGTTGAAAAGAGGTTCCATGGTCATTATGTCGAGTTAGGATTTCATTCTTCTAGAGGGTTCGCAGAATTACTTGCATGTTTTTCTGAATACCTTAAACTTTGAAAAATAGGTTTCTGACATTCGTTCGAACTTTTTAACTTCACCTAGACAACATGTGAATACCCTTCGTCCGCATACTAAACAATGCCTCAATCCTTAAGGATAGACGATACATTAACGTTCATCACATTCTACACGGCCTCTAGCAGTGGTCAAATCCTCTGGTGCCGATCTGCACGTTCGAGAAATCTTAGTAAAAGCAATCCATCAAAACACTCATGTCGCGAAAAACACAATAAAACGACACATCTATGCAATCGTGTGTCATCGAAATTATGCCCTGGTCAGTTCTCGTCCAAGTCAAGCTTATGCTGACCGCAATTCTAGACGCAGCTCTCTCTGCCCGTGCAACCGTAGTAACAGAAACCACAAACCGATATCGATGAGGATAGATCATATGAAAGAATAGAATACGGTGCAAAGAAATGTACATCCTAAGGCTTCTTAAGCGGAGTAGCGTATCGCAAGTAGGCCGCGGAACAAACACACAGTACATCACTCTACTTAAGTTACATACTCCATCAACCAAGGTCAACCTACGCGACGAAAGTTCGGGTCTATTACCTTCTCGATGAAGTCTAAGTTTTGTAAGGTCAAGACTAGGTTCCAAATATATATATACGCCCTGGACTCCACATAGTCAAACATAGATTCGAACCAAGGTTAAACCTAGCGCTTTGATACCAACTTTGTCACGCACCAAAATGGCACGTGACTGACACTTGAATCATGTGAAGTCTATAGGATCCCATCTAATTCAAGTAAGCCAAAAACCCAGAAATCTAAACCATTTGAAAAGAGAGTGAAGGAAAAACATAGTATTAAAGCAAGTGGTTTAACAAAATAAGCCCTAGTAAGCACTTTTAAAATATCAAATCTTTTCCAAAAATTTCGACAGAGTTTCCTTTGCTAGCCCCAAACGGGTACAAACAGGAATATATAAGAATAATGTATAAAGGCAACCCCAAGCGGGAGCTAGCTCTTCGCCGATTGGCGGAAACAACCACGCAAGCAATATAATATACAAGCCGAAGGGCGAGGATAAAAACTCAGAAGAAAACCAACATCCTCAAGAAAACCAGAGAAAGAATCAAAATAATACACGCGCGTGACTCTAAGATCGAAAGAATATACAACTGGTTTCTAGTCTATCAAATAATACAAGTCTGGTTGATGGAGTTACTAGATACAACTGAATTAAATAAAAGTACAATGGTTGTCACGATGCAAGTGAACCCACCTACCAAACCAATCACCCAGAAGGAAGCAGTGTGCCAGCAAGCCGCAACGAAACCTGTATGGCAATACCTGCAAGAAACTGTAGCACAACGGGGTGAGTTGCTAACTCATGAGTAGAAAACATCACCAAGAAGAAATCGCATGTATGACTCTCTCCTAGGTCAAACAATAATATCCTCGAAATATATATATATATATATATATATATATATAAATATATATATATATATATATAACCTGAGACATCTAATAATGGTAAGGGTAATCATCTAAACATACGTACGATACCAAGTTCTCGTGTCAGTGCCTCAGGTAGCAACATGTCACATATATGATGTACGAATGTATTAAAAATGAAAGCAGAACGCATCTTGTACGAGAAACTATTTTCTTATCTCAGTGAGATATTTTGTATAAAACCAAAGTATCATTAATGAAATCGTCTCAAGTATCAACACAAAATATATATCCCAATATCTCAATATCTCGGGCTCCGGCAATCCGGACTGGCCCATATCACCAAATCTCAATATCTCGGGCTCCGGCATTCCGGACTGGCCCATATCACCAAATCTCAATATCTCAATATCTCGGGCTCCGGCAATCTGGACTGGCCCAAATCATCAAATCTCACGACTATGTCGGTATCTTCCGGATATCCGCCGCGTCACAAATAACCGGTCGGTAGTTCTCCCCTGCCGGGATCAACGCCATCATCTGCGACCATCTTGCCCAGGGGTACCGCACCGGGTCCACCATGCACCCGCAGACGGTTCATCCTTCTCCTCCAATCGGGTGTATGATACTGCTTAAGAGCCGAGAAAACTCATGGTGGACACATCTCACATCATATCACGAGAAAACCGTAAAATTCTATCTTTTGAAATTAAAATGAGTTTGTAAAATCCTTGCGGTTTCTCCAAATCCAGAAATCTCATGGAAAATCCAAAATCCAAATCTCGAGAGTAAATAAACAGTGAATTACCGGCATAAAGCCCCATAATATTGCATGACAATGAATATATATATATATATATATGCATGGGTATTTAAGCAAAGAATGCGATATCTAAACTAGTATAGTAATATGTAATTAGAACTATCAGTGTAACATTTCAGAAAAATAAAATATTATTTTTAGGAATTTATATAATTAAAATAATAAATATTCTGAATATTCTGATAATACGGTATAATTAAATACCGATAAATTGGGAAATATTTGGAAAATTATAGAAATTTCTGAAATGAGGGTGTTTTATATGATTTAAGAAAATTATAATTCTTCTGATTAATTATATTCCATTTTAAGGCTAATCGCGATTAAATATAACTAATCGTGCAGTAAGTTTGTTTTGTGCATGTGACATGCACCAAGTCATTTTTCACATTTGCTACATTTTTCCTACCATGGCTTTTCCTTATTTTTTCATGCATGGCTTTTAGATGAAAAGAAAAGAAAAGAATAGAAAAGAAAAAAGAAAAGGATAAAAAAAATGAGTATGGGCATGAGAGACAAGTGAGAGAGAGGTGAGGGGTCTCATTAACCAAGTACCCATTTGTTTTCCGCATCATTTCCTTCATCTTTCCCCACTTCCTCTCACAATGGCTGCCTCTTCTCTCCACCTCCTCTTCATCCTCACAAACACCCTCAATCCCACCTCAAAACTCCATTACCCTTTCACAAAAAACATGTACAAGCTCCCTACAAGCACTTCGGACCAAGAAAGTTTGGATTTTGGAGACTTGGGGCAACTTAAGAAAATTCTTGGGTTGCCAAATGAGATAATTCTTTCACCTTTAGCATAGTATTCCATTTACTGTAGTATCCATTCATGTTTAGAAGTGTTTTAGTGAGGATTGGTGAACTTGGAAAATTCCAAGTTGAGGTTAGGGTTTGTTTAGAATTGAGATAGTGTAATTGAGGTGTAATTAGTAACTACAACCTCCGTAGTGATTGTATTTGGACTAAAATAGAGACTAGAACCCCAGACCCCAAACTTATAAACCCCGATATCGTAAGTTTGTGAGATTTGTGATGATATTTAGATATCTACTACGACCCGGGGCACCTGAAAAATGTTTAGCAAACACAGTGAGACAAGCAGGCCACCTAGAAGCATCGCCTGAAACCTGAGCCCCTACCCTTTAAGTACGGCCGCAGATTAATTAGTTTTGGCCGCAAATTGCGGCCAAGTTCTGGTGGAAGTGTGTGATTCTTGGTCTGTGGCATTGTTATCTATAAACTAGACCCCTCCCATGTGCAAAATTTGCTAATTTTACCTGAGACGAAATCTGGAAATGGTTTTCCTTAGTTGCTGTTTTTCGTATTTGTGATTCTGAAAATTTAGTTTTTGTATTTGATTTAAATTCCCTCATGTGGTGTTTGAACGTCAATGATAAGGGTTATTTGGTAGTGTTTTGCATGCGAGACCATAGGTTTTAACCTATGCGTAATACGCGTACCGTTTTGGTTTTCGTTCGCGATTTCAGTTTACGATACTGTGTGTGTAAATTTGTAGGTACCCTCGAGTGGACATGAAAGGCAAGAACGAGCGTGGCGTCATCGACTTCGGTAAGAAAGGATCATGGTGAGTAGATATATATCTACAGGGGAAGTCGGGTGGATAGAGTATAACACCCCCGCAGTTTCATAGTGTAGCCTATGATAAATTATAGTTATATATGAATATGTGTTATGTGAAACATGGATAGTTAGCATAAAGGATCTTAGAAGATCATGGATTAAATTTAGTGTATTTGGATGATAGTGTCGTTAGTTATTTTCTTAGTCGCGAACCCTAGAATAAGGTTTACATACACGCGCGCGCACAAACACACGCATACATTTTACTTTCTTGTGCGTATATGGGGATATATACATATGTATATGCATATAGGTATGTGAATATGTATATATATATATGTATACATATACTTGGATGATGAGGATGGTATATGGTATTTGGAGATGAGTCGATGAGATTGGGCATGATGCCACGAGATCGGTGATGTGACTTGGTTCATATTATGAGATACGACTTGAGATTTTAGAGGGTCTATTGGCGATGTGTTTTCATACACACGCATACATATATGTATGTTGATGGTATCAATATGTAATAGACTTTAGATTAGTACCCCTAATACATGATATGATGATAAGGACACCAGACGAATAATGAGAGAAAACGTGATATTCGACCCGTACCCAGATTTGGGATGCCGTACGATGGATTTACCGTACGAGATATAATTATGATGATTGATCCGCACTCTTGACTCCAGGATGTCGTATGATATATTGTATCATACATGATACTATTGAGGCGAGATCACCAACTACTAGATATGGATATCGACTTGGACTCGGGTGGTTTTCCTTACCCTTTCGATTAGCCTGTTAGTTTAGTCCTGTAGTTTACTTGTAGATGTAGACTAGACTCGAGTCATACATATTTCAAAACTATTGAATCGTGAGTATTTTAAAGACAGGCCAAGGGATTCTACGGATATTTCAAAGGACGTACCTTTTCTTAAAAACACCGTAGACCTTATTTCTAAACACCACGATTCATATCATTTCAAATGTCAAAACTGTATGACTCATATATAAATGTATATACGTTTATGTTGCTGTTAGTGTATATGCCCTAGAGGCCATTGCTGTATCATACTAGTTTGTATATTACTTAATGGAAGCTTGGGATATTCACCTTGTATAGACAATCTTGCTCAAAATAGTAGTATGCTACTTGGTTTGTTTCTACTTTAATGTGTGCATGTGTTTCTTATAGCATATCGCCTTTACACATTAGTGGAGCCCTTAGGATCTTTGCTTGATTACCAGTATTATGATGGCAGTCACACTCGTGGGGGCTGGGTAATCCATAAGCACATCCTTATGCAGGTCCCTAGTCGTAGGACAATCGAGACAGGGCATCGATACTCCGGAGTAGACTAGCGTATGCGCTTCTCATCCCAGCTTGGGAGACGGTCTGTTCCACAGCCGTCAGTACATCGTACTTGAGATAGTATGCGGGTGCTCGTTAGGTTACGAGTACACTAGACAGGACTCGTCGGGAACTGTTGGTTGGTATTATACCTATCGTCAGTTATCAGTTCCCAGGTGACATGAGCACGGCTTAGTCTGTTGACTTGACACTGTCACTTCGCCTCGAGTGTGTTCCCACTGTTCTTAGATTGCTACCCTACCACGGCTCAAAGGTGTTATGCAAACAGGTAGCAGTTAGGTGCAGTCCCGAAGCACTTGGAGGCAGTGACGGTTAGACAAGATTCGTCTCTCCCGATATTGAGGGTTGATATCGCGCTGTGTCTAGGAGAACCATTACACAAAGTCCCTGGCCAGGGCAAGCGAGATATACTGGTAGGTTTCCAGTGTTATCTCAGGGTGTTCTAGGCTACACTCCGACACGACTTGTACCGCTATTAGCGGACTGACGTTTACCGCCCCCCTAGGCTCGCCATGCGATACTCTCAGACGAACAGACCGGACTGTACGGAGACTGTCACATTCAGGCTCAGTAAGAGTTCAGATGGGTTTACCTCGTCAGTCTTCTTATCGGCATCTACCTGGGGACCATTACATACAGCTAGTGCCGCTTGCGGTCTGTGGTTAAACCTACTGCCAGCGTAGTATCGAGTCTTTAGAGTCCCACACAGAGGGTTATTCTCCTTTAGGCAAAACTGAGTAGAGGTCGCATGGTTTTGCGATGGGATTCGTTCACATCCGCGCACTTGTGCACGTTTGGTGTCCGGAAAGCTTATACTAGCGGGCTTTGGTTTAAGCCAGATCCTAGTATGTGTTTTGGGATTGGTTTTATCTCATTGTATTCGTGTTCCTCGGAATATGGGTACGGGTGTGTATGCACAGTTGACTGAGGCAGAGGCAGAGGACTTTCATTAGGGTTGATGACCGTTGTCTTTTTCCTTAACCCTAATGTTTATGTGAAATATGATTATTAATATTAATTAATTATAATTGTGTTATGGTTAGGGTTGTTGACCATTTGACTATAGTTGACTTGTTGACCTATGTTGACATATTGACCATCATCATTTTACATGAAAGATGCTCTTTGATTCTTGCAAAATTCATTAATGTGAAATGATAATGGTCATATCAAGTTAACCATCACAATTATCTTTAATTAATTATTTAATTATCATAATTAACATATATGTGAGAAGGTTGATATTATCATCTCATTCTCTCATTCTCATTCTCTCTCATCTTCTTCCTCTCTCTCAATGCTCTCCCTCTCATGAGTTGAGAACCATTAAGCTTTTGCGATAAAACACCAAAATCATTCTCTACTCTTTCTAAGGTTCTAGGTTTAGCACACAAAGCACCTTAGTTACTTCTAGTTTGAGGTAGGAGCCAAAGGTAGAGGCCCTCGGGTGGATTTTTCTTCGGCAAGAGAAGGCGACGAGGACGACCCGTTCATCCCACTCCAAGGAGCAAGAAGAGAAGGACTTCAAGACTTAGGTATAACCCTTTAACCGAGTAGCTAAATCTCTTAGCTTGTTTGTTAGTTTATGTTTAGCAAAGATCCTCTTTTAGTTAGTCCATGTTGCCTAGAGTTGTAAAAGTCGAATTTTTATACCGTTTCCGCCTCCCCGTAAGCACCGGGGTGGGCAACGTGGACTTACAGTGGTATCAGAGCCTAGCTAAACACAAACTAGCAAGTTAGCAAAGTATCTAGAATTTCGATCGGAAAAAAAATCGCAAAACACTTTTCAAAAACCTTACTTTCTGCCGATTTTTAAACCTGCTTTAAAAATAAGAAATCATACACTAAAAATCGGCTCAGGGTTCTTACAGAACACCCAAAAAAACGATCCAGTTGGTCGACCAACTCACCGCGGAACCGCGGCAAGAGCATGCTCTTGCCGCGGATCCGCGGCCGAGTTGACTCGGCCGTGGGTCATTTCTCCTGCAGTGTTCTTATATTGATGTTTTAGGATTTTTAGGATGGTTTGTTTCTGCCCAGATTTTCCAGAGAACAAGTTTGTTTTTCGGGTGGTTACAAATCCGTATTTTTTATCGAACTTCTCTAGACTTTGGCTAATGGGTTATATCTGTGATGTGATATATGTATTGAACGTCTGCTAATCGCTATACGTCGATTAGTGGGGGTTATACATATCTGTGATCTGTAATGTTGATGGTTTGTATATATGAATTCGTTGGATTGTCGCGGATGAATAGCCAGGGGGTCGTGAGATGAGAGTTTTCTTTATCTTTCAATTCATGTAATATGTAATTGATGTAATATTATTTATATGGCCGAACAACCGGGATGGGGTTGTAGCTGTCATTGTATAATTTATTTTACTATTTTTGCTCCTAGGATAAACCCAAGGTGGGGTGCACAAACTACCGGGTACCTCGAAGTGCCGAGTGGCCTACTCACGTTGTTGAGGGAGGTTGCTTCACTTCGGGTACTTGGCGGGTAGTTTGCCGCACCCGTAGGGGTCTAGGGTGGGGTTTGGCTATTCATCGCGACCGTGTAATCCGCTCTTCGTTACAGGCTCGTACGGAATGCGGATTCCTAGTATATCCAATGTGTTCATCTGTGATCTGGAATGGCTATCATTGCATGTGACGAATGTATATATCTATATATGATATCTATTTAGGCGTTGCTTATGTTTTGCATCCGCGCTAGTCCAGCCCCCGCTCTGTCGTTAGTTAAGTAACCTAACGGGTGATGATGGGACCCCGTGGCGAATGCGGATGGCATAAGCGTATGTCATATTTTCGTTGTTTTCTGCAATGGTAGGATTAAATGATGGGACGCATTAAAATTAATGCAAGAAAATAAAACAAGTAAAAGTCGTTGGATCACTTTCAAAACCACTCGGTTCTTTTCAAAAACCAACTTTTAAATGCGGAGCATGAACCACTCCTTTTAAAAGCTATCTCGTTCCATCGATTATATCAAGTTCACTACGTTCACGGTTTCGCCAAAACCATTCGTAGCCCTCCGTCGTTTCACATGGATAGTCAATAGTATTCAAGCTATGTTTGTTGGCCAAAGTCAAGGCATAGTGATTGGTAGCTATTGGGTATTCATGTGCAGCATAGATTGATGTGTTGGTTTGGGACAGTCGTATTTCCTTGTTGGCCAAAGTCAAGGGTAGGTACGGGTGGGTTCAAATTAACCTGGAGAATGACGGGTAGAACTTGACATATGACTTATGATTTGTTGGCCAAAGTCAAGGTCATAAGAGCATGGGGCAAAAATCCACATCGGGAGTTTCAAAAGAAACTGAAACTTGCTAGCGCTGCATACCATTTGGAGTGTGATGATTCTAGTAAGATTCCTTCAGTTTTGTCACGTGATGATATTTGGATCCCGATCCTACTGTGAGTATATGCTACTCCTCGGGAAATTTCCCACTTAACGATCAATGCTATAAACCAAGTAGGTGTCTAGAAAGGTGTTAGCGGAGCTACGCCCACAGGGAAAAGAGGTTATTTAATTAAGGAACTTCGCGAAAGCGTTAGAAAACCTCCCTCGAAGTACCAACACTGGCCTGGCTGAACGGTTAAGCAAGTATTATACGGTGAGATTGATCCCGACTAATTCTTCCTTTTTCGTTTGAGGAGAGATTCGAGAGACGGTGGGAGCCATCCTGTTTAGATAAATTAAAAACCACTCTAAACTTGCAAGAGCATCATGCTAAAGTGTTTCTTCTCTCTCTCCTAATTGCAGCGACCAAACATCATGACTGGACTTAAGTTACTACTAGATAAAAACATACTTACAGGGCCAAACTGCAAAGATTGGCTCAGGAATGTCAAAATGGCAATCACTTATGACAAGTTGGGGTATCTCCTTACCACCAAAGCTCCCCCTGTCCCAGGTCCCAAAGCCAGCGTCGCGGATAAGGAAATCCATAAGACCTGGGAAATCGACTGCACGAAGGCCAAGTGCCTCGTGCTTGCCTCTATGGACAATGAACATCAGAGGAGGCACGAGAATATGGACCTCGAATCCATATTTCTCCATACAAAAGAACTGTATGGAGAGCAATCCCGTATCGCCAGATACGAAGTCTCGAAAAAGCTGTTTTCGGCGAGATTGGCCGTCGGATCATCGGTAGCGGAACACGTGCTTAAGATGATTGGCTATATTGAAGAGCTCGCGGACCTTGGGACCACGTTAGAGAACGAGCTCTATACTGACTTGATTCTTCAGTCCCTTCCTTCCACTTACACCCAGTTTATCCTGAACTTCAACTTGCAAGAAAAAGAAGTTGAACTTTCAGAACTCCTCAACATGCTGAGGAGTGCAGAGGGCACCCTACAGAAAGGTAGGGAAACATCCACTTTGTTTGTAGGAGGATCTTCCTCTTCTAGGTCCAAGGCGAAAGCCAAGGGAAAGAAGAAGAAAACCCCCACCAAACCAAGGGGCGGTGTTAGTAAAGCGGATACGAAGGGAAAGGCAAAGGTAACAAAGGTAGCAGGAAAGCTTATGGAGAAGGAAGAATTCTTTTACTGTCACAAAAGTGGACACTGGAAGAAAGATTGCAGGGCTTGGAAGGCCAGAAACCAGGATCTGAAGCAAGTTGCGGCTTCAGCTTCAGGTGTGTATGTTATTGAAAACTGTCTATTAATAAACTCTACTTCCTGGGTATTGGATACCGGATCAGGATCTTATATCTGTAATTCTTTGTAGGCACTGAGAAAGCGTAGGGTTTTGAAGGCAGGTGATATGACCCTCAGAGTTGCAAACGGAGCTAGCATGGATGCTGAGGCCGTGGGGGACTATCACCTGGGAATGTCAGATGGACATGTTTTGGTTTTACGTAATTGTTATTTTGTACCCAATGCAACTTGTAATATCAGTTCTGTATCTTTGATATCTAAAGAAGGTTATGAATTTGCATTTGTAAGCAATGTTGTAAACATTCACCTTAATCAAGTTCTGATTGGGTCAGGTACATTAAGCAATGGTATATACGTATTAAACCAACCACAGATTTTCAATGTCCAGAAAACACACAAAAGAAAGTCTCCGGAAACAAATCAGGCTTTCTTATAGCATTGTAGACTGGGTCACATCAATGAGAGAAGGTTGACGAAGTTACATACAGAAGGATATTTGGATCCGTTCGAATATCAATCATATGCAACTTGTCAATCTTGTCTCAAAGGAAAGATGACTAAGACTCCGTTCACTGGACAGGGAGTAAGAGCGAGTGAGCTCTTGGGACTCGTACACAGCGACGTGTGCGGTCCAATGTCTACACATGCGCGAAGCGTTTATTCTTACTTCATTACTTTTACGGATGACTTTTCAAGGTACGGATATGTCTTCCTAATGAAACATAAATTCGAAGCCTTTGGAAAATTCCAGGAATATAAGAATGAAGTAGAAAAACAAACAAGCAAAAGTATCAAGACACTGAAATCTGATCGAGGTGGTGAATACTTAAGTGCCGAGTTCCTGGATTACTTAAAAGAAAATGGAATTCTCTCTCAGCTTACTCCTCCGTACACTCCGCAACATAACGGTGTATCAGAGAGACGGAACCGAATCCTATTGGATATGGTACGGTTCATGATGAGTAACGCTGAGTTGCCGCGATCATTCTGGGGATATGCGCTAGAATCGGCTGCATACCTTTTGAACCGAGTTCCAACCAAGACTGTGCCTACCACACCATATCAGATGTGGTGTGGGAAGAAAACCTATCTTAAGCACATTAAGACATGGGGATGTCCAGCTTTTGTCAAAAAGGAGTATGCGGACAAACTCGAGGCCCGCTCAGTACAGTGCAAGTTTGTGGGATATCCAAAGAACTCCAAGGGATATTTCTTCTATTGCGAAGAGGAACAAAAGGTTTTTGTTTCTCGTCATGCCCACTTCTTGGAAACTGAGTTTTTGGAAAATCAGATAAGTGGGAGCGCAGTAAAACTGGAAGAAATTCCAGAACCACGAGCTATTACTGAAAGCTTAGTAGAACCAGAGGGTTCGAAAGATCAGGACATTCCTGCGCCGCTCCGCAGGAGTAGTAGGCAGTCTCATACGCCCGAGAGATACTATGGTTTTCTCATAGACGGGGATAGAGAGGATTGCATCGTTGACAGTGATGAGCCGACTAGCTTCCAGCAGGCCATTCAGAGCGTTGACTCGGTAAAATGGCTTGTTGCAATGCGGACCGAAATGGAGTCCATGTACACCAACAAAGTATGGACGTTGGACGTTTCTTCAGATGGGGTAAAACCCGTAGGATGCAAGTGGATCATCAAAAGGAAGATTGGTGTAGATGGACAGATTGAGACCTATAAGGCTAGACTTGTTGCGAAGGTTTTTCGTCAAAGACCTGGCTTGGATTCTGACGAAACCTTTTCTCCAGTGGCTATGCTGAAATCCATTCGGATCCTTCTTGCCATTGCTGCCTTCCACGATTATGAGATTTGGCAGAAGGACGTAAAGACCGCTTTTCTAAATGGAAATTTAGAGGAGTGTGTCTATATGGACCAGCCAGAGGGTTTCATTCGGAGTGGGAGTAGCGGAATGGTGTGCAAGTTGCTTAAGTCCATCTATGGACTAAAGAAGGCATCGCGGAGTTGGAACATCTGTTTTAGTGAGACGGTCAAAGAATTTGGCTTTATCAAAAATCCAGATGAACCATGCATCTATAGTAGATTTGTAGAAAGAACTGTAGTATTCCTCATTTTATACGTGGATGACATTCTCTTAATAGGAAATGACATTCCTATGCTACAATCTGTCAAAGTGTTCTTGTCACACAGGTTCTCCATGAAAGACCTGGGTGATGCCTCCTACAGTCTAGGGATCCGGATCTATCGTGACAGATCTAAGAGGATATTAGGACTTTCACAGTCCAGGTACATCGACACCATACTGAAAAGATTCAGTATGGAAGATTCCAAGCGCGGTAATCTACCTGCTTGTCACGGGATCACCCTCTCCAAAGAGATGTCTCCCAAGACTGATTTGGAAAGGGATCGCATGTCTATTATACGCTACGCTTCTGCGGTAGGCTCTATAATGTATGCGATGTTGTGTACCAGACCAGATGTAGCTTATGCATTGAGTGTGGTAAGCCGGTATCAGTCAAACCCTGGGAAGAAACACTGGATAGCGGTAAAGAACATTCTCAAGTACCTGAGAAGGACTACGGAGATGTTCTTGGTGTATGGCGAAAAAGACCTCCAGATCGAGGCCTTTGCTGACTCCAGCTTTCAGAGTGACAAGGATGATTCCAAGTCCTTGTCGGGTTATGTCTTTACCCTCAATGGAGGGGCGGTGTGTTGGAAGAGTTCCAAACAGGAAACCGTTGATGACTCGACGATGGAAGCGGAATATATCGCTGCTGCAGATGCCGCAAAAGAAGCCGTCTGGATAAGGAAGTTCTTAACAGAACTTCAGGTGGTTCCGTCCATTGTTGATCCAATACCTCTGTATTGCGACAACAACGGGGCTATAGCTTTAGCGAAGAAACCCAGGTCCCATCAGAAGTCCAGATACATCTTGAGGCGGTATCACCTGATCGGGGAGATCGTGGGTCGCCAGGAGATCGAGGTTCAGAGAGTTGCTGCGGAAGATAACACTGCCGATCCATTCACGAAGGCCTTACCCCAGACTTAGTTCGAGCGGCTGATCGAGATGATAGGTCTTCGATACGCCAGTACATGGCCTTAGTGCAAGTGGGAGATTTTTAGTGTATATGCCCTAGAGGCCATTACTGTATCATACTAATTTGTATATTGCTTAATGGAAGCTTGGGATATTCACCTTGTATAGACAATCTTGCTCAAAATAGTAGTATGCTACTTGGTTTGTTTCTACTTTAATATGTGCATGTGTTTCTTATAGCATATCGCCTTTACACATTAGTGGAGCCCTTAGGATCATTGCTTGATTACCAGCGTTGTGATGGCAGTCACACTCGTGGGGGCTGGGTAATCCACAGGCACAACCTTATGCAGGTCCCTAGTCGTAGGACTATCGAGACAGGGCATCGATACTCCGGAATAGACTAGCGTATGCGCTTCTCATCCCAGCTTGGGAGACGGTCTGTCCCACAGCCGTCGGTACGTCGTACTTGAGATAGTATGCGGGTGCTCGTTAGGTTACGAGTACACTGGACAGGACTCATCGGGAACTGTTGGTTGGTATTATACCTATCGTCAGTTATCAGTTCCCAGGTAACATGAGTACAGCTTAGTCCGTTGACTTGACACTGTCACTTCGCCTCGAGTGTGTTCCCACTGTTCTTAGATTGCTACCCTACCACGGCTCAAAGGAGTCGTGCAAACAGGTAGCAATTGGGTGCAGTCATGAAGCACTTTGAGGCAGTGACGGTTAGACAGGATTCGTCTCTCCCGGTATTGGGGGTTGATATCGCGCTGTGTCTAGGAGAGCCATTACACAAAGTCCCTGGCCAGGGCAAGCGAGATATACTGGTAGGTTTCCAGTGTTATCTCAGGGTGTTCTGGGCTACACTCCGACACGACTTGTACCGCTATTAGGGGACTGACGTTTACCGCCCCCCTAGGCCTGCCATGCGATACTCTCAGACGAACAAACCGGACCGTACGAAGATTGTCACATTCAGGCTCAGTAGGAGTTCAAATGGGTTTACCTCGTCAGTCTTCTTATCGGCATCTTCCTGGGGACCGTTACGTACAGCTAATACCGCTTGCGGTCTGTGGTTAAACCCACTGCCAGCGTAGTGTCTAGTCTTTAGAGTCCCACACAGAGGGTTATTCACCTTTAGGCAAAACTGAGTAGAGGTCGCATGGTTTTGCGACGGGGTTCGTTCACATCCGCGCACTTATGCACGTTTGGTGTCCGGACAGCTTATACTAGCGGGCTTTGGTTTAAGCCAGATCCTAGCATATGTTTTGGGATTGGTTTTATCTTATTGTATTCGTGTTCCTCGGAACATGGGTACGGGTATGTATGCACAGTTGACTGAGGAAGAGGCAAAGGACTTTCATTAGGGTTGATGACCGTTGTCTTTTTCCTTAACCCTAATGTTTATGTGAAATATGATTATTAATATTAATTAATTATAATTGTGTTATGGTTAGGCTTGTTGACCATTTGACTATAGTTGACTTGTTGACCTATGTTGACATATTGACCATCATCTTTTCACATGAAAGATGCTCTTTGATTCTTGCAAAATTCATTAATGTGAAATTATAATGGTCATACCAAGTTAACCATCACCATTATCTTTAATTAATTATTTAATTATCATAATTCACATATATGTGAGAAGGTTGATATTATCCTCTCATTCTCTCATTCTCATTCTCTCTCATCCTCTTCCTCTCTCTCAAAGCTCTCCCTCTCATGAGTTGAGAACCATTAAGCTTTTGAGATAAAACACCAAAATCATTCTCTACTCTTTCTAAGGTTCTAGGTTTAGCACACCAAGCACCTTAGTTACTTCTATTTTTAGGTAGGAGCCAAAGGTAGAGGCCCTCGGGTGGATCTTTCTTCGGCAAGAGAAGGCAACGAAGACGACCCGTTGATCCCACTCCAAGGAGCAAGAAGAGAAGGACTTCAAGACTTAGGTATAACCCTTTAACCGAGTAGTTAAATCTCTTAGCTTGTTTTTTAGTTTATGTTTAGCAAAGATCCTCCTTTAGTTAGTCCATGTTGCCTAGAGTTGTAAAAATCGAATTTTTATACCGTTTCCGCCTCCCTATAAGCACCGGGGTGGGCAACGTGGACTTACAGTTGCGTTATTATTCATGTTCCGTATTTTCCTGCTGTTCGCATCACATCGCATACTTATTTGTGTATGCATTAGTTATTATAAACCATGCTTTCAGGACACAACACCTTTACCGATGATGCGTATGCTCCACGTATACCTGCTTGCCGGCTCACACACATTATCATCGGTAATGTTCATGTCACGTACACATTAGAAAATACTACTTCATTAGTAGAAAATGTTAGCTGATAGTTTCGACATGGTACTAGTGAGCTTGCTTTTATATGATATCTTAGACATTGCATTTATTACCGATATCTCATGCATATGTATTTTCATTTGTCATGAAATATTATAAGGCTTTATGCCAGTATTCACGGTTTATTGACTTTTGATTATAAGATTCGGATTTTCCTTGTGATTTATGGATTTGGAGAAACCGCAAGACTTTATAAACTCATTTTATTTCAAAAGATAAAAAGTGTGGTTTTCTCATGATATGATTTGAGAGGAGTCCACCATGAGTTTTCTCGGCTCTTGAGCGATATCATACACCCGATTCTAGGAGGAGGAACCGTCTGTGGGTGCATGGTGGACCCGGTGCGGTACCCAGGGGCGAGAAGATCATAGATGATGGCATTGAGCCTGGCAGGGGAGCACTACCGACCGGTGATTTTATTGTGACTCGACGGATATCTGGAAGATACCGATTAGAGTTTAGGCCAGTCCGGATTGCCATAGCCTAAGGTATTGCCATTTGATGATACGGACCAGTCCGGATTGCCGGAGCCCCGGATATTGAGATAGCGAGATATATATTTTTGTGTCGATGCTAGAAACTGGTTTATGTTGATTTCATTGATGATACCCCGATTTAAATAAAAAGAAATCTCACTATTTTAAGAAAACAGTTTTCCATTCATGATGTATTATGTTTTCATTTCGATACATTCATACATCATATATATGGTTTATTGCTACCTTAGGCACTGACACGAGCACTTGGCATTACACTTATGTACAGATGTTTACCCTGGCCATTAAAAGATGTTTCAGGTTATATTATTATTTTGAGGATAGTACTATCGTATGACCTACGATTGAGTCATACATGCGATTTCTGCTCGGTGATATTTTCTACTCACGAGTTGGCAACTCACCCCCGTTGTGCCACAGTTTCTTGCAGGTTTTGCCGTACAAATTTTTCCTTGGCGGCTTCGCTGGCACACTACTTCATTCCGGATGATTGCTTTGGTAGGTGGACTCACTTGCATCATGGCCACCATTATATATTTATTTATTTCAGTTGTATCTAGTAAACTCCATTAATCAGACTTGTATATTATTTAGACTTAGAAGACCGGTGTATTATTCATTCGACCTTAGAGTCGTGCTTGTATTATTATGGTTTTCTTGATAATTTTTAGTTTCCTTTTGAGTTTTGATCCTCGCCCTTCGGCGTTGTATATTATATTGCTTGCGTGGTTGTGACCGTCAATTGGTGAAGAGCTAGCTCCCGTTTGGCGATACCCTTATTCGTATTATTCATGTTGTACCCTTTTGGGACGAGTATTTACAAAGGAAACTCTGCCGAAATTTTCAGAAAAAACTTGAGATTTTAAAAATACATACTTCGTCTTATGTTATTAAAACCACTTGATTTAAAACAAGTTTTCTTCACTTCTTCCTTAAAATGGTTTAGATTTCTGGGATTTTTAGCTTACTTGAATTAGTTGGGTTCCTATAGACTTCATATGATTCAAGTGCCAGTCATGTACCATTTCGGGTCGTGACAAAGTTGGTATCAAAGCGCTAGGTTAACCTTGGTTCGAGTCTATATTTGACTATGTGGAGTCTAGGGTGTATATATATTCGGAACCTAGGCTTGACCTTACAGAACATAGACTTGGTCAAGGAGGTATTAGACCCGAACTTTCGTCGCGTAGGTTGATAGAGTAGGTGATTTAAGGAGAGTGACGTACCGTGTGTATGTTCCGTGGCATACTTACGATACGCTACTCCGCTTAAGAAGCCTTAAGATGTACATTTCCTTGCACAGCATTATATTCATTCGTATGATCTATCCTTATCAATATCAGTTATGGTTTTTGCTGCCACGATTACACGGGCAGAGAGAGCTACGGCTAGAGTTGCGTCAGCATGAGCTCGTCACGGATGAGGACTGACCAGGGCGTGATTCCAGGGACACACGATTGCATAGATGTATCGTCCTATTGTGTTTTCGAGCCATGAGCGTTTGATGGATCTCTTTTACCAGATTTCTCGGACGTGCAGATCAGCACCAGAGGATTGGGCCACTGTTAGAGGCCAGCCAGCATGTGATGACCGTCAATGCACCAATTATTTGATGATTGAGGCATTGTTCAGCGTACGGACAAATGAGCCAGTTGTTGCTGCGAATAACAAGATATCACCCCAAATGTTTGAAGCTAATGCCGTACGAGTTATACTTAGAGATATGATAGAAGATCCCTAGTCACCCAGGGAGGAATGACAAGGACATGTGATTCGTTGCCTACCCCGATGCGAGGTCATTAGATTGATTGATTCCAGCTAGAGACGACTTTACGCAGGTACGTTGGGAGTCGAAGGAAAACGATCGAATGTCAGAAACCCATTTTCCAAGTTTAAAGTATTCGGAAAAACATGCAAGTAATTCCATGGATGCTCTAGAAGAATGAAACCCTAACTCGATATAATGACTATGAGAACGCTTTGAAACATTAGGGTTTGCAGCAGTTCGTGGGGGACTATGGAACTTTGACGAATCGATCGAAAAGTTCGACGTCGCTCGGATATCATATGATGTGATACATTGATTTGGAGACTCCAGATATGAGTATAGTCGTTGGAGCGCAGTCAATGCAGTCACGAAGAGACGAGTCTGAATGAGTCGACATTATAAAAAGTGGAGTAAGAGGTTCGTACGAGATCTTGATGAGATGACGTTCCACTCCACTGACAACAGAGATGTGATACGCATGCAGAGGCGTTGTTTATGGATATATCTTCCAGAAGGAGTCGCGATGATTATGTAGCCGTTCCGGCACAAGAAATAGATTTAGTAAGGGTGATAACTTCCGGGCAGTTCGGCAGAAACGAGATTCGGGGGAGACTTCGACAGAACCTTTCTGGAATACAATACGAGAAGATTTAGACCCAGGACCGGTCATATTACGCACACCCAGTAGGCCAGAGTTCGGCATCATCGACGAGACATGTTATGAATGACCATGACAGTTGGCCAGAGATCTTTAGAGGATGTGCCAGAACGGGACAGTTTCTGCCATCTTTGATTTCGGTATTTTGGGCTATTTATTTGCATGATTGAGATTTTGCGCACCACAGTTGCACTTGACTTCGATTTGATGTCATTCGAGATGTTGATTCTAATTTCATGCTGTAGGGTTCCTAGGCACCCTAATGAGGTCTCACAAGGCATCAACCATGCCAATATCAAATTTTTACGGTGCCGGGAAACCCTAAACTACGGATCGTTTGCTAGAAATCTAGGCGAAAAGTAAACTAGTTAACACTTAACTAAGAGATACGGAAATACAACCTTTGTAGATCCATTTGTCCACCTCCATAGCTCCATGAAGAAGTCATCTCGCTGTCCATGATAAGTCCCGGGCTCTAGCGTCGGCTTCATCGGAGAAAGGACGGGCTAGGTCATCGATGTCTATGCCGAAGATGATCTACGTCGAGGCATCGCTAAATCAAGCTCCGACTTCACCAAGTCAAGAAACTTGTGAAGAAAACACAATCTACTACTTGGCAAGAGGTAGAGGATGAAGAAATAGGCAGTGGGTAGACTTTAGAATTGGATTTCTCGCTTGTTTCATCAATCCACCATTGATGAAGAAAGCTTTCTTCTTTGAAGATGAAGAAGAAGAAGAAGATAAAGTTATGATAAGTTAATTAAAATAGATAATAAAATGAACACTTATCATAATCTTAACCGTAGTTAAGTGTAGAGAATTAACTAAGGTTGGGTTCAGTGGTTAGGGTTAAGGATGAGAACAAAAAGGTCAATTAGTCAAAGCTTCATGAAACTTCAACTAAAAACAAATGAAGCCACCATTCATTTATCTTTCAATTTATTCAAAATGAATAAATAAATAAGATAAATGAATAAGTAAAAACCCTAATCAACAACTTAACCAAGGTTAATTCTTTACACTTAACCTAAAAAGCATGTATCATCAAACATGATACAATCTTGTGTACAAAAGTATATCACATATACAATGTGCACAAACCAAGTGAGAAAATCCATTTAAAGTGAACCAATACTAGTTAATGCAAAGTAATATATCAAATATATAATTATGCATTAAATCATTAAATCAACACTTGATTTAACGATCCGGTCATATCGCATACAACCGACTAATATCCAATGTATCGGTTTATCGAATCAATCCTTGATTCGATAACTAGGTTATATCGCATACAACCATTCGACACATTCTTCGCGAGAATGGAATACGGTATCACATACACGAATCATTCTCGGTCCCGCACATATCTCATATGCGCTCCTATTTCGTTTCGCTTGAGCCAGGAAACCTCTGTGTAGGACTCTAAAGACTCGTCAATACGCCGGCAGCAGATGATGATCATATCAAACACCCACAAGCCGCAAGCGGTCTGCTAAACGTAACGGCCACCCGGGTATTGAGCGATCTGAATATCGACGAGCAAGCCCGCTCACACTCCAGTGAATCCGACCAGTAACACTACCGTACAGTCCGGTCTGATCGTCTGATATGTCGCATATCTCGCCTAGGGGTGGTAAACGTCAGACCCCAATAGCTCGATAAGTCGTGTCGATATGAGGTCTATAACAGTTCGAGAAACTACTGGTAACACTTACCAGTAAATCTCAGCAACCCTGGCCAGGGATTTCCTGTTATAGCCAATCGAACACAGCACAATATCAACTCCCTATACCGGGAGAGACGAATCCCCTCCTATCGCTCATTGCCTCCATGTGACTCGGGACTGTACCCAAAAACCACCGTTTTGCACGCCCTCTTGGACATGGTAAGATGGAAATCAAAGCACAGTGAGAACCACACAAGACTCTATGACGATCTCGGGTCAACAGACTACTCTGTACCAGTGTCACCAGAGAACTGCCATCTGACGTGAGGTATAATACCATCTGGGAGTTCTCGGCGAGTCCGTCCAGTGTACCTAGTCTCTACTGAGCACCCGTATATCATCTCTGATGTCAAACACCAATGGATATGGGATCATCCATCGCCCATCTGTATGGGTCGAGAAGGTACACGCTAGTCTACACTGGTATATCGATGCCCCGTCTCGATACACCCTCGACTAGGGACTTTGAAGGATGTACTTATGGACTACCATGTCCCCACTAGTATAATCCGCATCATAATCCAGGTAGTCAAGTACAGATCCTAGGGGCTTTACCAACATGTAACAGGGAGACAATCAGTGTACACGTTAAGGTAAAGATCAACCAGATAGCATACTATCATGTCGAGCAAGAAAGTCCTCCCTATATATGTCCCAGCATCCACTACAATATACATCCTATGTATAGTAATGGCCTCTAGGGCATACATATAACTAACAATCTCCCACTTGCACTAGGGCCATCTGATAGTAGTGGTTGCAGTATCTCATACTGAACCATCCCATAAAAGTCTCTCTCTGGGAACAGGCCTTTGTGAGTGGATCCGCTGTGTTGTCCTCTAAGTCTACTCTCCTAACCTCGATCACCCTGGAGATCAACTATCTCCATGATCAAGTGATACTGCCTTAGAATATGTCTGGATCACTGATGGGACCTGCGTTCCTTGGCATAAGCCACAACTCCATTGTCACACAATGGTAGGAACAAAGTTCATCTTATGAACTTTTATACACCCAGACTTCCTCTTTGGTAGCATCTTAAGTAGCGATGTATCCTGCCTTCAATGTCTAGTATGTCACGGTATCTAGCTTGGAATTCTTCCAACATACCGTCCCATTACTGAGGGTAAAGACAATGCCTGTGACTGACACTCAGTCGTTATTATCACCCTGGAACACTTCCAGTGATTCTCCCCAGGATCGATTGATACCATCTTACTACAACTAGTGAGTATCCTAACATCCATTTAGATCTATCTCATAGATCCAAAATCCAGGATTTAGTAGGTATCACTTTGATCCTATGTGGAGAATCATTGTGATAAGCGGAGATTGATCGAGCGTAGCATAAGAAACTCCTTTCTTATCAAGAGTATGTTATCCACTACTCTACGAGGATCACCACCATACTCCCTACTACCATTTTGTTTATACAAGGTTCATCTACCATTTTGATGATGTCAAACTCTTTGACTAATCCATTAAAACAGATGTTCCATCTCCGCGATGCCTGCTTTATCCTATAAAGCATCTTGCACACGTTTCCGCTGCTCCCACTGTCTACGAAGCCCTCTGGCTGTGTACTTATAGACACTCTCTTCTAAACATCATTTAGAAAAGCTGTCATGACACCCAACCACCAGATATCGTAGTCATGGTATGTAGCCGTGGCAAGTAGGATCTGGATGGACTTAAGCATAGCTACTTAGAAAAGGTTTCATCATCATCCATACCTTGTCAATGATGTAGACCTTTAACAAGTCTAGCTTTGAAAGTCTCAACTCTTCCATGTACACCAAGTAATCTTCTCAAGATATACTTGCTCCTAATGGGGATTTAACCCTTCAGATATAGCAACCAAAGTCCATACTTTGTTGGTGTATAAGGATTCCATCTCAGATCGATAAACATCCAGCCATTCTCACAGAGTCTCACTCCTGATGGCCAGCTCGAAACTAGTTGGGTCATCATCTCATGATGTAATCCTCGCTCCCACTGTCATAGAGAAACCGAAGTATCTCTCAGGTGGGTGAGGAACCCTACTAGATCGGCGGAGAGGCTGAGATTCGTTGGAATCTACTGAATCCTTTGGTTCTATCAAATCATGTGCTGTAGTTTGTATAGCTGGAACATTTTCAGTTCTACATTACAGACCTTGCCTCGAGCTTGTCCGGATTTTGCTTTTAGACATAGGCCGGACAACCCCAAATCTTAACTAACTTAAGACATGGGCTCTTCCCTTTCCATATCGCATATGAAGTGGTAGGTAACTGATTTGATTCGAACCTATTCAATAGGTATGCAGCTTCTCAAGCGCATAACTCCCAAAAGGAAACAGGTAACTCAGTATTACTCATCATAGAGCACACCTTATCACATAGGGTGTATCTGCTCCGCCCCGATATACCATCGTGCTATGGTGTATACGGAGGAGTAATGCTGAGAGAGAATCTCATTCTCCTTTAGAACAATCCAGGATTTCCGTGCACAAGTATTCTCCTCCTTGATCTCATCATAGGACATAATACTTATACCTGTATTGGTTCTCTACTTCTAACTTATATTCTGTGAATATCTCAAAAGGTTCGGACTCATGTTTCAACGGGAACATATGACTGAATCTTGAGAGATTATCAGAGAATATAATGAAGTATAAAGAACCAGTCCTAGCATTTGTAGACAGGGGACCTACATACATCAACATGTATCATCCCAAGAGTTCAGTAACTCTTTCTCTGTTTCCAGTAAACGGAGCTATGGTCATTTTATCTTTGTGACATGTCTGGCGAGTTTCACAAGATGTAAATTCAAACTGATTTAAATATGCATCTATATGTAACTCTAGCTAGTCGGGTCATATTGATCTGACCTAGTCTACAATACCTCAAGAAGGATTCGTTCATTTCTGAACTCTTCCTCTTATGTGTGTTCCATATATTAAGAACTGTAGTTTGATTTAGAACATCAACGCTTTTAGATAACGTGCCTGAACCGATCAACTTTTGATATAGGAAATGTTCAAAACATTATCCAACAATACAAAATTATATCCTTTCTTTACTAATAAAGAGACTGATATGATTTTGTATATCAGGTTCGGTATCTAATAACATTCGTTCAGAATCAATGTATTCGTAATACAGGGTGACAGTGACCAACAGACTTGGCTGCAACTCTTGCCCCGTTTTCTGCCTCATGAAACTTATCACCCGTTCTCAGTTTTCTACCTTTCTGTAGCCCTATGTAACAGATTACATATCTGGGATCCTGATCTGGTATCACATACCCAGGACGTAAAGGATACTGAGAAACAGTTCTCTGTAATGAACACACCCGAAGATGATGCATCATCATGCACTCTCTTTGTTTGGGCGGCACGGGAATTCTGGTAATCCCCAATTTCCTGCTCTGTCTTATAACAATTATAAGTTGGAGCGGGACCAACGTTCCCCAGCTCAGTATAACAAGCAGGTTCGGTCAATATTCCGTATTATTATCTTGATTAAGGCGTGATATGGTCGCTACCTGGAGAGAGAGAGAAGAAAACACTCAGCGTGCGCTCTTGCAAGAATAGATTGGTTATTATTTTATCTAATCAGGATGGCTCCCACTGCTTTTTATCAAATCTTCCTTCAAACCCTAAAAGGAAAGACTAGCCGGGATTAATTACACACTACAAGTTCGCCAATCTTTCAGCCAGGCCAGTGTCGGTACTTTGAGGGAGGTCCCCCGTGCTTTCGCACGAACCTAATTAATGTAAACCTCGTTTTCCCAGAGGCGTAACCCCGTTAACACCTTTCTAGACACCTACTTGATCGGCTAATTGTAATGTATAAAACTCTCCCAGGAGTAACTCTTACTCGCAGTGGGTATCGGGATCCAACTATCTCATAGAAGGTATGCAATCTCATTGCAAATTTCAACACTTGAAATTCCCGATAATATTTTTCCCCGAACGATCTATGACCTTGACAAGGTCAACAAACCATAGACCGTAAGTCAAGTTCAACCCGTCATTTCTTGATTGAATCAAACCCACCCGCAGGACCCTTGACAAGGTCAACAAGGCCGCACGACTACCCTAACCCAATCTGCATCATATGCATAAGCAGATAAATACTGGTTAGCTACCGCACACTGCGCCTTGACAAGGTCAACAAACGCAGCACGAATACTAAACAGGATTTATCTGAAATGACGGAGGGCTACGACAGGTTTTTCTGAAAACCTATTGCGTAATGAACTTGATATCGTTGTAGAATCAAATGATTTTAAAATGGAGTGCTTTTGAGGCTTTTCTAGTTTTGCTAAAGGAGTCACTCCCGGTGAAGGGATCGTCGGTCCTTTCCTCGTCGAATGAGGTGCGGGATATATCACATATATCACTGTGCAAAGCAAAAACTCTTAAAAGCAATCAAAAGACAAACCGAGTGTGTAGCATCTACCAGTTATTGCTAAAGGAGTCACTCCCGGTGAAGGGATCTCGGTCCTTTCCTCATCGAATAAGGTGCAGGATATATCACATATACCGCTGTGCAAAGCAAGAACTGTAGCTACCTGTTTTATTTTGAAATTCGATTCTACAACATCTTAGGTTTCTTTTATTTCATTAATCACATTAATGAAGTCCCATCATTTAAGTACCTAAACATCACAGATAAATACGACGTACACTTATGCCATCCGCATTCGCCTCGATGTCCCCTCGTGCACCGTTAGGTTAGGTAACTAACGGCAGAGCGGGGCAGGGCTAGAGCGGGTGTAAAACATAAGTAACTCCTATATAATATATCATATATACTGTATACTGTATCTATCACAGAACATCACATGATCACATCACAGATATCGCAGCAGAAGAATCATATGAAATATTGGATATACTAGGACGTCCGTGTTTTCAATACGAGCCAGTATAAAACACGGATTCCACGGTCGTGATGAATAGCCAAACCCACACCCCTAGACCCCTACAAGAGCGGCAAGCAACCCTACCAATTCTGGAGTTAGGAGACCCGGACTCGACTCCTCAAGTTGGTCTCCCACTGGACCCCAGAACCCGGTTACTTGTGCCCTCCTCCTTGGGTCTATCCTAGTGCGGAAAAGTAAATAATATACAAACGGTGACTACTTCCGCAACCTGGAAGCGCCCCAATAAAAGAATATTACATACAAGTTTTTACATGAATGAAAATGAAAAACACTCATCCCACATAAAAACCCCCGGCTATTCAAACACGACGATCCAATATAACATATCCAGCAACACATAACATCACATGTCATCAACGTAAGTAAATATGCACATCCCAATTGTCGTTGACATATAGCAACGAAACCGGCGATATCACATATTACACTTACGGTCACAGAAAAGAAAGTGTAAAACTACAACAATTGGAATCCGCAACCACCTCAGACATCGCATGCCTGACCAAATGAATTTCTTAGACATCGCATGCCTAACAATTATAAACCCCGCATTTTAGTCTCAAAATCGAAAACACTTTTCAATACCAAGTCGGGTAATTCAACAAGATTCCCGACATCCTGATCGAATGCTCGTCGCAAACTTTAGTAGGCGGCCGCACCCCCGATACCGTCGATGAAGTGCACCAAGGCGGAACACCGCTACCGCGAGCATCCGAACGGATGCTTTCGGCGACGGGGTTCTCCTACAGTCACTTGGTCGGGGTTATGGAGTGAAGCTGTCTATTAAGTTTACCCGGCGAGTATCCGCGTACGCTACGTGATTGCGACGGACTTTTGATCACATCAAAATTCCGTGGCAACCGATCAAGTGAGACTAAACTGCTATGTTTATAACATTCATTCAGTTATCTCATAACATATTGTGAATTCCAATTATTGTATCCCATTCCAGATAAATAGAAAATGTTAAACTTTCCGATCGAACAATCGAACACCCAAGTTTTCCCGAAACAGATCAACTCATGAAATAAGTCTAACAACATTCAGTTCGTGCCTCAGTACCAACGGTCCAGCCGTAGAAGGGTCAAGCCAACGCCTCACATGTGGCACGCTGTACTACCCCAAACACGAAGGTTCAAAGGGCATTTCAAGACGGTCACATAATCGAGTTAAGGTTTGTTGTCTTCTAGAGGGTCCATCGAGTTACTTGCACTACTTAGAATGTCGTTAAACTACGAAAAAATCCAACACTTGGAAATTTCCCGATAGGGGAAAAATTGGGTATTTATATCCGGTCGAACTTTTTAACATATTCTAAAAATTTATCCGGAAAGCCACATAGACAAAATTTGATACTCCGATCGAAACACCGAATCCCCAAAACAACCCAGAAAATTCAACTCTGGAAAACATATTAAAAATTCCCAGAAAAAACACCACTGGGAACTAAGAATTAAGGTGCAAAATTCGATGCACAAAAAGCCAAAGTGGCCGCGGATCCGCCGCATGAGCATGCTCATGCCGCGGATCCGCGGCAATATTAAGGAATTAGAAGCTCGAATTTTGCAGTAATCCTTAGATCTTCCTGCTGTGTTTTCTGAATATTTTTAATCCACAAAAATCCACATTTTATGAAAAAGTCCAGAGAGCATTTTTAAGTTTGGGTTTTCGGGTCGTTCGGACTTCAAATTCCGTCTAGACTTCGCCTAAGGCTCTAGCTAGGCTCTGATACCACTGTAGGGTTCCTAGGCACCCTAATGAGGTCTCACAAGGCATCAACCATGCCAATATCAAATTTTTACGGTGCCGGGAAACCCTAAACTACGGATCGTTTGCTGGAAATCGAGGCGAAAAGTAAACTAGTTAACACTTAACTAAGAGATACGGAAATACAACCTTTGTAGATCCGTTTGTCCACTTCCATAGCTCCATGAAGAAGTCATCTCGCTGTCCATGACAAGTCCCGGGCTCTAGCGTCGGCTTCATCGGAGAAAGGACGGGCTAGGTCATCGATGTCTATGCCGAAGATGATCTACGTCGAGGCATCGCTAAATCAAGCTCCGACTTCACCAAGTCAAGAAACTTGTGAAGAAAACACACTCTACTACTTGGCAAGAGGTAGAGGATGAAGAAATAGGAAGTGGGTAGACTTTAGAATTGGATTTCTCGCTTGTTTCATCAATCCACCATTGATGAAGAAAGCTTTCTTCTTTGAAGATGAAGAAGAAGAAGAAGATAAAGTTATGATAAGTTAATTAAAATAGATAATAAAATGAACACTTATCATAATCTTAACCTTAGTTAAGTGTAGAGAATTAACTAAGGTTGGGTTCAGTGGTTAGGGTTAAGGATGAGAACAAAAAGGTCAATTAGTCAAAGCTTCATGAAACTTCAACTAAAAACAAATGAAGCCACCATTCATTTATCTTTCAATTTATTCAAAATGAATAAATAAATAAGATAAATGAATAAGTAAAAACCCTAATCAACAACTTAACCAAGGTTAATTCTTTACACTTAACCTAAAAAGCATGTATCATCAAACATGATACAATCTTGTGTACAAAAGTATATCACATATACAATGTGCACAAACCAAGTGAGAAAATCCATTTAAAATGAACCAATACTAGTTAATGCAAAGTAATATATCAAATATATAATTATGCATTAAATCATTAAATCAACACTTGATTTAACGATCCGGTCATATCGCATACAACCGACTAATATCCAATGTATCGGTTTATCGAATCAATCCTTGATTCGATAACTAGGTTATATCGCATACAACCATTCGACACATTCTTCGCGAGAATGGAATACGGTATCACATACACGAATCATTCTCGGTCCCGCACATATCTCATATGCGCTCCTATTTCGTTTCGCTTGAGCCAGGAAACCTCTGTGTAGGACTCTAAAGACTCGTCAATACGCCGGCAACAGATGATGATCATATCAAACACCCACAAGCCGCAAGCGGTCTGCTAAACGTAACGGCCACCCGGGTATTAAGCGATCTGAAGATCGACGAGTAAGCCCGCTCACACTCCAGTGAATCCGACCAGTAACACTACCGTACAGTCCGGTCTGATCGTCTGATATGTCGCATATCTCGCCTAGTGGTGGTAAACGTCAGACCCCAATAGCTCGATAAGTCGTGTCGATATGACGTCTATAACTGTTCGAGAAACTACTGGTAACACTTACCAGTAAATCTCAGCAACCCTGGCCAGGGATTTCCTGTTATAGCCAATCGAACACAGCACAACATCAACTCCCTATACCGGGAGAGACGAATCCCCTCCTATCGCTCATTGCCTCCATGTGACTCGGGACTGTACCCAAAAACCACCGTTTTGCACGCCCTCTTGGACATGGTAAGATGGAAATCAAAGCACAGTGGGAACCACACAAGGCTCTATGACGATCTCGGGTCAACAGACTACTCTGTACCAGTGTCACCAGAGAACTGCCATCTCACGTGAGGTATAATACCATCTGGGAGTTCTCGGCGAGTCCGTCCAGTGTACCCAGTCTCTACTGAGCACCCGTATATCATCTCTGATGTCAAACACCAATGGATATGGGATCATCCATCGCCCATCTGTATGGGTCGAGAAGGTACACGCTAGTCTACACTGGTATATCGATGCCCCGTCTCGATACACCCTCGACTAGGGACTTTGAAGGATGTACTTATGGACTACTATGTCCCCACTAGTATGATCCGCATCATAATCCAGATAGTCAAGTACAGATCCTAAGGGCTTTACCAACATGTAACAGGGAGACAATCAGTGTACACGTTAAGGTAAAGATCAACCAGATAGCATACTATCATGTCGAGCAAGAAAGTCCTCCCTATATATGTCCCAGCATCCACTACAATATACATCCTATGTATAGTAATGGCCTCTAGGGCATACATATAACTAACACATACCTATGGTATGCATGTGATTTGATTTGTGCTTTCGGCATAGTTTCATGCACTTTCAGTATTTTGATTTGATTTGTGCATACTGATGCACATGGTTGTAAGATTATATACTACGGTATACCTGATTTGGATTGAGATGTGTTGTATGCCGTCGATTTCGATTGTGATACTCGATATTTGTTTTCGTGCACATTGTGCACTTGATTTGGATTCTTGCGCATGCTTGGGCGCTTGATGCGACTTTGGTGCACACCAGATGCACTTTATAATCTGTAAAAGTGTTTCGAGAATTTCTCTTTGCCCGAGATTCTTCGTGCACATCAGATTCACCTGATATTGCTGTTAAGCACACCCGTTGCCTTTGACAGGTGTTTCGTGCATACCCATTGCACTTAGATTTTGTTTCTGTGCACATTCATGGATTTCGATTTCCGTGCGCACCAGACGCACGTGGCTTTCTTTTGCACATTTTGGGATTGATTCTTGTGGAGCAGTACGTTTTTACGATATTTACTATTTGTTTTAGTACTGAGCAGGACTAGTCAGAGGACAGTACCTGAATATATTTTTGAATGCATTGATAGTTATCGAAGGGATTTCCAAAAAGGAGCTATAGTTTCAGTATTTACCTACGTGTTCGAGATGACACGAGACATTTAACTAAGGAAACCCTTCTAAATTATTTTTCAAACGGCGGGACGTGTATGTTAAACAAGGGTATATATATGTATAATTATTTTCTTACAATAGGCGTCCGCCACTGTACAGTGATACGCGCATCGCACAGCGACTTGAAAGGGTTTGGTATGCATTTCGTTCAGATGTTTTAACAAAGTTTACATGTATAGTTGATGTATATCATGTTAGTTTTCGTATTGGGCTTTGACATTGGTGTCTTTGCCATAACTCCGAAGATTGCGGGAAGCTTGACGGAGTTTTGATTTTGGTTTATATACTCGTTTTTTATGCGCATGCATTGCGCTATGATGTGTTTTATGTATTTATGATTTCGGAGCCCCGACAACTTGATCTTTTTACTGAAATGTTTTAGTAATTGAGAGGTTTTAATTTAAATTCAGGGACTGAATTTCTTTAAGGGGTGAAGATTGTAACATTTCAGAAAAATAAATATTATTTTTGGGAATTTAAATAATTAAAATAATAAATATTATGAATATTCTGATAATACGGTATAATTAAATACCGATAAATTAGGAAATATTAGGAAAATTAAAGAAATTTCTGAAATGAGAGTGTTTTATATGATTTAAGAAAATTATAATTCTTATGATTAATTATATTCCATTTTAATGCTTATCGTGATTAAATATCACTAATCGTGTATTAAGCTTGTTTTGTGCATGTGACATGCATCAAGTCATTTTTCACATTTGCTACATTTTTCCTACCATGGCTTTTCCTTATTTTTTCATGCATGGCTTTTAAATGAAAAGAAAAGAAAAGATAAGAAAAGAAAAAAGAAAAGGATAAGAAAATGAATATGGCAAGAGAGAGAAGTGAGAGAGAGGTGAGGGGTCTCATTGCCAAGTCCCCATTTGTTTTCGCCCTCATTTCCTTCATCCTTTTCCCACTTCCTCTCACCATGGCTGCCTCCACCCTCCACCTCCTCTTCATCCTCACAAACGCCCTCAATCCCACCTCAAAAATCCATCTCCCTTTCATAAACAACATGCACAAGCTCACTACAAGCACTTCGGACCAAGAAAGTTTGGATTTTGGAGATTTGGGGCAACTCAAGAAAATTCTTGAGTTGCCAAATGAGATAATTCTTTCACCTTTAGCATAGTATTCCATTTACTTTAGTATCCATTCATGTTTAGAAGTGTTTTAGTGAGGATTGGTGAACTTGGAAAATTCCAAGTTGAGGCTAGGGTTTGTTTTGAATTGAGATAGTGTAATTGAGGTGTAATTAGTGACTACAACCCTGTAGTGATTTTATTTGGACTAAAATAGAGACAAGTACCCCAAACCCCAAACTTAGAAACCCCGATATCGGAAGTTTGTGAGATTTGTGATGATATTTAGATATCTGCTATGACCCGAGGCACGTGAAAATGTTTAGCAAACACAGTGAGACAAGCAGGCCACCTAGAAGCATCACCTGAAACCAGAGACCCTACCCTTCAAGTATGGCCGCAGATTAATTAGGTTTGACCGCAAATTGCGGCCAAGTTATGGTGGAAGTGTGTGATTCTTGGTCTGTGGCATTGTTATCTATACACTAGACCCCTCCCATGTGCAAAATTTGCTAATTTTACCTGAGATGAAATCTGGAAGTGGTTTTCCTTAGTTGCTGTTTTTCGTATTTTACGATTCTGAAACTTTTGTTTTTGTATTTGATTTATCTCGACAAACTAGCCCACGTCTTTCTATCGGACTAGACCGAACGAAGTAGCTTGTTCCGTGATACAAAACCCCCTTACTCGCCAGAGCGATAGCGAAGCTTCAGCCCTTTTTTTTCGACCACAACTAGCTATCTTATAGCAGACAAATAACGCAAGCCTACTCAACGAACGAGGGCGTAGCTTGAGATCGATTCAAATTGGACAAAATTTCTCGTTTAATTAAACTATATGCATGCGGTAAAAAAATCATCCTTTTCTTTACTTCTCTCCTGTCGTATGAAAGCGCTCTTAGTTCAGTTCGGTAGAACATGGGTCTCCAAAACCCGATGTCGTAGGTTCAAATCCTACAGACAAAGAAAATATTGATTTTGAGTGGAATGAATTTCTCAATATCTCATTCCAATCTCAGGGATTCGATTCGCGCCTTCCATCGTGTGGCGTTTGAACATCAACGACAAGGGTTATTTGGTAGTGTTTTGCATGCGAGACCATAGGTTTTAACCTATGCGTGATACGCGTATCGTTTTGGTTTTCGTTCACGATTTCAGTTTACGATACTGTGTATGTATATATGTCGGTACCCTCGAGTGGACATGAACGACAAGAACGAGCGTGGCGTCATCGACTTCGGCAAGCAAGGATCAAGGTGAGTAGATATATATCTATGGCGGAAGTTGGGTGGATGGCGTATAGCACCCCTGCAGTTTCATAGTGTAGCCTATGATATATTATAGTTATATATGAATATGTGTTTTGTGAAACATGGATAGTTAGCATGTAGGAACTTAGAAGATCATGGATTAAATTTAGTGTATTTGGATGATAGTGTCGTTAGTTATTTTCTAAGTCGCGAACCCTAGAATAAGGTTTACAAACACGCGCACACACACACTGTAGGGTTAGCATAGCACCTTAGCAAGGTTTTGGAAAGCATCAATCATGCTACTTTAAAAATTTTGGGGTGCTAAAAAAACCCTAACCAAGATCTGAACTAGAGAATTAGGGTTAACTTTGCATGTAAACAACTTTACATCTAAGAGAGGGATTACAACCTTTTTAGTCCGTTCCTTCGCTTCATAAGCTCCGAGTAGTAGTCCCTTAACCGCGATCCATGAACTCCCTTACTTTAGAGAGGCTCCACGAGTCGAATGATCCATGCTTGCTTGATGTCTAACTTTTCGAAGATGATCTACCTTGAAGAATCTCAAACCCAAGCTCTTACATCACTAATGAAGTATTAGTGAAGTGAACACCCTAATCTAAGTGGGTAGAACAGATGAGGATGATGAAGTAGGAATTTTGCTCTCTTTTGTTTTCAATTTCTCACTTTAAATCATCACAACACAAAAAGCTAGAAAGCTTTTTCAAGGAGGAAGAAGAAGAAGAAAGCTTTTGTGATGAATAATGAATTGTTGTGGTTACAATTGCAACCATGAGTTAATAATGAAGGCTTTAACTCATGTTGAGAATAAACTATGGTTAAGGGTTTGGGTTGGGTTAACAAATATCTACACAAAATATCATGCTAGATAACAAAAGTCAAAAACTTCATGAAGCTTCATGAAAGCTTCATCCAAAAGTTAACCCTAATCCAAACCCTAAATAGGTTTAATCTATAAATCTTTGTTGCATTTGTAACCCTAACTTGTTACAATATTATATATATCACATATATAATATATTTTGTAACAAAAGAAAATAATATAATTAACATATATCGCATATATATCAATGTATTATCCAGTGAGAAAATGAATCAATAAAGCGTGCTTATATTAGTTAACGTAATGTAATATATCACATATATAATTATACATTAAATTATCGAATCGACTCTTGATCCAGCAGTCCGGCAATATTGCATATAACCGACTAATATGACATGTACCAATTCATCGAATCAACACTTGATCCGATGACCCGGATATATCGCATATACCCGGCCGATATCGCATATCGCGAGAATAGAATACGGTATCTCATATCGTATTATTCTCGGTCCCGCACATATCGCATATGTGCTCCTACTCCGTTTTTCCTGAACCAGGAAACCTCTGTATAGGACTCTAAATAATCATCAATACGCCGGCAGTAGGTGATGATCATATCAAACACCCACAAGCTACAAGCGGCCAGCTAAACGTAACAGCCACCCAGGTATTGAGCCATCAGAAGATCAACAAGCAAGCCAGTACATTCTCCTGTGAATCGAATCAGAAAACACTACGATATAGTCCGGTCTCTTCGTCTGATATGTCGCATATCTAGTTTAGGGATGGTAAACGTCAGACCCCCAGTAACCGATAAGTCATGTCGATGTGAGGCTCATAATGGGTCAAGAAACTACTGATAACTCTTACCAGTAAATCTCCATATCAGCCCTGGCCAGGGACTTCCAGTTATAGCCAATCGAACACAGAGCAACATCAACTTCCAATACCGGGAGAGACGAAACCCCTCCTATCGCTCATTGCCTCCATGTGATTCGGGGTTATACCAAAAAGCCACCGTTTTGCATGCCCTCTTGGACGTGGTAAGGTGGAAATCAAAGAACAGGGGAATCACACAAGACTCTATGACGATATCGGGTCTATAGACTAACCTGTACCAGTGTCACCGGAGAACTGCTATCTGACGATAGGTATAATACCATCCAGGAGTTCTCGGCGAGTCCGTTCAGTGTACCCAGTCTCCACTGAACACCCGTATACCATCTTTGATGTCCAACACCAATGGATATGGGATCATCCATTGCCCATCATATGGGTCAAGATGCGTGTACGCTAGTCTACTCTGGAGTATCGATGCGCTGTCTCGATACACCCTCAACTAGGAACAGTTAAAGGATGTACTCGTGGACTACCCTGGCCCCACTAGTATGATCTCATCATAGTCCTAGTAGTCGTGTACATATCCCAAGGGCTTTATCAACATATGAGAGCAAGACCGTAAACTAATACAAGTCAACATGTTAAGACAAAGTGAAACCAGATAGCATAGTATCATGTCGAGCAAGAAAGTCCTCTCTATATATATCCAAGCATCCATTATAATATACATCATATGTAAAACAATGGCCTCTAGGGCATATATATAACTAACAATCTCCCACTTGCATTAAGGCCAGCTGTTGTAGTATCTCATACTCAAAAACCCGAACAGTCTCTCAAAATGTATCTGGGGTATGGCCTTCATGCGTGGATCTGCAGTGTTGTCTTTCTTATCAATTCTCCTGACCTCGATCTCCCGACGATCAACTATCTCCCGGATCAGGTGATACCGCCTCAGAATATGTATGGACTTCTGATGGGACCTGGCTTCCTTAGCTAAAGCCACAGCTCCATTGTTATCACAATACAGAGGTATTGGATGCTCAATGGATGGAACCACACCAAGTTCAGTGATGAACTTCTTTATCCAGACAGCCTCTCTGGCAGCATCGTTGGCAGCGATGTATTCAGCCTCCATCGTCGAGTCTGCCACGATTTCCAGTTTAGAACTCTTCCAACAAACCGTCCCTCCATTTAGGGTAAAGAAAAATCCCGAGTACGACTTAGAGTCGTCCTTATTACTTTGGAAGCTCGAATCGGTAAAGGACTCCACCTGGAGTTCTCCGTTACCATACACAAATAACATCTCTTTAGTCCTTCTCAAGTACTTGAGAATGTTCTTCACAGCTGTCCAGTGATTCTCTCCAGGATCTGCTTGATACCTACTCACTGCACTTAGTGAGTATGATACATCGGGTCTGGTACATAGCATCGCGTACATGATAGAGCCTACTGCCGAAGCATAGGGTATCCCTTGCATGCGAGCTCTCTCCAAATCAGTCTTAGGAGACATCTCTTTGGAGAGAGTGAGTCCAGAGATCGTGGGTAAGTTCCCACGCTTGGATTCTTCCAAACTAAAGCCCTTTAGTATGGTGTCAATGTACCTGGATTGAGACAATCCCAGTATCCGTCTAAATCTATCTCTATAGATCTTAATTCCCAAAATCAGGATGCATCACCTAGATCTTTCATTGAGAATCTTAGTGATAAGAAGTTCTTGACCGAGTGCAGCATAGGAACATCATTTCCTATCAAGAGTATGTCATCCACGTACAATACGAGGAAGACAACCTTACTCTCTGCCACCTTCTTGTATATACAAGGTTCATCTATGTTTTTGATGAAGTCAAAATCTTTGACTACAACTTCAAAACAGATGTTCTAACTCTGCGATGCCTTCTTTAATCCATAGATGTATTTAAGCAGCTTGCACACCTTTTCGCTGCTCCTATTATCTACGAAGCCTTCTGGCTGAGTCATGTACACGCACTCTTCTAAATCACCATTGAGAAAGGCAGTCTGAATATCCATCTGCCAGATTTTGTAGTCATGGTATGTAGCAATGGCAAATAGGATCCGGATGGACTTAAGCATAGCCACTGGAGAAAAGGTTTCGTCATAATCCATACGTGGTCGTTGACGAAAACCCTTTGCAACAAGTCTAGCTTTGAAAGTCTCAACTTTTCCATCTACACCAAGTTTCTTCTTAAAGATCCATTTGCTCCTAATGGGTTTTATCCCTTCAGGAGCAACTTCCAAAGTCCATACTTTGTTAGTGTACATGGATTCCATCTCAGATCCCATTGCATCCAGCCACTTCACAGAGTCCCCACTCGTGATGGCCTTCTCAAAGCTAGTCGGGTCATCATCTTACATGGTGCAATCCTCGCTCCCACCATCAACGAGAAAACCGTAGTATCTCTCAGGTGGATGAGAAACCCTACTAGATCGGCGGAGTGGCTGGGGTTCATTGGGAACTACTGAATTCTCTGGTTCTATAAAATCTTCAGTTGTAATTTGTTCTGCCGGAACTTCTTCCCGCTCTACCGCGTTGCCACTAATTTCTTTTGCAAGAAATTCCTTTTCTAAAAATATGGCATGTCGAGAAATAAACACCTTTTGTTCCTCGCCGTGGTAGAAAAGATATCCATGTGAATGTTTAGGATATCCTACAAATTTACGAAGAACTGACCGTGCCTCGAGTTTGTCCGGATTTTGCTTTTTGACATAGGCCGGATAACCCCATATCTTAACTCGTTTAAGACATAGTCTCTTCCCACTCCATATCTCATATGGTGTGGTAGGTACAGATTTAGATGGAACTTGATTCAATAGGTATGCAGCTGTCTCCAGTGCTTGTCCCCAGAAGGAAATAGGTAACTCAGCAGTGCTGATCATAGAGCGCACCATATCTAATAGGGTGCGATTCTTCCGCTCCGATACACCGTTGTGCTGTGGTGTATAAGGAGGAGTAAGCTGAGAGAGAATCTCATTCTCTTTTAGGTAGTCTAGGAACTCATTGCTCAAGTAAACTCCTCCTCGATTAGATCGAAGGATCTTAATACTTTTGCCTGTTTGGTTCTCTACTTCGTGCTTATATTCTCTGAATTTCTCAAAAGCTTCAGACTTGTGTTTCAACAGGAACACATGTCCATATCTTGAGAGATCGTCAGATAATGTAATGAAGTAGGAAGAACCGTTCCTGGCATGTGTAGACATGGGACTGCATACATCACTATGTATCAGTCCTAAGAGTTCCGTAACTCTTTCTCCGTGTCCACTAAACGGAGTTTTGGTCATCTTGCCTTTAAGACATGACTGGCAAGTGTCATAAGATGAAAATTCGAACGGTTTCAAATTTCCATCTTTATGTAACTTATCTAGCCGTGTCGCATTGATATGACCAAGTCTACAATGCCACAAGAAGGATTCGTTCATTTCTGAACACTTCCTCTTGTGTGTGTTCTGTATATTAAGAACTGTGTTTTGATTTAGAACGTATTTGCCATTATTTAACGAGCCTGATCTAATTAACTTTTGATTTAGGAAGATGTTCATAAAATTATCCTGTATTACAAAATTATATCCTTCTTTACTTAATAAAGAAACCGATAGAATGTTGCATATCATGTTCGGTATATAATAGCATTCGTTCAGAATCAATGTATTACCACTTGGTAATACAAGGTGATATTCGCCAACTGTTTTGGCTGCAACATTTTCACCATTCCCTACTCTTACAGAATGATCACCCATTCCCAGTTCTCTACCTTTCTTTAACCCAGGCAATATTTTGCATATGTGGGATCCTGATCCGGTATCTAATGCCCAGGACTTAGAGTGAAATGAGAAACAGTTCTCGGCAACTAACACACCCGAAGAAGATACATCAATATGTTTATTCTTTGTTTGGGCGGCGTGTGAATTCTGGTGTTCCCCTATTCCCTGTTCAGCCTTATAACAATTATAAGGAAAAACGGGAGCAACGTTCCCCTGCTCAGTATAACAAGCGGGTTCGGTTAATACATCAATATTATTATCTTGATTAAGGCCTGACATGGTCGCTACCTGGAGAGAGAGAGAAGAAAAACACTTTAGCGTGCGCTCTTGCAAGATTAGATTGGTTATTATTTTATCTAATCAGGATGGCTCCCACTGTTTTAATCAAATCTTCCTTCAAACCCTAAAAGGTAAGATTAACCGGGATTAATTACACCCTACAAGTTCGCCAATCTTTCAGCCAGATCAGTGTTGGTATTTTGAGGGAGGTTCCCCGTGCTTTCGCATGGACCTAATTAAAATAAATCTCGTTTTCCCAGAGGCATAACCCCGTTAACACCTTTCTAGACACCTACTTGATCAGCTAATTGTCCTGTGTAAAATTCTCACAGGAGTAACAATTACTCGCAGTGGGTATCGGGATCCAACTATCTCATAGAAGGTATGCAATCTTATTGAAAATTTCAACACTTGAAATTCCCGATAATATCTTTTACCCCTAACCCCCTATGACATTGACAAAGGCCAACAAACCATAGGAAGCTAGTCAAGTTTAACCCGTCATTTCTTGATTGAAATAAACCTACCCGCACGACCCTTGACAAAGGCCAACAAGGCCGTACGACTACTCTAATCCAATCGCATCACATGTATAAACAGATAAGTACTAGTCAGCTACCACACACTAAGCCTTGACAAAGGCTAACAAACGTAGCACGAATACTAAATAGTCTTTATCTGAAATGACGAAGGGCTATGCAGGTTTTTCTGAAAACCATGAGCGTAAGAAAATTGATATCGTTGTAGAAACAAGTGATTTTGAAAAGGAGTGTTTTTAAGGCTTTTCTTGTTTCGCTAAAGAGGTCACTCCCGGTGAAGGGATCTCGGCTCTTTCCTCATCGAATAAGGTGCAGGATATTTCATAAATACCGCAGTGCAAAGCAAGAACTATAGAAGCAATCAAAAACTAAACCGTGAGTTTGTAGCATCTGCCAGTTTTGCTAAAGAGGTCACTCCCGGTGAAGGGATCTCGGCTCTTTCCTCGTCGAATAAGGTGCAGGGTATATCATATATACCGCTATGCAGAGCAAAACTGTAGCTACCCTTTTTATAAAGTTTTGATTCTACAACATCTTTTAGGTTTCTTTTCTTTTATTAATCTCATTAATAAAACTCATCAATTATGCTTCCTAAGCATCACAGAAGAAACGAAAGCAGTAATATTTATATATCATCACATATATATAGTATAAGCTTTCGTCTCAGGCAGTAACATGATCTCATCACAGAACTTTGCAGCAGAAGATAACATATGAAATATTGGATATACTAGGACGTCCGTGTTTTATTTCGAGCCTGTATAAAACACGGATTCCACGGTCGTGATGAATAGCCAAACCCACATCCCAAGACCCCTACGAGAGCGGGAAGCAACTCTGCCAATTCTAGGGTTAGGAGAACCAGTCTCGACTCCTCGTGATGGCCTCCCACTGGACCGTAGAACCCGGTTACATGTGCTCTCCTCCTCGGGTCCATCCTAATGCGGAAAAGTAAATTATATACAATGGTGATATCAACCTCAACCCGGAAGTGCCCCAATAAAAGAATATTACATACAACGAATTTTACATGAATGAAAATAAAAACCCTCATCTCATATAAAACCCCAGGCTATTCAAAACACGACAATCCAATATAACATATCAGAGCAATACATAATATCTCATATCATCAACGTAAGCAAGTATGCGTATCCCGATTGTCGTTGATGTATAGCAACGAAGCCGGCGATACACTACATACTACGCTTACGGTCATAGAAAAGAAAGTATAAAACTACAACATTTGGAATCCACAATCATTTTAGACATCTTAAATCCGAAATATCACAAACTTCGCATTTAATGCGTAACTATATCAATTCCACATATTGTATCACATTCCAGATAAATTGACAATGTTAAACTTTCAGATCGAATCAACGAATGGCAAAGATCTCCAGAAAACTCAACACTTGAGTAATTATTAAAAATTCCCAGAAGCATGTAGTAATACATACGGATGAACCCAAGAAATTACTATCCCTGACACCCAAGTACGGCCGCGGAACCGCCGCCAAAAGCATGGTATGGCTGCGGTTCCGCGATGACTTAAAGGCTACAGCGACTCATATTTCACAGTAATCAATACAATTACCTGCTTGATTTTTTGAGTATTTTTAATGTGGAAAAAACCATCTTTTTAAAATATTTAAAGAGAGGGGGTCAAATACGACGTTTCGTAGTTCGATCGGACTTTTAACTCCGTCTACATGTCGCTTAATGCTCTATCTAGGCTCTGATACCACTGTAAGGTTATTAGGCACTATCATAAGGGTCTATAAAGAAACAACCATGCAAAATTAAAAATTTTCAAGTGCCGAACAACCTAAAGCGAGGATCTTTGCTTGATAATTAGGGTTAACATAGCAAGTAAACAACTTTACATCTAAAGGAAAGGGATTAAAACCTTTGTAGTCCGCTCCTTCGCTTCATAAGCTCTATGTAGTAATCCCTTCGCCGCGATCCATGAACTTCCATACTCTAGAGAGGCTCCACAAGCCGAATGATCCATGCTTGCATGAAGTCTTTCTTTTTGAAAATGATCTACCTTGAAGAATCTATAACTCAAGCTCTCACTTCTCTAATCAAGTATTAATGAAGTGAACACCCTAATCTTAGTAGCTAGAATAGATAAGGATGATGAAGTAGGAATTTAGCTCTCTTTTTATTTCAATTTCTCATACTTATTCATCACTAACCCAAAAGCTAGAAAGCTTTTCAAGAAGAAGAAGAAGAAGAAAAGTATTTGTGATGAATAATGAATTATTATGTTGTGGTTACAAATGCAACCATCGGTTAAGTATGAAGGCTTAACCCTTGTAGAGAATTAACTAGGGTAAAGGGTTTGGGTTAAGTTTAGAAATATCTATACAAAATATCAATCCAAAATATCTAAGCTTAAAACAAAATAAAGCTTCTAGAAGCTTCATGAAAAAGCTATCCCAAATCAAACCCTAAGTATGTTTAATCTCCACAAATCATGTTGCATTTTTAATCATAATTTGTTATAATATTATATATCACATATATAATTTATTTTTGTAACAAAAGAAAATAATATAATTAACATATATCGCATATATATCAATGTATTATCCGGTGAGAAAATGAATCAATAAAGTGAGCTTATATTAGATAATTTAATGTAATATATCATATATATAATTATACATTAAATTATCGAATCAACACTTGATCCGACAATCCGGCTAGATCGCATATAACCGACTAATATAACATGTATCGATTCATCGAATCAAGACTTGATCCGATGACCCGGCTATATCACATATACCCGGCCGATATCATATATCGCGAGAATAGAATACGGTATCTCATATCGTATTATTCTCGGTCCCGCACATAACACATATGTGCTCCTACTCCGTTTTGCCTAAGTCAAGAAAACTCTGTGTAGGACTCTAAAGAATTGTCAATACGCTGGCAGTAGGTGATGATCATATCAAACACCCACAAGCTGCAAGCGGTCAGCTAAACGTAACAGCCACCCAGGTATTGACCGATCAGAAGATCAATAAGCAAGCCTGTACATTCTCCTGTGAATCCAATAAGTAAACACTACCGTACAGTCCGATCTCTTCGTCTGATATGTTGCATATCTAGTCTAGGGTGGTAAACGTCAAACCCCAGTAACCAATAAATCATGTCAATGTGAGGCTCATAACCAGTCGAAAAACTACTGATAACTCTTACCAGTAAATCTCCATATCAGCCCTGTCCAGGGACTTCCAGTTATAGCCAATCGAACATAGCACAACATCAACTCTCTATACCGGGAGAGACGAAACCTCTCCTATCGCTCATTGCCTCCATGTGATTCGGGACTATACCCAAAAGCCACCATTTTGCACGCCCTCTTGGACGTGGTAAGGTGGAAATCAAAGCACAGTGGGAATCACACAAGACTCTATGACGATCTCGGGTCTACAGACTAACCTGTACCAGTGTCACCGGAGAACCGCTATCTGACGATAGGTATATTACCATCTAGGAGTTCCCGGTGAGTCCGTTCATTGTACCCAGTCTCCACTGAGCACCCGTAAACCATCTTTGATGTCCAACACCAATGGATATCGGATCATCCATCGCCCATCATATGGGTCAAGATGCGTGTACGCTAGTCTACTCGGGAGTATCGATGCCCTGTCTCGATACACCCTCTACTAGGAACAGTTATAGGATGTACTCATTGACTACACTGGCCCCACTAGTATGATCTCATCATAGTCCTAGTAGTCGAGTACATGTCCTTAGGGCATTATCAACACGTGATCACAAAACAGTATTCGTTAACATGTTAAGATAAAGTAAACCAGATAGCATACTATCATATCGAGCAAGAAAGTCCTCTCTATATATATCCAAGCATCCATTATAATATACATGACATGTACAACAATGGCCTCTAGGGCATACATATAACTAACAGTTCCGATACACCGTTGTGCTGTGGTGTATATGGAGGAGTAAGCTGAGAGGGAATCCCATTCTCTTTTAGATAGTTCAGGAACTCATTGCTCAAGTATTCTCCTCCTCGATCAGATCGAAGGATCTTAATACTTTTACCCGTTTGGTTCTCTACTTCTTTCTTATATTCTCGGAATTTCTCAATAGCTTCAGACGTGTGTTTCAACAAGAACACATGTCCGTATCTTGAGAGATCGTCAGAGAATGTAATGAAGTATGTGGAACCATTCCTGGCATGCGTAGATATGGGACCGCATACATCACTATGTATCAGTCCCAAGAGTTCCGTAACTCTTTCTCCGTGTCCACTAAATAGAGTTTTGGTCATTTTGCCTTTGAGATATGAATGACAAGTTTTATAAGATGAAAATTCGAACGGATTCAAATATCCATCCTTATGCAACTTAGCTAGTCGTGTCGCATTGATATGACCTAGTCTACAATGCCACAAGAAGGATTCATTTATTTCTGAACTCTTCCTCTTGTGAGTGTTTTGTATATTAAGAACCGTGTTTTGATTTAGAATGTATATGCCATTATGTAACGAGCCTGATCCAATCAACTTTTGATTTTGGAAGATGTTCATAACATTATCCTGTATTACAAAATTATATCCTTCTTTACTTAATAAAGAAACTGATATAATGTTGCATATTATGTTCGGTATTTAATAGCATTCGTTCTGAATCAATGTATTACTACTTGGTAATATAAGGTGATATTCGCCAACTGCTTTGGCTGCAACATTTGCACCATTCTCTACTCTTACGGAATGATCACCCATTCCCAGTTCTCTACCTCTCTTGAGCCCATGCAATATATTGCATATGTGGGATCCTGATACGGTATCTAATGCCCAGGACGTAGAGTGAACTAAGAAACAGTTCTCGGTAACTAACACATCCGAAGAAGATGCATCAACATCTTTATTCTTCATTTGGGCGGCGTGAAAATCCAGATATTCTCTTATTCCCTGCTCGGACTTATAACAATTATAAGTGGGAGAGGGACCAACGTTCCCCTGCTCAGTATAACAAGCGGGTTCAGTCAATACATCCATATTATTATCTTGATTAAGGCATGATATGGTCTCTACCTGGAGAGAGAGAGAAGAAAACATTTTAGCGTGCACTCTTGCAAGATTAGATTGGTTATTATCTTATCTAATCAGGATGGCTCCCACTGTTTTAATCAAATCTTCCTTCAAACTTTAAAAGGTATGATTAGCCGAGATTAATTACACCTTACAAATTCTCCAATCTTTCAGCCAGATCAGTGTTGGTACTTTGAGGGAGGTTCCCCGTGCTTTCGTATGGACCTAATTAAAAAAAACATCGTTTTCCCAGAAACTTAACCCCGTTAACACCTTTCTAGACACCTACTTGATCGGCTAATTTGTCATGTGTAAAACTCTCACAGGAGTAACTCTTACTCGCAGTGGGTATCGGGATCCAACTATCTTATAGGAGGTATGCAATCTTATTGCAAATTTCAACACTTGAAATTCCCGATAATGCTTTTGCCCCTAGCGTGCTATGACCTTGACGCAGGCCAACAAACCATAGTCCGCTAGTCAAGTTCAACCCGTCATTTCCTGATTGAATTAAACCCACCCTACGACCCTTGACGCAGTCCAACAAAGTCGCACGACTACCCTAATCCAACCACATCTTATGTTGCAGATAAGCACTAGTTAGCTACCGCACACTACGCCTTGATGCAGGCCAAAAAACGCAGCACGAATACTAAGTAGGACTTATCTGAAATGACGGAGGGTTACGACAGGTTTTTCAGAAAACCTTTTGCGTAATGAACTTGATATCGTTGTAGAAACAAGTGATTTTGAAAAGGAGTGTTTTTGAGGCTTTTCTAGTTTCGCTAAAGAGGTCACTCCTGGTGAAGGGATCTCGGCTCTTTCTTCATCGAATAAGGTGCAGGATATTTCATAAATACCACATTGCAAAGCAAGAACTGTAGAAGCAATCAAAAACTAAACCGTGAGTTTGTAGCGTCTGCCAGTTTTGCTAAAGTGGTCACTCCCGGTGAAGGGATCTCGGCTCTTTCCTTATTGAATAAGGTGCAGGATATTCTACAAGGAATACCGCTATGCATAGCAATAACTGTAGCCACCCTTTTTGAAAATTTGATTCTATAACAACATTTAGGTTTCTTTTCTTTTATTAATCTCATTAATAAATCCCATCATTTAAGGTTCCTAAGTATCACAGAAGAAATGAAAGTAGTAATATTTATATATCAACATATATATAGTATAAGCATTCGTCTCAGGCAGTAATATGATCTCATCACAGAACATTGCAGCAGAAGTCAACATATGAAATATTGGATATACTAGGACGTCCGTGTTTTATTTTGAGCCTATATAAAATACGGATTCCACAGTCGCGATGAATAGCCAAACCCACATCCCTAGACCCCTACGTGAGCGGCAAGTAACCGTGCCAATTCTAGGGTTAGGAGACCCGGTCTCGACTCTTCGAGATGGCCTCCCACTGGACCCTAGAATCCGGTTACTTATGCTCTCCGCCTTGGGTCTATCCTAATGCCAAAAAGTAAATAATATACAATGGTGATATCAACCTCAACTCGGAAGTGCCCCAATAAAAGAATATTACATACAAATGAATTTTACATGAATGAAAAAGAAAATTCTCATCTCACATAAAATCCCCGGCTATTTAAATCACGACGATCTAATATAACATATCACAGCAACACATAACAACACATGTTATCAACGTAAGTAAATATGCCTATCATAATTGTCGTCGATCTATAGCGACAAAAATGGCGATATACCACATATTACACTGACGGTCACAGAAAAGAAAATGTAAAACTACAATATTTGGAATCCACAATCTCTTTAGACATTGTAAACCCTGAAATATCACATATTACGGATTTCATGCCTATCTAAATGAATTCTACATATTGTATCACAACACAGATATCTAGGCGAAGTTACACAATTCGATCGATTCAACGAATTCCCAAAATACCCCAGTAAGCTCAACACTTGAGCAGAAAATAAAAATTCCTAGAAGCATGCCCTATCACCTACGGACCGTCGCTGAAGGGCCCGTCCCAAACCTCCACAGTGGCGCTGCGGAAACGCCGCCAAAACTAGGTTTTGGCCACGGTTGTGCGGTCACTGTAGCGAGTTAGGGACTCTTTCTTCAGGTGGGTCTATAGAATTCCCTGCATGATTTTCTAAGTATTTTTAATATGAAAAATTTCAACTTTTGAAAAAATTTCCAGAGAAGGGGTCTCGTTTGGGTTTTCGGGGTTCGATCGGACTTTAAACTTCGTCTAGAAAATGCCTAATGCTCTAGCTTGGCTCTGATACCACTGTAGGGTTAGCATAGCACCTTAGCTAGGTTTTGGCAAGTATCAATCATGCTACTTTAAAAATTTTGGGGTGCTAAACAAACCCTAACCAAGATCATAACTAGAGAATTAGGGTTAATTTTGCATGTAAACAACTTTACATTTAAGAGAGATGGATTACAACCTTTGTAGTCCGTTCCTTCGGTTCATAAGCTCCGAGTAGTAGTCCCTTCACTATGATCCATAAACTCCCGGACTCTAGAGAGGCTCCACGAGTCGAATGATCCATGCTTGCTTGAAGTCTACCTTTTCAAAGATGATCTACCTTAAAGAATCTCAAACCCAAGCTCTCATTTCAATAATGAAGTATTAGTGAAGTGAACACCCTAATCTAAGTGGCTAGAATAGATGAGGATGATGAAGTAGGAATTTTGCTCTATTTTGTTTTCAATTTCTCACTTTAAATCATCACAACACAAAAAGCTAGAAAGCTTTTTCAAGGAGGAAGAAGAAGAAGAAAGCTTTTGTGATGAATAATGAATTGTTGTGGTTACAATTGCAACCATGAGTTAATAATGAAGGCTTTAACCGATGTAGAGAATAAACTATGGTAAGTGTTTGGGTTGGGTTAGCAAATATCTACAAAAAATATCAAGATAGATGACAAAAGTCAAAAGTTCATGAAGCTTCATGAAAGCTTCATCCAAAAGTTAACCATAATCCAAACCCTAAATAGGTTTAATCTCTAAATCTATGTTGCATTTGTAACCCTAACTTGTTACAATATTATATATATCACATATATAATATATTTTGTAATAAAAGAAAATAATATAATTAACATATATCGCATATATATCAATGTATTATCCAGTGAGAAAATGAATCAATAAAGCGAGTTTATATTAGTTAACGTAATGAAATATATCACATATATAATTATACATTGAATTATCGAATCAACTCTTGATCCGGCAATCCGGCTATATCGCATATAACTGACTAATATAACATGTATTAATTCATCGAATCAACACTTGATCCGATGACCCGGCTATATCACATATACCCGGCCAATATCACATATCGCGAGAATAGAATATGGTATCTCATATCGTATTATTCTCGGTCCCGCACATATCGCATATGTGCTCCTACTCCATTTTTCCTGAGCCAGGAAACCTCTGTGTAGGACTCTAAAAAATCGTCAATACGCCGGCAGTAGGTGACGATCATATCAAACACCCACAAGCTGTAAGCTGTCAGCTAAACGTAACAGCCACCCAAGTATTGAGCGAGCAGAAGATCAATATGCAAGCATGTACATTCTCCTGTGAATCAAATCAGTAAACACTACGATACAGTCCGGTCTCCTCGTCTGATATGTCGCATATCCAGTTTAGGGGTGGTAAACGTCAGACCCTAGTAACCGATAAGTCGTGACGATATGAGGCTCATAACGGGTCGAGAAACTACTGATAACTCTTACCAGTAAATCTCCATATCAGCCCTGGGTAGGGACTTCCAGTTATAGCTAATCGAACACAGCGCAACATCAACTCCCAATATCGGGAGTGACGAAACCCCTCCTATCGCTCATTGCCTCCATATGATTCGGGAATCTACCTAAAAGCCACCGTTTTTCACACCCTCTTGGACGTGGTAAGGTGGAAATCAAAGCACAGTAGGAACCACACAAGACTCTATGACGATCTCAGGTCGACAGACTAACCTGTACCAGTGTCACCAGAGAACTGCTATCTGATGATAGGTATAATACCATCCAGGAGTTCTCAGCTAGTCCATTCAGTGTACCCAGTCTCTACTGAGCACCCGTATACCATCTTTGATGTCCAACACCAACGGATATGGGATCATCCATCGCCCATCATATGGGTCAAGATACGTGTACGCTAGTCTACTCTGGAGTATCGATGCCCTGTCTCGATACACCCTCGACTAGGAACAGTTATAGGATGTACTCGTGGACTACCCTGGCCCTACTAGTATGATCTCATCTTAGTCCAAGTAGTCGAGTACATATCCCAAGGGCTTTATCAACATGTGAGAGCAAGACAGTAAACTAATACAAGTCAACATATTAAGACAAAGTGAAACCAGATAGCATATTATCATGTCGAGCAAGAAAGTCCTCTCTATATATATCGAAGCATCCATTATAATATACATCATATGTACAAAAATGGCCTCTAGGGCATATATATAACTAACACACACACACATACATTTTACTTTCTTGTGCGTATATGGGGATATATACATATATATGCATATAGGTATGTGAATATATATATATATAAATACTTGGATGATGAGGATGGTATATGGTATTTGGAGATGCGTCGATGAGATTGGGTATGATGCTACGAGATCGGTGATGTGACTTTGTTCGTATTATAAGATACGACTTGAGATTTTAGTGTGTCTATTGGCGATGTGTTTTCATACACACGCATACATATATGTATGTTGATGGTATCGGTATGTACTAGACTTTAGATCAGTACCCCTAATACAGGATATGATGATAAGGATACCAGACGAATAATGAGAGAAACGTGATATTCGACCCATACCCGGATTTGGGATGCCGTACGATGGATTTTCCGTACGAGATATAATTATGATGATTGATCCGCAGTCGATGTCATATGATATATTGTATCGTACATGATACTATTGAGGCGGGATCACCGACTACTAGATATGGATATCGACTCAGACTTAAGTGGTTTTCCTTACCCTTTCGATTAGCCTGTTAGTTTAGTCGTGTAGTTTACTTCTAGATGTAGATTAGACTCGAGTCATATTTATTTCAAAACTAACGAATCCTGAGAATTTTAAAAACAGGCTAAGGGATTCTACGGATATTTTAAAGGACGTACCTTTTCTTAAAAACACCGTAGCCCTTATTTCTAAACACCGCGATTCATATCATTTCAAATGTCAAAACTGTATGACTCATATATAAATGTATATTCATATATGTTGCGTTATTATTCATGTTCCGTATATTCTTGCTGTTCGCATCGCATTGCATACTTATTTGTGTTTGCATTTGTTATTATAAATCATGCTGTCAGGACAGAACACCTTTACCGATGATGCGTATGCTCCACGTACACCTGCTTGCCGGCTCACACACATCATCATCGGAAATGTTCATGTCACGTACACATTAAAAAATACTACTTCATTAGTATAAAATGTTAGCTGATAGTTTCGACATGGTACTAGTGAACTTGCTTTTATATGATATCTTAGACATTGCATTTATTACTGATATCTAATGCATATGTATTTTCATTTGTCATGCAATATTATGAGGCTTTATGCCAGTATTCACGGTTTATTGACTTTTGATTATGGGATTCGGATTTTCCATGTGATTTATGGATTTGGGGAAACCGCAAGACTTTATAAACTCATTTTGTTTCAAAAGATATAAAGTGTGGTTTTCTCATGATATGATTTGAGAGGAGTCCACCATGAGTTTTCTCGACTCTTGAGCGATATCATACACCCGATTCGAGAAGGAGGAGGAATTGTCTATTGGTGCATGGTGGACCCGCTGCGGTACCCGGGGCAAGAAGGTCGCAAATGATGGCGTTGAGCCCGGTAGGGTAGCACTATCGACCGATGATTTTATTGTGACTCGATGGATATCCGGAGGATACCGATCGGAGTATAGGCCAGTCCGGATTGCCGGAGCCTGAGGTATTGAGATTTGATGATACGGGCCAGTCCGGATTGCCGGAGCCCTAGATATTGAGATAGCGAGATATATATTTTTGTCTCGATGCTATACACTGATTTATGTTGATTTCATTGATGATACCTCGATTTAAATATACAGAAATATCACTATTTTAAGAAAACAGTTTTCCATTCATGATGTATTCTGTTTTCATTTCGATGCATTCATACATTATATATATGATTTATTACCACCTGAGGCACTGACACGAACACTTGGTATTACACTTATGTACAGATGTTTACCCTGGACATTAGCAGATGCTTCAGGTTATATTATTATTTTGAGGATATTACTATCGTAAGACCTAGGATTGAGTTATACATGCGATTTCTGCTCGGTGATGTTTTCTACTCACGAGTTGGTAACTCACCCCCGTTGTGCCACAGTTTCTTGCAGGTTTTGCCGTACATGTTTTTCCTCGACGGCTTCGCTGGCACACTACTTCATTCCGAGTAATTGCTTTTGTTGGTGGACTCACTTGCATCGTGGCCACCATTGTATATTTCTTTATTTCAGTTATATCTAGTAAACTCCATCAACCAGACTTGTATATTATTTAGACTTAGAAGACCAGTGTATTATTCTTTCGACCTTAGAATCGCGCTTGTATTATTATGGTTTTCTTGATGATTTTTAGTTTCCTTTTGAGTTTTGAATCTCTCCCTTCGGCGTTATATATTATATTGCTTGCGTGGTTGTGACCGTTAATTGCCGAAGTGCTAGCTCCCATTTGGGATGTCCTTATTCATATTATTCATGTTGTACCCTTTTGGGGCCAGTATTTACGATAGAAACTCTACCGAAATTTTCAGAAAAAAACTTGAGATTTTAAAAATGCATACTTTGGCTTATGTAATTAAAACCATTTGCTTTAAAACAAGTTTTCTTCACTTCTTCCTTAAAATGGTTTAGATTTCTGGGATTTTTGGCTTACTTGAAATAGATGGGGTCCTATAGACTTCATATGATTCAAGTGCCAGTCACGTGCCATTTCGGGTCGTGACAATCAGCTAGAGAGTTATATCGATGAAATAATATTCTCTATAGTGTACGTGTCATGGCAATTACCGATGATGTGGTGTGTGAGCTGGCAAGCAGGTGTTCGTAGACATACGCATCATCGGTAATGGTACTGGTGTCCTGACAACACGGGTTCATAATAACAAAAGACAACACATGTATAAGCATGCAATGCGATAAGGACAACATGAATATAATGGAGAATGAATAGTAACGAAACCTATAAGCATATAAATTTATATATACGAGTCATACAGTTTTGGCATTTGAAATAGCACGAATCGTGGTTTTTAGAAAATAGGGGCTATCATGTTTTTAAGAAAAAGTACGTCCTTTGAAATATCCTTAATATCCCTCGGCCTGTCTTTACAATACTCACAATTAGTTAGTTTGAAAATAAGTATGACTCGAGCCAGTCTATGATCTACCAAATAAACTACAGGAAGAAGCTAAGAGTCTAATCGAACGGGTAAGGAAATCCACCTATGTCCGAGTCGATATATCTAGTATTTGGTGATCCCGCCTCAATAGCATCACGTACGATAAAATATATAATACGACATTCTCGAATCAAGAGTGTGGATCAATCATCATATTTTTACATCGCACGGTAAAGATCCATCGTACGGCATCCCAAATCGGGGTACGGGTCAAATATCACATATATCTGATTATTTATCTGGTATCATCATCATAATATCATGAACTAGGGTACTGATCTATGTCTTGTACATTCCAATACCATCAACATATTACCGCGTGTGTATAAAAACACATCGCCTAATGATACACTCATATATCATGTCGTACATCATAACACGACCCAAATCACATAACCGATCTCATAGCATCATGCTCAATCACATCGACTCATCTCCAAATTTCATATACTATCCTCATCATCCGTGTATACGTATATGTGTATATATATATATATATGTATATATATACACCAACGCATCCACACACACACACACAGACATATATACATACGTTTAACCATATACACCCCATACATATCACGTGTGTGTGCATGTGTGTATGTGTAACAACTATACTCTAGCGTTTCGCGACTATGAACTAAACTAAAGCATTAACTTTCAATTACGCTAAAACTAACCCATGATCTCCTAAATCCTTCTTGCTAATTAATAACGTCTTACAATACACACATATATATACACATATATGTAGACTACACTACGAAACTGCGGGGGTGCTATACGCCATCCACCCGACTTACCCCGTAGATATACATCTACTCACCTTGAGCCTTGCTTGCCGAAGTCGATGTCTCCATTCTCTTCCTCGTCATCCGAAGTCTATGAAAGGGTGCCTACACATATAAAAACATGGTATCGTAAACCGAAATTACGCACGAAAACCAAAATGGCACACGAATCGCACATAGGTTAAAACTTATGGTCTACGCATGAAAAAGAACCAAACAACCCTTGAGATTGACGTGTAAACGTCACACCACCGAGTCAAAACCCAAATACTAAAACCTAATTAATAAAAAGTCACAAAACCAAAGCAGCAACAAAAGAAAACACTTCCAGATTTTGTTCCAGGTGAAATTAGCCAATTCTGCATATGGGGTAGATCTAATTTGCCTAAAATGGAGCCATGGACCAAGAACGATGCGATTCCATCATACGAAGGACGCAATTTGCATCCAAAACTTGATTATTTGCGGCCACGGTAAAGGGTTAGGGTCTCGGGTCGTGGGTATAGCTTCTAGGTTGCCTGCACATCTCTTAGTAATTGCTAATTTACTCATAGAGCCCCCGGGTGATAGCAGATCTTGAAACAACATTACAATTCCTACACAAATCCGATATCGGGGATTTCATAGTTAGTGAATTAGGTTTTTTGTCAAATGTTAGGTCCAGGTTTAGGACACAAGAGATTTATAATCAACAATTACATTTAATTACACCAGCACAACTCATGAAATCCTCAAAAGCTCATCCTGGAATTTTCAAACCTCACTAAACCTCACTTAATCACTCCTAAACTATTGTAGATGCTAAAGGAAATGAATTACTACTCTAATAGTCAAGGAAATACCTCATTTGGCAACTAAAGAAAATTCTTGAGTTTCCCCAAGTGCTCAGAATCCAAACTTTCTAGGTCTACCATGCTTGTAGTGAGCTTTTGCATATTTTTAGTGAAGAAGATGCAAAGTTTTGATGTAGTTTTGGTAGTGTTGTGAGGGGTTAGAGGAGGTGGGGGAGAGAGGGCAGTCATGAAGAGGAAGAGGAGGGAAATAATGAAGGAAAAATGAAGGAAGAAAATGAGGCCAAGGTCAAGAGAACCCCTCACCCTCTCTCTCTCTTCTCTCTCTCTTCTCTCTCTAGCCCATACCCGCTTGTCTCCCTATGTCACATTTTAAAATTATTTTCCTTTTCTTCTTTTATTTCCTTTTTCTTTTCCTTTTATCTCATTTTTAAAATAAAACAAAGCCATGCTTGGAAAAAGAAAGAAGTCATGGTAGAAATAAAAAATGTAACAAGTTTTGTTGCATGTCATGATGCAAAACCACGCTTAATGCAAGATTAATGGAAATTAATCAAGTTTAACATTAAAATAGAATAAAATAAATTATAAGAAAATCTATGAATGCTCCATTCTTATAATCCCTTTCAAAATCACTAGTTCTTATGACTTCTCCGAATGTTTTCCAAACTATCGGTATATAATTATACCCTTTTCGTTAAAACTAATATCCAAATCTTATAATATATATAATAATTCATTATTTAATTATCTAAATTCCCAAAAATAATATTTTATTTTCTGAAATGTTACACTTTATCCACCCCCTAGACTCGATATGCGATACTCATAGACGAACGGACCGGACTGTACGTAGATTGTCACTGTCAGGCTCAGTAAGGGTTTGCTCGTCGGCCTCCCATTCGTTCAATACCTGGGTAGCCATTATGTCAGCTAGTGCCACTGATGAGCTTTTGGGTAAACCCACTGCCAGCGTATTGAAGAGTCTTTAGAGTCCCATACAGAGGGTTTCCCTGCTTCGGGCGAAATGTTGTAGAGGCTGTATGGTTTTATGGTAGGGTTCGATCATATACGTGCACTTGTGCACAGATCATGATTAGGACGGATAATACTAGTGGGCTTTAGTTTAAGCCGGATCCTAGTATTATATTGTTGGATTATTTTTGTCTCGTTGTATACGTATTCTTTCAGAATACGGATGCAGGTATGTATATACGGATGAGGGGTATTCTTGTAATTCTATTACAAGATTACTTTAGAAAATTCCATTTCCTTTTGTTAAAAATCATTTTAGGTTAAATGGTTTGTGAGTGGAAAGTGTGAGTGTTGGTTTTGGCATGATTCTTGCATGCCACATAGGTGTGATTCATGGTGGGTCATGTAGTGACTCATGCTAAAATATTTGTAGTATGTGTTGTGAGTTATATTGTGAGCAAGGCAGTTATTTCTTTGGGTGTGTGGTTTTTCTTTAATTGCTCACACAAAATAAATCACAACAACACAAGGAAAAAAATGGTAGCCACTTTCTGTACTTGCCATTTTCTTGAGCTCACACTTTCTTCTCTTGGCATCTTCTTCAACCTCCACTCTATATGTCTCATGTATTGAGAAACCTAGGGTGTATTGAGATAATTTAATCATAAACACTCTTTACTTCATCTTCTCTATCTAGGTTAGCAAACTAGATACTCGAGTTACTTTGGTTTTGAGGTCGGAGCTCGTATTACAAACTCTCAAGGTGGATTGTCTTTGATGGGAGAGACCGGAGATCAAATATGATCGAGGAAGCCGCGAGGAGCTTGGGACAGAGGTTGAAGACTGAAGGACACAGATCGTTTGGTATAATCTCTCTAAACGTCTTTACATACTACTAGTGTAGGGTTAATGGTTCGATCCGGGAAATCGAGTTCCTTTAGCGCCGGATTTTTAAAGTTTTTGTTTCGCATTTGTCCACGGATTGATGGCCGGGGCGCTGGCGTAACCCAACATAGTATCAGAGCCAACCCATTAACCACATACTAGTTGTTTTAGACGATGTTAAAGTATCGAAAGCGACACAACTTCGAATCAATACCAACTAGCATTCTAGTTTCTGTCGAATTTTATTTAGTCTTCTAAAAATATTTAAGCAATTGCAGAAAACTACCTGTATGACTACTAGAGCACACACCAAACATGAGCCCCAAATTCCACTTTTGACCCGGCGATATTAGCCAAATGTCCGGCCTTGCCGGTCCTAATGGGGAATTGGGACTTGTATTTTGTAGTGTGCTTTAGTCTCTGGAATATTGGTTCCGTGGTATTTCTTGTTTAGCCCAGTTTGGATATAGATTTATCTTTTGGTTTGGGGGCTATTTGGGGTGTTTCGAAGTCAATATTTCTAACACTGTTTAAAGTTTTACAGTACATGCATTACTCTCTGCGACCGTGAATGTCATTAGAGCGGTACAACTTATCTAATTGCTATAGTTCTTTTAGACGGGTTTGCGAACGTGACATTCACTTTGATATTATGTGTTGTGCTGTGTTTTGGCGGAATCGCCGCGGTGGATAGCTTAGGTGCAATATTAGTACAGTTTAGTTTCATTTGTACATTTGATATCGCGGGGCGAGCGTCCGACATGTGGACTGCCATCACTGCCTGTTTGTATATTATTTATTTAGGACACGACCGGGTAGAGGTCGATGTCACCGTTGTACATATTTTCTTTTCTGTACTAGGATTACCCTGCGATGAAGTGCATGGATAGCCAGGTTCTAGAGAGCAACGGGCCCGCATCACATGGCGTTGAGACGGACGGGGCCTCACTCTTGAATTGGCGGGCTATTCGCCGCACTCGTAGGGGGTACAGGTTGACCCAAGGAGGGGTGCTCAAGTTATCGGATTCCGTGAAGTGCCGAGTGGCCCATTCGCTTTGATGAAGGGGGTTGCCTCACTTTTGGTTTTGGCGGGTAACTTGCCTTGCTCGTAGGGGTCTAGGTTTTCGTTGCACAGGCTATCCATACGACCCGGGGAACGTCGGGTTTCATTTGCGGCTCAATGGAGACCCGAGGCTCCCAGATTATCAGTATTATTCTGCGATGCTTATCGCTTATGTGATGTTGCATCTATCATGCCTGGAACAATTATTGTATATTATTTTATATATACTAGAAGAAGTTGTATATGTTTTTCACCTGCGCTAGTCCAGCCCCGCTCTCTCGTTAGTTAAGTAACCTAATGGGTGATGACGGGGCCCGGTGGCGAATGCGGATGGCATATACATACATCATATTTTCTTTCTTTTCTGGTGTGATTAGTTGATGGGACTGCGTTGATTCTAATCAATGCAAGGAAAACAAACCTATTCGATGTTGTTGGAAAAAAATTTCAAAAGCTGTTATTACAAGGGCGTTTTCTTTTGTTTCGCACAGCGGTATTCGGTTATGAATATCCAACACCTCATTCGATGAGGTAAGAGCCGAGATCCCTTCACCGGGAGTGACTTCTTGGGTAGAAGTTTGCGTCAGGGTAATAACTTCACAATAGTCGATTACTTTTGTTTTGCATTGGGATATTCAGTTGGGAATATCCTGCACCTCATTCCACGAGGAAAGAGCCGAGATCCCTTCACCGAGAGTGACCTCTTTGGCAAAGGTTTTCGTCACTATATATTTGTAAAGCTATCCGGTTCCTTCAACGATATTAAGTTCATTATGTTAAAGGTTTTTCGCCAAAACCATTCGTAGCCCTCCGTCATTTCAGACAGGTAACACTTAGTATTCATGCTATGTTTGTTGGCCTTCTTCATGGCATAGTGTATGGTAGTTGTTTGTTACTTTTCTGTTGCATAGATAGATGCGTTGGTTTGGGACAGTCGTACAACTATGTTGGCCTTCTTCAAGGGTATGTACAGGTGGGTTCAAATTAACCTGGACAATGACGGGTAGAACTTGACATGTGACTTATGATATGTTGGCCTTCGTCAAGGTCATAAGAGCATGGGGTAAAAATCACATCGGGAGTTTCAAACATACAGGAAACTTGCCAGGTATGCGCATACCTTCTGGAGTGTGATAACTTGAGTGGATTCCATCAAGTTATCATGCGATGATAGTTAGATCCCGATTCCCCCTGATGATTTGGTTTACTCCTCGGGTGATTTTAGATGATCCTGACTAAATCTTCTTTCGGGTTTGGAGGAGAATTTAAGGATACAGTGGAAGACATCCTGATTACATAAAGTGATTAACTATTCTGATCTAGGTTAGAGTGCATGCTGAGTGTTTCTTTTCTCTCTCTCTTTGGAAGCGACCATGGCCCGACCCTAGACTAAAACTCATGAACCAAGTTAACCGAACCTTCTTAAAACACACTAGCTTTTGGATTTTCAAAGTTGCATATATCATTGCCACTCCTACTTTTACCCTTTGCTTTTCTCCGGAACATTCCGTATCACTATAAAGATCCATATTTATTTAATTTGACCATCGTATAGTTACATACGAACTCGAAGAAACTTGTTTCAGATTCGAGAATGGTTTTCGGTTCTGGAGAAATTGAATAGGACTATTCGGTTGTCTTTTCCTTTTACCTTCTCTCAGGTTGTGAGGGCTCCTTGGATTAGGAGAGGGTACACCTATTGGGCTTATTGGATAGTCTTCTTCCAAACCATAAGCAAGTGTCGAAAGGTGGGGAAGGAAGAAAACCAATTAGCCTAAGTAGGATGTACAGAAGGTAATAGGTAAAGACAAAATAAAGGGATTAGAAAGAGAGCAAAGTAAATTGCGACTGCTATCATTTATGAAAAAACTGCGTATATCATCGCCACTCCTACTTCACCTTTGAATTTCTCCAAAACACCCCGTATCACTACGAAGATCCACGTTTATTGGATAATCCATCGTATATTTACATACGAACTCGAAGGAACTTGTTCCAGTTCGAGAAAGGATTCCGGTTCAAAAGAAATATAATAAGGATTATTCAGTTGTCTTTTATCTTTACCTTCTCTCAGGTTGTGAGGCTCCTAGGATTAGGAGAGTACACCTATTATGCTTATTGGATAGTCTTCTTCCAAACCATAGGCAGGTGCCGAACAGTAGGGAAGGAAGAAAACCATTTAGCCTAAGGGTAGTGTACAGAAGGTAATGAGTAAAGACAAATAAAGGGATTTGGAGAGATGGCAAGGAAGTATACGGTCACAGTCATGAATCTAGATAATGGAAGAAGCATTACTATGAATACCCGGTTACCCCTTCGAAACATTTTCATGTTTCAGTTTCACTATGCGTTGTTAATTGAAAACTGATTTCCCAATTAGATCCTTATTCCACGGTATGTATTTACCAGGTTTGATTCTCACATCTGTATGGTTTTACAGATGATGAGTGGGAATAAGTTATTGGGAATTAGGTGATTATATCTTCTTTATATCGGAATTCGTTGTAATTGGTGATATTTGAGGAAATCGCCTGGGGTTTTTCCAGACGGCAAATATTTGGTTTTGAATATCCGTTGTTATGCACCAATTTCAAACTAATATATCTGTATGTTTATTTTATAAAGTGAGATATAACTTTTTGAAATTATGTCCATGACATTTAGCTCTATCAGTTGATGATTGGGTAAGGACCATTAAACAGCGGTGTAATTCTACTTAACTATAGTACAGTTTTCAACCTACGACGCACAGGATTTAAGTTGTTCAACTCAGGTTACTTATACAAAATATTGTATGTTGTCCAGTGTCCATTAGGACAAAGGGGTTGGTGTTCTGTTTACTTATGACTTCTCCAGTTTAGACAAGTATTTCGTAGAAATACAAGGTCCAAGTTTTGAGAAGTAATAGGTATAAGAATAAAGTAGAGAACCATGTGTTGCAAGTATCGGGATTCTTCAAGGTGATCAAAGATGTAGATACTTGTGTTTGGTATTCAGTTGATAGTAATGGTTTTGAGAACTTGCTTCATTTTCTGGTTACTCATATCTGGATGCACTCCTAAGTTGATTAATGCTGATCGGCCTCTCTCCATTTAGTTGACATGCACTGAAGACAGCTACATTATTTGAATCTGGTTCCAATTAAATTAGTGCCTCTGTTTCTATGTTGTGTATAGAATGGTTCATATCTTAACGATGTTAAAATATATAGAGTTGTCCGGCTTATGCTTAAAACCAGATTCTGGATAACTCAAGGCACGTTTCTGTAATGGCAGTTTGTGGGTTATCCCGGGCTATGACGAGGGTTAACTTTCTACCATCTGGAAGATCAATAGTGATATGGTTCTTGACTCGGCGCAGTTTTAGTAAAATGAACCTTTTCAGAAAACAGTAGTAGGAGTATGGTAGAACTGGAAGTGATTCCAGAACCATAAACGATTACCGAAAGTTTAATAGAACCTAAAAATTCAACTGGTTTTGACATTCCATTAGCCACTCCGCAGATATGGTGGGTAACCTCACGCGTCCGAGAGGTACTTTGGTATCCTCAAAAACGGTGACAGAGAGATTCTTGTTTACCCAGACTTGCCATTACTACTGTTCTATACTATGAGACCCGGCAGGAGGATGAGTATAGCGTCATTCTAAACTAGCTTTAAAAGTGCACATGTATATGACTCTGCCGGAGGGTTGTTGTAGTCAATGGGAGCAGCGGAAGCATAGTGGACAAGTAGCTTATGTCTATTTATAGACTAAAGCATGTATATCAGAGATAGATCATCTATTTTTTATGTGACAGTCTTAGGCTTTGACTTCATTAGAATAGGAGATGGATCTGTTAAGAAGATAGTAGGGTGTGATGTCCTGGTATTTTGATGACATACACTTTGTAGGAAGTGAAATTTCTACACTACGATCGGTTATACTGTGGTTGTCACACATTGGATATTGATATTATATCAGGCATTTTGGTTACTGGATCTATGGTTTTAGATCTAGATTTGGATAGTTTTCCAATTTGGGTACTTTGACAGTATTCTAAAGGTGTTTTAGAATGGACGACTCCTGGCATGGTGGTGTACCTGCAGGTTATGGAGTCACCCTTTCTAAAGGTGTATTACAGACTAAAGGGGAAAGGGATTTGCATGATTGGCATATCACTTGCTTAGGCAATTGAGTCAATCATGAGATGTCAAGTACCACACCAGATGTTGTTTTTGCACTAGCTGCAATAAGTTTATATATTAATCCAATCCTGGAGAAACGTTCGGAAGCAGTTTATGAATATAAGTGGATGTTCTAGGGATTTGGTAACGGCAGGCTCCTTCGGGAGACGGTTATCATTCCAGACTTCCAAGGTGACCTGGATGACAGAGTGACTGTCAGAGTTATAGTTTTCCCTTTTTGAGGGGCAGTAGTTTGGACAGGTGGTCCAAACGGATACTGAGGAAGGCAAGACGCAGGATATTGATTAAATTCGGTGGACGATACAGTCTAAGAAGTTTGCTGGATTTGGAGTTCATTTGTGAACTGGGTCCCATCAAATATCCATACATATTCTAAGACAGGTATTGCTCATTTCGGAAGATGGCTTTCTCTGCGAACTTGAGATAAAGAGAGACATAAAAAAGGAAACATTGGAGCGGATCCACTCACTGAGGCTATTTCTCGAACGCAATAGTTTTGCAAACGAGCTTTATGAAACTGATTAGTAGAGAAGTTGGGTGTTTGGTATCACGCGGGCTTTGAGTATGCGACACCGCAATAATTAGCCTTAAGTGCAAGTGGGAGATTGTTGGCTATAGTGCCATCAATTCAATTATTGGATCGCAGGAACGTGATTGCAATGATTGAGGGAGGACCTATACCGGTAGAACAGTCTTACTCGAGATGATAGTATGCTATCTGGTTTGTCTTTATCATCGTGTAGATGCTTCAAGTGATATTACAGATCACTATTACATGTTGATAGAGCCCATAGAATTCATGCTTGACTACCAGCAGTATGATGATGATCATATACGTGTGAGCTGGGCGGTCTATAAGCACATCCATAAAATGTCTCTAGTCGTGGGAGTTTCGAGACTGGGCATCGATACTCCAAGAGTAGACTAGTGTATACTGATCGAGACCCCGATGAGGGGAGGTGGCCGGCTCACAAGCCATTGGTGTTAGTTTGTTCACCTAAAATGTTTACAGGTGCTCATTGGGTTATGAGTACACCGGACAGACTCGCTGGGAATATGCTAGTTGGTATTATACCTATTGTGAGATAGAAATTATCTAGTGACATGTGTACAAGTTAGTCTATCGATCTGAGATCGTCATTTATCTCGTGTGAGTTCCCACTATTCTTTGATTACTTCCCTACCACGGCTCAAAGGAGTCATGCAAACAGGTTTTTTTTTAGTGTAATATGCCCTAGAAGCCATTATTGTATAGAACTAGTTTGTATATTACATTTTGGAAGCTTAGGATATATACACGGATTTATGACAGTTTTGCTCGATATAGTAGTATGCTACTTAGTTTGTATCTATCTTAATATGTGTATATGTTTCTTTTAACGTATCGCTAATACATATTGATAGAGCCTTTAGGATCTTTGCTTGACTACCAGCGTTGTGATGGAAGTCGCACTAGTAGGGGCTGGGTAGTCTACAAGCACATCGATACACAGGTCCCTAGTCCCAAGATTATCAAGACAGGGCATCGATACTCCAGAGTAGACTAGTGTATACGCTTCTCATCACAGGAGGGGAGATGGTCTGTCCTACAGCCATCAGTACGTCGTAATGGAGATAGTATGAAGGTGCTCATTAGGTTATGAGTTACACTGGATGGACTCATGGGGAACTGCTGGTTGGTTATATACCTATCATCAAGTAGCAGTTCCCAGGTAACATGAGTACAGCTTAGTCCGTCGACTTGACACTGCTACTTCGCCTCAAGTGTGTTCCCACTGTTCTTAGATTACTACCCTACCACGGCTCTGTTGAGTCGTGCAAACAGGTAGCAGTTGGGTGCAGTCCTAAAGCACTTGGAGGCAGTGGCGGTTAGATAGGATTCGTCTCTCCCGGTATTAGGGGTTGATGTCGCGCTGTGTTCGGAAAACCATTACACAAAGTCCCTGGCTAGGGCAAGTGAGATTTGCTGGTAGGGATTCCAGTAGTTTCTCAGGGTGTTTTTGGCCGTACTCCGACATGACTTATTGCACTATTAGGGGTATGACGCTTGCCGCCCCCTAGGACTGATATGCGGCACTCTTAGATGAACAAACCGGACTGTACAAAGATTGCCACAGACAGGCTCAGTAGGGGTACGGATGAGTTTGCTCGTCGACCTTCTCATCGATAGATGCTTGGGTAGCCATTACGTGCAGCTAGTACCGCTTACGCGCTTGTGGTTAAACCCACTGCCAGCGTACTGTCGAGTCTTCGGAGTCCCACATAAATGGTTTCCCAGCTTCCGGCGAAACGTGTACAGGTCGTATGGTTTTACGACAGGGTTCGATCACATACATGTACTTGTGCGCATATGATGTTCGGGCGAACAATACTAGTGGGTTTTGGTTTAAGCTGGATCCTAGTATTTGATTATTGGATTAGTTTCGTCTCATAGTATTCGTGTTTCTCGGAATACGGATGCGGGTATGTATATACGGATGAGAGGGATAATCTTGTAATTTGATGAAGATTGTTTTATGGAGTATGACACCTCAATTAGGGTTTTTCTTTTTGATTAATTCTTTTGTGAGGTGGAGGAAATGAGAGAGAAAACTTTGTGGTATTTTTTTGAAATGGATTAGGGTTTCATATTGACTTTCTTGGCCTCATATGAGATTTGTTGACTTAGATATTTTGAGATATTTGTGTGTGATATTTTCTTATGGATTAAAGGCAAAACTCTAGCCATTTTCACTTTATCTTTTTCACTTGAAAAAAACTTTGGATACTTTCCTCTCTCATTCTCTTCAAGCTTCCTCCTTCTCATTTCAAACCCTAACCATCTCCTGAGTTGAGAATCCTAGGCTTTGTGAGACTACTAGACTCCTAATCACTCTTTAAACATCCTAGGCTACTTAGTTTAGCACACCAAGTGACCTAGTTACCTCAAGTTAGAGGTTAAGCTCAAAGTCGGAACTCTCGGGTAGATCTTCTACGATTTTGAGAAGCCGACGAGGAAGCACGATCCGTTATCACATCGAGGAGCTCATGAGGTGGAGAAAGACATCAAGGAGGTGAAGGACAACAAGAACTTAAGGTATAACTTTCTCACATAGTAGTTAAACCTCTAAGCTAGATTGTTGGTAGGGTTTAGTATCGATCCTGGAGTTTAGTCGATGTTACGAAGCTTATAAAAATCGTTTTTTGCAAACTTCACCTCCTTGCGTACACGTGGGGTGCATGGCATCGACTTACAGTGGTATCAGAGTCGACTAAACCATAACTAACAGATTAAACGACAACTAAAACTACGAAACCGAAATAACCCCAAAACTTCGAAACGTAGATCCTAGTTTCTGTTGATTTTTTCCAAGGCTCTAAAAATTATTTTAGCAACTGCACAGTACTCCTTCACCTGTAAGATGAACACTCACCAAAAACGAGACAATTCCATCGGATTTTGGCCGGCCACAATGTTCAAAAATCCGGCCTCACCCGTTTTCTAGTGAGGGAATGCTTCGTGTTTTGGTATGTGGTCTTGTTACTTGGATCTAGTGTTTCAGGAGTTGTTTATTTTTGCCAATTTTGAATATGCTGTTAATTCTTCACTGTGGCAATACGGGGTGTTTCGAAGTCACGGTTTAACGTCGTTTAATGTTTCAAGTTGTGATATATGTGTTCGTAAACTTCCGCTAATTGCTATATGTCGGTTAGTTGGGTGTTGCACATTTCTGTGATGTCTGGTTTGTGTATATGGACTTATTTGATCATCGTGAATGAATAGCCGGGGATGTGAGATGAGAGTTTCTTTCATTCAAAAGTAAATTGTAATTTTTTGTAATATTTTTTCGTGGGGCACATCCGGGTTGAGGTTGTAGCTGTAGGGTTCCTAGGCACTCTTACAAGGGTCTATAAGGCATCAACCATGCCCGATTCAAAATTTAGACGTGCCGAACAACCCAAAGCCGGGATCTTTGCTAGATAATTAGGGTTTAACATGCAAGTAAACATCTTTACAACTAAGAGTGAGGGATTACAACCATTGTAGTCTGCTCCTTCGCTTCATAAGCTCCGAGTAGAAGTCCCTTCGCCGCGATCCATGATCTCCGGACTCAAAAGAAGCTCCACAACCCGAATGATCCATGCTAGCTTGTAGTCTTCCTTTTCTCCGATGATCTACCTCGAAATTCCTTTAACCCAAGCTCTTTCTCACTAATGAGGGGAACACCCTAATCTAATTAGCAAGATTAGATGAGGATGATGAAGTAGGATTTATGCTCTCTTTTATTATCAAATTCTCATTCTAATTCATCGCATAAAGAAAACCTTGAAAGCTTTTTCAAAGCTCAAGGAAGAAGAAGAAGAATATGAATCAATAATCCTTTTGTGATGAATAATGAAATGTTAATATGATTACGAATGTAACCATGGTCAAGGATGACAAGGCTAACCCATGTAGAGATTTAACCTAGGGTGAAGTGATTGGGTTGGGTTAGAAATATCTAGCAAAATATCAAGCAAAATATCTTTTGCTAGAAACAAAGTAAAACCTTCTAGAAGTATCAAGAAAGAACTAACCCAAATCAAACCCTAACCTTATTTAATCACCACTAAACATGTTGCATTAGTAATGATATCATGTTACAATATTATATATCACATATATAATATATATTTGTAACAAAAGAAAATAATACAATTAACATATATCGCATATATATCAATGTATTATCCGGTGAGAAAATGAATCAATAAAGCGAGCCAATATTAGATAATGTAATGTAATATATCACATATAAAATTATACATTAAATTATCGAATCAACAATTGATCCGACAATCCGGCTATATCGAATATAACCAACTAATATATCATGTACCGATTCATCGAATCAACACTTGATCCGATGACCCGGCTCATATCAAAATATCGCGAGAATATAATACGGTATCTCATATCGTATTATCCTCGGTCCTGCACATATCACATATGTGCCCCTACTCCATTTTGCCTGAGTCAAGAAACCTCTGTGTAGAACTCTAAAGAATCGTCAATACGACGGCAGTAGGTGATGATCATATCAAACACCCACAAGCTGCAAGTGGTCAGCTAAACGTAACAGCCACCCAGGTATTGAGCAATCAGAAGATCAACAAGCAAGCCTGTACATTCTCCTACGAATCCAATCAGTAACACTCCCGTACAGTCCGGTCTCTTCGTTTGATATGTCGCATATCTAGTCTAGGGGTGGTATACGTCAGACCCCAGTAACCGATAAGTCGTGTCGATGTGAGGCTCATAACGGGTCAAGAAACTACTGGTAACACTTACCAGTAAATTTCTATATCAGCCATGGCCAGGGACTTCCAGTTATAGCTAATCGAACACAGCACAACATCAACTCCCTATACCGGGAGAGACGAATCCCCTCCTATCGCTCATTGCCTCCATGTGATTCGGGACTGCACCCAAAAGCCACCATTTTGCACGCCCTCTTGGACGTGGTAAGGTGGAAATCAAAGCACAGTCGGAATCACACAAGACTCTATGACGATCTCGGGTCTACAGACTACCCTGTACCAGTGTCACCGGAGAACTGCCATCTGACGTGAAGTATAATACCATCTGGGAGTTCTCAGCACGTCCGTCCAGTGCACCCTGTCTCCACTGAGCACCCGTACACCATCCTTGATGTCAAACACTGATGGATATGGGATCATCCATCGCCCATCATATGGGTCAAAATGCGTATACGCTAGTCTACTCTGGTGTATTGTTGCACTGTCTCGACACACCCTCGACTAGGAACAGTTATAGGATGTACTCATTGACTACCGTGGCCCCACTAGTATGATCTCATCATAGTTCCAGTAGTCGAGTACAGATCCTAAGGGCTTTATCAACATGTGAGAGTAAGACAGTAAACTAATATAAGTCAACATGTTAAGATAAAGGAAAACCAAATAGCATACTATCATGATGAGCAAGAAAGTTCTCTCTATATATATCCAAGCATCCATTATAATATACATCATATGTACAACAATGGCCTCTAGGGTATATACATAACTAACAATCTCCCACTTGCACTAAGGCCAGCTGTTGTAGTATATCATAACTAGCATCCCGAATAATCTCTCAAACTGTATCTGGGGAATGGCCTTCATGAGTGGATCCGCAGTGTTGTCCTTTGTATCTACTCTCCTGACCTCGATCTCCCGGCGATCAACTATCTCCCTGATCAGGTGATACCGCCTCAGAATATGTCTGGACTTCTGATGGGACCTGGGTTCCTTGGCCAGAGCCACAGCTCCATTGTTATCACAATACAGAGGTATTGGATGCTCAATGGATGGAACCACACCAAGTTCACTAATGAACTTCTTTATCCAGATAGCCTTTTTGGCAGCATCGTTGGGAGCGATATATTCAGCTTCCATCGTCGAGTCCGCAACGGTATCCTGTTTGGAACTCTTCCAACATACCACCCCTCCATTTAAGGTAAAGAAAAATCCCGAGCGCGACTTAGAGTCGTCCTTATCACTCTGGAAGCCGGAATCGGTAAAGGACTCCACCTGGAGTTCTCCGTTACCATACACCAAGAACATCTCTTTAGTCGTTCGTAAGTACTTGAGAATGTTCTTCACAGCTGTCCAGTGACTCTCTCCAGGATCTGCTTGCTACCGACTCACTACACTTAGTGAGTATGCTACATCGGGTCTCGTACATAGCATCGCATACATGATAGAGCCTACTGCCGAAGCATAGGGTATCCCTTGCATACGGGCTCTCTCCAAATCAGTCTTGGGAGACATCTCTTTGGAGAGAGTGAGTCCAGAGATCGTGGGTTGGTTACTATGCTTGGATTTTACCATACTAAACCTCTTTAGTACGGTGTCAATGTACCTGGATTGGGACAATCCCAGTATCCGTTGAGATCTATCTCTATAGATCATAATTCCCAATATGCAGGAGGCATCACCTAGATCTTTCATTGAGAATCTTTGTGATAAGAAGAGCTTGACTGATTGCAGCATAGGAACATCATTTCCGATCAAGAGTATGCCATCGACGAACAATACAAGGAAGACTACCATACTCTCTGCAACCTTCTTATAAATACAAGGTCCATCTATGTTTTTGCTGAAGTCAAACTCTTTGACTACAACATCAAAGCAGATGTTCCAACTCCGCGATGCTTGCTTTAACCCATAGATGGATTTAAGCAGCTTGCACACCTTTCCGCTGCTCCCACTATCTATGAAGCCCTCTGGCTGAGTCATGTACACGCACTCGTCTAAATCACCGTTTAGAAAGGCGGTCTTAACATCCATTTGCCAGATTTGGTAGTCATGGTATGCAGCAATGGCAAGTAAGATCCGGATGGACTTAAGCATAGCCACGGGAGAAAAGGTTTCGTCATAATCCATATGTGGTCGTTGACGAAAACCCTTTGGAACAAGTCTAGCTTTGAATGTCTCAACTTTTCCATCTACACCAATTTTCTTTTTAAAGATCCACTTGCTCCCAATGGGTTTTACCTCTTCAGGAGCATTTTCCAAAGTCCATACTTTGTTGGTGTACATGGATTCCATCTCAAATCGCATTGCATCCGGCCATTTCACAGAGTCACCACACGTGATGGCCTGCTCGAAACTAGTCGGGTCATCATCTTCCATGATGCAATCCTCGCTTCCACCATTAATGAGAATACCGTAGTATCTCTCAGGTGGATGAGAAACCCTACTATATCGGTGGAGAGGATGGGGTTCGTCGGGTACTACTGAATCCTCTGGCTCCAATAAATTATCAGTTGTAGTTTGTGGTGCTGGAACCCCTTCCAGCTCTACCTCTTTGCCACTAATTTCTTTTGCAAGAAATTCCTTTTCTAAAAAGGTGGCATATTGAGAAACAAACACCTTTTGTTCCTCACCGTGGTAGAAGATATATCCATAGGAATCTTTTGGATATCCTACAAACTTGCATAGACCTTATCTTGCCTCGAGCTTGTCCGGATTTTGCTTTTTAACATAGGCCGGACAACCCCATATCTTAACTCGTTTAAGAGATGGTCTTTTCCCATTCCAAATCTCATATGGAGTGGTAGGCACTGATTTAGTTGGAACTCTATTCAATAGGTATGTGGCTGTCTCCAGCGCATAACCCCAAAAGGAGATAGGTAACTCAGCAGTGCTCATCATAGAGCGCACCACATCCAATAGGGTGTGATTCCTCCGCTCCGATACACCGTTGTGCTATGGTGTATAAGAAGGAGTAAGCTGAGAGAGAATCCCATTCTCTTTTAGATAATCCCGGAACTCATTGCTCAAGTATTCTCTTCCTCGATCAGATCGAAGGATCTTAATACTTTTGCCCGTTTGGTTATCTACTTTTTTCTTATATTCTCTGAATTTCTCAAAAGCTTCAGACTTGTGTTTCATCAGGAACACATGTCCGAATCTTGAGAGATCGTCAGTGAATGTAATAAAGTAGGAAGAACCGTTCCTGGCATGTGTAGACATGGGACCGTATACATCACTATGTACCAGCCGTAAGAGTTCGGCAACTCTTTCTCCGTGTCCACTAAACGGAGTTTTGGTCATTTTTCCTTTGAGACATGAATGGCAAGTTTCATAAGATGATAATTCGAACGAATTCAAATACCCATCCTTATGTAACTTAGCTAGTCGTGTCGCATTGATATGACCAAGTCTACAATTCCACAAGAAGGATTCGTTCATTTCTGAACTTTTCCTCTTGTGTGTGTTTTGTATATTAAGGACTGTATTTTGATTGAGAATGAATATGCCATTTTGTAACGAGCCTGATCCAATCAACTTTTGATCTAGAAAGATGTTCATAAAATTATCCTGTACTACAAAATTATATCCTTCTTTACTTAATAATGAAACTGATATAATGTTGCACATCATGTTCGGTATATAATAGCACCCATTCAGAATCAGTGTATTACTACTTGGTAATAGTAAGTGATATTCGCCAACTGCTTTGGCTGCAATACTTGCACCATTCCCTACTTGTACAGAATGATCACCCTTTCCCAGTTCTCTACCTTTACGTAGCCCACGTAATAATTTACATATGTGGGATCCCAATCCGGTATCTAATACCCAGGACATAGGGTAAACTGAGAAACAGTTCTCAATAACTAACACACCCGAAGAAGATACATCAGCATGCATGTTCTTTCTTTGGGCGGCATGAGAATCCAGATATTCTCCTGTTTCCTGTTCAGTCTTATAACTCTTATAAGAAACAACCGGACCAACGATCCCCTGCTCAGTATAATAAGCTGGTTCAGTCAATACATCCATATTATTATCTTGATTAAGTCCTGACATGGTCGCTACCTGGAGAGAGAGAGAGAAGGAAACACTTTAGTGTATGCTCTTGCAAGATTAGATTAGTTATTATCTTATCTAATCAGGATGTCTCCCACTGTTTTTATCAAATCTTCCTTCAAACCCTAAAAGGCAAGATTAGCCGGGATTAATCACACCGTACAATTTTTTCAATGTTTCAGCCAGATTAGTATTGGTACTTGAGGGAGGTTCCCCGTGCTTTCGCACGGACCTAATTAAAAGAAATCTCGTCTTCCCAGAGGCATAACCCCGTTATCACTTTTCTAGACACCTACTTGATCGGCTAATTGTCCTGTGTAAAATTCTCCCAGGAGTAACTCTTACTCGCAGTGGGTATCAGGATCCATCTATCTCATAGAAGGTATGCAATCTCATTGCAAATTTCAACACTTGAAATTCCCGATAATGCTTTTACCCCTAGTGTCTTACGACCTTAACCATGGTCAACAAATCATAAGTACTAGTCAAGTTCTACCCGTTATTTCTTGATTAATTTAGACCCACGCACACGACCCTTAACTATGGTCAACAAAGTCGTATGACTGTTCTAATTAATCACATCATATGTTATATAGGAAAACATCACTCAGCTACCGTATACTACGCCTTAACTATGGTCAACAAACGCAGTACGAATACTAAGTACTCTATTTTCCTAAAATGACGGAGGGTTACGCAGATTTTTCAGAAAACCATGAGCGTAATGAACTTAATATCGTCGTAGAATCGAGTGTTTTTGAAAAGGAGTGTTTTTTGAGGCTTTTCTAGTTTCGCTAAAAAGGTCATTCCCGGTGAAGGGATCTCGGCTCTTTCCCCATCGAATAAGGTGCAGGTTATATTATATATACCGCTGTGCAAAGCAAGAACTATAGAAGCTTTCAAAAACTAAACCGCGAGTATGTAGCATCTGCCAGTTTTGCTAAAGAGGTCACTCCCGGTGAAGAGATCTCGGCTCTTTCCTCATCGAATAAGGTGCAGCGTATATCATATATACCGCTGTGCATAGCAAAACTGTAGCTACCCTTTTTATAAAGTTTTGATTTTACAACATCTTTTAGGTTTCTTTTCTTTTATTAATCTCATTAATAAAAATCCCATCAATTAATGCTTCCTAAGCATCAAAGAAGAAACGAAAGCAGTAATATTTATATATCAGCATATATATAAAATATAAGCATTTGTCTCAGGCAGTAATATGATCTCATCACAGAACATTGCAGTAGAAGATAACATATGAAATATTGGATACACTAGGACGTCCGTGTTTTATATCGAGCCTGTATAAAACACGGATTCCACGGTCGCGATGAATAGCTAAACCCACATCCCTAGACCCCTACGAGAGCGGCAAGCAACAATGCTAATTCTAGGGTTAGGAGACCCGGTCTCGACTCCTCGAGATGGCCTCCCACTGGACCCTAGAACCCGGTTACTTGTGCTCCCCTCCAATGGTTTACCAAATGCGGAAAAGTAAATAATATACACTGGTGACATCAACCTCATCCCGGAAGTGCCCCAATAAAAGAATATTACATACAAATGAATTTTACATGAATGAAAATAAAAACCCTCATCTCACATAAAACCCCCGGCTATTCAGAACACGACGATCCAATATAACATATAACAGCAACACATAATATCTCATATCATCAACGTAAGTAAGTATGCATATACCGATCGTCGTTGATGTATAGCAACGAAAACCGGCAATACAACTACATACTACACTTACGGTCACAGAAAAAAATTGTAAAACTACAACATTTGGAATCCACAATCTCTTTAGACATCGTAAATCCGAAATATCACATACTTCGCATTTCATGCCTAACTATATGAATTCCACATATTGTATCACATTTCAAATAAATAGACAGTATTAAACTTTCCGATCGAATAATCAAATACCCAAGATTTTCTAAATAGCTCAACACTTGAGCGGTATTCAAAAAGTCCCTGAATTTGTCACAGTACCAATGGTCTAGCCGTAGAAGGGTCAAGCCAACGCCTCACATGTGGAAACGCCGTACTGCCCCAAACCCTAAGGTTTAGAGGCGGTTCAAATGGTCACATAATCGAGTTAAGGTTTGTGTTCTTCTAGAGGATCCACCGAGTTACTTGCACGTTTTTTCGAAAGATTTAAACTCAAGAAAAATTCAACACTTGAAAGTTTTTCGTTCCGGGAAAAAGTGAGTTAATGATATCCGTTCGAACATTTTAACAGTTTCTAAAATATCCGGAAAACAAAACGAAAATAAATTTTCCGATCGAATCAACGAATACAAAATAATCCCCAGAACACTCAACATTTGAGTAAGATTAAAAATACCCAGAATCATGTACAAGTACCTACGTATGTATTGTGCCAAAAATCTAACCCTAATTCTACAGTGCCGCCGCGGAACCGCCGCGCAAGGCATGGTTCTGCCGCGGTTCCGCGGTGCTTTAGTGGAATTTGGGTGTCGTTTTTCACAGTAACTCTTATAATTCCCTGCTGATTTTTTTGAGTATTTTTAATGCAGAAAAAATCACATTTTTACAAAATTTCCATAGAGGGGGTCAAGTTCGATGTTTCGGGGTTCGATCAGAGTTTTAACTTCGTATACATGTCGCCTAATGCTCTAGCTAGGCTCTGATACCACTATAAGGTTCCTAGGCACTCTTACAAGGGTCTATAAGGCATCAACCATGCCCGATTCAAAATTTATACGTGCCGAACAACCCAAAGCCGAGATCTTTGCTAGATAATTAGGGTTTAACATGAAAGTAAACATCTTTACAACTAAGAATGATAGATTACTACCTTTGTAGTCTGCTCATTCGCTTCATAAGCTCCGAGTAGAAGTCCCTTCGCCGTGATCCATGATCTCCCGGACTCAAGAGAAGCTCCACAATCCGAATGATCCATGCTAGCTTGTAGTCTTCCTTTTCTCCAATGATCTACCTCGAAGTTCCTTTAACTCAAGCTCTTTCTCACTAATGAGGTGAACACCCTAATCAAATTGGCAAGATTAGATGAGGATGATGAAGTAGGATTTATGCTCTCTTTTATTATCAAATTCTCACTCTAATTCATCACATAAAGAGAACCTTGAAAGCTTTTTCAAAGCACAAGGAATAAGAAGAAGAATATGAATCAATAATCCTTTTGTGATGAATAATGAAATGTTAATATGATTACCAATGTAACCATGGTCAAGGATGACAAGGCTAACCCATGTAGAGATTTAACATAGGGTGAAGGGTTTGGGTTGGGTTAGAAATATCTAGCAAAATATCAAGCAAAATATCTTTTGCTAGAAACAAAGTAAAACCTTCTAGAAGTATCAAGAAAGAACTAACACAAATCAAACCCTAACCTTGTTTAATCTCCACTAAATATGTTGCATTAGTAATCATATCATGTTACAATATTACATATCACATATATATTATATATTTGTAACAAAAGAAAATAATACAATTAACATATATCGCATATATATCAATGTATTATCCGGTGAGAAAATGAATCAATAAAGCGAGCCAATATTCGATAATGTAATGTAATATATCTTATATATAATTTTACATTAAATTATCGAATAAACACTTGATCCGACAATCCGGCTATATCGAATATAACCGACTAATATATCATGTACCGATTTATCGAATCAACACTTGATCCTATGACCCGGCTCATATCAAAATATCGCGAGAATATAATAAGGTATCTCATATCGTATTATCCTCGGTCCTGCACATATCACATATGTGCCTATACTCCGTTTTTCCTGAGTCAAGAAATCTCTGTGTAGGACTCTAAAGAATCGTCAATACGCTGGAAGTAGGTGATGATCATATCAAACACCCACAAGCTGCAAGCGGTCAGCTAAACGTAACAGCCACCCAGGTATTGAGCGATCAGAAGATCAACAAGCAAGCCTGTACATTCTCCTGTGAATCTAATCATTAACACTCCCGTACAGTCCGGTCTTTTCGTCTGATATGTCGCATATCTAGTCTAGGGGTGGTATACGTCAGACCCCAGTAACTGATAAGTCGTGTCGATGTGAGGCTCATAACGGGTCGATAAACTACTGGTAACACTTACCAGTAAATTTCTATATCATCCCTGGCCAGGGACTTCCAGTTATAGACAATCGAACACAGCACAACATCAACTCCCTATACCGGGAGAGATGAATCCCCTCCTATCGCTTATTGCCTCGATGTGATTTGGGACTGCACCTAAAAGCCACCATTTTGCACGCCCTCTTAGACGTGGTAAAGTGGAAATCAAAGCACAATGGGAATTACACAAGACTCTATGACGATCTCGAGTCTACAGACTACCCTGTACCAGTGTAACCGGAGAACTGCCATCTGACGTGAAGTATAATACCATCTGGGAGTTCTCAGTGAGTCCGTCCAGTGTACCCAGTCTCCACTGAGCACCCGTACACCATCCTTCATGTCAAACACCGATGGATATGGGATCATCCATCGCCCATCATATGGGTCAAGATGCGTATACGCTAGTCTACTCTGGTGTATCGATGCCCTGTCTCGACACACCCTCGACTAGGAACGGTTATAGGATGTACTCATCGACTACCGTGGCCCCACCAGTATGATCTTATCATAGTCCTAGTAGTCGAGTATAGATCCTAAGGGCTTTATCAACATGTGAGAGTAAGACAGTAAACTTATATAAGTCAACATGTTAAGATAAAGGAAAACCAAATAGCATACTATCATGACGAGCAAGAAAGTCCTCTCTATATATATCCAAGCATGCATTATAATATACATCATATGTACAACAATGGCCTCTAGGGTATATACATAACTAACAGTAGCCACCGTTGAATTATTTCATGTACTGTTTATTGCTCCTAGGATAGACCCAAGGTGGGGTGCACAAACTACCGGATATTTTGATGTGCCGAGTGGCCTACTAACGTTGGTGAGGGAGGTTGCTTCACTTCGAGTATTTGGTGAGTAGTTTGCCGCACCCGTAGGGGTCTGGGATGGGGTTTGTCTATTCATCACGACCGTGGAATCCGTCTTTCATTACAGGCTTAAACGAAACGTGAAATTCCTAGTATATCCAATGTGTTCATCTGTGATCTGGAATGCCTATTATTACGTCTGACGAATGGATATTATTTTTATATATATATATTATAATAGACGTTGCTTATGTTTTGCATCCGCGCTAGTCCAGCCCCCAGCTCTGGCATAAGTTATCTAACCTAACGGTGTAAGACGGGGCCCCGTGGCGAATGCGGATAACATAAGCGTACGTTGTATTTTGGTCTTTTTCTGCAATAATAGGTTAATTGATGGGACTGCATTACATTAATGCAAAGCAAACAAACCAAAGCTGAATCGTTAGAACAATTTTAAAACCACTCGGTTTTTTCAAAACGGTAAAACTTTTTAAAATGCGGAACTTAAACCACTCCTTTTAAAAGCTATCAGGTTCCTTCGATTATATCAAGTTTACTACGTTCACGGTTTCGCCAAAACCTTTCGTAGCCCTCCGTAATTTCAGTTGGACATTCAGTAGTATTCAAGCATGTATTTTGACCTTCACCAAGGCATAGTGATTGGTAGCTGCTGAATATTCACCTGTAGCATAGATAGATGCGTTGGTTTGGGACAGCTGTAGTGCTATTTTGGCCTTCGTCAAGGGTATATACGAGTGGGTTCAAATTAACCTGGACAATGACGGGTAGAACTTGACATGTGACTTATGATATGTTGGCCTTCGTCAAGGTCATAAGAGCATGGGGCAAAAAATCCACATCGGGAGTTTCTAAAGAAACTGAAACTTGATAGTGTTGCATTCCATTTGGAATGTGATAATTTTGGTAGGATTCCTTGGACTTTATCACACGATGATATTTAGATCTCGATGCTACTGTGAGTATATGCTACTCCTTGGAGATTTTTTCACTTAATGATCAATGCTATAAACCAAGTGGGTGTCTAGAAAGGTGTTAGCGAGGCTACGCCTCCAGGGAAAAGAGGTTATTTAATTAAGGAACTTCGCGAAAGCGTCTTAAAACCTCCCTCTAAGTACCGACACTAGCCTGGATGAAAGGTTAAGCAAGTATTGTACGGTGAGATTAATCTTGACTAATTCTTCTTTTATGGTTTGAGGAAGGATTCGAGAAACAGTGGGAGCTATCCTATTTAGATAAACTAAAAACCAATCTAAACATGCAAGAGCATCATGTTAAAGTGTTTCTTCTCTCTCCCCTAATTGCAGCAACCAAAGATGATGGGCCTTAAGTTACTATTAGATAAAAATATATTGACAGGGCCAAACTACAAAGATTGGTTCATGAATGTCAAGATGGAAGTCACGTATGACAAATTGGGGTATATCCTCACTACTAAAAACCCCGCCGTCCCAGGTCCAGACTCCAGTGTCGCGGATATTGAGATCCGTAAGACCTAGGAGATTGACTGTGCGAAGGGCAAGTGCCTCGTGCTGGCCTCTATGGACAAGGAACATTAAAGGCGTCACGAGAATATGGATCTTGAATCCATATTCCTCCATACCAAGGAATTATATGAAGAGCAATCTCGTATCGCAAGATACGAGACATCGAAGAAGCTATTTCTGGTGAGGTTGGCTGTCGGATCATCTGTAGGGGAACACGTCCTTAAGATGATTAGCTACATTGAGGTGCTCACGGACCTCGGGACCACGTTAGAGAATGAGCTGTATACAGACTTAATTCTGCAGTCCCTCCCTCCTACCTACGCCCAGTTTATCTTGAATTTTAATAATCAAGGTAAAGAAGTTGAACTTCCAGAACTCCTCAACATGTTGAGGAGTGCTGAGGGCACCCTGCAGAAAGCCAGGGAAACATCCACTCTACTTGTTGGTGGAGCTTCCTCTTCTAGATCCAAGGCGAAAGCCAAAGGAAAGAAGAAGAAGGCCCCCACCAAGCCGAGAGGCGGTGTTAGTAAGGTGGAAGCAAAGGGCAAGGCAAGGGTAGTGGAGCCGATAGTAGGAAAGGAAGAATGCTTCTACTGTCATAAGAAGGGCCATTGGAAGAAAGATTGCAGGGCTTGGAAAGCCAAGAACCAGGACTCGAAGCAAGTTGTGGCTTCGGCTTTAGGTGTGTTTGTAATTGAAAAATGTCTGTCAATCAACTCTACTTCCTGGGTATTGGATACCGGATCATGATCTCATATCTGTAATTCTTTACAGGCACTGAGAAGCCGTAGGGTTCTGAAGACCGGTGATATGACCCTCAGGGTTGCTAACGGAGCGAGCATGGATGCTGTGTCCATAGGGGAATATCATCTCGGATTGACGAGTCGACATATTTTTGTTTTGCGCAACTGTTTTTGTGTACCTAATTTGACTTGTAATATCTTTTTTGTATCTTTGTTATCTAAAGAAGGCTATGATTTTACATTTGTAAGCGATGCCGTAAACATCCACCTTAATCATGGTCTGATTGGGTCGGGTACTCTAAACAACGGTATATACGTATTAAACCAGCTATAAATTTTCAATGTCCAGAACACATATAAAAGAAAGACTCCAGAAATAAATCATGCTTTCTTATGGCATTGTAGACTAGGTAACATCAAAGAAACAAGGTTGACAAGGTTACATAAAGAAGGATATTTTGATCCGTTCGAATATCAATCTTATGCAACTTGTCAATCATTTCTCAAAAGAAAGATGATAAAGACTCCGTTCACTATACGCGGAGTAAGAGCGAGCGAGCTCTTAGGACTAATACACAGTGACATGTGTGGTCCAATGTCTACATATGCAAGAAGTGGTTATTCCTATTTCATTACTTTTATGGATGATTTCTCTAGGTATGGATATGTGTTCTTGATGAAACACAAATCCGATGCCTTTGAGAAATTCTAAGAATATAAGAATGAAGTGGAAAAACAAACCGGCAAAAGTATCAAGACACTGAGATCCGATCGAGGTGGTGAATACTTGAGTGCCGAGTTCCTAGATTACCTAAAAGAGAATGGAATTCTCTCTCAGCTTACTCCTCCATACACACCACAACACAACGGTGTATCGGAGAGACGGAACCGAACCCTATTGGATAGGGTATGTTCCATGATGAGTAACACTGAGTTACCACGATCATTCTGGGGCTACGCACTAGAATCAGTTGCATATCTTTTGAACAAGGTTCCTACCAAGACTGTGCCTACCATGCCATATCAGATGTGGAGTAGGAAGAAACCCTATCTTCGGTATCTGAAGATATGGGGATGTCCAACTTTTGTTAAAAAGAAGCATGCGAACAAACTCGAGGCACGTTCGGTACTGTGTAAGTTTGTGGGATACCCAAAGAACTCCAGGGGGTATCTTTTGTATTATGCAGAGGAACAAAAGGTTTTTGTTTCTCGTCATGCCCACTTTTTAGAACATCAATTTTTAGAAAAATAAACTAGTGGGAGCGCAATAGAACTGGAAGAAATTTCAGAACAACAAGCTATTACTGAAAGCTTGGTGGAACCAGAAGTTTCAAAAGAACAGGACATTCTCATGCCACTCCACAGGAGTAGTAGGCTGTCTTATCCGCCCGAGAGATACTACGGTTTTCACGTAGATGGGGATAGAGAGGATTGCATCATTGATAATGATGAGCCAACTAACTTCCAGCAAGCCATTAAGGGCACAGACTCGGTAAAATGGTTGGATGCAATGCGGACCGAGATGGAGTCCATGTACACCAACAAAGTATGGACTTTGGACATTGCTCCAGAAGGGGTAAAACCCGTAGGCTGCAAATGGATCTTTAGAAAGAAGATTGGTGTAGACGGAAAGGTTGAAACCTATTAAGGCTAGACTTGTTGCAAAAGGATTTCGTCAAAGACCTGGTTTGGACTATGATGAAACCTTTTCTTTAGTTGATATGCTCAAATCCATTAGGATCCTTCTTGCCATTACTGCCTTCCACGATTATGAGATTTGGCAAATGAACGTAAAGACCGCTTTTCTAAATGGAAATTTGGAAGAGTGCGTCTATATGGACCAGCTAGAGGGTTTCATTCAGAGTGGGAGTAGCGGAAAAGTGTACAAGTTGCTTAAGTCTATTTATGGACTAAAGCAGGCATCGTGGAGTTGGAACATCTAGTTTGATGAGACGGTCAAAGAATTTGACTTTATAAAAAATTCAGATGAGCCATGCATTTATAGTAAGATTGTAGCAAGAAATGTTGTATTCATCGTCTTGTACGTGGATGACATTCTCTTGATAGGAAATGACATTCCTATGCTACAATCTATCAAAAGGTTCTTGTCACAAAGGTTCTCCATGAAAGACCTGGGTGATGCCTTTTATATTCTGGGGATCCAGATCTATCGTGATGGATCTAAGAGGATGTTGGGACTTTCACAGTCCAGGTACATCGACTCCATACTGAAAAGATTCAGTATGGAAGATTCAAAGCGCGGTAATTTACCGGCTTGTCACGGAATCACCCTCTCCAAAGAGATGTTTCCCAAGACTGATTTGGAAAGCGATCGCATGTCTATTATACCCTACGCTTCTGCGGTAAGCTCTATAATGTATGCAATATTGTATACCAGACTAGATGTAGCTTATGCACTAAGCATGGTAAGCCGGTATCAGTCAAACCATGGGAAGAAGCACTGGATAGCAGTAAAAAATATTCTCAAGTACATGAGAAGGACTAAGGAAATGTTCTTGGTTTACGGTGGAAAAGACCTCCAGATCGAGGCCTTTGCTGACTGCAGCTTCCAGAGTGACAAGGATGACTCCAAATCCATGTTGGGTTATGTCTTTACCCTCAATGGTGGGGCGGTCTTGTTGGATATAGTGCCCTCAGAGTCAATTATTGGATCATAGGCACGTGATTGTAATGATTGAGGGAGGACCTACACCGGTAGGACAGTCTTACTCAAGATGATAGTATGCTATCTGGTTTATCTTTATCATCATGTACATGCTTTAGATGACCTTACAGGTCGCTATTATACGTTGATAGAGCCCATAGGATTCTTGCTTGACTGCCAGCAGTATGATGGCGATAATGTACATGGGAGCTGGGGTTTATAAGCACATTCTTAAAGTGGTCCCTAGTCGTGGGAGTTTCGAGATTGGGCAACGATACTCCATTAGTAGACTAGTGTATACAGTCAAGACCCCGAAGAGGGGCGGTGGCTGGTCTCACAAGCCATTGGTGTCAGTTGGTTCACCTAAGATGTATACAGGTGCTCATTGGGTTATGAGTACACCGGACAGGACTCGTCGGGAACATGCTAGTTGGTATTATACCCGACGTCAGATAGCAGTTCCCTGGTGACATGTGTACCGGTTAGTTCATCGACCTGAGATCGTCGTTTGTCTCGTGTGAGTTCCAACTGTACTTTGATTACTACCCTACCACGGCTCAAAAGAGTCATGCAAACAGGTTTTAGTTGGTACAGTCCCGAGCCACATGGAGCCAGTGAGCAGATCGGCAGGGGTTTCGTCTCTCCCGGTATTGGGGGTGAGATCGCACTGGGTCTAGGAGAGCCATTACACGAAGTCCTTAGCCAAGGCAGGAGATTTACTGGTAGGTATTCCAGTAGTCTCTCAGGGTGTTCTGGGCTACACTCCAACACAACTTGTACCGCTTTTGGGGGTCTGACTTTTACCAACCCCCTAGGACCGCCATGCGATGCTCATAGACGAACGGACCAAACTGTACAGATATTGTCATTGACAGGCTCAGTAGGGTGTCAGGATGAGTTCGCTCATCGACCTCCCTTTTAGTCAATACCTGGTAGCCCGTTACGTACAGCTAGTACCACTAACGAGCTAGTGGTTAAATCCACAGCCAATGTATTGACGAGTCTTTAGAGTCCCCCACAAAGAGTTTCTCAAGTTTCAGGCGAAACGTTGTAGAGGCCGTATGATATATGGCAGTGTTCGATCATATACGTGCGGTATTGCACGGATCATGATCGGACGGATCATACTAGTGGGCTTTGGTTTAAGCCGGATCCTAGTATTAGATTTGTTGGATTACTTTAGTCTCATCGCATTCGCATTCGGTCGGAATGCGGATGCAGGTATCTATATACAGGTGAGGGGTATCCTTGTGATCCGTCCCGAGTTTACTTTAGATGTTGCCGTATCTTTTTATTGTTGCAAACATTTGGATTAATGTTTGTTTATGGAAATTGTGAGCTAAATATCATCATTTGGAGCATTAATTGTGATACATGCACAAGTGGTGACTCATGGTCTCTTTCTTTGTGCATGTGTCACATTATTTGATAGATTTGAGATGACATGATAAGAAGAGAGAGAGAAGGGCTGCCATATAGTGGTTTTGTTCTTGTAATTTTTATGCTAGAGATCTCTCTCATTTTATCATTGCATCACAAAAGGAAAAAGAAAGCTTCTTCTTCTTTTCCACCTCTAGCTCATTATCTCCATCAATGGCAACACCCCTAACCTCCATCCAAATCCATGGATGCAAGAGACAAAGTGATCACAAACATTCTCTACATCACCTTGGACATGTCGGCTAGCAAATTTCGTGCCCGAGTTGCTTCGGATGAAGCGGGAGCCCGTAAAAAGAATCGATGATATGGTGCCCTTTCCGACGAGGAGATCGAGACCGGAGTTGCCGCGAGGAGCTTGGGATGGTGGCCAAAGACCGAAGGACACGGATTGATCGGTATAGCTTTCCAACCCTCTCTCTAGATAGCTAGTTGTAGGTTAATGGTTCGATCCGGGTTTTAAGAATACGATAGCGCCGGTTTCTAGTTTGAAAAAGTTTCCGTTTCCGCATTTTGGCCTCGGATAGACAGCCGAAGTGCTACCGTAGTCTTACATGGTATCAGAGCCACGCCATTAAGCTTTACTAGCTTGCTCTAACGTATTTAGAACTTCGATTGAACGAAATTTTCCAAAACTGCATTTCCTATCATGAAGTTTCTGTCGAATTTTTATTGTCGTAAAAAAATTATTTTGAGTATTGCAAAAAATCAGGCAGGCTTTTTTAAGAAATCTGGGAAAATTTGGTTCACTGCTATCACTGTAGCACGGCGGAACCGCGGCCGTACCCACGTTTTGGCCGCGGTTCCGCCGCCGTACTGTAGCATTAGTCGACCAAAATTTCCACAGTCGTCTCTGACATGGAAATGGGGTTTCTGGTATTTTTTGTTTGGGCCCAGATTTGTTTGAGTACTGGGAATTGTGCTTGGGGCCCACTTCGGGAAATTTTGTCGATCGAAAATTTTAAACATGTTAGTTCACAGTATTTACATTATATCTGCGACCGTGAATGTCATTTGATCGGTAAATCTTGTCTCATTGCTATAGCCCTTTTAGACGGATTTGCGAACGTGACATTCACGTTGATGTTCTGTGTTGTGCTGTAATGTTGCGGATTTGTCGTGGTGGATAGCCTGGATGCAGTGGTAGTACAGTTTGGTTGTATATGTACATTTGATATTGCGGGGCGAGCGTCCGACATGAGGACTGCCGTCACTGCCTGTTTGTATATTATTCTTTTGGGGAACGACCGGGCTAAGGTCGATGTACCCATTGTATATTTTTACTTTCTGTACTAGGACTACCCCGCGGTGGGATGCACGGATAGCCGGGTTCTAGAGGGCAACGGGGCCGCATCTCATGGCTTTGAGACGGAGGGGGCTTTACTCTAGAATTGGCAGGCTATTCGCCACACTCGTAGGGGGTACAGGTTGACCCAAGGAGGGGTGCTCAAGTTACCGGATTCCGTGAAGTGCTGGGTGGTCCATTCATGTTGTTGAAGGGGGCTGCCTCATTTAAGGTTTTGCCGGGTAACTTGCCGTGCCCGTATGGGTCTAGGATTTCATTGCACAGGCTATCCACATGACCAGGGGAACGTCGGGTTTCAGTAGCGGCTCTATGAAACCCGGGGATCCCAGATTATCTGTATTGTTCTGTGATGCTTTTTACATTTCTGTAATGTTGCATTTTATCACGCCTGGAGCGATTATTATATATTGATATATATACTAGTAGATGTTGTATATGTTTTACACCCGCGCTAGTCCAGTCCCCGCTCTGTCGTTAGTTAAGTAACCTAACGGGTGATGACGGGACCCAGTGGCGAATGCAGATGGCATATACGTACATCATATTTTCGTTCTTTTGTGGTGTGATTAATTGATGGGACTGCATTGATTCAGATCAATGCAAACTAAACAAACTTATTCTAATGTTGTTGGAACATTTTTCAAAAAGCTGTTATTGCAAGGACGTTCTCTTTTGTTTTGCACAGTGGTATTCATTTGGAATATCCTGCACCTCAGTCGACGAGGCAAGGGCCGAGATCCCTTCACCGGGAGTGACCCCTTGGACAGAAGTTTGCGTCAGGGTAATAACTTCACTATAACCGATTGTCTTTTGCTTTGCATCGTGGTATTCAGTTGGAATATCCTGCACCTCATTCTACGGGGAAAGAGCCGAGATCCCTTCACCGGGAGTGACCTCTTTAGCAAAGATTTTCGCCACTATATTTTTATAAAAAGCTATCCGGTTCCTTCAACGATATCAAGTTCATTACGTTAAAGTTTTTTCGCCAAAAACCAACCGTAGCCCTCCATCATTTCTTACGGGTATTATTTAGTATTCGTGCTGCGTTTGTTGACCTAGTCAAGACGTAGTGTTCGATAGCTAAGTGGTGCTTGCTTGTTGCAAAAATGGATTGGTTAGGACAGTCGTGCGGCCTTGTTGACCTAGTCAAGGGCACGTACGAATGGGTTTAATGCAGTTCAGAATAATGACGGGTTGAACTTGACTAGCGGTGTTAGTTATGTATATGCCCTAGAGGCCATTGTTGTACATATGATGTATATTATAATGGATGCATGGATATATATAGAGAGGACTTCTTGCTCGTCATGATAGTATGCTATTTGGTTTCACTTTATCTTAACATGTTGACTTGTATATGTTTACTGTCTTACTCTCACATGTTGATAAAGCCCTTAGGATCTGTACTCGACTACTGGGACTATGATGAGATCATACTAGTGGGGCCACGGTAGTCGATGAGTACATCCTATAACTGTTCCTAGTCGAGGGTGTGTCGAGACAGGGCATCGATACACCAGAGTAGACTAGCGTATACGCATCTTGACCCATGTGATGGGCGATGGATGATCCCATATCCATCGGTGTTTTGACATCAGAGATGGTGTACGGGTGCTCAGTGGAGACTGGGTACACTGGACGGACTCGCCGAGAACTCCCAGATGGTGATATACCACACGTCAGATGGCAGTTCTCCGGTGACACTGGTACAGGGTAGTCTGTAGACCCGAGATCGTGATAGAGTCTTGTGTGATTCCCACTGTGCTTTGATTTCCAACTTACCACGTCCAAGAGGGCGTGCAAAACGGTGGCTTTTGGGTGCAGTCCCGAATCACATGGAGGCAATGAGCGATAGGAGGGGATTCGTCTCTCCCGGTATAGGGAGTTGATGTTGTGCCGTGTTCGATTGGCTATAACTGGAAGTCCCTGGCCAAGGCTGATATAGAGATTTACTGGTAAGTGTTACCAGTAGTTTCTCGACTCGTTATGAGCCTCACATCGACATGACTTATCGGTTACTGGGGTCTGAAGTATACCACCCCTAGACTTGATATGCGACATATCAGACGAAGAGACCGGACTATACGGGAGTATTACTGATTGGATTCACAGGAGAATGTACAGGCTAGCTTGTTGATCTTCTAATCGCTCAATACCTGGGTGGCTGTTACGTTTAGCTAACCGCTTGCAGCTTGTGGGTGTTTGATATGATCATCATCTGCTACCGGCGTTTTGACGATTCTTTAGAGTCCTACACAGAGGTTTCTTGACTCGGGAAAAACGGAGTAGGGGCACATATGTGATATGTGCACGACCGAGAATAATGCGATATGAGATACCGTATTATATTCTCGCGATATTTAGAAATAAGCCGGCTCATCGGATCAAGTGTTGATTCGATGAATCGGTACATGATATATTAGTCGGTTATATTCGATATAGCCGGATTGTTCGATCAAGTGTTGATTCGACGATTTAATGTTTGATAATATATATGATATATTGCATTACATTATCTAATATTGGCTCGCTTTATTATATCATTTTCTCACCGGATAATACATTGATATATATATGTGATATATAATAATTGTATTATTTTCTTTTAAAACAAATATATAATATATATGTGATATATATTATTGTAACATGATATGATTACTAATGAAACATGTTTAGTGGATATTAAACAAGGTTAAGGTTTGAATTGGGTTAGATCTTTCTTGCACCTTCTAGAAGGTTTTTCTTTTGTCATGAAAAAGATATTATGTTGATATTTTCTTATGACTCATTGTTTAACCCAACCCAGACCCTAGCCCTGGTTAATTCTCTACAAGGGTTAGCCTAGTCATTGTTGACCATGGTTACATTATTAATCATATATCATTTCATTATTAATCACAAAAGGATTAATGCATAATTTCTTCTTCTTCTTCAACCTTGAGCTTTGAGAAAGCTTACTAGGTTTTCATTTTGTGATGTTTAAGTGTGAGAATTTGATATAAAAAGAAAGACAAAATACTACTCCATCATCCTCATCTATTCTAGCCAATTAGATTAGGGTGTTCACCTCATTAGAGTGAGAGAGCTTGAGTTATAGAAATTTCGACGTAGATCATCGGAGAAAAGGAACACTACAAGCTAGCATGGATCGTTCGAGTCATGGAGCCTCTCTTGAGTCCGGGAGATCGTGGATCGCGGCGAAGAGACTTCTACTCGGAGCTTATGAAGCGAAAGAGCGGACAACAAAGGTTGTAATCCCTCACACTTAGTTGTAAAGATGTTTACTTACATGTTAAACCCTAATAATCTAGCAAAGATCCCGGCTTTGGGTTGTTCGTCACGTCTAAATTTTTATTCGGGCATGGTTGATGCCTTATGAACCCTTGTAAGAGTGTCTAGGAACACTACAGTGGTATCAGAGCCTAGCTAGAGCATTAGGCGACGTGTATACGAAGTTAAAACTCCGATCGAACCCCAAAACGTCGATTTGACCCCCTCTCTGGACAATTCTTAAAAATGTGATATTTTCCGTATTAAAAATACCTAAAAAAATTAGAAGGGAATTATAAGTATCACTGTGAAAAACGAGGAGCTAAATCGTACGGACCGCCGCGGAACCGCGGCAATACCTTGCTTGCGCCGCGGATCCGCGGCCGTTCAGTTGGATTTGGCTTTTCTTTTGGCACAGTAATACCCGTATCTGTTAGTGCATATTTATGGGTATTTTTAATCTGGCTCAAGTGTTGAGTGTTCTAGGGATTATTTTGAATTCGTTGATTCGATCGGAAAATTTAATTTCGTTCTTTTTCCGGATAGTTTAGAAACTATTAAAATGTTCGAACGGATATCATTAACACATTTTTTCCCGGCATGAAAAACTTTCAAGTGTTGAATTTTTGCTTGGGTTTAAATCTTTCGAAAAAACGTGCAAGTAACGCGGTGGTCCCTCTAGAAGAACAAAAAGCTTAACTCGATTATGTGACCGTCTGAACTACCTCTAAACCTTAGGGTTTGGGGCAGTACGGCATGCCACATGTGAGGCGTTGGCTTGACCCTTCTACGGCTGGACCATTGGTACTGTGACGTATTCTGGGACTGTTTGAACTCCGCTCAAGTGTTGAGCTATTTAGGAAATCTTGGGTATTGGATTATTCGATCAGAAAGTTTAATACTGTCTATTTATCTGGAATGTGATACAATATGTGGAATTCATTTAGTTAGGCATGAAATGCGAAGTATGTGATATTTCGGATTTACAATGTCTAAGGAGGTTGTGGATTCCAAATTGTAAAGCTTTGAAAATCGTTTCGGTGAAATTTCGAAAAATCGGTAAAATAAGGGGGTTTTCTGTAAAAAGTCAAAATGCAAATATCTTATTATAAAAATTAAATATACATATTCTAGCTATGTAATTGCTATTATTTGGTGTTTATTGAGCCGCTGGTGAAATTTCAAATTTTCTGAAAAAAATATTATTTTATTATTATTTAAGCCGTCACTAATACATTTAATTAGGGAAAATTACAAATTGGAATGAGTTGAAACAAATTTTGTGCATCATAAAACATTAAATAAAATTTTATCATGTGGTTTTTGTAACGAAATAATTTGCCAAAACGGTTTAGAAATTATTGAAGAAAAAAGGCATTTTTTTTAGCGTAAATGGATGTTTGGGGTATTGTATTTATCATTTTTCATCACCCCACACCCCTACCCACACCCACACAAACCCACTTACTCCTCCCCATGGCTGAATTCAGCAACCACCCTATTTTTCCCCACTTGATTTTGAAATGAAAGGAAATGAAAGGAAATGAAAGAAAATGGATAAAGTAGTTAGACTTTTGACTTGCTTTGACCTTGACTTTGTTCCCCCCCCCCATTTTCTCTACCTCCCTCTTTCTCCTCACTCCCATTTCTGGCCGAATCCTTCTCTCCACAGCAGCAGCCCTCCCCCCCCCCCAAAATCCACACTATTTTGCTTCAAAAATCCACAAAAAAGCTTCAAAATCCATACAATTTCAAAGCTTTTTCCAAATCGAACCCTTACCCATTATTTCTTGCCCAAGCAAGGATGGATCTAGGAGCTTGGAGGCCATTTTGGGAGGCTAGATTTCAAGCTTGGTCTCTTGATTTTGTGAGGTATAAATCCCAAGCCAAATTTAAATTGTTGGATAGTTTCTTTCATCAAGGTCTATTAAGTTTAAATGCGATTCTAATTGGGATTTAGTTTGTAATGGAAAGAGTTTGAGATCAAGTTAGGTTGTGATCATGTGTTCAAGGTTGTGTGATGTTCCTTTTTAGCATCTTAAGCTATGCAACTTAAATTTGTTACTTATTGCCAATTGTAACATGTAAAATGTCCAAATTAAGGTTTTGTGTAAACTAGGGTTTTATAAAATGCATTATATGTGAGGTTAAAAATGTGTTTAGGTTTTTCATGACTTCATTAATTTTATTAAGTGTGGTTTAATGCTTTAGATCATGCAAATCTAAGCATGATTGTAGTTTGTGCATTTTTGCTTTGAAATTGTTAAAAAGGGTATTTTTGTAAACTAGAATATTAGGGTTTTTGGAATTTAATGATATTAAATTCCGGAAATTGTTTATATGACTTATTTAAGATATTTAATAAATATATTGGCCGCTACATTCATTTAAATATCATGTTTTGTACAAAAACGGCGAAATGTGCTTGCTAGATTTTCGGAAAAATGACCTTTTAAGTGAAATTGGGGTTTTTGTGAGTTTTAACCTAGTTTATATTAAAATTAGTGTTCATGAATGTGCAAATGAGTGTGATTGAATTTTTCTCGATGGTTTGACGTTTGTACATCGACATCGAGGGTTGGTTTTACTATTCTTGCATGCGTAGGCGATAGGTTTGGACCTATGCGTGATACGCGTGCCGATTTGATTTTCGTATGCCGTTTCGATTTCGAATTTAGTTTTAATGCGATATGGTGCGTTATGATATGTAGGTACCCCCATGTGGACTTCGAGGCGACAAGCAAGCGCGTGGCGACGTCGGCACCGGCTAGCGAGGACCAGGTGAGTAGATTTATATCTACGGGGAGAAGTCGGGTGGATGGCGTATAGCACCCCCGCAGTCCGTGGTGGTGTATACAGATGCGTATACACACCAACATTTATTATATGTTATTTGGGATTAATAACGTTGCTTAGGATGGATATTGGTGTGTTGGATTACCTTAGTGTTGCGAACCCTAGGGCAGTGTTGCACTACACATACACACATACATACTTGCATACATTTCTATTGATATGTGCTCATGGGATTCTTTATAGTTATGTGTTCACATGGGTATGGGATCATGTTCACATACGGATTGAGAATGATACTTGGGATTGAGCTGAGTCGATGAGATTTGATTTGAGGCCGTGAGATCGGTGATATAGCAGGGTTCGAATCTTAGATACGACATGACGTTGTAGCGGGTCCTTGACGTAGTGTTTCACACACGTCCATGCATACGTAGGCGGTATCAGTATGGTACTATACGTAGATCAGTACCCCGATCATAATATTTGATAAAGAGGATACCAAGTGAATAGTATGATGAATGTGATATTGACCCGTACCCAGATTTGGGATGCCGTACGACGGATTTACGTACGAGCTATATTGATGATTGATCCGCACTCTTGACTTGGGATGCCTGATTTTAGATATGGTATCGGATATGATATTATTGAGGCGGGATCACCGACTATACATATACATGTATGTATATGTATCGACTCAGATGATAGGCGGTTTCCTTACCTGTAGTTCAGCTTGTTAGTTCAGCCGTGTAGTTTAGTGTAGTTGTTAGATTAGATTAGACTTCTTACCTATTTCAAAAACTAACGAATCGTGGGCATTTTTAAAGACAGCCCAAGGGATCTTACGGATATTTCAAAAGACGTATCTTTTCATAAAAACACCGTAGCCCCTATTTTCAAAACCCCTTGATTCGTGTTATTTCAAAAGGCACCATTTGTAGGACTTATATTAGTTTAATACTGATTAGTTATCATTGTGTCTAGTATTCTGCTTCCGCACATTATTGCTGTTCGCTCTGCCCCGCATACTTATTTTGCTGCATACTCCATTATTGATATCATGCTGTTAGGACACCAGCACCATTACCGATGATGCGTATGTACCACATACACTTACTTGCCGGCTCACACATATCTTCATCGGTAATTGCCATGTCACGTACACTTAGAAAATACTATTGCTTGGCTTAGCTTGTTAGTTAGTAGTTGATACGATATTAGTATACCTGGGTTATAGGCCAGTTTAGACATTGTAGTTATTACTTGTCACTTCATGCATACTGTTATTCCATTGTTCATGCCTAGTTATTAATCATACATTGCAACTTGGTTATTGATACCATATACATTCATTAGCATTGACATATGCACTTGTGATGACTTCTTGAGATTTATGATATTTCTGGATTTCGGGGGAAAGCCGCAAAAATTTCTAAACTTATTAACCTTTTAAAATATGTAAATTGCGGTTTTCTAGTGATGTAAGTGTCGTCCACCATGAGTTTGCTGTGGTTTTCGAGATCCGTGTCGAGGAGTGGAGGAACCGTCACGGGTACATGGTGGGCCCGGTATGGTACCCCGGGGCAAGATGAATGTGGTGTTGACGTTGAGCCTGGCAGGGGACAGATTACTTACCGGTGATATTACCCGACGCGTCGGATATCCGGAGGATACCGTCATGGTCTTGAGATGGATGGTAGGGGCCGGTCTGGACTGACGGCGTTCTAGATATTGAGATTGAGACATTGATATTTCGAGACAGTGAGATTTATGTTTTGTGTCGATGCTAGACACTGTTGATACTGATTTCATTATGATACCTCAGTTTAAAAATACGAAGGAAATCTCACTAATTTATGAAAACAGTTTCTTCATTTACATGTATTCTGTTTTCATGCATTCATACCTCATTCATATGATATATTGCTACCTGAGGCACCGACACGGGCACATGAGATTCCACTCGGTTAGATATTACCCTAGCCATTGTTATAGGCTGCATGTTATTCATATATTTGAGGATATATTATGATCATTGACCTAGGTTGCGTTATTTATGCGATTTCTGTGCGTAGATGTTTTTCTATTCACGAGTTGGCAACTCACCCCCGTTGTGCCCCAGTTTCTTGCAGGTTTGCCGTACAGGTTTCATTACGGCTTTGCGGGCTCAGTTTCATTCGGGTGACTTGCTAGTAAGTGGGTTTTTCTTGTATCGTACCCATCATATTACCTTGTATAATATTATTTTGTTGTATCTAGTAAATTCCATCAACCAAACATGTATTTATTTTGAGATAGAGACCAGTGCTGTTTATTCTTTCGACCTTAGAGTCGCTCGTTATATTTCTGGTGGTTTTGAGTTCCTTTTGAGTTTTGATCCTCGCCGTTGGCGTTGTATATTATATTGCTTGGGTGGTTGTGACCGTCGATTGACGAAGAGCTAGCTCCCGCTTGGGGATGCCTTTTTATTGATTTCGTATACTATTCATGTTGTATCCCGTTTGGGAGCCAGTTTTTACAAAGGAGACTCTGCCGAAATTTTCAGTAAATTTTGATGTTCTTAAAAGCCGCATAATTCGGCTTATGCTATTAAAACTACTTGTTTTAAATTGGTTTTCCTTCACTCTACTTCTTTTCTTGGTTTGGATTTCTGGGTTTTCGGTTTACTTAGATTACGCACGCCTCGAGACGTTTCGTAGTTTAAGTGCCGGTCATGTTCCGTACTTTCGGGACGTGACAAAGTTGGTATCAGAGCGTTAGGTTTTAACCTTCGGAGCGTAGGATGACCCTTGGTTGATGGAATAGGTGACTAAAGTAGAGTGACGTACCGTTGGTATGTTCCGCGGCATATTTACGACACGCCACTCCACTTATGAAGCCTTAGGATGTACATTTCCTTTTTCAGTATTATATTCCTTCCTGATCTAGCCTCATCGGTACCAGTTTGGTTTTGCCGCTACGGTTATGGGCAGGGAGAGCTACGGCTAGAGTTGCGGTCAGCACAAGCTCGTCACGAACGAGGACTGACCAGGGCGAAATTCCGGCGACACACGATTGCAGAGATGTGTCTTTTTACTGTGTTTCCGCGCCACGAGCGTTTGGCGGATCGCCTTTATGAGGTTACTCGGAGGTGCTGATCGACACTAGAGAATTGAGCTAATGATGGAGGCCAGCCAGATTTTGATGACCGTTGGTGTGTTGCTTACTCCTGATGATTGAGGCACAGTTCAGCATGCAGACGAGTAAGCCAGTTATTGCTGCGAACGACGAGATATCGCCCCAGATGTTGGAGCTATTGCAGTATAAGTTGTACTAAGAGATGATAGGAGGTCGCTAGTCATCTAGGATGAATGACTAGGACATGTGGATCGTTCGCTTACCCCGATGCGAGGTCATCGGATAGATTGATTCCAGCTAGAGACGACTTCACGCAGAGACGTGAGGGTCGACAGAGACGATCGAATGTCGGAAACCTATTATTCCAAGTTTAAAGTAGTCGGAAAGACATGCAGGAAATTTTATGGTCCCTCTAGAAGAATGAAACCCTAACTCGACTTAATGACTGTGTGAAAGCCTTTAAACCTTCGGGTTTGCGGCAGTTCTACGGCGCCATTAGTGAGGCTTGGGTTTGCCCTTCTACGGCTGGACCACCGATGCTGTGGTATGTACTCGATACTATTAAACTGTACCCAAGATGTTGAGCCCTTGGGGGATTATGAGGTTTTGACAATCGATTGGATGGTTCGACTTAATTCGGATGCTAGGTGGTGAGATGCATTTCTTGGGAGACTCCAGATTCGAGGATAGTCATTGGAGCTCAGTCCATGCAGCCGCGACGAGACGAGTCCAAAGCAGATGACATTAGAGAAAAGTGGAGTAAGAGGTTCGCACCAGATCTAGATGAGATGATGTTCCACTCCGCCGACATCAGAGAGGCGATGCGCATGCCGAGGCATGGTACTTGGACTTACCTTCCAGAAGGAGTCGCGATGAGTATGCAGTCGTTCCAGAGCAAGATGCAGATATAGGAAAGGACAATGACTTCCGGACAGTTGGCAGAGACGAGACATGGAAGAGACCGTGAGCAGGATTCCTTCCAGGACACTGCTGCAATGATACTTGCACTCAGGATCAGATGTGTCACGTACATTCAGAGAGCCAGAGGCCGACGCCAGTGATATGCTGTCTTACGAGTGGTCGCGATGATTGACCAAGGGATGACCAGAGAAGTGCCAGAACGGAATCGTCCCCGTTAGCATACCTGACAGGGCCGATGAGCCGATGGACCGAAAGATTGGTAATTCACAGTAAAGACCTTGAACCAGGAGTGGTCATGGTTACGCACACCAGCAGGCCAGAGTTCATGATCATCGACGAGACGTCCCATTAGTGACCGCGATAGTTGGCCCGAGATTCTTAGAGGATGCACTTGAGCGATACTATTCCGCCATTATTGATTTCGATGTTTTGGGTGATTTATTCGCATGATTTGATTTTGATGATTGAGGATTTACGATCTTTGCATAGTGTTGCACTTGATATCGTTTTCATGCTTGGGTTTCACATGTTTGTGATTTTACGGTTTTAGACATTTGAGTTGATTTTGTGCGTATGCACGCACACGAATTGGTTCCTGCACTCTGTATAGTTATTATATGCTTGCAGTGTGCACTGGACTTCGATTTCGATTGTGATACTCGATATTTCTTTTATGCACCTTGTGCACCTGATTGATTTTGCGCACGTTCGGCGCTTGATATTGGATTTCATGATTTCGTGCACGATGGATGCACCTGATTTGAATTTTCGCGCATGTTGAGCGCATGTCTTGAGATGCGATTTTGGTGCACACCAGATGCACTAAATCGAGATTTTTCGTGCATGTCAGATGCACCTGATTTTGCTGTCAGGCACACATGTTGCCTACGATAGATGTTTCGTGCACACCCGATGCACTTAGATGTTGTTTCTGTGCGCATGTATGGCGCATTCATGGATTTTGATTTCCGTGCGCACCAGACGCACGTGGCATTCATGTGCATATTTTGGGGATTGATTTCGTATAGAGCAGTACGTTTTTATGATATTGCTATGTGTTTTCGTACTGAGCAGGACTAGTCAGAGGACAGTATCTGAATATATTTTGCATGCATTGATAGTTATTGAAGGGATTTCCAAAAAGCGAGCTATAGCCTCAGTATTTACCTACGTGTCTGATATGACACGAAATGTTTAAAACAAGGAGACCCTTCTAAATTGTTTCCAAAACGGCGGAACGTACATTTCAAACAAAGGTATATATGTATATAGTTATTTTCTTATGATAGACGTCCGCAACTGTGCAGTGTTATACGCGTTGCACAGCGACTTAAAGAGATTTGGCATGCCTTTCCTTCAGATACTTACAGATATAGATTCGATATTTACATGTATAGTTTCGAGTTATGTCATATTGGTTTTGATTTGGATTTGGCATTGATGTCTTCTCCATGACTCCGATGATTGCGGGATGCTTGACGGAGTTTTGATTTGAGTTATATGCTCATTTTTCAAGCGCATGCGCTGCGCTACGATTTGTTTTATGTATTTACAATTTCGGAGCCCCGACGACTTGATGGGTTTTATTAGATGTTTTAGTATTTGGGGGAGTTTGAATTTAAATTCGGGGACCGAATTTCTTTAAGGGGGGAAGATTGTAACGCTTTGAAAATCGTTTCGGTGAAATTTCGAAAAATCGGTAAAACAAGGGGGTTTTCTGTAAAAAATCAAAATGCAAATATCTTATTATAAAAATTAAATATACATATTCTAGCTATGTAATTGCTATTATTTGGTGTTTATTGAGCCGCTGGTGAAATTTCAAATTTTCTGAAAAAAATATTATTTTATTATTATTTAAGCCGTCACTAATACATTTAATTAGGGAAAATTACAAATTGGAATGAGTTGAAACAAATTTTGTGCATCATAAAACATTAAATAAAATTTTATCATGTGGTTTTTGGAACGAAATCATTTGCCAAAACGGTTTAGAAATTATTGAAGAAAAAAGGCTTTTTTTAGCGTAAATGGATGTTTGGGGTATTGTATTTATCGTTTTTCATCACCCCACACCCGTACCCACACCCACACACACCCACTTACTCCTCCCCATGGCTGAATTCAGCAGCCACCCTATTTTTCCCCACTTGATTTTCACATGAAAGGAAATGAAAGAAAAGAATAGAAAATGGATAAAGTAGTTAGACTTTTGACTTGCTTTGACCTTGACTTTGTTCCCCCCCCCATTTTCTCTACCTCCCTCTCTCCCCTCACTCCCATTTCTGGCCGAATCCTTCTCCCCACAGCAGCAGCCCTTCCCCCCCCCCCCAAAATCCACACTATTTTGCTTCAAAAATCCACAAAAAAGCTTCAAAATCCATACAATTTCAAAGCTTTTTCCAAATCTAACCCTTACCCATTATTTCTTGCCCAAGCAAGCATGGATCTAGGAGCTTGGAGGCCATTTTGGGAGGCTAGATTTCAAGCTTGGTCTCTTGATTTTGCGAGGTATAAATCCCAAGCCAAATTTAAATTGTTGGATAGTTTCTTTCATCAAGGTCTATTAAGTTTAAATGCGATTCTAATTGGGATTTAGTTTGTAATGGAAAGAGTTTGAGATCAAGTTAGGTTGTGATCATGTGTTCATGGTTGTGTGATGTTCCTTTTTAGCATCTTAAGCTATGCAACTTAAATTTGTTACTTATTGCCAATTGTAACATGTAAAATGTCCAAATTAAGGTTTTGTGTAAACTAGGGTTTTATAAAATGCATTATATGTGAGGTTAAAAATGTGTTTAGGTTTTTCATGACTTCATTAACTTTATTAAGTGTGGTTTAATGCTTTAGATCATGCAAATCTAAGCTAGATTGTAGTTTGTGCATTTTTGCTTTGAAATTGTTAAAATGGGTATTTTTGTAAACTAGAATATTAGGGTTTTTGGAATTTAATGAGATTAAATTCCGGAAATTGTTTCTATGACTTATTTAAGATATTTAATAAATATATTGGCCGCTACATTCATTTAAATATCATGTTTTGTATAAAAACGGCGAAATGTACTTGCAAGATTTTCGGAAAAATGACCTTTTAAGTGAAATTGGGGTTTTTGTGAGTTTTAACCTAATTTATATTAAAATTAGTGTTCGTGAATGTGCAAATAAGTGTGATTGAATTTTTCTCGATGGTTTGACGTTTGTACATCGACATCGAGGGTTGGTTTTACTATTCTTGCATGCGTAGGCGATAGGTTTGGACCTATGCGTGATACGCGTGCCGATTTGATTTTCGTATGCCGTTTCGATTTCGAATTTAGTTTTAATGCGATATGGTGCGTTATGATATGTAGGTACCCCCATGTGGACTTCGAGGCGACAAGCAAGCGCGTGGCGACGTCGGCACCGGCTAGCGAGGACCAGGTGAGTAGATTTATATTTACGGGGAGAAGTCGGGTGGATGGCGTATAGCACCCCCGCAGTCCGTGGTGGTGTATACAGATGCGTATACACACCAACATTTATTATATGTTATTTGGGATTAATAACGTTGCTTAGGATGGGTATTGGTGTGTTGGATTGCCTTAGTGTTGCGAACCCTAGGGCAGTGTTGCACTACACATACACACATACATACTTGCATACATTTCTATTGATATGTGCTCATGGGATTCTTTATAGTTATGTGTTCACATGGGTATGGGACTATGTGTTCACATACGGATTGAGGATGATACTTGGGATTGAGCTGAGTCGATGAGATTTGATTTGAGGCCGTGAGATCGGTGATATAGCAGGGTTCGTATCTTAGATACGACATGACGTTGTAGCGGGTCCTTGACGTAGTGTTTCACACACGTCCATGCATACGTAGGCGGTATCAGTATGGTACTATACGTAGATCAGTACCCCGATCATAATATTTGATAAAGAGGATACCAGGTGAATAGTATGATGAATGTGATATTGACCCGTACCCAGATTTGGGATGCCGTACGACGGATTTACGTACGAGCTATATTGATGATTGATCCGCACTCTTGACTTGGGATGCCTGATTTTAGATATGGTATCGGATATGATATTATTGAGGCGGGATCACCGACTATACATATACATGTATGTATATGTATCGACTCAGATGATAGGCGGTTTCCTTACCTGTAGTTCAGCTTGTTAGTTCAGCCGTGTAGTTTAGTGTAGTTGTTAGATTAGATTAGACTTCTTACCTATTTCAAAAACTAACGAATCGTGGGCATTTTTAAAGACAGCCCAAGGGATCCTACGGATATTTCAAAAGACGTATCTTTTCATAAAAACACCGTAGCCCCTATTTTCAAAACCCCTTGATTCGTGTTATTTCAAAAGGCACCATTTGTAGGACTTATATTAGTTTAATACTGATTAGTTATCGTTGTGTCTAGTATTCTTCTTCCGCACATTATTGCTGTTCGCTCTGCCCCGCATGCTTATTTTGCTGCATACTCCATTATTGATATCATGCTGTTAGGACACCAGCACCATTACCGATGATGCGTATGTACCACATACACTTACTTGCCGGCTCACACACATCTTCATCGGTAATTGCCATGCCACGTACACTTAGAAAATACTATTGCTTGGCTTAGCTTGTTAGTTAGTAGTTGATACGATATTAGTGTACCTGGGTTATAGGCCAGTTTAGACATTGTAGTTATTACTTGTCACTTTAGTTATTACTTGTCACTTCATTCATACTGTTATTCCATTGTTCATGCCTAGTTATTAATCATACATTGCAACTTGGTTATTGATACCATATACATTCATTAGCATTGACATATGCACTTGTGATGACTTCTTGAGATTTATGATATTTCTGGATTTCGGGGGAAAGCCGCAAAAATTTCTAAACTTATTAACCTTTTAAAATATGTAAATTGCGGTTTTCTAGTGATGTAAGTGTCGTCCACCATGAGTTTGCTGTGGTTTTCGAGATCCGTGTCGAGGAGTGGAGGAACCGTCACGGGTACATGGTGGGCCCGGTATGGTACCCCGGGGCAAGATGAATGTGGTGTTGACGTTGAGCCTGGCAGGGGACAGATTACCTACCGGTGATATTACCCGACGCGTCGGATATCCGGAGGATACCGTCGTGGTCTTGAGATGGATGGCAGGGGCCGGTCTGGACTGACGGCGCCCTAGATATTGAGATTGAGACATTGATATTTCGAGACAGTGAGATTTATGTTTTGTGTCGATGCAAGACACTGTTGATACTGATTTCATTATGATACCTCAGTTTAAAAATACGAAGGAAATCTCACTAATTTATGAAAACAGTTTCTTCATTTACATGTATTCTGTTTTCATGCATTCATACCTCATTCATATGATATATTGCTACCTGAGGCACCGACACGGGCACATGAGATTCCACTCGGTTAGATATTACCCTAGCCATTGTTATAGGCTGCATGTTATTCATATATTTGAGGATATATTATGATCATTGACCTAGGTTGCGTTATTTATGCGATTTCTGTGCGTAGATGTTTTTCTATTCACGAGTTGGCAACTCACCCCCGTTGTGCCCCAGTTTCTTGCAGGTTTGCCGTACAGGTTTCATTACGGCTTTGCGGGCTCAGTTTCATTCGGGTGACTTGCTAGTAGGTGGGTTTTTCTTGTATCGTACCCATCATATTACCTTGTATAATATTATTCCGTTGTATCTAGTAAATTCCATCAACCAAACATGTATTTATTTTGAGATAGAGACCAGTGCTGTTTATTCTTTCGACCTTAGAGTCGCTCGTTATATTTCTGGTGGTTTTGAGTTCCTTTTGAGTTTTGATCCTCGCCATTGGCGTTGTATATTATATTGCTTGGGTGGTTGTGACCGTCGATTGACGAAGAGTTAGCTCCCGCTTGGGGATGCCTTTTTATTGATTTCGTATACTATTCATGTTGTATCCCGTTTGGGAGCCAGTTTTTACAAAGGAGACTCTGCCGAAATTTTCAGTAAATTTTGATGTTCTTAAAAACCGCATAATTCGGCTTATGCTATTAAAACTACTTGTTTTAAATTGGTTTTCCTTCACTCTACTTCTTTTCTTGGTTTGGATTTCTGGGTTTTCGGTTTACTTAGATTACGCACGCCTCGAGACGTTTCGTAGTTTAAGTGCCGGTCATGTTCCGTACTTTCGGGACGTGACACAAATGTTGTAGTTTTAAAATTTCTTTTCTGTGACCATAAGTGTAGTATGTAGTTGTATTGCCGTTTTTCGTTGCTATACATCAACGATGATCGGTGTATGCTTACTTACTTACGTTGATGATATGAGATATTATGTGTTGCTGTGATATGTTATATTGGATCGACGTGTTCTGAATAGCCGGGGGTTTTATGTGAGATGAGGGTTTTTATTTTCATTCATGTAAAATTCATTTGTATGTAATATTCTTTTATTGGGGAACTTCCGGGATGAGGTTGATGTCACCTGTGGATATTATTTACTTTTCCGCATTAGGTAGAACCAAGGAGGGGAGCACAAGTAACCGGGTTCTAGGGTCCAGTGGGAGGCCATCTCGAGGAGTCGAGACCGGATCTTCTAACCCTAGAATTGGCAGTGTTACTTGCCGCTCTCGTAGGGGTCTAGGGATGTGGGGTTGGCTATTCATCGCGACCGTGGAATCCGTGTTTTATACAGGCTCGTATTTAAAACACGGACATCCTAGTAAATCCAATATTTCATATATGTTCTTCTGCTGCAATGTTCTGTGATGAGATCATATTACTGCCTGAGACGAATGCTTATACTATATATATATGCTAATATATAAATATTACTGCTTTCGTTTCTTCTGTGATGCTTAGGAAGCATAATCTGATGGGATTTATTAATGAAATTAATAAAAGAAAAGAAACCTAAAAGATGTTGTCGAATCAAAACTTTATAAAAAGGGTAGCTACAGTTTTGCTTTGCATAGCGGTATATATGATATACCCTGCACCTTATTCGATGAGGAAAGAGACGAGATCCCTTCACCGGGAGTGACCTCTTTAGCAAAACTGGCAGATGCTGCAAACTCGCGGTTTAGTTTTTTGACAGCTTAAACAATCTTGCTTTGCACAGCGGTATATACCCTGCACCTTATTCAATGGGTAAAGAGCCGAGATCCCTTCACCGGGAGTGACCTCTTTAGCGAAACTAGAACAGCCTCAAAAACACTCCTTTTCAAAATCACTCGATTCTACGACGATATCAAGTTCATTACGCTCATGGTTTTCTGAAAAACTTGTGTAGCCCTCCGTCATTTCAGATAAAGACTGTTTAGTATTCGTGCTGCGTTTGTTGACCTCTGTCAAGGCATAGTGTGCGGTAGCTGATTAGTAATTATCTGTAAAACATGAGATGTGATTGGATTAGGGTGGTCGTACGACCTTGTTGACCTCTGTCAAGGGTCATGCAAGTAGGTTTGATTCAATCAAGAAATGACGGGTTGAACTTAACTAGTGCACTATGGTTTGTTGACCTCTGTCAAGGTCATAGCACACTAGGGGCAAAAGCATTATCAGGAATTTCAAGTGTTGAAATTTGCAATGTGATTGCATACCTCCTATAAGATAGTTTGATCCCGATACCCACTGCGAGTAAGAGTTACTCCTGAGAGAGTTTTATACAGGACAATTAGCCGATCAAGTAGGTGTCTAGAAAGGTGTTTACGAGGTTATGCCTCAGGGAAGACGAGGTTTATTTTAATTAGGTCCGTGTGAAAGAACGGGGAACCTCCCTCAAGTACCAACACTGATCTGGCTGAAAAATTGACAAAATTGTAGGGTGTAATTAAATCCGGCTAATCTTACCTTTTAGGGTTTGAAGGAAGATTTGATAAAAACAGTGAAAGAAATCCTGATTAGATAAGATAATAACCAGTCTAATCTTGTAAGAGCATACACTAAAGTGTTTCCTTCTCTCTCTCTCTCCAGGTAGTGACCAAGTCAGGACTTAATCAAGATAATAATATGGATGTATTGACTGAACCAGCTTATTATACTGAGCAGGGGATCGTTGGTCCCGTTCTTTCTTATAAGAGTTATAAGACTGAGCAGGAAACAGGAGTAAATCTGGATTCTCACGCCGCCCAAACGAAGAACAGGCATGCTGATGCATCTTCTTCGGGTGTGTTAGTTATTGAGAACTGTTTCTCAGTTCACCCTACGTCCTGGGTATTAGATACCGGATCAGGATCCCACATATGTAAATTGTTACGTGGGCTACGTAAAGGTAGAGAACTGGGAAAGGGTGATCATTCCGTACAAGTAGGGAATGGTGCAAGTATTGCAGCCAAAGTAGTTGGCGAATATCACCTTGTATTACCAAGTAGTAATACATTGATTCTGAACAAGTGCTATTATATACCGAACATGATGTGCAACATTATATCAGTTTCTTTATTAAGTAAAGAAGGATATAATTTTGTAGTACAGGATAATTTTATAAACATATTCCTAAATCAAAAGTTGATTGGATCAGGCTCGTTAAATAATGGCATATTCATTCTCAATCAAAATACAGTCCTTAATATACAAAACACAAACAAGTGGAAGAGTTCAGAAATGAACGAATCCTTCTTGTGGCATTGTAGACTTGGTCATATCAATGCGACACGGCTAGCTAAGTTACATAAGGATGGATATTTGAATTCGTTTGAATTATCATCTTATGATACTTGCCATTCATGTCTCAAAGGTAAAATGACCAAAACTCCGTTTAGTGGGCACGGAGAAAGAGTTACGGAACTCTTGGGGCTGATACATAGTGATGTATGTGGTCCCATGTCTACACATGCCAGGAACGGTTCTTCCTACTTCATTACGTTCACTGAAGATCTTTCAAGATACGGACATGTGTTCCTGATAAAACACAAGTCTGAAGCTTTTGAGAAATTCAGGGAATATAAGCACGCGGTAGAGAACCAAACGGGCAAAAGTATTAAGATCCTTCGATCTGATCGAGGAGTAGAATACTTGAGCAATGAATTTTTGGACTATCTAAAAGAGAATGAGATTCTCTCTCAGCTTACTCCTCCTTATACACTACAGCACAACGGTGTATCGAAGCGGAGGAATTGCACCATATTAGATATGGCGCGCTCTATGATGAGCACTGCTGAGTTGCCTGCTTCCTTTTAGGGTTATGTGCTTGAAGCAGCAGCATACCTATTGAATCAGGTTCCATCAAAATCTATACCTACCACACCATATGAGATATGGAGTGGGAAGAGACCATGTCTTAAATGAGTTAAGATATGGGGTTGTCCGGCCTATGTCAAAAGGCAAAATCTGGACAAACTCGAGGCACGATCCGTTCTTTGTAAGTTTATAGGATATCCTAAACATTCAAATGAATATCTATTCTACCACAATGAGGAACAAATGGTGTTTGTTGCTCAACACGCCACTTTTTTAGAAAAGGAATTTCTTGCAAAAGAGATTAGTGGCTCTAAGGTAGAACTGGAAGAAATTCCAGCAGAACAAACTACAACAGAAAATTTGATGGAACCAGAGGATTCAGTAGTACCCAACGAACCCCAGCCTCTCCGCCGATCTAGCAGGGTTTCACATCCACCTGAGAGATACTACGGTTTTCTCATTGATGGTGGAAGCAAGAATTGCATCATGGTAGATGATGACCCGACTAGTTTCGAGCAGGCCATCACGAGTGGTGACTCTGTGAAATGGCTGGATGCAATGCGATCTGAGATGGAATCCATATACACCAACAAAGTATGGACTTTGGAAATTGCTCCTGAACGGGTAAAACCCATTGGGAGCAAGTGGATCTTTAAAAAGAAATTTGGTGTAGATGGAAAAGTTGAGACTTTCAAAGCTAGACTTGTTGCAAAGGGTTTTCGTCAACGACCAGGAGTGGATTATGACGAAACCTTTTCTCCAGTGGCTATGCTTAAGTTCATTCGGATCTTACTTGCCACTCCTGCATACCATGACAACGAAATCTGGCAGATGGATGTTAAGAACGCCTTTCTAAAAGGTGATTTAGAAGAGTGCGTGTATATGACTCAGCCAGAGGGCTTCGTAGATAGTGGGAGCAGCGGAAAGGTGTGCAAACTGCTTAAATCCATTTATGGGTTAAAGCAAGCATCGCGGAGTTGGAACATCTATTTTGATCCTGTAGTCAAAGAGTTTGACTTCATCAAAAATATAGATGAACCTTGTATCTATAAGAAGGTACCAGAGAGTAAAGTTGTCTTCCTCGTATTGTACGTGGATGACATACTCTTGATAGAAAATGATATTCTTATGCTGCAATCAGTCAAGCTCTTCTTATCACAAAGATTCTCAATGAAAGATCTAGGTGATGCCTCCTGCATATTAGGAATCATGATCCATAGAGATAGATCTAAACGGATACTGGGATTGTCCTAATCCAGGTACATTGACACCATACTAAAGAGGTTTAGTATGGAAGAATCCAAGCATGGGAACCAACCCACGATCTCTAGACTCACTCTCTCCAAAGAGATGTCTCCCAAGACTGATTTGGAGAGAGCTCGCTTGCAAGGGATACCCTATGCTTCGGCAGTAGGCTCTATCATGTATACGATGCTATGTATGAGACCCGATGTAGCATACTCACTAAGTGTAGTGAGTCGGTATCAAGCAGATCCTGGAGAGAGTCACTGGATAGCTGTGAAGAGCATTCTCAAGTACTTGCGAAGGACTAAGGAGATTTTCTTGGTGTACGGTAACGGAGAACTCCAGGTGGAGTCCTTTACCGATTCCAGCTTCCAAAGTGATAAGGACGACTCTAAGTCGCACTCGGGATTTGTCTTTACCCTCAATGGAGGGGCGGTTTGTTGGAAGAGTTCCAAACAGGATACCGTTGCAGACTCGACAATGGAGGCTGAATACATCGCTACCAACGATGCTGCCAAAGAGGTTGTCTGGATAAAGAAGTTCATTAGTGAACTCGGTGTGGTTCCATCCATTGAGCATCCAATACCTCTGTATTGTGATAACAATGGAGCTGTGGTTTTGGCCAAGGAACCCAGGTCCCATCAAAAGTCTAGACATATTCTGAGGCGATATCACCTGATCAGGGAGATAGTTGATCGCCGGGAGATCGAGGTCAGGAGAGTAGATACGAAGGACAACACTGCGGATCCACTCACGAAGGCTATTCCCTAGATACAGTTTGAGAGAGTATTCGGGATGCTAGGTGTGAGATACTACAGCAGTTAGCCTTAGTGCAAGCAGGAGATTGCTAGTTATGTATATGCCCTAGAGGCCATTGTTGTACATATGATGTATATTATAATGGACGCTTGGATATATATAGAGAGGACTTTCTTGCTCGTCATGATAGTATGCTATATGGTTTCACTTTATCTTAAGACGTTAACTTGTATATGTTTACTATCTTACTCTCACATGTTGATAAAGCCCTTAGGATCTGTACTCGACTACTGGGACTATGATGAGATCATACTAGTGGGGCCACGGTAGTCGATGAGTACATCCTATAACTGTTCCTAGTCGAGGGTGTGTCGAGACAGGGCATCGATACACCAGAGTAGACTAGCGTATACGCATCTTGACCCATATGATGGGCGATAGATGATCCCATATCCATCGGTGTTTTGACATCAGAGATGGTGTACGGGTGCTCAGTGGAGACTGGGTACACTGGACGGACTCGCCGAGAACTCCCAGATGGTGATATTCCACTCGTCAGATGGCAGTTCTCCTATGACACTGGTACAGGTTAGTCTATAGACCTGAGATCGTAATAGAGTCTTGTGTGATTCCCACTGTGCTTTGATTTCCACCTTACCACGTCCAAGAGGGCGTGCAAAACGGTGGCTTTTGGGTGCAGTCCCGAATCAAATGGAGGTAATGAACGATAGGAGGGGATTCGTCTCTCCCGGCATAGGGAGTTGATGTTGTGCTGTGTTCGATTGGCTATAACTGGAAGTCCCTGTCAAGGGCTGATATAGAGATTTACTGGTAAGTGTTACCAGTAGTTTCTCGACCCGTTATGAGCCTCACATCGACACGACTTATCGGTTACTGGGGTCTGACGTATACCACCCCTAGACTTGATATGCGACATATCAGACGAAGAGACCAGACTGTACGGGAGTGTTACTGATTGGATTCACAGGAGAATGTACAGGCTAGCTTGTTGATCTTCTGATCGCTCATTACCTGGATGGCTGTTACGTTTAGCTGACCGCTTGCAGCTTGTGGATGTTTGATATGATCATCACCTGCTACCGGCGTATTGACGATTCTTTAGAGTCCTACACAGAGGTTTCTTGACTCAGGCAGAACGGAGTAGGGGCACATATGTGATATATGCACGACCGAAGATAATGCGATATGAGATACCGTATTAGATTCTCGCGATATTTAGAAATGAGCCGGCTCATCGGATCAAGTGTTGATTCGATGAATCGGTACATGATATATTAGTCGGTTATATTCGATATAGCCGGATTGTCGGATCAAGTGTTGATTCGATGATTTAATGTATGATAATATATATGATATATTGCATTACATTATCTAATATTGGCTTGCTTTATTATTTCATTTTCTCACCGGATAATACATTGATATATATGCGATATATATTAATTGTATTCTTTTCTTTTGTTACAAATATATAATATATATGTGATATATATTATTGTAACATGATATGATTACTAATGAAACATGTTTAGTAAAGATTAAACAAGGTTAGGGTTTGAATTGGGTTAGATCTTTCTTGCACCTTCTAGAAGGTTTTTCTTTTGTCATGAGAAAGATATTATGTTGATATTTTCTTATGACTCATTGTTTAACCCAACCCAAACCCTAGCCCTAGTTAATTCTTTACAAGGGTTAGCCTAGTCATAGTGACCATGGTTACATTATTAATCATATATCATTTCATTATTCATCATAAAAGGATTAACGCATAATTTCTTTTTCTTCTTCAACCTTGAGCTTTGAGAAAGCTTACTAGGTTTTCATTTTGTGATGTTTAAGTGTGAGAATTTGATATAAAACGAAAGCATAAATACTACTCCATCATCCTCAGCTAATCTATCCAATTAGATTGGGGTGTTCACCTCATTAGAGTGAGAGAGCTTGAGTTATAGAAATTTCGACGTAGATAATCGGAGAAAAGGAACACTACAAGCTAGCATGGATCGTTCAAGTCGTGGAGCCTCTCTTGAGTCTGGGAGATCGTGGATCGCGGCGAAGGGACTTCTACTCGGAGCTTATGAAGCGAAGGAGCGGACTACAAAGGTTGTAATCCCTCATACTTAGTTGTAAAGATGTTTACTTGCATGTTAAACCCTAATAATCTAGCAAAGATCCCGGATTTGGGTTGTTCGGCATGTCTAAATTTTTATTCGGGCATGGTTGATGCCTTATGAACCCTTATAAGAGTGCCTAGGAACCCTACAAGCGGTTTATGTTTTGTTGACCTAGTCAAGGTCATAAGTCGGTTGGGGTAAAAATAATATCAAGAGTTTCTAAAGAAATTGAAACTTGCCAGGCATGAGCATACCTTCTGAAATGTGGTGACTTGAGTGGATTCCATCAACTTATCATGCGATGATAGTTGGATCCCGATTCCCACTGATGAGTTGGTTTACTCCTCGGGTGATCCCGACTAATTCTTCTTTCAGGTTTGGAGGAGAATTTGAGGTTACAGTGGGAGGTTTCCTAATTAGATAAATTGGTAACCATTCTGATCTAGGTTAGAGTGCACGCAGAGTGTTTCTTTTCTCTCTCTCTTTGGCAGTGATCATGACCCGACCCTTGACTATGACTCAGTGACTAAGATAACCGAACCTTCTTAAAACACTGGCTTTTGGATTGTCTGAGTTGCATACCTCATTGCCACTCCTACTTTTACCCTTTTCTCCAGAACAACCCGTATTACTATGAACATCCACTTCCATTGGATAAAACCATCGTATGGTTATATACGAACTCGAAGGAACTTATTCGAGGATGGTTTCCGGTTCTGGAGAAAACGAATAGGACTATTTAGTTGTCTTTTCCTTTTACCTTCTCTCAGGTTGCGAGTGTTCCTTGGATTTGGACAGTACACCTATTACTCTTATTGGATAGTCTTCTTCCAAACCACAGGCAGGTGCCGAGCGGTAGGGAATGAAGAAAACCAATTAGCCTAACGAAGGTGTACAGAAGGTATTAAGTAAAGACAAATAAAGGGATTAGTAAAAAGGGCAAAGTAAATTGCGACCGCTATTCACGACCAAACCAAGTGTTTCATCACCACTCCTACTTCACCTTTGTATTTCTCCAGGACACTCCGTATCATTATGAAGATCTACAGTTTATTGCATACTCCATCGTATGGTTATATACGAACTCGAAAGGAACTTGTTCCAGTTCGGGGATGGATTCTGGTTCAGGAGAAATGGGAATAAGATTTATTCAGTTGTCTTTTATCTTTACCTTCTCTCGCGTTGCGAGTGTTCCTAGGATTAGGACAGTACACCTATTACGCTTATTGGATAGTCTTCTTCCAAAACATAGGCTGGTGCCGAACGGTAGGGAAGGGAGAAAACCATTTAGCCTAAAGGGGTGTACAAAAGGCAATGACTAAAGACATATAAAGGGATTTGGAGAGATGACAAAGAAATATACGGTTATAGTCGTGAATCTGATAATGGAAGAGGCATTACTAGGAATACCCGGATACCCCTTCGAAACATTTCCATGTTTCAGTTTCACTGTGTATTGTTAAAAGAAAACTGATTTCCTAATTAGTCCTTGCTCCAGGGTATGTATTTACCAGGTTTGATTCTCACATCTGTATGGTTTTACAGATGATGAGTGGGAGTAAGTTATTGGGAATTGGGTGATCTTCTTCATTATATCAAGATTTGTTGTAATTGGTGATATTTGAGGAAATCTCCTGGGTTGTTTGCCGGACGGCAAATATTTGGTTTTGAATATCCGTTGTTATGCACCAATTTCAAATTGATATACCTGTACGTTTATTTTTTATAAAGTGAGATATAACTTTTTGAAATTATGTCTATGACATTTACCTATATCAGTGGATGGTTTGGTAAGGAGCATTAAACGGTGGTGTAATTCTTCTTAACCATAAGTACAATTTTCAACCGACGACACATAGGGAATGAGTTATTAGACTCAGGGGACTTATACAGAGTATTAGATGTTGCCCAGTGTCCATGAGGACAGAGGGGTTGGTACCCGTACCATATTCTGTTTACTTGTAACTTCTCTAGTTCTTAGACATATGTTTCGTAGAAATGCAAGGTCTAAGTTTTGAGAAGTTATAGGTATAAGAATAAAGTAGAGAATCAGGTATTGCAAGTATCAGGATTCTTCAAGGTGATCGAAGATGTAGATACTTGTGTATGGTATTCAGTTAATAGTAATGATTTTGAGAACTTGCTTCTCTTTCAGGTTACTCATATCTGGATGTATTCCTAAGTTGAGTAATGCTGATCGGCCTCTCTCCATTTAGTTGACATGCACTGGAGACAGCTGCATGATTTGAATCTGGTTCCAATTAAATCAGTGCCTCTGTTTCTATATTGGATATAGAATAGTTCATATCTTAACAATGTTAAGGTACGGGGAGTTATCCGGCTTATGCTTAAAACCAGACTCTGGATAACTCAAGGCACGTTTCTGTAATGGCTGTTTGTGGGTTGACCCGGGCTATGAAGAGGGTTGACTTTCTACCATCTGGAAGATCAATAGTGATATTGTTCTTGACTCGCCACAGTTTTAGTAAAATGGATTTTTTCAGAAAACATTAGTGGGAGTATGGTAGAACTGGAAGTGATTTCAGAACCGCAAACGATTATTGAAAATTTGATAAGAACCTATAGATTCAATCTGGTTTGATATTCCATTGGCCACTCCGCAGATATGGTGGGTAACCTCAGGTACCCGAGAGGTACTCCGGTATGCTCAAAGACGGTGATAAGGAGATTCTTGTTTACCCAGACTTGCCATTGCTGTTGTTCCAGACTGTGAGACCCGGCAGGAGGATGAGTATAGCGTCGTTCTAAACTAGCTTTAGAAGTGTACGTGTATATGACTCTGCCAGAGGGTTGTCGTAGTCAGTGGGAGCAGCGGAAGCATAGTGGACAAGTGGCTTATGTCTATTTATAGACTAAAGTGATAATAGTGGAGATAGATCATCTATTTCTGATTTGACAGTCATAGGTTTGACTTCATCAGAATAGGGGATAGATCTGTTAAGAAGGTAGTAGGGTGTGATGTCCTGGTATTTGGATGACACATACAGAGTGGGAAGTAAAATTCCTATACTACGATCGGTTATGCTTTGGTTGTCATACAGTGGTCTCTCCATAAAGGATATGGATATTATATCAGATATTCTGGTTACTAGATCTATGGTTTTAGATCTAGATTTGGGTAGTTTCCCAATCTGGGTACTTAGACAGTACTCTAAAAGTATTTAGAATGGACGACTCCTGGCATGGTAGTGTACCTGCAGGTGATGGAGTCGCCCTCTCTAAAGGTGTCTTACAGACTAAAGGGGAGAGGGATATGCATGATTGGCAGATCACTCGCTTAGGCAATTGAGTCAATCATGAGATGTCAAGTACCACACCAGATGTTGTTTTTGCAGTAGATGCAATAAGTTGATATTGATCCTATCCTGGAAAAACATTCGGAAGCAGTTTTAGAACATAAGTGGATGTTCTAGGGATATGATAACAAACAGCCTCTTTTAGGAGACGGTTATCATTCCAGGCTTTCAAAGTGAGCTGGATGACAGAGTGACTGTCAGAGTTATAGTTTTCCCTCTGACAAGGGGCAATATTTTGGACAGGTGGTCCAAGCGGATACTGAGGGAGGTATGGCGCAGGAAACTGATTAAGTTCAGTTGACGATAGAGTCTAAGAAGTTTGGATTTGGAGTTCATTTATGAACTAGGTCCCATCAGATATTCAGACATATTCTAAGACAGGTATTGCTCATTTCGGGAGATGGCTTTCTCCACGAACTTGAGATAAAGAGAGACATAGAAAGAAACATCAGAGCAGATCCACTCACTGAGGCTATTTCTCGAACGCAATAGTTTCGCAAACGGGCTTTGTGAGACTGATTAGTAGAGGAGTTGGGTGTTCGGTATCATACGGGCTGTGAGTATGCGACATCGCAATAATTAGCCTTGAGTGCAAGTGGGACATTGTTGGATATAGTGCCCTCAGAGTCAATTATTGGATCACAGGCATGTGATTGCAATGATTGAGGGAGGACCTATACCGGTAGGACAGTCTTACTGAAGATGATAGTATGCTATCTGGTTTATCTTTATCATCAAGTACATGCTTTTGATGACCTTGCAGGTCGCTATTACACATTGATAGAGCCCATAGGATTCTTGCTTGACTGCCAGCAGTATGATGGCGATAATATACGTGGGAGCTGGGGTCTATAAGCACATCCTTAAAGTGGTCCCTAGTCGTGGGAGTTTCGAGACTGGGCATCGATACTCCATTAGTAGACTAGTGTATAAAGTCGAGACCCCGACGAGGGGCGGTGGCTGGTCTCGCAAGCCATTGGTGTCAGCTGGTTCACCTAAGATGTATACAGGTGCTCATTGGGTTATGAGTACACCGGACAGGACTCGCCGGGAACATACTAGTTGGTATTATACCTGATGTCAGATAGCAGTTTCGTGGTGACATGTGTACAGGTTAGTTCATCGACTTGAGATCGTCATTTGTCTCGTGTGAGTTCCCACTGTACTTTGATTACTACCCTACCATGGCTCAAAAGAGCCGTGCAAACAGGTTTTAGTTGGGTATAGTCCCGAGCCACATGGAGGCAGTGAGTGGATCGGCAGGGGTTTCGTCTCTCCCGGTATTGTGGGTGAGATCGTGCAGTGTCTTGGAAAGCCATTACACGAAGTCCTTGGCCAAGGCAGGAGATTTACTGGTAGGTATTCCAGTAGTATCTCAGGGTGTTCAGGGCTACACTCCGACACGATTTGTACCGCTTTTGGGGGTCTGACTTTTACCAACCCCCTAGGCCCGCCATGCGATGCTCATAGACGAACGGACCAGACTGTACGGATATTGTCACTGACAGGCTCAGTAGGGTGTCAGGATGAGTTCGCTCATCGACCTCTCTTTTGGTCAATACCTGATAGCCTGTTACGTACAGCTAGTACCACTGACGAGCTAGTGGTTAAATCCACAGCCAATGTATTGACGAGTCTTTAGAGTCCCCCATAGACAGTTTCTCAAGTTTCGGGCGAAACGATGTAGAGGCCGTATGATCTATGGCAGGGTTCGATCATATACGTGTGGTATTGCACGGATCATGATCGGGAGGATCATACTAGTGGGCTTTGGTTTAAGCCGGATCCTAGTATTTAATTTGTTGGATTACTTTAGTCTCATCGCATTCGCATTCGGTCGGAATGCGGATGCATGTATGTATATACAGGTGAGGGGTATCCTTGTGATCCGTCACGAGTTTACTTTAGATGTTGCCGTATCTTTTTATTGTTGCAAACATTTGGATTAATGTTTGTTTATGGAAATTGTGAGCTAAATATCATCATTTGGAGCATTAATTGTGACACATGCACAAGTGGTGACTCATGGTCTCTTTCTTTGTGCATGTGTCACATTATTTGATAGATTTGTGATGACATGATAAGAAGAGAGAGAGGGGGGCTGCCATATAGAGGTTTTGGTCTTGTAATTTTTATGCTAGAGCTCTCTCTCATTTTATCATTGCATCACAAAAGGAAAAAGAAAGCTTCTTCTTCCTCCTCCTCTAGCTCATTATCTCCATCAATGGCAACACCTCTAACCTGCATCCAAATCCATGGATGCAAGAGACAAAGTGATCACAAACATTCTCTACATCACCTTGGATACGTCGGCTAGCACACTTCGTGCCCAAGTTGCTTCGGATGAAGCGGGAGCCCGTAAAAAAAATCAATGATGTGGTGCCCTTTCTAACGAGGAGATCGAGACCGGAGTTGCCACGAGGAGCTTGGGATGGTGGCCAAAGACCGAAGGAAACGGATCGATCGGTATAGCTTTCCAACCCTCTCTCTAGATAGCTAGTTGGAGGTTAATGGTTCGATCCGGGTTTTAAGCATACGATAGCGCCGGTTTCTAGTTTGAAAAAGTTTTCGTTTCCGTATTTTGGCCTCGGATAGACGGCCGGGGCGCTACCGTAGTCTTACAGGTCTGTTGGAAGAGTTCCAAGCAAGAAACCGTTGCTGACTCGACGATGGAAGCGGAGTATATCGCAGCTTCTAATGCCGCAAAGGAAGCAGTCTGGATGAGGAAGTTCTTAACAGAACTTCTGGTGGTTCCGTCCATTGTTGATCCAATACCTCTGTATTGTGACAACAATGGGGCTATAACTTTAGCAAAGGAACCCAGGTCCCATCAGAAGTCCAGACACATCTTGAGGCGGTATCACCTGATCAGGGAGAATATGGATCGCCGGGATATCAAGGTACTGAGAGTTTCTATTGAGGACAACACTGCAGATCCATTCATAAAGGCCATCTCTCAGACACAGTTCAAGAGGCTATTCGAGATGATAGGTCTGCGATATGCCAGCACATGGCCTTAGTTCAAGTAGGGGATTGTTATTGTAATATGCCCTAGAGGCAATTAATATATAGTACTAGTTTGTATATTACATTTTGGAAGCTTGGCATATATACACGGATTTATGACAGTCTTGCTCGATATAGTAATATACTACTTGGTTTGTATCTATCTTAATATTTGTATATGTTTCTTTTAACGTATCGCTAATACATAAAGATAGAGCCCTTAGGATCTTTATTTGACTACCAGCGTTGTGATGGCAGTCACACTAGTGGGGGCTGGGTAGTCTACAAGCACATCCTTACACAGGTCCCAAGTCGCAGGATTATCGAGATAGGGTATCAATACTCCAGTGTAGACTAGTGTATACTCTTCTCATCCCAGGAGGGGACATGGTCTATCCCATAACCATTAGTACGTCGTACTGGAGATAGTATGCAGGTGCTCATTGGGTTATGAGTTACACTGGATGGACTCATGGGGAACTGCTGGTTGGTAATATACCTATCATCAGGTAGCAGTTCCCAGGTGACATGAGTACAGCTTAGTCCGTCGACTTGACACTGCTACTTCGCCTCAAGCACTTTCCCACTATTCTTAGATTACTACCCTACCATGGCTCTGTTGAGTCGTGTAAACAGGTAGTAGTTGGGTGCAGTCCCGAAGCACTTGGAGGCAGTGGCAGTTAGATAGGATTCGTCTCTCCCGGTATTGGGGGTTGATGTCGCGCTGTGTTCGAAAAGCCATTACACAAAGTCCCTGGCCAGGGAAAGAGAGATTTTCTGGTAGGGATTCCAGTGGTTTCTCAGGGTGTTTTTGGCCATACTTCGACAAGACTTATTACACTATTAGGGGTCTGACGCTTACTGCCCTCTAGGACCGATATGCGACACTCTTAGACGAACAGACCGGACTGTACAGAAATTTCCACAGACAGGCTCAGTAGGGATACGAATGAGTTTGCTCGTCGACCTTCTTATCGACAGATACCTGGGTAGCCGTTACGTGCAGCTAGTACCGCTGACGTGGTTGTGGTTAAACCCACTGCCGGCGTACTGTCAAGTCTTTAGAGTCCCACACAGAGGGTTTCCCAGCTTCGGGCGAAACGTGTAGAGGTCGTATGGTTTTACGAGAGGGTTCGATCACATACGTATACATGTGCGCATATGATGTTCGGCCGGACAATAGTAGTGGGCTTTGCTTTAAGCTGATCCTAGTATTTGATTATTGGATTAGTTTCGTCTCATAGTATTCATGTTTCTCAGAATACGGATGCGGGTATGTATATACGGATGAGAGGGACATTCTTGTAATATGATCAAGATTGTTTTATGGAGTATGACACCTCAATTTGGGTTTTTCTTTTTGATTAATTCTTTTGTGAGGTGGAGGAAATGAGAGAGGAAACTTTGTGGTGTTTTTGTGAAATGGATTAGGGTTTTATATTGACTTTCTTGGCCTCATATGAGATTTGTTGATTTAGATATTTTGAGATATTTGTGTGAGATATTTTCTTATGGTTTAAAGACAAAACTCTATCCATTTTCACTTAATCTTTTTCAATTGAAAAAAAACTATAGATATTTTCCTCTCTCATTCCCCTCAAGCTTCCTCCTTCTCATTTCAAACCCTAACCATCTCATGAGTTGAGAATCCTAGGGTTTGTGAGACTACTAGACTCCTAATCACTCTCTACACATCCTAGGCTACTTAGTTTAGCACACCAAGTGACCTAGTTAACTCAAGTTAGAGGTTAAGCTCAAAGTCGGAACTCTCGGGTGGATCTTCTACGATTTGTAGAAGCCGGCGAGGAAGCACGATCCGTTCTCACATCGAGGAGCTCACGAGGTGGAGAAAGACAGCGAGGAGGTGAAGGACAGCAAGAACTTGAGGTATAACTTTTTCACATAGTAGTTAAACCTCTAAGATAGATTGTTAGTTAGGATTTAGTATCGATCCTGGAGTTTAGTCGATATTACGAAGCTTATAAAAATCGTTTTTTGCAAACTCCCCCTCCCCGCGAACACGTGGGGTGTGTGGCATCGACTTACAGGTTTTAGTTGGGTACAGTCCCGAGCCACATGAAGGTATTGAGCGGATCGTCATGGGATTCGTTTCTCCCGGTATTGGGGGTTGATGTTGCGGCGTGCATGGGTGGCCATCACCAGAAATCCTTGGCCAAGGTAGTCGAGAATTACTAATCTAGGATCGGTAGTTTCTCAGGTAGTGTTAGGTTTCATACCGACACTAAATGTCAAGTTATTAGGCGTCTAACTTTATCCACCCCCCTAGACTCGATATGCGATACTCATAGACGAACAGACCAGACTGTACGGAGATTGTCACTGTCAAGCTCAGTAGGGGTTTCAGGATGGGTTTGCTCGTCGGCCTCCCTTTCGCTCAATACCTGGGTAGTCGTTACGTACAGCTAGTGCCACTGACGAGCTTATGGTTAAACCCACCGCCAGCATATTGATGAGTCTTTAGAGTCCCACACAGAGGGTTTCCCTGCTTCGGGCGAAACGTTGTAGAGGCCGTATGGTTTTATTACGGGGTTCGATCATATACGTGAACTTGTGCATGGATCATGATTCGGACGGATAATACTAGTGGGCTTTGGTTTAAGCCGGATCCTAGTATTATATTGTTGGATTATTTTCATCTCGTTGTATTCGTATTCTTTCAGAATACAGATGTGGATATATATATATACGGATGAGGGGTATTCTTGTAATTCTATTACAAGATTACTTTGGAAAATGCCATTTCTTTTTGTTACAAATCATTTTAGGTTAAATGGTTTGTGAGTGGAAAGTGTAAGTGTTGGTTTTGGCATGATTCTTGCATGCCACATGGGTGTGACTCATGGTGGGTCATGTAGTGACTCATGCTAAGATATTTGTGGAGTGTGTTGTGAGATATTTTGTGAGAAAGGCGGATATTTCTTTGGGTGTGTGGTTTTTCTTTAATTGCTCCTACAAAAGAACTCACAACAACATAAAGAAAAAAAAGGCAGCCACTTTCTTTACTTGCCATTTTCTTGAGCTCAGACTTTCTTCTCCTGGCATCTTCTTCAACTTCCACCCTATACGTCTCATGTGTTGAGAAACCTAGGGTGTATTGAGACAATCTAACCGCAAACACTCTCTACTTCATCTTGGCTACTAGGTTAGCAAACTAGATACTCAAGTTGCTTCGGTTTTGAGGTTGCAGCCCGTATTACTATATCTCAAGGTGGATCTTCTTCGATGGGGGGAGACCGGAGATCAAAAATGATCGAGGAAGCCGTGAGGAGTTTGGGACAGAGGTTGAAGACCGAAGGACACGGATCGTTCGATATAATCTCTCTAAACACCTTTACATACTACTAATGTAGGGTTAATGGTTCGATCCGGGGAATCGGGTTTCATTAGCGCCGGGTTTTTAAAGTTTTTGTTCCGCATTTGGCCACGGATTGATGGCCTGGGCGCTGGCGTAACCCAACAATTTTCGTAGGGGCATAACCTCGTTAACACCTTTCTTAGACACCTACTTGATTGGCTAATTGTAAAGTGGAAAATTCTCCCAGGAGTAACTCTTACTCGCAGTGGGTATGGGAATCCAACTATCTCAAAGAAGGTATGCAATCTCATTGCAAATTTCAACACTTGAAATACCCAATATATGTTTTTACCCTTAGTAACTTTTGACCATAACTATGGTCAAGAAATCTTAAGCGCTAGCCAAGCTTAACCCATCATTTTGTGATTGAATTAAACCAACCCGCACGACCCTTAACTATGGTTAAGAAGGTCGTATGACTGCCCTAATCCAATCACATCATATGCGGCAGATAAGCACTAATCAGCTACCGCACACTACGCCTTGACTATGATCAACAAACGCAGCACCAATACTAAATAGTACTTATCTGAAATGACGGAGGTCTATGACTGGTTTTGATGAAAACCTTTAACGTAATGAACTTGATATCGTTCTAGAATCTAGTGTTTTGAAAAGGAGTGTTTTTGTAGTTTTTACTAGTTTTGCTAAAGTGGTCACTCCCGGTGAAGGGATCTCGGCTCTTTCCTCATCAAATGAGGTGCTGGATATTCATCAAGGAATACCACAATGCAAAACAAGAACTAGAGAAGCTATAAAAAAAATACCGAGCGAGCTGTAGCATTTACTAGTTTTGCTAAAGAGGTCACTCCCGGTGAAGGGATCTCGGCTCTTTCCTCATAGAATGAGGTGCGGGATATTCATCAAGGAATACCACTATGCAAAGCAAGAACTAGAGCTACCTTTTCAAAATTTTGATTCTAAAACATCTTTAGGTTTCTTTTCTTTTCATTAAACTCATTAATGAAGTCCCATCATTTATTTTTCCTTAAATATCACAGAAAAGAACCGAAAATAGAACGTACGCTTATGCCATCCACATTCGCCACGGGGCCCCGACATGCACCGTTAGGTTACTTAACTAACGGCAGGGCGGGGGCTGGACTAGTATGGGTGCAAAACATAAGCAACATTTATTATATATATCATATATATATATATAGAATTCGTCCCACGCAGTTACATGATCACATCAAAGAACCAAGCAGTAGAAATCAACATATGAAATATTAGATATATTAGGAGGTCCGTGTTCTAAATTAAGCCAATAATGAAAAACACGGATTCCACGGTCGTGATGAATAGCCAAACCTATATCCTTAGACCCTTACGAGAGCGACAAGCAACCCTGCCAATTCTACTGTTAGGAGACCCGGTCTCGACTCCTCGAGATGGTCTCCTACTGGACTCTAGAACCCGGTTACTTGTGCTCCCTGCCTTGGGTCTATCCTAATGCGGAAAAGTAAATAATATAGATCAATGGTGACATCATCCTCAACCCGGAAGTGTCCTAATAAAAGAATATTATATACAATTTTTACATGAATGAAAATTAAAAAAATCTCATCTCACGCAAAAACCCCTGGCTATTCAATCACGACGATCCAATATAACATATCACAGCAACACATAACATCACATGTCATCAACGTAAGTAAATATGCGTATACCAAATTCCGTTTACATATAGCAACGAGATCGGGGATACACCACATATTACACTTACGGTTGCAAAAAAGAAATGAAAAAATACAATAATTAGAATCCGTAAATTCCTTAGACATCATAAACCCGGAATATCTCATATGCCGAATTTCATGCTTAACCTATAAACCTTGCCTTTTAGTCTCAAATCAAAAAGACTTTTCAATAACTCAGTCGGGTAATTCAACAAGATTCCCGACTAAAATAATCGAATACTCGTCGGGAACTTTAGTAGATGGTCGTACCCTCGATGCCGATGACGAAGTACACTTAGGCGGAACACCGTGGTCGCAAGCACCGGAGTGGATGCTATTGGCAAAGGGGTTCTCCTACAGTCACTTGGTTGGGGCAATGAGGCATGGCTATCTAGTAGAGTTATCCGACGAGTGTTCGCTTACTATACACAATTGTGACGTAGTTTTGATCAGCATCAAAACTCCGTAGCAATCAATCAAAATAGACTAAAATACTAGATTTACAAATACAAACTAGTTTTCAAAAAACTAATTTAGTGTGGATTCCAAGTATTGTATCACATATAAAATTTAAAACCAAAACGATGTAAAAAAATACGACTACAAAACACTCCAAATATCCTCAATTGGAAAGTTAACATCACATGCAAACTGGGCTAATCGAACATAAACATGAAACCCTAAACCCAACACATCATAACATAAAAAAAAATCGAGCCCAAAATATTGCAATAGGACCGGTCAGGCCGGCCAAATGCTTATTCTCGCCAGGTCAATTTTGTCATTTTAGTCTCGAATTTCATTGGTGTTCTTGTTATATCTCATACAACATTCTGCCGTTATTCAAATAATTTTCAGAGATCATCTCAAAATTGACAGAAAGTTGATGTTTTGGGTTTCGGTTTCAGAGTTGTTTCGTTTTCGTAATCTAGCTAACATCGTCTAATCTTCTAGCTTGGCTCTGATACCATGAAAGTGTTTATTACCACCACCACTGGGTTTTACTAGCATCAAGCATGCCATTTTTAAAATTTTTGGAGTGCTAATTAACACTGACCTAGACTCTAAACTAGATGATTAGGGTTTTAGCTTGATATAAAGAAAACTATACTAAGCGAAAGAGGCTACAACCTTTGTAGACCGTGTCCTTCTCTTCTCAAGCATCATGTAGTAGTCAACGTGACTCCACTAGGCTCCACTTGAAGTTGGATCAAAATTCCTTTGCGATCTTCATGCCGAAGATGATCCAACAGAAGCTCCGCTAATCCAAGCTATCTCTTCACTAAACTCTTTAGTGAAGGAAACACACTACACTTAATTGCTAATCAAGTATAGAATGGTGAAATATGGGTTTTGTTTGCTTACTGGCGTTCTCACAAGCTCAAACTTTCACAACTCATGTGAGGGATTGAGCTTGGAGGAGGTGACGAAGAAGATGAAGAGAGCTAGAGAGCAAGAGCTCATGTGAAGAGAAATCATAAGTGTAAAGAATGCAAGTCAAGAACGACTTGATCAAAAATGAACTCTATTATCGAAGCATGGAATTCATTTCAATAAAGAAATGAACTATACTTCAATAGTAAAGCTATACTATGCTTCATCCATTCCTTTTAAAAGTCTCCCCAATTTCCACCTCATTTTCTATTTTCTCAAAATAGAAAATCCCTTGCTTCATTTTAATATATATATATATATACATATATAATATATATATATATTAATATATATATATATTTATATATATATATATATTTATTTATATATATATATATATTAAGTAAATAATTAGTGAGCAATAATATTAGTTAATATATAATTATATCAAATATAAATATATATCATTAAATCAACACTTGATTCAATAATTCGGTTATATCACATATAACCTACTAATATCATTTATCTGTATACCACATTACCAAATCAACACTTGATTCGATAATCCGGCTATATCACATATAACCTGACCGATAACAGATAACCGCCAGATTAGAATACGGTATCTCATACTCGTATTCAATCAGGCCCCCGCACATATCAGCATATGTGCCCTATTTCGTTTCGCTTGAACTAGGAAAGCTCTGTGTGGGACTCTAAAGACTCGTCAATACGCCAGCAGTATGTAATGATCACATCAGTTACCTATAAGTCGTCAGCGGTACTAGCTGGACGTAACGGCTACCCAGGTATTGAGCAGATAGAAGATCAACAAGCAAGCTTGTCCAAACTCCCATGAAGCCTATATGTCGCATATCGAGTCTAGGGGTAGAATCGTCTGACCCCGGTAACTTGATAAGTCATGTCGATGTATGGCTCATAACGGTTTGAGAAACTACTGATAACACTTACCAGTAAATCTCATCAGCCATGGCCAGGGACTTACTGTTATAGCCAATCGAGCATAGCGCAACATCAACTCCCAATACCGGGAGAGACGAAACCCCTCCTATCGCTCACTGCCTCCATGTGACTCGGGACTGTACCCAAATCCTCCTGTTTGCATGAAATAAAGGAACAGTGGGAACCATATAAGACACTATGACGATCTCGGGTCTACAGACTATGTTTTACCAGTGTCACTAGAGAATTGCTATCTGACGATAGGTATAGTATCACCTAGGAGTTTTTATATCGGCTTGACATATCAAGTTATTTGTGTCTGACGTTTACCACCCCAGACTCGATATGCGACATATAAGAATAAGAGACCGAACTGAATGGTAGTGTTACTTACTGGATTTACTGGAGTTTGGACAAGCTTGCTTGTTGATCTTCTGATCACTCAATACCTGGGTAGCAGTTACGTCCAGCTAGTACCGCTGACGGCTTATGGGTGACTGATATGATCCTTACCTATTGCTGACGTAATGACGAGTCTTTAGAGTCCCACACAGAGGTTTCCTAGCTCAAGCGAAACGAAGTAGGGCACATATGTTTTATGTGTGGGACCGAGATTGATACGTGTATGTGATATTGTATTCTAATCTCGTGATATAGGTTATATATGATATAACCGAATTATTGAATCAAGTGTTGATTCAATTATTTGTTATATGTATATTTGATATACATATAAATAATATTAGTCGGTTGTATGTGATATAGCCGGATTATTATGTTGATTTAATAATTTAATATACAATTATATATTTGATATATTAATATATATTAACTAATATTAGCTCACTTAAGAATTTCTTTTCTATAAATACATATAAATATATATGAGATATATATTAATGTATTTGCTATTGTGTCATGCTAGATGATACATTGGTCATGGCTATATGAGACTCACACCAAACTAAAGATAATATGGGTGATTAATAATTAAGGGATAAATCAAAATTAGGTGGAAAATGCCATGGCTTAAGATGCTTGTGGAAGCATGTAGAAGCCTTGACTTAGTTCACTAATTTTGTTTTACTCTAGATATTTATTAAACCAACCATTATCTTTAGCCATGGTTAACTCTCTACTAATATCTCTTGAGATATTTTTTTCACCCAAGGGTTCACATCAGTTCATCTTCTTCATCTCATTCTTTTCTCCCTAGATTTTGAGTGAGCTGAAAAAGAAAGAGAGAAAAATAATTCTAAAGTAAGAAAAATTCTTACTTCATCGATTTATACCAAACTAGCCATTTAGTATAAGTTGTTTACTTCACTAATTCCTCAATTAGTGAAGAGGTATCTTGAGTTAAAGATTCCACAACGTAGATCATCTTCGGCCTCGAAGATCCTTAAGCAAGCTCGTTCTTTTTGCCTATTGGAGCCTAAGAAGAGTTCAGGAATCACTACTTGGAGCTAAAGGACTACTACACGGAGCTTTAGAAGTGAAGGACCGGTCTACAAAGGTTATATTCCTTGTTCACTTAGTGTAAAGTTTGTTTACATGCTTTATAAAACCCTAATTCTCTAGTTCGATTCTATGTTTGTGTTCGTTAGCACTGTAGATTTTTTAAAATTGCATACTCGATACTTGCTAAAACCTGGTGGTCGTGCTAAGAAACTCTAACTTGGTATCAGAGCCAAGCTAGAGCATTAGGAGTCATCTATGCGAAGTTAAAGTGCTCGATCGACTTTTTGAAACCCTAAAATCCGGGTTTCTGGAATTTTTTTCAAAAGTTGAAATATTTGAAATTAAAAATATGCAGAAAATTGTGCAGGGTTTTCTATAGATCCCGAAGATGAACGAGCGCCCAACCCGACCAAATGGCCGCGCAACCACGGCAAAACCATAGGTTTAGCCGCAGTTCTACGGCGCAGTTGGTGAGGCAGGGACTCCCCCTTCTTATGCTGCTCCGTAGGTACATTTAGCAATTTCTGGGTATTTTAACTGTGACTCAAGTGTTGAGCTCTCTGAGATTTGTGGGTGTTTGATGAATTGATCGAAATGTTTAACATCGTCTAGTATATCTGTGATTTGTGATACAATATTTTGAATCCACAATAATTAGTTTTGTGAAAACTAGTTAGTGTTTTTTAAATCTAGAAATTTAGTCTCATTCGATAGATTACCACGAAGTTTCGATTCGGATCAAAACTCCGTCGCAATCTCGTATAGTACGCGAACACTTGCCAGGTAACACTACTAGATAGCCATGCCCCATAGCCCCGACCAAGTGACTGTAGGAGAACCCCGTTGCCAAAAGCATCCGTTAGGGTGCTCGTAGCCCCGGTGCTCCGCCTAAGTGCACTTCGTCGACGGCATCGTGGGTGCGGCCGTCTACTAATGTTTCCGAAGAGCAGTCGATCAATTGTTGGGAATCTTGTTGAATTGCCGGACTGGTAATTGAAAATGTGTTTTCAATTTAAGACTAAATTGCCGGGTTTATAGAGTTAGGCATGAAATTTGGAATATGTGATATTCCGGGTTTATGTTGTCTAAGGAATTTATACGGTTAGGCATGAAATCCGAAGTATTTGATATTTCAGATTTAGGATGTCTAAGGATGTTGCGGATTCCAATTATTGTAGCTTTCATTTTCTTTTCTGCGACTTTAAGTGTAATATGTGGTGTATCGCCGGTTTCGTTGCTATACGTCAATGACAATTGGGATACGCATATTTATTTACATTGATGACATGTGATGTTATGTGTTACTGTGATATGTTATATTGGATCGTCGTGTTTGAATAGCCAGGGGTTTTTTGCATGAGATGAGAGTTTTTCATTTTCATTCATGTAAAAATTTGTATGTAATATTCTTTTATTGCGACACTTCCGGGTTGAGGATGATGTCACCATTGATGCATATTATTAACTTTTCCGCATTAGGATAGACCCAAGGCGGGGAGCACAAGTAACCGGGTTCTAAAGTCCAGTGGGAGACCATCTCGAGGAGTCGAGACCGAGTCTCCTAACTCTAGAATTGGCGGGGTTGCTTGCCGCTCTCATAGGGGCCTAAAGATGTGGGTTTGCCTATTCATCACGACCATTGAATCCGTGTTTTTTACTGGCTTGATTTAAAACACAGACATCCTAGTATTTCATATGGTGACTTCTGCTGCAATGTTCTGTGATGAGATCATATAACTGCGTGAGACGAATGCTTTAAATTATATATATGATATATAATAAATGTTGCTTATGTTTTGCACCCGCGCTAGTCTTGCACCCGCTCTGCCGTTAGTTAAGTAACCTAATTGTGCATGACGGGACCCCGTGCTGAATGCGGATGGCATAAGCGTACATTTTATTTTCGTTTCTTCTGTGATGTTTAGGAAACATAAATGATGGGACATCATTAATGAGATTAATGAAAAGGAAAGAAACCTAAAGATGTTGTAGAATCAAATTTTTAAAAAGGTAGCTCCAGTTCTTGCTTTGCATAGCGGTATTCTTTATGAGTATCCAGCATCTCATTCGATTAGAAAAGAGCCGAGATCCCTTCACCTGGAATGACCTCTTTAGCAAAAGCTAGCACATTCTACAACCTACTCGGTTTGTTTTGAAAACAACTCAATTTTAAATGTGGATCTTAAACCACTCCTTTTCAAATCACTCGATTCTACAACGATATCAAGTTCATTACGCAGAAGGTTTTCTTAAAAAACTGTCGTAGCCCTCCGTCATTTCAGGTAAGGACTATTTAGTATTCGTGATGCGTTTGTTGACCTCCGTCAAGCATAGTGTGCGGTAGATGATTAGTGCTTATCTGCCGCATATGATGCGATTGGATTAGGATAGTTGTACGGCCTTGTTGACCTCCGTCAAGGGTCATGCGGGTGAGTTTAATTCAATCACGAAATGACAGGTTGAACTTTACTAGCGGCCTATGGTTTGTTGACCTCCGTCAAGGTCATAATTCGCTAGGGGTGAAAACATTATCGGGAATTTCAAGTGTTGATATTTGCAATGAGATTGCATACCTTATATGAGTTCGTTGGATCCCGATACCCACTACGGTAAGAGTTACGCCTGAGAAAGTTTTCCACTTTACAATTAGCTAATTAAGTAGGTGTCTATGAAAGGTATTAACGGGGTTACGCCCCTGCAAAAACGAGGTTATTTAATTAGTTCCATGCGAAAGCATGGGGAGGCTCTCTCGGAGTACCAATACCTGCCTGGCTGAACGATTGGCGAACTTGTAGGGTGTAATTAATCCCGGCTAGTCAAACCTTTTAGGATTTGAAGGAAGATTTGATAAAAACGGTGGGAGCCATCCTGATTAGATAAAATAATAACCAATCTAATCTTGCAAGAATATATGCTAAATTGTTTTCTTCTCTCTCTCTCCAGGTAGCGACAATGACACGCCTTAATCAAGATAATAATTTGGATGTATTGACCGAACCCGCTTGTTATACTGAGCTGGGGAACGTTTGTTACGCTCTACCTTATAATTGTTATAAGTCTGAGCAGGAAATAGGGGAATATCCAGATTCCCACGCGACCCGAACGAAGAATGAGCATGTTGATGCATCTTCTTCGGGTGTGTTCGTTACCGAGAACTGTTTCTCAGTACACTCTATGTCCTTGGTATTAGATACCGGATCAGGATCCCACATATGTAATATGTTACAGGGGCTTAAGAAAGGTAGAGAACTGGGAAAAGGTGATCATTCTCTAAAAGTAGGGAATGGTGCAAATGTTGCAGCCAAAGCAGTTGGTAAATTCACCTTTTATTACAAAATGGGAATACATTGATCTTGAACGACTGTTATTACGTACCATCTATGATGTGCAATTTAATATCAATTTCTTTATTAGATAAAGAAGGATATAACTTTATATTAGAGAAAAATGTTATGAACATTTTCCTAAATCAAGTGTTGATTGGGTTTGGTACGTTATGTAATGGTCTATACGTTCTGAATCAGAATACAGTTCTTAACATACAGAACACACACAAGAGAAAAAGTTCAGAAATGAACGAATTCTTCTTGTGGCATTGTAGACAAGGTCATAACAATGCGACACAACTAGCTAAGTTACTTAAGGATGGATATTTGAATCCGTTTGAATTTACATCTTATGAAACTTGTCAGTCACGTCTCAAAGGAAAAATGACCAAAACTCCGTTTACTGGACACGGAGAAAGAGCTACTGAACTCTTGGGACTGATACATAGTGATGTTTGCGGTCTTATCTCTACACATGCCAGGAATAGTTCCTCGTACTTTATTACATTCACCGATGATCTCTCAAGGTTCGGATATGTGTTCTTGTTGAAACACAAATCTGAAGCTTTCGATAAATTCGAGAAATATAAGTGCGAAGTAGAGAACCAAATGGGTAAAAGTATTAAAATCCTTTGATCTGATCGAGGAGGAGAATACTTAAGCATGGAGTTCCTAGATTATTTAAAAGAGAATGGGATACTCTCTCAGCTTACTCCTCCGTATACACCACAGCACAACGGTGTATCGGAGCAGAAGAATCACACCCTATTAGATATGGTGCGCTCTATGATGTGTACTGCTGAGTTACCTATTTACTTATAGGGTTATGCGCTTGAGACAGCCGCATACCTATTGAATAGAGTTCCAACCAAATCACTGCCTACCACTCCATATGAGATATGGAACGGGAAGAGACCATCTCTAAAACATGTTAAGATATGGGGTGTCCGGCATATGTGAAAACACAAAATCCAGACAAGCTCGAGACAAGATCAGTTCTGTGCAAGTTTGTAGGATATCCCAAGCATTCGTGAGAGTATATCTTCTACCACGCTGAGGAACAAAATGTGTTTGTTTCTCGGAATGCCACCTTTTTAGAAAAGGAATTTCTTATGAAAGAAATTAGTGGTCATGTGGTAGAACTGGAAGAAGTTCCAGCTACACAAACTACAGCTGATGATTTGGTAGAACCAGAAGATTCAATTGTATCCAACGAACTTCAGCCACTCCACAGATTTAGTATACTACGGTTTTCTCATTGACAGTGGGAGCGAAGATTGCATCATGGAAGATGATGACCCAACTAGTTTCGAGCAGGCCATCATGAGTAGGGACTCTGTGAAATGGCTGGATGCTATACGATCTGACATGGAATCTATGTACACCAACAAAGTATGGACTTTGAAAGTTGCTCCTGAAGGGGAAAAACCTATCGAGAGCATGTGGATCTTTAGAAGATTCTTGGTGTAGATGGAAAAGTGGAGACTTTCAAAGCTAGACTTGTAGCAAAAGGTTTTCGTCAACGACCAGGTGTCGACTATGATAAAACATTTTCTCCAGTGGCTATACTTAAGTCCATCAAGATCCTACTTGCCATTACTGCATACTATGACTACGAAATCTGGCAGTTGGACGTCAAGATCGCTTTTCTAAATGGTGATTTAGAAGAGAGTGAGTATATGACACAGCCAGAGGGCTTTGTAGATAGTGGGAGCAGCGGAAAAGTGTGCAAGCTGCTCAAATCAATATACAGATTAAAGCAGGCATCGCGGAGTTGGAACATCTGTTTTGATGTGGCAGTCAAAGAGTTTGACTTCATCAAAAACGTAGATAGACCTTATATATATAAGAAGGTTGTAGAGAGTAAGGTTGTCTTACTCGTATTGTACGTGGATGACATGCTCTTCATAGGAAACGATGTTCCTATGCTACACTCAGTCAAGCACTACTTATCACGTTTTCTCCATGAAAGATCTGGGTGATGCCTCCTACATCTTGGGATTAAGATCTATAGAGATAGATCTAAGCGGATGTATCATACTCACTAGGAGTAGTGAGTTGGTGTCAATCAGATCCTGGGGAAAAACACTGGACAGCTGTGAAGAACATTCTTTTGTACTTGAGAAGGACTAAAGAATTTTTCTTGGTGTATAGTAACGGTGAACTCCATGTTGAGTCCTTTACCAATTCGAGATTCCAGAGTGATAAGGACGACTATAAGTCGGTCTCGGGTTTTGTCTTTACCCTCAGTGGAGGGATGGTATATTGGAAGAGTTCCAAGCTAGATACTGTAGCAGACTCGACGATGAAGGCTGAATACATCGCTACCAACGATGTTGCCAAAGAGGCTGTCTGGATGAACAAGTTCATGAGATGAAGTTGGTGAGGTTACTACCATTAAGCATCCAATACTTGTGTATTGTGACAACAATGGAGCTGTGGCTACGGCCTAGGAACCCCTGTTCCATCAGTGATCTAGATATATTCTTAGGCGGTATCACCTGATCAGAGAGATAGTTGATCTCCGGGAGATCGAGGTCAGAAGAGTTGACAAGAAGAATAACACGACGGATCCACTCACGAAGGCCATTTGAGAGACTTTTTGGGATGTTGGGTATGAGATACTACAACAACTGGTCTTAGTGCAAGTGGGAGATTGTTAGTTATATGTATGCCCTAGAGGCCATTATTGTACATGATTGTATATTATAATGGATACTTGGACATATATAGAGAGAATTTTCTTGCTCGACATGACAATATGCTATCTGGTTACTCTTTATCTTAACATGTACACTTGTATCATTATATTGTCTCTCCGTTACATGTTGATAAAGTCCTTTGGATGTGTACTTGACTACCAGGACTATGATGCAGATCATACTAGTAGGGCCAGTGTAGTTCACAAGTTCATCCTTTAATTGTTCCTAGTCGAGGGAATATCGAGATAGGGCATCGATATTCCAGAGTAGACTAGTGTGTATGTTTCTTGACCCTGCATGGGGTGATGGTTGATCCCACAGCCATTGGTGTTTGACATCAAAGATTGTATACAGGTGCTCTTTGGAGAATGGGTACACTGAACAAGACTCGCCGAGAAATCGTAGATGGTATTATACCTATCGTCAGATAGCAGTTCTCTGATGACACTGGTACAGGTTAGTCTGTAGACCCGAGATCGTTATAGAGTCTTATGTGATTCCCACTGTGCTTTGATTTCCTCCCTACCACGCTCAAAAGAGCGTGCAAACAGGTGGATTTTGGGTACAGTCCCGAGTCACAAGGAGGCAATGAGCGATAGGAAGGATTTCGTCTCTCCCAGTATTGGGAGTTGATGTTGCTCTATGCTCGATTTGATATAACAGGAAGTCCTCGGCCAGGGCTAATGATGAGATTTACTGGTAAGTGTAATCATTGGTTTCTCTGTTAGTTATGTATATGCCCTAGAGGCCATTATTATACATATGATGTATATTGTTGTGGATGCTTGGATATATATAGAGAGGACTTTCTTGCTCGATATGATAGTATGCTATCAGGTTTCACTTCGTCTAAACATGTTGAGCTGTATTGGTTTACTGTCTTGCTCTCACATGTTGATAAAGCCCTTAGGATATGTACTTAACTACTAGGACTATGATGCAGATCATACTAGTGGGGCCAGGGTAATCCAAATGTACATCCTATAATTGTTCCTAGTCGAGAGTGTATCGAGACAGGGCATCGATACTCCAGAGTAGACTAGCGTATATGCCTATTGACCCATGTGATGGGCGATGGATGATCCTACATCCATTGGTGTTTGACATCAAAGATGGTATACGGGTTCTCAGTGGAGACTGGGTACACTGAACGGACTCGCCGAGAACTCCTAGATGGTATTTTACCTATCGTCAGATAGCAATTCTCTGGTGACACTAGTACAGGTTAGTCTGTAGACCCGAGATCGTCATAGAGACTTGTGTGATTCCCACTGTGCTTTGATTTCCACCTTACCACTTTCATGAGAACGTGCAAAATAGTGGCTTTTGGGTACAGTCCCGAATCACATGGAGGCAATGAGCGATAGGAGGGTTTTCGTCTCACCCGGTATTGGGGGTTGATGTTGCGCTATGTTCGATTGGCTATAACTGGAAGTCCCTGGTCAGGGCAGATATAGAGACCTACTGTTTAGTATTATCAGTAGTTTCTCGACCCGTTATGAGCCTCACATCGACATGACTTATTGGTTACTGGGGTCTAACGTTTACCACCCCTAGACTGGATATGCGACATATCAGACGAAGAGACCGGTCTGTACGGTAGTGTTATGATTGGATTCACAGGAATATGTCCAGGCTTGCTTATTGATATTCTGATCGCTCAATACCCCGGTGGCTGTTACGTTTAGCTGACCGCTTGCAGCTTTTGGGTGTTTGATATGATCATCATCCACTGCCGGCGTATTGACAAGTCTTTAGAGTCCTACACAGAGGTTTCCTGGCTCAAGCGAAATGGAGTAGGAGCACATATGTGATATGTGTAGGACCGAGATTAATACGATATGTGATACTGTATTCTATTCTCACGATATGTGATATCGGTCGGTTATATGTGATATAGCCGGGTTATCGGATCAAGTGTTGATTCGATAAAATGATACATTTAATATTAGTCGGTTATATGTAATATAGCCGGATTATTAAATCAAATGTTGATTTAATAATTTAATGTAGAATTATATATTAGATATATTAAATTACATTAACTAATATATTGCTCACTTAAGTATTTCATTTTCTCATATTTGGATACATTTAACATATATGTGATATATGTTTAAAGTATTCTTTTTTTTTTGTTACAAAATATTGTATATGTGATATGTGATATTGTAACATGCTAGGGTTACACATGCAACTAGGGTTTAAGAGAACTACACCATGTTTTGTAATTAGGGTTAGGTTTTATTTGTTTTAGATAATTCAAATTTGTGGATTAATGCATGAGATATTTTTCTTGTTGACTTAGTCCACTATCTTGATATTTCTAAGATATTTGTTAACCTAACCCTAACCACTTTGCCATGGTCAATTCTCTACAAGGGTTAAGCATGACATGCTTAATCCTTGGTTGCATTTCTAATCTCAACAATAATTTCATTTTCTTTCATCACTTTTTCTTCTTCTTCTTCACAAAAGAGCTTGCTTGATTTTTCCAAGTGATGAAAGATAGTGAGAAATAGAAAACTAAAGAGGGAAAAATTCTTACTTCATCATCCTCTTCTATACTAGCCATATAGATTAGTGTGTTAGCTTCACTAATCTCTAATTAGTGAAGTAATAGCTTGGGTTTGTGATTCCTCAAGGTAGATCATCTTTGATTGTGAAGATTTCAAGATAGCATGGATCATTCACCTCATGGAGCCTCTCTAGAGTCCGGGAGTATGATGATCGCAGCGAAAGGACCACAACTCGGAGCTTATGAAGCGAAGAAATGGACTACAAAGGTTGTAATCCCTATCACTTAGAAGTAAAATAGTTTACTTGATGTTTTAGTTTGATTCTCTAGTTAAAGATCTAGGATTAGGGTTGTTTGAACAAGACAAAATTTTAAATTGGCATACAAGATGACACCCGAAACCTTGCTGTCGTGATAAATAACCCTACAGTGGTATCAGAGCCTAGATAGAGAATTAGACGGATATGTGTAGGATTACGAAACCGAAACAACTCCGGAACACCCGAATATGAACTCTAGTTTCTGTCGAAATTTTTCAGGTGTCAAATTTTTTTTTAAACAGTTGCAGAATAATGTATGAGATGCATAATGAACACTGTACAAAATTCATCCCCTTCCCTCGGAATTGGGCCGGCCACACATGTATCGAAACCGGCCACCATGGCCTGTTTAGGGTTGAAATTTTTACAGTGTTCAAGGCTCAGGGTTTTGGTATTTCAGGTGTTGTTTGTTTTTGCTAAATTTGCATATGATGCTATCTTTTTACAGAGGCAATTCGGAGTGTTTTGCAGGGTTCCTAGGCACTCTAGTGAGGTCTCCCAAGCCATCAACCATGGCAATTTTAAATATTACGGTGCCTACAAACCCTAAAGTACGGATCGTTTGCTAGATTTCTAGGCGAACAAGAACTAGTTAACAGTTAACTAAAGAGATACGGAAATTACAACCTTTGTAGATCCGGATATCCACCTCCACGGCTCCGCAACGAGGTCATCTCCGCTGTCCAAATCAAATCCGGGCTCTAGAGTCGACTTCGTCGGAGAATGGGCAAGCTAGGTCGTCGATGTCCATGCCGAAGATGATCTACGTCGAGGCATCGCTAGATCAAGCTCCTCCTTCACCAAACCCTAAAATCTTGTGAAGGAAACACATTCTACTACTTGGCAAGAGGTAGAGGATGAAGAAATAGGAAGTGGGTATACTTTAGAATTGGATTTCTCACTCATATCATCAATCTACCATTGATGACTAGAAGCTTTTTCTTCATGTGTTTTTGAAGAAGAAGAAGAAGCTCATGAAAAAGTTATGATGAGAATAAAGAAAAAGAAAAGAATTATCTATTCTTATCATAACTAAACCATGGTTAGATGTAGAGAGTTAATCATGGTTAAAGAATGGTTAGGTTTAGACAAGAAGACAAAAATGGTTGCTTTGGTCAAATGTTCATGAAGCTTCAAAGAATACAAACAAATAAAGCCACCATTTTCTCTTCATCATATTTCTTTTGCTAAAATAACAAAATGGATAAATAAATGAATAAATAAATAAGTAAATGAAGCAAAAGAAAACCCTAACCATTGACCAACCATGGTTTAAACCATACACCAAACAATCATGTATCATCAAACATGATACAATCAAATGCACAAAAGTATATCACATATACAACTTGCACATCCGAGCGAGAAAATCCATCTTAAGTAAACCGATACTAGTTAATGCAAAGTAATATATCAAATATATAATTATACATTAAATCATTAAATCAACACTTGATTCAATGATCCGGTCATGCGCACATAACCGACTGGTATCCAATATATCGGCTTATCGAATCAACGCTTGAATCGATAACTAGGTTATATCGCATACAACCATTCGATATATTTATCGCGAGAATAGAATACGGTATCACATACTCGTATTATTCTCGGTCCCGCACATATCTCATATGCGCTCCTATTTCGTTTCGCTTGAGCCAGGAAACCTCTGTGTAGGACTCTAAAGACTCATCAATACGCCGGCAGCGGATGATGATCATATCAAACATCCACAAGCCGCAAGCGGTCTGCTAAACGTAACGGCCACCCGGGTATTGAGCGATCTGAAGATCGACGAGCAAGCCCGCTCACACTCCAGTGAATCCGACCAGTAACACTACCGTACAGTCCGGTCTGATCGTCTGATATGTCGCATATCTCGCCTAGGGGTGGTAAACGTCAGACCCCAATAGCTCAATAAGTCGTGTCGATATGAGGCTCATAACGGGTCGAGAAACTACTGGTAACACTTACCAGCAATTCTCTGAGCAGCCCTGGCCAGGGACTTCCTGTTATAGCCGATCGAACACAGTGCAACATCAACCCCCATATACCGGGAGAGACGAATCCCCTCCTATCGCTCATTGCCTCCATGTGACTCGGGACTGTACCCAAAAACCACCGTTTTGCACGTCCTCTTGGACGTGGTAAGATGGAAATCAAAGCACAGTGGGAACCACACAAGACTCTATGACGATCTCGGGTCAACAGACTACTCTGTACCAGTGTCACCAGAGAACTGCCATCTGACGTGAGGTATAATACCATCTGGGAGTTCTCGGCGAGTCCGTCCAGTGTACCCAGTCTTTACTGAGCACCCGTATATCATCTCTGATGTCAAACACCAATGGATATGGGATCATCCATCGCCCATCTGTATGGGTCGAGAAGGTATACGCTAGTCTACTCTGGTATATCGATGCCCCGTCTCGATGCACCCTCGACTAGGGACTTTGAAGGATGTACTTATAGACTACCATGTCCCCACTAGTATGATCCGCATCATAGTCCAGGTAGTCAAGTACAGATCCTAAGGGCTTTACCAACATGTAACAGAGAGACAATCAGCATACACGTTAAGGTAAAGTTCAACCAGATAGCATACTATCATGTCGAGCAAGAAAGTCCTCCCTATATATGTCCCAGCATCCACTACAATATACATCCTATGTATAGTAATGGCCTCTAGGGCATACATATAACTAACAATCTCCCACTTGCACTAGGGCCATCTGTAGCAGTGGTTGCAGTATCTCATACTCAACCATCCCATAAAAGTCTCTCTCTGGGAACAGGCCTTTGTGAGTGGATCCGCTGTGTTGTCCTCTGAGTCTACTCTCCTTGCCTCGATCTTCCTGGAGATCAACCATCTCCATGATCAAGTGATACTGCCTTAGAATATGTCTGGATCACTGATGGGACCGGCGTTCCTTGGCATAAGCCACAACTCCATTGTCACACAATGGGAGGAACATAGTTCATCTCATGAACCAATATACACCCAAACAGCCTCTTTGGTAGCATCTTAAGTAGCGATGTATCCAGCCTTTATCGTCTAGTATGTCACGGTATCTAGCTTGGAACTCTTCCAACATACCGTCCCTTTACTGAGGGTAAAGACAATGCCTGTGACTGACACTCAGTCGTCTTTATCACCCTGGAACACTTCCAGTGATTCTCCTTAGGATCGATTGACACCATCTCACTACATCTAGTGAGTATCCTTACATCCATTTAGATCTATCTCATAGATCCAAAACCCAGGATTTAGTAGGTATCACTTTGATCCTATATGGAGAATCATTGTGATAAGCGGAGATTGATCGAGCGTAGCATAAGAAACTCTTTTCTTATCAAGAGTATGTCATCCACGTACTCTACGAGGATCATCACCATACTCCCTACTACCTTTTTGTTTATACAAGGTTCATCTACCATTTTGATGATGTCAAACTCTTTGACTACTTCATCAAAACAGACGTTCCAACTCCGCGATGCCTGCTTTATCCTATAAAGCATCTTGCACACGTTTCCGCTGCTCCCACTGTCTACGAAGCCCTCTGGCTGTGTACTTATAGACGTTCTCTTCTAAAACATCATTTAGAAAAGCTGTCATGACACCCAACCACCAGATATCGTAGTCATGGTATGTAGCCGTGGTAAGTAGGATCTGGATGGACTTAAGCCTAGCTACTTGAAAAGGTTTCATCATTATCCACGCCTGGTTGATGATGAAAACCTTTAACAAGTCTAGCTTCGAAAGTCTCAACCTTTCCATGTACACCAAGTAATCTTCTCAAGATATACTTGCTCCTGATGGGGATTTAACCCTTCAGATATTGCAACCATAAGTCCATACTTTGTTGGTGTATAAGGATTCCATCTCAGATCGCTAAACATCCAGCCATTCTTACAGAGTCTTACTCCTGATGGCCAGCTCGAAGCTAGTTGGGTCATCATCTCATGATGCAATCCTCGCTCCCACTGTCATAGAGAAACAGAAGTATCTCTCAGGTGGGTGAGGAACCCTACTAGATCGGCGGAGAGGCTGAGGTTCGTTGGTAACTATCGAATCCTTTGGTTCTTTCAAATCATCAGCTGTAGTTAGTATAGCTGGAACCTTTCCAGTTGTACATAACTGACCTTGTCTCGAGCTTGTCCGGATTTTGCTTTTAGACATAGGCCGGACAACCCCAAATCTTAACTAACTTAAGACATGGGCTCTTCGCTTTTCATATCACATATGAAGTGGTAGGCATTGATTTGATTCGAACCCTATTCAATAGGTATGCAGCTTCTCAAGCGCATAACTCCCAAAAGGAAAAAGGTAACTCAGTAGTACTCATCATAGAGCACACCATATCAAATAGGGTGTATCTGCTCCGCCCCGATATACCATCGTGCTATGGTGTATTCAGAGGAGTAATGCTGAGAGAGAATCTCATTCTCCTTTAGAATAATCCAGGATTTCCGTGCTCAAGTATTCTCCTCCTTGATCTCATCATAGGACATAATACTTATACCCGTTTAGGTTCTCTACTTCCAACTTATATTCTGTGAATATCTCAAAAGGTTCGGACTCATGTTTCAACAGGAACATATGACTGAATCTTGAGAGATTATCAGAGAATATAATGAAGTATAAAGAACCGGTCTTGGCATGTGTAGACAGGGGACCTACATACATCAACATGTATCATCCCAAGAGTTTATTAACTCTTTCTCTGTTTCCAATAAACAGAGCTGTGGTCATCTTTTCTTTGTGACATGACTGGCGAGTTTCACAAGATGTAAATTCAAACTGATTTAAATATGCATCTTTATGTAACTCTAGCTAGTCGGGTCACATTGATCTGACCTAGTCTACAATACCTCAAGAAGGATTCGTTCATTTCTGAACTCTTCCTCTTGTGTGTGTTCCATATACTAAGAACTGTAGTTTGATTTAGAACATCAACGCTTTTAGATAACGTGCCTGAACCGATCAACTTTTGATATAGGAAATGTTCAAAACATTATCCAACAATACAGAATTATATCCTTTCTTTACTAATAAAGAGATAGATATGATTTTGTATATCAGGTTCGATATCTAACAACATTCGTTCATAATCAATGTATCGGTAATACAGGGTGACAGTGACCAACAGACTTGGCTGCAACACTTGCCCCGTTTTCTGCCTCATGAAACTTATCACCCGTTCTCAGTTCTCTACCTTTCTGTAGCCCTATGTAACAGATTACATATGTGGGATCCTGATCCGGTATCATATACCCAGGACGTAAAGGATACTGAGAAACAGTTCTGTATAATTAACACACCCGAAGATGATGCATCAGCATGCACTCTCTTCGTTTGGGCGGCACGGGAAATCTGGTATTCCCCAAATTCCTGCTCTGTCTTATAACAATTATAAGTTGGAGCGGGACCAACGTTCCCCAGCTCAGTATAACAAGCGGGTTCGGTCAAATATCCGTATTATTATCTTGATTAAGGCGTGATATGGTCGCTACCAGGAGAGAGAGAGAAGAAAACACTCAGCGTGCGCTCTGTCAAGAATAGATTGGTTATTATTTTATCTAATCAGGATGGCTCCCACTGCTTTTTATCAAATCTTCCTTCAAACCCTAAAAGGAAAGACTAGCCGGGATTAATTACACACTACAAGTTCGCCAATCTTTCAGCCAGGCCAGTGTCGGTACTTTGAGGGAGGTCCCCCGTGCTTTCGCACGAACCTAATTAATGTAAACCTCGTTTTCCCAGAGGCGTAACCCCGTTAACACCTTTCTAGACACCTACTTGATCGGCTAATTGTAATGTATAAAACTCTCCCAGGAGTAACACTTACTCGCAGCGGGTATCGGGATCCAACTATCTCATAGAAGGTATGCAATCTCATTGCAAATCTCAAAACTTGAAATTCCCGATAATATTTTGCCCCTAGCGTCCTATGACCTTGACGCAGGCCAACAAACCATAGTCCGCTAGTCAAGTTCAACCCGTTATTTCCTGATTGAATTAAACCCACCCGCACGACCCTTGACGCAGGCCAACAAAGTCGCACGACTACCCTAATCCAATCACATCATATGCTTATGCAGATAAGCACCAGTTAGCTACCGCACACTACGCCTTGACGCAGGCCAACAAACGTAGCACGAATACTAACTACTACTTATCTGAAATGACGGAGGGCTACGACATATTTTTCTGAAAACCTATTGCGTAATGAACTTGATATCGTTGTAGGATCGAATGAATTTTGAAATGGAGTGTTTTTGAGGCTTTTCTAGTTTTGCTAAAGGAGTCACTCCCGGTGAAGGGATCGTCGGTCCTTTCCTCGTCGAATGAGGTGCGGGATATATCACATATATCGCTGTGCAAAGCAAAAACACTTAAAAGCAATCAAAAGACAAACCGAGTGTGTAGCATCTGCCAGTTATTGCTAAAGGAGTCACTCCCGGTGAAGGGATCTCGGTCCTTTCCTCATCGAATAAGGTGCAGGATATATCACATATACCTCTGTGCAAAGCAAAAACTGTAGCTACCTGTTTTATTTTGAAATTCGATTCTACAACATCTTAGGTTTCTTTTATTTCATTAATCACATTAATGAAGTCCCATCATTTAAGTACCTAAACATCACAGATAGATATGACGTACACTTATGCCATCCGCATTCGCCTCGATGTCCCCTCGTGCACCGTTAGGTTAGGTAACTAACGGCAGAGCAGGGCAGGGCTAGCGCGGGTGTAAAACATAAGTAACGTCTATATAATATATCATATATACTATATACTATATCCATCACAGAAACATCACATGATCTCATCACAGATATCGCAGCAGAAGAATCATATGAAATATTGGATATACTAGGACGTCCGTGTTTTCAATACGAGCCAGTATAAAACACGGATTCCACGGTCGTGATGAATAGCCAAACCCACACCCCTAGACCCCTACGAGAGCGGCAAGCAACCCTACCAATTCTAGAGTTAGGAGACCCGGACTCGACTCCTCGAGTTGATCTCCCACTGGACTCCAGAACCCGGTTACTTGTGCCCTCCTCCTTGGGTCTATCCTAGTGCGGAAAAGTAAATAATATACAACAGGTGACAACTCCCGCAACCTGGAAGCGCCCCAATAAAAGAATATTACATACAAGTTTTTACATGAATGAAAATGAAAAACACTCATCTCACATAAAAACCCCCGGCTATTCAAACACGACGATCCAATATAACATATCCAGCAACACATAACATTACATGTCATCAACGTAAGTAAATATGCATACCCCAATTGTCGTTGACATATAGCAACGAAACCGGCGATATCACATATTACACTTACGGTCACAGAAAAGAAAGTGTAAAACTACAACAGTTGGAATCCGCAACCTCCTCAGACATCGCATGCCTGACCAAATGAATTTCTTAGACATCGCATGCCTAACAATTATAAACCCCGCATTTTAGTCTCAAAATCGAAAACACTTTTCAATATCTAGTCGGGGAATTCAACAAGATTCCCGACATCCTGATCGAATGCTCGTCGCAAACTTCAGTAGGCGGCCGCACCCCCGATACCGTCGACGAAGTGCACCAAGACGGAACACCGTTACCGCGAGCACCCGGAGGGATGCTTTCGGCGACGGGGTTCTCCTACAGTCACTTGGTCGGGGCTATGGAGTGAGGCTGTCTATTAAGTTTACCCGGCGAGTATCCGCGTACGCTACGTGATTGCGACGGACTTTTGATCACATCAAAATTCCGTGGCAACCGATCAAGTGAGACTAAATTGCTACGTTTATAACATTCATTTAGTTATCATATAACTCATTGTGAATTCCAATTATTGTATCCCATTCCGGATAAACAGAAAATGTTAAACTTTTCGATTGAACAATCGAACACCCAAGTTTTCCCGAAACTGATCAACACATGAAACAAGTCTAACAACATTCCGTTCATACCTCAGTACCAACGATCCAGCCGTAGAAGGGTCAAGCCAACGCCTCACATGTGGCACGCCGTACTGCCCCAAACCCGAAGGTTCAAAGGGCAGTTCAAGACGGTCACATAATCGAGTTAAGGTTTGTGTCTTCTAGAGGGACCATCGCGTTACTTGCACTACTTAGAACGTCGTTAAACTACGGAAAAATCCAACACTTGGAAATTTCCCGACAGGGGAAAAATTGGGTATTTATATCCGGTCGAACTTTTTAACATATTCTAAAATTTATCCGGAAAGCCACACAGACAAAATTTGATATCCCGATCGAAATACCGAATTCCCAAAACAACTCAGAAAAATTCAACTCTGGAATAAATATTAAAAATACCCAGGAATACCAGCACTAATAATTATGAGATACTGTGCAAATAGTACTGAACAAAATGGCCGTACCGCCGCGCAACCGCCGCACGAGGCTAGCTCGTGCCGCGGAAGCGCGGCAATATGAAGGAATTATGTGCACGAATTTCACAGTATTTCATATATTCACCTGCTGATTTTTCTGAACATTTTTAATGTGGAAAAATACCAGATTTTAAAAATTGGACAGAGAGCAATTTTCCGGGTATGGTTTCGGTTCGATCGGACTTCAATTTCCGTCTGGACTTCGCCTAAGGCTCTAGCTAGGCTCTGATACCACTGTAGGTCAGGCAACCACCCCATCCAATGGGGTCGCCGTGGCACCAACGGGTCCCTCAGCCGCTACTTTTTACGCACGCCCCCTCGCGAGGACTACAACCCGCCGGAACACCTTCCGGTCTCGGGACACCCTAGGGGTAAGAGCCTATGCTTCGCCACACTGTCACACAGTGAGAACCCCCCATAGGTCGACATCCAATGCCTAGTAGCTCTGATACCACTGCAGGGTTCCTAGGCACTCTAGTGAGGTCTCCCAAGCCATCAACCATGGCAATTTTAAATATTACGGTGCCTACAAACCCTAAAGTACGGATCGTTTGCTAGATTTCTAGGCGAACAAGAACTAGTTAACAGTTAACTAAAGAGATACGGAAATTACAACCTTTGTAGATCCGGATATCCACCTCCACGGCTCCGCAACGAGGTCATCTCCGCTGTCCAAATCAAATCCGGGCTCTAGAGTCGACTTCGTCGGAGAATGGGCAAGCTAGGTCGTCGATGTCCATGCCGAAGATGATCTACGTCGAGGCATCGCTAGATCAAGCTCCTCCTTCACCAAACCCTAAAATCTTGTGAAGGAAACACACTCTACTACTTGGCAAGAGGTAGAGGATGAAGAAATAGGAAGTGGGTATACTTTAGAATTGGATTTCTCACTCATATCATCAATCTACCATTGATGACTAGAAGCTTTTTCTTCATGTGTTTTTGAAGAAGAAGAAGAAGCTCATGAAAAAGTTATGATGAGAATAAAGAAAAAGAAAAGAATTATCTATTCTTATCATAACTAAACCATGGTTAGATGTAGAGAGTTAATCATGGTTAAAGAATGGTTAGGTTTAGACAAGAAGACAAAAATGGTTGCTTTGGTCAAATGTTCATGAAGCTTCAAAGAATACAAACAAATAAATCCACCATTTTCTCTTCATCATATTTCTTTTGCTAAAATAACAAAATGGATAAATAAATGAATAAATAAATAAGTAAATGAAGCAAAAGAAAACCCTAACCATTGACCAACCATGGTTTAAACCATACACCAAACAATCATGTATCATCAAACATGATACAATCAAATGCACAAAAGTATATCACATATACAACTTGCACATCCGAGCGAGAAAATCCATCTTAAGTAAACCGATACTAGTTAATGCAAAGTAATATATCAAATATATAATTATACATTAAATCATTAAATCAACACTTGATTCAATGATCCGGTCATGCGCACATAACCGACTGGTATCCAATATATCGGCTTATCGAATCAACGCTTGAATCGATAACTAGGTTATATCGCATACAACCATTCGATATATTTATCGCGAGAATAGAATACGGTATCACATACTCGTATTATTCTCGGTCCCGCACATATCTCATATGCGCTCCTATTTCGTTTCGCTTGAGCCAGGAAACCTCTGTGTAGGACTCTAAAGACTCGTCAATACGCCGGCAGCGGATGATGATCATATCAAACATCCACAAGCCGCAAGCGGTCTGCTAAACGTAACGGCCACCCGGGTATTGAGCGATCTGAAGATCGACGAGCAAGCCCGCTCACACTCCAGTGAATCCGACCAGTAACACTACCGTACAGTCCGGTCTGATCGTCTGATATGTCGCATATCTCGCCTAGGGGTGGTAAACGTCAGACCCCAATAGCTCAATAAGTCGTGTCGATATGAGGCTTATAACGGGTCGAGAAACTACTGGTAACACTTACCAGCAATTCTCTGAGCAGCCCTGGCCAGGGACTTCCTGTTATAGCCGATCGAACACAGTGCAACATCAACCCCCATATACCGGGAGAGACGAATCCCCTCCTATCGCTCATTGCCTCCATGTGACTCGGGACTGTACCCAAAAACCACCGTTTTGCACGCCCTCTTGGACGTGGTAAGATGGAAATCAAAGCACAGTGGGAACCACACAAGACTCTATGACGATCTCGGGTCAACAGACTACTCTGTACCAGTGTCACCAGAGAACTGCCATCTGACGTGAGGTATAATACCATCTGGGAGTTCTCGGCGAGTCCGTCCAGTGTACCCAGTCTTTACTGAGCACCCGTATATCATCTCTGATGTCAAACACCAATGGATATGGGATCATCCATCGCCCATCTGTATGGGTCGAGAAGGTATACGCTAGTCTACTCTGGTATATCGATGCCCCGTCTCGATGCACCCTCGACTAGGGACTTTGAAGGATGTACTTATAGACTACCATGTCCCTACTAGTATGATCCGCATCATAGTCCAGGTAGTCAAGTACAGATCCTAAGGGCTTTACCAACATGTAACAGAGAGACAATCAGCATACACGTTAAGGTAAAGTTCAACCAAATAGCATACTATCATGTCGAGCAAGAAAGTCCTCCCTATATATGTCCCAGCATCCACTACAATATACATCCTATGTATAGTAATGGCCTCTAGGGCATACATATAACTAACATGTTTCGTATTCGTAATTCTAGTTTTGTTTCGGGTATTTAAGACGGTGTTAAAAAGTTCGAACGGATATCAATAACTCACTTTTTCCCTTGCTAGAAATTTTTCCAAGTGTTGGATTTTTCCTTAGTTTAAAACTTTCATAAAATCATGCAAGCGATTCTGTGAACCCTCTAGAAGAATGAAACCTTAACTCGATTATGTGACCGTCAGAACCGCCACTAAACCCTAGGGTTTGTTGTAGTTCAGCAGTGCCACATGTGAGGCATTTGTTGACCCTTCTATGGCTGGTTCATAGGAGCTGTGGCATGTTCTGGGACCTTTTGAACTCCGCTCAAGTGTTGAGCTATTTGGGAAATTTTGGGTGTTTGCTTATTCGATCGGAAAGTTTAACATTGTCTAGTTATCTGGAATGTGATACAATATGTGGAATTCATATAGTTAGGCATGAAATCCGTAATATGTGATATTTCGGGTTTATGATGTCTATGGTGATTGTGGATTCCAAATGTTGTAGTTTTTCACTTTCTTTTCTGCGACCGTAAGTGTAATATGTGGTGTATCGTCGGTTTCGTTGCTATAAATCAACGATAATTGGGATACACATATTTGCTTACGTTGATGACATGTGATGTTATGTGTTGCTGTGATATGTTATATTGGATCGCCGTATTCTGAATAGCCCGGGTTTTTATGTGAGATGAGGGTTTTTATTTTCATTCAAGTAAAATTCATTGTATGTAATATTCTTTTATTGGGGCACTTCCGGGTTGAGGATGATGTCACCATTGTATATTATTTACTTTTCGGCATTAGGATAGACCCAAGGAAGGGAGCACAAGTAACGGGTTCTAGGGTCCAGTGGGAGCCATCTCGAGAAGTCAAGACCGGGTCTTCTAACCCTAGAATTAGGAGGGTTACTTGCCACTCTCGTAGGGGTCTAGGGATGTGGGTTTGGCTATTCATCGTGACCGTGGAATCCGTATTTCATACAGGCTCAAAATAAAACACGGACCTACTAGTATATCCAATATTTTATATGTTATCTTCTGCTGATATTCTGTGATGTGATCATTTTATATGCGTGAGACGAATGCTTTATTATTATATATATGATATATAATAAACGTTGCTTATGTTTTGCACCTGCGCTAGTCCCGCCCCGGTATGCCGTTAGTTAAGTAACCTAACGGTGCAATACGGGACACTGTGGCGAATGCGGATGGCATAAGCGTACGATGTATTTTCGTTTCTTCTGTGATTTTGGAAGCATAATTGATGGGACTTCATTAATGAGATTAATGAAAGAAAAAGGTGCAAGTCCATGCTACCTCTCCCGGTACTTTCGGGCATGCGGAATTTGACGAAAAACAATTTTCTTAGAGGTGGTAACATGGACTCAAAACCAGATCTTTGTTAAACATCTAACTAACAACCTAACTAGGAGTTGTTAACTACTCGGTTAGGGGGTTATACCTTTCTTTCTTGAACTCCTTCGTCTTCAAGCCTCGATGGTTGTCCGGATCGACTTCACTCCGTCGTCTCCTTGCGCCGAAGATAGATCCACCTGAAAGCTTCTACCTTTGGCTTCTTCTTCGGTCTTTGAAGAAACTAGTTCACTTGGTTTGCTAAACCTTATGAACTAGAATGAGTAGAGAAGAGTGTGTTGGGATTTTACTCTATGGTTCTTGTTTCTCAACACATGAGACAAGTGAACCATAGACAAAAGAGAGGGAGAGCAAGAGGAAGGAGATGAGAGCTCAAGAACAAGAGAGAGAATCAAAATGATAGAATGAGAGAAGACTTTTCTCATTTGGCTCTCATAATACATAACCATCATAACACATCATAGCAATCAAGTATTATGTGATGGTTTAAGAAACAATAGCCATATCATTTCATGCACTCATTTTGCACAAGAGAGCAAGCAAGCAAAAGTCTTTGCCATGAAATAATAGCTATTGTTATCATGATGGTCAACTAGTCAAGCCTAGTCAACCGGTCAACAAAGTCAACAAGTCAACAAAGTCAACAAGTCAACAAAGTCAGCCCCTCAACAACCATGTCACCATAATACTTAATTAATATAATTGTTAATCATATATCATATTCTCATTAGGGTTGAGCAAAAAGTCAATAGTCAACGGTCAACGGTCAACAACCCTAATGAGAACCCTCTGCCTCTGTCTCTCCGTCAACTGTGCATACACACCCGCATCCGCGTTCCGAGGAACACGGATGCATACTGGATAAAACCAATCCCAAAAGGTACACTAGGATCTGGCTTAAACTAAAGGCCGCTAGTGTAAACTGTCCGGACACTGTGCGTGCACAAGTGCACGGATGTGACCGAACCCTGTCGCAAAACCATGCGACCTGTCGCAAAACCATGCGACCTGTCGCAAAACCATGCGACCTCTACTCTTTTGCCTAAAGGCGAATAGCTTTCTGTGTGGGACTCTAAAGACTCGACTCTACGCTGGCAGTGGGTTTAACCACAGACCGCAAGTGGCACTAGCTGTGCGTAACGGTCCCCAGGTAGATGCCGACAAGAAGACTGACGAGGCGAAACCCATCTGAACTCCTACTGAGCCTGAATGTGACATTCTCCGTACAGTCCGGTCTGTTTGTCTGATACATCGCATGGCGGGCCTAGGGGGCGGTAAACGTCAGTTCCCTAGTAGCGGTACAAGTCGTGTCGGAGTGAAGCCCAAAACACCCTGAGATAACACTGGAAGCCTACCAGTATATCTCGTTTGCCCTGGCTAGGGACTACTCGTGTAATGGCTCTCCTAGACACAGCGCGATGTCAACCCCCAATACCGGGAGAGTTGAATCCTGTCTAACCGTCACTGTCTCCAAGTGCTTCGGGACTGCACCCAACTACCACCTGTTTGCACGACTCATTTGAGCCGTGGTAGGGTAGTAATCAAAGTGCAGTGGGAACACACTCGAGGCGAAGTGACAGTGTCAAGTCAGCGGACTAAGCTGTACTCATGTCACCTGGGAACTGATAACTGACGATAGGCATAATACCAACTAGTCAGTTCCCGACGAGTCCTGTCCAGTGTACTCGTAACCCAACGAGCACCCGCATACTATCTCCAGTACGACGTACTGACGGCTGTGGGATAGACCGTCTCCCACACTGGGATGAGAAGCGCATGCGCTAGTCTACTCCGGAGTATCGATGCCCTGTCTCGATAATCCTGTGACTAGGGACCTGCATAAGGATGTGCTTATAGATTACCTAGCCCCACTAGTGTGACTGCCATCACAACGCTGGTAATCAAGCAAAGATCCTAAGGGCTCCACTAATGCGTATAGGTGATATAATAAAATAAACACATGTACACATTGAAGTAGAAACAAACCAAGTAGCATACTACTAGTTTGAGAAAGATTGTATATACAAGGTGAATATCCCAAGCTTCCATTAAGTAATATACAAACTAGTATGATACAGTAATGGCCTCTAGGGCATATACACTTGCACTAAGGCCATGTACTGGCGTATCGAAGACCTATCATCTCGATCAGCCGCTCGAACTGAGTCTGGGGCAAGGCCTTTGTGAATGGATCTGCAGTGTTATCTTCTGAAGCAACCCTCCGAACCTCGATCTCCTGGCGATCCACGATCTTCCTGATCAGGTGATACCGCCTCAAGATGTGTCTGGATCTCTGATGGGACCTGGGTTCCTTCGCTAAAGCTATAGCCCCGTTGTTGTCGCAATACAGAGGTATTGGATCAACAATGGACAGAACCACCTGAAGTTCTTTCAAGAACTTCCTCATCCAGACAGCTTCTTTTGCGGCATCAGATCCAGCGATGTATTCCGCTTCCATCGTCGAGTCTGCAACAGTTTCCTGTTTGGAACTCTTCCAACACACCGCCCCTCCATTGAGGGTAAAGACAAAACCCGACATGGACTTGGAATCATCCTTGTCACTCTGGAAGCTGGAGTCAGCAAAGGCCTCGATCTGGAGGTCTTTTCCGCCATACACCAAGAACATCTCCTTAGTCCTTCTCAGGTACTTGAGAATGTTCTTTACCGCTATCCAGTGTTTCCCCCAGGGTTTGACTGATACCGGCTCACCACACTCAGTACATAAGCTACATCCGGTCTGGTACACAACATCATATACATTATAGAGCCTACGGCAGAAGCGTAGGGTATAATAGACATGCGATCCCTCTCCAAATCATTCTTGGGAGATATCTCTTTAGAGAGGGTGATCCCATGACAAGCCGGTAGGTTACCGCGCTTGGAATCTTCCATACTGAATCTCTTCAGTATGGTGTCGATGTACCTGGACTGTGAAAGTCCTAATATCCTCTTGGATCTATCACGATGGATCCGGATCCCCAGGATGTAAGAGGCATCACCCAGGTCTTTCATGGAGAACCTGTGTGACAAGAACCCCTTGACAGATTGTAGCATAGGAATGTCATTTCCTATTAAGAGAATGTCATCCACGTATAAAACGAGGAATACTACTGTTCTCGCTACAAATCTATTGTAGATGCAAGGTTCATCTGGATTTTTGATAAAGCAAAATTCCTTGACCGTCTCATCAAAACAGATGTTCCAACTCCGCGATGCCTGCTTTAGTCCATAGATAGACTTAAGCAACTTGCACACCTTTCCGCTGCTCCCACTCTGAATGAAACCTTCTGGCTGGTCCATATAGACACACTCCTCTAAATTTCCATTTAGAAAAGCGGTCTTTACGTCCATTTGCCAAATCTCATAATCGTGGAAGGCAGCAATGGCAAGAAGGATCCGAATGGATTTCAGCATAGCTACTGGAGAAAAGGTTTCGTCATAGTCCAAACCAGGTCTTTGACGAAAACCCTTTGCAACCAGTCTAGCTTTATAGGTCTCAACCTGTCCATCTACACCAATCTTCCTTTTGAAGATCCACTTGCATCCTACGGGTTTTACCCCGTCTGGAGCAATGTCCAACGTCCATACCTTGTTGGTGTACATGGACTCCATTTCGGTCCGCATTGCATCCAGCCATTTTACCGAGTCAACGCTCTGAACGGCCTGCTGGAAGCTAGTAGGCTCATCATAATCTATGATGCAATCCTCTCTATCCCCGTCTATGAGAAAACCGTAGTATCTCTCGGGCGGATGAGACTGCCTACTACTCCTGCGGAGTGGCGTAGGAATGTCCTGTTCTTTTGAACCCTCTGGTTCCACTAAGCTTTCAGTAATAGTCTGTGGTTCTGGAATTTCTTCCAGTTCTACTGCGCTCCCACTAATTTCCTTTTCCAAGAACTGGTGTTCTAGAAAGTGGGCATTACGAGAAATAAGGACTTTTTATTCCTCTGCGTGGTAGAAAAGATACCCCCTGGTGTTCTCTGGGTATCCCACAAACTTGCACAGTACTGAGCGTGCCTCGAGTTTGTCCGCATGCTGCTTTTTGACAAAAGCTGGACATCCCCAGATCTTCAGATATTGAAGATAGGATTTCTTCCCACTCCATAACTCATATGGTGTGGTAGGCACAGTCTTAGTGGGAACTCGGTTCAAAAGGTATGCGGCTGATTCTAGCGCATACCCCTAGAATGATCGCGGTAACTCAGCGTTACTCATCATGGACCGTACCATATCCAATAGGGTTCGGTTCCGTCTCTCCGATACACCGTTATGTTGCGGAGTGTATGGAGGAGTAAGCTGAGAGAGAATTCCGTTCTCTTTTAAATAGTCCAGGAACTCTGCACTCAAGTATTCACCATCTCAATCCGATCTTAGGATCTTGATACTTTTGCCAGTTTTTTTTTCTACTTCATTCTTATATTCCTGGAATTTTTCAAATGCTTCGGACTTATGTTTCATTAAGAAGACATAACCGTACCTTGAAAAGTCATCCGTAAAAGTAATGAAGTAAGAATAACCGCTTCGCGCATGTGTAGACATTGGACCGCACACGTCGCTGTGTACGAGTCCCAAGAGCTCGCTCGCTCTTACTCCGTGTCCAGTGAACGGAGTCTTTGTCATCTTTCCTTTGAGACAGGATTGACAAGTGGCATACGATTGATATTCGAACGGATTCAAATATCCTTCTGTATGTAACTTCGTCAACCTTCTCTCATTGATGTGACCCAGTCTACAATGCCATAAGAAAGTCTGATTTATTTCCGGAGACTTTCTTTTGTGTGTATTCTGGACGTTGAAAATTTGTGGTTGGTTTAATACGTATATACCATTGCTCAATGTACCTGACCCAATCAGAACTTGATTAAGGTGAATGTTTACAACATTGCTTACAAACGCAAATTCGTAACCTTCTTTAGAAACCAAAGATACAGAAATGATATTACAAGTTGCGTTGGGTACAAAAAAGCAATTACGCAAAACCAAAACATGTCCATCTGTCATTCCCAGTTGATAGTCCCCCACGGCTTTAGCATCCATGCTAGCTCCATTCGCAACTTTGAGGGTCATGTCACCTGCCTTCAAAACCCTACGATTTCTCAACGCCTGTAAAGAATTACAGATATGAGATCCTGATCCGGTATCCAATACCCAGGAAGTAGAGTTTATTGAAAGACAGTTTTCAATAACATACACACCTGAAGCTGAAGCTGCAACCTGCTTCAATTCCTGTGTTCTGGCCTTCCAAGCCCTGCAATCATTCTTCCAGTGTCCTTTCTTATGACAATAGAAGCATTCTTCCTTATCCACAAGCTTCCCCGCTTTCTTTGTTGCTTTTTCCTTTCCATTCGTATCCACTTTACTAACACCGCCCCTTGGTTTGGCGGGGCTTTCTGTTAGTTGTATGTATGCCCTAGAGGCCAGTATTGTACAGATGATGTATATTATATTGGATGCTTGGACATATATAGAGATGACTTTCTTGCTCGATATGATAGTATGCTATCTGGTTACTCTTTATCTTAACATGTACACTTGTCTCTTTGCACTGTCTTATAGTTACATGTTGGTAAACCCCTTAGGATGTGTACTTGACTACCTGGACTGTGATGCAGATCATACTAGTGGGGACATGGTAGTCCATAGATACATCCTTCAAGGTCCCTAGTCGTGGGTGTAACGAGACGGGGTATCGATATACCAGAGTAGACTAGCGTATACGCTTCTCGACCCATGAGATGGATGATGGATGATCCCATATCCATTGGTGTTTGACATCAGAGATGATATACGAGTGCTCAGTGGAGACTGGGTACACTGGACGGACTCGCCGAGAACTCCCAGATGGTATTATACCTCACGTCAGATGGCAGTTCTCAGGTGACACTTATGCAGGTTAGTCTGTAGACCCGAGATCGTCATAGAGTCTTGTGTGATTCCCACTGTGCTTTGATCTCTACCTTACCACGTCCATGAGGGCGTGCAAAACGGTGGTCTTTGGGTACAGTCCCGAGTCACATGGAGGCAATGAGCGATAGGAGGGGTTTCGTCTCTCCCGGTATTGGGGGTTGATGTTGCGCTGTGCTCGATTGGCCGTAACAGGGAAGTCCGTGGCCAGGGCTGATCAGAGATTTGCTGGTAAGTGTTACCAGTAGTTTCTCGACCCGTTATGAGCCTCATATCGGCACGACTTATCGGTTATTGGGGTCTGACGTTTACCACCCCTAGACTTGATATGCGACATATCAGACGAACAGACCGGACTGTACGGTAAGTGTTACTGGTTAGATTCACAGGAGTGTGAGCGGGCTAGCTCGTCGATCTTCTGATCTCTCAATACCCGGATGGCCGTTACGTTTAGCAGACCGCTTGCGGCTTGTGGGTGCTTGATATGATCATCATCTGCTGCCGGCGTATTGACGAGTCTTTAGAGTCCTACACAGAGGTTTCCTGGCTCAAGCGAAACGAAATAGGAGCGCATATGAGATATGTGCTGGACCGAGATTAATGCGTGTATGTGATACCGTATTCCATTCTCGCGATGAAAGTATCGATTGGTTATATTCGATATAACCTAGATATCGAATCAAGGATTGATTCGATAAGCCGATACATAGGATACTAGTCGGTTGTATGTGATATCACCGGATCGTTAAATCAAGTGTTGATTTAATGATTTAATGTATAATTATATATTTGATATATAACTTTGCATTAACTAGTATTGGTTCACTTTAAATGGATTTTCTCACTTGATGTGCAAGTTGTATATGTGATATATTTTTATGCACATGTTTGTATCATGTTTGATGATGCTTGCTCATTTGGTTAAGTGTAAAGAATTAAACCTTGGTTAAGTAAATGGTTAAGGTTTTTATTTATTCATTCTTTTATCCTTTTTAATTTGGATTAAAAAGAAATGGAAAAAGAAAACAAAAGGGTTGATTTCATTCTTGAAGCTTGTTGAAGCGTCATGAAGCTTTGACCAAAGTGACCATTTTGTCTTCATGCTTAACCCTAACCATTCATCTAACCTTAGTCAATTCTCTACACCTAACCATGGTTTACATTATGATAAGTATTCATATTAGTTTCTTTTTTCAAATAAGAGACTTATCATAATCTTCTCTTCTCCTTCTTCTTCTTCAAGAAAAACCTTGCCTTCATCAATGGCAACTTGAGCAATTGAGTGAGAAATCCAATTCTAAAGTGAACCCACCTCCTATTTCTTCACCCTCTACCTCTTGCCAAGTAGTATAGGGTGTTTTCTTCACAAGTTTCACAACTTGGTGAAGTTGGAGCTTGATCTTGTGCAACCTCGACGTAGATCATCTTCGGCATCGTAGCCGACGACTTGTCCGCTTATTTCTCCGATGAAGCCGATGCGAGAGTCCGGGATTCAAGACGGACAGCGAGAGGACGTCTACGTGGAGCTAAGGAAGTGGAGAACCGGATCTACAAAGGTTGTAGCATCTCTCTTTTGGTTAAGTAGTTAACTAGTTTCACTTTGTCGCCTAAAATTCTAGTTAACGATCTAGTCTAGGATTTCTCGGCACCGTAAAATTTAAAATTGGCATGGTTGATGCCTTGTGAGACCTCTTGTGAGTGCCTAGGAACCCTACAGTGGTATCAGAGCCTATCTAGAGCCTTAGGCGAATTGTAGACGACGTTTGAAATCCGAACGAATCGAAACCCTAATCCCAAACTTGTTCTCTGGACTTTTTTCAAAAACTGGGTTTTTTCCATATTAAAAATATGCAGAAAAATCAGCAGGTGATTGTAAGAGTTACTGTAAAATTCGATAGCCTAATACCATAGAAGCGCGGCGGAACCGTGGCATTAGCATGCCTAATGCGGCGGTTCCGCGGCCATCTAGTCTCCTCTGTTGTTCAATTTTGCACAGTAATTCCTATGTTGCAGTGTCGGTTTTCCTGGGAATTTTTAATCTGAACTCAAGTGTTGAGTTTTCTGGGTTGTTTTAGGAGTTCGTAGATTCGATCGGATTATCAAACTTTGTCGATGTGTTTTTCCGGATAATTTTAGAATATGTTAAAAAGTTCGACCGGATGTAAATACCCAATCTTTCCCCTGCCCGGAAATTTCCAATTGTTGGACTTTTCCGTAGTTTAATGACGTTCTAAATAGTGCAAGTAACGCGATGGTCCCTCTAGAAGACAACAAACCTTAACTCGATTATGTGACCGTCTTGAACTGCCCTTTGAACCTTCGGGTTTGGGGCAGTACGGCGTGCCACATGTGAGGCGTTGGCTTGACCCTTCTACGACTGGACCGTTGGTACTGAGGCATGAAGTGAATGTCTTTGAACTTATTTCATGTGTTGATCGGTTTCGGGAAAACTTGGGTGTTCGAATGTTCGATCGGAAAGTTTAATATTTTCTATTTGTCCGGAATGGGATACAATAATTGGAATTCACAAACAGTTATGAGATAACTGGATGAATATTATAAATCTAGCGGTTTAGTCTCACTTCATATTGAAAAGAGTTTTCGATAATGGGACTAAAATGCGGGGTTTATATGTGTTAGGCATGCGATGTCTAAAGAGGTTGCGGATTCCAACTGTTGTATTTTTACACTTTCTTTTCTGTGACCGTAAGTGTAATATGTGATATCGCCGGTTTCGTTGCTATATATCAACGACAATTGGGATGCGCATATTTACTTACGTTGATGACATGTGATGTTATGTGTTACTGGATATGTTATATTGGATTGTCGTGTTTGAATAGCCGGGTTTTTTTATATGAGATGAGTGTTTTTCATTTTCATTCATGTAAAAACTTGTATGTAATATTCTTTTATTTGGGGCACTTCCAGGTTGCGGAAGTTGTCACCCTTTGTATATTATTTACTTTTTTGCACTAGGATAGACCCAAGGAGGGGAGCACAAGTAACCGGGTTCTAGGGTCCAGTGGGAGACCATCTTGAGGAGTCGAGTGCGGGTCTCCTAACCCTGGAATTGGTAAGGTTGCTTGCCGCTCTCACAGGGGTCTAGGGGTGTGGGATTGGCTATTCATCACGACCATGGAATCCGTATTTTATACTGGCTCGTATTGAAAACACGGACGTCCTAGTATATCCAAAGTTTCATATGTTTCTTCTGCTGCGATATCTGTGATGTGATCATGTGATGTTCTGTGATGGATACTTTATATAGTATATATGATATATTATATAGACGTTACTTATGTTTTGCACTCGCGCTAGCCCTGCCCCGCTCTACCGTTAGTTACCTAACCTAACGGTGCACGAGGGGACATCGAGGCGAATGCGGATGGCATAAGTGTACGTCGTATTTATCTGTGATGTTTAGGTATTTATATGATGGGACTTCATTAATGTGATTAATGAAAGAAAAGAAGCCTAAGATGTTGTAGAATCAAATTTTAAACAAAACAGGTAGCTACAGTTCTTGCTTTGCATAGCGGTATATATGATATACCCTGCACCTTATTCGATGAGGAAAGGACCGAGATCCCTTCACCGGGAGTGACTCCTTTAGCAATAACTGGCAGATGCAACACACTCGGTTTGTTTTTGATTGCTTCTATAGTTTCTTCTTTGCACAGCGATATATATGATATATCCCGCACCTCATTCGACGAGGAAAGGGCCGACGATCCCTTTACCGGGAGTGACCCCTTTAGCAAAACTAGAAAAGCCTCAAAATCACTCCATTTCAAAACTTCATTTGATCCTACAACGATATCAAGTTCATTACGCAATAGGTTTTCAGAAAAACCTGTCGTAGCCCTCTGTCAGTTCAGATAAGAACTGTTTAGTATTCGTGCTGCGTTTGTTGGCCTTTGTCAAGGCGTAGTGTGCGGTAGCTGAATAGTACTTATCTGCTTGTGCATGTGATGCAGATTGTTTCAGGGTAGTCGTACGACCTCGTTGGCCTTTGTCAAGGGCCGTGCGGGTGGGTTTGATTCAATCAAGAAATGACGGGTTGAACTTGACTAGCAGACTATGATTTGTTGGCCTTTGTCAAGGTCATAGGACGCTAGGGGCAAAATATTATCGGGAATTTCAAGTGTTGAAATTTGCAATGAGATTGCATACCTTCTATGAGATAGTTGGATTCCGATACCCACTGCGAGTAAGAGTTACTCCTGGGAGAGTTTTGCACATTACAATTAGCCGATCAAGTAGGTGTCTAGAAAGGTGTCAACGGGGTTACGCCTCTGGGAAAACGAGGTTTACAGTAATTAGGTTCGTGCGAAAGCACGGGGGCCCTCCCTCAAAGTACCGACACTGACCTGGCTGAAAGATTGGCGAACTTGTAGTGTGTAATTAATCCCGGCTAGTCTTTCCTTTTAGGGTTTGAAGGAAGATTTGATAAAAACCAGTGGGAGCCATCCTGATTAGATAAGATAATAACCAATCTGATCTTGCAAGAGCATACGCTAAAGTGTTTTCTTCTCTCTCTCTCCAGGTAGCGACCATTTCATACCCTAATAAAGATAATAATATGGATGTATTGACCGAACCCGCATGTTATACTGTGCTGGGGAACGTTGGTTCCGTTCTTTCTTATAAGAGTTATAGGAATGAACAGGACATAGAGGAATACCAGGATTCCCATGCCACCCGAATGAAGAAAGTACATGTTGATGCATTTTCTTCGGGTGTGTTCGTTACTGAGAACTGTTTCTCCATTTGCTCTACGTCCTGGGTATTAGATACTGGGTCAGGATCCCATATATGTAATCAGTTACGTAGGCTAAGGAAAGGTAGAGAACTTAGAGAAGGTGATAAAGACATTAGAGTTGGAAATGGTGCAATTGTTGCAGCTAAGACTGTCGGGGAATATCACCTTGAATTACCTACTGGTAATACATTGGTTCTGAACGAATGCTATTACATGCCGAACCTGATATGCAACATTATATCGGTTTCTTTATTAACTAAAGAGGGATATAATTTTGTATTACAGGATAATGTTATGAACATTCTCCGTAACGAAAAGTTGGTTGGATCAGGCACGCTGTGCAATGGCATTTATGTTCTAAATCAATCAACAGTTCTGAGCATAACAAACACACACAAGAGGAAGAGTAATGAACTGAACGAATCCTTCTTGTGGCATTGTAGACTGGGTCACATCAATGCGACACGACTAGCTAAGTTGCATAAAGATGGATATTTAAATCCGTTTGAATTTTCATCTTATGACACTTGCCAGTCATGTCTCAAAGGCAAGATGACCAAAACTCCGTTTACAGGACACGGAGAAAGATTTACTGAACTCTTAGGACTGATACATAGTGATGTATGCGGTCCTATGTCTACACATGCCAGGGATGGTTCTTCATACTTCATTACATTCACTGACGATCTCTCTAGGTTCGGGTATGTGTTCCTGATGAAACACAAATCAGAAGCTTTTGAGAAATTTAGAGAATATAAGCAAGAAGTTGAGAACCAAACCGGAAAAAGTATTAAAATCCTACGATCTGATCGAAGAGGTGAATACTTAAGCAATGAATTCCTGGACTTCCTAAAAGAGAATGGGATTCTCTCTCAGCTGACTCCTCCATATACACCACAGCACAACGGTATATCAGAACGGAGGAACCGCACCCTATTAGATATGGTGCGCTCTATGATGAGCACAGCTGAGTTACCTATTCCCTTCTGGGGATATGCGCTGGAAACAACAGCATACCTATTGAATCAAGTTCCAACTAAATCTGTACCTACCACACCATATGAGATATGGAGTGGGAAGAGACCATGTCTTAAACGAGTTAAGATATGGGGTTGCCCGGCCTATGTCAAAAGGTAAAATCCGGACAAACTCGAGGCACGGTCAGTTCTATGCAAGTTTGTGGGATATCCCAAACATTCACATGGATATCTTTTTTACCATGCAGAGGAACAAAAAGTGTTTGTTTCTCGACATGCCACCTTTTTAGAAAAGGAATTCCTTGAAAAAGAAATTAGTGGCAAAGTGGTAGAGCTGGAAGAAGTTCCAGATACACAAACCGTAACTGAAGATTTAGTGGAACCAGAAGATTCAGTAGCTCCCAATGAACCTCAGCCTCTCCGCCGATCTAGTAGGGTTCCTCGCCAATGTCACGACCCGCAGGGTACGGAACGTGACTGGCACTTAAGTTTACGAAACGTCTAAAGACGTCCGTAAAATAAGTAAACCAAAGCCCAGAAAACAAAACCAATTAAGCAAAAGAGTGAAGAAAACCCAATCAATTGAAAGCGAGTTATCAAATAAGTCATGTAAAACCCTTTTTTAAAAACAATACCATTTTTTCCGAAAATTTCGGCAGAGTCTCCTTTGTAAATACTGGCCCCCAAAAATGGGTACAACAAGAATATATGTAAAATCAACAAATAAGGCGTCCCCAAGCGGGAGCTAGCTCTTCGCCATAAGGCGGTCACAAATCCCACGCAATATAAATGACAACAAGCATAATAATCATAAGGAAGCATAAAAAAAGTAGCATGTCGGCTCAAGTGAGCTCGACCCCAAAAATACAACATAAAATCCACAAACCTCACAGTCTCATCTCTAGGTCAATATACAATAAATCTGGTAGAAACAGTAGATGGAGTACACTAGATACAAAGAATATACAAGGTGGTACAAAAATGATAACATAACCCACCTATGAGCAAATCTCGAGCTCAGGAAAAAGAGGCAAAAGAACAAGTGCGCCCGCCGCTACTGAACTGACGGAGCGGACGTGCAAACGACTATGGCACAACGGGGGTGAGTTGCCAACTCGTGAGTAATAAATAACATCTACAAAGGCTATCGTATGCATGCACACCAGCATCCTAGCATCTATAATACAGGTATGATTGGATGCACTAGCAGGTGTGTATATAACATCAGTGTACTAATATGTATGCAACATGAATATCTGAGGTCTCAATAGGTATATATAAGAATATTTTATCTCTTTTTGTTTTTGAAACTCTTTTAGAATGCCAGCATAATGTCAATGAATCGACAAAAATCGGTGTCCAGCAACGACACCCAAAAGCTGTCTCAAATCTCATAAATGTATCTCTGGCCTCAGCCGTCCGGCTGACCCATCACAAATATCAATATCTCATCATATAGCGGCCACGGTCGGTATCCTCTGGATATCAGCCGTCCCAAACAGTCACCGGTAGGTAATCCGTCCCCTGCCAGGCTCAACGTCATCACCACATTCCTCTTGCCCCGGGGTACCTTACCGGGCCCACCATGTACCCGTGCCGGTTCCTCCACTCCTCGACACGGATTTCCAAATCCACAGCAAACTCATGGTGGACGACACTTACATCACTAGAAAACCGCAATTTTTACATATTTTAAAATATAATAAGTTTAGAAATTCTGCGGTTTTCCCCCGAAATCCAGCAATATCATAAAATCTCAAGAAATCCTCATAAGTGCATATATCAATGATAATGAATGCGTATGATATCAATAATCAAGTTGCGATGTGTGATCAATGGATTAAGCATGAACAATTAATATGATGAAGTACATGCACATGAATAGCAATACTACGGTTTCATTTTTAAGGAATTAAAGGCAATAGCACAAGTTTAAATTTAAAGGTTATCTAGTGTGGTGGCATGGCAATTACCAGGGTGTGTGTGTAAGCATGAATAGTGCTCGTGCTGCATATAAAAACCCTGGTAATGGTGCAGGTGTCCTATGAAATGGTTTCGTATAGGTATGTCAATATAATGCATGGATGCAGCAAATAGTCAAATAAGTATTTCACCCCTAATTACTAACATTACTAAGGATTTGTAAGTTACTAAAACTATCGGGCGGCTTGCGCCATCCAACGATAGTCCCCGTAGATGTTACATCTACTCACCGGGATCCCTGGCTAGCTGTGTCCAATCACCGCCTTTCCCTTTCGCGCCGCGTCTGACGTCTCCGCGACCGAACCTGGAATTTACATCAATACCAAATATAAGGTTACATATCAAGAACGACGCAAAACCCCAACGAAACTACTAAAGTTCGCTAGCTAGGTACAACGTGCTCAAAGTGCGCGGAACACACGCGAAAATCGCAAAAACTGCCAAAAAACGCCGATTTGGTCGCCCGGCAAAACTAAAACCCGACTACCCAAAAATCCGCACTCACGCATCCTAAAAGTCGTAGGACAAGCCATTACAATCATCAAGATATCATAACTAATTCATCACATAATTTTTATACAAAACTAGTAAGCATTTGCATTCCAAAATCGGTGCAAAAATCGCCGATTTGCGACAAAACGACTACAATTTAGCATAATCACCCAAGCACACTACAAGCAATCTACAAACACTAATTACAACACAATAGCAATGATTCCAATCCTATTTTCCATAAACAACCATTCTTGGATTTATAACCTAGCAAATTCCAAATAAATTTCCACACTTGAAAACTTAAATTAACACAACAAAAGCCCACTTAAGAAAATTAACCTCTTAGGTTAGGTTAGCAAAATACTAGAGAGCAATTTAGGTTTAATCAACTAAATAATGGTTTCTAAACCTTAATCAACTCACTAATCAAGCTTCAAATACCATTTTCCATACATAACCCTCTCTTGAAAATCCTAAAACAACAATTTCACACTTCTAAGTTTAACTAAATTAGCATAATTAAAGACTACATCAACAAGGTAACTATATTGATTAGTTAATTAACCACTAGATTAACTATAAAACAATCTAATTAACTATTATGGCTTCAAAACCCTAGCTAAACAAACTACTCTTTTTTTTTAAACTAGCTTAGACATTATTTAACTTTTAACACTAAACCATGCATTTAAAGGAATTTAGCAACAAAAGAAAGTAACTTTGATGAGAAATATATCTCACTTGAGATCTAGAAAGAATGGATTTTTGCTCCAAATGATGGCCTCAAGCATCAAGATCCAAGCAAAAATGGCTAAGGAAAATGATAGCATAAGGATTTTGTTTGGATTTTTGAATAAAGTGTGGATTTTGATGTGGTTTTTTGAAGAAAATTGAAGAAAAATGAAAGGAAAAGAGGTGAAGAAGAGGAGTGTGCAGTTTCGGCCAGAATGAGGTATGGGGAGGGGTGTGGGTGAGTGGGGGAAAGTCCTTGGTCAACCCTCCAAAGTCAATGTATCATACTTTATCAATTATAATTAAAAATAAATCCATAAACTAACAAAACAACTCAAGAAAGCAACCAAAGAAAAGAGGCCAGAAATTTCTGGACTTGGTCAGGGTTGGGCTGTCCTAGGGCTGAGGAAAAAGAGAGAGGGGTTTTACAAAAGAAATTTTATGCAAAAAGGCCCCCTACAACTCAAAAATTGCAAGTTTTAGCTTAAAATTCAATAAATTCGTTTCATAACATAAAAATTTGTTAAAAATCAAAATAAATTACTAAAAATTTATGTTATCACTAGATTATAATTATCATAATCTTAGAGATTAAAATTAGCCCGGAAAAATTTGTATTTATCGCTAATTTAATGTATTTTCTTACCGGCTTAAAATAATATTAAAAAATTGAAAAATTAGGGAAAATTTTTAAACGACCAGAATTTCATAATTAACTCATTAGCTACTAAAAACAAGTAATTACCTATCCAATTAAGGTATAATTAGCCCTAAACTGCAAAATATCGAGAAAGACGGTTTTCGGAAAAATACCGAATTTTCACCGAATTTCAGGAAAACACCAAAACGACTTTTCAAGACGCTACAATCTTCCCCCCTTAAAGAAATTCGGTCCCCGAATTTAAAAATATAGCTACGCGTACCTTCGAAGAGATGGGGATACTTCTTCCTCATCTCGCCCTCGGTCTCCCAGGTAACCTCCTCGCTGCTCGGGCTACGCCAAAGGACCTTGACGGTTGGTATAACCTTCGACCTCAACTTCTTCACCTGTCGATCCAAGATGGCCACCGGCTGCTCTGCAAAAGAAAGGTCGCGCTCTAGCTGGACTGTCGGGTGCTGAATCGCATGCGAAGGGTCGTGAAGGTACTTGCGGAGCATCGAAACATGGAAGACGGGGTGAACATCGGGAAAGCTGGGAGGAAGAGCCAAACGATATGCAACAGCGCCAACCCGCTCGATGATCTCGAAGGGACCTACGAATCTGGGGCTAAGCTTTCCCTTTCGCCCAAAACGCATCACGCCCTTCATCGGAGAGACCCTCAGAAAAACATGGTCGCCAACTGCGAACTCTAACCTGCGACGGCGCCTGTCTGCATACGATTTCTGCCTGCTCTGAGCCGCTCTCATCCGGTCTCGGATCAACTGTATCTTCGCTGTCGTCTCCTCAACAAGCTGCGGCCCCAAAATGCTCCTCTCGCTGAGCTCTGTCCAACAAACGGGCGATCTGCATCTCCTCCCATACAATGCCTCGAAAGGTGCCATCTGAATAGTATCCTAGAAACTGTTGTTGTAGGAGAACTCCACTAGAGGTAAATGATGATCCCAGCTACCACCAAAGTCTAAAATGCACGCTCTGAGCATGTCCTCGAGAGTCTGAATGGTCCGCTCTGACTGTCCGTCTGTCTGCGGATGAAACGCTGTGCTGAAGCTCAAACGAGTGCCCAAAGCCTCCTGAAGTCTCTGCCAAAGCCGGCTGGCGAACTGAGTGCCTCGATCTGACACGATACAAGTCGGTACGCCATGTAGTCGCACGATCTCGTCAATATAGAGCTGAGCATACTGAGCGAAGCTGAAAGTCGTCTTCACTGGAAGGAAGTGAGCCGCTTTCGTCAATCTATCCACGATCACCCAAATGGAGTCGTACCCTCGACTGGTCCTGGGTAGACCCACAACGAAATCCATCGAAATCTGCTCCCATTTCCACTCTGGAATGGGTAACGGCTGTAGCTCTCCTGCGGGCCTCTGGTGCTCGGCTTTGACTTACTGACAAGTCAGGCATCTCGAAACGAACTCCGCAATGTCCCTCTTCATCCCGTCCCACCAGTAGGTCTCTCTCATATCATGGTACATCTTGGTGGAACCGGGGTGGACACTATACACTGATCGGTGTGCCTCCTCAAGAATGTCGCGTCGCAATCCATCAGCATCTGGTACGTACAGTCTAGATCCATATCGTAAAATTCCCTGATCGTCAATCACGAACTCGGAAAATCTGCCCTGTCCCATCTGTGCCATGATCTCTGAGCAACGGTCGTCACTGCGCTGTGCCTCATATATACGGTCAAGCAACTGTGGGCGTGCACGAACATGCGCGAGCTGTCCCCCTGTCTGAGTGAACTCGAACTCAACTCGGCTGTCGCATAACATCTGCCAATCTGCTGACGACTGCCTCTGCACTGCGCGCAAAAAGGATAGACTACCCCCGGGCCTCCTACTCAACGCATCTGCCACCGCATTCGCCTTGCCGGGGTGATATAAGATCTCACAGTCGTAGTCTTTCACCAACTCCATCCAACGACGCTGTCTGAGGTTCAGGTCTCGCTGCTGAAATATGTACTTTAAGCTCTTGTGATCGGTGAATATCTGACACGACTCGCCGTAAAGGTAATGTCGCCAAATCTTCAGTGCAAAGACCACTGCAGCCATCTCCAAATCATGAGTGGGGTAGTTCTGTTCATGCTTCTTCAACTGCCGAGAAGCATAAGCGATCACCCGGCCATGCTGCATCAAAACGCATCCTAATCCCACTCGCGAAGCATCACAGTAGACAACAAATCCGCCTGATCCCGAAGGCAAAGATAATACCGGCGCCGTAGTCAAACAAGTCCGTAGCTGCTGAAAACTGCGCTCGCACTCCTCTGTCCAAACGAAAGGAACTCCCTTCCGGGTCAAACCGGTCAACGGTGCAGCTATACGGGAGAAGTCCTGAACAAAACGCCTGTAGTAGCCCGCCAAGCCTAGAAAACTACGGATCTCAGTAACCGATGTAGGTCGGGGCCACTGCTGAACAGCCTCAATCTTCTTCGGGTCCACACAAATGCCGTCTCTCGTAACCACGTGACCTAAGAATCCGACGCTGTCCAGCCAGAATGCACACTTGGAGAACTTCGCGAACAGCTGGTGCTCCCTCAGAGTCTGTAACGTAATCCGCAAGTGCTGCTCGTGCTCCTCCCTGCTCCGAGAGTACACCAAGATATCGTCGATAAACACGATGATGAACAAGTCAAGATACGGCCTGAATGTATGGTTCATCAAATCCATAAATGCTGCTGGGGCGTTGGTGAGTCCGAACGACATCACCAAAAACTCGTAGTGGCCGTAGCGCGTGCGGAAAGCTGTCCTCGGTATATCCTCCTGTCGAACTCGCAGCTGATGGTATCCTGATCGCAAGTCGATCCTCGAAAAATACCCCGCACCCTGAAGCTGGTCGAACAATTCATCAATGCGCGGCAACGGATATCTGTTCCGAACGGTAACTTTGTTCAGCTGGCGGTAGTCGATACATAAGCGCAAACTTCCATCCTTCTTCTTGACAAACAGGACCAGAGCACCCCACGGAGAAACACTCGGTCGAATAAGCCCCTTATCTAACAAATCCTGCAACTGATCCTTCAGCTTTCGAAGCTCTGCCGGGGCCATCCGATAAGGAGGTATAGAAATAGGCCCCGAGCCGGGAATCAAATCAACTGATGAATCCCTCTCCCCGATACGAACGGAACACAAACGAAATACAAACCGAGCAACAAACGACTCGCCTACCGAAGTAACAACAACAAGCGGCTGATCTAACGACGACGACTCATGGCCCAACATCGGTGCAAAGTGTGTAGAGACGTACGAATGTGTGGAACCTGGGTCGAATAATACCCGAGCGTCGAAAGAACAAACTGGCAAAGTACCTGTCAAAACAGCATTGGATGCCTGCGCATCCTGCGGTGTCAAAGCAAAAACTCGGGCCTGTCCTCCACCGATAGCGGGCTGACCTCGACCTCGGCCTCTGCCTCCTCGTCCTCTCTGAACAGGACCGCCGCGTCCACGGCCTCTCGGTGCACCTAACTGGCGTGTAGCATCGCCTGGGGTAGGAAGTAGGGCTCTCTGAGGAGGGGGTGGTGATGGTGGTAGGGTCACATGCGGAACTGTCGCTGCTCCCTGTCGTCTCACCGGACAGTCTCTGACAAGATGGTGCAGACTCCCGCACCCAAAACATCCTGGCGACGGCTGCTGCCCCTGGGGATAAGAACCATATAACTATCCCCGCCCAAATCCTCTGCCAGGCCTATCTCTCGGAAAGAATCTGGCGCGCTGCCTCTGAGACGGTACCTCGGTGCGAATCCTCTTCGGCCCAGAAACGGCCGAAGTCTGTGATATGCGTGTCTCCATTCGCAATGCCGTATCCATAGCAGCTGAATAAGTGTCGTAGTGCTGGGCGCCAATGGCAAGATATAGCTGGGCATCAAGTCCCTGTACGAACCTCTTCACCATCTTCTCCTCGGTATCCACCAAATACTGAGCATATCGGGATAACTGTGTAAACTGGATGTCATACTCAGACACCGTCATCCCAGGTGTCTTGACTAAGGCCTCGAAGCTGCGAGCTCTGGCGTCACGAATGCTCTCTGGAAGGAAACGGGCTAGAAAAACCGCTGTAAACTCGGCCCAAGTCATAGGCGGTAGATCTGCAGCTCGACCTCTCAAGACTGACTCCTACCATGTCTGCGCGAGACCCTCTCGTCGGAAACTCGCAAGCTCTACCCATCGATCATCCGAACATCTCAGCGAACGGCAGATCCTGGCTAAACTGTCAAGGAACGCCTGTGGGTCCTCCGCTGCCTCGGTGCCGGTGAATACTGGAGGTCTCAGCCTCATGAAATCCTGTAGTGAAACCGGAATGGCCACGGTGGTAGTAGTAGGAGCAGGTATCATGGTCGTCTGTGATGTAGTAGGTACGTCATCCGGCCTCGGTATACGACTGGCTGCAACTAGGGATCCTACCATCTGACGTAGCTCCTGCATGCCTCCCATCATCTGTCGCAACTCCTCCATACCGGTTTTGAGCCTATCCATACGGCCTGGGGAAGGTGGATCGGTCTGTCCCTGCGGCGTAGGCATACCACCCTGCTCAGTCCTAGTTCGGACGAGCCAGCTCGAACCTCGTCTCTGGCGGCAGCCCTCTGTGCCCTCGTAGCCTTCGGCGGCATAGTGGCTGTTACAGGAAAACGGATAGTAAGGACAGTGCAATAGGATCATAGGATACACGGAATTGAAGAAGGAATTTTTCAAGCAAGTATATCCTAAAGTCACTTAGGCGGAGTACCGTATCGTAAGTATGCCACGGACATACGCACGCTACGTTACCCTGCTTAAGTCACTTACTCCATCTACCAAGGGTCATCCTACACTCACAAAGGTAAAACCTATCGCTCTGATACCAACTTTGTCACGACCCGCAGGGTACGGAACGTGACTGGCACTTAAGTTTACGAAACGTCTAAAGACGTCCGTAAAATAAGTAAGCCAAAGCCTAGAAAACAAAACCAATTAAGCAAAAGAGTGAAGAAAACCCAATCAATTGAAAGCGAGTTATCAAATAAGTCATGTAAAACCCTTTTTTAAAAACAATACCAATTTTTCCGAAAATTTCGGCAGAGTCTCCTTTGTAAATACTGGCCCCCAAAAATGGGTACAACAAGAATATATGTAAAATCAACAAATAAGGCGTCCCCAAGCGGGAGCTAGCTCTTCGCCATAAGGCGGTCACAAATCCCACGCAATATAAATGACAACAAGCATAATAATCATAAGGAAGCATAAAAAAAGTAGCATGTCGGCTCATTTGAGCTCGACCCCAAAAATACAGCATAAAATCCACAAACCTCACAGTCTCATCTCTAGGTCAATATACAATAAATCTGGTAGAAACAGTAGATGGAGTACACTAGATACAAAGAATATACAAGGTGGTACAAAAATGATAACATAACCCACCTATGAGCAAATCTCGAGCTTAGGCAAAAGAGGCAAAAGAACAAGTGCGCCCGCCGCTACTGAACTGACGGAGCGGACCTGCAAACGACTATGGCACAATGGGGGTGAGTTGCCAACTCGTGAGTAATAAATAACATCTACAAAGGCTATCGTATGCATGCACACCAGCATCCTAGCATCTATAATACAGGTATGACTGGATGCACTAGCAGGTGTGTATATAACATCAGTGTACTAATATGTATGCAACATGAATATCTGAGGTCTCAATAGGTATATATAAGAATATTTTATCTCTTTTTGTTTTTGAAACTCTTTTAGAATGCCAGCATAATGTCAATGAATCGACAAAAATCGGTGTCCAGCAACGACACCCAAAAGCTGTCTCAAATCTCATAAATGTATCTCTGGCCTCAGCCGTCCGGCTGACCCATCTCAAATATCAATATCTCATCATATAGCGGCCACGGTCGGTATCCTCTGGATATCCGCCGTCCCAAACAGTCACCGGTAGGTAATCCGTCCCCTGCCAGGCTCAACGTCATCACCACATTCCTCTTGCCCCGGGGTACCTTACCGGGCCCACCATGTACCCGTGCCGGTTTCTCCACTCCTCGACACGGATTTCCAAATCTACAGCAAACTCATGGTGGACGACACTTACATCACTAGAAAACCGTAATTTTTACATATTTTAAAATATAATAAGTTTAGAAATTTTGCGGTTTTCCCCCGAAATCCAGCAATATCATAAAATCTCAAGAAATCCTCATAAGTGCATATATCAATGATAATGAATGCGTATGATATCAATAATCAAGTTGCGATGTGTGATCAATGGATTAAGCATGAACAATTAATATGATGAAGTACATGCACATGAATAGCAATACTACGGTTTCATTTTTAAGGAATTAAAGGCAATATCACAAGTTTAAATTTAAAGGTTATCTAGTGTGGTGGCATGGCAATTACCAGGGTGTGTGTGTAAGCATGAATAGTGCTCGTGCTGCATATAAAAACCCTGGTAATGGTGCAGGTGTCCTATGAAATGGTTTCGTATAGGTATGTCAATATAATGCATGGATGCAGCAAATAGTCAAATAAGTATTTCAACCCTAATTACTAACATTACTAAGGATTTGTAAGTTACTAAAACTATCGGGCGGCTTGCGCCATCCAACGATAGTCCCCCGTAGATGTTACATCTACTCACCGGGATCCCTGGCTAGCTGTGTCCAATCACCGCCTTTCCATTTCGCGCCGCGTCTGACGTCTCCGCGACCGAACCTGGAATTTACATCAATACCAAATATAAGGTTACATATCAAGAACGACGCAAAATCCCAACGAAACTACTAAAGTTCGCTAGCTAGGTACAACGTGCACAAAGTGCGCGGAACACACGCGAAAATCGCAAAAACTGCCAAAAAACGCCGATTTGGTCGCCCGGCAAAACTAAAACCCGACTACCCAAAAATCCGCACTCACGCATCCTAAAAGTCGTAGGACAAGCCATTACAATCATCAAGATATCATAACTAATTCATCACATAATTTTTATACAAAACTAGTAAGCATTTGCATTCCAAAATCGGTGCAAAAATCGCCGATTTGCGACAAAACGACTACAATTTAGCATAATCACCCAAGCACACTACAAGCAATCTACAAACACTAATTACAACACAATAGCAATGATTCCAATCCTATTTTCCATAAACAACCATTCTTGGATTTATAACCTAGCAAATTCCAAATCAATTTCCACACTTGAAAAATTAAATTAACACAACAAAAGCCCACTTAAGAAAATTAACCTCTTAGGTTAGGTTAGCAAAATACTAGATAGCAATTTAGGTTTAATCAACTAAATAATGGTTTCTAAACCTTAATCAACTCACTAATCAAGCTTCAAATACCATTTTCCATACATAACCCTCTCTTGAAAATCCTAAAACAACAATTTCACACTTCTAAGTTTAACTAAATTAGCATAATTAAAGACTACATCAACAAGGTAACTATATAGATTAGTTAATTAACCACTAGATTAACTATAAAACAATCTAATTAACTATTATGGCTTCAAAACCCTAGCTAAACAAACTACTCTTTTTTTTTAAACTAGCTTAGAAATTATTTAACTTTTAACACTAAACCATGCATTTAAAGGAATTTAGCAACAAAAGAAAGTAACTTTGATGAGAAATATACCTCACTTGAGATCTAGAAAGAATGGATTTTTGCTCCAAATGATGGCCTCAAGCATCAAGATCCAAGCAAGAATGGCTAAGGAAAATGATAGCATAAGGATTTTGTTTGGATTTTTGAATAAAGTGTGGATTTTGATGTGGTTTTTTGAAGAAAAATGAAGAAAAATGAAAGGAAAAGAGGTGAAGAAGAGGAGTGTGCAGTTTTGGCCAGAATGAGGTATGGGGAGGGGTGTGGGTGAGTGGGGGAAAGTCCTTGGTCAACCCTCCAAAGTCAATGTATCATACTTTATCAATTATAATTAAAAATAAATCCATAAACTAACAAAACAACTCAAGAAAGCAACCAAAGAAAAGAGGCCAGAAATTTCTGGACTTGGTCAGGGTTGGGCTGTCCTAGGGCTGAGGAAAAAGAGAGAGGGGTTTTACAAAAGAAATTTTATTCAAAAAGGCCCCCTACAACTCAAAAATTGCAAGTTTTAGCTTAAAATTCAATAAATTCGTTTCATAACATAAAAATTTGTTAAAAATCAAAATAAATTACTAAAAATTTATGTTATCACTAGATTATAATTATCATAATCTTAGAGATTAAAATTAGCCCGGAAAAATTTGTATTTATCGCTAATTTAATGTATTTTCTTACCGGCTTAAAATAATATTAAAAAATTGAAAAATTAGGGAAATTTTTTAAACGACCAGAATTTCATAATTAACTCATTAGCTACTAAAAACAAGTAATTACCTATCCAATTAAGGTATAATTAGCCCTAAACTGCAAAATATCGAGAAAGACGGTTTTCGGAAAAATACCGAATTTTCACCGAATTTCAGGAAAACACCAAAACGACTTTTCAAGACGCTACAGCCAACCTGAGAGATACTACGGTTTTCTCATGGATGGTGGGAGCGAGGATTGCATCATGGAGGATGATGAGCCAACTAGTTTCGAGCAGGCCATCACGAGTGGTGACTCTGTGAAATGGCTGGATGCAATGCGGTCCGAGATGGAATCCATGTACACCAACAAAGTATGGACTTTGGAAGTTGCTCCTGAAGGGGTAAAACCCATTGGGAACAAGTGGATCTTCAAGAAAAAACTTGGTGTAGATGGGAAAGTGTAGACTTTCAAAGCTAGACTTGTTGCAAAAGGTTTTCGTCAAAGACCAGGTGTGGACTATGACGAAACCTTTTCTCCAGTAGCTATGCTTAAATCCATCCGGATCATGCTTGCCATCGCTGCATATCATGACTATGAAATCTGGCAAATGGATGTTAAGACCGCCTTTCTAAATGGTGATTTAGAACAGTGCGTGTACATGACTCAGCCAGAGGGCTTCGTAGACAGTGGGAGCAGCGGGAAGGTGTGCAAGCTGCTTAAATCCATTTATGGATTAAAGCAAGCATCGTGGAGTTGGAACATCTGCTTTGACGTCGTTATCAAAGAGTTTGATTTCGTCAAAAACCCAGATGAACCATGTATCTACAAGAAGGTAGCAGAGAGTAAGGTTGTCTTCCTCGTATTGTACGTGGACGACATACTCTTGATAGGAAATGATATTCCTATGCTGCAATCAGTCAAGCTCTTCTTATCACAAAGATTCTCAATGAAAGATCTTGGTGATGCCTCCTGCATATTGGGAATCAGGATCTATAGAGATAGATCCAAACGGATATTGGGATTGTCCCAATCCAGGTACATTGACACCATACTAAAGAGGTTTAGTATGGAAGAATCCAAGCGTGGAAACTTGCCCACGATCTCTGGAGTCACTCTCTCCAAAGAGATGTCTCCTAAGACTGATTTGGAGAGAGCTCGCATGCAAGGGATACCCTATGCTTCGGCTGTAGGCTCTATCAAGTATGCGATGCTATGTACCAGACTCGATGTTGCATACTCACTAAGCATAGTGAGCAGGTATCAAGCTGATCCTGGAGAGAGTCACTGGACAGCTGTGAAGAGCATTCTCAAGTACTTACGAAGGACTAAAGATATGCTCTTGGTGTATGGTAACGGAGAACTCCAAGTGGAGTCCTTTACCGATTCGAGCTTCCAGAGTGATAAGGACGACTCTAAGTCGCAGTCGGAATTTGTCTTTACCCTTTACGGAGGGGCGGTTAGCTGGAAGAGTTCCAAGCAGGAAACCGTGGCAGACTCGACGATGGAGGCTGTATACATCGCTACCAACGATGCTGCTAAAGCGGCTGTCTGGATCAAGAAGTTCATTACTGAACTTGGAGTGGTTCCATCCATTGAGCATCCAACACCTTTGTATTGCGATAACAATGGAGCGGTGGCTTTGGCCAAGGAACCTAGGTCCCATCAGCGATCCAGGCATATTCTGAGGCGGTATCACCTGATCTGGGAGATAGTTGATCGCCGGGAGATCGAGGTCAGGAGAGTTGACACGAAGAACAACACGGCGGATCCACTCACGAAGGCCATTCCCCAGATACAGTTTGAGAGACTCTTCGGGATGCTCGGTATGCGATACTACAGCAGCTGGCCCTAGTGCAAGTGGGAGATTGTTAGTTATATGTATGCCCTAGAGGCCAGTATTGTACAGATGATGTATATTATATTGGATGCTTGGACATATATAGAGATGACTTTCTTGCTCGATATGATAGTATGCTATCTGGTTACTCTTTATCTTAACATGTATACTTGTCTCTTTGCACTGTCTTATAGTTACATGTTGGTAAAGCCTTTAGGATGTGTACTTGACTACCTGGACTGTGATGCAGATCATACTAGTGGGGACATGGTAGTCCATAGATACATCCTTCAAGGTCCCTAGTCGTGGGTGTATCGAAACGGGGCATCGATATACCAGAGTAGACTAGCGTATACGCTTCTCGACCCATGAGATGGGCGATGGATGATCCCATATCCATTGGTGTTTGACATCAGAGATGATATATGAGTGCTCAGTGGAGACTGGGTACACTGGACGGACTCGCCGAGAACTCCCAGATGGTATTATACCTCACGTCAGATGGCAGTTCTCAGGTGACACTTGTGCAGGTTAGTCTGTAGACCCGATATCGTCATAGAGTCTTGTGTGGTTCCCACTGTGCTTTGATCTCCACCTTACCACGTCCATGAGGGCATGCAAAATGGTGGTCTTTGGGTACAGTCCCGAGTCACATGGAGGCAATGAGCGATAGGAGGGGTTTCGTCTCTCCCGGTATTGGGGGTTGATGTTGCGCTGTGCTCGATTGGCCGTAACAGGGAAGTCCCTGGCCAGGGCTGATCATAGATTTGCTGGTAAGTGTTACCAGTAGTTTCTCGACCCGTTATGAGCCTCATATCGGCACGACTTATTGGTTATTGGGGTCTGACGTTTACCACCCCTAGACTTGATATGCGACATATCAGACGAACAGACCGGACTGTACGGTAAGTGTTACTGGTTGGATTCATAGGAGTGTGAGCGGGCTAGCTCGTCGATCTTCTGATCGCTCAATACCCGGATGGCCGTTACGTTTAGCAGACCGCTTGCGGCTTGTGGGTGCTTGATATGATCATCATCTGTTGCCGGCGTATTGACGAGTCTTTAGACTCCTACACAGAGGTTTCCTGGCTCAAGCGAAACGAAATAGGAGCGCATATGAGATATGTGCAGGACCGAGATTAATGCATGTATGTGATACCGTATTCCATTCTCGCGATGAAAGTATCGATTGGTTATATTCGATATAACCTAGATATCGAATCAAGGATTGATTCGATAAGCCGATACATAGGATACTAGTCGGTTGTATGCGATATGACCGGATCGTTAAATCAAGTGTTGATTTAATGATTTAATGTATAATTATATATTTGATATATTACTTTGCATTAACTAATATTGGTTCACTTTAAATGGATTTTCTCACTTGATGTGCAAGTTGTATATGTGATATATTTTTATGCACATGTTTGTATCATGTTTGATGATGCTTGCTCATTTGGTTAAGTGTAAAGAATTAAACCTTGGTTAAGTAAATGGTTAGGGTTTTTATTTATTCATTCTTTTATCCTTTTTAATTTGGATTAAAAAGAAATGGAAAAAGAAAACAAAAGGGTTGCTTTCATTCTTGAAGCTTGTTGAAGCTTCATGAAGCTTTGACCAAAGTGACCATTTTGTCTCCATGCTTAACCCTAACCATTCATCTAACCTTAGTCAATTCTCTACACCTAACCATGGTTTACATTATGATAAGTATTCATATTAGTTTCTTTTTTTAAATAAGAGACTTATCATAATCTTCTCTTCTCCTTCTTCTTCTTCAAGAAAAACTTTGCCTTCATCAATGGCAACTTGAGCAATTGAGTGAGAAATCCAATTCTAAAGTGAACCCACCTACTATTTCTTCACCCTCTACCTCTTGCCAAGTAGTATAGGGTGTTTTCTTCACAAGTTTCACAACTTGGTGAAGTTGGAGCTTGATCTTGTGCAACCTCGACGTAGATCATCTTCGGCATCGTAGCCGACGACTTGTCCGCTTATTTCTCCGATGAAGCCGATGCGAGAGTCCGGGATTCGAGACGGACAGCGAGAGGACGTCTACGTGGAGCTAAGGAAGTGGAGAACCGAATCTACAAAGGTTGTAGCATCTCTCTTTTGGTTAAGTAGTTAACTAGTTTCACTTTGTCGCCTAAAATTCTAGTTAACGATCTAGTCTAGGGTTTCTCGGCACCGTAAAATTTAAAATTGGCATGGTTGATGCCTTGTGAGACCTCTTGTGAGTGCCTAGGAACCCTACACTTTCTCCTTCTTTCCCTTGGCTTTCGCCTTGGACCTAGAAGAAGATGATCCTCCTACAAACAAAGTGGATGTTTCCCTACCTTTCTGTAGGGTGCCCTCTGCGCTCCTCAGCATGTTGAGGAGCTCTGAAAGTTCAACTTCTTTTTCTTGTAAGTTGAAGTTCAGTATAAACTGGGCGTAAGTGGAAGGAAGAGACTGGAGAATCAAGTCCGTATAGAGCTCACTCTCCAATGTGGTCCCAAGGTACGTGAGCTCCTCAATGTAGCCGATCATCTTAAGCACGTGTTCTGCTACTCTTGATCTGACGGCCAACCTTGCCGAAAATAACTTCTTCGACGCTTCGTATCTTGCGATACGAGACTGCTCTCTATACAGTTCTTTTGTATGAAGAAATATGGATTCCAGGTCCATATTCTCGTGCCTCCTCTGATGTTCATTGTCCATAGAGGCAAGCACGAGGCACTTGGCCTTCGCGCTATCAATCTCCCAAGTCTTACGGATTTCCTTATCCGCGACGCTGGAAGTGTGACCTGGGACAGGGGGAGCTTTGGTGGTAAGAAGATACCCCAGCTTGTTGTAAGTGATTGCCATCTTGACATTCCTGAGCCAATCTTTGTAGTTTGGCCCTGTCAGTATGTTCTTATCCAGTAATAACTTAAGTCCAGTCATGTCGATTGGTCGCTGCAATTAGGAGAGAGAAGAAACACTCAGCTTAATGCTCTTGCAAGTTTAGAATGGTTTTTAGTTTGTCTAAACAGGATGGCTCCCACTGTTTCTCGAATCCCTCCTCAAACCACAAAGGAAGAATTAGTCAGGATCAATCTCACCGTACAATACTTGCTTAACTGTTCGGCCAGGCTGGTGTCGGTACTTCGAGGGAGGTTTTCCAACGCTTTATCGAAGTTCCTTAATTAAATAACCTCTTTTCCCTGTGGGCAAAGCCCCGCTAACACCTTTCTAGACACCTACTTGGTTTATAGCATTGATCGTTAAGTGAGAAATTTCCCGAGGAGTAGCATATACTCACAGTAGGATCGAGATCCAAATATCATCGCATGACAAAACTGAAGAAATCCTACCAGAATCATCACACTCCAAATGGTATGCAACACTAGCAAGTTTCAGTTCTTTTGAAACTCCCGATGTGGATTTTTGCCCCATGCTCTTATGACCTTGGCGTGAGGTCAAAATGTCATAAGTCGCATGTCAAGTTCTTCCCATCATTATCCAGGTTAATTTGAACCCACCCGTACCTACCCTTGACGTAGGCCAAAATGGCAGTACGGCTGTCCCAAACCAACGCATTCTATCTATGCAACAGATAAATATCCGGCAGCTACCAATCACTATGCCTTGGCGTGAGGTCAAAATACATAGCTTGAATACTACCGAATATTTAACTGAAATGATGGAGGGCTACGAATGGTTTTGGAAAAACCGTGAACGTAGTGAACTTGATATAATCTATGGAATGAGATAGCTTTTAAAAGGAGTGGATCAAGCTACGCATTTAAAAGTTAGTTTTGAAAAGAACCGAGTGGTTTTTCGAAAGTGTTCCAACGACTTTAATTTGGTTTATTTTCTTGCATTAGTTCTTTTAATGCGTGATATTCTTGCATTAGTTCTTTTAATGCGTCCCATTGCAGAAAACAACCAAAATATGACGTACGCTTATGCCATTCGCATTCGCCACGGGGCCCCGTCATTACCCGTTAGGTTACTTAACTAACGACAGAGCGGGGGCTGGGCTAGCGCGGCTGTAAAACATAAGCAACGCCTAAATAATATCATATATAGATATATTGCAATGATAGCCATTTCAGATCACAGATGAACACATTGGATATACTAGGAACCCGCAATTCGTACGAGCCTGTAACGAAAAGCAGATTACACGGTCGCGGTGAATAGCCAAAACCCCACCCAAGACCCCTACGGATGCGGCAAACTACCCGCCAAGTACCCGAAGCAAAGCAACCTCCCTCAACTCCGTGAGTAGGCCACTCTGCACTTCGGCATACCCGGTAGTTTGTGCACCCCCTCCATAGGTCTATCCTTGTAACGCTTTGAAAATCGTTTCGGTGAAATTTCGAAAAATCGGTAAAATAAGGGGGTTTTCTGTAAAAAGTCAAAATGCAAATATCTTATTATAAAAATTAAATATACATATTCTAGCTATGTAATTGCTATTATTTGGGGTTTATTGAGCCGCTGGTGAAATTTCAAGTTTTCTGAAAAAAATTATTATTTTATTATTATTTAAGCCGTCACTAATACATTTAATTAGGGAAAATTACAAATTGGAATGAGTTGAAACAAATTTTGTGCATCATAAAACATTAAATAAAATTTTATCATGTGGTTTTTGGAACGAAATCATTTGCCAAAACGGTTTAGAAATTATTGAAGAAAAAAGGCTTTTTTTTAGCGTAAGTGGATGTTTGGGGTATTGTATTTATCATTTTCATCACCCCACACCCGTACCCACACCCACACACCCCCATTCACTTATCCCCTTGAAGAATTCAGCAGCCCCCTCTTTTGTCCCCACTTGGATTTCAAGGAAAAGAAATGAAAGAAAAGAAAAGAAAATGGATAAATGAGTTGGTCTTTTGACTTTGTGTTGACTTGGACTTCCTTACTTGTTATTTTCTCCACCTCACTCTCTATCCTCCCTCACCCAACCCCCCCACAACCTGGCCGAAACCAGCACCCCCCCCCCCAACAGCCCCATTTTCCTCTTCTCCTCTCTTTGTTCCATCAAAGAAAATCCAAAGAAAAATCCACAAAAAATCAAGCAAAAATCCAAATCAAAATCCGACTCCTACCCATTTTAGCTTAGCCCGTATAGCATGGATTTTGGTGACAAGGGATCATTTTGGAGGGCTATGTGTGCTTGTGGGATCTTCAATTTGTTTGGGTAAATTCTAACCCTTTTGCTTAAATTGTTGTTAATTGCTTGTAGTTAGCTTAATTAAGTGTTAATTTGGCTTTATGTGGGTTCAATTGTATGATTAAGGAATTATAGTTAGGGTTTTGTTTTGAAATTGGGTTGTGATCACTTGTGCATGGTTTGTGATGTGAGCTAACATCTTGAAAAATTGTTAAAATTTATCTAGATGCATATTACAAGTTGTTACTTGAAAAATGTCCAAATTAAGCTTTTGTGCAAACTAGGGTTTTATGAAATGCATTTATATGTGAGATTAAAAATATGGTTAGGGTTTTTATCATATTATTAACTTTATTAAGTGTAGTTTAACACTTTAGTTCATGGAAATCCAACCTAAATTGTAGTTTGCGCATTTTTTTGCCATGAAATTGTTAAAAAAAGGGTATTTTGTAAACTAGAATATTAGGGTTTTTGGAATTTAATGAGATTAAATTCCGGAAATTATTTCTATGGATTATTTAAGATATTTAATAAATATATTGGCCGCTACATTCATTTAAATATCCTGTTTTGTACAAAAACGGCGAATTGTGCTTGCTAGATTTTCGGAAAAGTGACTTTTTAAGTAAAGTTGGGGTTTTTGTGAGTTTCAACCTAGTTTATATTAAAATTAGTGTTCGTGAATATGCAAATGAGTGTGATTGGATTTTTCTCGATGGTTTAACGTTTGTACATCGACGTCGAGGGTTGGTTTGACTATTCTTGCATGCGCAGGCGATAGGTTTGGACCTATGTGTGATACGCGTGCCGATTTGATTTTCGTATGCCGTTTCGATTTCGAATTTAGTTTTAATGCGATACGGTGCGTTATGATATGTAGGTACCCCATGCGGACTTCGAGACGACAAGCAAGCGCGTGGCGACGTCGGCACCGGCGAGCGAGGACCAGGTGAGTAGATTTATATCTACGGGGAGAAGTTGGGTGGATGGCGTATAGCACCCCCGCAGTCCGTGGTGGTGTATACGGATGCGTATACACACCAACATTTATTATATGTTATTTGGGATTAATAATGTTGCTTAGGATGGATATTGGTGTGTTGGATTACCTTAGTGTTGCGAACCCTAGGGTAGTGTTGCACTACACATACACACATACATACTTGCATACATTCCTATTGATATGTGCTCATGGGATTCTTTATAGTTATGGGTTCACATGGGTATGGGAATATGTGTTCACATACGGATTTGAGGATGATACTTGGGATTGAGCTGAGTCGATGAGATTTGATTTGAGGCCGTGAGATCGGCGATATAGCAGGGTTCGTATTTGAGATACGACATGACGTTGTAGCGGGTCCTTGACGTAGTGTTTCACACACGTCCATGCATACGTAGGCGGTATCAGTATGGTAATAGACGTAGATCAGTACCCCGATCATGATATTTGATAAAGAGGATACCCGGTGAATAGTATGATGAATGTGATATTGACCCGTACCTAGATTGGGATGCCGTACGACGGATTTACGTACGAGCTATATTGATGATTGATCCGCACTCTTGACTTGGGATGCCTGATTATAGATAGGGTATCGGATATGATATTATTGAGGCGGGATCACCGACTATACATATACAGGTATGTATATGTATCAACTCAGATGATAGGCGCTTACCTTACCTGTAGTTCAGCTTGTTAGTTCAGTCGTATAGTTTAGTGTAGTTGTTAGATTAGATTAGACTTCATACCTATTTCAAAAACCAACGAATCGTGGGCATTCTTAAAGACAGCCCAAGGGATCCTACGGATATTCAAAAGACGTATCTTTTCATAAAAAAACACCGTAGCCCCTATTTTCAAAACCCATGATTCGTGTTATTTCAAAAAGCACCATTTGTAGGACTTATATTAGATTAATGCAGATTGTTATAGTTGCGTCTAGTTTTCAGCTCCCGCTCATTTTTGTGGTCCGCTTCGCATCGCATGCTTATTTTATGTTTCATACTCCATTAGTGATATCATGCTGTTAGGACACCAGCACCATTACCGATGATGCGTAGGTACCACGTACACTTAATTGCCGGCTCACACACATCTTCATCGGTAATTGCCATGTCACGTACACCTTAGAAAACATTATTGCTTAACTTAGCTAGATAGCTAGTATTTTGACATAATATTAGTGTACTTACCTTATATGCCAGCTTTGATATTGTCGTTATTACTTGTCACTTCATGCATACTGTTATTCATCGTTATGCCGCATTCATGGATTCTCATGCATATATTCACTATTTTACGTGTTATTGAGGTTTTGGATTCGGATTTCCATGAGATTTTCTGGATTTGGAGGAAAACCGCAAAAACATAAATAAACCTTTTCTCTCTTTTAAAATAAAAAGTGCGGTTTTCCTATGATGTATGATTCGTCCACCATGAGTTTGCTGATGGATTTCGAGACCCGATTCGAGGAGTGGAGGAACCGTTTCGGGTACATGGTGGGCCCGGTATAGTACCCCGGGGCAAGAGGAATGTGGTGTTGACGTTGAGCCTGGCTGGGGAGCACTACCTACCGGTGATATTACCCGACACGTCGGATATCCGGAGGATACCGTCGTGGTCTTGAGATGGATGGTAGGGGCCGGTCTGGACTGACGGCGCCCTAGATATTGAGATTGAGACATTGATATTTCGAGACAGTGAGATTTATGTTTTGTGTCGATGCTAGACACTGTTGATACTGATTTCATTTATGATACCTCAGTTCAAAAATACGAAGGAAATCTCACTAAATTATGAAAACAGTTTCTTCATTTAGATGTATTCTGTTTCATGCATGCATACCTCATTCATATGATATATTGCTACCTGAGGCACAGACACGGCCACATGAGATTACACTCGGGTTAGATATTTACCCTAGCCTTGTTATAGGCTGCATGTTATATACATTTTTGAGGATATATTATGATCATTGACCTAGGATTGTGTTATTTATGCGATTTCTGTGCGTAGATGTTTTTCTATTCACGAGTTGGCAACTCACCCCCGTTGTGCTCCAGTTTCTTGCAGGTTTGCCGTACAGGTTTCATTACGGCTTTGCGGGCTCAGTTTCATTCGGGTGACTTGCTAGTAGGTGGGTTTTTCTTGTATCGTACCCATCATATTACCTTGTATAATATTATTTCGTTGTATCTAGTAAATTCCATCAACCAAACATGTATTTATTGAGATAGAGACCAGTGTTGTTTATTCTTTGGACCTTAGAGTCGCTCGTTATATTTCTGGTGGTTTTGAGTTTCCTTTTGAGTTTGATCCTCGCCGTTGGCGTTGTATATTATATTGCTTGTGTGGTTGTGACCGTCGATTGACGAAGAGCTAGCTCCCGCTTGGGGATGCCTTTTTATTGATTTCGTATACTATTCATGTTGTATCCCGTTTGGGAGCCAGTATTTACAAAGGAGACTCTGCCGAAATTTTCAGTAAATTTTGATGTTCTTAAAAACCGCATAATTCGGCTTATGCTATTAAAACTACTTATTTTAAATTGGTTTTCCTTCACTCTACTTCTTTTCTTGGTTTGGATTTCTGGGTGTTCGGTTTACTTAGATTACGCACGCCTCGAGACGTTTCGTAGTTTAAGTGCCGGTCATGTTCCGTACTTTCGGGACGTGACAAAGTTGGTATCAGAGCGTTAGGTTTTAACCTTCGGAGCGTAGGATGACCCTTGGTTGATGGAATAGGTGACTAAAGTAGAGTGACGTACCGTTGATATGTTCCGCGCCATATTTACGACACGCCACTCCACTTATGAAGCCTTAGGATGTACATTTCCTTGTTCAGTATTATATTCCTTCCTGATCTAGCCTCATTGGTACCAGTTTGGTTTTGCTACTACGGTTACGGGCAGGGAGAGCTACGGCTAGAGTTGCGGTCAGCACAAGCTCGTCACGAATGAGGACTGACCAGGGCGAAATTCCGGCGACACACGATTGCAGAGATGTGTCTTTTTACTGTGTTTCCGCGCCACGAGCGTTTGGCGGATCGCCTTTATGAGGTTACTCGGAGGTGCTGATCGACACTAGAGAATTGAGCCAATGATGGAGGCCAGCCAGATTTTGATGACCGTTGGTGTGTTGCTTACTCCTGATGATTGAGGCACCATTCAGCATGCAGACGAGTGAGCCAGTTATTGCTGCAAACGATGAGATATCGCCCCAGATGTTGGAGCTATTGCAGTATAAGTTGTACTAAGAGATGATAGGAGGTCGCTAGTCATCTAGGATGAATGACTAGGACATGTGGATCGTTCGCTTACCCCGATGCGAGATCATCAGATAGATTGATTCCAGCTAGAGACGACTTCACGCAGAGACGTGAGGGTCGACAGAGACGATCGAATGTCGGAAACCTATTATTCCAAGTTTAAAGTAGTCGGAAAGACATGCAGGCAATTCTATGGTCCCTCTAGAAGAATGAAACCCTAACTCGACTTAATGACCGTGTGAAAGCCTTTGAACCTTCGGGTTTGCGGCAGTTCTACGGCGCCATTAGTGAGGCTTGGGTTTGCCCTTCTACGGCTGGACCACCGATGCTGTGGTATGTACTCGATACTATTAAACTGTACCCAAGATGTTGAGCCCTTGGGGGATTATGAGGTTTTGACAATCGATTGGATGGTTCGACTTAATTCGGATGCTAGGTGGTGAGATGCATTTCTTGGGAGACTCCAGATTCGAGGATAGTCGTTGGAGCTCAGTCCATGCAGCCGCGACGAGACGAGTCCAAAGCAGACGACATTAGAGAAAAGTGGAGTAAGAGGTTCGCACCGGATCTAGATGAGATGATGTTCCACTCCGCCGACATCAGAGAGGCGATGCGCATGCCGAGGCATGGTACTTGGACTTACCTTCCAGAAGGAGTCACGATGAGTATGCAGTCGTTTCAGAGCAAGATGCAGATATAGGAAAGGACAATGACTTCCGGACAGTTGGCAGAGACGAGACATGGAAGAGACCGTGAGCAGGATTCCTTCCAGGACACTGCTGTAATGATACTTGCACTCAGGATCAGATGTGTCACGTACATTCAGAGAGCCAGAGGCCGACGCCAGTGATATGCTGTCTTACGAGTGGTCGCGATGATTGACCAAGAGATGACCAGAGAAGTGCCAAAACGGAATCGTCCCCGTTAGCATACCTGACAGGGCCGATGAGCCGATGGACCGAAAGATTGGTAATTCACAGTGAAGACCTTGACCCAGGAGTGGTCATAGTTACGCACACCAGCAGGCCAGAGTTCATGATCATCGACGAGACGTCCCATTAGTGACCGCGACTGTTGGCCCGAGATTCTTAGAGGATGCACTTGAGCGATACTATTCCGCCATTATTGATTTCGATGTTTTGGGTGATTTATTCGCATGATTTGATTTTGATGATTGAGGATTTACGATCTTTGCACAGTGTTGCACTTGATATCGTTTTCGTGCTTGGGTTTCACATGTTTGTGATTTTACGGTTTTAGACATTTGAGTTGATTTTGTGCGTATGCACGCACACGAATTGGTTCCTGCACTCTGTATAGTTATTATATGCTTGCAGTATGCACTGGACTTCGATTTCGATTGTGATACTCGATATTTGTTTTGTGCACCTTGTGCACCTGATTGATTTTGCGCACGTTCGGCGCTTGATATTGGATTTCATGATTTCGTGCACGATGGATGCACCTGATTTGGATTTTCGCGCATGTTGAGCGCATGTCTTGAGATGCGATTTTGGTGCACACCAGATGCACTAAATCGAGATTTTTCGTGCATGTCAGATGCACCTGATTTTGCTGTCAGGCACACATGTTGCCTACGACAGATGTTTCGTGCACACCCGATGCACTTAGATGTTGTTTCTGTGCACATGTATGGCACATTCATGGATTTTGATTTCCGTGCGCACCAGACGCACGTAGCATTCATGTGCATATTTTGGGGATTGATTTCGTATAGAGCAGTACGTTTTTATGATATTGCTATGTGTTTTCGTACTGAGCAGGACTAGTCAGAGGACAGTACCTGAATATATTTTGCATGCATTGATAGTTATTGAAGGGATTTCCAAAAAGCGAGCTATAGCCTCAGTATTTACCTACGTGTCTGATATGACATGAAATGTTTAAAACAAGGAGACCCTTCTAAATTGTTTCCAAAACGGCGGAACGTACATTTCAAACAAAGGTATATATGTATATAGTTATTTTCTTATGATAGACGTCCGCCACTGTGCAGTGTTATACTCGTTGCACAGCGACTTAAAGAGATTTGGCATGCATTTCCTTCAGATACTTATAGATATAGATTCGATATTTACATGTATAGTTTCGAGTTATGTCATATTGGTTTTGATTTGGATTTGGCATTGATGTCTTCTCCATGACTCCGATGATTGCGGGATGCTTGACGGAGTTTTGATTTGAGTTATATGCTCATTTTTCAAGCGCATGCGCTGCGCTACGATTTGTTTTATGTATTTACAATTTCGGAGCCCCGACGACTTGATGGGTTTTCTTAGATGTTTTAGTATTTGGGGGAGTTTGAATTTAAATTTGGGGACCGAATTTCTTTAAGGGGGAAGATTGTAACGCTTTGAAAATCGTTTCGGTGAAATTTCGAAAAATCGGTAAAATAAGGGGGTTTTCTGTAAAAAGTCAAAATGCAAATATCTTATTATAAAAATTAAATATACATATTCTAGCTATGTAATTGCTATTATTTGGTGTTTATTGAGCCGCTGGTGAAATTTCAAATTTTCTGAAAAAAATATTATTTTATTATTATTTAAGCCGTCACTAATACATTTAATTAGGGAAAATTACAAATTGGAATGAGTTGAAACAAATTTTGTGCATCATAAAACATTAAATAAAATTTTATCATGTGGTTTTTGGAACGAAATCATTTGCCAAAACGGTTTAGAAATTATTGAAGAAAAAAGGCTTTTTTTTTAGCGTAAATGGATGTTTGGGGTATTGTATTTATCATTTTTCATCACCCCACACCCGTACCCACACCCACACACCCCCATTCACTTATCCCCTTGAAGAATTCAGCAGCCCCCTCTTTTGTCCCCACTTGGATTTCAAGGAAAAGAAATGAAAGAACAGAAAATAAAATGGATAAATGAGTTGGACTTTTGACTTTGTGTTGACTTGGACTTCCTTACTTGTTATTTTCTCCACCTCACTCTCTCTCCTCCCTCACCCAACCCCCCCACAACCTGGCCGAAACCAGCAACCCCCCCCCAACAGCCCCATTTTCCTCTTCTCCTCTCTTTGTTCCATCAAAGAAAAACCAAAGAAAAATCCACAAAAAATCAAGCGAAAATCCAAATCAAAATCCGACTCCTACCCATTTTAGCTTAGCCCGTATAGCATGGATTTTGGTGACAAGGGAGCATTTTGGAGGGCTATGTGTGCTTGTGGGATGTTCAATTTGTTTGGGTAAATTCTAACCCTTTTGCTTAAATTATTGTTAATTGCTTGTAGTTAGCTTAATTAAGTGTTAATTTGGCTTTATGTGGGTTCAATTGTATGATTAAGGAATTCTAGTTAGGGTTTTGTTTTGAAATTGGGTTGTGATCACTTGTGCATGGTTTGTGATGTGAGCTAACATCTTGAAAAATTGTTAAAATTTATCTAGTTGCATATTACAAGTTGTTACTTGAAAAATGTCCAAATTAAGCTTTTGTGCAAACTAGGGTTTTATAAAATGCATTTATATGTGAGATTAAAAATATGGTTAGGGTTTTTATCATATTATTAACTTTATTAAGTGTAGTTTAACACTTTAGTTCATGGAAATCCAACCTAAATTGTAGTTTGCGCATTTTTTTCTATGAAATTGTTAAAAAAGGGGTATTTTGTAAACTAGAATATTAGGGTTTTTGGAATTTAATGAGATTAAATTCCGGAAATTGTTTCTATGACTTATTTAAGATATTTAATAAATATATTGGCCGCTACATTCATTTAAACATCCTGTTTTGTACAAAAACTGCGAATTGTGCTTGCTAGATTTTCGGAAAAGTGACTTTTTAAGTAAAGTTGGGGTTTTTGTGAGTTTTAACCTAGTTTATATTAAAATTAGTGTTCGTGAATGTGCAAATGAGTGTGATTGGATTTTTCTCGATGGTTTGACGTTTGTACATCAACATCGAGGGTTGGTTTGACTATTCTTGCATGCGTAGGCGATAGGTTTGGACCTATGCGTGATACGCGTGCCGATTTGATTTTCGTATGCCGTTTCGATTTCGAATTTAGTTTTAATGCGATACGGTGTGTTATGATATGTAGGTACCCCATGCGGACTTTGAGACGACAAGCAAGCGCGTGGCGACGTCGGCACCGGCGAGCGAGGACCAGGTGAGTAGATTTATATCTACGGGGAGAAGTCGGGTGGATGGCGTATAGCACCCCCGCATTCCGTGGTGGTGTATACGGATGCGTATACACACCAACATTTATTATATGTTATTTGGGATAATAACGTTGCTTAGGATGGATATTGGTGTGTTGGATTACCTTAGTGTTGCGAACCCTAGGGTATTGTTGCACTACACATACACACATACATACTTGCATACATTCCTATTGATATGTGCTCATGGGATTCTTTATAGTTATGGGTTCACACGGGTATGGGACTATGTGTTCACATACGGATTTGAGGATGATACTTGGAATTGAGCTGAGTCGATGAGATTTGATTTGAGGCCGTGAGATCGGCAATATAGCAGGGTTCGTATTTGAGATACGACATGACGTTGTAGCGGGTCCTTGACGTAGTGTTTCACACACGTCCATGCATACGTAGGCGGTATCAGTATGGTACTAGACGTAGATCAGTACCCCGATCATGATATTTGATAAAAAGGATACCCGGTGAATAGTATGATGAATGTGATATTGACCCGTACCCAGATTGGGATGCCGTACGACGGATTTACGTACGAGCTATATTGATGATTGATCCGCACTCTTGACTTGGGATGCCTGATTATAGATAGGGTATCGGATATGATATTATTGAGGCGGGATCACCGACTATACATATACAGGTATGTATATGTATCGACTCAGATGATAGGCGGTTCCCTTACTTGTAGTTCAGCTTGTTAGTTCAGCCGTATAGTTTAGTGTAGTTGTTAGATTAGATTAGACTTCGTACCTATTTCAAAAACCAACGAATCATGGGCATTCTTAAAGACAGCCCAAGGGATCCTGCGGATATTCAAAAGACGTATCTTTTCATAAAAAACACCGTAGCCCCTATTTTCAAAACCCATGATTCGTGTTATTTCAAAAGGCACCATTTGTAGGACTTATATTAGATTAATGCATATTGTTATAGTTGCGTCTAGTTTTCAGCTCCCGCTCATTTTTGTTGTCCGCTTCGCATCGCATGCTTATTTTATGTTTCATACTCCATTAGTGATATCATGCTGTTAGGACACCAGCACCATTACCGATGATGCGTAGGTACCACGTACACTTAATTGCCGGCTCACACACATCTTCATCGGTAATTGCCATGTCACGTACACCTTAGAAAACATTATTGCTTAACTTAGCTAGATAGCTAGTAGTTTGACATAATATTAGTGTACTTACCATATATGCCAGCTTAGATATTGTAGTTATTACTTGTCACTTCATGCATACTGTTATTCATCGTTATGCCGTATTCATGGATTCTCATGCATATATTCACTATTTTACGTGTTATTGAGGTTTTGGATTCGGATTTCCATGAGATTTTCTGGATTTGGAGGAAAACCGCAAAAACATAAATAAACCTTTTCTCTCTTTTAAAATAAAATGTGCGGTTTTCCTATGATGTACGAGTCGTCCACCATAAGTTTGCTGATGGATTTCGAGACCCGATTCGAGGAGTGGAGGAACCGTTTCGGGTACATGGTGGGCCCGGTATGGTATCCCGGGGCAAGAGGAATGTGGTGTTGACGTTGAGCCTGGCTGGGGAGCACTACCTACCGGTGATATTACCCGACACGTCAGATATCCGGAGGATACCGTCATGGTCTTGAGATGGATGGTAGGGGCCGGTCTGGACTGACGGCGCCCTAGATATTGAGATTGAGACATTGATATTTCGAGACAGTGAGATTTATGTTTTGTGTCGATGCTAGACACTGTTGATACTGATTTCATTTATGATACCTCAGTTTAAAAATACGAAGGAAATCTCACTAAATTATGAAAACAGTTTCTTCATTTACATGTATTCTGTTTCATGCGTGCATACCTCATTCATATAATATATTGCTACCTGAGGCACAGACACGGCCACATGAGATTACACCCGTGTTAGATATTTACCCTAGCCTTGTTATAGACTGCATGTTATATACATTTTTGAGGATATATTATGATCATTGACCTCGGATTGCGTTATTTATGCGATTTCTGTGCGTAGATGTTTTTCTATTCACAAGTTGGCAACTCACCCCCGTTGTTCCCCAGTTTCTTGCAGGTTTGCCGTACAGGTTTCATTACGGTTTTGCGGGCTCAGTTTCATTCGGGTGACTTGCTAGTAGGTGGGGTTTTCTTGTATCGTACCCATCATATTACCTTGTATAATATTATTCCGTTGTATCTAGTAAATTCCATCAACCAAACATGTATTTATTGAGATAGAGACCAGTGTTGTTTATTCTTTGGACCTTAGAGTCGCTCGTTATATTTCTGGTGGTTTTGAGTTTCCTTTTGAGTTTGATCCTTGCCGTTGGCGTTGTATATTATATTTCTTGTGTGGTTGTGACCGTCGATTGACGAAGAGCTAGCTCCCGCTTGGGGATGCCTTTTTATTGATTTCGTATACTATTCATGTTGTATCCCGTTTGCGTGCCAGTATTTACAAAGGAGACTCTGCCGAAATTTTCAGTAAATTTTGATGTTCCTAAAAACCGCATAATTCGGCTTATGCTATTAAAACTACTTGTTTTAAATTGGTTTTCCTTCACTCTACTTCTTTTCTTGGTTTGGATTTCTGGGTGTTCGGTTTACTTAGATTACGTACGCCTCGAGACGTTTCGTAGTTTAAGTGCCGGTCATGTTCCGTACTTTCGGGACGTGACAATCCTAGGAGCAAAAACAGTAAAAAGAAATTATACAATGACGGCTACAACCCCGACCCGGTTGTGCGTCCATACAAATAATTATTACATCAATTTACAAATTTACATGAATTGAAAGAAAAGAAAACTCTCGTCTCACAACCCCCGGCTATTCACCCGCGACAATCCAATGAATTCATATACACATTCCAATGACATTACAGATCACAGATTTGTATAACCCCCACTAATCGACATATAGCGATTAGTAGACGTTCAATACAAATATCACATCACAGAAAAACCCGTCAGCTTAAGTCTTTTAGAAGTTTGATCAAAAATACGGATTTATAGGCCCCAAATACAAAATTTTCGTTCTGGAAAATCTGGGCAGAAAATACATATTCCAAAAATCCCAAAACAACCCCAGAAATACTCTGCACCAAATTTGGACCTCGGCCGAGTCAACTCGGCCGCGGAACCGCGGCGGGAGCTTGCTCCCGCCGCGTTTCCGCGGCTCTTTGAACGGTTCGTGGGACCAAATTTTGTGGTTATTCAAACAAAAGCCTGAGCCGATTTTTAAGATGAAAATTATCAACTTTTGAACAGAATAAAAATCGGCAGAAACTTGACAACTCGGGTTCGTTTCGTGACTTTTTCTTTGATCGATCTTCTAGTTACTTTGCTAACATGTTAGATAGAGTTTAACTAAGCTCTGATACCACTGTAAGTCCATGCTACCTCTCCCGGTACTTTCGGGCATGCGGAATTTGACGAAAAACAATTTTCTTAGAGGTGGTAACATGGACTCAAAACCGGATCTTTGTTAAACATCCAACTAACAACCTAACTAGGAGTTGTTAACTACTCGGTTAGGGGGTTATACCTTTCTTTCTTGAACTCCTTCGTCTTCAAGCCTCGATGGTTGTCCGGATCGGCTTCACTCCGTCATCTCCTTGCGCCGAAGATAGATCCACCTGAATGCTTCTACCTTTGGCATCTTCTTCGGTCTTTGAAGAAACTAGTTCACTTGGTTTGCTAAACCTTATGAACTAGAATGAGTAGAGAAGAGTGTGTTGGGATTTTACTCTATGGCTCTTGTTTCTCAACACATGAGACAAGTGAACCATAGACAAAAGAGAGGGAGAGCAAGAGGAAGGAGATGAGAGCTCAAGAACAAGAGAGAGAATCAAAATGATAGAATGAGAGAAGACTTTTCTCATTTGGCTCTCATAATCAATAACCATCATAACACATCATAGCAATCAAGTATTATGTGATGGTTTAAGCAACAATAGCCATATCATTTCATGCACTCATTTTGCACAAGAGAGCAAGCAAGCAAAAGTCTTTGCCATGAAATGATAGCTATTGTTATCATGATGGTCAACTAGTCAAGCCTAGTCAACCAGTCAACAAAGTCAACAAGTCAACAAAGTCAACCCCTCAACAACCATGTCACCATAATACTTAATTAATATAATTGTTAATCATATATCATATTCTCATTAGGGTTGAGCAAAAAGTCAATAGTCAACGGTCAACGGTCAACAACCCTAATGAGAACCCTCTGCCTCTGTCTCTCCGTCAACTGTGCATACACACCCGCATCCGCGTTCCGAGGAACACAGATGTATACTGGATAAAACCAATCCCAAAAGGTATACTAGGATCTGGCTTAAACCAAAGCCCGCTAGTGTAAACTGTCCGGACACTGTGCGTGCACAAGTGCACGGATGTGACCGAACCCTGTCGCAAAACCATGCGACCTGTCGCAAAACCATGCGACCTCTACTCTTTTGCCTAAAGGCGAATAGCTTTCTGTGTGGGACTCTAAAGACTCGACACTATGCTGGCAGTGGGTTTAACCACAGACCGCAAGCGGCACTAGCTGTGCGTAACGGTCCCCAGGTAGATGCCGACAAGAAGACTGATGAGGCGAAACCCATCTGAACTCCTACTGAGCCTGAATGTGACATTCTCCATACAGTCCGGTCTGTTCGTCTGATACATCGCATGGCGGGCCTAGGGGGCGGTAAACGTCAGTCCCCTAATAGCGGTACAAGTCGTGTCGGAGTGAAGCCCAAAACACCCTGAGATAACACTGGAAGCCTACCAGTATATCTCGTTTGCCCTGGCCAGGGACTACTCGTGTAATGGCTCTCCTAGACACAGCGCGATGTCAACCCCCAATACCGGGAGAGACGAATCCTGTCTAACCGTCACTGCCTCCAAGTGCTTCGGGACTGCACCCAACTACCACCTGTTTGCACGACTCATTTGAGCCGTGGTAGGGTAGTAATCAAAGTGCAGTGGGAACACACTCGAGGCGAAGTGACAGTGTCAAGTCAGCGGACTAAGCTGTACTCATGTCACCTGGGAACTGATAACTGACGATAGGCATAATACCAACTAGTCAGTTCCCGACGAGTCCTGTCCAGTGTACTCGTAACCTAACGAGCACCCGCATACTATCTCTAGTACGACGTACTGACGGCTGTGGGACAGACCGTCTCCCACACTGGGATGAGAAGCGCATGCGCTAGTCTACTCCGGAGTATCGATGCCCTGTCTTGATAATCCTGCGACTAGGGACCTGCATAAGGATGTGCTTATAGATTACCCAGCCCCACTAGTGTGACTGCCATCACAACGCTGGTAATCAAGCAAAAATCCTAATGGCTCCACTAATGCGTATAGGTGATATAATAAAATAAACACATGTACACATTGAAGTAGAAACAAACCAAGTAGCATACTACTATTTTGAGCAAGATTGTATATACAAGGTGAATATCCCAAGCTTCCATTAAGTAATATACAAACTAGTATGATACAGTAATGGCCTCTAGGGCATATACACTAACAAAAGAAATCTAAAAGATGTTGTAGAATCAAATTTATAAAAAGGGTAGCTCTAGTTTTTGCTTTGCATAGCGGTATTCCTTATAGAATATTCAGCATCTTATTCGATAAGGAAAGAGCCAAGATCCCTTCACCGGGAGTGACCTCTTTAGCGAAACAAGCAGATGATACAACTCACTCGGGTTTTTTTTGATTGCTTCTATAGTTCTTGCTTTACATAGTGGTATTTGTAGAATATCCAGCACCTTATTCGATATGGAAAGAGCCGAGATCCCTTCACCAGGAGTGAGCTCTTTAGCGAAACTAGCAGATGCTACAACTCACTCGGTTTTGTTTCTGATTGCTTGTATAGTTATTGCTTTGCATAGTGGTATTTATGAAATATCCTGCACCTTATTCGATAAAGAAAGAACCGAGATCTCTTCACCGTGAGTGACCACTTTAGCGAAACTAGTAAAAGCCTCAAAACACTCCTTTTCAAAATCAGTTGTTTCTACAACGATATCAAGTTATTACATAAAAGGTTTTTTGAAAACCCTGTCGTAGCCCTCCGTCATTTAAGATGAGTCCTACTTAGTATTCGTGCTGCGTTTGTTGACCTCCGTCAAGGCGTAGTGTGCGGTAGCTGACTAGTATTTATCAGCTGCATATGATGCGATTGTTTTAGGGTAGTCATACGACCTTGTTGACCTCCGTCAAGGGTTGTGCCCGTGGGTTTAATTCAATCAGAAAATGACGGGTTGAACTTGACTAGTAGCTTATGGTTTGTTGACCTCCGTCAAGGTCATAGGACGTTAGGGGCAGAATATTATCGGGAATTTCAAGTGTTGAAATTTGCACTGAGATTGCATACCTTCTATGAGATAGTAGATCCCGATACCCACTGTGAGTAAGAGTTACTCCTGGGAGAGTTTTACACATGACAATTAGCCGATCAAGTAGGTTTCTAGAAAGGTTTTAACGGGGTTATGCCTCTGGGAAAATGAGATTTATTTTAATTAGGTCCGTACGAAAGCTCGGGGAACCTCCCTCAAAGTACTAACACTGGCTTGGCTGAAAGATTGGCAAAATTGTAAAGTGTAATTAATCCCGGCTAGTCTTACCTTTTAGGGTTTGAAGGAAAATTTGATAAAAGCAGTGGGAGCCATCTTGATTAGATAAGATAATAACCAATCTAATCTTGCAAGAGCATACTCTAAAGTGTTTTCTTCTCTCTCTCTCCAGGTAGCGACCATGTCAGGCCTTAATCAAGATAATAATATTTATGTATTGACCGAACCCACTTGTTATACTGAGCAGGGGAACGTTGGTTCCGTTCTTTCTTATTCTTGTTATAAGATTGAACAGGGAATAGGAGAATATCCGGATTCTCACGCCGCCCAAACGAAGAATAAGCATGATGATGCATCTTCTTCGGGTGTGTTAGTTATCGAGAACTATTTCTCAGTTCACTCTACGTCCTGGGTATTAGATACCAGATCGGGATCCTACATTTGTAATATGTTACATGGGCTGAGAAAAGGTAGAGAACTGGGAGAGGGTGATCATTCTATAAGAGTAGGAAATGGTGCAAATGTTGCAGCCAAAGTAGTTGGCGAATATCACCTTGTATTACCAAATGGTAATACATTGATTCTGAACGAATGGAATTACATTCCGATCCTGATATCCAATCTTATATCAGTTTCTTTATTGAGTAAATGAGGATATAATTTTGTAGTACAAGATAATGTTATGAACATCTTCCTGAATCAAAAGTTGATTGGATCAGGCTCGTTAAATAATGGCATATACGTTCTAAATCAAACAACAGTTTTTAATGTACAAAATACACACAAGAGGAAGAGTTCAGAAATGAACAAATCCTTCTTATGGCATTGTAGACTAGGTCATATCAATACGACACGACTAGCTAAGTTACATAAGGATGGATATTTGAATCCGTTCGAATTATCATCTTATGATACTTGCCATTGATGTCTCAAAGGAAAGATGACCAAAACTCCGTTTAGTGGACACGGAGAAAAAGTTACGGAACTCTTGGGACTAATACATAGTGATGTATATGGTCCTAAGTCTACACATGCCAAGAATGGTTCCTCGTACTTCATTACATTCACTGATGATCTCTCAAGATACGGACATGTGTTCCTGTTGAAACACAAGTCTGAAGTTTTTGTGAAATTCAACGAATATAAAAACGAAGTCGAGAACCAAACGGGCAAAAGTATTAAGATCCTTCGATCTGATCGAGGAGGAGAATACTCGAGCAATGAGTTCATGGACTATCTAAAAGAGAATGGGATTCTCTCTCAGCATACTCCTCCATATACACCACAGCATAACGGTGTATCGGAGCGGAGGAATCGCACCCTATTAGATGTGGTGCGCTCTATGATGAGCACTGCAGAGTTGCCTATTTCCTTTTGGGGGTATACACTTGAGACAGCCATATACCTATTGAATAGTGTTCCAACCAAATCAGTGCCTACCACTCCATATGAGATATGGGAGGGAAAGAGACCGTGTCTTAATTTTGTTAAGATATAGGGTTGCCCGGCCTATGTTAAAAAGCAAAATCCGGACAAGCTCGAGGCAAGATCAGTTCTGTGCAAGTTTGTAGGATATCCCAAGCATTCGTGAGGACATTTCTTCTATCACCCTGAGGAACAAAAGGTGTTTGCTGCTCAACATGCCACCTTTATAGAAAAGGAATTTCTTGCAAAGGAGATTAGTGGTAAGCAGGTAGAACTGGAAGAAGTTCCAGCTACAGAAACTGCAATAGAAGATTTGGTAGAACCAGAGGATTCAGTAGTTCCCGACGAACCTCAGCCACTCTGCCGATCTAGTAGGGTTCCTCATCCACAAGAGAGATACTACAGTTTTCTCATTGATGGTGGGAGTGAGGATTGCATCATGGAAGATGATGACCTGACTAGCTTCGAGCAGGCCATCACGAGTGGGGACTCTATGAAATGGCTGGATGCAATGCAATCTAAGATGGAATCCATGTACACCAACAAAGTATGGACTTTGGAAGTTGCTCCTGAAGGGGTAAAACCCATTGGGAGCAAATGGATCTTTAAGGAGAAACTTGGTGTAAATGGAAAAGTTGAGACTTTCAAAGCTAAAATTGTTGCAAAAGGTTTTCGTCAATGACCAGGTGTGGATTATGACGACACCTTTTCTCCAGTGGCTATGCTTAAGTCCATCCGGATCCTACTTGCCATTGCTGCATACCATGACTATGAAAACTGGCCAATGGATATTAAGAACGCCTTTCTAAATGGTGATTTAGAGGAGTGCGTGTATATGACTCATCCAGATGGCTTCGTAGATAGTGGGAGTAGTGGAAAGGTGTGCATGCTGCTTAAATCCATCTATGGGTTGAAGCAGGTATCGCGGAGTTGGAACATCTGTTTTGATGTTGTAGTCAAAGAGTTTGACTTCATCAAGAACGTAGATGAACCTTGTATTTACAAGAAGGTGGCAGAGAGTAAGGTTGTCTTCCTTGTATTGTACGTGGATGACATACTCTTGATAAAAATAATGTTCCTATGCTGCACTCGGTCAAGCTCTTCTTATCACATAGATTCTCAATGAAAGTTCAAGGTGATGCCTCCTGCATTTTGGGAATTAAGATCAATAGAGATAGATCTAAACGGATACTGGGATTGTCCCAATCCAGGCACATTGACACCATACTAAAGAGGTTTAGTATGGAAGAATCCAAGCGTGGGAATTTACCCACGATCTCTGCACTCACTCTCTCCAAAGAGATGTTTCCTAAGACTGATTTAGAAAGAGCTCGCATGAAAGGGATACCCTATGCTTCGGCGGCAGGCTCTATCATGTACGCGATGTTATGTACCAGACCCGATATAGCATACTCACTAAGTGTAGTGAGTATGTATCAAACAGATCCAGGAGAGAGTCACTGGAGGGCTGTGAAGAACATTCTCAAGTACTTGAGAAGGACTAATGAGATGTTCTTGGTGTATGGTAACAGAGAACTCCATGTGGTGTCATTTACCGATTCGAGCTTCCAAAGTGATAAGGGCGACTCTAAGTCGTATTCGGGATTTGTCTTTACCCTCAATGGAGGGGAGGTGTGTTGGAAGAGTTCCAAACAGGAAACCGTGGCAGACATGACGATGGAGGCTGAATACATCATTGCCAATGATGCTACCAAACAGGTTGTCTGGATGAAGAAGTTCATAACTGAACTTGGAGTGGTTCCGTCCATTGAGCATCCAATACCTTTGTATTATGATAACAATGGAGCTGTGGCTTTGGCCAAGGAACCCAGGTCCCATAAGAGATCCAGGCATATTCTGAGGTGGTATCACCTGATCTGGGAGATAGTTGATCGCCGCGAGATCGAGGTCAGGAGAGTTGACATGAAGGACGACACTGCGGATCCACTCACGAAGGCCATACCCCAGATACAATTTGAGAGACTCTTTAGGATGTTGGGTATGAGATACTACAACAGCTGGCTTTAGTGCAAGTGGGAGATTGTTAGTTATGTAGATGCCCTAGAGGCCATTATTGTACATATGATGTATATTGTAGTGGATGCTTGGATATATATAGAGAGGACTTTCTTGCTCGACATGATAGTATGCTATCTGGTTTCACTTTGTCTAAATATTTTGACTTGTATTAGTTTACTGTCTTGCTCTCACATGTTGACAAAGCCCTTAGGATATGTTCTTGACTACTAGGACTATGATGCAGATCATACTAGTAGGGCCAGGGTAGTCCAAAAGTACATCCTATAATTGTTCCTAGTTGAGGGTGTATCGAGACAGGGCATCGATACTCCCGAGTATACTAGCGTATATGCCTCATGACCCATATGATGGGCGATGGATGATCCTACATCAATTGGTGTTTGACATCAAAGATGGTATACGGGTGCTCAGTGGAGACTGGGTACACTGAACGGACTGGCCGAGAACTCCTAAATGGTATTATACCTATCGTAAGATAGCAGTTCTTTGGTGACACTAGCACATGTTAGTCTGTAGACTCGAGATCGTCATAGAGACTTGTGTGATTCCCACTGTGCTTTGATTTCCACCTTACCACATTCATGAGAACGTGCAAAACGGTGGCTTTTCGGTACAGTCCCGAATCACATGGAGGCAATGAGCGTTAGGAGGGGTTTCGTCTCTCCCAATATTAGGGGTTCATGTTGCACTGTGTTCGATTGGCTATAACTGGAAGTCCCTAGTCAGGGCTGATCTAGAGACCTACTGGTAAGTATTATCAGTAGTTTCTCGACCCGTTATGAGCCTCACATCGACACGACTTATCGGTTACTGGGGTCTAACGTTTACCACCCCTAGACTGGATATGCGACATATCAGACGAAGAGACCGGACTGTACGGTCGTGTTACAGATTGGATTCATAGGAGTATGTACAGGCTTGCTTGATGATCTTCTGCTTGCTCAATACCCGGGTGGCTGTTACGTTTAGCTGACAGCTTGCAGCTTGTGGGTGTTTGATATGACCATCACCCACTGTCGGCGTATTTATGAGTCTTTAGAGTCCTACACAGAGGTTTCCTGGCTCAGGCGAAATGGAGTAGGAGAACATATGTGATATGTGCGGGACCGAGATTAATACGATATGTGATACAGTATTCTATTCTCGCGATATGTGATATCGGCCGGTTATTTGTGATATAGTCGGGCTATCGGATCAAGTGTTGATTCGATAAAATGATACATTTAATATTAGTCGATTATATGTAATATAGCCGGATTATTAAATCAAATGTTGATTTAATAATTTAATATAGAATTATATATTAGACATATTAAATTACATTAACTAATATATTGCTCACTTAAGTATTTCATTTTCTCACATTGGAATACATTTAACATATATGTGATATATGTTTAAAGTATTCTTTTTTTTGTTACAAAATATTATATATGTGATATGTGATATTGTAACATGCTAGGGTTACATATGCAACTAGAGTTTAAGAGAACTACACCATGTTTTGTAATTAGGGTTAGGTTTTATTTGTTTTAGATAATTCAAATTTGTGGATTAATGCATGAGATATTTTTCTTGTTGACTTAGTCCACTCTCTTGATATTTCTAATATATCTGTTAACCTAACCCTAACCACTTTACCATGGTCAATTCTCTACAAGGGTTAAGCATGACATGCTTAACCCTTGGTTGCATTTCTAACCTCAACAATAATTTCATTTTCTTACATCACTTTTTATTCTTCTTCTTCAAAAAAGAGCTTGCTTGATTTTTCCAAGTGATGAAAGATTGTGAGAAATAGAAAACTAAAGAGAGCAAAATTCCTACTTCATCATCCTCTTCTATACTAGCCATATAGATTAGTGTGTTAGCTTCACTAATCTCTAATTAGTGAAGTAATAGCTTGGGTTTGTGATTTCTCAAAGTAGATCATCTTTGATTATGAAGACTTCAAGCTAGCATGGATCATTCACCTCATGGAGCCTCTCTAAAGTCCGGGAGCATGATGATCACAGCGTAGGGACCACAACTCGGAGCTTATGAAGTGAAGGAACGGACTACAAAGGTTGTAATCCCTATCACTTAGAAGTAAAATAGTTTACTTGATATTTTAGTTTGATTCTTTTGTTAAAGATCTAGGGATAAGGTTGTTTGAACCTGACAAAATTTTAAATTAGCATGAAAGATGCCACCCGAAACCTTACTATCGTGATAAATAACGCTACATTCTCGACCTGTTATAAGTCTCACATCGATATGACTTATCAAATTATTGGGGTTTGACGTTTACCACCCCAGACTCGATATGCGACATATCAGATGAAGTGACCGGACTGTACGGTAGTGTTACTTACTGGATTCACGGGAGTTTGGACAATCTTGCTTCTTGATCTTATGATCGCTCAATACCTGTATAGCCGTTATGTCCAGCTAGTACCGCTGACGGCTTTTGGGTGACTGAAATGATTATTACCTACTGCTGGCGTATTGACGAGTCTTTAGAGTTCTAAACAGAGGTTTCCTAGCTCAAGCAAAATGAAGTAGGGCACATATGTGATATGTGCGGGACCGAGATTGATACTTGTATGTGATACAGTATTCTAATCTCGCAATATAGGTTATATATGACATAACCGGATTATTGAATCAAGTGTTGATTCAATAATTTGTTATATGTATATTTGATATACATATAAATGATATTAGTCGGTTGTATGTGATATAGCCGGATTATTAAATCAAGTGTTGGTTTAATAATTTAATATATAATTATATATTTGATATATTAATATATATTAACTAATATTAGCTCACTTAAGAATTTCTTTTCTACAAATACATATAAATATATATGAGATATATATTAATGTATTTACTATTGTGTCATGCTAGATGATACATTGGACATGGGTGTATGAGACTCACACCAAACTAAAGATAATTTGGGTGATTAATAATTAAGGAATAAATCAAAATTAGGTGGAAAATGCCATAGCTTAAGATGCTTATGGAAGCATTTAGAAGCCTTGATTTAGTCTACTAATTTTATTTTACTCTAGATATTTATTAACCCAACCATTATATTTAGCCATGGTTAACTCTCTACTAATATCTCATGAGATATTTTTTCACCCAAGGGTTCACATTAGTTCATCTTCTTCATCTCCTTCTTTACTCTCTTGCTTTTGAATGAGATGAAAAAGAAAGAGAGAAAAAGAATTCTAAAATGAGCAAAATTTCTACTTCATCAATTTATACCAAACTAGCCATTTAGTATAGGTTGTATACTTCACTAATTCCTCAATTATTGAAGAGGTAGCTTGAGTTAGAGATTCCTCAACGTAGATCATCTTCGGCCTCGAAGATCCTTAAGCAAGCTCGTTCTTTTCGCCTAGTGGAGCCTAAGAAGAGTTCGGGGACCAGTACTTGGAGCTAAGGTACTACTACACGGAGCTTTAGAAGTGAAGGACCGGTCTACAAAGATTGTATTCCTTGTTCACATAGTGTAAAGTTTGTTTACATGCTTTATAAAACCCTAATTCTCTAGTTCGATTTTAGGTTTGTATTCCTTAGCACTCTAGATTTTTTTAAATTCCATACTCGATGCTTGCTAAAACCTAGTATTCATTCTAAGAAACTCCAACATACCCAAAATCCACCAGTTTGCATTACTCCTTTGAGCCGTGGTAAGCAGGAAATCAAAGTACAGTGTGAACCACACAAGACACTATGACGATCTCGGGTCTACAGACTAACCTATACCAATGTCACCAGAGAACCACTATCTGACGATAGGTATAATACCATCTAGGAGTTCTCGGTGAGTCCTGTTCGGTGTACCCATTCTCTAATGAGCACCTGTGTACAATCTTTGATGTCAAACACCAATAATTATGGGATCAACCATCGCCCCATACAGTGTCAAGAAACGTACATACTAGTCTACTCTGGAATATCGATGCCCTGTCTCGATACTCCCTCGACTAGGAATAATTAAAAGATGTGCTTGTGGACTACACAAGTCCCAGTAGTATGATCCTGTCATGGACGACCTTTAAACCACGTAACGTCTATAGGCGTAACGCAATCTAAGTAAGCCGAAAACCCAGCAATCTAAACCATCAAAAGTAGTAAGTGATAAGAACATTGTTAAAAGCTTTTGGGAATCTGAAGTAAAAATTTTAAAGTCCAAATTTACTTTCTTTAAAATTTGGGAGCACCTCCTTTGTAAAAACTAGCCCCAAAAAGGGTACAACATAAGATATAAATAATGCATCCCTAACGGGAGCAAATCCATGCCCAAAGGCGGAAACAACCACCACAGGAAGATTACGACGCCGTAGCGAAGAAAAAGACGATATATAAATGAAAACAGCATAAAATATAAAGCTGCATAAAAAGGTCGGCTCCCACGAGCACGACACCCAGAGTCACAAAATAATATACAATATCGCCCTCACATCTCGTGTCTAAGTCAGTACTTGAAGTAGTAGATGGAGAGTACTATATACAATAAGATATACAATGAGCATCATCGGATAACCGCAAAACCCGCCTACAGCAAAACTGCTCACAGTCAGCCGTAGCGATATCCGCAGCAAAAGATAATACGATAAGAAGAAGAAGCCCTGCCGCAACTACTCTGAGGGACAACCTGCAAAACACTGTGGCACAACGGGAGTGAGTTGTCAACTCATGAATAGTAAATAACATCATGCAGGTAATCGCAGGTATCCACGTACTGCGATAATCTATCACATGCAAGCTGATAGCAATAAATGGCAACATGTATATGCAACAGTTATGAAAGGTACACTATCAGGTACTACTAATACATGAAGCAATGCATATCAAATAAATGCTGGGTATGGGATAAAACATGTCATCCTCACAGAATCCTCATCATGGAAAGAACAATGTCCATCATTGACACTCCAAATCCCAATACCAAAGGCATCACATTCTTAGATCGGCCCTTATATCCTGTATGTCTCATGAAACCTGAGTGTCCAACATCGACACCCGAAAGCATTATGAAAACTAGTGTCCAACATCGACACGTAAATACTCATCTCTCAGACGCCGTCACCAGGACTGGCCCTCATGTCCGTACATCTCATGGAACCTGAGTGTCCAACACTCGCAATCCATATAGCATGTTCGTATATAACTCCGGTCGGTATCCTCCAGATAACCGCCGAGTCCAAATACTATCACCGGTAAGGTAGTACTCCCCTGTCTCGGGCTCAATGGCATCATCTGCGATCTTCTTGCCCCGGGGTACCTCCGGGCCCCACCATATACCCGCATATGGTCTCATCCAACTCCTCGCATCGGGTTTATAACACAAATCTCAGAACCGAGAAATATCATGGTGGACGCATCGAAATATCATATCAAGAGAAACTGGGTTTTTCAAACAATGCATAATTTCATGAAATACCACGGTCCTCAAATCCAGAAAACATCATATGAAATCCATATCTCAATGCGTAAATCCATGAAATATAATATATGCAACATAAACAGTAATATGAGCATATCAAGGAAAAACCGCTATTTAAATGCATCAAGTTATTAAATATATCATGTGGTTTCCAATTTCTCCAAAATCCAATGCAACATCATATAAAGGTGAACATGTAGCTAAAGCAAGGTATATGGGTGTACATGTAAGTATGTATGCATGATATGCATGTAGCTATAGGAAGATATAGGTATATACCTATCAATAATGATGTAATACTATATAGGTATATGTGTAAGTATGTAGGTATAGCAAGATATGGGTATATACTTGTCAATAATGATGTAATACTATATAGGTATATATGTAAGCATGTAGGTATGCAAGGTATATGTATAAGCATGTAGGTATAGAAAGATATTGGTATATACCTGTCAATAATGATGTAATACCATATAGGTATATATGTAAGCATGTAGGTATACAGGTATGCTATATTTCATATGCACAATGGAAATAAGGATCATGTCGCAATGTCCCTAACCAATACAATATCACGTATGTATAGGTGTTGTGTGTGTTGTTCATATCAAAATTTTGCATTATTATATTCCCCATTCTTAATCATATTGCAAATAAATAGGTGCTTTTGATCCATGTCTGCTAAATAGTTGCAGGTTACAGGTTCTCGGAACAATACAGTGAAAATGGTGAAAAGACACTACAAATGTGAGACTATGACCAATAAAAAGATGAATCTATAAATGCCGCCTATAGTTTAAGGAATAAACGAAGATCAATGAACAGTTCGATTGCACAAAGTACGAGGGCAGCACCAAAATTCAAGACTTCAACATGAAGCTTACGGTAAAAGTCCATAAATTCTGTACTGCTGGAAATCTGGAAGAAAGTAGAAAAGATTCTGAAGAACCAAGAGAAGAAAATAGAAGGAAATAGCAACATGATGCAACCCTGAGAATTTGAGCCAATGATCCCTCAAGATGGCCGCGGAAACGTGGCCAAACAAGGCTTATGGTCGCGGATCCGCGGCCGTGCAGAGTATGTGTCGGTGCGTGTCGGTGGGAGTCGGTGCATTGACCCGGTTTTCTTAGGGTAGTATTGTAATTTCAGATGTGGATCAGATGTAAACCCTAGGGTTTCTCCTATCTATAAATAAGAAAGCCTACAGCTCTTTTGCGGTGTGCCTCTTTTGGGAGCCTCTTTTGAGATGCCTCTCTTTAGTTCTTAATATCTTTTCAATTTCTAGATTTAATTCTTATTTTGTAATGAATCGTTGAGAGGCCATCAATAAAGGTATTTTTTTAATCTTGCATTCTTTATCTGAATTTAATTCCTGCAATTTTTTATCTCTCTTTTATTATCTGCAATTTAGATAGTCTTTTCAAATAAATTTATAAAAATTAATTGTATTGTTAATACCATAATGAGTGAGTAATTCCTCACTTGTTAGGGGTAGGATAGGGAAGGCTTGAGAGATGGAAATCTCTCTCTTTCCTTTCATTGCTTGTATAAATGAATTAATTAGGACTCTATTTAAATTAACCACACACCGCTCACTACGACACCCTATCCTATGAGATAGCGATGATTCCGTAGTTAAACCTGTTGTGATTGATTTACATAGAGGTTAGGGTTAAGAGCCAAGAAAGGACGGACAAGGACCAAAAGGAAGAAACTATATTTCTTCCTAGTCATGCTAATCCCCTTTGTTGACTATTACCCTAACACCTATGTTCTTAACTAAGGCAAAGAAAGCAGTGAGTAGAATTCTTTTTCCAAACTAACCTAATCCTAACCCTAGCAAGCCTTTTAAATCAATTTATTCTCATTCATAGATCTAAAACAAAACCACCAATTTTTTGTACTTAACTCATTAGAACATAAAGAAAAGGAATCCTTCTCCCTGTGGACCGACCCGTACTCAACCGGCTAGCTACCAAGCGACACCGTTATTGATTGCGGTATTCTATTCTTTGATTTCAAAAAGCACGTAAAATCTCCTACAATCAAATGGCGCCGTTGCCGGGGAGACGGTAGTCTCTTTCTTTGTGCAGTTTCGGGTTAAAAAAAATTTAAAAAATTTAAAAATTATAAAAATTGAAATTTTTTAAAACAAAATAAAATAAAAATTCATCTTGTTCTTTTTTAGAGGTATTGTGTGAATTGCGCAGGAAAAGAAGAAGGACTGATTCAGATCTGGAAAAAACCAGTGAACAAATCAACAAACAGAAGATCTGAACAGACAGAGGAGAATCACAACAGACAACAGAAAAATTTTGGAGATCCAAGCCAACTTAACCACCGTGGAACCGCAGCAGATTCAAGCATTTGACCGCGGAACCGCGGTTAACTGCTGACGTCAGCACCCCAAAATTTTCTCTAAGTATTTTTGTCCCCTCTCCTACCCTGAGCTCCACTGAAAATTTTTCCAGCAGGGTTCTTTGCGCAAAATCTTTCTCTCTCTCCAAAAAATTGTTTTTGTGTAGGATTCTTTGCACTGCCAAATTAAAAAAATTTGCAAGTGTTTTGGGTGTGTTAGCTGCTTTGCATAATTAATACGAACTTTTAACGGGCTATAACACCAATCAAGATTGGGTAGGGATTTCATTACCCTTCCTAAGACCCCAGAAATCACATAAAGCATATGCATCACCCTCGAGTTGATTAAAAAATATTTAGACTCAGCCAATTAAGGACCGTCGCGCTCATTAGGATAGAGGAAGGTTGTGGGCATTCAACCGTTTATCTAAACCTGACTTTGTGGTGCCTAGGCTAGACAAGTGAGAAAGGTAATTTTAAAAGGCTCGTCTCACGGTGATTCGTGAGCGGATCCCTCCTTTGTTCATTTGTGCTTACCTTGCCACAATTGACGGTGAAGAGGCGAATTGAGAGATATCTCACAACTTGTCGCTTTGGAACAGTTAGGAGCAGTCTAGTTAACTTAGGAGACCATAGCTCTAGGCTTGATTGTGCATACTTAAATTGTGATTGTGCCGTAGTTCCGTACAAATTTTTGCAAAACTCTTTCTAAAAAAAACACTTTCAAAAATTTCAAAACTCCAAAAACAAACAATTTTTTTTAAATAAAAAAAATAATTTAAAATTAAAAAAATCAAAAATCAAAAATCATCACATTCTTTTTCTTCTCCTTTCTCACATCATGGGTACCCCACCTCGCAAAACTCTTGCCGAACTTTGGTACCCTCAACCAGACATTACTACCTACGCGCATTGTTTTGGTCGAATTTCGGACGACCCCTCCATGCCCAAAATTTCTTTGAAAGATCGAATAGACGCGTCTAGGAGAAAAAGTTGGACTCCGCAATCCACTTTGTATCAACCGTTTCAACCTTCACCACCTTCTTACGTTGATACCCCTTTTGAGAGTCCGGTGGTAACTCCGAAACCCATATCTATCGCTGAACATATTGAACAATCTCGTAGCCGATCTTTCACTCCTTTCAACACTTCCAGTTCTTGGGATCAACAATTCCATTCATATTTTTATCCAAATGTTGATCCTAATACTGTCCAACCATTCAATTCCTATCCATCTTACCTAACTGTCGCACCTTCCCTAGATATTGCTTCTACACAGCCATTTGGGAGTTTCCAGAATTCAAACAACTTTGAATCTTTTACTGAAACCCCGTCACAACCCATGTTTAGTCTGGAACAGTCGTTGGAAGATTTTTTGGTAGCGTCAAGACAACAGATGATGGATCTGAATGCGTCCATGGCCGTCTTTATACAACCTAGTGACCCGGCAGCTAGTTTCCAACTAGCTCCAAATTTTCCAATGTATGATGAGGCGGTTGGACAGATTTAGAATTTGAGTGGTGAGAGTGAGCTGTACACACTTCCAAATCAAACCTACCCATCCCCAATTGAATCCCTTCTCCGGTTTTGAATGTCTATCAAGTGTTCCAAATGATCCACCAGTTGAAGCTAAAACGTCTAATGAGTAGTGCGGCTTTGTAGTATTTGATTTACCTGATTGTGAAGGGTCCCTTTCGAGTGAAATCACCACCAATACTTTTGAGCTCTACACCTCCACTCTATAACTTGAATTGATTAATATCCATGCTTTTGACGAGGTGTCTGAGAAATTTAATTTTCACTTGATCGAGGATATTGACGCTGGGAATATTTTGGATGATGAACCCACAAATTTGGATGAGTTTTTCTTTCCAATTCATCATACCGAGACATTAAATGTTTCTCCCGAACTTCATATGCGTCTTGAATTTGATGAGAATTGCATGGATAAGCTAAATTTTGAGGAGAGCATTGAGGATAGTATTGAGGATGTTAGTTATATGTATGCCCTAGAGGCCATTACTGTACATACAATGTATATTGTAATGGATGCTTGGACATATATAGGGAGGACTTTCTTGCTCGACATGATAGTATGCTATCTGGTTGTACTTTATCTTAACATGTACTCTGATTGTCTCTATGTTACATGTTGATAAAGCCCTTAGGATATGTACTCGACTACTGGGACTATGATGAGATCATACTAGTTGGGCCACGGTAGTCGACGAATACATCCAATAACTGTTCCTAGTCGAGGGTGTATCGAGACAGGGCATCGATACACCAGAGTAGACTAGCGTATACGCATCTTGACCCATATGATTGGCGATGGATGATCCCATATCCATCGGTGTTTGACATCAAGGATGGTGTACGGGTGCTCAGTAGAGACTGGGTATACTGGACGGACTCGCCGAGAACTCTCAGATGGTATTATACCTCACGTCAGATGGCAGTTCTCCGGTGACACTGGTACAGAGTAGTCTGTTGACCCGAGATCGTCATAGAGTCTTGTGTGATTCCCACTGTGCTTTGATTTCCATCATACTACATCCAAGAGGCCGTGCAGAAAGGTGGCTTTTGGGTACAGTCCCGAATCACATGGAGGCAATGAGCGATAGGAGGGGATTTGTCTCTCCCGGTATAGGGAGTTGATGTTGTGCTGTGCTCGATTGGATATAACCGGAAATCTCTGGCCAGGGTTGCTGAGATTTACTGGTAAGTGTTATCAGTAGTTTCTCGAACTGTTATAGACCTCATATCGACACGACTTATCGAGCTACTGGGGTCTGACGTCTACCATCCCTAGGCGAGATATGCGACATATCAGACGACGAGACCGGACTGTACGGGAGTGTTACTAATTGGATTCACAGGAGAATGTACAGGCATGCTTGTTGATCTTCTGAGCGCTCAATACCTGGATGGCTGTTACGTTTAGCTGACCGCTTGCAGCTTGTGAGTGTTTGATATAATCATCACCTACTGCCAACGTATTGACGATTTTTTAGAGTCCTACACAGAGGTTTCTTGACTCAGGAAAAACGGAGTAGGAGCACATATGTGATATGTGCGGGACCGAGCATAATGCGATATGTGATACCGTATTGGATTCTCGCGATATGAGATATCGACCGGGTATATGTGATATAGCCGGGTCATCGTATTAGTCGGTTATATGTGATATAGCCTGATTGTCGGATCAAGTGTTGATTCGATAATTTAATGTATAATAATATATATGATATATTAAATTACATTAACTAATATTAGCTCACTAAAAGATTCTTTTTCTCAGTCGGGTAATACATTGATATATATGCGATATATGTTAATTGTATTATTTTCTTTTGTTACAAAATATATTGTATATGTGATATATAATATTGTAACAAGATATGATAACTAATGCAACATGTTTAGTAGAGATTAAACAAGATTAGGGTTTGATTTGGGTTAATGCTTTCTAGATGATTCTAGAAGGTTTAGTTTTGTTTTGTGAAAGATATTTTGTTATGACTCATTCCTTGACCTAATCCAAACCCTAACCCTAGTTAATTCTCTACATGGGTTTAGTTGACCATGGTTGTATTAATCATCATATTTATCCTTTCATTATTCATCACAAAAGGTTTCATGTTGATTGTTCATCTTCTTCCTTCTTTATTTCATAGAAAAAGCTTTCTAGCTTTTTCAAGGTGATGAAAAATGAGTGAGTAAATGAAAATAAAAGATAGCAAAAATCCTACTTCATCATCCTCATCTACCCTTGCTATTTAGATGAGGGTGTTCATATCATTTTATGAGTGTTAGCTTTTGTTAATGAAACTTCAAGGTAGATCATCTTTGTTATCGATGATCGGAAGCAAGTTTGCATCTTTCTCTTCGTGAAGCCTCTCGAGAGTCCAGAACACGATGATCGCAGCGAAGGGACCTCAACGCGGAGCTTAAGAAGTAAAGGACCGGATCTACAAAGGTCGTAATCCCTCTCACTTAGTGTTAAAGAGTTTAACATGCTTGTTTTCGCCTAAACCCTAGTTTAAAGATCCCGGCTTTGGGTTGTTCGGCACGTCTAATTTTTTATTCGGGCATGGTTGATGCCTTATGAACCCTCACAAGAATGCCTAGCAACCCTACAGTGGTACAGAGCCAAGCTAGAGCTTTAGGCGAAGTCTAGACGAAGTTTAAACTCCGATCGAACCCCGAAACCCAAATTTGAACCCTTCTCTGGATATTTTCTGAAAATGTGATTTTTTATGAATTAAAAATGCTCAAAAAATAGAGCAGGAAAAACTAAGAATTACTGTGAAGTACGGACCACTAATGCTCTTATATGACCGCGGAACCGCGGCAAAACCAAGAGTTTGGCGGCGGTTCCACGGCCAAAATTATGAATTAGTCCCTGGTATTTTATATATTTATTCGTAGGTCCTTTCTTATCATTTTTTTCTGGGAATTTTTTAATTCCACTCAAGTGTTGAGTTTTCTTGGGTTGTATTAGGGACTCGTTGATTCGATCGGATAATTTAACTTCGTTTAGTTTGTCCGGATAATTTTTAGAAACTGTTAAAAAGTTCGACCGGATATCAATAACTCACTTTTTCCCGACCCGGAAAATTTCCATGTGTTGGATTTTTCCTTAGTTTGAGAACGTTCTAAGTCGTGCAAGTAACGCGGTGGACCCTCTAGAAGAACACAAACCATAACTCGATTATGTGACCATCTTGAACTGCCTCAGAACCTTAGGGTTTGTGGCAGTACGGCGTGCCACATGTGAGGCGTTGGCTTGACCCTTCTACTGCTGGACCATCGGTACTGTGGCATGTGATGGATGTTTTTAAACCGATTTCAAGTGTTGAGATATATTGGGGAAATCTTGGGTGTTTGATTATTCGATCGAAAAATTTAACATTGTCTATTTATCTGGAATGTGATACAATATTTGGAATCCACAAGTAGTTATGAGATAACTGATTTGAATGTTATAAATCTAGCAGTTCAGTCTCAATTGATCGGTTGCCACGGAATTTTGATGTGATCAAAAGTCCGTCGCAATCACGTAGCGTACACGGATACTCGCCGGGTAAACTTAATAGACAGCCACGCCCCAAAGCCCCGACCAAGTGACTGTAGGAGAACCCTGTCGCCAAAAGCATCCGTTCAGGTGCTTGCGGCAGCGGTGTTCCACCTTATTGCACTTCGTCGATAGCATCGGGGGGTGCGGCCGTCTACTAAAGTTTGCGATGAGCATTCGATCAGGACGTCGGGAATCTTGTTGAATTTCCCGACTTGATATTGAAAAGTGTTTTCGATAATGAGACTAAAATGTGGGGTTTATAATTGTTAGGCATGCGATGTCTAAGGAATTCATTTAGTTAGGCATGCGATGTCTAAGGAGGTTGCGGATTCCAACTGTTGTAGTTTTACACTTTCTTTTCTGTGACCGTAAGCGTAGTATGTGGTGTATCGCCGGCTTCGTTGCTATACATCAATGACAATCGGGATACGAATACTTGCTTACGTTGATGATATGAGATATTATGTGTTGCTGTGATATGTTATATTGGATCGTCGCGTTCTGAATAGCCGGGGTTTTTATGTGAGATGAGAGTTTTTTTCTTTTTCATTCAGATAAAATTCATTTGTATGTAATATTCTTTTATTGGGGCACTTCCGGGCTGAGGATGATGCCACCATTGTATATTATTTACTTTTCCGCATTAGGTAGACCCAAGACGGGGAGCACAAGTAACCGGGTTCTAGGGTCCAGTGGGAGACCATCTTGAGGAGTCGAGACTGGGTCTCCTAACCCTAGAATTGGCAGTGTTGCTTGCTGCTCTCGTAAGGGTCTAGGGATGTGGGTTTGGCTATTCATCGCGACCGTGGAATCCATGTTTTATACAAGCTCGTTTTAAAACACGGACATCCTAGTATATCCAATATTTCATATATGTTTCTTCTGCTGCAATGTTCTGTGATGAGATCATATTACTGCCTGAGACGAATGTTTATATTATATATATGAGATATATGTTATATTGCAGGTTTCACTTCAAATGTGATGCTTGTGAAGCATAATAAAATGGGACTTCATTAATGAGATTAATGAAATAAAAGAAACCTAAAGATGCTGTAGAAACTTGTCTCAAAAACTGGTAGCTCTAGTTCTTGCTTTGCATAGCGGTGTTCCTTGTAGAACATCCAGCACCTTATTCGATAAGGAAAGAGCCGAGATCCCTTCACCGGGAGTAACCTCTTTAGTGAAACTAGCAAATGCTATAAACTCGGTTTTTCTTTTGATTGTTTCTATAGTTTTTGCTTTGCGTAATGATATTTTTGAAATATCCTACACCTTATTCGATGAGGAAAGGGCCGACGATCCCTTCACAGGGAGTGACCCCTTTAGCAAAACTAAAAAAGCCTCAAAAACACTCCATTTAAAAATCACTCGATTCTACAACGATATCAAGTTTATTATGCAAAAGGTTTTCTTAAAAACCTGTCGTAGCCCTCCGTCATTTCAGATAAGTCCTACTTAGTATTCGTGCTACGTTTGTTGACCTCCGTCAAGGCGTAGTGTGCGGTAGCCGGCTAGGATTTATCTGCTTATGTATATGATGCAGATTGTTTTAGGGTAGTCGTGCGGCCTTGTTGACCTCCGTCAAAGGTCGTGCGGGTGGGTTTAATTCAATCAGGAAATGACAGGTAGAACTTGACTAGCAGCCTATGGTTTGTTGATCTCCGTAAAGGTCATAGGACGCTAGGGGTAAAATATTATTGGGAATTTCAAGTGTTGAAATTTGCAATGAGAGTGCATACCTTCTATGAGATAGTTGGACCCCGATACCCGCTGCGAGTAAAAGTTACTCCTGGGAGAGTTTTACACATTACAATTAGCCGATCAAGTAGGTGTCTAGAATGGTGTTAACGGGGTTACGTCCCTGGGAAAACGAGGTTTATTTTAATTAGGTCCGTGCGAAAGCACGGGGAACCTCCCTCAAAGTACCGGCACTGGCCTGGCTGAAAAATTGGCGAACTTGTAGCGTGTAATTAATCCCGGCTAGTCTTTCCTTTTAGGGTTTGAAGGAAGATTTGACTAAAACAGTGGGAGACATCCTGATTAGATATATTAGATGACCAATCTAATCTTGCAAGAGCATACGCTGAGTGTTTGCTTCTCTCTCTCTCCAGGTGGCGACTATATCACGCCTTAATCAAGATAATAATACAGATAAATTAGCCGAACCCGCTTGTTATACTGAGCTGGGGAACGTTGGTCCCGCTCCAACTTATAATTGTTATAAGACAGAGCAGGAAATTAGGGAATACCAAATTTCCCGTGCCGCCCAAACAAAGAAAGTACATGTTGATGCATCTTCTTCGGGTGTGTTCATTACACAGAACTGTTTTTCAGTATCCTTTACGTCCTGGGTATGTGATACCGAATCAGGATCCCACATATGTAATATGTTACATGGGCTACAGATAGGTAAAGAACTAAGAACGGGTGATAAGTTTCATGAGACAGAAAACGGTGCAAGTGTTGCAGCCAAGTCTGTTGGTCACTATCACCCTGTATTACCAGAATACATTGATTCTGAACGAATGCTATTAGATACCGAACCTGATATACAACATCATATCAGTCTCTTTATTAGTAAAGAAGGATATAATTTTGTATTGCTGGATAATGTTTTGAACATTTCCTATATCAAGAGTTGATCGCTTCAGGTATGTTATCTAAGAGTATAGACGTTCTAAATCAAACTACAGTTCTTAGTATAAAGAACACGAACAAGAGGAAGAGTTCAGAAATGAACGGATCCTTCTTGAGGCGTTGTAGACTAGGTCATATCAATGCGACCCGACTACCTGAAGTTACATTAAGATGCGTATTTAAATTTGTTTGAATTTACATCTAGTGAAACATGCAGGTCATGTCACAAAGATAAGATGAACATAGCTCTGTTTATTGGAAACAGAGAAAACGTTAGTGAACTTTTGGGATTGAAACATGCTGATGTATGAAGGTCCTCTGTCTACACATACCAAGACCGGTTCTTTGTACTTCATTACATTCTCTGATGATCTCTCAAGATTCAGACATATGTTCCTGTTGAAACACAAGTCCGAAACTTTTGAGATATTCACAGAATATAAGTTAGAAGTAGAGAACCAAAATACGGGTATAAGTATTATGTCCTTTGATGAGATCAAGGAGGAGAATACTTGAGCACGGAAATCCTGGACTATTCTAAAGGAGAATGAGATTCTCTCTCAGCATTACTCCTCCGTATACACCATAGCACGATGGTATATCGGGGCAGAGCAATAACACCCTATGTGATATGGTGTGCTCTATGATGAGTACTACTGAGTTTCCTATTTCCTTTTGGCAGTTAAGCACTTGAGAAGCTGCATACCTATTGAATAGGGTTCAAATCAAATCAGTTGCCTACCACTTCATATGTGATATGGAAAGGGAAGAGCCCATATCTTAAGTTTGTTAAGATTTGGGGTTGTCCGGCCTATGTCTAAAAGCAAAATCCGGACAAGCTCGAGGCAAGGTCAGCTCTGTAAAACTGGAAGTAGTTTCAGCTATACAAACTGCAGCTGATGATTTGGTAGGACCAAAGGATTCAGTAGTTTCCAAAGAACCTCAGCCTCTCCGCCGATCTAGTAGGGTTCCTCACCCACCAGAGAGATACTTCGGTTTCTCTATGACAGTGGGAGAGAGGATTGCATTATGAGATGATAACCCAACTAGTTTCGAGCTGGCCATCAGGAGTGGGACTCTGTAAGAATGGCTGGATGCTTAGCGATCTAAGATGGAATCCTTATACACCAACAAAGTATGGACTTTGGTTGCTTTATCTGAAGGGTTAAATCCCCATCAGGAGTAAGTATATCTTGAGAAGATTACTTGGTGTACATGGAAAAGTTGAGACTTTCAAAGCTATGCTTATGTCCATCCAGATCCTACTTGCCACGGCTACATACCATGACTACGATATCTGGTGGTTGGGTGTCATGACAGCTTTTCTAAATGATGTTTTAGAAGAGAGCGTCTATAGGTACACAGCCAGAAGGCTTTGTAGACAGTGGGAGCAGCGGAAACGTGTGCAAGATGTTTTATGTGATAAATCAGGCATCGCGGAGTTGGAACATCTGTTTTGATATAGTAGTCAAAAAGTTTGACTTCATCAAAAATGGTAGATGAACCTTGTATGTACAAAAAGGGTAGTAGAGAGTATGGTGGTGATCCTCGTAGAGTACGTGGATGACATACTCTTGATACGGAAGGAGTTTCCTATGCTACGCTCGGTCAATCTCCGCATATCACAAGGATTCTCCATATAGGATCAAAGTGATACCTCCTAAATCCTGGGTTATGGATCTATGAGATAGATCTATTTGGATGTTAGGATTCTCACTAGAAGTAGTGAGATGGTATCAATCGATCCTGGGGAGAATCACTGGAAAGGTTCCAGGGTGATAAGGACGACTGAATGTCAGTCGTAGGCATTGTCTTTACCCTCAGTGGAGGGACTGTATTTTGGAAGAGTTCCAAGCTAGATACCGTGAAATACTAGACGATTAAAGGCAAGATACATCGTTACCAAGGATGCTCCCAAAGAGGCAGTCTGGATATATAAGTTCATAAGATGAACTTTGTTCCTACCATTGTGATACAATGGAGTTCTGGCTTTTGCTAAGGAACCCTCGTCCCATCAGAAATCCAGATATAATTCTTAGGCAGTATCACCTGATCATGGAGATGGTTGATCTCCAGGTAGATCAAAGTTAGGAGAGTAGACACAGAGGACGACAGCGCGGATCCACTCACAAAGGCCTTTTTCCCAGTAGATACTTTTATGGGATGGTTGAGTATGAGATACTTCAACCACAGCTAATTGTTGGGTATGCGATACCACAACAGATGGTCCTAGTGTAAGTGGGAGATTGTTAGTTATATGTTTGCCCTAGAGGCCATTACTGTACATACGATGTATATTGTAATGGATGCTAGGACATATATAGAGAGGACTTTCTTGCTCGACATGATAGTATGCTATCTGGTTGTACTTTATCTTAACATGTACTCTAATTGTATCTATATTACATGTTGATAAAGCCCTTAGGATATGTACTCGACTACTGGGACTATGATGAGATCATACTAGTGGGGCCACGGTAGTCGACGAGTACATCCTATAACTGTTCCTAGTCGAGGGTGTATCGAGACAGGGCATCGATACACCAGAGTAGACTAGCGTATACGCATCTTGACCCATATGATGGGCGATGGATGATCCTATATCCATCGGTGTTTGACCTCAAGGATGGTGTACGGGTGCTCAGTAGAGACTGGGTACACTGGACGGACTCGCCGAGAACTCTTTGATATTATACCTCACATCAGATGGCAGTTCTCCGGTGACACTGGTAAAGAGTAGTCTGTTGACCCGAGATCGTCATAGAGTCTTGTGTGATTCCCACTGTGCTTTGATTTCTATCATACCACGTCAGTCCCGAATCACATGGAGGAAATGAGCGATTGGAGGGGATTCGTCTCTCCCGGTTTAGGGAGTTAATGTTGTGCTGTGCTCGATTGGCTATAACCGGAAATCCCTGGCCAGGGTTGCTGAGATTTACTGGTAAGTGTTATCAGTAGTTTCTCGAACTGTTATAGACCTCATATCGACACGACTTATCGAGCTACTGTGGTCTGACGTCTACCACCCCTAGGAGAGATATGCGACATATCAGACAACGAGACCGGACTGTACGGGAGTGTTACCGATTGGATTCACAGGAGAATGTACAGGCTTGCTTGTTAATCTTCTGAGCGCTCAATACCTGGGTGGCTGTTACGTTTAGCTGACCGCTTGCAGCTTGTGGATGTTTGATATGATCATCACCTACTGCCGGCGTATTGACAATTCTTTAGAGTCCTACACAGAGGTTTCTTGACTCAGGCAAAACGGAGTAGGAGCACACCGAGGATAATGCGATATGTAATACCGTATTGGATTCTCGCGAAATGAGATATCGGCTGGGTATATGTTATATAGCCAGGTCATCGTATTAGTCGGTTATATGTGATATAGCCGGATTGTCGGATCAAGTGTTGATTCGATAATTTAATGTATAATAATGTATATGATATATTAAATTACATTAACTAATATTAGCTCACTAAAAGATTCTTTTTCTCACTCGGGTAATACATTGATATATATGCGATATATGTTAATTGTATTATTTTCTTTTGTTACAAAATATATTGTATATGTGATATATAATATTGTAACATGTTATGATAACTAATACAACATGTTTAGTAGAGATTAAACAAGATTAGGGTTTGATTTGGGTTAATGGTTTCTAGATGATTCTAGAAGGTTTAGTTTTGTTTTGTAAAAGATATTTTGTTATGACTCATTCCTTGACCTAACCCAAACCCTAACCCTAGTTAATTCTCTACATGGGTTTAGTTGACTATGGTTGCATTAATCATCATATATATCCTTTCATTATTCATCACAAAAGGTTTCATGTTGATTGTTCATCTTCTTCCTTCTTTCTTTCATAGAAAAAGCTTTCTAGCTTTTTCAAGGTGATGATAAATGAGTGAGTAAATGAAAATAAAAGAGAGCAAAAATCCTACTTCATCATCCTCATCTACCCTTTCCATTTAGATGAGGGTGTTCACATCATTTTATGAGTGTTAGCTTGTGTTAATGAAACTTCAAGGTAGATGATCCTTGTTATCGAAGATCGGAAGCAAGTTTGCATATTTCTCTTCGTGAAGCCTCTCGAGAGTCCAGAACACGATGATCGCAGCGAAGGGACCTCAACACGGAGCTTAAGAAGTGAAGGACCGGATCTGCAAAGGTTGTAATCCCTCTCACTTAGTGTTAAAGAGTTTAATATGATTGTTTTCGCCTAAACCGTAGTTTAAAGATCCCGGCTTTGGGTTATTCGGCACGTCTAATTTTTTATTCGGGCATGGTTGCTGCCTTATGAACCCTCACAAGAGTGCCTAGCAACCCTACAGAGGATGAACCAGTTTTGTTTGATGATTCAGTTTTTTAATTCATCCTCCTGAACCTCTAACTGTTACACTTCCTAAATCAATCCCCTTCATCCTTTCTATCGTTCCGACCGCGCAAGAAACTGTATCCCTTTCATTTTCAATGTCTGCTTTACCAAGTTCGACGTACCCATATTTTCTCACGAATCTTGAGGGATTTGACCTCATTTCTCAGTGGGTTGATAGATTAGAACAATCGCTTTTTACACATTGGTCATCACAATTTGTGCTAATTTATACACTCCATTTGCACCCTCAGGTTCATATTCCACTTCTTTCTCCCACTTTCTTTGGTTCTTCTTCTAATCTTCCTTTAATGATAGCGAGTATTAATGAATCACAATTCGATATTTTGAGTTCGATAATTCTAGAAAAACAACTTGATTTAGACTTTTTTGAGAATAAGGTAGATGAGCCTTACGAGTCTCCTACCTCCATAATTTTTGAAAAATCAAATGTATTAAATTCTGGCGCGACACTTATTGACATTGAAACGTTCAATCGGACCTTCGATAAAAGTTTCGAAGATATTTTCGCCGACGAACTCGCATTCCTAAATGATACGGATTTTGTAATTAATCAAGCTCCACCTGAAGAAGTCAAACCACCACCATTTCTTTTTCCCTTCCGCCATTCTTCTCCTCCACCGAGACCGTATACTGCTTCTATCTCCACATGGTCTCGTGTGTTTCTCATTTCTTTTCTCTACACTCCATTCTTTCACCAACCACGCCATTATAACGATAAAATTTTTGAATGGTTGGTGCTAACCTTTGGCCTGTGTAAGGCCTTGTATAGCTTGATACTGTGTTTTTCTCCTCCCTAACTCTGAACTTTAATGCTGCAACAGTGGAAACACTATTTCACTTAAGTTTGGGGGGGGCCTTTTTGTGTATATATTGTGTTTTCTTTTTCTTTTAATAAAAAAAACATAACAGGGGAGTACCGGCAATTTTGACCCTCTTGGTGTAGCCTGACAGTGAGGATACTGTCAAGTTTTAGTTTAGGGGTGTGCTCGGTAAGATTTCTTCCTTCGCATTCATGTGTACATACTTATTTTAAAATCCATAAAAATCAAAAAAATTATAAAAATTATAAAAATTGAAAAGTTCAATTTTGGCCATATTTGACTTAAGTTTAACATGACGGTTGACTAGTTAGGAAAAACTAGATCCTAAACTTAGTAAATTAAAAACCCTAAAAATAAACTTTCTTAAAGATTAATTGTAGAAAATATATGTCCTTGTAGTCTATTTAGAAATAGGCAAATTTTGAGTTCGGTTCTTGGGCTAAGTCAAAATAAGAGAAGAGTATTAAATTTTTATTTGAAGTGTAAGTCTGAAAATTAATTCTGAATCTTAAGTCTAAATTCTGAAAATATATACCCTACAATTAGCACATACACGCACCTTGAAACTTGGAATAGTAGAGGATACCTTGAAATGCTCTTGTCTAAAATCCTTAGTATAAAGGAAAAGAAAATAAAAGTACAAGTGTGAATAAAGAGACATAAAAAAATGAACACTGGTTTTGTAACTACTTAAGGCAGCATAAATAAAAAATTTAGCGAGGGTGCTTTATCACCTAGTGCCTTAGACCAACTGGTTTGGGAGCACTGCTAAAGCCTTAGGTATTACAAGACGAGGAATTACGCCTTAATGCGCAAAAACATTTTGTAATCGGTCGTTAGTACCTCAAGAAGTATTAACGGTCGCATGAAGGTTGTGTGAGCAATTTCATCTAAAATTCACCAACTAAAAGTACTTTGGACGATGGACAAGAGTATGATAGCTCAAATTGAATTTCCAAGTGTAGGGGTGATATATACACACACGTAAGGGTATATGATTGGGGTTTAGATGAGAGATATGAATGAAAGATAGGGCTTACACCTTCAATAGAGATGATAAAAATTCTTAAGTTGAGATGGAACCTTAGAAGGAAAATTCAAGAGATGCTAAAAGCTAATTAAATTTACAGAACATATACATTCTTAAGTTAAATGATAAGTGAGTGTGAAAAATACGGGTTGATAATTTCTAAGTTGAAGATAATAGAATTTCTTGCTAGAACACCGAATTGAAGAATGAAAGTCAATAGGCCGAATTGATCGGATTTTGTGGGTAGTATTCGCTGAAAACCATTAGGAGACAACACTCCTCCTACTAGGGACACCTAGAGGTTTAACGGCGTGTTGCACGACCTCAGTGCAATCGCGATTCCCAGCGAAAGTGAGGTTAGGTTTTTTCGAGAATAAATTGGTTTTGCTCGGGACGAGCAAAAGATAAGTTTCGGGGTACTTGTTCATATCGGAATTTTGCATTATTATATTCCCCATTCTTAATCATATTGCAAATAAATAGGTGCTTTTGATCCATGTCTGCTAAATAGTTGCAGGTTACAGGTTCTCGGAACAATACAGTGAAAATGGTGAAAAGACGCTACAAATGTGAGACTATGACCAATAAAAAGATGAATCTGCAAATGCCGCCTATAGTTTAAGGAACAAACAAAGATCAATGAACAGTTTGATTGCACAAAATACGAGGGCAACACAAAGATTCAAGACTTCAACGCGAAGCTTACAGTAAAAGTCCACAAATTCTGCATTATTGGAAATCTGGAAGAAAGTAGAAAAGATTCTGAAGAACCAAGAGAAGAAAATAGAAGGAAATAGCAACATGAAGCAACCCTGAGAATTTGAGCCAATGATCCCTCAAGATGGCCACGGAAACGCGGCCAAACAAGGCTTATGGCCGCGGATCCGCGGCCGTGCAGAGCATGTGTCGGTGCGTGTCGGCGGGAGTCGGTGCATTGACCCGGTTTTCTTAGGGTAGTATTGTAATTTCAGATGTGGATCAGATGTAAACCCTAGGGTTTCTCCTATCTATAAATAGGAAAGCCTACAGCTCTTTTGGGCTGTGCCTCTTTTGGGTGCCTCTTTTAAGATGCCTCTCTTTAGTTCTTAATCTCTTTTCAATTTCTAGATTTAATTCTTATTTTGTAATGAATCGTTGAGAGGTCATCAATAAAAGTATTTTTTTTATCTTGCATTCTTTATCTGAATTTAATTCCTGCAATTTTTTATCTGTCTTTTATTATCTACAATTTAGATAGTCTTTTAAAATAAATTTATAAAAATGAATTGTATTGTTAATACCATAATGAGTGAGTAATTTCTCACTTGTTAGGGGTAGGATAGGGAAGGCTTGAGAGATGGAAATCTCTCTCATTCCTTTCATTGCTCGTATAAATGAATTAATTAGGACTCTATTTAAATTAACCACACACCGCTCACTACGGCACCCTATCCTATGAAATAGCAGTGATTCCCTAGTTAGACCGGTTGTGATTGATTTACATAGAGGTTAGGGCTAAGAGCCAAGAAAGGACGGACAAGGACCAAAAGGAAGAAACTATGTTTCTTCCTAGACATGCTAATCCTCTTTGTTTACTATTACCCTAACACCTATGTTCTTAACTAAGGCAAAGAAAACAGTGAGTAGAATTCTTTTTCTAAACTAACCTAATCCTAACCCTCGCAAGCCTTTTAAATCAATTTATTCTCATTCATAGATCTAAAACAAAACCACCATTTTTTTGTACTTAACTCGTCAGAACATAAAGAAAAGGAATCATTCTCCCTATGGACCGACCCGTACTCAACCAGCTAGCTACCAAGCGATACCGTTATTGATTGCGGTATTATATTCTTTGATTTCAAAAAGCATTGAAAATCTCCTACAATCATGTGTCATGGCAATTACCGACGGTGTGGGTGTGGCATACAATTAGTGCTCGTGCAACATGAACCGTCAATAATAGTGCAGTGTCCAATGGGTACATGTCCAGGCATAACAAGTAATAATATGCAAATGAAGTTCATGCACAACCTCTATGTAGATATACTTATAACTAATAAACATGTCATTGAATCTAGCCCAAACGAATAACACCATACGGGCGATTTCCCTATAAATGTTAAATCTACTCACAGATGATCTTAGGCTAAGTAAAGCCAACCACTTGCTTTCCTTTCTTCGCAGCGTCCGAAGTCCCTGCCTGCGATCCTAAAATCATATAACAACATAACAAGTTCATATTAGGAATCAACCAATAACACGAACAAACTACGTTTGTCCGACGCACCAACTCCAATCAAACTCTCAATTGTTCGTCTAGTGGCTAAAGTGCGTAGCGACACTACGAAACCAACCTAAGAGCAACAACTACACAAAGTACACGCACCGTGTCGGATAACGTAACATGCGTAGTCGAAACACTAGAAACAAGCAAAGTAATCCTAGATTTTGTATACTGTAAAAACATAAAAATCAAACAATACCAAACACTTCTAAACAACTGCAGACAGCTACCCTAGAAAACCCAAGCCCTAACTCCCCTAAAGTGCCGAGGTCGCCGGATTTCATCATTATGTCGCCGGACAAAACCGAGCCAATGGGGTTCGTGCTTCAGGTGAATGCTTAGGGTCTCCGGTACAACATAACTACACTGCAAGATTTTCCAGTATACACTTGGGGTCACAACAGATCACAGATATCCTATAATGACACTAAAAATACGATATGTGCATGAAACTAAACTTTAAGTGTTCTAAACAACAGCTAACGAGCTACACAACATTATAACACCTATTTAACAGTTTATTGGTTATACCTATCTACACTTGCTCAAAAGAACCTAGCTTTCCAAGATCCAAGTGATCTTAGAGGCTAAAACAAGACTTGAGAAGGGTTTTAGTGAGGTTTAATGAAGGTTTTGCAAGATTTAGTGAAGGAAAATTGAGGGTTCAGTTTGAGGGAAGAGAAGATGAAGAAATAATGAGAAAGAGATAGAGTGAGAGAATGAGAGTGTGAGGTGAGATAGAGATGAGAGGGTGAGTGTAGGGTAAGTGCACCCTTGCACTTACTCTCTCCCTCTCCATCATTAATGCAAGCAATGACTCCTCCTCATGAGTCACCTTGCCACCTCCCCTCAATCCAAAACACAAAGAAATATCTTCTCACAAATATCTAAGGGTTAAGGTTAAGCAAAGCAAGGATTAACTTAAGGTGTCATGGTCACTAAACGAAATAAACACAACTAACCCTCACATTAACATGCACAAGTGTGTGCAAACCAAAACAATTAATAATAAAATATTAATTAATTGTTATAAAATATGAGAAAACCAATTTGGTAAATTTTTTACAGAAAACCCGCATTATCGCTTAATTAACACTAATCGCATTCTAAGGTGTTACAATCTCCCCCCTTAAAGAAATTCATCCCCGAATTTAAAATTCTTACTATGCATACCTTTAAAGAGATGAGTGCAAATCATCCACATCTCGCTCGCAGCCTCCCAAGTGATCTCCTCACTAGACGGTCTACGCCAAAGAACCTCCACAGATGGCAAGACCTTTGACCGACGTTTCTTCACCTGCCGATCCACTATAACTATCGGCTGCTGGTGAACGAAAAATCGCGTCCTACTTAAATGGTCTGGTGCTGAATCATGTGAGAAGGTCATGAAGGTATTTGCGAAGTATCAACACAAGGAATACGGGGTGAATACTCAGAAATCTGGGCGGAAGTGCAAAACGATAGGCGACGAAACTAACTCGCTCAAGGATCTCAAAAGGACCTACAATCTGGGACTAAGCTTCCCTTCTTCCCAAAACTCAACACGCCATTTCATCGGAAAAATCCGTAAGAATACATGATCTTCCACTGCGAACTCAAGTCTGCGACAACGACGGTCGGCATAAGACTTCTGTCTGCACTGGGCTGCTCTCATTCTGTCCTGAATCAACTGGATCATCTCCGAAGTCTCTTGACTAGATGGGGTCCAAAAATCCTGCTCTCGCGGAGTCGGTCTAACAGACTGGCGATCGACACAATCTACCATACAAAGCCTAAAAAGGTTGCCATCTGAATCGTCTCCTGATAACTGTTATTTTAGGAGAACTCCATCAATGGCAGTGACGATCCCAACTGCCAATAACATTAAGCACGCACGCTCGAAGCATATCCTCCAGAGTCTATATAGTCCGCTCTCACTAACCATCGGTCTACGGATGGGAAGCGGTGCTAAAGCTCAAACAGTACCCAAGACTTCCTAAATCTTCTTCCAAAGACGGCTAGTGAACTGGATGCCTCAATTGGATACAATGCATGAAGGAACTCCATGTAAACGCACAAACTTATCGAAAAACAACTGAGCATACTGAGCATAACCGAAAGTGGTCTTCACAGGAAAGAAGTGAGCCACTTTCGTTAACCGGACAACAAACACCCAAATGGAGTCACACCCTGTCTAGCCCTGGGTAGACATGATTGATCTTTCTTTTGTGTGTATGGAAAAGTTTTATCACAACCAAAGAAATTTATAACCGCGATAAATTAACGGTGTCAATGTAGTTTCGTTAATGAATATGGATCGTCCACAGAGATGCGAGTACTTGTTCGATCTTGCTTTAGATGAGTCGAAATGAAAATATAAAACAAAACTCAAGAAATATATTCATGAATTAATTAAGTTGTCATTTCAAGAAAATCAAAAATATATTTAAGAATTAAAGATCAAGAATTTGTCCAATGTCAAAATGAATTATCAAGATTATGTAGAATAGCTTGTTGGAATCGATTGAATTAGTAGCAATGATGAATCTAATAATGACTTATCTTATCCATTGATGAATTATAGCTAGGACGATGGTGATGAATGAAGATTAGGGATCTATTGAAGAAACAAGGGTTTCTCCTTCTCTATCCCTTGTCTTTTCATTAATCATCATTCGGATCTAGACTTTAGCAAAGAGAATCATCAATCGTTTGATCTCTAAATTGCAACGAAATTCGCAAGAATGTGATCTCGATCCAAATTAGGTCATTGATGAGTCTTTTTCCTAAAGTTCACAAATCTCATAAGACTTAAGATTAGTATTAGGATTTTATCATCACTAGATCTACCGATTCTCTCGATTCCTTCACAAGCGGAGATTTCACTCACACATCATGAAAATTAAAGAATCACAAATGAGATATTTCATAATGCAAGAATGTAATGAAAACGAGAATTAACAATTTATCACCTTCATTAAATCTTCTTCAAATTTACACAACTTTTCAATTCGAGGTATAAGATTAAGCTCTCGATCGCTCCTTTGAAGTGGTGAATTTTTCATCGATCTTTGCTTGGCTCTATCGCCGTAAAACGTGGATCGTCACGGATCTCTTGCTCTTGATGACGACTGGCGTTTCGATGAAGGATCGTTGATTGCTCGCTTGATTTGCTTCTCAATGGATCTTGATTTTTGCTTTGGATTTGATCTCAAGTTGTGTCACTCAACTTGAATTTGAATTATGGCTCAATGTGTAATTAATGAACAACTCTTGAACAACCTCAAAATTTAGGTCTAGATCCCCTTTTATAATTTGAAATAAATCTTCCCTCCCAAGCTTGGTAGTTATGCAGGGCGTTCCAGAAGACGCCACGTGGAAATGGAGCGTCTTAAGGATGTTAGGCCGTTACAAGGAAGGTTCTGGAAAAGTTTGGATCGCCAACGAGCCAACTCGGCTGTGGAACTGCGGCGGATCGGCCAGGATCGGCCGTGGATCCGTGGCCATTTGAGCAAATCTCTGGATCATTTTCCTGGGGTGTCTTGGTGTTGGTTTTTGGATGTTCTTCTAATGTCTGGAATCATTTAATCTCTTCTGAATTTCTGTCAGATTTTAAGTCTTTGACTTGCTGTATTTTATCGGAAATTTTGCAATTCCGGTTCTTTGACATGAAAAATTTTCTGCACACAATCTCGATAAAAAGTGTTGAGAGATACAATATCATGCGTGTAGTAATAAACACACAATTTCCCTCATAATGCCGGTTACAATGTATAACACATATTATTTGATATTTTCGGACGAATTGCTAATATGTGCTATATTTATACCAAACACTTTTAGATAATTAGAAAGAGTAGGGAAATTGATGTGTTAAGAATACAATATTTTCGACTGATCAAATTCCCTAAACTTAATTTTGGTTGTCTCGAGCAAACATCTTTTATTCAAGAGAAGGAGAAAATATAAGAAAAAGAAAAACTAACTAGCACTCTTTCGTAGGCAATACGATTGCACTAAGCACGTGCAACAAGCCTTTAAACCTCTTGGTGTCCCTAGTAGGAGGAGTGTTGTCTCCTGAGGGTTTTCAGCGGATTGCACCCACAAAATCCTATAATAAAAGGAAGACTGTGAAAGTTACATATAAAGTTAAGAATTGTAAAAGAAAGACTTTGAAAATAAGAGTTTCCAACTACACTAGCTTTTCGGTTGTCATGAGCCCTATATTAATAGTCATGAAAAGATGATAGAAATCACATCATCTCTCAATAAAACATCGTCTTTATTCTTCATTCCTACCTTTCTTCCAAACACTGATCATATACCCCTACGTGTGTGTAAAGTACATTCCTACACTCGGAGAATTCAATTCAAGTTATCATACTCTTGTCCATCTATCTCAGTACTTTTTAATTGATGAATATTAGATGGAATTGCTCACACATTTTTCATGCGATCGTTAATACTTCTTGAGGTACTAACCGACCGATTACTCCTGTGCTTGCTGATTTGGCATAAATAGCAATTTTCTCGTCTTGCAACACCTAAGGCTTAACAATGACTCCCAAACCAGTTGGTCTAAGGCACTAGGTGATGAAGCACCCTCGCTATATTTTTTATGCTGGCTTGGTGTTTACAAAACCAGTGTTCATTTTTCTACACCATTTTATATTTTATTCTTCAATTTTAATTTTCATCGTACTTTTGCTTTTAGACAAGAGCATTTCAAGTTATCCTCTACTATCTCAAGTTTCAAGACGTGTGTAAGTTCATATAGTAGGGTATCAACATTTAAATATTTGGTTTCCAGAATAGAAACTATTTTTCAGACTTATTTTTATTCTCAGATTAGTGACTTCTTTCATCTTACTAACCCTTGGGACAACGGCTCATAACTACTTATTAGTAGTTCGTTTAAGAAAACTTCTAAATTTCTTAGTTTTCTTAAATTTTTCCAATCTTTTGGATGTAATTTTTCACTATCTAATCTTTTATTATCTTATTTATGTAAAAAAAAATTCTAATTTTTTTTGTTATATGTTTTGTGCTTATACAAAGTATGATGCAAAGTGATGTGTAAATAAGCACAAACCTCCCCCAAACTTATTTATAACAGTGTCCTCACTGTTGTCATCCCTTAAATCTCAAAAACCTGTAAACTTGGGAGGAAAAATTTATTAACGGGGACATGAATATGATTGTGAAAATCTCCCCCAAACTCACTTTTGGCTCACAATTTCGTGTACAAATTTTATTTTCAAGAGCCAAATATAGCCCCCCCAAACTTGAGTTAAACAATGTTAAGCTTTTAAAGAGGGGGTCAAAGTTACTGGTCAATGCCAAGCTTTGCAAAGACAAAAAGTCAACACCAACCATTCGAAGAATTTATCAGTGAAACGCACCGGTTGGTGGAAGAACATATTGTATAGAGTCAGGAAGAAGTGGGAAAAAGATAAGTGGTGTGATAGAAAGGGTTTGCGTCTCAATTTGGAGAGACGACACAGTGATTGTGATGATGGATTACTCGCATTTTTGTGATTGTCAAGAAGAAGGGGTGGAGGTTCAATTTCTTTTTGGAGTTGATTCATCTCAACATCTATGTCTTTTAAAAATGCAAGTTCATCAGCGAAAATTTCCTCAAAGCTTTCATCGATACCCCGAAGAATAATTTCATCGGAAAGAACGGGGTCATCCTCAGACTCCATAAAAGGTTCAAAATCAGCGTTAGATGTTGACCCAGACAGCTCGATGGAAGAGTCCATATGTGTATAATACATAGCTGGGTCAAACAACAACGTATTGAGGAAGTCTGTATGAAGCTCGTCAAATTCGCTGCTGTCGACATCCATTAATTCGACATAACAGACCTGAGTAGAAGGTTCGGAGGGTACACTTCGCAACTTGTAAATATTAATCTCAATTGACCTTTTCCCGAAGGATAGGGTTATAGAGCCGTTACGACAGTTGATTATAGCATTGGAAGTGGCCAAAAATGGTCGACCGAGAATCACCGGAATTTGATTCCTTGGGTTTGCTACAGGTTGTGTATCTAAAACAATAAAGTCCACAGGGAATACAAATTCCCCGACTTTTATCAACACATCCTCAAGCTCACCCCTAGGTTTGGTGATTGATCGGTCAGCCATCTGGAGAGTTGTGTTCGAGGGCTTTAACTCTCCGATACCTAATTGCTCATAGACTGAATAAGGAAGCAGGTTAACACTTGCGCCAAGGTCAAGTAAAGCATGGTTAATATTTTTACCCCCAATAGAAATAGAAATTGTAAGACAGCCAGGGTCTTTACGTTTCCTTGGTAATTGTTGGAGAAAGGCTGTGTTTACAGTACTCGACATGAACACCTTTTTTGGCACTTGAGTCTTCCTCTTCCTAGTGCACAAGTCCTTGAGAATTTTTGCATAAGCCGGGACTTGTTGTATTGCATCTAGGAGAGAGATATTGATATTAACCTGTATAAAGATTTCAGTGATCTTTTCCATTTGTGGACTTGGTCTGTTTCCTCTTAACCTATTAGGATAAGGAGGTTTAGCAATAATAGCGGGGTCCAATATCAGAGAAGATCGTGCGGGTAGGAAAGATACCAGAATAGGAGTAGGGATCATCTTTGGTGGACTAGAAGAAGTGTGTTGAGGGTTCGAGCCTTGGGGAAAATAGAGAATAGGCTCGAAAGAAGGCGGTGGGGTAGACGCACTGGGGTCAGAAGTAAAACTAGAGGTGGAAGGAAAAGTCTCAGCCGGGGTATCATCGATTGATTCCTCACCATCAATCTCTTCACCAACATGGTTGTCTAGCACTCTTCTAAATCTCAACGTGGTAATAGCATTCACATGATGTGAATAGCCAGGATTCGATACAGGTTGAGCTGGAAGTTTCCCTTTCTCTCTAGCACTCATCGCAGCAGTTAATTTTGCAATTTGTGCCTCTATCGCTTTAATACAATCACCTTGGGAGGTGTGGCCTTGCGTTAAAGTGTGGATAGAAGACTTAATATCATCGGATGTTTGCATGGAATGTTTCATGAACAAATCCAAAGTGCGTTCGAGTGCAGAGGAGTTTTCTGTACCGACCGTTTGGAAAGAATTATTCCCATGTGCAGAATTGGTGGCCGGATTTTGAAAAGTTTGTGTTTAGTAGGGGTGCTGACTCGGAAGTGGTTGTTGTGGTTGTGGAGGGACCCTTTGAAATTTGTTTTGGTTTGGAACCGTGTTTGGAGTTTGTTGTTGGTTCCAGGTAAAGTTAGGGTGATTCCTCCAACCCTGATTATAAGTGGAAAAATACGGATCGTTTCTAGGTCTTTGCTGGAAAGCAGCATTAGTGTGCTCTTGACCTTGAAACGGAGAATTCAAACTACATTCTTCCGTAAGATGTGATGGATCATAACAACATCCACAGACAGTTTTGGCGAGTGTCATCTGATTTAGGGAGGCTACTAAAAATTTGTGTTCCATAGCTTCGAGTTTCTTTTGCATTGCTGCCATTTCATCTCTAACTCCTATAGAAACATCGAGTTGATGAATACCACCCCTAGATGATGGTTGGTTTACACTTTCCCACTGTAAAGTTTTTTCAGCGAAATCTTCTAAAAATCTCCAGGCTTCACCATCATCTTTAGTCATGAAGGTGTCTTGACACATGGATTCAAGTATCTGTTTTGTTGTAGGATTAAGGCCCTCATATACGATTCTGCAGAGATCCCATCTAGGGATTCCGTGATGAGGACATTGAACTAACAGATCCTTGAAGCGTTCAAAACACTTCGAAAATGGTTCATTGGGAAGCTGGGTAAATTGATTTATTTCGCTACGGACTCGAGCTGTCTTATGATTGGGGTAGAATTTCTTTAGGAAAGCTGTGACGAATTCTCCCCAGTTTGAAATAGAATGTGCGGCTATGTTATAAAGCCATTTCTTGGCTATATCGCACAAAGTGAATGGGAGAAGACGTAATCTTATAGCATCCACAGAAAGCTGTGAAGTACCCATCATAGCGCATACGTTTTCAAATTAGGTAATAAAAACGTATGCGTCTTCAGACACGAGACCGTGATATTTAGGTAAAAGATTGATGTATTGAGGTTTTATTTCGAAATTGTCCCCATTAGCTGGTGGAATGGTAAGACAGATCGAAAGAGGACATCGAATAGGATAGCATCTCTCTTGGAGAGAGATGCGGGGTGGATTCTGCGCACCTGCGGACGGTGGCAGAGTGATGTTAAAGAAGTTCAATGGAGATCCATCCATCGAAGTGGATGTGGTAGTGTGTGAAGAAAAAGTAGATGTAGAATTACCGACTTCGGAGTTAATAGGAGGAACGCGGACAAAACGGGCACTAGAATCCCGTGTCCAGCTGAGCATGCACTAAATGCTTTAGCACAAGTGATAGCGTTGTAATAATTAGGGGAAAGTTGGTTTGGTGTTTGTTTTGAAAAATACGGATTTTGAAAAATCAAATCACAAAAATTGCACACACAACCCTAGATCTAATGGTCACCTAGGTCAAATCTCTAGACCACTCCTAAACTTCCAGAAGACAAGTCGCAAGATAGATCCTCTACTGCCTCTTATCCCTTCTGTGGCCAAGTAAGTGCCAGGTAAGTGGGAGGTTCTCCGCTACGTAAGTAGCGGGCCTAATTAAGTAACCACTTGCCTTAGACACACTTACCTTAAACACCATAAAAGAAATACGGATAAGCAATAGATTACCCACGATCTCCTACTGTCCTAATTGAGCACGACGGTCCTTAGAGTCTTGTCTTGATTTTTTTTAGTTAATGAGGGTGATGTGGATGTTAGTTTTGTGATTTTAGGGCTTAGGAAGGGTAGTGAACTCCCCACCAAATCTGAATTTGGTCTTTGCCCCTTAATTTCCGTGTTAAAATTTGCAAACAAGCAAGATCAAACACGAAACAATTTTTCTTTAGCTGTGCTGTGAATTTTGCAAAGAATCATGTAGAAATTGGTTAATGGACAAGAGCAAGGAGGAGATAAGAAAGTCAGAAATATACCTGAGAAAAATGAAGCACTGAAACCTCAAGGTTGCCGCGTTTCCGCCGCGAAATGTTACCAAGTGCCGCGGTTCCACAGTCTGATGATGTGATCTCTGCATGAAATTTTGTGCAAATGCTCCTGTTACCTCACTGGTCTTCCTGAGATGATCTGAATATTTTTTCTCTTGCTCCAATAATTCCAGATTCCTTTGCAAAAATCAAAACAAATCGTTAAGCACTTGATGCGATTTTGATCTAAGAAATTCTGATGGAATAATAAAATTTTCAACTCAAATAACAAAAACGAACAAATTAGCACAAGATCCCCGGCAACGGCGCCATTTGATTGAACATTCTTTTGTGTGTATGGAAAAGTTTTATCACAACCAAAGAAATTTATAACCGCAATCAATTAACAGTGTCGATGTAGTTTCGTTAATGAATACGGATCGTCCACAGAGATGCGAGTACTTGTTCGATCTTGCTTTAGAAGAGTCGAAATGAAAATATAAAAGAAAACTCAAGAAATAGATTCATGATTTAATTGAGTTGTCATTTCAAGAAAATCAAAAATATATTCAAGAATTAAAGATCAAGAAAGTGTCCAATGTCAATATGAATTATCAAGATTATGTAGAATAGCTTGTAGGAATCGATTGAATTAGTAGCAATGATGAATCAAACAATGACTTATCTTATCCATTGATGAATTGTAGCTAGGATGATGGTGATGAATGAAGATTAGGGATCTATTGAAAAAACTAGGGTTTCTCCTTCTCTATCCCTTGTCTTTTCATTGAGCATCATTCGGATTTAGCCTTCAGCAAAGAGAATCATCAATCGTTTGATCTCTAATTTGCAACGAAATTTGCAAGAATGTGATCTCGATCCAAATTAGGTCATTGATGATTCTTTTTCCTAAAGTTCACAAAGCTCATAAGACTTAAGATTAGTATTAGAATTTTATCATCACTAGATCTACCGATTCTCTCGATTCCTTCACAAGCAGAGATTTCACTCACACATCATGAAAATTAAAGAATCACAAATGAGATATTTCATAATGCAAGAATATAATGAAAACGAGAATTAACAATTTATCACCTTTATTAAATCTTCTTCAAATTTACACATCTCCTCAATTCGAGGTACAAGATTAAGCTCTCGATCGCTCTTTTGAAGAGATGAATTTGTCGTCGATCTTAGCATAGCTCTATCGCCGTGAAACGTGGATCGTCGTGGATCTCTTGCTCTTAGTGACGACCGGCGTTGCGATGAAGGATCGTTGATTGCTCGCTTGATTTGTATGGTTAGTATGGCACCCAATGAAGTGTTTTGAAGCATCACATGACCAAAAGTTATAATTTTTAAGGTGCTAAACTAACATGCAAAGGGATCGATCCTAGAAAATTAGGGTTATGAAACATTAAGCTAGAAAAGATTAGGGTTTGAAGGCTACAACCTTTGTAGCTCCCCTTTGCTAGACTCCTTGGTGTCTTGGGTGTTGAATCGAGGTCCTCTCGAAGTTCCCTTGCGTCCACGACGATCCACCACGGAGCACTCCGTCCAAGCTCGCTTCTTTGGGAAACCGAAGGAAACACTCTAATCAAGTCGGCTAGACTTGAGTAGAATGATGTTGTGGTTTGGAATCTCACTTCAAAAACCTATCTTTAAGTGGTATTTGCTCACTAGGAAAATCAAGAGAGCAAAGGAGCTAGAGGAAGAAGATGGTGGCAATTTTAACAAGAGATAAAAAGATAACTCAAGTGAAGAAAAAGAAATATATCAATATATATTTTATTCCTTCATGCTATGAACCATGGTTAAAGTGATGGAGACATTATTTAACTTTGGTTTGGAATGATAAAGAGAAGGATAACCTTAGGTTAGTGGTAGTTGAGCATGGTTAGGTCAAAGGAAGAATGTAGAAGCATGAAAGATTATCCTTTCCTTTTTCATTTTCTTTTAAATCCAAAATTAAATAATAATCCATTATATAATCCATGGTGTGAGTCTTATATTGCCACCATTTCCATATGCTAACAACCATGATGGATGAGTGTATGTATGTGTGCATGTATGCACATCCACATGTGCATGAAACTAGCATGAAAGAAAGAAAGAAAAGCACACATGCATGCACACATCCATCATCCAAGAAAAGGTTTTAAGTGAGAAAACTAATGGTTAAATGATAAATCAACACTTGATTAATCAATCCGGTCATATCTCATATGACCCCACCAAAAGTAGTTCACCCGATCAATGTTCGGTATCATATACGCACATTTCAATCGGGTGCATGTGCATATCGCATACGCGCACCACAACGTTTCGCCTGGACTGGGTAACTCCTTTGTGGGACTCTAAGACTCGTCAATACGCCGGCAGAGGGTGATGATCATATCAGGTACCCTCAAGCCGTAAGCGGTCAGCTAAACGTAACGGCCACCCGGGTATTGAGCGATCAGAAGACAACAAGCGAACCTGCTACAACTCCCGTCGAGCCATCCGGCAACACTACCGTACAGTCCGGTCTCTTCGTAAGATATGCTGCATATCGAGCCTAGGGATGGTCACGTCGACCCCAATAACTCAATAAGTCGTGCCGGTGAATGGTCTATAACAGATCGAGAAACTACTGATAACACTTATCAGCAAATCTCAGCAGCCCTGGCCAGGGACTTGCTGTTATAACCAGTCGGGCACAGCACAGCATCAACTCCCAATACCGGGAGAGAAGAAACCCCTCCTATCGCTCATCGTCTTCGTGTGTCTCGGGACTGTACCCAACGGCCACCTGTTTGCACGACTCAGTAGAGCCGTGGTAGGGTGGCAATCAAAGTACAGTGGGAGAACACACAAGACTCCATGACGATCTCGGGTCTACAGACTAACCTGTACCAGTGTCACCTGAGAACTGCTATCCGACGATAGATATAATTCCATATAGGAGTTCTCGGTGAGTCCGTCCAGTGTACCCAGTCACCACTGAGCACCCGTATGTGATCTTGATGTCAAACATCGATGAATGTGGGAACATCCATCGCCCATCGTATGGGTCTAGTATCATATACGCTAGTCTACTCTGGTATATCGATGCCCCGTCTCGATATACCTACGACTAGGGACTTTCCAGGATATGCTTATAGACTACAGATGTCCCACTAGTATGATCTCCATCATAATCAGAGTAGTCAAGCCGATATCCTCAGGGCTTTATCAGCATGTATGAATGAATAAAAGCATGATCAAATCAACATGTCAGATAAAGAAGAACCAGATAGCATACTATCATGTCGAGCAAGAACGCAAACTGAATATATATACATGTATAGATACATCGACTATCACATAATGGCCTCTAGGGCATACATATATCCAACAATCTCCCACTTGCACTAAGGCCAGTTATTGGCGTATCTCATACCCAACATCTCAAAAAGTCGCTCATGCTGTGGCTGAGGGAGGGCCTTGGTGAGTGGATCCGCGGCGTTGTTCTTTGTATCTACTCTCTTAATCTCGATCTCGCGGCGATCTACAATCTCCTGGATCAAATGAAAACGCCTCAGGATGTGTCTGGACCGCTGATGGGATCTGGGCTCCTTGGCTAACGCCATCGCCCCATTATTGTCACAATACAAAGGTATTGGATCAATAATGGTTGGAACTACTCCTAGCTCCGAGACGAACTTCTTCATCCAGACGGCTTCCTTGGCGGCATCATTTGCAGCAATGTACTCAGCCTCCATCGTAGAGTCTGCAACGGTATCCTGTTTGGAACTCTTCCAACTTACCGCCCCTCCATTGAGGGTAAATACAAACCCTGAGATAGATTTGCTGTCATCCTTATCGCTCTGGAAGCTCGAATCGGTAAAGGCCTCCATTTGGAGATCTGTATTACCATACACCAAGAACAATTCTTTAGTCCTTCGCAAGTACTTAAGAATGTTCTTCACAGCTGTCCAGTGGTTCTCCCCTGGGTTGGATTGATACCTGCTTACAACACTAAGTGCATAAGCTACATCTGGGCGTGTACATAACATCGCATACATTATAGATCCTACTGCCGAAGCATAAGGTATAATGCTGATGCGAGCTCTCTCTTCATCGGTCTTTGGACAAGAATCCTTGGAGAGAGTGACTCCATGGCAAGCGGGTAAGGCACCCCGCTTGGAGTCTTCCATACTAAACCTCTTTAGGATGGTGTTGATGTACCTGGTTTGGGACAATCCCAATAACTTTTGGATCTATCCCTATAGATCCTTATGCCCAGGATGTATGTGGCATCACCCAGGTCCTTCATGGAGAACCTCAGTGATAAGAATGATTTGACTGACTGTAGCATAGGAATATCATTTCCTATCAGAAGAATATCATCCACGTACAATACGAGGAATGTGACAGCTCTTCCTACAGCCTTCTTATAAACACAAGGTTCATCTGGATTTTTGATGAAATCAAACTCTTTGATAACATCATCGAAACAGATGTTCCAACTCCGAGATGCCTGCTTTAACCCATATATGGATTTAAGCAATCTACATGCTTTCTCGCTGCTCCCACTGTCAATGAAGCCCACTGGCTGATCCATATAAACGCATTCTTCTAAATCTCCATTTAGAAATGCTGTTTTAACGTCCATCTGCCAGATTTCATAGTCGTAGTGAGCAGCAATAGCAAGTAGGATCCGAATGGATTTAAGCATGGCTACGGGCGAAAAAGTTTCGTCATAGTCCAAACCTGGTCTTTGACGAAAACCTTTCGCCACAAGTCTTGCCTTATAGGTCTCTACCTGCCCATCCACACCAATCTTTCTTTTAAAGATCCATTTGCACCCTATAGGTTTTCCCCCAGGGGGTACAACGTCCAAAGTCCATACTTTGTTGGTGTACATAGACTCCATTTCGGATCTCATGGCATCCAGCCACTTCACAGAGTCACCACTCGTGATAGCTTGCTGAAAACTGGTAGGATCATCATCTTCCATGATACAGTCTTCTCTGTCACCATCAATGAGGAAACCGTAGTACCTCTCCGGTAGGCGAGAAGTCCTACCAGACCTACGGAGTGGCCGAGGTTCTTCAGTTTCTGTTGCAACAGCCGGTTCAACCAAATCGTCATTTATAGTTTGTGTCTCTAGAACCTCTTCTAGATCTACCACCTTGCCATCATCTTTGTCTGTGAAAAACTCTTTTTCTAAGAATGTGGCATGTTGAGAAACGAACACTTTTTGTTCCTCTTTGTGGTAGAATAGATATCCATAAGAATTCATTGGATATCCTACAAAGTTACACATGACCGACCGTGTCTCGAGTTTGTCCGGATTCTGCTTTTTAACATAGGCCGGGCAACCCCAAATCTTAATTCTCTTAAGAGATGGTCTCTTCCCATTCCATATCTCATATGGCGTGGTAGACACGACTTTGGTTGGAACCCTGTTTAGCAGATATGCTGCAGTCTCCAATGCATGCCCCCAAAACGAGACTGGTAACTCAGCGTCACTCATCATGGACCGGACCATATCTAATAGGGTCCTATTCCGTCGTTCTGACACACCGTTGTGCTGTGGTGTGTAAGGAGGAGTGAGCTGAGAGAGAATCCCATTCTCTTTTAGGAAGTTTGCAAATTCTGTACTGAGATACTCTCCACCTCGATCTGATCGAAGCATCTTAATACTCAAGCCGGTTTGTTTTTCTACTTCTTGTTTATATTCAATGAATTTCTCGAAAGCGTCGGACTTGTGCTTTAATAAAAACACATGACCGAATCTTGAGAAATCGTCGGTGAATGTAATGAAGTATGAAAAACCGCCTCTAGCCTGTGTAGACATTGGCCCACATACATCACTATGTATGAGGCCAAGGAGCTGAGTAGCTCTTTCCCCGTGTCCGGTAAACGGAGTTTTGGTCATTTTACCCTTGATACAAGACTGGCAAGTCGCATAAGATTTATATTCAAAAGAGTTTAAATATCCATCTTTATGTAACTTGTTTAGTCTTGTTTCGTTAATATGACCAAGTCTACAATGCCAAAGAAAAGCTTCATTTAATTGTGAAAGTTTTCTTTTATTAGTGTGTTGTATACTGAAAACTGTGTGTTGATTTAGGACATATATTCCATTATTAAGCGTACCATACCCAACCAACATTTGATTTAGGTGAATGTTCATAACATTGTTCTGCAACACAAAATTATACCCTTCATTGTCCAACAAAGAAACGGATATTATATTACATAGCATACTTGGTACAAAATAACATGGATTCAAAATCAAAATACATCCAGATGGCAACCCCAAGTGATACTCTCCCACTGCAACTGTATGTACATTGGAACCATTTCCAACGCGGAGAGTGTGGTCACCTGTCCTCAAAACCTTGCTATTTCTCAGCCCCTGCATAGAATTGCAAATGTGAGAACCTGAACCGGTATCCAATACCCAGGAAGCAGAGTTTATAGAAAAACAGTTTTCAGTCACAAACGCACCTGGAGCAGAAGCATCACCATGCTTCTTCTTGAGACTTAAGTACTCCGTGCAATTGCGCTTCCAGTGTCCTGTCTTGTGGCAATGGAAACATTCGCCCTTCCCTGAGTCTCCAGCCTTGGACTTTCCCTTTCCCTTCACCCTTTTAACTCCGCCCTAAGGATTAGTGGGTTTCTTCTTTTTCTTTCCCTTGGCCTTGGCTTTCGGGAGAGAAGAGGAAGACAGTCCAATAGTCATAACGGGAGTTTTTGCTAACTTCATAGTGCTTTCTGCACTCCTTAACATATTAAGGAGTTCAGGGAGGTCCTTCTCCATGCCATGCATGTTGAAGTTCACTATGAACTGAGCAAAGGTGGAGGGGAGGGACTGCAGAATAATATCTATATATTGTTCATTGTCCATTGTCCATCCAAGGTCCTCAAGCTCTTCTATAAGAGCTATCATCTTCAGAACATGGTCTCCTACTGGTGTGCCAGGGGCCATTCGCATCTGAAACAATTTCTTTGATGCTTCGTATCGTAATACGCGGGATTGCTCCTCATACAACTCCTTTGTATGGAGCAATATACCGTGAATGTCCATGTCCTCGTGCTGCTTTTGATGTGTGTTATCCATCGATGCAAGCGCGAGGCATGTGGCCGTGGCACAGTCAGCGTCCCATGTCTTGCGGACTTCAATGTCCGCAACTGAGGATTTTGGACCAAGGACGGGCGGGGCTGAAGCCGTGAGGACATATGATACTTTATCATAAGTCAAGGCGATCTTCAGATTCCTCAGCCAGTCTTTATAGTTGGTCCCATTCAGTTTGTTTTTATCTAGTAGAAGCTTAAGTCCAGTCATTGGTATCTGCCATTAAGAGAGAGAAAAGAATACACTCAGCGAAAGCTCTTGCATAGATTAGATTGGTTTATTATCTTGTCTAATCGATGTTTCCCACTGCTTTTTATCAAGTTTTTCTTTCAAACCTTAAAAAGAAAAACTAGCCAGGATTAATTACAGTCTACAACTTCGCTAACCGTTCAGCCAGGCCAGTGTCGGTACTTTGAGGGAGGTTCCCCGTGCTTTCGCACGGACCTAATTAGAGTAAACCTCGTTTTCCCAGAGGCGGAGCCCCGTTAACACCTTTCTAGACACTTAATGAGTTAGCTAATTGTAAACTGTAAAACTCTCCTAGGAGCAACTATTGCCCATAGTGGGATCGGGATCCAACCATCATATGGAAGGTATGCAATCTCATTGCAAATTTCAACTATTGAAATTCCCGATGTAGTTTTTACCCCTAATACTCGTGACCTTGGCTAAGGTCAACAAATCATGAGCACTAGTCAAGCTCAACCCGTCATTTCTTGATTAATTAGACCCGTTCACATGACCCTTGGCTAAGGTCAACAAAGTCATATGCCCGTCCTAATTAATCTGCATCATATGCGTTTGTAGGAAGACTTCACTTAGCTACCGTACACTACGCCTTGGCTAAGGTCAACAAACGTAGCACGAATACTAAGTACTCTACTTCCTAAAATGACGGAGGGTTGCGAATGATTTTTAAGAAAATCTTTAACGCTTTGAACTTGATATCGTTGTAGAATCAAACAATTTTCAAAAGGAGTGGCTTAAGCTCCGCAGTTTTGAAATATAGCTTTTTCATAAATAGCCTAGTGGTTTTTAAATCCGATTCTACAACATCTTTTTAGGTTTATTTTCTTTACATTAATCACATTAATGTAATCCCATCATTTAAGTCCTTAAGCCAATCACAGAAAAGAAACGAAAATAACACGTACGCTTATGTCATCCGCATTCGCCGCAATGTTCCGTTATGCACCGTTAGGTTACTTAACTAACGGCATACCGGGACGGGACTAGCGCGGGTGTAAAACATAAGCAACGTCTACTATATATCATATATATAATATGTCATTCGTCTCAGATATCACAGAACACAGGCAGCAGAAACATAGATATAACGTGGGATATCCTAGGACGTCCGTATTTAGTATTCAGCCAGAATAGAAAATACGGATTCCACAGTCGCGATGAATAGCCAAGCCCATACCCTGGACCCCTATGAGAGCGGCAAGTGACCATACAAATCCTGGAGTTTAGGAGACCCGGTCTCGACTCCTCGAGATGGCCTCCCACTGAACCCCAGAACCCGGTCACCTGTGCTCCCCTCCTTGGGTCCATCTTAATGCGGAAAAGTAAATAATATACAACACTGGTGACACAACCGCAACCTAGAAGTGCCCCAAATAAAAGAATATTACATTAAATTTGAATTTACATGAATGAAAATATAAAACTCTCATCTCACAAAAACCCCCCGGCTATTCGATCGCGACAATCCTACACATCATATCTCAGCAACACATAATATCACATATCATCAACGTAAGTAAGTATGCATACCCCAATTGTCGTTGATGTATAGCAACGAAACCGGCGATATCTAACATACTACACTTACGGTCACAGAAAAGAAAGTGTAAAACTACAATATTTGGAATCCAGATTCTCTTTAGACATCATAAATGCGAAATATCACATATTTCGTATTTCATGCCTACACTATATGAATTCCACATATTGTATCACATTCCAGATAAACAGGCAGTATTAAAGTTTTCGAACGAACAATCAAGCACCCAAGATTCACTAAAGCTCAACACTTGAGCAGGGTTCAAAAATCCGGAGTGTGACACAGTAGCAGCGGTCCAGCCGTAGAAGGGTCAAGCCAACGCCTCACATGTGGCACGCCGTACTGCCCCAAACCCTAAGGTTCAAAGGGCAGTTCGAAACGGTCACATAATCGAGTTAAGGTTTGTTGTCTTCTAGAGGGACCACCGCAAAAAGACTTGCACGTATCTCCAAAGTATTTAAATCCCGTAAATAGTGAGAAAATGATACTCGTTCAAACACTTCAATACTTTCTAATTTACCCGGAAAAGCTACGAAATGAAAATCCCGATCGAAATGACGAGTCCAAAACCATCTCCAGAATTTTTCAAAACCAAATACAGATTAAAAATATCCAAAAATTTTTACAAGCAGATTCATCAATTACTGTACAAAATAAATTCATCAATTCATTTATAAGGCCGCGGAACCGCGGCTATAATCACTGTTCACTTGAAACTTTTTGTACCGTAATCCTTATATTTTCCTGCTGTATTTTTTACATATTTTTAATTCTGCAAATTATCAAATTTTAGAAAATTTCCAGAGAGCACCCAAAAATATCGTATTTTTGTCCGATCGGGGTTTTCACTTCGTAAAAACGTCGCCTAATGTTCTAGGTCGGCTCTGATACCAATGTAAGGTTAGTATGGCACCCTATGAAGTGTTTTGAAGCATCACATGACCCAAAGTTATAATTTTTAAGGTGCTAAACTAACATGCAAAGGGATCGATCCTAGAAAATTAGGGTTATGAAACATTAAGCTAGAAAAGATTAGGGTTTGAAGGCTACAACCTTTGTAGCTCCCCTTTGCTAGACTCCTTGGTGTTTTGGGTGTTGAATCGAGGTCCTCTCGAAGTTCCCTTGCGTCCACGACGATCCACCATGGAGCACTCCGTCCAAGCTCGCTTCTTTGGAAAACCGAAGGAAACACTCTAATCAAGTCGGCTAGACTTGAGTAGAATGATGTTGTGGTTTGGAATCTCACTTCAAAAACCTATCTTTAAGTTGTATTTGCTCACTAGGAAAATCAAGAGAGCAAAGGAGCTAGAGGAAGAAGATGGTGGCAATTTTAACAAGAGATAAAAAGATAACTCAAGTGAAGAAAAAGAAATATATCAATATATATTTTATTCCTTCATGCTATGAACCATGGTTAAAGTGATGGAGACATTATTTAACTTTGGTTTGGAATGATAAAGAGAAGGATAACCTTAGGTTAGTGGTAGTTGAGCATGGTTAGGTCAAAGGAAGAATGTAGAAGCATGAAAGATTATCCTTTCCTTTTTCATTTTCTTTTAAATCCAAAATTAAATAATAATCCATTATATAATCCATGGTGTGAGTCTTATATTGCCACCATTCCCATATGCTAACAACCATGATGGATGAGTGTATGTATGTGTGCATGTATGCACATCCACATGTGCATGAAACTAGCATGAAAGAAAGAAAGAAAAGCACACATGCATGCACACATCCATCATCCAAGAAAAGGTTTTAAGTGAGAAAACTAATGGTTAAATGATAAATCAACACTTGATTTATCAATCCGGTCATATCTCATATGACCCCACCAAAAGTAGTTCACCCGATCAATGTTCGGTATCATATACGCACATTTCAATCGGGTGCATGTGCATATCGCATACGCGCACCACAACGTTTCGCCTGGACTGGGTAACTCCTTTGTGAGACTCTAAGACTCGTCAATACGCCGGCAGAGGGTGATGATCATATCAGGTACCCTTAAGCCGTAAGCGGTCAGCTAAACGTAACGGCCACCCGTGTATTGAGCGATCAGAAGACAACAAGCGAACCTGCTACAACTCCCGTCAAGCCATCCGGCAACACTACCGTACAGTCCGGTCTCTTCATCAGATATGCTGCATATCGAGCCTAGGGATGGTCACGTCGACCCCAATAACTCAATAAGTCGTGCCGGTGAATGGTCTATAACAGATCGAGAAACTACTGATAACACTTATCAGCAAATCTCAGCAGCCCTGGCCAGGGACTTGCTGTTATAACCAGTCGGGCACAGCACAACATCAACTCCCAATACCGGGAGAGAAGAAACCCCTCCTATCGCTCATCGTCTTCGTGTGTCTCGGGACTGTACCCAACGGCCACCTGTTTGCACGACTCAGTAGAGCCGTGGTAGGGTGGCAATCAAAGTACAGTGGGAGAACACACAAGACTCCATGACGATCTCGGGTCTACAGACTAACCTGTACCAGTGTCACCTGAGAACTGTTATCCGACGATAGATATAATTCCATATAGGAGTTCTCGGTGAGTCCGTCCAGTGTACCTAGTCACCACTGAGCACCCGTATATGATCTTGATGTCAAACATAGATGAATGTGGGAACATCCATCGCCCATCGTATGGGTCTAGTATCATATACGCTAGTCTACTCTGGTATATCGATGCCCCGTCTCGATATACCTACGACTAGGGACTTTCCAGGATATGCTTATAGACTACAGATGTCCCACTAGTATGATCTCCATCATAATCAGAGTAGTCAAGCCGATATCCTCAGGGCTTTATCAGCATGTATGAATGAATAAAAGCATGATCAAATCAACATGTCAGATAAAGAAGAACCAGATAGCATACTATCATATCGAGCAAGAATGCAAACTGAATATATATACATGTATAGATAAATCGACTATCACATAATGGCCTTTAGGGCATACATATATCCAACATGATTTTCTTCTCAATGGATCTCGATTTTTTCTTTGGATTTGATCTCAAGTTGTGTCACTCAACTTGAATTTGAATTGTGGCTCAATGTGTAATTAATGAACAACTATTGAACAACCTCAAAATTTAGATCTAGAACCCCTTTTATAATTTCAAATAAATCTTCCCTCCTAAGCATGGTAGTTATGCAGAGCCTTCCAGAAGATGCCACGTGGAAATGGAGCGTCTTAAGGAAGCTAGGCCGTTACAAGGAAGGTTCTGGAGAAGTTTGGATCGCCAACGAGCCAACTAGGCCGCGGAACCGCGGCGGATCGGCCTGGATCGGCCGCGGATCCACGGCCATTTGAGGAGATCTCTGGATCATTTTCCTGGGGTGTCTTGGTGTTAGTCTTTGGATGTTCTTTAGATGTCTAGAATCATTTAATCTCTTCTGAATCTCTGCCAGATTTTAAGTCTTTGAATTGCTGTATTTTATCGGCAATTTTGCGATTCCGGTTCTTTGACCTGAAGAATTTTCTGCACACAATCTCGATAAAAAGTGTTAAGCGATACAATATCATGCGTGTAGTAATAAACACACAATTTCCCTCATAATTCTGGTTATAATGTATAACACATGTTATTTGATATTTTGCAAACGAATTGCTAATATGTGATATATTTATACCAAACACCTTTAGATAATTAGAAAGAGTAGGGAAATTGATGTGTTAAGAATGCAATATTTTAGACTAATCAAATTCCCCCAAACTTAAATTTTGGTCGTCTCGAGCAAACATCTTTTATTCAAGAGAAGGAGAAAATATAAGAAAAAGAAAAACTAACTAAAACACTTTCGTAGGAAACACGATTGCACTGAGCACGTGCAACAAGCATTTAAACCTCTAGGTGTCCCTAGTAGGAGGAATGTTGTCTCCTGAGGATTTTCAGCGGATTGCACCTGCAAAATCTTATAATAAAAGGAAGACTGTGAAATTTACATATAAAGATAAGAATTGTAAAAGAAAGACTTTGAAAATCAGAGTTTCCAACTACACTAGAATTTTGGTTGTCATGAGCCCTATCTTAATAGTCATGAATGATGTTAGAAATCACATCATCCCTCAATAAAACATCGTCTTTATTCTTCATTCTTACCTTTCTTCCAAACACCGATCATATACCCCTACGTGTGTGTAAAGAACATCCTTACACTCGGAGAATTCAATTCGAGCTATCATACACTTATCCATCTACCACAATACTTTTTAATTGATGAATATTAGATGGAATTGCTCACACATTTTTCATGCGGCCGTTAATAGTTCTTGAGGTACTAATCGGCCGATTACTCATGTACTTGCTGATTAGGCGTAAATAGCAATTTCCTCGCCTTGCAACACCTAAGGCTTAACAGTGACTCCAAAACCAGTTGGTCTAAGGCACTAGGTGATGAAGCACCCTCGCTATATTTTTTTATGCAGCCTTGGTGTTTACAAAATGAGTGTTCATTTTTCTACACCATTTTATATTTTATTCTTCAATTTTAATTTTCTTCGTGCTTTGGCTTTTAGACAAGAGCATTTCAAGGTATCCTCTACTATCCCGAGTTTCAAGACGTGTGTAAGTGCATATAGTAGGGTATCAACATTCAAATGTTTGGCTTTCAGAATAGGAACTATTTTTCAGATTTATTTTTATCCTCAGATTAGTGACTTCTTTCATCTTACTAACCCTTGGGACAATGGCTCATAACTACTTATTACTAGTTCGTTTAAGAAAAGTTCTAACTTTCTTGGTTTTCTTAAATTTTTCCAATCTTTTGGATGTAATTTTTCACTATCAAATCTTTTATTATCTTATTTATGTACAAATAAATTTCTAATTTTTTTATTATATGTTTTGTGCTTATGCAAAGTATGATGCAAAGTGATGCGTAAATAAGCACAAACCTGCGAATCGGCCTGGATCGGCCGCAAATCCGCGGCCTTATAAGGAGATCTCTGGATCATTTTCCTAGGGTGTCTTGGTCTTAGTCTTTGGATGTTCTTTTGATGTCTGGAATCATTTAATATCTTCTAAATCTCTGCCAGATTTTAAGTCTTTGACTTGCTGTATTTTATCGGGAATTTTGCGATTCTGGTTCTTTGACCTGAAGAATTTTCTGCACACAATCTCGATAAAAAGTGTTGAGAGATACAATATCATGCGTGTAGTAATAAACACACAATTTCCCTCATAATGTCGGTTATAATGTATAACACATGTTATTTGATATTTTGCAGACGAATTGCTAATATTTGCTATATTTATACCAAACACCTTTAGATGATTAGAAAGAGTTAGGAAATTGATATGTTAAGAATGCAATATTTTCGACTGATCAAGACACCACAAGGAAATTCATGGAGATCTACTTCCATTCCCACTCTGGAACGGGTAAAGATTGCAACTCTCCTGCCCGTCTCAAATGCTCAACCTTAGCTCGCTGACAAGTCAGGCACCTTAAAACGAAATCCGAAACATCACACTTCATCCCTGCCCAGCCATAACTATCTCTCAAGTCACGTTACATCTTGGTGGAACATGGGTGAACACTGAAAGCTGACTGATGTGCCTGCTCTAGGATCTCGTGTCTCTACCCATCAGTATTTGGTACACACAAGAGAGTCCCGTAACATAGCACACCCTGGTCATAAGTCAAGAACTCCGAATCTCTACCCTACCGAACATGCTCAAGAATTTCATACAAATGGGAATCGGTGGGCTGTGCCTCACGAAAATGATTAAGAAGAAGTTGACGGGCGCGGACATGAGCAAGCTGTCCCCGAGTAAAGGTGAACATAAACTGTACTCAGCTGTCGCACAAGAATAGTAAATCTGCAAAAGGCTGTCTCTAAATTGCGCTCATCTGGGACAAACTACCTTCGGGCCTACGACTCAAAGCATCAGCCACCACAATCGCCTTGCCCCGGGTGAAAAAGGATCTCACAATCATAATCCTTCACAAGCTACATCCAACGGCGTTGTCTCAAACTCAGATCCCGCTGCAGGAAGATTAAGCTCTGGTGGTTGTTAGTTATATGTATGCCCTAGAGGCCATTACTGTACAAAGGATGTATATTGTATTGGATGCTTGAACATATATAGGGAGGATTTTCTTGCTCGACAAGATAGTATGCTATCTGGTTGCTCTTTATCTTAACATATGGACTTGTATTGGTTTATTGTTTTGCTCTCACATGTTGATATAGCCCTTAGGATATGTACTTGACTACTAGGACTATGATGCAGATCATACTAATGGGGCCAGTGTTGTCAACGAGTACATCCTATAACTGTTCATAGTCGAGGGAGTATCGAGACAGGGCATCGATACTCCAGAGTAGACTAGCGTATACGCTTCTCGACCCATATGATGGGCGATGGATGATGCTATATCCATTGGTATTTGACATCAGAGATGGTATACAGATGCTCAGTGGAGACTGGGTAGACTGAACAGACACGCCGAGAACTCCTAGATGGTATTATACCTCACGTCAGATGGCAGTTCTCAGGTGACACCGGTACAGGTTAGTCTGTAGACCCGAGATCGTCATAGAGTCTTGTGAGATTCCCACTATGCTTTGATTTCCACCATACCACGTTCAAGAGAACGTGCAAAACAGTGGCTTTTGGGTACAGTCCCGAGTCACATGGAGGCAATGAGCGATAGGAGGGGTTTCGTCTCTCTCAGTATAGGGAGTTGATGTTGCTCTCTGCTCGATTGGCCATAACAGGAAATCCCTGGCCAGGATTGCAGAGATCTACGGGTTAGTGTTATCAGTAGTTTCTCGAACCGGTATGGACCTTGAATCGACATGACTTATCAGGCTATTGGGGTCTGACATTACACCACCACCAGGCTGTGATATGCAACATATCAGGCGAAGAGACCGGACTGTACGGTAGTGTAACTGATTGGATTCGCAGGAGTACGAGCAGGCTTTCTTGTTGATCTTCTAATCACTCAATACCCCGGTGTCCGTTACGTTTAGCAGACCGCTTGCGGCTTGTTGGTATTTGATATGATCATCACCTACTGTCGCCGTATTGACGAGTCTTTAGAGTCCTACACAGAGGTTTCCTGACTCAAACGAAACGGAGTAGGAGCGCATATGTCATATGTGCGTGACCGAGATTAATGCGAATATGTGATACCGCATTCTATTCTCGCGATATGTGACATAACTGGTTATATGTGATATAGCTGGGTTATCGGATCAAGTGTTGATTCGATAAGATGTTACATTATGATATTAGTCGGTTATATGTGATATAGCCGGATTATTAAATCAAGTGTTGATTTAATAATTTAATATATAATTATATATTTGATATATTATATTACATTAACTAGTATTAGCTCACTTAAGATTTCTTTTCTCACATTTGATATACTTTACATATATGTGATATAAGTATTGTTTTCTTTTTGGCACAAAATGTATATATGTAATATATATAAGTGTGGCATGCTAGGTTACACATGAAACATGGATGTATGAGACTTATACCATGTTAGGGTTAAGGTAAGGTTTTTATTTATGTTAAGCTAATTCAAAAGAATTTAAGTTTGTTATGGTTAAGCTTGGACAAAAGCTTTTGGATAACTATTGACAAAGTCAACTCTTTTGTCTTGTTTAAGATATTTATTCAACCCAAATCTTACCATAGTGCATGGTTTATTCTCTACAATGGTTAGGCATGATATTTGTTTACCTTGGTTGCATTTATAACCTCTTGAGTTCATCTCTTTCATTCATCACTTGCTTCATCTTCTTCTTCCTCTCAAGCTTTCTAGCTTCAATGGAAGGTGATGATTTCTTGTGAGAAAACTAAATCTAAAGAGAGCCCACTTCCTACTTCATCATCTTCTACTACTTTCCATTTAGTATAGGGTGTTTGCTTCACTAATTTCATGATTAGTGAAGAGATAGCTTGGGTTAGTGTCTCCTCGACGTAGACCGTCTTCGGCCTCGAAGTCTTCGAAGCAATCATGTTCGTTTCTTCAAGGGAGCCTCTCTATAGTCCGGAGTTCACGTTCGCAGCGAAGGGGACTACTACACGGAGCTATTGAAATGAAAGACCGGTCTACAAAGGTTGCATTCCTTGCTCACTTCTTTTGCAAAGTTGTTTGCATTACTTTCCGTATGATTTCTACTTAACGATTCATAGTTAGGGTTAGCTAGAACGGCAAAATTTTTGAATTTGGCATGAGCGATACCTCTCGAAACTTTGCTGCTGTGCAAGGCAACTCTTCAATGGTAATAGAACCATGCTAGAAATTTATACGGATTTTGTTAGAATTATGAAACCAAAATACTCCGAAACTTGCATCGCCAAAACCTGCTTGCTGTCGATTTTAAAATGTTGTCAAAATAATTTTCAAACAAGTACAGAGTGATGTATAGGATATATCATGAACACACACAAAATTTTAGGTCATTCCATGAAAATTGGGCCGAGCACCACCTACCCCATCTCGGCCAAATCCGAGACCCCCCATGAATTTTTGTCTGTGTTCCAGTAGCTTGGTTCTGATGTTTCAGGTGTTTTTTGTTTTTGCTAATTTTGCATGTGATGTAATTTTACACTATAAACAATTCGAAGTGTTTCGTATTTTTATTTTTAACATTGTTTCGGGTAATACGGATATTGTCTAGATGAAGTTAAAGAGTTCGATCGAATGTCAAAATCCAATTTTTCCAAGTTTAACGTATTCGGAAAAACATGCAAGTGATCCTATGAACCCTCTAGAAGAATGAAACCCTAACTCGAATTTTTGGATCGCAGAACCGCGATCGTACCCTAGGGTTTGTCGTAGTTCCGTGGTGACAAGAGTGAGGCTTGGATTTGCCCTTCTACGGCTGGTGCATAGGTACTGTGACATATTCTGGGTAGTATTAAACTGTGCTCATGTGTTGAGCTGTCGGAAAATTGTGGGACTTTGATGAATCGATCGAAAAGTTTAATATAGTCCGGGTATTATGTGATGAGATACAATATTTGGATTCCACAAGTAGTTATGAGATAACTAATTTGAATGTTGTAAATCTAGCAATTTAGTCTCATTTGATCGATTTCCACGGGATTTTGATGTGATCAAAAGTCCGTCGCAATCATGTAGCGTATGCGGATACTCGCCGGGTAAACTTAATAGATAGCCATGCCTCATAGCCCCGACCAAGTGACTGTAGGAGAACCCCGTCGCCAAAAGCATCTGTTCCGGTGCTCGTGGCAACGGTGTTCCGCCTTAGTGCACTTCGTCGACAGTATCGGGGGGTGCGGCAGTCTACTAAAGTTTTCGACGAGCATTCGATCAGGATGTTGGGAATCTTGTTGAATTGCCTGACTTGTTATTGAAAATTGTTTTCGGTATCGAGACTAAAATGCGGGGTTTATAATTGTTAGGCATGCGATATCTAAGGAATTCATTTGGTTAGGCATGTGATGTCTAAGATGGTTGCGGATTCCAACTGTTGTAGTTTTTCACTTTCTTTTCTGCGACCGTAAGTGTAATATGTGGTGTATCGCCGGTTTCGGTGCTATATGTCAACGACAATTGGGATACGCATATTTACTTGCGTTGATGACATGTGATGTTATGTGTTGCTGTGATATATTATATTGGATCGTCGTGTTTTGAATAGCCGGGGGTTTTATGTGAGATTAGAGTTTTTCATTTTCATTCATGTAAAATTTATTGTATGTAATATACTTTTACTGGGGCACTTCCGGGTTGAGGACGATGTCACCATTGTATATTATTTACATTTCCGCATTAGGATAGACCCAAGACGGGGAGCATAAGTAACCGGGTTCTAGGGTCCACTGGGAGACCATCTCGAGGAGTCGAGACCGGGTCTCCTAACTCTAGAATTGGTAGGGCTGCTTGCCATTCTCATAGGGGTCAAGGGATGTGGGTTTTGCAATTCATCACGACCGTGGAATCCGTGTTTTATACTGGCTTAATATAAAGCACGGAAATCATAGTATATCCAATATTTCATATATGTTCTTCTGCTGCAATGTTCTGTGATGAGATCAGATTACTGCCTGAGACGAATGCTTATATTATATATGTGTGATATATATTATATATTGTTGATTTCGTTTCATATGTGATACTTGGGAAGCATAATAAATGGGACTTCATTAATGAGATTAATAAAATAAAAGAAACCTAAAGATGTTGTAGAAACTTGTTTTAAAAACTGGTAGCTCTAGTTCTTGCTTTGCATAGCGGTATTCCTTGTAAAATATCCAGCACCTTATTCGATAAGGAAAGAGCCGAGATTCCTTCACCGGGAGTGACCTCTTTAGCGAAACTAGCAGATGCTACAAATTCGGTTTGTCTTTTGATTGCTTTTATAGTTCTTGCTTTTGCATAGCGGTATTCCTTGTAGAATATCCAGCACCTTATTCGATAAGGAAAGAGCCGAGATCCTTTCACCGGGAGTGACATCTTTAGCAAAACTAGTAAAATCCTAAAAGACACTCCTTTTCAAAAATACTCGATTCTACAACGATATCAAGTTCATTACGCAAAAGGTTTTCTTAAAAACATGTCATAGCCCTCTGTCATTTTAGGAAGTAGAGTAGGAAGTATTCATGCTGCGTATGTCGACCATAGTTGAGGTGTAGTGTACGGTAGCTAAGTGATGTCTTCCTACACAGAATATGATGCGATTAATTAGGACAGTCATGTGATTATGTCGACCATAGTTGAGGGTCATGTGGGTGGGTCTAATTAATCATGAAATGACGGGTAGAACTTGACTAGTGCTTATGATATGTTGACCATAGTTAAGGTCATAAGTACTAGGGTAAAAACAATTATCGGGAGTTTCAAGTGTTGAAACTTGCAATGAGATTGCATACCTTCTATGAGATAGTTAGATCCCGATACCCACTGTGAGTAAGAGTTACTCCTGAAAGAGTTTTACATATTACAATTAGCCAATCAAGATGGGGTTACAACCGTGGGAAAATGATTTTTATTCTAATTAGGTCCATGCGAAAGCACGGGGAACCACCCTCAAAGTACTGGCACTGGCCTGGCTGAAAGATTGGCGAACTTGTAGGGTGTAATTAATCCCGGCTAGTCTTTCCTTTTAGGGTTTGAAGGAAGATTTGATAAAAACAGTGGGAGCCATCCAGATTAGATATATTAATAACCAATCTAATCTTGTAAGAGCATACGCTCAGTGTTTTCTTCTCTCTCTCCAAGTAGTGACCATGTCACACCATAGTCAAGATAATAATATGGATGTATTGACTGAACCCGCTTGGTATACTGAGCTGGGGAACGTTGGTCCCGCTCCAATTTATAATTGTTATAAGACCGAGCAGGAAATAGGGAATTACCAGAATTCCCGTGCCGCCCAAATGAAGAAAGTGTATGTTGATGCATCTTCTTCGGGTGTGTTCATTACAGAGAACTCTTTCTCAGTATCCTTTACGTCCTGGGTATGAGATACCGGATCAGGATCCCAGATATGTAATCTGTTACATGGGCTACAGATAGGTAGAGAACTGAGAACGGATGATAAGTTTCAAGAGTTTGAAACGGCGCAAATGCTGCAGCCAAATATGTTGGCAATTATCACCCTGTATTACCAAAATATATTGATTCTGAACGAATATTATTAGATACCGAACCAGATATACAACATCATATCAGTCTCTTTATTTAGTAAAGAAGGATATGATTTTGTATTGTTGGATAATGTTTTGAACATTTCCTATATCAAGAGTTGATCGGTTCAGGCACGTTATCTAAAAGCATATACGTTCTAAATCAAACCATAGTTCTTAAAGTACAGAACACAAACAAGAGGAAGAGTTCAGAAATGAACGAATTCTTCTTGAGGCATTGTAGACTAGGTCATATCAATGCGACCCGACTAGCTAAGTTGCATTCAGATGCATATTTAAATCAGTTTGAATTTATATCTTGTGAAACTTGCCAGTCATGTCACAAAGATAAGATGACTATAGCTCCGTTTATAGGAAATAGAGAAAGAGTTAGTGAACTCTTGGGATTGATACATGATAATGTATGAAGGTCCCCTGTCTACACATGCCAGGATTGGTTCTTTGTACTTCATTACATTCACTGATGATCTCTCAAGATTCGCACATGTGTTCCTGTTGAAACACAAGTCTGAAACTTTTGAGAAATTCAATGATTATAAGTTAGAAGTAGAGAACCAAAACGGGTATAAGTATTATGTCCTTTGATGTGATCAAGGAGGAGAATACTTGAGCACGGAATTCCTAGACTATTCTAAAGGAGAATGAGATTCTCTCTCAGCATTACTCCTCTGTATTCACCACAGCACGTCGGTGTATCGGGGTGGAGCAATCACACCCTATTAAATATGGTGCGCTCTATGATGAGTACTACTGAGTTTCCTATTTCCTTTTGGGAGTTATGCACTTAAGAAGCTGCATACCTATTGCATTGGGTTCCAACCAAATCAGGTTCCTACCACTCCATATGAGATATGGTATGGGAAGAGCCCATCTATTAAGTAAGTTAAGATTTGGAGGTTGTCCGACCTATGTCGAAAGCAAAATCCGGACAAGCTCGAGGCAAGGTCAGATTTGTGAAAGTTTGTTGGATATCCCAAGCAATCGCAAGGGAATATCTTCTACCGCACCGAGGAACGAAAGGTGTTTTGTTTCTCAGCATGCCCCCTTTTTAGAAAAGGATTTTTCTTGTGATGAAATTAATGGTCATGAGGTAGAACAGGAAGGAATTCCAGCTATACAAACTACAACTGATAATTTGGTAGAACCGGAGGATTCAATAGTTCCCGACGAACCTCAGCCTCTCCGCCGATCTAGTAGGGTTCCTCATCCACCTGCGAGATACTTCGATTTTCTCTATGACAGTGGGAGCGAGGAATGCATCATGAGATGATGACCCAACTAGTTCGAGCTGGCCATCAGAAGTGGGGACTCTTTGAGAATGGCTGGATGCTATGTGATCTAAGATGGAATCTATATACACCAACAAAGTATGGACTTTTGTTGCTATATCTGAAGGGTTAAATCCCCATCAGGAGCAAGTATATCTTGAGAAGATTACTTGGTGTATATGGAAAAGTTGAGACTTTCAAAGCCAGACTTGTTGTAAAAGGTTCTCGTCATCAATAAGGTGTGGTTTATGATGAAACCTTTTCTCCAGTAGCTATGCTTAAGTCCATCCAGATCCTACTTGCTATTCCTACATACCATGAATACGATATCTAGCGGTTGGGTGTCATGACTGCTTTTCTAAATAGTGATTTAGAAGACAACGTCTATAAGTACACAGCCAGAGGGCTTCATAGACAGTAGGAGCAGCGTAAACGTGTGCCTGATGCTTTATGAGTTAAAGAAGGCATCGCGGAGTTGGAACATCTGTTTTAATGTGATAGTCAAAGCATTTGACTTCATCAAAATGGTAGATGAACCTTGTATATACAAAAAGGTAGTAGGGAGTATGGTGGTGATCCTCGTATTGTACGTAGATGACATACTCTTGATAGGAAAGGAGTTTCCTATGCTGCACTCGGTCAATCTCCTCTTATCATAAGGATTCTCCATATAGGATCAAGGTGATACCTCCTAAATCCTGGGTTTTGGATCTATGAGATAGATCTAAGTGGATGTTAGGATTCTCACTAGGTGTTGTGAGATGGTATCAATCGATCCTGGGGAGAATCACTGGAATAGTTCAAGGGTGATAAGGACGACTGAATGTCAGTCACATGCATTGTCTTTACCCTCAGTGGAGGGACGATATGTTGGAAGAGTTCCGATCTAGATACCGTGACTTACTTGACAATAAAGGCTGGATACATCACTACCAAGGATGCTACCAAAGAAATAGTCTGGATGTACACTTGTTCATGAGATGAACTTCGTTCCAACCATTGTGTGACAATGGAGTTATGGCTTAGGCCTAGGAACACCCATCCCATCAGAGATCCAGACATATTCTGAGGCAAGTATCACCTGATCATGGAGAGGTTTGATCTCCGGGGATCGAGGTTAGGAGAGTAGACACGGAGGTTAACACGGCGGATCCACTAACCAAGGCCTGCTTCCCTAAATACTATTTGAGATATTTTAGGATGGTTGAGTATGAGATACTACAACCACTGCTGATTGATGGGTATGAGATACTATAACAGATGGCCCTAGTGCAAGTGGGAGATTGTTAGTTATATGTATGCCCTAGAAGCCATTACTATACATGGGATGTATATTGTAGTGGATGCTTGAACATATATAGGGAGGACTTTCTTGCTCGACATGATAATATGCTATTTGGTTGCTCTTTATCTTAACATGTGGACTTGTATTGGTTTACTATCTTGCTCTCACATGTTGATAAACCCCTTAGGATATGTACTTGACTACTAGAACTATGATGCAGATCATACTAGTGGGGCCAGTGTAGTCAACGAGTACATCCTATAACTGTTCCTAGTCGAGAGAGTATCAAGACAGGGCATCGATACTCCAGAGTAGACTAGCGTATACGCTTCTCGACCCATATGATGGGCGATGGATGATCCCATATCCATTGGTGTTTGACATCAGAGATGGTATATGGGTGCTCAGTGGAGACTGGGTACACTGAATGGACTCGCCGAGAACTCCTAGATGGTATTATACCTCACGTCAGATGGCAGTTCTCTGGTGACATTGGTACAGGTTAGTCTGTAGACCCGAGATCGTCATAGAGTCTTGTGTGATTCCCACTATGCTTTGATTTACACCTTACCAAGTTCAAGAGAAGGTGCAAAATGGTGGCTTTTGGGTATAGTCCCAAGTCACATGGAGGCAATGAGCGATAGGAGTGGTTTCATCTCTCCCGGTATAGGGAGTTGATGTTGCGCTATGCTCGATTGGCCATAACAAGAAATTCCTGGCCAGAGATGCTGAGATCTACTGGTAAGTATTATCAGTAGTTTCTCGAACCGTTATGGACCTTGCATCGGAATGACTTATCAGGCAATTGGGGTCTAACATTACACCAACCCCAGGCTGTGATATGCGATATATCAAGCGAAGAGACCGGACTGTACGGTAGTGTTACTGATTGGATTCGCAGAAGTACGAGCAGGCTTGCTTGTTGATCTTCTAATCGCTCAATACCCGGGTGGCCGTTGCGTTTAGCAGACCGCTTACGGCTTGTGGGTGTTTGATATGATGATCACTTACTGCCGACGTATTGACGAGTCTTTAGAGTCCTACACAGAGGTTTCCTGGCTCAAGCGAAATGGAGTAGGAGCGCATATGTGATATGTGCGGGACCGAGATTAATGCGAGTATGTGATACCGCATTCTATTCTCGCGATATATGACATGATTGGTTATATGTGATATAGCCGGGTTATCGGATCAAGTGTTGATTTGATAAGATGTTACATTATGATATTAGTCGGTTATATATGATATAGCCGGATTATTAAATCAAGTGTTGATTTAATAATTTAATGTATAATTATATATTTGATATATTACATTACATTAACTAGTATTAGCTTACTTAAGATTTCTTTTCTCACATTTGATATACTTTACATATATGTGATATATGTATTGTTTTCTTTTTGGCACAAAATGTATATATGTGATATATATAAGTGTGTCATGCTAGGTTATACATGCAACATGGATGTATGGGACTTATACCATGCTAGGGTTAAGTTAGGGTTTTTATTTATGTTAAGCTAATTCAAAAGAGTTTATGTTTGTTATGGTTAAGCTTGGACAAAAGCTTTTGGAAAACCTTTGACAAAGTCAACTCTTTTATCTAGTTTAAGATATTTATTCAACCCAACCCTTAACCATAGTGCATGGTTTATTCTCTACAATGGTTAGGAATGATATTTGTTTACCATGGTTGCATTTATAACTTTTTGAGTTCATCTCTTTCATTCATCACTTGCTTCATCTTCTTCTTCCTCTCAAGCTTTCTAGCTTCAATGGAAAGTGTTGATTTCTTGTGAGAAAACTAAATCTAAAGAGAGCCCACTTCCTACTTCATCATCCTCTACTACTTGCCATTTAGTATAGGGTGTTTGCTTCACTAATTTCATGATTAGTGAAGAGATAGCTTGGGTCAGTCTCTTCGACGTAGATCATCTTTGGCCTCGAAGTCTTCGAAGCAAGCATGTTCGTTTCTTCAAGGGAGCCTCTTTAGAGTCCGGAGTTCACGATCGCAGCGAAAGGGACTACTACACAGAGCTATTGAAGTGAAGGACCGGTCTATAAAGGTTGTATTCCTTGCTCACTTCTTTTGCAAAGTTGTTTGCATTACTTTCCGTACAATTTCTAGTTAACGATTCATGGTTAGGGTTAGCTAGAAGGAAAAAAAATTTGAATTTGGCATGGGCGATGCCTCCCGAAACCTTGCTGCCATGCTAGGCAACCCTTCAGCTTCAGTGGTCTGTGAAAATCTAATACGACTCTCCGTACAAGTAGTGCCTCCAAATCTTCAGCGCAAGACCACCGCGGCCATATCAAGATCATGAGTGGGATAATCCTGCTCGTGCTTCTTCAACTGTCGGGAAGCATAAGCGATAACTCTAACATGCTGCATCAGTACACAATCAAGTCCTACTCACGAAACATCATAGTATATGACAATGTCGCCCGATCCAGAAGACAAAGATAGAGATGGTGCAGTCGTCAACCGAGTTCTCAACTTCTGAAAACTCATCTCGCATGCCTCAGTCAAAGAAAAGGAACCCCCTTCCTGGTCAGTCTGGTCAGCGGTGCAGCGATACTCTAGAAATTATGCACGAAACGGCGGTAAAAACCGGCTAAGCTTAAAAAGCTGCGGACCTCTGTCACTGATACAGGTCTGGGCCAAAACTGTACGGCCTCGATCTTCCTCGGGTCCATACGAATACTGTCTCCCATAACCACATGACCTAGGAAGTCAACACTATCAAGCCTGAAAGAACACTTCGAGAATTTAGGAAACAGCTGGTGCTCTCTCAATGACTGCAAAGAAATCCTCAAGTGCTGCTCATGTTCCTCTCGACTCTTGGAATAGACCAGTATGTCATCAATAACACAATAATACACTAGTCGAGGAACGGCCTGAAAAATCTGGTTCATCATATCCATGAATGCTGCTGGGGCATTAGTAAGTCCAAACGACACGACCAAAAATTCATAATGCCCATAGCGCGTACTAAAAACAGTCTTTGGAATGTCATCATTCCGAATCCGCAACTAATGATGACCTGATCCTAAATCAAACTTAGAAAAATGTCCCGCACCATGGAGCTGATCAAAGAAATCGTCAATGCGAGATAAAGGTTACCTATTCCACACCGTAACTCGGTTCAATTGATGATCAATCAATACACAACCTCAAACTGCCACCCTTCTCCTTGACGAATAGAATTGGAGCTCCCCAAAGCGAAACACTTGGACGTATAAGTCCCCTAACAAGCAACTCTGCAGCTGATCCTTAAGCTCCCTAAGCTCCGTCGGCTCATCTGGAACAACGTCGGAAACTCTCGCACAATAGGAACCCGGTCCAACGAGTCTACTGTGTCTCCGGTATCACAAATGAAAGCCAAGAATTCTCGACATCTTCTTCTCAAAATCCGACTAGCGAAAATGGCTGAAATCAAGCTGTGAGGGGCGGCACCACGGTCACCGTGCACACAAGAGCTGACTCGCCGGGAAAACAAAACCTGACTGTTTTCTCGCGGAAGTCCACAGACGCATAGCACATAGCTAACCAGTCCGTGCCCAGGAGAACGCCAAACTCCAACATGTCTAGAAGGATCAAATGGACGAACGAATCTCTATCTCCTATCTGATTGGCACATGACTGAAACACGTGTTGCGCAACAAAAAAATCGCTAACATGAGTAATTACAACAACGGCTGATCTAGCAAACACAACTCTCGGCCCAACCTCGACACGAAGTGTGTAGAACAAACGAGTGCATAGATCCCGAATTAAACAAACGTGCACATTAGAAGAACATACGAAAAGAATACGTGAAAACTCTGCATTGGACGCACGCGCGTCCCGATGAGTCGAAGCAAAAGCTCGTGCATGTCCTCTACCTGCAACAGGCTGTCCTCCTCCTCTGCCATCCTGTACTCTCTGAACAAACCTTCCGCGACCACGACCTCTCTGAACATAAGTCTGACGCGGATCAACAACAGGCGCAAAAGGGGACTCTCCCTGAGGTGAAGGTGGTAAGGTAACAATTTCTGACGAGGTGATGGAAACTCCCGCACCGGAAACATCCATACGATGGCTGCTGACCCTCCTGGGGATAAGATCTAAACAATTGACCTCGTCCCAAGCCTCTGCTACTCCCGCAACCTAAAAGAAATCTGTCACGGCATCTAAGCATCTATCTCTGGGCTGATACATCTGTATGAGTCCTCCTCGATCCTGAAACTTCCAAAGTCTCGGGAAGACGCTCCTCATCTAATAGGGTTGCGTCCACTGGTGCTGTATACGTGACACAATGCTGTGTGCGGATAGCAAGGAATAACTGGGTAACAGGGGTGGCAACCTCCTGTAGCTGCGCTCGACTGGCCTCAGCCAACGATCCCATCATCTAGCGCAAATCCTGCATCTCTGCCTCAAACCTAGCGATACGATCTATTGAAGGCGGATCAATCTGCTCCTATACAGCGAGCGTACCGTTCTGGTCATTCCTCATCACAAACGAGTCAACTCTGACCTCGGCTCTCGCTTCCTCTCCCTGAGCCCTCGTAATCTTCAACGACATAATGGTAAGAAATGGAAATAGGAGTCGATAAGAACACGAAAATCGAATCATAAGGATGTATATAATCATGGAAGGAATTTCAAGCAATATGTCCTAAGGTTAGTTAGGCGGAGTACCGTGTCGTAAGTATGCCGCGGACATACACACACTACGTCACTCTGCTTAAGCTATCTTCTCCATCATACCAAGGTCATCCTACACTCCGAAAAGTAAAACCTAGCGCTTTGATACCAACTTTGTCACGACCCAAAATTTGGCACGTGACGGCCCTTAAACCACGTAACGTCTACAGGCGTAACGCAATCTAAGTAAGCCGAGAACCCAGCAATCTAAACCATCAAAAGTAGTAAGTGATAAGAACATTGTTAAAAGCTTTTGGGAATCTCAAGTAAAATCTTTAAAGTCCAAATTTACTTTCTTTAAAATTTGGCAACACCTCCTTTGTAAAAACTAGCCCTAAAAAGGGTACAACATAAGATATAAGTAAAGCATCCCCAATGGGAGAAAATCCACGCTCAAAGGCGGAAACAACCACCAGAAGAAGATATATGACGCCGTAGCGAATAAAAATACGATATATAAGTGAAAACAGCATAAAAGAGAAAGCTGCATAAAAAGGCTGGCTCCCACGAGCACGACACCCAGAGTCATAAAATAATATACAATATCGCCCTCACATCTCGTCTCTAAGTCAATACATGAAGTAGTAGATGGAGAGTACTAGATACAATAAGATATACAATGAGTATCATCGGATAACCGCAAAACCCACTTATAGCAAAACTTCTCACAGTCAGCCGTAGCGGTATCCGCTGCAAAAGATGACACGATAAGAAGAAGAAGCCCTGCCACAACTACTCTGAGGGACAACCTACAAAACACTGTGGCACAACGGGGGTGAGTTGCCAACTCGTGAATCGTAAATAACATCATGCAGGTATTCGCAGGTATGCACGTACTATATAATCTATCAAATGCAAGCTGATAGCAATAAATGGCAATATGTATATGCAACAGTCATGAAAGGTACTTTATCAGGTTCTACTAATACATGAAGCAATGCATATCAAATAAATGTTGAGTATGGGATAAAACATGTCATCCTCACACAATCCTCATCGTGGAAAAACCAGGAATTGATCGTTTCCGTGTCGTGTTTAGAGATGTTTCACAACCAAAGAAATTTATACCGTAATCAATTGACGGTGTATATTGTAGTTTCGTCAATGAGAACGGATCGACCACTGAGAAAGTGTGATATGCTCGATCTTGTTTTAGTTGAGTTGAAAACTAAAGGATAAAAGAAAATTGTTCAAGAATTGTGAAATTTTGTTTCAAGAATTATCAAGAAAATTAAGATCAAGAATTAAGAATTGTCAACATGATATCCAAATCGAATGAATTATCAAGATTTGTAAAGAGGCTCGTAGGAATCGATCCAATCGATAGTGATGATGAACAATTATGATTACAAACTCTTATCTATTGATGATTTGTTGCTAGATCGATGACGATCAACGAGGTTTAGGGATCTTTTGAAGAAACTATGCTTTCTCCATCATCATCCCTTGTCCTTTCGTTGATTAGCATTCAAATTCTAGCTTCTAGAAAATTCAATCATCGATCGTTAATCTCTAATTAAGAGCGAAAACATTCAAGAAAGCATCTCGCTCGAAACTAGATTGTCGATGATTCAATTTCCTAAAGTTTACAAAACTCATAAGACTTAAGAATCGTTCAAGAATTTAATCATCATCATCTATCTATTTTCTCGATTCCTCCACAAGCGGAGTTTTCTCTCAAACATCATGAAAAAGATAACAATCAAGAATCTATAACTCTTCATAATTCTTAAATATAAAGAAAAGCAAGATCAAGAACTTTCACCTTTTATTATTCAACGTTTCGTTACAATTCACTCAAAGACTAAGAATTGATGAGAGAACTCGATCGTCAAACTAGCTTCGCATCGTCTCCGTGAGTCGCGGATCGTCTTGGATCTCTTGCTCGGATGAAGATCGGCGTTACTTCAAAAAGGCTTGTTGAATGCTTGCTTGAATCGATACTCGATGATCTTGATTTGGATAAAATTGTGTCACTCAATTTGTGTGATATTGATTTGGATCTCACTAGAATTTTACCCTCAAATGATGAACAACCAACAACCTTTTTAATGAAGCCTTGGGTCCCTTTATATAGTCTTCTCCTTTAGCTTCCCCTAGAAGCTTGATCTAGCTTCCTTTAGAAGCTAAGCTAGCTTTAGCTTCCCTTGTAAGCTTGGTAGTTAAGAAGAAACTTCTAAATTGAGTTAGTTATTTAGCTTACAAGAGAAGCTTGGTTGTTATGAGAAGAAGCTTCTAGATTAAGGTACTTAGCTAGCTTGCTTCAGAAGCTTGGTCGGTATTAGGCTTGTACAAGAAGCTTGGCTGTTAGAAGGGAAGCTTCTGGAGATCTCTGGAGACTGAAGTGTTTTGAAGAAGTTTGGCTATTGAAAGGAGACCCCGGAAATAGTATTCTGCCGATAATGTTTCAACGCGGCCGCGGATTCGTGGCGGATTGGCCCATTCGGCCGCGGATCCGCGGCTATGTTGGGTGATCTGTGCCTGAAATTTCCATGGTAATTCTTATGTTGGCTTTATGGCACTTTTCTGATATCTGGAATATTTTTATACTTTCTTGTTCACTGCCAGATCACAAGTCTTGGACTTGGCGTATTTTTATCAGCACTTTTATGATTCCGGCTCTTTTACCTGGAGAATTTCCTGCACACAATCTCGAGACAAGTGTTGATTCATAAAAGATTATGCGCGCAATAATAAACACTCAATTTCCCTCAAAATACCGGTTATAATGTATAACACATGTTATTTGGTAGTTTACAGACAAATTGCTAATATGTGCTATTTTTATACCAAACACCTTTAGATGATTGCAAAGAGTAGGGAAATTGATGTGTTAAAAATGCAATATTTTCGACTGATCAAATTCCCCCATACCTAATTTTGGTCGTCTCGAGAAAACATCTTTTATTAGAAAGAGAAGGAGAAAATAAAGAAAAAGAAAAACTAACCAGCACACTTTCGTAGGCAACACGATTGCACTGAGCATATGCAACAAGCCTTTAAACCTCTAGGTGTCCCTATCAGGAGGAGTGTTGTCTCCTAAGGGTTTTCAGCGGATTGCAGCCACAAAATCCCTTAATAGAAGGAAGAACATGAAATTTACATGTAAAGATAAGAATTATAAATGAAAGAATTTGAAAATCAGAGTTTCCAACTATACTAGCTTTTCAGTTGTCATGCGCCCTATCTTAATAGTCATGAAAAGATGTTAGAAATCACATCATCTCTCAATAAAACATTGTCTTTATTCTTCATTCTTATCTTTCTTCCAAATATCGATCATATATCCCTACGTGTGTATAAAAGACATCCTTACACTCGGAGAATTCAATTCAAGCTATCATACTCTTGTCCATCTACCTCAGTACTTTTTAATCAATGAATATTTAGATGAGATTGCTCACACATTTTTCATGCAACCGTTAATACTTCTTGAGGTACTAACCGACCGATTACTCATGTGCTTGTTTATTAGGTGTCTTAGTATTTTTCTCGTCTTGCACCACCAAAGGCTTAGAAGTGACTCCAAGACCAGTTGGTCTAAGCACTAGGTGATGAAGCACCCTCGCTATATTTTTTTATTGCTGCCTTGGTGATAACAAAAACAGTGTTCAATTTTCTTCACCATTTTATCTTTTATTCATTTTTTTATTTCCTTCATACTTTGGCTTTTAGATAAGAGCATTTCAAGGTATCCTCTACTATCCCGAGTTTCAAGACATGTGTAAGGGCGAATAGTAGGGTATCAATATTCAAATGTTTGGCTTCCAGAATAGGAACTATTTTTCAGACTTATTTTTATCCTCAGATTAGTGACTTCTTTCATCTTACTAACCCTTAGGACAACGGCTCATAACTACTTATTACTAGTTCGTTTAAGAAAACTTCTAATTTTCTTGGTTTTCTTAAAATTTTCTAATCTTTTGGATGTAATTTTTCAGTGTCTAATCTTTTATTATCTAATTAAATATTAAATATTTTTATCTTGTGAAATTTTTTTTAAATTTTTTTTTATATGTTTTAAAAGTTTTGTGCTTATGCAAAGTATGATGCAAATGATGCAAAAATAAGCACAAACCTCCCCCAAACTTGTTTTCAACAGTGTCCACACTGTTGCCATCCGCTAGATCACAAAAACTGTAAGCTTGGGAGGAAATTTATTAATGGGGGCAATAAATATGATCGGGAGAATCCTCCCTCAAACTTATTCTTTTCACTCACTTCCATTCTAAAGATGATACAGTATTTTACAAGACATGGAGGTGAGACGGAGGAATTTTAATCAAGATAAAGTGGCTCCTGTAAAACAGGAGCTCCTCCGTAGGGTCAATGGAAAAATACGGTTTTAATCTATGTCCATTTACTTTGAAAATTGTACCGTTTTCAACATTTTCAGCCTCAACTGCCCCGTGCGGGTATACATACCGCACAACAAAAGCTCCTTTCCACCGAGATTTTAGCTTACCCGCATGAAGATGGAATCGTGAATCATAAAGAAGGACTTGTTGACCAGGTGTACAAAATTTTCTCAAAATGTTTTTATCGTGAAATACCATAGTCCGGTTCTTTACAATTAGAGCATTATCATAAGCTTCATCGCGGAGTTCGCTTAGCTCGTTTAATTGCAGCTTCCGAAAGTTGCAGGCTTGATTTAAGTCAAAGTTGAGTTCTCTAATGGCCCACATTGCATTGTACTCAATCTCGACCGGAAGGTGACAAGCCTTACCAAACACTAGTCTGTAAGGAGACATACCTAGATCGGAAAACCCAAAGAGCATCCGTCAATTTGGTTGACTAATCTTTTCGATTTTTAGAAATTGTTTTCTCCAAAATTTGTTTGATTTATCTGTTTGAAACCTCAGCCTGCCCGCTCGTTTGGGGATGATAGGATGTGGAAAGTTTGTGGTTGATTGCATATTTCCGCATTAAAGTCTCAAAAGACCGATTGCAGAAATGTGTCCCGTTATCACTAATGATAGCGCGTGGGTGTCCAAATCGCGAAAAGATATTTTCTTTTAAAAACTTAATGACAACCTTTTTGTCATTAGTGCGACAAGGAATAGCTTGAACCCACCGAGACGTAATCAACTGCAAGCAATATGTACAAATTCCCAAAGGAGTTGGGAAAAGGACCCATAAAGTCAATACCCCAAACGTCAAAAATTTCAACCACTAAGATGGATTGCTGTGGCATCTCATTTCTCTAGGAAATCCTACCCGTGTGTTGACACTGTGTACAGGTTTTGCAATGATCAAATGAGTCTTTGAACAATGTCGGCCAATAAAAACCGCATTGCAAAAAGTTCTCCGCCGTCTTTCGAGGACCAAAGTGACCCCCACATGCCTGATCATGACAAAAAGATTGAACACTCTTGAATTCATCATTAGAGACACATCTGCAAATGACAGAACAATACTTAAACAGATACGGTTCATCCCAGTAAAAGTGTTTTACTTAGGATAGAAATCGATGTTTGTCCTGTTTCGACCATTCAAGGGGAATAAGTCCCGTAAAAAGATAATTCACAATATCCCTGAACCAAGGTTCATCGGATACATTCAAGAGTTGTTCGTCCGGAAAAGAATCATTGATCGGCAGGGTCACAGGTGAAGAAGAGATGCGCGACGGATGGTCAGCGACAACGTTTTCATATCCTTTCTTATCTCGAATAACGAGATCAAATTCTTGTAATAGAAGGATCCAACGTATTAGCCTACCTTTAGCATCTTTCTTAGCCAAAAGATGTTTCAAGGCGGAGTGGTCAGTGTACACAACAATAGGTGAGCCAATCAAGTAAGGCCTGAATTTTTCTAATACGAATACAACCGCCAAAAGTTCTTTTTCGGTAATTGTATAGTTAATTTGAGCATCGTTCAGGGTCTTGCTTGCATAATAGATAACGTGTGGCATCTTTTCAATGTGTTGTCCTAAGACTGCACCAACTGTAAAATCTGATGCATCACACATAAGCTCAAACGGCTGGTTCCAATCTGGAGATGATAGAACGGGGGATGTAGTGAGAGAGTGTTTGAGTGAGTCGAATGCTGCCTCACTGTCTTGACCCGAAATATTAGCTCGTGACCAGCACTTAAATCACGCAACGTCTAAAGGCGTAACGTAATTCAAGTAAGCTAAAACCTAGAAATCTAAACCTTTTTAAGAAAATAAAGGAGGTGAAGTTTTTGAAATAAAGGTATAATGAAATCAAGTGTGCTTAAATGCATAGAAAAGAAACATGAATGATGCAAGTGAAATTTACTAGTTTGAAAACATGTTTCATCTTTTTAAAAATTTTGGCAGCACCTCCTTTGTATATTTTGATCCAAAGGGACAAATACATAATAAAGATAAAGGCATCTCCAACCGGGAGCTAGCTCTTCACCAAACGGCGGATCACAACCACACAAGACAATATATATAAGTATACGACGCCCAATGGCGAAATTCACAATAAAAAGAGAAAGAAAAGCAAGTCATATAACTCACAAGTAGCGGAAAACCCCTCGCTCTAAGTCTCGCAATCACAATCCCACTGAGTCTCATTACTTATACAATTTACAAGTTTTGATTGATTGATGGAGTTAACTAGATACAATAGGAAATATAATACAAGAGTGGGTACGATACAAGTGTCCCACCTACCACTGCAAAACACCCAAATGAAGCTGTGTGCTAGCGATGCCGCTATTGATCCAAGCGGTCAACCTGCAAGAACCGTGGCACAACGGGGGTGAGTTGCCAACTCATGAATAGAAATACATCTACAAGTAAAAATCGAATAAACAACGACTCCTAGGTCAACTATATCAAAAGGTAATACTATGATATCTAGGGTGACCGGGTCATATATGTGCTAACAGGGTAGTCAACCTATATGCATGCGGATAACATCCAACAGTAATAATCAATGCATGTATATGGATCTCGTCCACCAATAAATCAATGTTTATAAGCATGTGTATAATCTCCAATAGTGGAATCAGTGTATGTATTTATGTATGTATGTGGATCCAGTCCACGCGTCAACCACTGACGCAATAACATCATGCATGTAAATATCATAAAAGAATGTGCATTAAAGTATGAGGATATATATATATATATATATATATATATATATATATATATATATATATATATCAACGTTGTCCCTCATGGCACATCAAAATCATGGAACCTGAGTGCCTAGCATCGACACTCGAAAATATCATGAAAACCGTGCCTAGCATCGGCACGTAAATCCTCATATATCAGGCTCCGTCGGTCCGGATCGGCCCACGGGCTCCGTCAGTCCGGATCGGCACACATCATCTCTCGACTCCGGTCGGTATCCTCCGGATATCTGCCGAGCCCAAATACTATCACCGGTAGGTAGTAGTCCCTCTGCTAGGCTTACCGTCTACTGCAGAGCGATCCGTTCTCGCCCCGGGGTACCATACCGGGTCCACCATGTACCCGCAATCGGCCTCATCCGCCTCTTCGAATCGGGTATCACATGACACTCTCGGAACCGAGAAAACACATGGTGGACGCACTGAAATATCATATCAAGAGAAACCGGATTTTTAAAATAACACATAATCTCTTTTAAAATGTTAACGGTTCTCAAATCCAGAAATATCATGAAAACAGCATATCTCAATGCGTAGAATCATAAAGCATGATGTATACGACATATAATAGAAATGTAAGCATATTCGTGTATCATGCAACATGGAACAATGATATGACATATTAAGGGAAAACCGCTCTTTTAAAATGATTTCAGTTTTTAAATTATAACATGCGGTTCACAATCTCCCAATAAAATCAGTTATCTATGTAGGTACAATAGGTATATGCGCAAGTATAGATGTACCAATGTATGTGTGCACAAATATGAATATATCAATTTATATGTGCACCAATGTGAATATATCAATGTATATGTGCGCAAGTATGAATATATCAATGTATATGTGCACCAATGTGAATATACAATGTGTATGTGCGCAAGTATGAATATATCAATATGTACGTGCACCAATGTGAATATATCAAAGTTTGTGAGCACCAACATGAATGTATCAATGTGTATGTGCGCAAGTATGAATATATCAATGTATACGTGCACTGATATGGATATACAAGTGTGTATATCCGCAAGTATAGATGTATCAATGTATATGTGCAAGCAGGTCATGTGAAGAGTCATATCATGATGCAGCAATCCTACTGTCTACTGACATGGAAATTATCAATGATGAAGTGTGTGAGCCTATAAACTGTGTACGTGTAACATACGCATCATCGATAATGGTGTAGGTGTACTATCACAGGTATATGCGATGCAATAATAATATCATGAATGCAGTACAAGGTAAATCATCAGCTAAAAGCTATAAGGTATACGTAACTATCATATGTCCGAGTTGGTGAATCTATCAATCGGCATCTAGCCTAGTAACATCGCGTACGGTATAATCTATCGTACGGCAACCTCTAGTCAAGGCTAAGGATCAATCATCAAGTCAAACTCATCACGCACGGAAAATCATCGTACGGCGGCATTAAACTAATAGGGATCCTATCATCCTATACGACAAATGAGGGTACGGCTTAATATCACATACGGCCTATCATCCACGATTCACAACATTCTATATATGTATGTATATCAATGTACCTATGTCCCGGTTCACATCCGCAATATCTCATATTAGGGGACAGGTAGGGTATAAACCATCTCGATCGACTCGCATCCGTATACCATCATATCATCATCTCATCGTAGCAGTCTTATATTCTTTCATCGCATTTATATCACATATCAAATCGAATTTACAAAAACATTCTATCTCCACTATGTATAAGTATCTAATCTAACATACACATCTGAACCATACAATCAGATTTTTAAAAGAAGTGAATCGTAGTTTTGAAAATAGGGGTTACGGTGTTTTTAAGGAAAAACTATCATTTGAATATCCGTAACTTCCTTCAAGGTATATGTTTAAAAGACACATACGATTCTTCAGTTTAGAAAAAGGTATGGTTCGGATGACGCATCTACATTGACTATCTAGTCCTATAGTATCCTAAACGGCAATATCGCTAAATGACATTCTATGATAGTAGTAACATATCACTTCTAACAATTCTCTAGTTTCTAATATGGTTTCATAGCTATCTCATTCTAACCCTAGTTTCCTAATATAGGATTCCTAACCATACTCTAGAAATCGGTTTTCCATCAAAAAGTTGCGGGGGTGCTATACGCCATCCACCCGACTTCCCCGGTAGATATAGATCTACTCACCGTAGTCTTCGCTTGCCGAAGTCGTTGACGCCTCGCTCCATCGCTTCGGAATCCACGCGAAGGTACCTACAATAACAACACATATCGTAACGATATTAAAATCAAGGCGGAAAACCAAAACGGCACACGCATTGCTCGTAGGTTAGAACCTATAGCATATGCATACAAAATCAATCAAATAACCCTTGTTTTTGATGTACAAACATGCGACAACCAAAAATGAATCCAATATCAAAACTCATCATTCAAAATACGGAAAACATATCCTAAATCACACACAAGTGTTCCCAGATTTTGACTCAGGTCAGATAAATCTAAGCAAACAAGTCTAGGGTGATGTGTATAGTATATATGACCAACTGGACCAACCTGGACCCCTACCCTCACCAAGTGGTCAGCCACATACCATAAAAATCCGGCCTCGCCGGCCCCCTTGGCTCCTATGGGCTTCATTCTGTCATGATGGTCAAAAATGGGTCCCTGGTGTTGTTTGCTACTCTCAGAATTTTCCTGGGTTGCACCAGATCTCCTTGCACACCCAAAGTCACAAAACTCATATGGGTCAATTCTAAAGTTTGCGCATCTGGTTCAGGTCTATGGCTCAGGTCAGGGACATGTTCCCATGGTCATGTAAACACTCATCAATGTTCCCAGATTCCACCTATAGTCATTACATAAAAATCTAATAGGACCAAACACCCCTAAACAGCTTCAGGCAACTACCCTAAGGAATCCAATCCCTAACTCCCCTACATACCCGGTGTCACCGGATTTTCTCCAATAGCCGCCGGCCAAAACCGGTGGGAAGGGTCTTGTTCTTCAGGTGGCCACTTAGGGTTACCAGTACAACACTATGATACTGTTTGTTCTCATAGTGTAAACTCGGGGTCACAGCAGGTTTGCAACATCATAAAACAACATCCAAAACACGATATCACACAAAACTAATCTAAAGGGAAGAAATTATACCTCATCTAGTCCACTCAAGGTAGCACTAACTTCCCAACGTCGTCAAAATCCTACTTTGCTCGGTTCAACGTGTAGAGGAGGAGATGGGGATTAAGTTTTGTGAAGAGAGTGTAGGGTTTTGGGGATTGTTTGGAGATAGACCTAGGGTTCTTTGAGGAGGGTTGTGGGGTTGAAGAGATGAAGAGGGAGATGGAAAAAAAAAGATGGGGGAATCAAATGGCAGCTGCCCCTTCCCTCTCTCTCACAAAATCACACACTCTCTCTCTCCAAAAGCCCGCCTAACCTAATCATTATGTCTCCCTTTGACTTTTCTTTTCCCCTTTTTCTTTTTCTCACCAAAAACGCATACACCCATATAAAACCACAAATGAAATAACATGTAACCAAATGAAACATGTCATGGTGCACTAACCATGAAAACTGTAGAAACGCGGATTTGGCTTAATCGCGATTAGCTGTGCACTAATCGGGTTTTTATCAAAACTGCGTATAATACATTTTAAAATTGCCAAATCCGCTAAATATATTTTTAAATGAATAAATCATTTTAATTTCCATTTATTTCGCAATTATTGGTATATATTTATACCCTTTTTCGAAAACCCCAATATCGCAAATCGGGAAATTTTCGGGAAATATATTATTTTAATATTAAATTCCAAAAATAATATTTTATATTTTCTGAAATGTTACAGTCTTCCCCCCTTAATTTAATTCGGTCCCCGAATTTAAATTTAAACCCCTAAAATCTAAAACATTTCAATAATCAGCTCAAAACAACGGGGCTCCGAAATCGTGGAAAACGCAGAAATAACACAGCGCGTCAAGTGCGCATGAAAACGAGTACAAAGCTCAAAACCGAACTCCTTCAAGCGTCACGCAAATCATCGGACTCGCACGCATATCCTCGGAGTTACAATAGGGACGCAGATCTCGAAATCTGAAACCCAATACACACTAGTCAAATATTATAATACGTATATAGTACGCATCATTGAAAACTCCAAAATCTGAATAAAATATATGCAAAAAATCTTTTCTAAATTGCCGCGGGAATGCGTAACTCACGGCATAACCGACGGACGCTCATTTTAAAATAATAATATATGTCCATATACGTTTTCCTAAATACACGTTCTGTCATTTTCAAAATATCCCAAAAGGTTTTCCTTTAAAAACGTTCGTGTCGCTCACGAACACGTAGGAAATAGCGAGACTATAGCTCCTCTTGAAAACCGTTTTTGGTAAACTTTTAATGCATTCAAGGTACTCAGGTACTGTCCTCGGATCAGTCATGTTTGGCTACTACACCATATAGTTCCCAACATGAAAACAAAGTACTCAAAAGCAAAATCAGCCTCAAAAGGCATATCCAATAATCATATGCGCCTGGTGCGCATGGAAATCGAATCCAAACACAGGTGCCAATATACGCACAAGGCAAAACTAAGTGCAACGAGTGTGCACAAAAGCATCTGTCCACTGCAACGGTGTGCAGGACAAAAATATCTGGTGCACCTATTGTGCACGAAAACAAAATCTGGTGCATCAAATGTACGAAATACAATCAATACTCAACGCATTAAAGCAACACCGAGTACACCAAGGTGTATAAATCAGAATCGTGTGCAACTGCATGCACAAAACACATATCAATGCACTGCAAGCACATATAAGCTATACCGAGTGCAGTAATCAAATCATCCGTATGAAATCCACGAAATTATAAGCACAAGTTGGGAAGGTACAAAATCAACATCAATGCAATAGATATGCACAAATCGCAGATAAACACAACGGTGTATAAAATATATGTCAAGTGTGACAACTATGCGCAAAATGTAAATACCCAGTAGGTGCAACCATGGTGCAGGAAATCAATATCAGGAAACTAGTCATCAAAACTCAAATCCAAGCGATATAAGCGTGATACTCGGATCACAAACGCAAATCGCAAAATGGATATTGAGGTACACCTCCTACAATGTCGAAAAATAATTTGGTGCACCTAAAACTGGCGGGGCAAGAACATCCGCTTGCCTCCTGCTCACGGCCTGGCGTCCTCTGTCTCTGGGTCCCTATCTTTTCTGTGGATTACAAATCCTGCAATCCATCGGCTCATCGGCCTTGTCAGGTGTGCTAACGGGGTCGATTCCGTTCTGGCACTTCTCTGGTCATCTCCCGGTCAATCATCGCCACCACTCGTAGTGCAGCACGTCACTGGCGTCGGCCTTTGGTCCTCTGAATACACTTGACCCATCTGATCCTGGTGAAAATCTTATTGCAGCAGTGTCCTGGAAGGAATCCTGCTCATGGTCTCTTCCGATCTTGCCTATGCCGAACTGTACGGAGGTTGGTACTCTTACATAATCTTTTCTCGTTTTCTGGACATCTGCGTGTTCCACACACATTTCCTTGTAAACTGGCCGTATCCAAACGCCTCTGTAAGCATATCAGGCATCTGATCTCGACGGGGAGTCATAACAGCTCGTCAGCGTCTCGCGCGAACTTATGGTTCCACTCATCTTTATCATCTCTCACTATGACGTCACGCCATGCTATCTGCACACTACAACTGTTCTCGGCCACGGTCAATCCGAAGTCTCTCACACGGACTCGAAATAGCGTACTTTGCAGCTTCATTACTTTGTAGAAGATGTCTAGCCGAACACGTCCTCAGGAACTCGTCCCAACCATCGGAGGAATACTCAATACTCGTCCGTTCTCGATCAACTCACAACGTATCAGGGTGAGGTCCTCTATCTAAAGCTGGTCAGCTTGCTGATTTCTTATCACATGGTATTCGGACGGCGTCAAACTTTTCGATCGAGTCATCAAGGTCCCAAAATTTCCCGAAGGCTCATCACCTGGGCGCAGTCTAAAAATATCTGGCACATACCACAGCACCTCTGGACCAACCGTAGAAGGGCAAACCCAAGCCTCACTGATGGCACCGCTAAACTACCATAAACCCTAAGGTTCAAAGCGGTTCCATGGTCATCATGTCGAGTTAGGGTTTCATTCTTCTAGAGGGTCCAAAGAATTACTTGCATGTTCCTACGAACACTTTAAACTTTGGAAAATGGGTTCCTGGCACTCGTTCGAACTTTTTAACTTCGCCAATACAACATGTGAATATTCTTCGCCCGCATGCTAAATAATGCCTCAATCCTCCAGGAAAGGCGATGTTAGTTATATGTATGCCCTAGAGGCCATTACTGTACATTGGATGTATATTGTAGTGGATGCTGGGACATATATAGGGAGAACTTTCTTGCTCGACATGATAGTATGCTATCTGGTTGATCTTGACCTTAACGTGTATGCTGATTGTCTCTCTGTTACATGTTGGTAAAGCCCTTAGGATGTGTACTTGACTACCTGGACTATGATGCGGATCATACTAGTGGGGACATGGTAGTCCATAAGTACATCCTTCAAAGTCCCTAGTCGTGGGTGTATCGAGACGGGGCATCGATATACCAGAGTAGACTAGCGTATACCTTCTCGACCCATACAGATGGGCGATGGATGATCCCATATCCATTAGTGTTTGACATCAGAGATGATATACGGGTGCTCAGTGGAGACTGGGTACACTGGACGGACTCGCCGAGAACTCCCAGATGGTATTATACCTTACGTCAGATGGCAGTTCTCTGGTGACACTGGTATAGAGTAGTCTGTTGACACGAGATCGTCATAGAGTCTTGTGTGGTTCCCACTGTGCTTTGATTTCCACCTTACCACGTCCAAGAGGGCGTGCAAAACGGTGGTTTTTGGGTACAGTCCCGAGTCACATGGAGGCAATGAGCGATAGGAGGGGATTCGTCTCTCCCGGTATAGGGGGTTGATGTTGCGCTGTGTTCGATTGGCTATAACCGGAAATCCCTGGCCAGGGTTGCTGAGATTTACTGGTAAGTGTTACCAGTAGTTTCTCGAATTGTTATAGACCTCATATCGACACGACTTATCGAGCTATTGGGGTCTGATGTTTACCACCCCTAGGCGAGATATGCGACATATCAGACGATCAGACCGGACTGTACGGTAAGTGTTACTGGTTGGATTCACAGGAGTATGAGCGGGCTTGCTCGTCAATCTTCTGATCGCTCAATACTCGGGTGGCCGTTACGTTTAGCAGACAGCTTGCGGCTTGTGGGTGTTTGATATGATCAACACCTGCTGCCGGAGTATTGACGAGTCTTTAGAGTCCTACACAGAGGTTTCCTGGCTCAAGCGAAACGAAATAGGAGCGCATATGAGATATGTGCGGGACCGAGAATAATGCGTGTATGTGATACCGTATTCCATTCTCGCGATGAATGTATCGAATGGTTGTATGCGATATAACCTAGTTATCGAATCGAGGATTGATTCGATAAAACGTTACATTGGATATTAGTCGGTCATATGCGATATGACCGGATCGTTAAATCAAATGTTGATTTGATGATTTAATGCATAATTATATATTTGATATATTACTTTGCATTAACTAGTATTGGTTCACTTTTAAATGGATTTTCTCACTTGGATTGTGCACATTATATATGTGATATACTTTTGTACACAAGTTTGTATCATGTTTGATGATACATGCTCACTAGGGTTTGTGTAAAGATTAAACCATGGTTGTGAAATGGTTAGGGTTTTCCTTTTGTTTTCTTATTCATTTATTTATCTATTTATTCTTTTTGGAAAAATATTAAGCATAAAGAAAAATGGTGGCTTTCTTTGGAAGCATATTGAAGCTTCATGAAGCTTTGACTAAGTCACAATTTTGTCTCATGCTTAACCCTAACCATTCCCACTAACCATGATTTATTCTCTACACTTGACCATGGTTTGATTATGATAAGTATTCTTTTAAATTTCTTTTTGGAATTAACTTATCATAACTTTTTCTTCTTCTTCTTCTTCATCTTCAAGATGAAGAACCTTGCTCCATCAATGGCAACTCTTGAAAATGAGTGAGAAATCCAATTCTAAAGTGAACCCACTTCCTATTTCTTCCTCTACCTCTTGCCAAGTAGTAGAGTGTGTTTTCTTCACAAGTTTCATGACTTGGTGAAGTGGGAGCTTGATCTTGTGATGCCTCGACGTAGATCATCTTCGGCACGAAGCCGACGACCTTGCCCGCCCATTTCTCCGATGAAGCCGACGCTAGTGCTCTGGTTTCCATTTGGACAGCGAGGAGACTTCATTGCGGAGCTATGGAGGTGGAGGACCGGATCTACAAAGGTTGTATTTCCGTTCTCTTAGTAAAGTAGTTTACTAGTTCTTGTTTCGCCTAGACATCTAGTTAACGATCCGTAGTCTAGGGTTTCTCGGCACCCCTAAAATTTGAAATTGGCATGGTTGATACCTTGTGAGACCTCTTGAGAGTGCCTAGGAACCCTACAGTGGTATCAGAGCCTAGCTAGAGCCTTAGGCGATGCGTAGACGAAGTTTGTAACCCGAACGAACCCGAAACCCTAAACCAAACTTGCTCTCTGGACTTTTTCTAAAATCTGGGATTTTTCCACATTAAAAATGCTTAAAAAATTCAGCAGGGAAATCTAAGAATTACGGTGCAAAATTTTTTCCATGAACTGTTCATAGTGCGGCGGAACCGCGGCAGAAGCCTGGCTTCTGCGGCGGTTCCGCGGCCAAATGATGGAAGTTGCTTTTCTATTTTGCACAATAACTTATGGTTTCAGGTTCTGAGTTTTATGGGAATTTTTAATCTGTACTCAAGAGTTGAGTATTTTGGGGTTGCTTTGGGGATTCGGTGTTTCGATCGGAGTATCAGATTTTGTCTATGTGGCTTTCCGGATAATTTTTGAATATGTTAAAAAGTTCGACCGGATATAAATACCCAATTTTTCCCCTGTCGGGAAATTTCCAAGTGTTGGATTTTTCCGTAGTTTAACGACGTTCTAAGTAGTGCAAGTAACGCGATGGTCCCTCTAGAAGACAACAAACCTTAACTCGATTATGTGACCGTCTTGAACTGCCCTTTGAACCTTCGGGTTTGGGGCAGTACGGCGTGCCACATGTGAGGCGTTGGCTTGACCCTTCTACGGCTGGACCGTTGGTACTGAGGCACGAACTGAATGTTGTTAGACTTATTTATGTGTTGATCTATATCGAGAAAACTTGGGTGTTCGACTGTTTGATCGAAAAGTTTAACATTTTCTATTTATCCGGAATGTGATACAATAATTGGAATTCACAAGTAGTTATGAGATAACTGAATGAATGTTATAAACATAGCAGTTTAATCTCACTTGATCGGTTGCCACGGAATTTTGATGTGATCAAAAGTCCGTCGCAATCACGTAGCGTACGCGGATACTCGCCGGGTAAACTTAATAGACAGCCTCACTCCATAGCCCCGACCAAGTGACTGTAGGAGAACCCCGTCGCCGAAAGCATCCGTCCGGGTGCTCGCGGTAGCGGTGTTCCGCCTTGGTGCACTTCGTCGACGGCGTCGGGGGTGCGGCCGCCTACTGAAGTTTACGACGAGCATTCGATCAGGATGTCGGGAATCCTGTTGAATTGCCCGACTAAGTATTGAAAAGTGTTTTCGATTTTGAGACTAAAATGCGGGGTTTATAATTGTTAGGCATGCGATGTCTAAGGAGTTCATTTGTTTAGGCATGCGATGTCTAAGGAGGTTGCGGATTCCAACTGTTGTAGTTTTACACTTTCTTTTCTGTGACCGTAAGTGTAATATGTGATATCGCCGGTTTCGTTGCTATATGTCAACGACAATTGGGATGCGTATATTTACTTACGTTGATGACATGTGATGTTATGTGTTTCTGGATATGTTATATTGGATCGTCGTGTTTGAATAGCCGGGGGTTTTTATGTGAGATGAGTGTTTTTCATTTTCATTCATGTAAAAACTTGTATGTAATATTCTTTTATTGGGGCACTTCCAGGTTGCGGAAGATGTCACCGTTTGTATATTATTTACTTTTCCGCACTAGGATAGACCCAAGGAGGGGAGCACAAGTAACCGGGTTCTGGAGTCCAGTGGGAGACCAACTCGAGGAGTCGAGTCCGGGTCTCCTAACTCTAGAATTGGTAGGGTTGCTTGCCGCTCTCGTAGGGGTCTAGGGGTGTGGGTTTGGCTATTCATCGCGACCGTGGAATCCGTGTTTTATACTGGCTCGTATTGAAAACACGGACGTCCTAGTATATCCAATATTTCATATGTTTCTTCTGCTGCTATATCTGTGATGTGATCATGTGATATGTTCTGTGATAGATACTGTATATAGTATATATGATATATTATATAGATGTTACTTGTGTTTTACACCCGCGCTAGCCCTGCCCTGCTCTGCCGTTAGTTACCTAACCTAACGGTGCACGAGGGGACATCGAGGCGAATGTGGATGGCATAAGTGTACGTCGTATTTATCTGTGATGTTTAGGTATTTAAATGATGGGACTTCATTAATAAGATTAATGAAAGAAAAAGAAACCTAAGATGTTGTAGAATCGAATTTCAAAATAAAACAGGTAGCTACAGTTCTTGCTTTGCACAGCGGTATATATGATATATCCTGCACCTTATTCGATAAGGAAAGGACCGAGATCCCTTCACCGGGAGTGACTCCTTTAGCAATAACTGGCAGATGCTACACCCCTCGGTTTGTCTTTTGATTGCTTTTAAGAGTTTTTTGCTTTGCACAGTGATATATATGATATATCCCGCACCTCATTCGACGAGGAAAGGACCGACGATCCCTTCACAGGGAGTGACTCCTTTAGCAAAACTAGAAAAGCCTCAAAAGCACTCCATTTTAAAATCATTTGATTCTACAACGATATCAAGTTCATTACGCAATAGGTTTTCAGAAAAAACCTGTCGTAGCCCTCCGTCATTTCAGATAAGTACTAGTTAGTATTCGTGCTGCGGTAGTTTGGCATTCGTCAAGGCGTAGTGTGCGGTAGCTAACTAGTATTTATCTGCTTATGCATATGATGCAGATTGGATTAGGGTATTCGTACGGCGTTGTTTGGCATTCGTCAAGGGACGTGCGGGTGCGTTTAATTCGATCAAGAAATGTACGGGTTGAACTTGACTAGTGGACTATGGGTTGTTTGGCATTCGTCAAGGTTATAGAACACTAGGGGCAAAATATTATCGGGAATTTCAAGTGTTGAAATTTGCAATGAGATTGCGTACCTTCTATGAGATAGTTGGATCCCGATACCCGCTGAGAGTAAGAGTTACTCCTGGGAGAGTTTTATACATTACAATTAGCCGATCAAGTAGGTGTCTAGAAAGGTGTCAACGGGGTTACGCCTCTGGCAAAACGAGGTTTACATTAATTAGGTTCGTGCGAAAGCACGAGGGACCTCCCTCAAAGTACCGACACTGGCCTGGCTGAAAGATTGGCAAACTTGTAGTGTGTAATTAATCCCGGCTAGTCTTTCCTTTTAGGGTTTGAAGGAAGATTTGATAAAAAGCAGTGGGAGCCATCCTGATTAGATAAAATAATAACCAATCTATTCTTGCAGAGCGCACGCTGAGTGTTTTCTTCTCTCTCTCTCTCTCCAGGTAGCGACCATATCACGCCTTAATCAAGATAATAATACGGATATTGACCGAACCCGCTTGTTATACTAAGCTGGGGAACGTTGGTCCCGCTCCAACTTGTAATTGTTATAAGACAGAGCAGGAAATTGGGGATTACCAGAATTCCCGTGCCGCCCAAACGAGGAGAGTGCATGATGATGCATCATCTTCGGGTGTGTTGATTACAGAGAACTGTTTCTCAGTATCCTTTACGTCCTGGGTATGTGATACCAGATCAGGATCCCAGATATGTAATCTGTTACATAGGGCTACAGAAAGGTAGAGGACTGAGAACGGGTGATAAGTTTCATGAGGCAGAAAACGGGGCAAGAGTTGCAGCCAAGTCTGTTGGTCACTGTCACCCTGTATTACCAATACATTGATTCTGAACGAATGTTATTAGATACCGAACCTGATATACAAAATCATATCAGTCTCTTTATTAGTAAAGAAAGGATATAATTTTGTATTATTGGATAATGTTTTGAACATTTCCTATATCAAAAGTTGATCGGTTCAGGCACGTTTTCTAAAAGCGTTGATGTTCTAAATCAAACTACAGTTCTTTAGTATACGGAACACATACAAGAGGAAGAGTTCAGAAATGAACGAATCCTTCTTGAGGCATTGTAGACTAGGTCATATCAATGTGACCCGACTAGCTGAAGTTACATAAAGATGCATATTTAAATGAGTTTGAATTTACATCTTGTGAAACTTGCCAGTCATGTCACAGAGATAAGATGACCACAGCTCTGTTTATTGGAAACAGAGAAAGAGTTAGTGAACTCTTAGGATGATACATGTTGATGTATGTAGGTCCCCTATCTACACATGCCAAGACTGGTTCTTTGTACTTCATTACATTCTCTGATGATCTTTCGAGATTCAGACCAATGTTCCTGTTGAAACATGATTCTGAACCTTTTGAGATATTCACAGAATATAAGTTAGAAGTAGAGAACTAATACGGGTATAAGTATTATGTCCTTTGATGTGATCAGGGAGGAGAATACTAGAGCACGGAATTCCTGGACTATTCTAAAGGAGAATGAGATTCTCTCTCAGCATTACTCCTCCGTATACACCATAGCACGATGGTATATCGGGGCGGAGCAGATACACCCTATTTGATATGGTGTGCTCTATGATGAGTACTGCTGAGTTACCTTTTTCCTTTTGGGAGTTATGCACTTATGAAGTTGCATACCTATTGAATAGGGTTCCAATCAAATCAGTTGCCTACCATTTCATATGTGATAAGGAAAGGGAAGAGCCCATGTCTTAAGCTAGTTAAGATTTGGGGTTGACCGGTCTATGTCTGAAAGCAAAATCCGGACAAGCTCGAGGCAAAGTCTGTAATGTACAACTGGAAAGGTTCCAGCTATACAAATTAGAGCAAATGACTTGGTAGAACCAAAGGATTCAATAGTAACCAACGAACCTCAACCTCTCCGCCGATCTAGTAGGGTTCCTCACCCACCTGAGAGATACTTCGGTTTCTCTATGACAGTGGGAGCGAGGATTGCATCATGAGATGATGACCCAACTAGTTTCGAGCTGGCCATCAGGAGTGGGACTCTGTAAGAATAGCTGGATGCTTAGCGATCTGAGATGGAATCCTTATACACCAACAAAGTATGGACTTTAGTTGCTATATCTGAAGGGTTAAATCCCCATCAGGAGCAAGTAAATCTTGAGAAGATTACTTGGTGTACATGGAAAAGTTGAGACTTTCAAAGCTACACTTGTTAAAGGTCTTCGTCATCGACCAGGCATGGATAATGATGAAACCTTTTCCAGTACCTATGCTTAAGTCCATCCAGATACTACTTGCCACGGCTACATACTATGACTACGATATCTGGTGGTTGGGTGTCATGACAACTTTTCTAAATAATGTTTTGGAAGAGAGCGTCTATAAGTACACAGCCAGAGGGCCTCGTAGACAGTGGGAGCAGCGGAAACGTGTGCAAGATGCTTTATAGGATAAAGCAGGCATCGCGGAGTTGGAACATCTGTTTTGATGGATTAGTCAAAGTAGTTGACATCATCAAAATGGTAGATGAACCTTGTATAAACAAAAAGGTAGTAGGGAGTATGGTGACGATCCTCGTAGAGTACGTGGATGACATACTCTTGATAGGGAAAGAGTTTCCTATGCTACGCTCGATCAATCTCCGCTTATCACAATGATTCTCCACATAGGATCAAGATGATACCTCCTAAATCCTTGGTTTTTGGATCTATGAGATAGATCTAAATGGATGTTAGAATACTCACTAGCTATAGTGAGATGGTATCAATTGATCCTGGGAAGAATCACTGGAAGTGTTCCAGGGTGATAAAGACGACTGAGTGTCAGTCACAGGCATTGTCTTTACCCTCAATCGAGGGACGGTATGTTGGAAGAGTTCAAAGCTAGATACCGTGACATACTAGACGATAAAGGCAGGATACATCGCTACTTAAGATGCTACCAAAGAGGCAGTCTGGGTGTATATTGGTTCATGAGATGAACTACGTTCCTACCATTGTGAGACAATAGAGTCGTGGCTTATGCCAAGGAACGACGGTCCCATCAGTGATCCAGACATATTCTAAGGCAGTGTCACCTGATCATGGAGATGCTTGATCTCCAAGAGATCGAGGTTTGGAGAGTAGACTCAGAGGACAACACAGCGGATCCACTCACAAAGGCCTGTTCCCAGAGAGAGATTTTTATGGGATGGTTGAGTATGAGATACAACAACCACTGCTATCAGATGGCCCTAGTGCAAGTGGGAGATTTTTAGTTATATGTATGCCCTAGAGGCCATTACTGTACATTGGATGTATATTGTAGTGGATGCTGGGACATATATAGGGAGGACTTTCTTGCTCGACATGATAGTATGCTATCTGGTTGATCTTGACCTTAACGTGTATGCTGATTGTCTCTCTGTTACATGTTGGTAAAGCCCTTAGGATGTGTACTTGACTACCTGGACTATGATGCGGATCATACTAGTGGGGACATGGTAGTCCATAAGTACATCCTTTAAAGTCCCTAGTCGTGGGTGTATGGAGATGGGGCATCGATATACCAGAGTAGACTAGCGTATACCTTCTCGACCCATACAGATAGGCGATGGATGATCCCATATCCATTGGTGTTTGACATCAGAGATGATATACGGGTGCTCAGTGGAGACTGGGTACACTGGACGGACTCGCCGAGAACTCCCAGATGGTATTATACCTTACGTCAGATGGCAGTTCTCTGGTGACACTGGTACAGAGTAGTCTGTTGACCCGAGATCGTCATAGAGTCTTGTGTGGTTCCCACTGTGCTTTGATTTCCACCTTACCACGTCCAAGAGGGCGTGCAAAACGGTGGTTTTTGGGTACAGTCCCGAGTCACATGGAGGTAATGAGCGATAGGAGGGGATTCGTCTCTCCCGGTATAGGGGGTTGATGTTGCGCTGTGTTCGATTGGCTATAACCGGAAATCCCTGGCCAGGGTTGCTGAGATTTACTGGTAAGTGTTATCAGTAGTTTCTCGAATTGTTATAGACCTCATATCGACACGACTTATCGAGCTATTGGGGTCTGACGTTTACCACCCCTAGGCGAGATATGCGACATATCAGACGATCAGACCGGACTGTACGGTATGTGTTACTGGTTGGATTCACAGGAGTATGAGCGGGCTTGCTCGTCGATCTTCTGATCGCTCAATACCCGGGTGGCCGTTACGTTTAGCAGACCGCTTGTGGCTTGTGGGTGTTTGATATGATCAACACCTGCTGCCGGAGTATTGACGAGTCTTTAGAGTCCTACACAGAGGTTTCCTGGCTCAAGCGAAACGAAATAGGAGCGCATATGAGATATGTGCGGGACCGAGAATAATGCGTGTATGTGATACCGTATTCTATTCTCGCGATGAATGTATCGAATGGTTGTATGCGATATAACCTAGTTATCGAATCGAGGATTGATTCGATAAAACGATACATTGGATATTAGTCGGTCATATGCGATATGACCGGATCATTAAATCAAATGTTGATTTTATGATTTAATGCATAATTATATATTTGATATATTACTTTGCATTAACTAGTATTGGTTCACTTTTAAATGGATTTTCTCACTTGGATTGTGCACATTGTATATGTGATATACTTTTGTACACAAGTTTGTATCATGTTTGATGATACATGCTCATTAGGGTTTGTGTAAAGATTAAACCATGATTGTCAAATGGTTAGGGTTTTCCTTTTGTTTTCTTATTCATTTATTTATCTATTTATTCTTTTTGGAAAAATATTAAGCATAAAGAAAAATGGTGGCTTTCTTTGGAAGCATATTGAAGCTTCATGAAGCTTTGACTAAGTCACCATTTTGTCTCATGCTTAACCCTAACCATTCCCACTAACCATGATTTATTCTCTACACTTGACCATGGTTTGATTATGATAAGTATTCTTTTAAATTTCTTTTTGGAATTAACTTATCATAACTTTTTCTTCTTCTTCTTCTTCATCTTCAAGATGAAGAACCTTGCTCCATCAATGGCAACTCTTGAAAATGAGTGAGAAATCCAATTCTAAAGTGAACCCACTTCCTATTTCTTCATCCTCTACCTCTTGCCAAGTAGTAGAGTGTGTTTTCTTCACAAGTTTCATGACTTGGTGAAGTGGGAGCTTGATCTTGTGATGCCTCGACGTAGATCATCTTCGGCACGAAGCCGACGACCTTGCCCGCCCATTTCTCCAATGAAGCCGACGCTAGAGCCCGGGTTTCTATTTGGACAGCGAGGAGACTTCATTGCGGAGCTATGGAGGTGGAGGTCCGGATCTACAAAGGTTGTATTTCCGTTCTCTTAGTAAAGTAGTTTACTAGTTCTTGTTTCGCCTAGACATCTAGTTAACGATCCGTAGTCTAGGGTTTCTCGGCACCCCTAAAATTTGAAATTGGCATGGTTGATGCCTTGTGAGACCTCTTGAGAGTGCCTAGGAACCCTACAGGCGATACATCGGCGGTCATCTCTGGATCGGTCTTCTCTAGATCTGAGTAAGACTCTCCATACTGGAAATCATCAACTCACCCGGGCCTGCGTATGCGCATCAATCTGATGAATCACCATCGTCCCTCAAATCGGGGTAGACTAGCTATCATCTGTCGCATTTCTGCCTAGAAGCTCTGGCGATCTTAGCTCGTAAGCTCTGGAAGCGACATCCCAACATCTCAGCAACAGCTGGGTCACCTGTCCGCACGGTAGACGACATGAAAATCTCTGAAGTATGTTGTACATCAACAGTCCTCTCGCAACTAGCAGCTCTAATAATGGCCCGATCATCCGGTGTAAAACCAAGCACTCGCCTCCACAAGAGGTCACAACATAAAATACTAAGTCGAGACGTTATCTTGTCACCAGAAAACACAATGGTTAGCCCTCGTACCATATGAGCTCGCCCTGATCGCAACACTAGCAGCAGCTCAAACTGCGCTCAAACTATAGTGACAGGAACCTCAATCGAGTATCGAAGAAGGCAGATCAACGGCATGAGAGGAAACGACAGATCCAGAATGGATACATGATCATAAGAAGGAACAGTATCAATAAAAGTATGATCATGGAAACAAATAGAATCGAGGATCTCAAATGGATGTATAATCATAGATACGAAGAGAATCACAGATCTCCAAAATATGTATATCCTAAGGTTTATTAAGTAGAGTATCGTATCGTAAATATGCCGTGGAACATACGTACGGTACGTCACTCTACTCAATCTACCTACTCCATCAATCAGGGTCAGCCTATGAAACAAAAGTTCGGGTCTAGTACCCTCCCCTTCAAGTCTAAGTTCCGTAAAGTCAAGCCTAGGTTCCGAAATACATACCCGCCCTAGACTCCGTATAGTCAAACATAGACTCGAACAAAGGTTAAACCTAATGCTCTGATACCAACTTTGTCACGACCCGAAATATTAGCTCGTGAACAGCACTAAAATTACGCAATGTCTAAAGGCGTAAGTAATTCAAGTAAGCTGAAACCCAGAAATCTAAACCTTTTTAAGAAAATAAAGGAGGTGAAGTTTTTGAAATAAAGGTATAATGAAATCAAGTGTGCTTAAATGCATAGAAAAGAAACATGAATGATGCAAGTGAAATTTACTAGTTTGAAAACATGTTTCATCTTTTTAAAAATTTTGGCAGCACCTCCTTTGTATATTTTGATCCAAAGGCACAAATACATAATAAAGATAAAGGCATCCCAAGCGGGAGCTAGCTCTTCGCCAAACGGCGGATCACAACCACGCAAGACAATATATATAAGTATACGACGCCCAATGGCGAAGTTCACCACAAAAAGATAATGAAAAGCAAGACATATAACTCACAAGTAGCGGAAAACCCCTCGCTCTAAGTCTCGCAACCACAATCCCACTAAGTCTCATTACTTATACAATTTACAAGTTTTGATTGATTGATGGAGTTAAGTAGATACAATATGAAATATAAATACAAGTGTCCCACCTACCACTGCAAAACACCCAAATGAAGCTGTGTGCTAGCGATGCCGCTACTGATCCAAGCGGTCAACCTGCAAGAACAGTGGCACAACGGGGGTGAGTTGCCTACTCATGAATAGAAATACATCTACAAGTAGATATCGAATAAACAACGACTCCTAGGTCAACTATATCAAAAGGTAATACTATGATATCTAGGGTGACCGGGTCGTATATGTGCCAACAGGATAGTCAACCTATATGCATGCGGATAACATCCAACAGTAATAATCAATGCATGTATATGGATCTCGTCCACCCATAAATCAATGTCTATAAGCATGTGTATAATCTCCAATAGTAGAATCAGTGTATGTATGTATGTATGTGGATCCAGTCCACGCGTCAACCACTGACGCAACAACATCATGCATGTAAATATCATAAAAGAGTGCCATGAAAGTATGAGGATATATATATATATCAACGGTGTCCCTCACGACACATCAAAATCATGGAACCTGAGTGCCTAGCATCGACACTCGAATACATCATGAAAACCGTGCCTAGAATCGGCACGTAAATCCTCATATATCGGGCTCCGTCAGTCCGGATCGGCCCACTGGCTCCGTCAATCCGGATCGGCCCACATCATCTCTCGTTTCCGGTCGATATCCTCCGGATAACCGCCGAGCCCAAATACTACCACCGGTAGGTAGTAGTCCCTCTGCCAGGCTCACCGTCTACTGCACAGCGATCCGTTCTCGCCCCGGGGTACCATACCGGGTCCACCATGTACCCGCAATCGGCCTCATCCGCCTCCTCGAATCGGGTTTCACATGTCGCTCTCAGAACCGAGAAAACACATGGTGGACGCACTGAAATATCATATCAAGAGAAACCGGGTTTTTAAAATAACACATAATCTCTTTTAAAATGTCCACGGTTCTCAAATACAGAAATATCATGAAAACTGCATATCTCAAGGCGTAGAATCATAGAGCATGATATATGCGGCATATAATAGAAATGTAAGCATATCCGTGTATCATGCAACTTGGAACAGTGATATGACATATTAAGGGAAAACCGCTCTTTTAAAATGATTCCAGTTTTTAAATTATACATGTGGTTCCCAATCCCCCAATAAAATCAGTTATCTATGTAGGTACAATAAGTGTATGCGCAAGTATAGATGTACCAATGTATGTGTGCACAAATGTGAATATATCAATGTATATGTGCACCAATGTGAATATATCAATGTATATATGCGCAAGTATGAATATATCAATGTATATGTGCACCAATGTGAATATACAATGTGTATGTGCGCAAGTATGAATATATCAATGTGTATGTGCACCAATGTGAATATATCAAAGTATGTGTGCACCAACGTGAATGTATCAATGTGTATGTGCGCAAGTATGAATATATCAATGTATACGTGCACTGATATGGATATACAAGTGTGTATAGCCGCAAGTATAGATGTATCAATGTATATGTGCAAGCAGGTCATGTGAAGAGTCATATCATGATGCAGCAATGCTACTGTGTAGTGACGTGGCAATTATCGATGATGAAGTCTGTGAGCCTATAAACTGTGTACGTGTAACATACGCATCATCGATAATGGTGTAGGTTTACTATCATAGGTATATGCGATGCAATAATAATATCATGAATGCAGTACAAGGTAAATCATCAGCTAAAAGCTATAATGTATACGTAACTATCATATGTCCGAGTCGGTGAATCTATCAATCGGCATCTAGCCCGGTAACATCGCGTACGGTATAATCCATCGTACGACAACCTCTAGTCAAGGGTAAGGATCAATCATCAAGTCAAACTCATCATGCAAAGAAAATCATCGTACGGCGGCATTAAACTAATGGGGATCCTATCATCCTATACGACAAATGAAGGTACGGCCTAATATCACATACGGTCTATCATCCATGATTCACAACATTCTATATATGTATGTATATCTATGTACCTATGTCCCGGTTCACATCCGCAATAATCTCATATTAGGGGACAGGCAGGGTATAAACCATCTCGATCGACTCGCATCCGTATACCATCATATCATCATCTCATCATATCAGTCTTATATTCTTTCTTCGCATTTATATCACATATCAAATCAAATTTACAAAAACATTCTATCTCCACTAAGTATAAGTATCTAATCTAGCATACACATCCGAACCATACAATCAGATTTTTAGAAGAAGTGAATCGTAGTTTTGAAAATAGGGGTTACGGTGTTTTTAAGGAAAAACTATCATTTGAATATCCGTAACTTCCCTCAAGGTATATGTTTAAAAGATACATATGATTCTTCGGTTTAGAAAAAGGTATGGTTCGGATGACGCATCTACATCGACTATCTAGTCCTACAGTATCCTAAGCGGCAATATCGCTAAACGACATTCTACGATAGTAGTAACATATCACTTCTAACTATTCTCTAGTTTCTAATATGGTTTCATAACTATCTCATTCTAACCCTAGTTTCCTAATCTAGGTTTCCTAACCATACTCTATAAATCGGTTTTCCATCAAAAAGTTGCCGGGGTGCTATACGCCATCCACCCGACTTCCCCGGTAGATATAGATCTACTCACCGTAGTCTTCGCTTGCCGAAGTCATTGACACCTCACTCCTTCGCTTCGGAATATACGCGAAGGTACCTACAATAACACATATCATAACGATATTAAAATCAAGGAGGAAAACCCAAACGGCACGCATTGCTCATAAGTTAGAACCTATAGCATATGCGTACAAAATCAAACAAACAACCCTTGTTGTCGATGTACAAACATGCGAAAACCAAAAATGAATCCAATATCAAAACTCATCATTCAAAATACGGAAAACATATCCTAAATTACACACAAGTGTTCCCAGATTTTGACTCAGGTCAGATAAATCTAAGCAAACAAGTCTAGGGTGATGTGTATAGTATATAAGACCTACTGGACCAACCTGGACCCCTACCCTCACCAAGTGGCCGGCCACATACCATAAAAATCCGGCCTCGCCAGCCCCCTTGGCTCCTAAGGGCTTCATTCTGTCATGATGGTCTCCTATGGTCAAAAATGGGTCCCTGGTGTTGTTTGCTACTCTCAGAATTTTCCTGGGTTGCTCCAGATCTCCCTGCACACCCAAAGTCACAAAACTGATATGGGTCAATTCTAAAGTTTGTGCATCTGGTTCAGGTCTATGGCTCAGGTTAGGGATCATGTTCCCATGGTCATGTAAACACTCATCAATGTTCCCAGATTCCACCTACAGTCATTATATAAAAATCTAGTAGGACCAAACACCCCTAAACAGCTTCAGGCAACTACCCTAAGGAATCCAATCCCTAACTCCCCTACATACCCGGTGTCGCCGGATTTTCTCCAATAGCTGCCGGCCAAAACCTGTGGGAAGGGTCTCGTTCTTCAGGTGGTCACTTAGGGTTACCAGTACAACACTATGATACTGTTTGTTCTCATAGTGTAAACTCGGGGTCACAACAGGTTAGCAACATCATAAAACGACATCCAAAACACGATATCACACAAAACTAATCTAAAAGGAAGAAATTATACCTTATCTAGTCCACTCAAGGCAACACTAACTTCCCAACGTCGTCAAAATCCTACTTTGCTCGGTTCAACGTGTAGAGAAGGAGATGGGGATTAAGTTTTGTGAAGGGAGTGTACGGTTTTGGGGATTGTTTGGAGATAGATCTAGGGTTCTTTGAGGAAGGCTGTGCGGTTGAGGAGATGAGGAAGGAGATGGAAAAAAAGATGGGGGAATCAAATGGCAGCAGCGCCCTTCCTTTCTCTCACAAAATCACACTCTCTCTCTCTCCAAAAGCCCACCTAACCTAATCATTATGTCTCCCTTTGACTTTTCTTTTCCCTTTTTCTTTTTCTCACCAAAAACGCATACACCCATATAAAACCACAAATGAAATAACATGTAACCAAATGAAACATGTCATGGTGCACTAACCATGAAAACTGTAGAAACGCGGATTTGGCTTAATCGCGATTAGCAGTGCACTAATCGGGTTTTTATCAAAACTTCGTATAATACATTTTAAAATTGTCAAATCCCTTAAATATATTTTTAAATGAATAAATCATTTTAATTTCCATTTATTTCGCAATTATTGGTATATATTTATACCCTTTTTCGAAAACCCCAATTTCGCAAATCGGGAAATTTTCGGGAAATATATTATTTTAATATTAAATTCCAAAAATAATATTCTATATTTTCTGAAATGTTACACTCACAATCCGAGTCAAAGTGAATGATTGTGTCCTTGGCCAAGAGAAGAGTTAAGGGTCTAGCAATTTTGCTAAAATCCTTAATGAATCTCCTGTAAAAGCTTGTATGGCCAAGAAAAGATCGTATATCCTTGACGCATTTGGGATGAGGAAAGTTTTGAATGACATCTATTTTAGCTTTGTCAACCTCAATGCCTTTCCGTGAAATCATATGTCCAAGCACAATTCACTCTTGGACCATGAAATGGCATTTTTCCCAATTCAAAGTTAAGTTCTTCTCTTTACAACGAGTAAGAACTGCGTCAAGATGAGATAGGCAGTCAGCAAAAGAATCTCCGAATATCGAGAAATCGTCCATGAAAATCTCCCTAAAATTCTCGACCATGTCCAAGAATATCCCCATCATACACCACTGAAATGTAGCGGGAGCATTGCATAACCCAAAGGGCATGCGTCTATAAGCAAAAGTACCAAAAGGACAAGTAAATGTGGTTTTATCTTGATCCTTTTTGGCAATAGGGACCTGGTTGTAGCCAGAGTATCCATCCATGAAGCAGTAATACTCTCGTCCAGCTAAGCGTTCTAGCATCTGGTCAATGAAAGGTAGAGGAAAGTGGTCTTTCCTCGTTGCGGCATTGAGTATTCTATAATCAATACATACACGCCACTCAGTTTGAGCGCGTGTCTGGATTAACTCATTAGCCTCATTTGTTATGACCGTAATGCCAGATTTCTTCGCGACAACATGAATTGGACTCGCCCATTGGCTATTGGAGATTGGGTAAATGATACCATTGTCAAGGCATTTGACGATTTCTTTCTTCACCGCATCCTTCATTACGGGGTTTAACCGTCTCTATGGTTCTCGGGTTGGCTTGGCTCTATCCATCAGATGTATATGATGTTCTAAAATCAAGGGACTAATCCCTTTGATGTCAGCCATAGTCCAACCAAATGCCTGCCTATTAGATCTCAATACCGTCAGAAGCGTGTTCTCTTGCTCTGAGGCTAGAGAAGCGGATATGATCACCGGTAAAGACTCATTCTCACATAAATATGCATATTTAAGATGAGAAGGTAAAAGTTTGAGATCTAATGCTGGCGGAGAAACTATAGAAGGTGGGGTCATCGAATGATATTCATAGTCACAAAGAAGCTCATAGCCTGCATAGGATACGGACTCGGAAAGTGATGAGTCAAGAGTGTCAGACTCACGAGTGGAAAGAGTGTCCTCACTAAGATGTGCAAGATCAAACATTGATGTGCTAGTGTCATCGAGATTTTCAAAGCAAAGTTCATCAACTCTGCAACTTTCGGGAGTAATCTCGTAGACAGAACAGACATCAAGTATGTGAGCAGAGGGTTCAGTGGCCGACTTCCAATTTTGTAAATGTTCAGTTCAATTGTCATTTTTCTAAAAGATAGGTTCATTGAACCGTTTTGACAGTTAATTACAGCATTGGAAGTGGCAAGGAATGGTCGACCCAAAATCACCGGAATTTTGTTCCGTGGGTTTGCTACAGGTTGTGTATCAAGAACAATAAAATCCACAGGGAATACAAATTCCCCGACTTTTATCAACACATCCTCCAGTTCACCCCTAGGTTTGGTGATTGAACGGTCTGCCATTTGGAGAGTGCAATGAGCTGGTTTCAACTCTCCAATCCCTAACTACTCATAGACTGAGTATGGAAGCAGGTTAACACTTGTGCCAAGGTCAAGTAGAGCACGGTTGATGTTTTTACGAACAATAGAAATCGATATCGTAGGACATCCTGGGTCCTTACGTTTCTTTGGTAACTGTGGGGTAAAAGCAGTGCTAACATTATTTGTCATAAAAACCTTTTTGGGCACTTGAGTCTTCCTCTTCCTAGTGCATAAGTCTTTAACAATTTTCGCATATGCGGGGACTTGTTGAATAGCATCTAGGAGAGGGATGTTGATGTTAACCTGTTTAAACATTTCCATAATCTTCTCCATATGTGGACTCGATTTGTTACCCCTTAACCGATTCGGGTAAGGAGCTTTAGCAATAAGAGCTGGGTCCAACATTGGAGAAGGTGATGTGTGTGGAAGTGATCCCAGAATAGGAGTGAGAATCATCTTTGGTAGACTAGAAGAGGTATGCTGAGGTGTCGAGCCTTGGGGAAAATGAAGATAGGCTCGCAAGAAGGTGGTGGGGTAAAAGAACAAGGATCGGAAGTAGAAGTGTGTGTGGAAGGAAAAGTCTCAGCCGGGGTATTATTGATAAACTTTTCATTATCATTAATCTCTTCCCCAACGTGATTATTCAGCACTCTTCCTGATCTCAACGTTGTGATGGCATTCACATTGTAGTGTTGCGAATGCCTAGGATTCGGTAAGGGTTGAGACGGAAGTTTCCCTTTCTCTCTTGCACTCATTTCGGCTTTTAATTAAGCAATTTGAGCTTCCATCGATTTTAAACTCTTAGCTGGAGGTCAGAGTTTTTCTCGAATTTATCGAGAGAAGACCTAAATTCAGCCGACATTTGTTTCATGTACATTTCAAAAGTCCGTTCGAGTGAAAAGGAATTATCAGTACCAGTCAAGTGCAAAGGATTATATGGTGCAGGTGTGTTGACTGGATTTTGAATGTTTTGTGATTGGTAGGGGTGCTGAGTCAGTTGAAATGGCTGCTGTTGTGGTGGAGGAGCCGTTTGAAAATTATTTTGATTTGGAACCGTGTTTTGAGGTTGCTGTTGGTTCCAAACAAAGTTAGGGTGATTCCTCCAACCCTAATTATAAGTGGAAGAATATGGGTCGTTTCTAGGTCTTTGTTGGAAAGCAGCATTGGTATACTCTTGACCTTGAAACAGAGAATTTAAAGGACATTCTTCGGTAAGATGAGATGGATCAGATAGCATCCACAGACACTTTTGGGGAGTGACATCTGATTTAGGGAGGCTGGTAAAAATTTATGTTCCATATCTTCGAGTTTCTATTGCATTGCTACCATTTCAGCTTTAACTCCTATGGAAACATCAATTTGGTGAATGGCACCTCTAGACGATAACTGGTTTACACTCTCCCACTGAAAAGATTTTTCAGCGAAAACTTCTAAGAATCTCCAGGCTTCACCATCATCTTTAGTCATGAAAGTGCCTTGACACATAGATTCAAGGTTCTGTTTTGTTGTAGGATTAATGCCCTCATATATGATTCTGCACAGATCCCATCTAGAAATTCCGTGATGTGGACATTGAACTAACAAATCCTTGAAGCGTTCAGAACACTTCGAGAATGGTTCATTTGGAAGCTGGGTAAATTGATTTATTTCGCTACGGACTCGAGCTGTTTTATGTTGGGGTAGAATTTCTTTAGGAAAGCTATGACGAATTCTTCCCAATTTGAAATAGAATGTACGGTTGTGTTATAAAGCCACTTCTCGGCTATATCGAACAAAGTAAATGGGAGAGGACGTAGACGCATAGCATCCACAGAAAGCTGTGAAGTACCCATCATAGCGCATACATTTTCAAATTTGGTAATAAAGACATATACGTCTTCAGACTCGAGACCATAATATTTGGGTAGAAGATTGATGTATTGGGGTTTGATTTCAAAATTGTCCCCATTGGCTGGTGGAATGGTGAGACAGGTCGAAAGAGGACCTCGCATAGGGTAACATCTCTCTTGGGGAGAGATGCGGGGTGGATTCTACGCACCTGCGGACGGTGGCAGAGTAGTGTTAAAGAAGTTCGATGGAGAATTGTCCATCGAAGTGGGTGTGGTGGAGGATAAAGAAAAAGTAGATGTAGAAATACCGACTTCGGAGTCGATAGGTGGAACGCGGACAAGACGGGCACTAGAATCCCGTGTCCAGCCGAGCATGCACTAAATGGTTTAGCACAAGTGGCAGCGTTGTGATAATTAAGGAAAATATGAGTTTGGTGTTTGTTTTGAAAAAGATACGGATTTTTGAAAAAATCAAATCACAAACAATGCACAAGCAACCCTAAATCTAGTGGTCACCTAGGTCAAGTCTCTAGACCGCTCCTAGACTTCCAGAAGACAAGTCGCAAGATAGATCCTCTATTGCCTTTTTGCCTCTCCTGTGGCCAGGTAAGTGCCAGGTAAGAAGGAGGTTCTCCACTACGTAAGTAGTGGGCCTAATTAAGTAACCACTTGCCTTAAAGACCACAAAAGAAATGTGGATAAGCAATAGATTACCCATGACCTCCTTCTGTCCTAGGTGAGCGCGACGGTCCTTAGAGTCATGTCTAGATATTTTTTAGTTAATGAGGGTGATGCGGATGCGGTTTTGTGATTTTTAGGGCTTAGGAAGGGTAATGAACTCCCCACCTAATCTGAATTTGGTCTTTGCCCCTTAATTTCCGTATTAAAATGCAAACAACCAAGATCAAACACGCAACAATTTTTCTTTTTGCGGCGCTGCGAATTTTTGCAAAGAATCCTGCAGAAATTAGTAAATGGAGCAGAGCAGGGAGGAGATAAGAAAGTCAGAAGAGGACCTGAGAAAAATGGAACAGTGAACTCCTAATCTCGCCGCGGAAACGCCGCGACATGCACCTTATGGCCACGGAAGCGCGGTCTGGAAGTGAGATCTCTGCACAAAATTTCGTGCAGATGCTCCTGTTCACTCACTGAGCTCCTTGAGATTCTCTGAAAAATTTTCCTCTTGCTCCACAGATTCCAGATCTTCTTGCAACAAATCACAACAAATTGTTTAGCGTTTGTGCGAATTTTGATCTAAAAATTCTGATGGAATAATAAATTTTTCAACTCAAATTACAAAAACGAACAAATTAGCACACGATCCCTGGCAACGGCGCCATTTGATTGATCGTTTCCGTGTCGTGTTTAGAGATGTTTCACAACAAAAGAAATTTATACCGCAATCAATTGACGGTGTCTATTGTAGTTTCGTCAATGAGAACGGATCGTCCACTTAGAAAGTGTGATTTACTCGATCTTGTTTTAGTTGAGTTGAAAACTAAAGGATAAAAGAAAATTGTTCAACAATTGTAAAATTTAGTTTCAAGAATTATCAAGAAAATAAAGATCAAGAATCAAGAATTGTCAACATGATATCCAAATCGAATGAATTATCAAGATTTGTAAAGAGGCTCGTAGGAATCGATCCAATCGATAGTGATGATGAAGAATTATGATTACAAATTCTTATCTATTGATGATTTATTGCTAGATCGATGACGATCAACGAGGTTTAGGGATCTCTTGAAGAAACTAGGGTTTCTCCATCATCATTCCTTGTCCTTTCGTTGATTAGCATTCAAATTCTAGCCTCTAGGAAATTCAATCATCGATCGTTGATCTCTAATTAAAAGCGAAAACATTCAAGAAAGCATCTCGTTCGAAACTAGGTTGTCGATGATTCAATTTCCTAAAGTTTACAAAACTCATAAGACTTAAGAATCGTTCAAGAATTTAATCATCATCATCTATCTATTTTCTCGATTCCTCCACGAGCGGAGTTTTCACTCAAACATCATGAAAAAGATAACAATCAAGAATCGATAACTCTTCATAATGCTCAAATATAAAAAAAAAGCAAGATCAAGAATTTTCACCTTTTATAATTCAACGTTTCGTTACAATTCACTCAAAGACTACAAGAATTGAGGAGAGAACTCGATCGTCGAACTAGCTTCGCATCGTCTCCGTGAGTCGCGGATCGTCTTGGATCTCTTGCTCGGATGAAGATCGGCGTTTCTTCAAAAAGGCTTGATGAATGCTTGCTTGAATCGCTACTCGATGATCTTGATTTGGATCAAATTGTGTCACTCAATTTGTGTGGAATTGATTGGGCTCTCACTAGAATTTTACCTTCAAATGATGAACAACCAACAACTTTTTTAATGAAGCCTTGGGTCCCTTTATATAGTCTTCTCCTTTAGCTTCCCCTAGAAGCTTGATCTAGCTTCCTTTAGAGGTTAAGCTAGTTTTAGCTTCCCTTGTAAGCTTGGTAGTTAAGAAGAAACTTCTAGATTGAGTTAGTTATTTAGCTTACAAGAGAACCTTGGTTGTTATGAGAAGAAGCTTCTAGATTAAGGTAGTTAGCTAGCATGCTTCAGAAGCTTGGTCGGTATTAGGCTTGTACAATAAGCTTGGCTGTTAGAAAGGAAGCTTCTGGAGATCTCTGGAGACTGAAGTGTTTTGAAGAAGTTTGGAAATTTAAAGGAGACCCCGGGAATAGTATTCTGCCGATAATGTTTCAACGCGGCCGCGGATCCGCGGCCATGTTGGGTGATCTGTTCCTGAAATTTCCATGGTAATTCTTATGTTGGCTTTATGGTACTTTTCTGATATCTGAAATATTTTTATACTTTCTTGTTCACTGCCAGATCACAAGTCTTGGACTTAGCGTATTTTTATCATCACTTTTATGATTCCGGCTCTTTTACCTAGAGAATTTTCTGCACACAATCTCGAGACAAGTGTTGATTCACAAAAGATCATGCGCACAATAATAAACACTCAATTTCCCTCAAAAAGCCGGTTATAATGTATAACACATGTTATTTGGTATTTTACAGACAAATTGCTAATATGTGCTATTTTTATACCAAACACCTTTAGATGATTGCAAAGAGTAGGGAAATTGATGTGTTAAAAATGCAATATTTTCGACTGATCAACCAGTATCAATCAATGACACTCCAAATCCCAATACCAAAGGCACCACATACTCAGATCGGCCCTCATATCCTGTAAGTCTTATGGAACCTGAGTGTCCAACATCGACACCCGAAAACATCATGAAAACTACTGTCCAGTATCGACACGTAAATACTCATCTCTGATGCGCCGTCACCAGGACTGGCCCTCATGTCCGTACATCTCATGGAACCTGAGTGTCCAACACTCGCAATCCACATAGCATGTCCGTACATAACTCCGGTCGGTATCCCCAGATAACCGCCGAGTCCAAATACTATCACCGGTAAGGTAGTACTCCCCTGCTTCGGGCTCGACGCCATCATCTGCGATCTTCTTGCCCCGAGGTACCTCCGGGCCCCACCATGTACCCGCACACGACCTCATCCAACTCCTTGCTTCGGGTTTATAACACAAATCTCAGAACCGAGAAATCTCATGGCGGACACATCGAAATATCATATCAAGAGAAACCGGGGTTTTTAAACAATGCATAATTTAATGAAATACCATGGTCCTCAAATCCAGAAAATATCATATGAAATCCATATCTCAATGCGTTAATCCATGAAATATAATATATACAACATAAACAGTAATATGAGTATATCAAGGAAAAACCTCTATTTAAATGCATCAAGTTATTAAATATATCATGCGGTTTCCAATTTCTCCAAAATCCAATGCAATATCATATAAAGGTGAACATGTAGCTAAAGCAAGGTATATGGGTGTACATGTAAGTATGTATGCATGATATGCATGTAGCTATAGCAAGATATAGGTATATACCTATCAATAATGATGTAATACCATATAAGTATATGTGTAAGCATGTAGGTATAGCAAGATATGGGTATACACCTGTCAATAATTATATAATACCATATAGGTATATGTGTAAGCATGTAGTTATGAAAGGTATATATGTGAGCATGTAGGTATAGCAAGATATAGGTATATACCTATCAATAATGATATAATACCATATAGGTATATGTGTAAGCATGCAGGTATACAGGTATGCTATATTTCATATGCACAATGGAAATAAGGATCATGTCTCAATGTACCTAACCAATACAATATCATGTATGTATAGGTGTTGTGCGTGTCATGGCAATTACCGACGGTGTGGGTATGACATACAATTAGTGCTCTTGAAATATGAACCGTCAATAATAGTGCAGTGTCCAATAGGTACAAGTTCAGCCACAACAAGTAATAATATGCACATGAAATTCATGCACAATCTCTATGTACATATACTTATAACTAATAAACATATCATTGAATCTAGCCCAGACGCATAACTCCATACGGGGGATTCCCCTGTAGATGTTAAATCGACACACAGATGATCTTGGGCTAAGTAAAGCTAACCACTTGTTTTCCCTTCTTCACAGCGTCTGAAGTCCTCGCTTGCGATCCTAAAATCATATAACAACATAACAAGTTCATATTAGGAATCGACCAATAACACGTACAAACTACGTTTGACCGATGCACCAACTCCAATCAAACTCTCATGTGTTCGTCTAGTAGCTAACGTGCGTAGCGACACTATGAAACCAACCTAAAACTATGAAACCAACCTAAGAGCAACAGTTGCACAAAGTACATGCACCGTGTCGGATAACGTAACGCGCGTAGTCGAAACACTAGAAACAAGCAAAGTGATCCTAGATTTTGTATACTATAAAAACATAAAAATCAAACAATACCAAACACTTCTAAACAACTACAGAAAGCTACCCTACAGAACCCAAGCCCTAACTCCCCTAAAGAGGCGAGGTCGCCGGATTTCATCATGATGTCGCCGGCCAAAACCGAGCCTATGGGGTTCATGCTTCAGGTGAATTCTTAAGGTCTCTGGTACAACACAACTACACTGCTAGATTTTCTAGTATACACTCGGGGTCACAGCAGATCACATATATCCTATAATGACACTAAAAATACGATATGTGCACGAAACTAAATTTTAATTGTTCTAAACAATAACTAACAAGATACACAACATTATAACACCTATTTAACAGTTTAGAGGTTATACCTATCCACACTTGCTCAAAATATCCTAGCTTTCCAAGCTCCAAGTGATCTTAGAGGCTAAAACAAGACTTGAGAAGGGTTTTAGTGAGGTTTAATGAAGGTTTAGAAAGATTTAGTGATGGAATAGTGAGGATTCCGTTTAAGGGAAGAGAAGATGAAGAAATAATGAGAAAGAGATAGAGTGGGAGAGAATGAGAGTGTGAGGTGAGATAGAGATGAGAGGGTGAGTGTAGGGTAAGTGCACCCTTGCACATACTCTCTCCCTCTCCATCATTAATGCAAGTAATGACTCCTCCTCATGAGTCACCTTGCCACCTCCCCTCAATCAAAAACACAAGGAAATATCTTCTAACAAATATGTAAGGGTTAAGGTTAAACAAAGCAAGGATTAACTTAAGGTGTCATGGTCACTAAACGAGATAAACACAACTAACCCTTATATTAACATGCACAAGTGTGTGCAATCCAAAACAATTAATAATAAAATATTAATTAATTGTTATAAAATGTGAGAAAACCAATTTGGTAAACTTTTTACAGAAAACCCACATTATCGCTTAATTAACAGTAATCGCATTCTAAGGTGTTACAGATCCGCATCATGGTCTTGGTAGTCAAGCAAACATCCTAAGGGCTTTATCAACATGTATCACAGAGACATTATAATAATACAAGTGTACATGTTAAGATAAAGAGAAACCAGATAGCATACAATTATGTCGAGCAAGAAAGTCCTCTATATATATGTCCAAGCATCCACTATATCATACAATAATGGCCTCTAGAGCATAGATATTCCTAACAATTCTGCCCTGCGGACTGTCTCCATTTTGACTATCGTATATTATCCATGAGCTATCCATATATGATCAGATGATCTGTTGAGCCCATATGCTCACTGTTTCTGAGTTGATCTTAGTCCCATATATGACTAACAATCCTTAGCAATATTATCTAAGTTGATCTTAATCCCATATACGACTAACGATCCTTAGACATGTATCCCTTGAACTGATATGCTCATTTATATGAAATATGCAGCCTTAGTTCACCCAAAATCTTATATATATGGATTTGGACTAATCTGGACCCTACGAGCGATGACAATATTAGTCTCCATATACAATCCAAGAGCAACCCTAAAATAAACAAAATATAAAATGAAATGAGGTGATATACTTGGAGTAAAGAAAGTTTTTATCGCTTTGCGATAACGTAATTAACTGCAGGAGCTTGCATATGCAGAAAAAAGCATTTCCACAATCAAAAAACCCCTCATCATTGAAGTGGAATCTGAAAAGTTCGGCTACAGCGGTCACATCCATCCAACCCTCTGATATACAGTATCATAAATCAACTTGGTATTTTCAAAGAGATAGATGAATATGTTGCATATAGTATCTGCCCCCAGATTCAGGTTAGACGCGCTCCCATGCTTTAGTCCTGTTTCCGGCAGTAAACAGGGGGAAATCACCTGGTTTTGTGTAACGACAAATATTTGGTTTTGAATAACCATTATTATGCATCAATTTTTAAATTGTTATATCTGTTTCTTTATTTAATAAAGTGAGATATAAATCTTTGAAAAATATGTTATGAACATTTACCAATATCAGTTGATGGTCAGGTAAGGTGCATTGAATAACGGTATAGACATTCTTAACCAAAAGTCAGTTTTCAACCTACAACACACGAAGTTGGAGTTAGTGTACTCATAGAACTTATACAAAGTAATGTATATTGTCCGACGTCCTTTAGGATGAAGGGTTGGTACTTTGACTTTATTCCGTTTTACCTATGTGTTCTCTAGTTTTAGACACATGTTCTTGTAGAAATACAAAGTCCAAGATTTTAAGAAGTTCATAGGGTATAAGAATAAAGTAAGGAACCAGATGTTGGATGTATCAAGATTTTTCGAAGTGATCGAAGATATGGATGCTTATGCTAGGTATTCCATAATTATATAATTAAGAATTTGATACTCTCTCATATTACTCATCCGCGGGTGCGCTCCATGCTGAGTAATGTTGTGTGACCTTTTCCCATTTAGGAAGTGCACTAGAAACAGCTGCATACCAATTGAATATGGTTCCATTTAAATTAGTGCCTGGGATTCTATACGGATATAGAATGGGAACATATCTTAAGGTTGATAAGATATGGAGTAATCCGGTTCGTGTTGATAGCAGAATCCGGATATACTCAATGCACGTTTCAGTAATGAGCAATTTGTGGGTTATCCCAAGTTTTAGCAAGGGTTTAATTTCTACCATTTTCAAGATCAATAGTTGTATTGTTCTTGACTCACCACCAATTTTATAAAGGAAATCTTTTTGCCAAAAAAAATGAGTGGGAGTATGGTAGAACTGGAAATGATTCCAGAACCACAAACGATTATTGAAAATTTAGTAGAACCTAAGCATTTAATTGGACCCGATAAATCTTAGCCACTCTGCTGATTTTAGTAAGTGGCCTCAGCCACCCAAGAGATACTTCGGTTTTTTCGTAGACGGTGACAGGGAGGTCAGGATCATGGTAATGACGAGCTTACTAGTTATCAGCAGGCCATAAGAAGTGGTAAATTTCGATTGATGGCTAGATGCATTATATCCAAATTGGACTTCACACACTCTAGCAAATTATGAACTTTGCTGGATGCTCCTGAAGGGGTAAAACCTATTAGGAGCAAATAGATCTTTTGAGATCAGTGCAGATAGAAAGGTTGTAACCTAATAAAGCTAGACTTGTGGTGAAAGGTTTTTCATCAAATACCCGCTGTGGATTGTGATAAAACATTTACTTCAGTGTCTGTGCTGAAGTTCATAAGGATATAACTTGTCACTGCTACTATTCATGGTTCCGAGATTTGACAGGCGGATGACTATAACGTCTTTCTAAATAGGAATTTAGAAGTGCACGTATATATGACTCTGCCAGAGGGTTATTGTAGTTAGTGGAAGCAGCGGAAGGTGTGCAAATTGCTTATGTCTATTTATAGACTAAAGCAGACATAACAGAGATGAATCATCTGTTTTGATGTGACAGATAGAGTGTTTGACTTCATAAAAATGACAGATGAACCTATTAAAAAGGATGTTGGGAGTAATGTCATATGATATATGGATGATATACTACTGATAGGAAGTGATATTCCTATAGTACAATTGGTCAAACTATGATTGTCACAGATATTTCTCTACATAAGATATGGATAATGTATCAAGAATTCCATGACTAGATCTATATCAATAGATCTAGATTTGGTAAGTTTCCCAATCCGGATACTTGGATATTATTCTAAAAGGGTTTAGAATGGAAGACACCTAGCGCGGTAGTGTACCCGCATGTAACGGAGTTAGCCTCTTTAAAGAGATGTCTTCGAGGCTGATGAGGAGAGGGACTCATGTGAATGACATTCTACTTGTTTTGGTAATTGGGTCAATCATACGATATCATGTACCAGACCAGATGTTGCTTTTGCACTTACTGTAGTAAGCAGATATTAATCCAATCATGAAGAAACAAATGGAAGCAGTAAAGAACATATGAGAATGCTCTTGATGTATGGTAATGGCAGCCTCCAATAGGAGCTAGTTACCGATTCTAGCTTCCTAAGTGACATAGATGACAGAGTATCTTTCAAGAGTTATAAGTTGTAATAACCGGTTCTATTTGTACGTGAAATTCTATATTGAATAAATTTAATTCCCTAATTATTTTTCACTGCCTTTCTTTTCTACTTTATTTTTCCTGTTCTATTTCTTTTTCCTTAACCCAAAAGCCCCAAATTTCATTTTCTATTTCTTCCATTTTCTTTTCTTAGGCCCAAGCCCAAAACCCATTTCATTTTTTTCTTAAAGCTAAAACCTGACAAAAACCCCAAACCAGATATTTCCCCCACATTATCAATTTGGGTTTAATGGTGTGATTAATTTTGTTTTATGTTGATTAATTTGTATTAATTACCAGTAACTATAATTAATTGGAATGTTTTTTTTTCAAAATCAATTACAAAAACCATGCAGAGCTTTCTCTTCTCATCCTCTCTATATTAACTCATCTTTATCTCTCTCTCTTTCAAACTCTCTCGCCCTGACTCCTCCTCATCACTACCAACACCCTCGTCACTTGATTAGCTGCAAGCTTTTGGCGTGTCGTGTATTTGAAATTCTAAAGTTAACTACAATCATGGCGGTATCGCTTTACAGCTAGCCACGATGAGAACGGATCATCCGCAGGGAGACGGAGCGTTTTAAGTTCTTGTTTTCACGAGTTAAAGCGCAAGACGGAATTGTTTGTATCTACCCTATGTGTTTATATGTGAAGTACAAGTTGTTAGGATTAGATAGGTTAGTGTAAGCTAAGGAAATCCGTATTCAATCCTTTGTGCCGAACTTAACCATTGAAGCTAGATCAATCGGCAACAACATGGATTATGGTACTTAAGCATGGTATTAGTGAAATCCGGCTTATTGACCCTTGTCCGTCCATTCTTGTAGCTTGCTTTCGCCTCCGCCAAACTGAAAGCAACCAATTGCGGTTAGGAATCACCGATACCTTGGTAGGGTAGGGTTCCTAACGGAGCGCTTGTGTATGGTTTGGGCGGAGTTCAATTGGAAAATACGGGCAAAGGAAATGAGAAACGAAACCTTAACTTACAAAACTAATCTTTTTCCTAACAACACCATATTAACAAACCATCACAACAACAAAAGAAAAAGCAAAGAAAAGAATAAAGAAAAGAAAAGACAATATTACAAGTAAGTAAAGGCATGGAATTTAAATTGCAAGTAAGTAAAGAGCGAGTAATGAAATAGCAAGTAATGAAAAGAGCAAGAAAATAATACTAACAACCATAGAACAAAATGAGATCTTTATTAAGTCCAAGTAATACAACCTTGAGTTCAATAACCTAATCTTAAACTTGCAGGCTCAATGAACAGGTTGCAAGATCAAGAGAAGGCAGGGAGCTTAAGGGAACTAAGCTATATACAAGAACAAAAAGAAAACAAAAGAGGCTTTGTGTAAAGAATGAGACAATGTAAGCACAATGATTGACCCCCTCTCCCTTGCTCACTGGTCTGCTTTTATAAGCACAAAAGAAAAATAAACAATTAATAAAAATAAGGTGACATGGCAGCAAGGGAGGGACCACAAAAAACTGGTGCTCATTAGGCAAGGGGGGCCGTCCAGCTCGGCCAAAGTGGGAATGTGGTCAGTCCAAATCCGACCAAGTTGGCTCGTTTTGGTTGTGTGGTCTTGTGTGCTCTCTAGTATCACTCTGGTGCTGCTTGTTTTATCTGTAGAGGCCTGGGATGCACTCAGGGATTTGGAGGGAAACTTGTAGCTATACATCACATCGCATCTTTTTGCATTAAACACACATCACCTCACTTGCACAAGTTGTGTGCCTTGGGTGTTGGAGATAGTGCCCTCAGAGTCAATTATTGGATCACAGGCACGTGATTGCAATGATTGAGGGAGGACCTATACCGGTAGGACAGTCTTACTCAAGATGATAGTATGCTATGTGGTTTATCTTTATCATCGTGTACTGCCTCAGGTGACCTTACAGGTCACTATTGCGCGTTTATAGAGCCCCTAGGATTCTTGCTTGACTGCCAGCTGTATGAGGGCGATCATATACGTAGGAGCTGGGGTCAATAAGCATATCCTTAAAAGGTCCCTAGTCGAGGGAGTTTCGAGACAGGGCATCGATACTCCAGAGTAGACTAGTGTATACAGTCGAGACCTCGACGAGGGGCGGTGGCCGGTCTTACAAGCCACTGGTGTCAGTTGGTTCACCTAAGATGTATACAGGTGCTCATTCGGTTTTGAGTACACCGGACAGGACTCGGCGGGAACATGCTAGTTGGTCTTATACCAGACGTCAGATAGCAGTTCCCTGGTGACATGTGTACAGGTTAGTTCATCGACCTGAGATCGTCATTTGTCTCGTGTGAGTTCCCACTGTACTTTGATTACTACCCTACCACGCTCAAAGAAGACGTGCAAACAGGTTTTAGTTGGGTACAGTCCGGAGCCAAATAGATGCAGTGAGCGGATCTGCAAAGGTTCGTCTCTCCCGGTATTGGGGGTGAGGTCGCGCTGTGTCTAGGAGAGCTATTACACGAAGTCCTTGGCCAAGGCAGGAGATTTACTGGTAGGTATTCCAGTAGTATCTCAGTGTGTTCTGGGCTACACTCCGACACGACTTGTACCGCTTTTGGGGGTCTGACTTTTACCAACCCCCTAGGCCCGCCATGCGATGCTCATAGACGAACGGACCGGACTGTACGGATATTGTCACTGACAGGCTCAGTAGGGTGTCGGGATGAGTTCGCTCATCGACGTCACTTTTGGTCAATACCTGGTAGCCCGTTACGTATGGCTAATACCTCTGACGTGCTAGTGGTTAAATCCACAACCAAAGTATTGACGAGTTTTTAGAGTCCCCCACAGACCGTTTCTCAAGTTTCGGGCGAAACGCTGTAGAGGCCGTATGGAGATATGGCAGGGTTTGATCATATACGTGCGGTATTGCACGGATCATGATCGGATAGATAATACTAGCGGGCTTTGGTTTAAGCCGGATCCTAGTATTGTACAGTGTAGATTTTTGTCTCATTGCATTTGTATTCGATCGGAATACAAATGCGGGTATGTATATACAGTCGCAGGGTTTTCCTGTAATTTATTACGGGATTAGTTTTCTGAAGTTGCCAGTTTGCTTTCCGGTTTCGGCCATTTTCCTTTGTTTCTTTCTTTGGCTGAATTTTGGTAGAGGGGGTTATTTGCAATTGTGCATGGAGAAGACTTTTTGTGATAGCTTCATGATGGTTTAACCATCATTTGACTTTTGGTTCATCATGGTTCTTGCCTCTCATGATTACCTTTTTGTTCATCATGGTTGTTGATGATGGGAGTTGATTTGGATTTGGTAGCAATCATTAATCATGATGATAACCCTTTCTCTCTCTTGCATTATGTTGGGGCTCACTCATTTTTCATTCTATTCCCTCCATTCTCTCTTTTTTCCACATGGAAGGGGCCGGCCATTCAAGGAGAGGGGGGCTGTCCCAATTTTTGTGTGTGGGATTGTTCTCATTTTGTTGGTACCAAAATCCATTTGTTCATCTCCAAAAGTTCACCTCATTCCTCCACCAAAAATGGCAACTTAAACAACCCCTAGAGACAAAACCTTTCTACACTTCATCTACAGTATCCTTGGGCACGTTGACTCGCCAACTTCGTTCCCGAGTCGCCTCGGTCCAGAGGTGGGAGCCCGTAAAAGAACCCGGCGATGTGGTGCCCTTCCGACGAGGAGATGAAGACCGGAGATTCCACGGGGAGATCGGGACGACGACGAGAAGACCGAAGGACACGGATCGCTCGGTATATCTCTCTATCCCTTCTCTAGTTTGCTAGGAGTAGGTTAATGGCCCCATCCTGGTTTATAGTGCGCGGTGGTGCCGGTTTTAAAGTTTAAAGAAAAGTATCGTTTCCGCATTTTGGCCTCGTTCAGACGGCCGGGGCGCCGCCGTGCTCCTACACTGGTATCAGAGCCGCACCATTAACCTAGTCTAGCTTGCTCTAACGTGTTTACATATTCGATCGAACGGATTTTCCAAAAACCACGTTTCCATGCATCAGTTTCTGTCGAATTTTTGCAGTGGTCAAAAAATTATTTGGTACATTGTAAAATTACGTGCAGGGTTTATTATGCAATTTGTGAAAATTTTGGTGCTCTGATATTACTGTTCCACCGCGGAACCGCGGACGAACCCTTGCATTGGCCGCGGTTCCGCGGCCATTATGACTCCTCACTGCACCAAATTTTTACAGTGGGCTTCTGACATGGAAATAGGGTTTTTGGAATATTCTGTTTGGACCCAGATTTTCTTTGAGTGCTACAGTTGTGCTTGGGGCCCACTTCGGAAAATTTAATCGATCGAAAATTTTAAACATGTTAGTTCACAGTATTTACATTATATCTGCGACCGTGAATGTCATTTGATCGGTAAATCCTGTCTAACTGCTATAGCCCTTTTAGACGGATTTGCGAACGTGACATTCACGTTGATGTTCTGTATTGTGCTTTGATGTTGCGGATTTGTCATGGTGGATAGCCTGGATGCAATGTTAGTACAGTTTTGATATTATTATGTACATTTGATATTGCGGGGAGAGCGTCCGACATGTGGACTGCCGTCACTGCCTGTTTGTATATTATTCTTTTGGCGCACGACCGGGCTGAGGTCGATATACCCGTTGTATGTATATTTTACTTTCTGTACTAGGATTACCCTGCGGAGGGGTGCACGGATAGCCGGGTTCTAGAGGGCAACGGGCCCGCATCTCATGGCGTTGAGACGGAGGGGGCTTCACTCTAGAATTGGCGGGCTATTCGCCGCACTCGTAGGGGGTATAGGTTGACCCAGGAGGGGTGCCCAAGTTACCGGATTCCGTGAAGTGCTGGGTGGTCCATTCATGTTGTTGAAGGGGGCTGCTTCGCTTCAAATTTTGGCGGGTAACTTGCCGTGCCCGTAGGGGTCTAGGATTTCATTGCACAGGCTATCCACATGACCAGGGGAATGTCGGGTTTCAGTAGCGGCTCTATGAAACCCGGAGATCCCAGATATCTGTATTGTTCTGTAATGCTTATTACATTTCTGTGATGTTGCATTTTATCACGCCTTGAGTGAATATTATATATTGATATATATACCAGTAGATGTTGTATAAGTTTTGCATCCGCGCTAGTCCAGTCCCGGCTCTGTCGTTAGTTAACTAACCTAACGGGTAATGACGGGACCCAGTGGCGAATGTGGGTGGCATATACGTACATCATTATTTTCGTTCTTTTGTGGTGTGATCAATTGATGGGACTACAATGATTCGGATCAATGCGAGTTAAACAAACCTATTCTGATATTGTTGGAACATTTTTCAAAAAGCTGTTATTGCAAGGGCGTTCTCTTTTGTTTTGCACAGTGGTATTCGGTTATGAATATCCAGCACCTTAGTCGACGAGGCAAGGGCCGAGATCCCTTCACCGGGAGTGACCCCTTGGATAGATGTTTGTGTCAGGGCAATAACTTCACTATAGTCGATTACTTTTGCTTTGCATCGTGGTATTCAGTTGGAATATCCTGCACCTCATTCTACGGGGAAAGAGCCGAGATCCCTTCACCTGGAGTGACCTCTTTAGCAAAGGTTTTCGCCACTATATTTTTATAAAAGCTATCCGGTTCCTTCAACGATATCAAGTTCATTACGTTAAAGGTTTTTAGCCAAAAACCAATCGTAGCCCTCCGCCATTTCAGACGGGTAGCACGCAGTATTCATGCTATGTTTGTTGGCCTTAGTCAAGGCATAGTGTATGGTAACTGCTTGTTACCTTTCTGCTGCATAGATAGATGCATTGGTTTGGGACAGTCGTACAGCCTTGTTGGCCTTAGTCAAGGGCTTGTACGGGTGGGTTCAAATTAACCTGGACAATGACGGGTAGAACTTGACATGTGACTTATGATTTGTTGGCCTTAGTCAAGGTCATAAGAGCATGGGGCAAAAATCACATCGGGAGTTTCTAAAGAAACTGAAACTTGCCAAATATGCGCATACCTTCTGGAGTGTGATAACGTGAGCGGATTCCGTCACGTTATAATGCGATGATAGTTGGATCCCGATTCCCACTGATGAGCTGGTTTACTCCTCGGGTGATCCCGACTAATTCTTCTTTCAGGTTTGGAGGAGAATTTGACGGTACAGTGGGAGGTTTCCTGATTAGATAAATTGACAACCATTCTGATTTAGGTTAGAGTGCACGCTGAGTGTTTCTTTTCTCTCTCTCTTTGGCAGCGACCATGACCCGACCCTAAACTATGACTCAGTGACCAAGTTGACCGAACCTTCTTAAACACTGGCTTTTGGATTGTCAGAGTTGCAAACCTCATTGCCACTCCTACTTTTACCCTTTTCTCTAGGACACCCCGTATTACTACGAACGTCCACTTCCACTGGATAAAACCATCGTATGGTTATATACGAACTCGAAGGAATTTATTCGAGGATGGTTTCTGGTTCAGGAGAAAACGAATAGGACTATTCAGTTGTCTTTTCCTTTTACCTTCTCTCAGGTTGCGAGTACTCCTTGGATTAGGGGATAGTACACCCGTTACGCCTATTGGATAGTTTTCTTCCAAACCTTAGGCTGGTGTCGAACGGTAGGGAATGAATAAAGCCGATTAGCCTAAGTGTGGTGTCCAGAAGGTATTAAGTTAAGACAAATAAAGGGATTAGAAGGAGGGCAAAGTAAATTGCGACTGCTATTCACGACCAAACCAAGTATTTCATTACCAATCCCACTTCACCTTTGTATTTCTCCAGAACACTCCGTATCACTACGAAGATCCACAATTATTTGGATACTCCATGTATGGGTATATACGAACTCGAAAGGAACTTGTTCCAGTTCGGGGATGGATTCTAGTTCAGGAGAAATAAGAATAAGGTTTATTCGGTTGTCTTTTATCTTCACCTTCTCTCGCATTGCGAGTGCTCCTAGGATTAGGACAGTACACCCATTATGCTTATTGGATAGTCTTCTTCCAAACCATAGGCTGGTGCCGAACGGTAGGGAAGGAAGAAAACTATTTGGCCTAAAGGGGTGTGCAGAAGCTAATGACTAAAGACATATGAAGGGATGTGGAGAGATGGCATAGAAATATACGGTTACAGTTGTGAATCTGGATAATGGAAGAGGCACTACTAGGAATACCAGGATACCCCTATGAAACATTTCAATGTTTCAGTTTCATTGTGTACTGTTAAAAGAAAACTGAATTCCCAATTAGACACTTGCTCCGGGTATGTATTTACCGGGTATGATTCTCATATCTGTATGATTTTACAGATGATGAATGGGAGTAAGTTATTGGGAATTAGGTGATCATCCTCATTATATCGGAATTCGTTGTAATTGGTGATATTTGAGGAAATCGCCTGGGTTGTTTGCCGGACGGCAAATTTTGGTTTTGAATATCCGCTGTTATGCACCAATTTCAAATTGATATATCTTTACATATATTTTTATAGAGTGAAATATACCTTTTTGATATTATGTCCATGACATTTACCTATACCAGTGGATGGTTAGGTAAGGGGCATTAAACAACGGTGTAATTCTTCTTAACCATAGGTACAGTTTTCAACTTACGACACACAGGGAATGAGTTATTAGACTCAAGGGACTTATACAGAGTATTGTATGTTGTCCAGCGTCCATGAGGACAGAGGGGTTGGTTCTCGTATTATATTTGGTTTACTTATGACTTCTCTAGTTTGTAGACAGGTGTTTCGTAGAAACACAGGGTCCAAGTTTTGAGAAGTTATAGGTATGTGGATAAAGCAGAGAACCAGGTGTTGCAAGTATCGGGATTCTTCAAGGTGATCGAAGATGTAGATACTTGTGTATAGTATTCAGTTGATAGTAATGATTAAGAGAACTTGCTTCTCTTTCAGGTTACTCATAATTGGAAGTACTCCTGAGTTGAATAATGCTGATCGGCCTCTTTCTATTTAGTTAACATGCACTGCAGACAGTTGCATGATTTGAATATGGTTCAATTAAATTAGTTCCTCTATTTCTGTATTGGATATAGAACAGTTCATATCTTAACGATATTAAGGTACGGGGAGTTGTCCAGCTTATGCTTAAAACCAGACTCTTGATAACTCAAGGCACGTTTCTGTAATGGCTGTTTGTGAGTTGACCCAGGCTATGACGAGGGTTGACTTTCTACCATCTGGAAGATCAATAGTGATATTGTTCTTGACTCGCCACAGTTTTAAAAGAAATGGATTTTTTCAGAAAAGAGTAGTGGGAGTATGGTAGAACTGGAAGTGATTCCAGAACCGCAAACGATTACTGAAAATTTGATAAGAACCTAAAGATTCAATCTGGTTTGACTTTCCGTTAGCCACTCCGCAGATATGGTGGGTAACCTCAGGCACCCGAGAGGTACTTCGGTAGCCTCAAAGACGGTGGCAGGAAGGTTCTTGTTTACCCAAACTTGCCATTGCTGTTGTTCCAGACTGTGAGACCCGGCAAGAGGATGAGTATAGCGTCGTTCTAAACAAGCTTTAGAAGTGCACGTGTATATGATTCTGCCAGAGGGTTGTCGTAGTCAGTTGGAGTAGCGGAAGCATTGGTGGACAAGTGGCTTATGTCTATTTATAGACTAAAGCAGATATAGCGGAGATAGATCATCTATTTCTGATGTGACAGTCATAGGTTTGACTTCATCAGAATAGGGGATGGATCTGTTAATAAGGTAGTAGGGTGTGATGTCCTGGTATTTGGATGACATACACAGAGTAGGAAGTGAAATTCCTATACTACAGTCGGTTATACTTTGGTTGTCACACAGTGGTTTCTCCACAAAGGAGATATATATTATATCAGACATTCTGGTTACTAGATCTATGGTTTTAGATCTAGATTTGGGTAGTTTCCCAATCTGGGTACTTAGACAGCATTCTAAAGGTGTTTTAGAATGGACGACTCCTGGCACGGTAGTATACCTGCAGGTAATGGAGTCACCCTCTCTGAAGGTGTCTTACAGACTAAAGAGGAGAAGGATGTGCGTGATTGGCAGATCACTTGCTTAGGCAATTGAGTTGATCATGAGATGTCAAGTACCACACCAGATGTTTTTTTTTGCAGTAGATGCAATAAGTTGATATTGATCCAATCCTGGAGAAACGTTCGGAAGCAATTTTAGAACATAAGTGGATGTTCTAGGGATATGATAACGACAACCTCATTCGGCAGACAATTATCATTTTAGGCTTCCAAGGTGACCTAGATGACAGAGTGGCTGTCAGAGTTATAGTTTTCCCTCTGACGAGGGGCAGTATTTGGACAGGTGGTCCAGGTGGATACTGAGGGAGGCATGGCCCAGGATACTGATTAAGTTCAGTTGACGATACAGTCTGAGAAGTTTGGATTTAGAGTTCATTTATGAACTAGGTCCCATCAGATATCCAGACATACTCTAAGATAGGTATTGCTCATTTCGGGAGATGGCTTTCTCCACGAACTTGAGATAAAGAGAGACATAGAAAGAAACAACAGGGCGGATCCACTCACTGAGGCTACTACTCGAACGCAATAGTTTCGCAAACGGGTTTTGTGAGACTGATTAGTAGAGAAGTTGGGTGTTCTGTATCACACGGGCTATGAGTATGCGACATCGCAATAATTAGCCTTGAGTGCAAGTGGGAGATTGTTGGAGATAGTGCCCTCAGAGTCAATTATTGGATCACAGGCACGTGATTGCAATGATTGAGGGAGGACCTATACCGGTAGGACAGTCTTACTCAAGATGATGGTATGCCATCTGGTTTATCTTTTTCATCGTGTACTGCTTTAGGTGACCTTACAGGTCACTATTGCGCGTTGATAGAGCCCCTAAGATTCTTGCTTGACTGCCAGCAGTATGAGGGTGATCTTATACGTGGGAGCTGGGGTCTATAAGCACATCCATAAAAGGTCCCTAGTCGAGGGAGTTTCGAGACAGGGCATCGATACTCCAGAGTAGACCAGTGTATACAGTCGAGACCCCGACGAGGGGCAGTAGCCGGTCTCACAAGCCACTGGTGTCAGTTGGTTCACCTAAGATGTATACAGGTGCTCATTGGGTTATGAGTACACCGGACAGGACTCACCGGGAACATGCTAGTTGGTCTTATACCAGACGTCGGATAGCAGTTCCCTGGTGACATGTGTACAGGTTAGTTCATCGACCTGGGATCGTCATTTGTCTCGTGTGCGTTCCCACTATACTTTGATTACTACCCTACCACGCTCAAAGGAGACGTGCAAACAGGTTTTAGTTGGGTACAGTCCGGAGCCAAATGGAGGCAGTGAGCAGATCTGCAGGGGTTCGTCTCTCCCGGTATTGGGGGTGAGGTCGCGCTGTGTCTAGGAAAGCCATTACACGAAGTCCTTGGCCAAGGCAGGAGATTTACTGGTAGGTATTCCAGTAGTATCTCAGGGTGTTCTGGGCTACACTCCGACATGACTTGTACCGCTTTTGGGGGTCTGACTTTTACCAACCCCCTAGGCCCGCCATGCGATGCTCATAGACGAATGGACCGGACTGTACGGATATTGTCACTGACAGGCTCAGTAGGGTGTCAGGATGAGTTCGCTCATCGACGTGCCGTTTGGTCAATACCTGGCAGCCCGTTACGTATGGCTAATACCTCTGACGTGCTAGTGGTTAAATTCACAACCAAACTATTGACGAGTCTCTAGAGTCCCCCACAGACCGTTTCTCAAATTTCGGGCGAAACGCTGTGTTAGTTATATGTATGCCCTAGAGGCCATTACTGTACATATGATGTATATTGTAAAGGATGCTTGGACATATATAGGGAGGACTTTCTTGCTCGACATGATAGTACGCTATTTGGTTGTACTTTATCTTAACATGTACTTTGATTGTGTCTATATTACATGTTGATAAAGCCCTTAGGATATGTACTCGACTACTGGGACTATGATGAGATCATACTAGTGGGGCCACGGTAGTCGACGAGTACATCCTATAACTGTTCCTAGTCGAGTGTGTATCGAGACAGGGCATCGATGCACCAGAGTAGACTAGCGTATACGCATCTTGACCCATATGATGGGCGATGGATGATCCCATATCCATCGGTGTTTGACATCAAGGATGGTGTACGGGTGCTCAGTAAAGACTGGGTACACTGAACAGACTCACCGAGAACTCCCAGATGGTATTATACCTCACGTCAGATGGCAGTTCTCCAGTGACACTGGTACAGAGTAGTCTGTTGACCCGAGATCGTCATAGAGTCTTGTGTGATTCCCACTGTGCTTTGATTTCCATCATACCACATCCAAGAGGTCATGCAAAAAGGTGGCTTTTGGGTACAGTCCCGAATCACATGGAGGCAATGAGCGATAGGAGGGGATTCGTCTCTCCCTGTATAGGGAGTTGATGTTGTGCTGTGTTCGATTGGCTATAACCGGAAATCCCTGACCAGGGGTGCTGAGATTTACTGGTAAGTGTTATCAGTAGTTTCTCGAACTGTTATAGACCTCATATCGATACGACTTATCGAGCTACTGGTGTCTGACGTCTACCACCCCTAGGTGAGATATGCGACATATCCGACGACGAGACCGGACTGTACGGGAGTGTTACTGATTGGATTCACAGGAGAATGTACAGGCTTGCTTGTTGATCTTCTGAGCGCTCAATACATGGGCGGCTGTTACGTTTAGCTGACCGCTTGCAGCTTGTAGGTGTTTGATATGATCATCACCTACTACCGGCGTATTGACGATTCTTTAGAGTCCTACACAGAGGTTTCTTGGCTCAGGAAAAACGAAGTAGGAGCACATATGTGGTTTGTGCGGGATCGAGGATAATGCGGTATGTGATACCGTATTGGATTCTCGCGATATGAGATATCGGCCGAGTATATCTGATATAGCCGGATCATCGTGTTAATCGGTTATATGCGATATAGCCGGATTGTCGGATCAAGTGTTGATTCGATAATTTAATGTATACTAATATATATGATATATTAAATTACATTAACTAATATTAGCTCATTAAAAGATTCTTTTTCTCACTCGGGTAATACATTGATATATATGCGATATATGTTAATTGTATTATTTTCTTTTGTTACAAAATATATTGTATATGTGATATATAATATTGTAACATGATATGATAACTAATGCAACATGTTTATAGAGATTAAACAAGATTAGGGTTTGATTTGGGTTAATTATTTCTAGATGATTCTAGAAGGTTTAGTTTTGTTTTGTGAAAGATATTTTGTTATGACCCATTCCTTGACCTAACCCAAACCCTAACCCTAGTTAATTCTCTATATGGGTTTAGTTGACCATGGTTGCATTAATCATCATATTTATCCTTTCATTATTCATCACAAAAGGTTTCATGTTGATTGTTCATCTTCTTCCTTCTTTCTTTCATAGAAAAAGCTTTCTAGCTTTTTCATGGTGATGAAAATTGAGTGAGTAAATGAAAATAAAAGAGAGCAAAAATCCTACTTCATCATCCTCATCTACCCTTGACATTTAAATGAGGGTGTTCACATCATTTTATGAGTGTTAGCTTTTGTTAATGAAACTTCAAAGTAGATCATCTTTGTTATCGAAGATCGGAAGCAAGTTTGCATCTTTCTCTTCGCGGAGCCTCTCGAGAGTCCGGAACACGATGATCGCAGCGAAGGGACTTCAACAGGGAGCTTAAGAAGTGAAGGACCGGATCTACAAAGGTTGTAATCTCTCTCACTTAGTGGTAAAGAGTTTAACATGCTAGTTTTCGTCTAAACCCTAGTTTAAAGATCCGGCTTCGGTTTGTTCGGCACGGCTAAAATTTTAATCGGGTATGGTTGATGCCTTGTATAACCTTGTGAGCGAGCCTAGCAACCCTAAAGTAGTATCAGAGCCAAGCTAGAGCTTTAGGCAAAGTCTAGAGGAAGTTTAAACTCCGATCGAACCCCGAAACCCTAATTTGAACCCTTCTCTGGACATTTTCTGAAAATGTGATTTTTATGAATTAAAAATGCTTAGAAAATAGAGCAGGAAAAACTAAGAATTACTGTGAAGTACGGACCACTAATGCTTTTATATGACCGTGGAACCGCGGCCAAAACAAGGGTTTGGCGGCGGTTCTGCGGCCAAAATTATGAATTAGTCCCTGGAACTTCATATATTTATTCTTAGGTCCTTTCTTGTCATTGTTTTCTGGGAATTTTTTAATTCCACTCAAGTGTTGAGTTTTCTTGGGTTGTATTAGGGACTCGTTGATTCGATCGAATAATTTAACTTTGTTTAGTTTTGTCCGGGTAATTTTTAGAACGTGTTAAAAAGTTCGAACGGATATCAATAACTCACTTTTTTCCCTGCCAGAAAATTTCCAAGCGTTGGATTTTTTCGTAGTTTAGGAACGTTCTAAGTCGTGAAAGTAACGCGGTGGACCCTCTAGAAGACAACAAACCTTAACTCGATTATGTGACCGTCTTGAACTGCCTCTGAACCTTAGGGTTTGTGGCAGTACGGCGTGCTACATGTGAGGCGTTGGCTTGACCCTTCTACAGCTGGACCATTGATACTGTGGCACGTGATGAATGTTTTTGAACTAATTAAGTGTTGAGAACTATTTGTGAAAACTTGGGTATTTGATTATTCGATCGGAAAATTTAACATTGTCTATTTATCTGGAATGTGATACAATATTTGGAATCCGCAAGTAGTTATGAGATAACTAATTTGAATGTTATAAATCTAGCAGTTCAGTCTCAGATGATCGGTTGCCACGGAATTTTGATGTGATCAAAAGTCCGTCGCAATCACGTAGCGTACGCGGATACTTGCCGGGTAAACTTAATAGACAGCCACGCCCCATTGCCCCGACTAAGTGACTGTAGGAGAACACCGTCACCAAAAGCATCCGTTTGGGTGCTCGCGGCAGCGGTGTTCCGCCTTAGTGCACTTCTTCGACGGCATCCGGGGGTGCGGCCGTCTAGTAAAGTTTACGACGAGCATTCGATCAGGATGTTGGGAATCTTGTTGAATTGTCGACTTGATATTGAAAAGTGTTTTCGATAAAGAGACTAAAATGCGGGGTTTATAATTGTTAGGCATGCGATGTCTAAGAAATTCATTTGGTTAGGCATGCGATGTCTAAAGAGGTTGCGGATTCCAACTGTTGTAGTTTTACAATTTCTTTTCTGTGACCGTAATTGTAGTATGTAGTTGTATTGCCGGTTTTCGTTGCTATACGTCAACGACGATCGGTGTATGCATACTTACTTACGTTGATGATATGTGATATTATATGTTGCTGTGATATGTTATATTGGATCGTCGTGTTCTGAATAGCCGGGGGTTTTATGTGAGATGAAGGTTTTTATTTTCATTCATGTAAAATTCATTTGTATGTAATATTCTTTTATTGGGGCACTTCCGGGATGAGGTTGATGTCACCAGTGTATATTATTTACTTTTCCGCATTAGGTAGACCCAAGGAGGGGAGCATAAGTAACCGGGTTCTAGGGTCCAGTAGGAGGCCATCTCGAGGAGTCGAGACTGGGTCTCCTAACTCTAGAATTGGCAGTGTTACTTGCCGCTCTCGTAGGGGTCTTGGGATGTGGGTTTGGCTATTCATTACGACCGTGGAATCCGTGTTTTATACAGGCTCGTATTAAAAACACGGACATCCTAGTATATCCAATATTTCATATATGTTCTTCTGCTGCAATGTTCTGTGATGAGATCATATTACTGCCTGAGACGAATATTTATATTATATATATGAGACATATGTTATATTGCAGATTTCGTTTCAAATGCGATGCTTGTGAAGCATAATAAAATGGGACTTCATTAATAAGATTAATGAAATAAAAGAAATCTAAAGATATTGTAGAAACTTGTCTCAAAAACTGGTAGCTCTAGTTCTTGCTTTGCATAGCGGTGTTCCTTGTAGAACATCCAGCACCTTATTCGATAAGGAAAGAGCCCAGATCCCTTCACCGGAAGTGACCTCTTTAGTGAAACTAGAAAATGCTACGAACTCGGTTTGTCTTTTGATTTCTTCCATAGTTTTTGCTTTGCATAGTGATATTTGTGAAATATCCTGCACCTTATTCGATGAGGAAAGGGCCGACGATCCCTTCACCGGGAGTGACCCCTTTAGCAAAACTAGAAAACCCTCAAAAACACTCCATTTAAAATCACTCGATAATACAACGATATCAAGTTCATTACGCAAATGGTTTTCTTAAAAACTTGTCGTAGCCCTCCGTCATTTCAGATAAGTACTAGTTAGTATTCGTGCTACGTTTGTTGACTATGTTAAGGCGTAGGGTGCGGTAGATGATTAGTGCTAATCTGTATAAGCATATGATGCGATTGGATTAGGGTAGTCGTACGACTTTGTTGACTATGTTAAGGGTCGTGCGGGTGGGTTTAATTCAATCGGGAAATGACGGGTTGAACATGACTAGCACTTATGATTTGTTGACTATGTTAAGGTCATATAGCTGCTAGGGGCAAAATATTATCAGGAATTTCAAGAGTTGAAATTTGCAATGAGATTGCATACCTCCTACGAGATAGTTGGATCCCGATACCCACTGCGAGTAAGAGTTACTCCTGGGAGAGTTTTACACAGGATAATTAGCCGATAAAGTAGGTGTCTAGAAAAGTGTTAACAGGGTTACGCCACTGGGAAAACGAGGTTTACTTTAATTAGGTCCGTGCGAAAGAACGGGGAACCTCCCTCAAGTACCGAAACTGATCTGGCTGAAAGATTGACGAAATTGTAGGGTGTAATTAATCCCGGCTAGTCTTTCCTTTTAGGATTTGAAGGATGATTTGACTAAAACAGTGGGAGACATCCTGATTAGATATATTAGATAACCAATCTAATCTTGCAAGAGCATACGCTGAGTGTTTTCTTCTCTCTCTCTCCAGGTAGCGACCATATCACGCCTTAATCAAGATAATAATACGGTTGTATTGACCGAACCCGCTTGTTATACTGAGCTGGGGAACGTTAGTCCCGCTCCAACTTATAATTGTTATAAGACAGAGCAGGAAATTGGGGATTACCAGAATTCTCGTGCCGCCCAAACGAAGAAAGTGCATGTTGATGCATCATCTTCGGGTGTGTTCATTACAGAGAACTGTTTCTCAGTATCCTTTACGTCCTGGGTATTTGATACCGGATCAGGATCCCATATATGTAATTTGTTACATGGGCTACAGATAGATAGAGAACTGAGAACGGGTGATAAGTTTCATGAGACAGAAAATGGTGCAAGTGTTGCAGCTGTTGGAGATAGTGCCCTCATAGTCAATTATTGGATCGCAGGTACGTGATTGCAATGATTGCGGAGGACCTATCCCGGTAGGACAGTCTTACTCGAAATGATAGTATGCTATCTGGTTTGCCTTTATCAGTCGTGTTCATGTTCAGGTGACTGATTGCATGTTACACTTTGATAGAGCCCTTACGATCTTGCTTTACTACCAACTGTATGAGGGCGATCATATACGTGAGAGTTGGGTAGTTTATATGCATATCCTTAATTGTGGTCCCTAGTCGTGGGAGTTTCGAGACAGGGCATCGATACTCCGGAGTAGACTAGTGTGTACAGTCGAGACCCCGACAAGGGGCGGTGGCCGGTCTCACAAGCCACTGGTGACAGTTGGATCACCTAAGATGTATACAGGTGCTCATTGGGTTATGAGTACACCGGACAGGACTCGCCGGGAATCTGCTAGTTAGTATTATATCTACCGTCAGATAGCAGTTCCCTGGTGACATGTGTACAGGTTAGTTCATCGACCTGAGGTCGTCATTTGTCTCGTGTGAGTTCCCACTGTGCTTTGATTTCTACCCTACCACGGCTCAAAGGAGTCGTGCAAACAGGTAGCTTTTGGGTACAGTCCCGAGCCATATGGAGGCACGTGAGCGGATCGGCAGGGGATTCGTCTCTCCCGGTATTGGGGGCGAGATCGTGCTGTGTCTAGGAGAGCCATTACACAAAGTCCATGGCCATGGCAAGAGATTTACTGGTAGGTTCTCCAGTAGTATCTCAGGGTGTAATTGGGCTTCACTCCGACACGACATATACTGCTTCTGGGGGTCTGACGTTACTAGCCCCCTAGGCGGATATGCGATACTCATTGACGAACGGACCGGAGTGTATATACATTGTCACTGTTAGGCTCAGTAGGGTTTTCGGAGGAGTTCGCTCATCGGTCTCCCTTGAGTTCGCTCCTCGGCCACCCTTGAGGTCAGTCCGTGGGCAGCCGTTACGCATTGCTAGTGCCGCTGACGGTTTGTGGTTAAACCCACTGCCAGGGTGCTGACGAGTCATTAGAGTCCCCCACAGACAGTTTCCCAAGTTTCGGGCGAAACGTTGTAGAGGCCGTATGGTTTTATGGCAGGGTTCGGAAAATGCACGTGCGTTTACGCACGTGTTATTTTTCGGGCAGATAATACTGGTCGGCTTTGGTTTAAGCCGGATCCGAGTATTATATTGAGTAGGTATAATATCTTTGTCTCAGTTGCATTTGTATTCGGTCGTAATACAAATGCGGGTATATTTATACAGTTTCGGGGTTGTCCTGAAATTCGTTTCAGGATCACTTTTGGAAGTTGCCAGTTTCCAGTTTTCTATCAGCCGTCTTTTAACATTCGGTTAAAGACGGATTTATCTTTTCTTCTGATATGAGTGAGTCATCATTCTAGAAGCTTCTAGAAGTGATGAAGTGGCTAATGAGTCATCTTGACTTTAATGGTGCATTTATTAAGTGATGACTATGTTAATGTGACTCATTGTTTTATTTAATACCTTTTGGATTGCTTAAGATATTTTGTGATGATAAGCTTCTTGCTAATGGTCACCTCCCTCCTCCTACCATCACCCCCCTTCTCCATATATTTGGCCGGCCACCCTTGTGAGGAGGGAGAGATTGTTTTTCATTTTGGAGAGAAAATACTATGGTTTTGGGTGTATGGAAATTTCATATTTCGATTCGTTCCATCACCCGATTAAAAATGGCAACTTCATTAACCGATCGTCCACGGACTTGGACGAAGTGAGACAAAGTATTCTACTCATATTCTACATCAATCTTGGTCGTCTCTTTTAGCAAACTTGACGACCGAGTTGCCTCGAATCAGAGGCGGGAGCCCGTTTAAAGAACCGATCATGTGGTGCCACCTCGACGAAGGATTCGGAGATCGACGAGATCAGAGTAGCCGCAACGGAGCGTGGGATGATGGTTGAAGAACGAAGGACTCGGATCGTTCGGTACAATTCTTCTTCCCTCTTTGTAGATTGTTAGTTTAGCAATAATGGCAGATCCGGGTTAAAGTATACGATAGCGCCAAGTTTAAAAGTTTTATTCCGCATTTGGCGTCTGTAGACTGCCGGGGCGCTAACGTAGACTTACAGTGGTATCAGAGCCTAACCATTTTGCTATACTAACTTGTGCTAACGCGTTTAAAACATCGATCCGACCGAAAATCGAAAAACTGCAAAAAATCGCATTTTCTTCACTTGACAGTTCTGTTATTTTCAAACGGTGTCAAATTTGATTTCTGTACATCTTAAAAATCACAGCAGGCATTTATAAGAACTACGACAAAATCTGGGGATGTGATCTCTCCAACGTAGCGCGGAAGCGCGGTCAAACCCATGGTTTGACCGCGCTTCCGCGGCCACGTGGGGAGCACGTGCTCCCAGACTTTGTCAGATGGTTCTATGAAGGATTTTGGGGTTTTTGGTATGTACAGTTTTGGCCCAGGTTTTGTTACTGTTCACCAGTAAGCTGTGGGGCCCACTTTTTAATATTTCGTCTTTGGTCGATCGAAATTTAAACACGTTAGTTTACAGTGCTTACATTATATCTCCGACCGGGAATGTCATTTGATCGGTAAACCGCGTTTAACTGCTATAGTTCTTTTAGACGGGTTTGCGAACGTGACATTCGCGTTGATGTTCTGTGTTGTGCTGTATTGTTGCGGATTTGTCGTGGTGGATAGCAGTGTGCAATGGTAGTACAGTTTGAGTTTATTTGTACATTTGATATTGCGGGGCGAGCGTCCAACATGTGGATAGCCGTCACTGCCTGTTGTATAATATTCTTTTGGGGCACGACCAGGTTGCGGTCGATGTACCTATTGTACTATTTTTCATTACTGTACTAGGTTTTACCCCGCGACGGAGTGCACGGATAGCCGGGTTCGGGAAAGCAACGGGTCCGCATCTCATGGCTTTGAGAGGCAGAGGGGCCCCACTTCAGAATTGGCAGACTATTCGCCGCACTCGTAGGGGGTACAGGTTGACCCAAGGAGGGGTGCCCAACATTACCGGATTCCGTGGAGTGCTGGGTGGTCCATTCACTATGCTGTAGGGGGCTGCCTCGCTTCAGGTTTTGGCGGGTAACTTGCCGCACCCGTAGGGGTCTAGGTTTCATTGCACAGGCTATCCACACGACAGGGGAACGTCGAGTTTCAGCAGCGGCTCTGTGAAACTCGGGGATCCCAGTTATCTGTATTGTTTTGTGATGCTTATTACTTTTCTGTAATGTTGCATATTATCACGCCTGGAGCGATTATGTATATTGGTTTATATACTATTAGATGTTGTATATGTTTTACACCCGCGCTAGTCCAGTCCCCGCTCTGTCGTTAGTTAAGTAACCTAACGGGTGATGACGGGACCCAGTGACAAATGCGGATGGCATATACGTACATTTTATTTTCGTTCTTTTCTGGTGTGATTGATTGATGGGACTGCATTGATTCTGATCAATGCAAAGTTAAACAAACCTGTTTTAGTTGTTGGAACAATTTTAAAAAATGTTATTGCAAAGACATTTTCTTTTGTTATGCATAGCGGTATTCAGTGGAATATCCAGCACCTCATTCGACGAGGCAAGGGCTGATATCCCTTCACCGGGAAAGACCCCTTGGACAGAAGTTTGCGTCAGGGTAATAACTTTACTATAGTCGATTACATGTTGCTTTGCATAGCGGTATTCAGTGGAATATCCTGCACCTCATTCCACGAGGAAAGAGCCGAGATCCCTTTACCGGGAGTGACCTCTTTAGCAAAAGGTTTTCGCTACTATATTTTAAAAAGCTATCAGGTTCCTTCAGCGATATCAAGTTCACTACGCTAAAGGTTTTTCGCCAAAAACCAGCCGTAGCCCTCCGTCACTTCTTTTGGGTATTCAGTAGTATTCAAGCTATGTATTTTGACCTAACGCCAAGGCATAGTGTTTGGTAGCTGCTGGGTATTCAATTGTTGCATAGATAGATGAGTTGGTTTGGGACAGCCGTTCTGCCATTTTGACCTAACGCCAAGGGCATGTGCGGGTGGGTTCAAATTGACAAGATAGTGACGGGTAGAACTTGGCATGTGACTTATGACATTTTGACCTAACGCCAAGGTCATAAGAGCATGGGGCAAGAAAAAGATATCGGGAGTTTCTAAAGAAACTGAAACTTGCCAAGTATGCGCATACCTTCTGGAGTATGAATAACGTGGATGCATTCCATCACGTTATCATGCGATGAGAGTTGGATCCCGATTCCCACTGATGAGTTGGTTTACTCTTCGGGTGATCCCGATTGATTCTTCTTTAGGTTTGGAGGAGAATTTGACAGGACAGTGGGAGGTTTCCGGATTAGATAAATTGATGACCATTCTGATCTAGGTTAGAGTGCACGCAGAGTGTTTCTTTTCTCTCTCTCTCTTTGGCAGCGACCTTTGACCGACCCTAGACTATGACTCAGTGACCAGGTTGACCGAACCTTCTTAAAATACTGGCTTTTGGATTGTCTGAGTTGCATAAGTCATTGCCACTCCTTCTTTTACCCTTTGAATTTCTCAGAACACCCGTATTACTACGGATATCCACTTCCATTGGATAGATCCATCGTATGGTTATATACGAACTCGAAGGGACTTCTTCGGGGATGGATCCAGGTTCAGGAGAAATAGAATTGGTTTATTCAGTTGTCTTTTATTATCACCTTCTCTCAGGTTGCGAGAGCTCCTTGGTTTAGGAGAGTACACCTATTACGCTTATTGGATAGTCTTATTCCAAACCATAGGCTGGTGCCGAAAGGTAGGGAATGAAGAAAACCAATTAGCCTAAGTAGGGTGTGCAGAAGGTAATATGTAAAGACAAAATAAAGGGATTAGAAAGAGGGCAAAGTAAATTGCGACTGATATCATTCACGACCAAAACCGCGTATTTCATCGCCACTCCTATTTCACCTTTAAAAGAATAAGGTATTATTCAGTTGTCTTTTATCATCACCTTCTCTCAGTTGCGAGTACTCCTTGGTTTAGGAGGGTACACCTATTATGCTTACTGGATAGTCTTCTTCCAAACCATAGGCTGGTGCCGAACGGTAGGGAAGGAAGAAAACCATTTAGCCTAACGATGGTGTACAGAAGGTAACGACTAAAGACAAATAAAGGGGATTTGGAGAGATGGCAAAAAGATATACGGTTGAAGTCATGAATTGGATTATGGAAGAAGCATTGCTATGAATACCAGGATACCCCTACGAAACATTTTCATGTTTCAGTGCATTGTTAAAGAAAAACTGTTTTCCCGATTAGATACTTACTCCAAGGGTATGTATTTACCAGGTTTCATTTTCATATCTGTATGGTTTTACAGATGATGAGTGGGAGTAAGATATTGGGAATTAGGTGATCATCCTCATTATATCGGAATTCGTTGTAATTGGTGATATTTGAGGAAATCGCCAGGGTACAGTTTTCTACCTACGACGCACAGGTTTTGAGTTGTTTAACTCAGCGGACTTATACAGAGTATTGTATGTTGTCCAAGTGTCCTTCAGGACAAAGGGGTAGGTCCTCGTACTTTGTTCTGTTTACTTATAACTTCTCTAGTATTTAGACGAGTGTTTCGTAGAAATACAAGGTCTAAGTTTTGAGAAGTTGTGGATATAAGAATAAAGTGGAGAACCAGGTGTCACAAGTATCGGGATTCTTCAAAGAGATCGAAGATGTAGATTCTTGTGATTGGTATTCAGATGATAGTGATGGTTTTGAAAAACGTGTTTCTTTTTCAGGTTACTCATAAATGGATGGTTTCCTAAGTTGAGTAATGCTGAATAGCCTTTTTCCATTAAGTTGATATGCACTGGAGACAGCTGCATGGTTTGAATATGGTTCCAATTAAATAAGTGCCAAAGTTTCTGTATTGGATATAGAATGGATCGTACCTTAAAAGAAATTAAGGTATGGGGAGTTGTCCAGCTTATGCTTAAAACCAGACTCTGGATAACTCAGGGCACGTTTCTGTAATGGCTGTTTTGTGGGTTGACCCTGGCTATGACGAGGGTTGATATTCTACCATTTGGAAGATCAATAGTGATATTGTTCTTGACTCGCCACAGTTTTAGTAAAATGGATCTTTTTCAGAAAACAGTAGTGGGAGTATGGTAGAACTGGAAGTGATTCCAGAACCGCGAACGATTACGGAAAATTTAATAGGACCTATACATTCAATCAGGTTTGACATTCCAATAGCCACTCCGCAGATTTGGTAGGTAACCTCAGACACCCGAGAGGTACTTCGGTAGCCTCAAGGACGGTGACAGGGAGGTTCTTATCTACCCAGACTTGACACTACTGTTGTTCCAGGATATGAGACCCGGTAGGAGGGTTGTCGTAGTCAGTGGGAGCAGCGGAAGCATAGTGGGCAAGATGCTTATATCTATTTATAGACTTGAGCAGTTATAGCGGAGATAGATCATCTAATTTTGATGTGACAGTCATGGGTTTGACTTCAATCAGAATAGGGATGGATCAGTTAAGAAGGGAGTAGAGTGTGATGTCATGGTATCAGGATGACATACACAGAGTGGGAAGCAAAATTCCTATACTACAATCGGTTGTACTGTGGTCGTCACACAGTTGTTTCTCCAGACAGGACATGGATATAATATTTGACATTCTGGTTTCTGGATCTATGGTTTTAGATCTAGATTTGGGTGGTTTCCCAATGTGGGTACTTTGACAGATATTCTAATGGTTTTTAGAATAGTTGACTCCTAGCATGGTAGAGTACCTGCAGATGATGGAGTCACCCTCTCTAAAGGTGTCGTATAGACTAAAGGGGAGAGGGATGTGCATGATTGGCAGATCACTTACTTAGGCAATTGAGTCAATCATGAGATGTCAAGTACCACACCAGATGTTGTTTTTGCACTAGATGCAATAAGTTTGTATTAATCCAATCCTGGAGAAACATAAGGAAGCAGTTTTAGAACATTGGTACATGTTCTACGGATTTGATAACGGCAGCCTCTTTCGGGAGACGGTTATCATTCCAGGCTTCAAAGGTGACATGGATGACAGAGTGATTGTCAGAGTTTTAGTTTTCCCTCTGACGAGGGACAGTGTTATGGACAGGTGGTTCCAAAGGATACTGTGGGTGGCATAGTGCCCGATACTGATTAGGTTCAGTGATCGATACAGTCTAAGAAGTTTGGATATGGTGTTCATTTATGAACTAAGGTCCCATCAGATATCCTGACATATTCTAAGACAGGTACTACTCAATTCGGGAGATGGTTTTCTCCGCGAATTTGAGATTATGAGAGATACAGAAAGAAACTTCTAGGCGGATCCACTCACTGAGGCTATTTTCTCGAACACAATAGTTTTACAAACGGGCTTTGTGAAACTGATTAGTAGAGGAGTTGGATGTTCGGTTTCACACGGGCTGTGAGTAGTCGACATCGCAATATTAGCCTTGAGTGCAAGTGGGAGATTGTTGGAGATAGTGCCCTCATAGTCAATTATTGGATCGCAGGTACGTGATTGCAATGATTGCGGAGGACCTATCCCGGTAGGACAGTCTTACTCGAAATGATAGTATGCTATCTGGTTTGCCTTTATCAGTCGTGTTCATGTTCAGGTGACTGATTGCATGTTACACTTTGATAGAGCCCTTAGGATCTTGCTTTACTACCAACTGTATGAGGGCGATCATATACGTGAGAGTTGGGTAGTTTATATGCATATCCTTAATTGTGGTCCCTAGTCGTGGGAGTTTCGAGACAGGGCATCGATACTCCGGAGTAGACTAGTGTGTACAGTCGAGACCCCGACAAGGGGCGGTGGCCGGTCTCACAAGCCACTGGTGACAGTTGGATCACCTAAGATGTATACAGGTGCTCATTGGGTTATGAGTACACCGGACAGGACTCGCCGGGAATCTGCTAGTTAGTATTATATCTACCGTCAGATAGCAGTTCCCTGGTGACATGTGTACAGGTTAGTTCATCGACCTGAGGTCGTCATTTGTCTCGTGTGAGTTCCCACTGTGCTTTGATTTCTACCCTACCACGGCTCAAAGGAGTCGTGCAAACAGGTAGCTTTTGGGTACAGTCCCGAGCCATATGGAGGCACGTGAGCGGATCGGCAGGGGATTCGTCTCTCCCGGTATTGGGGGCGAGATCGTGCTGTGTCTAGGAGAGCCATTACACAAAGTCCATGGCCATGGCAAGAGATTTACTGGTAGGTTCTCCAGTAGTATCTCAGGGTGTAATTGGGCTTCACTCCGACACGACATATACTGCTTCTGGGGGTCTGACGTTACTAGCCCCCTAGGCGGATATGCGATACTCATTGACGAACGGACCGGAGTGTATATATATTGTCACTGTTAGGCTCAGTAGGGTTTTCGGAGGAGTTCGCTCATCGGTCTCCCTTGAGTTCGCTCCTCGGCCACCCTTGAGGTCAGTCCGTGGGCAGCCGTTACGCATTGCTAGTGCCGCTGACGGTTTGTGGTTAAACCCACTGCCAGGGTGCTGACGAGTCATTAGAGTCCCCCACAGACAGTTTCCCAAGTTTCGGGCGAAACGTTGTAGAGGCCGTATGGTTTTATGGCAGGGTTCGGAAAATGCACGTGCGTTTACGCACGTGTTATTTTTCGGGCAGATAATACTGGTCGGCTTTGGTTTAAGCCGGATCCGAGTATTATATTGAGTAGGTATAATATCTTTGTCTCAGTTGCATTTGTATTCGGTCGTAATACAAATGCGGGTATATTTATACAGTTTCGGGGTTGTCCTGAAATTCGTTTCAGGATCACTTTTGGAAGTTGCCAGTTTCCAGTTTTCTATCAGCCGTCTTTTAACATTCGGTTAAAGACGGATTTATCTTTTCTTCTGATATGAGTGAGTCATCATTCTAGAAGCTTCTAGAAGTGATGAAGTGGCTAATGAGTCATCTTGACTTTAATGGTGCATTTATTAAGTGATGACTATGTTAATGTGACTCATTGTTTTATTTAATACCTTTTGGATTGCTTAAGATATTTTGTGATGATAAGCTTCTTGCTAATGGTCACCTCCCTCCTCCTACCATCACCCCCCTTCTCCATATATTTGGCCGGCCACCCTTGTGAGGAGGGAGAGATTGTTTTTCATTTTGGAGAGAAAATACTATGGTTTTGGGTGTATGGAAATTTCATATTTCGATTCGTTCCATCACCCGATTAAAAATGGCAACTTCATTAACCGATCGTCCACGGACTTGGACGAAGTGAGACAAAGTATTCTACTCATATTCTACATCAATCTTGGTCGTCTCTTTTAGCAAACTTGACGACCGAGTTGCCTCGAATCAGAGGCGGGAGCCCGTTTAAAGAACCGATCATGTGGTGCCACCTCGACGAAGGATTCGGAGATCGACGAGATCAGAGTAGCCGCAACGGAGCGTGGGATGATGGTTGAAGAACGAAGGACTCGGATCGTTCGGTACAATTCTTCTTCCCTCTTTGTAGATTGTTAGTTTAGCAATAATGGCAGATCCGGGTTAAAGTATACGATAGCGCCAAGTTTAAAAGTTTTATTCCGCATTTGGCGTCTGTAGACTGCCGGGGCGCTAACGTAGACTTACAGCAGCCAAGTCTGTTGGTCACTATCACCCTGTATTACCATAATACATTGATTCTGAATGAATGTTATTAGATACTGAACCTGATATACAACATCATATCAGTCTCTTTATTAGTAAAGAAAGGATATAATTTTGTATTGTTGGATAATGTTTTGAACATTTCCTATATCAAGAGTTGATCGGCTCAGGCACGTTATCTAAAAGCATTAACGTTCTAAATAAAACTACAGTTCTTAATATACAGAACACACACAAGAGGAAGAGTTCAGAAATGAACGAATCCTTCTTAAGGCATTGTAGACTAGGTCATATCAATGCGATCCGACTATCTGATGTTACACAAAAATGCATATTTAAATTAGTTTGAATTTACATCTTGTGAAACTTGCCGGTCATGTCACAGAGATAAGATGACCACAGCTCCGTTTATTGGAAACAGAGAAAGAGTTAGTGAACTCTTGGGATTGATACATGCTGATGTATGAAGGTCCTCTGTCTACACATGCCAAGACCGGTTCTTTGTACTTCATTAGATTCACTGATGATCTCTCAAGATTCAGACATATGTTCCTGTTGAAACACAAGTCCGAAGCTTTTGAGATATTCAATGAATATGAGTTAGAAGTAGAGAACCAAAAACGGGTATAAGTATCATGTCCTTTGATGAGATCAGGGAGGAGAATACTTGAGCATGGAATTCCTGGACTATTCTAAAGGAGAATGAGATTCTCTCTCAGCATTACTCCTCCGTATACACCATAGCACGATGGTATATCGGGGCGGAGCAATAGCACCCTATGTGATATGGTGTGCTTTATGATGAGTACTACTGAGTTTCCTATTTCCTTTTGGGAGTTATGCGCTTGAGAAGCTGCATACCTATTGAATAGGGTTCAAATCAAATCATTTGCCTACCACTTCATATGTGATATAGAAAGGGAAGAGCCCATATCTTAAGTTTGTTAAGATTTGGGGTTGTCCGGCCTATGTCTAAAAAGCATAATCCGGACAAGCTCGAGGCAAAGTCAGATCTGTAGAAGTTTGTTGGATATCCCAAGCATATGCAAGGGAATATCTTCTACCTAACCGAGGAACAAAAATATTTTGTTTCTCAACATGCCACCTTTGTGAAAGGGAATTTCTTGTGAAGAAATTAGTGGTCATGAGGTAGAACTGGAAGGAGTTCCATCTATACAAACTACAGCTGATGATTTGATGGAACCAAAGGATTCAATAGTAACCAACGAACCTCAGCCTCTCCGCCGATCTAGTAGGGTTCCTCACCCACCTGAGAGATACTTCGGTTTCTCTATGACAGTGGGAGCGAGGATTACATCATGAGATGATGACCCAACTAGTTTCGAGCTGGCCATCATGAGTGGGACTCTGTAAGAATGGCTGGATGCTTAGCGATCTGAGATGGAATCCTTATACACCAACAAAGTATGGACTTTGGTTGCTTTATCTGAAGGGTTAAATCCCCATCAGGAGCAAGTATATCTTGAGAAGATTACTTGGTGTACATGGAAAAGTTGAGAATTTCAAAGCTATGCTTAAGTCCATCCAGATCCTACTTGCCACGGCTACATACCATGACTACGATATCTGGCGATTGAGTATCATGACTTCTTTTCTAAATGATAATTTGGAAGAGAGCGTCTATAAGTACACAGCCAGAGGGCTTCGTAGACAGTGGGAGCAACAGAAACGTATGCAAGATGTTTTATGTGATAAAGCAGGCATCGCGGAGTTGGAACGTCTGTTTTGATGTGGTAGTCAAAGAATTTGACTTCATCAAAATGGTAGATGAACCTTGTATATACAAAAAGGTAGTAGAGAGTCTGGTGGTGATCCTCGTAGAGTACGTGGATGACATACTCTTGATAGGGAAGGAGTTTCCTGTGCTACGCTCGGGCAATCTCCGCTTATCACAAGGATTCTCCATATAGGATCAAAGTGATACCTCCTAAATCCTGGGTTTTGGATCTATGAGATAGATTTAATTGGATGTTAGGATTCTCACTAGTTGTAGTGAGATAGTATCAAATGATCCTGGGAGGAATCACTGGAAAGGTTCCAGGGTGATGAGGACGACTGAATGTCAGTCGAAGGCATTGTCTTTACCCTCAGTGGAGGGACGGTATGTTGGAAGAGTTCCAAGCTAGATACCGTGACTTACTAGACGATTAAAGGCAAGATACATCGTTACCAAGGATGCTACCAAAGAGGCAGTCTGGATATATATATGTTCATGAGATGAACTTCGTTCCTACCATTGTGTGACAATGGAGTTGTGGCTTATGCCAAGGAACCCCCGTCCCATCAGAAATCCAGATATAATTCTTAGGCAGTATCACCTGATCATGGAGATGGTTGATCTCCAGGGAGATCGAGGTCAGGAGAGTAGACACAGAGGACAACAGTGCGGATATACTCACAAAGGCCTTTTTTCCCAGTAGAGACTTTTATGGGATGGTTGAGTATGAGATACTTCAACCATAGCTAATTGTTAGGTATGTGATACCACAACAGATGGCCCTAGTGCAAGTGGGAGATTGTTAGTTATATGTATGCCCTAGAGGCCATTACTGTACATATGATGTATATTGTAATGGATGCTTGGATATATATAGGGAGGACTTTCTTGCTCGACATGATAGTACGCTATTTGGCTGTACTTTATCTTAACATGTACTCTGACTGTCTCTATATTACATGTTGATAAAGCCCTTAGGATATGTACTCGACTACTGGGACTATGATGAGATCATACTGGGGGGCCACGGTAGTCGACGAGTACATCCTATACTGTTCCTAGTCGAGGGTGTATCGAGACAGGGCATCGATGCACCAGAGTAGACTAGCGTATACGCATCTTGACCCATATGATGGGCGATGGATGATCCCATATCCATCGGTGTTTGACATCAAGGATGGTGTACGGGTGCTTAGTAAAGACAGGGTACACTAGACGGACTCACCAAGAACTCCCAGATGGTATTATACCTCACGTCATATGGCAGTTCTCCGGTGACGCTGGTACAGAGTAGTCTGTTGACCCAAGATCGTCATAGAGTCTTGTGTGATTCCCACTGTGCTTTGATTTCCATCATACCACATCCAAGAGGGCATGCAAAAAGGTGGCTTTTGGGTACAGTCCCGAATCACATGGAGGCAATGAGCGATAGGAGGGGATTCGTCTCTCCCGGTATAGGGAGTTGATGTTGTGCTGTGTTCGATTGGCTATAACCGGAAATCCCTGGCCAGGGTTGCTGAGATTTACTGGTAAGTGCTATCAGTAGTTTCTCGAACTATTATAGTCCTCATATCGACACGACTTATCGAGCTACTGGGGTCTGACGTCTACCACTCTTAAGCGAGATATGCGACATATCAGACGACGAGACCGGACTGTACAGGAGTGTTACTGATTGGATTCACAGGAGAATGTACAGGCTTGCTTGTTGATCTTCTGAGCGCTCAATACCTGGGTGGCCGTTATGTTTAGCTGACCGCTTGCAACTTGTGGGTGTTTGATATGATCATCACCTACTGCCGGCGTATTGACGAATCTTTAGAGTCCTACACAGAGGTTTCTTGGCTCTGGCAAAACGAAGTAGGAGCACATATATGATATGTGCGGGACCGAGGATAATGCGGTATGTGATACCGTATTGGATTCTCCCGATATGAGATATCGGCCGGGTTTATGTGATATAACCGGGTCATCGTGTTAGTCGGTTATATGCGATATAGCCGGATTGTCGGATCAAGTCTTGATTCGATAATTTAATGTACAATAATATATATGATATATTAAATTACATTAACTAATATTATCTCACTAAAAGATTCTTTTTCTCACTCGGGTAATACATTGATATATATGCGATATATGTTAACTGTATTATTTTCTTTTGTTACAAAATATATTGTATATGTGATATATAATATTGTAACATGATATGATAACTAATGCAACATGTTTAGTAGAGATTAAACAAGATTAGGATTTGATTTGGGTTAATGCTTTCTAGATGATTCTAGAAGGTTTAGTTTTGTTTTGTGAAAGATATTTTGTTATGACTCATTCCTTGACCTAACCCAAACCCTAACCCTAGTTAATTCTCTATATGGGTTTAGTTGACCATGGTTGCATTAATCATAATATTTATCCTTTCATTATTCATCACAAAAGGTTTCATGTTGATTGTTCATCTTCTTCCTTCTTTCTTTCATAGAAAAAGCTTTCTAGCTTATTCAAGGTGACTAAAAATGAGTGAGTAAATGAAAATAAAAGAGAGCAAAAATCCTACTTCATCATCCTCATCTACCCTTGACATTTAAATAAGGGTGTTCACATCATTTTATGAGTGTTAGCTTGTGTTAATGAAACTTCAAGGTAGATCATCTTTGTTATCGAAGATCGGAAGCAAGTTTGCATCTTTCTCTTCGCGGAGCCTCTCGAGAGTCCGGAACACGATAATCGCAGCGAAGGGACTTCAACACGGAGCTTAAGAAGTGAAGGACCGGATCTACAAAGGTTGTAATCTTTCTCACTTAGTGTTAAAGAGTTTAACATGCTAGTTTTCGCCTAAACCCTAGTTTAAAGATTCGGCTTCGGGTTGTTCGGCACGGCTAAAATTTTAATCGTGCATGGTTGATGCCTTGTAGAACCTTGTGAGCGTGCCTAGAAACCCTACACGTTGTAGAGGCCATATGGAGATATGGCAGGATTCGATCATATACGTGCGGTATTGCACCTATCATGATCGGACGGATAATACTAGCGGGCTTTGGTTTAAGCCGGATCCTAGTATTGTACAGTGTAGATTTTTGTCTCATTGCATTTGTATTCGGTCGGAATACAAATGCGGGTATGTATATACAGTCGCGGGGTTTTCCTGTAATTTATTACGGGATCAGTTTTCTGAAGTTGCCAGTTTGCTTTCCGGTTTCGGCCATTTTCTTTTGTTTCTTTCTTTGGCTGAATTTTGGTGGAGGGGGTTATTTGCAATTGTGCATGAAGAAGACTTTCTGTGATAGCTTCAAGATGGTTTAACCATCATTTGACTTTTGGTTCATCATGGTTCTTGCCTCTCATGATTACCTTTTTGTTCATCATGGTTGTTGATGATGGGAGTTGATTTGGATTTGGTAGTAATCATTATTCATGATGATAACCCTTTCTCTCTCTTGCATTATGTTTGGGATCACTCATTTTTCATTCTATTCCCTCCATTCTCTCTTTTTTCCTCATGGAATGGGCCGGCCATTCAAGGAGAAGGGGGCTGTCCCAATTTTTGGGTGTGGGATTTTTCTCATTTTGTTGGCACAAAATCCCTTTGTTCATCTCAAAAAGTTCTGCTCATTCCTCCACCAAAAATGGCAACTTAAACAACCCCTAGAGACAAAAGCTTTCTGCACTTCATCTACAGTATCCTTGGGCACGTCGACTCGCCAACTTCGTGCCCGAGTTTCCTCGGTCCAGAGGTGGGAGCCCGTAAAAGAACCCGGCGATGTGGTGCCCTTCCAACGAGGAGATGAAGACCGGAGATTCCGTGGGGAGATCGGGACGACGACGAGAAGACCGAAGGACACGGATCGCTCGGTGTTCATACTATAATATAGCAGTATTGTACTCCCTATTTTTATTCATTTTATAAGTAAGCAGGTACTCTTGACGCACGTTTGTTGCATATTACAGGATACAGGCTTTTGGATACGAACACAGTGAAAAAGACGAAAGTTGATACAGAAAAGGGACTTTTGACCAACAAGTAGACGGATCCTACTCAAACCTAGACGAAGAACAATTCATAAGGCACTGCATGTCCGAAATGTTAAAGGAAACGGTTAAAAGACCACTACAAATTTCATTGAAGATCTGAAGAAGACTAAGAAGCCAAACAGAGAAAAGTTTTGAAGAACTAAGAAGCCCTAGCAACCAAGATGCAGCCCAGAGAAGTTGGTGAGCTGAGCTCACCAAAGGGTCGCTATGAAAACTTGCAACTCACTTCCACCACTTCCCTTCACTGACGTTATCTTACCTCCACTTTCTGTCTTTCTTTTTTTTTCTGATTACACTACCCCTTTAGTGTATGTCACTTTGGACTAGGAATACTAACGCCCGATTAGTCCGTGTTTCGTTGGTACCGACCGACGAACCTTTCGACACCGAAGTCGACATTCCATCCACTTTCTTACCTACACTTTCAAATTCTTTCACCGAAGGCATGTTGGGATTCAACCCCAACAATACCTTACCGACGGGAAGGATTCCACCTCCGTTAGGTGCGAATAAGCCGAACCAACCGCCTGTTGAAGCACCCACCCGAGTTGCGCTCCAGGATCTCTTTTACCCCGTCCGCACGTCTTTACCTACCTGTCTTTCACCCCCACCGGCAAATGGGGACAATTTTGAAATAAAACCACATTTCATCAATACGCTGCCAAAATTTCATGGTTTGGAATCTGAAGATGCGTATATTTTTATCAATAAATTCCAAAATGTGTGCGCTATGATGAAAACAACCCAATTAAGTGATGACGCTATAAGGCTAAGGGTCATTCCTTTCACCTTATGTGACCTAGCCGAGAAGTAGCTATACAGCACCGCATCACATTCCATTAGAAATTGGGACGAGTTTGTGAAAGCTTTTCTAAAAAAGTTCTATCCTCATCACAAAACTGCCAGAATCCGCAATGAAATAATTCAATTCTCACAACTTCCTTCCGAACCATTTTGGAAGTGCTTCGAGAGATTTAAGAACCTACTCGTTCAATGCCCTCATCATGGGATCGAAAGTTGGCAACTTTGCCAAACATTATACGAGGGATTGAACTCAGCAACGAAGCAGTTGCTGGAAACTATATGTCAAGGTCATTTTCTCTCCAAGTCTAGTGACGAAGCGTGGCAGTTTCTTGAGGATCTTAGTGAGCAAACAATTCAGTGGAAGAGTACCAAGACCACATCATTTTCTTCTAGTGGTCAATCTTGGGCAGGCATACATCAAGTAGAGATGTCGATTGCTATGAAGGCCGAGATGGCCGCTCTTACGAAAAAGCTAGAAGCGATTGAGACCAAAATCTCATCGCCTTCTCTTGCCCCAGTTATGCCTCCACGAACTGTTTGTGCTTATTGTGCGGATCCATCGCATCTAACCGAAGAGTGTCCTTATAATGCATCTACTCAAGGACAGGATCAAGTCAATGCTGCATTTCAGCAATGACAAAGAAACGATCCGTACTCTTCAACATACAATCCAGGGTGGAGGAGTCACCCAAATTTCGCTTGGAACCAAAATCAACAATTCCAAGGAAATAACAATTTTCAAAGACCTCCTCCTCCACAACAACAACAAGCACCTTCACAAACTCAATTTCAGCAGCAACCTTTTCAACAGCAACCTTACCCTAATCAGGTGAACAATTTTGTGCCTAACAATGCTTACCAGCCAAACAATTATGTTCAACCTAATAATGATAAGGTTAGCTCGCTTGAAAGAAGTCTAGATACGTTCCTTAAGCAATCTACAAGCAAGACTAGAGACTTCTATTCAATCTTTGGTGCAAAACAGTGCCTCACACGATCAAAGCATCAAATCTATTGAGGCACAAATTGCACAACTCAATGCAGCTTTGAGCGAGCGCGAAAAAGGAAAACTCCCGTCTCAACCACTGCCCAACCCCGGTCACGCACATGCTGCATATCAACAGCAGAATCATAACGTAAATGCTGTGACTACGTTGAGATCGGGAAAAGTGTTGCAAAACAATATGGGTATTAACAATGACACCCCTGCCGGTGGCCCTTCTTCATCTTCTTCACCTACTTCTTCTTCTTCAGAGCCTATTCTCCACCCTTAACACGGCTCTACTTCTTCTAGTTCGAACGGACCCATTTCTCACAACACAAACACATCTACACGGGGTGCCGTTCCAACTCGATAATCTGATCCGTAAAAATTGGACTCAACCACCTTTCAAAATGTTCCTTTTCCTAATCGGTTAAGATCCAATAAACCAACTCCACAGATGGAAAAGATTGTAGAGTTGTTCAAACAGGTTAGCATAAATATCCCTCTTTTGGATGCAATCCAACAAGTTCCTTCATATGCAAAAATTTTAAAGGACTTATGCACCAAAAAGAGGAAGTCGCAAGTGCCAAAGAAAGTTTTTGTGGCTAGTGCTATTAGTGATGCTCTTGTCAATTCTTTACCCCAAAAGCAAAAGGACCCCGGGTGTCCTACCATTTCGATAACAATTGGGGACAAGAACATCAATAGAGCACTATTAGATCTTGGTGCGAGTGTCAATTTGCTACCCTATTCTGTGTATGAGTAATTGGGCATTGGAGAGCTTAAGCCCACTTACTGTACTCTCCAAATGGCCGACCGGTCAATCACCCATCCTAGGGGAGAGCTGGAGGATGTGTTAATTAGAGTAGGGGATTTTATTTTCCCCGTTGACTTTATTGTGATGGATACACAACCTGTCGCTAACCCCCGGAATCAAATTCCGGTAATACTTGGTCGACCATTTCTGGTAACTTCCAACGTAGTGATCAATTGTCGTAATGGTTCAATGAACCTATCTTTCGGCAATATGACAATTGAGCTCAATATTTTCAAGTTGGGAAGTCAGCCGGCTGAGCCTAATGCTAGCGTACTCGATGTTTACTCGATCAATAAGATCGCGGAGGAGGACTGTGAGTTCGAGAATTTTTTGTTCGATCACAGCAATGTTAATGCCACTAGTGCATTCCTCCTAGAATCCGACACAGCTTTCACGGCGGATAACGATTTTGAGTGTTTTACCTTCGTTGACGACTTTGAAGACTCATCACCTAAATTGGAGTATTTTGCTTTTTCGGATGAGTTAGTTGAACCATCCGACTCTGTTGCGTACACTCGATTCGGACCTTTGATGGAATCCTTCGAGTTTGAAACAGTTACCCCATTGTTACCATCTATTGTTTCACCTCCTAAACTCGAATTGAAGCTTTTGCCGTCGCATCTAAAATATGCTTATCTTGGTGATAATGAGACCTTACCAGTCATTATATCGGCCTCTCTAGCTCTTGAGTAAGAGAAGGCTCTTTTGATGGTCTTACATAATAATCGGCAAGCTTTCGGCCGGTCTATGGCGGACATTAAGGGGATTAGTCCCCTCATAGTCGAACATCATATACACTTGATGGATGATACTAAGCCGGCAAGGGATCCACAAAGACGCCTCAACCCCATCATGAAAGAGGCTGTTAAGAAGGAGATTGTCAAGTGTCTGGATAGTGGTATAATTTACCCTATCTCGGATAGCCAATGGGTTAGCCCAATCCACGTTGTGCCAAAGAAATCGGGCATCACGGTCATTACCAATGAGGCAAATGAGTTAATTCCCACTCGCACCCAAACTGGGTGGCGAGTCTGCATAGACTATAGGAAACTCAATGCCGCGACAAGGAAAGACCACTTTCCTTTACCTTTCATTGACCAAATGCTCGAGCGATTGGCAGGGCACAAGTTCTATTGCTTTCTAGATGGCTATTCCGGTTACAACCAAGTCCCCATCGCCAAAGAGGATCAAGACAAGACAACATTTACTTGTCCCTTTGGCACTTTTGCTTATCGTCGCATGGCCTTTGGGTTATGCAATGCACCCGCGACATTTTAGCGGTGTATGATGGGGATCTTTTCAGACATGGTTGAAAAGTTCTTGGAGATCTTTATGGATGATTTCTCCATCTTTGGCGATTCCTTCGACGAGTGTTTACGGCATCATGACGCTGTTCTTACCCGCTGTAGGGATAAGAACCTAACGTTGAATTGGGAGAAGTGCCATTTCATGGTACGAGAGGGCATTGTCTTAGGACATGTCATCTCGCAAAACGGCATCGAGGTTGATAGAGCTAAAATCGAAGTGATTTCTAACCTCCCTCCCCCTAAATGCGTCAAAGACATCAGAGCCTTCCTTGGCCATGCCGGTTTTTACAGACGGTTCATCAAGGACTTTAGCAAGATCGCTAGACCCTTGACTCTCTTACTGGCCAAGGATACAACATTTGCTTTTGAATCCACATGCATTGAAGCATTCGAGTCTTTGAAACATTCCCTCATCTCTGCGCCCATTCTTTCATCTCCCGACTGGACGCACCCTTTCGAAATCATGTGCGACGCATTAGATTTTGCCATTAGCGCTGTTCTTGGACAGCACATTAATAAAATGCCGCACGTGATTTATTATGCTAGCCGAATACTAAATGAGGCCCAACTAAACTACACAACAACAGAGAAAGAGTTTTTAGCTGTTGTGTTTGCACTTGAAAAATTTCGGCCTTATTTAATTGGCTCTCCAGTCGTTGTATATACTGATCATTCAGCTCTTCGCCACCTTTTTGCGAAGAAGGATGCTAAGTCAAGGCTCATACATTGGATCCTTTTACTACAAGAGTTTGACCTTGTCATAAAGGACAAAAAAGGATGTGAAAACGTAGTAGCTGATCACCTATCACGACTTCCTTCTTCGCCCACGCTTGATCTTCCAATCACTGATGTTTTTCCCGACGAGCAACTCTTGACCGTTTCTTGCGAACCATGGTTCGCCGATATTGTAAACTACTTAGCCACCGGCCTGATACCTAAAGATTGGTCGAAACAGGATAAACTTCGATTTTTGTCCCAAGTAAAGCATTTTTACTGGGATGAACCCTATCTTTTTAAATACTGTTCCGACCAAATCATTCGTCGGTGTGTACCTGAAACTGAGGTCAAGAGCTTGCTGTCTTTTTGCCACGATCAAGCATGTGGCGAGCACTTTGGCCTAAAGAAGACAGCCGAGAAAGTTTTGCAGTGTAGTTTCTATTGTCCACGACTCTTCAAGGATGCTTACGAATATTGCAAAACCTGCTCCCGGTGCCAACACTTGGGCCGGATATCGTGGAGAAATGAAATGCCCCTCCAACCAATTTTGGTTGTGGACATTTTTGATGTTTGAGGTATAGATTTCATGGGACCATTTCCTAACTCTTTTGAAAATGTGTATATTCTTTTGGCCGTTGAATACGTTTCAAAGTGGGTCGAGGCTGTGCCCAGCCGAACGAACGACAACAAGGTTGTCGTTCGATTTCTTAAAGAACACATCTTTTGTCGATTTGGGCACCCTCGGGCGATAATAAGTGATAATGGTTCTCATTTTTGCAATAGGACTTTCGAGTCCTTAATGCGCAAATACTCTATCACCCATAAGCTGTCAACGCCATATCATCCCTAAACATGTGGGCAAGCCGAGGTTTCAAATCGGCAAATCAAGCAAATCCTGGAGAAAACGGTTTCTAAAAACCGTAAAGACTGGTCACTTAAACTGATTGATGCACTATGGGCCTTCCGTACTGCATATAAGACTGATCTCGGTATGTCTCCATACCGGCTTGTTTACGGGAAGGCTTGCCACCTCCCAGTGGAGATTGAGCATAAAGCATTTTGGGCTATCAAAGAGCTGAATTTATCTTTAGGAGATGCGGGCAGCAATCGAAAGCTGCAATTGAATGAACTAGAAGAGCTGCGGGATGAGGCATATGATAATGCCATAATTGCTAAAAACCGAGCTAAGGTGTTCCACGATAAACACCTTTTGCGAAAAACTTTTGAACCTGGTCAACAGGTTTTACTCTATGACACTCGGTTATATTATCACCCTAGCAAGCTCCGTTCTAGATGGAGAGGACCTTTTGTAGTCCGCACCATTTATCCGCACGGTGCGGTTGATCTTGAAAATCCTGAAGACGGCACCTTATTCAAAGTGAATGGGCATTGACTGAAACCATTCTTCACAGCGGACTCATCGGAGGAGCTCCTGTTTTTGTAGGAGCCGATTTACACTGATTGATCCTCCTCCACTTTCACCCCCGAATTTCCAATCAATTTTCCAAAACTTTATTTCAAATAAGTTTGGGGGTGTGTATCATTTGTAATAATGTGAATAAACAGGGAATGCCGACATCTTGACCCTCTTGGTTTAGTATGACAGTGAGGACACTGTCAAGTTCGAGTTTGCGGGTATGCTCGGTACGTCTTCTTCCTTCGCATTCATTTGTACATATTTGCATATTTATTTGAAAACCTATAAAAATTTCAAAAAATTTCAAAAAATTTATAAAAAATATTGTATTTAATTTTGCCCATATTTAACTTGAGTTTGAAAAATAGGTTAACTAGCTACGAACAACTAGATCTTAGACTTGGTAAATTAAAAACCCTAAAAATAACCTTCTTTAAAGATTAACGGTAGAAAGTATATGTCTTTGTAGTTTATTTAGAAATAGGCAAATTTTGAGTTCACTTTTTGGGCTAAGTTGAAATAAAGGAAAAATATTGATATTCTTATTAGAGTATAAGTTGAAAAATAATTCCTGGCTTAAGTATGGATTCTAAAAATGTATACCCTACAAATTGCACGATCACGCACCTTGAAACTTGGAATAGTAGAAGAGACCTTGAAATGCTCTTGTCTAAAGTCCTTAGTACAATGAAAATGAAAAAAAATACAAGTGGGAATAAAGAATAAAAAAATGGACACTGGTTTTTGTGATTACTTAAGGCTGCAAAAATAGAAAAAATATTTAGCGAGGGTGCTTCATCACCTAGTGCCTTAGACCAACTGGTTTGGGAGTCACTGCTAAAGCCTTGGGTGTTGCAAAACTAGGATGTACGCTTTAAAACGCTAACGCATTTTGTAATCGGTCGTTGGTACCTCAAGAAGTATTAACGGTCGCACGAATGATGTGTAAGCGAAATTCACCAATTAATAAGTACTTGGGACAACGAATAAGGGCATGATTGCTTGATTTGAATTTCCAAGTGTAGGGGTGATTTATACACACATGTTGGGATATGTAATTAGAGTTTAGATAAGAGAAAGGAATGAAGAATAAAACTTATATCTTTAGTAGAATTGATAGAAAAATTCCTAAGTGGAGATGGAACCCTAAAAGGAAAACCTAAGAAATGCCGAAAGATGAGTGATTCTATAAAACATATATAATCTTAAGTTAAATTATGAGGAAGTGTGAAGAATATTGGTGGAAAGTTTATGAGTCGATGATAATAGAATTCTGTGTTAGAAAACCTAATTGGAGAATTATTGTCGAAAGAGCCAAATTGATAGGATTTTGTGGGTGTAATCCGCTGAAAACCCTCAGGAGACAACACTCCTCCTACTAGGGACACCTGGAGGTTTAACGGCTTGTTGCACAAGTTCAGTGCAATCGCGTTTCCCTGCGAAAGTGCGGTTAGCTTTTATTGAGAATAAAATAATAAGTTTGCTCGAGGACGAGCAAAAGATAAGTTTGGGGGTATTTGTTCATACTATAATATAGCAGTATTGTAATCCCCATTTTTATTCATTTTATAAGTAAACAGGTACTCTTGACGCACGTTTGTTGCATATTACAGGATACAGGCTCTTGGATACGAACACGGTGAAAAAGTCGAAAGTTGATACAGAAAAGGGACTTTTGACCAAAAAGTAGACGGATCCTACTCAAACCTAGACGAAGAACAATTCATAAGGCAATGCATGTCCGAATGTTAAAGGAAACGGTTAAAAGACCACTACAAATTTCACTGAAGATCTGAAGAAGACTAAGAAGCCAAACAGAGAAAAGTTGTGAAGAACTAAGAAGCCTTAGCAACCAAGATGCAGCCCAGAGAAGTTGGTGAGCTGAGCTCACCAAAGGGCCGCGGAACCGCGGCCCAAGCCAACAAATGCCGCGGTTCCGCAGCCGTATGGTGCCCGTGTCGGTGGAAACTTTTGCTGTCGGTGTGTCGGTGCAGGTGTTGGGATTTTCCGTGGGCATATCTGTAAAATCATGTGTGCGAGAATCTGTAACCCTAGCTTCCCTGTTTACTTATAAATTGTAATCATAAATCTGTAAAATGGATGCCTCTTTTCAATCAATAAAATTCAGAATTGTTGGGAGAAAAAAGAGCATCATTTCTGTAAGTGTTTTTATTTTAATTCATGCCTTAGTGTTAATTCATTTCTTGCCCTAGCTATCTAGTATAATTCTTGCAGTTGAGTAATCATATCACTTGCCTTAGTTAACTTAGTGTAGCTCTTTTTAATCTGCAGTAGATAAGTAATAATTTTAGATCTAAACAAAACACATTAAACATAACAAAAAAAATGTCATTTTTAGAAGATCCCCTAATGAGCGAGTAAAATGCTCGCTTGTTAGGGTTAGGAACAAGGGAGGGATTGAGAGAGGAATATCTCTCATCTCCTTCAATGCCAATAAATTTTCATAAGTAGAACTTCATGCACGCATGCATGATCCGCTCCCTACGGCACCCTACCTACGAGGTAACGGTGAACCGTAGTATAAAGGGCCGGACATACATGACGTCCATGAAGGTTATAGCAATTAATAGGAAAGGACGGACAAGGATCTAGAGGAAGAAACTTCGTTTCTTCCCAATCATCCTAATCCCCTTTGCTAATAATTGTTATGACTTCTAAAGAGTTTTATTCAAAAGGTATTGAAAGAGGTGACAATATTAATCTTATCAACCCTACTTTAAACCTAATCCTAACAAGTTCTTTAATATCGTATAAATTAGTTTTAAATCAATCAACAAAAACCAAACCACCATCGGAATCAACTCGTAAAAACACAAATCAGAAAATTACAAATCTCTGTGGATCGACCCGTACTCACCGGCTAGCTGCAAAGCGACGCCGTTTCTGATTACGGTTAACAAGTATTTTTGGACTAATCACTCGGTATATCTCTCTACCCCTTCTCTAGTTTGCTAGGAGTAGGTTAATGGCCCGATCCGGGTTTATAGTGCGCAGTGGTACCGGTTTTAAAGTTTAAAGAAAAGTATCGTTTCCGCATTTTGGCCTCGTTCAGACGGCCGGGGCGCCGCCATGCACTTACATTGGGCAGCCCTCTCTGTAGGTCCATGCATCAAAGAGCTAGTGCACACTTGCTATGTGTTGGACCAAAATGTGTGTGCACTTGTTTATAAGCAAAAACTCTTTGAATATCGGTCGGTTTCCAGTTCCGGTTGCAGTGTCGGCTTACAAACGATATGTCCGTGATTTTAAATGTATTTCCAGTATTTCGTCACGGATACCTGTAATCTGTAATTACTGAGAAGACACTGGTTAATAGTACCGATATATAACAAAATAGATAATGAATGAGCAGTATTAACAGTTTTCTGAGATGAACAAATACTCCCAAACTTATCTTTTGCTCGTCCCAAGCAAAACAAAATGCTAGCCTCACTTTCGCAGGGAACGCGATTGCACTGAGCTTGTGCAATAAGCCGTTAAACCTCTAGGTGTCCCTAGTAGGAGGAGTGTTGTCTCGTGAGGGTTTTTAGTGGATTACACCTACAAAATCCTGTCAAGCTAGTTTTAGAAGTTAACGTTGATTCTACTCCTACAGTTTAATATCTAGGTTAGAAATTCTATCATTCTAAGTTAGAAATATTCAACCCTTATGTTTTATGCCTCCTATTTATTCTACTCCAGATCGTATATGTTTTACAGTTTAGAAAGATCTCGGTATCTCTTGAGTTTTCTTTCTAAAGTGCGGTCTCCAATCAAGGATTTTTATCGTATTTACGGAAAACATAAGGCTTATTCTTTATTCATATCTTTCCTCCAAACATCGATTGTATACCCCTACGTGTGTGTATAATTTCACCCCTACACTCACGAATTCAATTCAAGCTATAGTACTCTTGCCTTAATGCCTAATACTACTTCTTTTTGTTAAATGATGGACGGTGTTGCTCACACACCTTTCACGCTAATATTAATGCTTCTTGAGGCACTAACATCCGATTACTGAATGTGTGAGCTTAAAGCGTAAATAGCAGTTTTCAGGTCTTAACTTTATTTTTATATATTTTTTTTCTTTTTTCTTTATTTTTCTTTTTCAAGACCGGATATATTTTTCAATAATGCTCTTTTGGTGGTGAGCTTTAAATACCGTTTTTTCTTTCATACTAGGTTTTCATCCAAGAGTATTTCTAGGTATCCTCTACTATCCCAATTTTCAAGGTGCGTGTATGTGCAGTTTGTAGGGTATATACTTTCTAAGTTTGGACTCAAGAATAGAAACTATTTTTCAGACTTATCCTTCAGTAAAGATTTCAATACTTTCCCTTCATCTCGACTTAACTCAAGAACCGAACTCAAGATTACCTACTTCTATAAAAAAAAACTGTAAGGACATATAATTACCAAGGTTAAACAAAATGAGTGTTTTTTTTAGGGATTTCAATTCCTAATCCTAGGGTTTAGTTATTTCTAACGTATCAACTAAACTTTCGGAATAAGAAATCTAAGTTACCATATTAACTATCTTAATGACAAAGTTTTTATATTTTTGGATTTTTTTTTGATTTTTATGGGTTTTTTATGCAAATGCAAAATATACAAATGAATGCAAAGGAAGAAAGTTTACCGAGCACACCCCCAAACTTAAACTTGACAGTGCCCTCACTGTCAGGCTATACCAAGAGGGTCAAAATTGTCGGCGGTCTCTAAAAAATTTATACAAAACGAAAAGAAAACCAAAAATATATACACAAAAAGGTCCCCCCAAATTTAAGTGAAACAGTGCTTCCACTGTTTAAGCAGTGAAGTTCAGGATTAGGGGGGAGAGAACAGTATCAATCTATACAAGGCTTTACACAGGCCAAAATTAACACCAACCATGCAAAAAATTTATCGTGATATCGCAATGGATGGAGAAAGAAGGCGGAGAGGAAAGAAATGGAGAATACGCGAGACCGTATGCGGATAGAAGTGGTATACGGTCCCGGTATATGAGAAGAAGAATGGCGGAAGGGAAAAAGAAATGGAGTACGAACTTAAGGGTGGAAAAGGAGTGAATAAATTATTACAATTTGTAATGACCGATGTGTGAAAAGCGATTGTACTAATCTATTAATCCGTCGAGAGATGGGGTCAATTCCCTCAAGATTCGTGAGAAAACATGGGTACGCCGAACTTGGTAAACCAGACATAAGAAAATGTAACGTTTTGAAAATCGTTTAGGTGAAGTTTCCGATAATCAGTAAAATAACTGGTGTTTTCCGTAAAATCTAAGATATAATTATTTTTCAACATAGACTTAAATATACCTATTCTAGTAATGTAATTGCTAGTATTTGGTATTTAATGGGTCACTTACAAAATTGCTAGTTTACTAAAATATTTTCCGTAATTAATTATTTTAAATATTATTTTAAGCCTTCACTAATACATTTAATTAGCGATATTTACAAATTAGAATGGGTTAATAAAAGATTTTTGCATCATAACACACTAAACCAAGATATAACATGTTGTTTTTGAAATGAAAAGAAGTTGTCAAGATGGTTTTTGAAAATATAAAAGAAAAAGGCTTAAGTTGTGAAAATAAATTAAATAGAAGTGGGGTATGGTTTGTTGACTTTAGAGAGGGGGTTATATTGACCTGGGATCTCCTATCCACACCCACACAAACCCACACTCACCCATTTCCCATGCTGGCCAAGCCATTGGCTGCCCCCTCCCCAAAATTCCCCACTTGAAAAGTTTTAGAAAGAAAAGAAAATGAAAAGGAAAAAGGAATAAAGAAAGAAGTATGGGTTAGATATTTGAGGTATGGACTTTTGTTGACTTCAAACCCACACCTCTCTCTCTCCCCCCTCCCCATCTTGGCCGAAACACATTTCCAGCAGCAGCCCCATGTTTTCCCCATCTCATTTTCTCTTCAAAAATCCTCATAAATTCATCAAAAATCATAATAAAACCTCAGAAACTCCTAATTAAACCTTAACCCTTTATTCCTTGACCTATCTAGCTTGGATCTTGATGCAAGAAGCCATCTTTGGAGGCTACGTTTCAAGGTTGATCTCTTGATATGTGAGGTATAAATCCTAACCCATTGATTACTTGTTGGATTATTACTTCAAAATAAGCTAATTAGATGCTTAACTATGATTTTAATTTCAAGTTTGAAATTCAAGATTAGGTTTTGGATTAAGTTAGGAGTTTTGATCAATTTATTATGGTTGTGTGATGTAGTTTAATATCTTAAGACTTGCAAAACCTAATCGAGTTGCTAAATTGCAAGTTGTTACATTCAATTTGTCTTAATTACATAATTTTGCAAACTAGAATTTTGGGATTAATGAAAATAAGTGAGATTAAAATTTAGTTAATGATTGTGTGACCTAATTAAGATATTAAGTGAATCTTGCGGCCACTAAAATTGTTAAAACATTTAGATTTGTGCTAAAACGGGTAATTGAGGCTTACTAGGTTTTTGGAAATAAATCGATTTGATTAATTTTGAGGTTTTGATGAGTTACAACTTATTTCATATAATATTTAGCGTGTTGTGAAACCATGATTGGTACGTTTGGGTTTTATGTTTAGGGATTTTCACGTATAGTGACCCTAGTTGTAGTTTGTGGCGTTGTCACGACGTGTTTTGTGCACCAAATGCATGCGCGTCTAGTTAGGACGCGTGGCAGAATTGTATCGGTTGTGTCCGCGACTAATTATATATTTATTCTCCTTTTACTTGTGTACGTTTGTAGGATCGGGTGCAGAGGCATCGGATGTGGCGCGGAAATGGCAGAGCTGGAATCGGATAAGATTAGCCGAGGCGTCCACGTGAGTAGATGTATATCTACGGGGGAAGTCGGTTGTATGGCATATAGAACCCCCGCAGTTTCGTAGTGTAGCATACGAATATTATATATATGTGTGTGTGTGTGTGTGTGGTGAGACTTGAATAATTAGCGGAAAAGGCTTTAGGAGATCATGGGTTAGTTTTAGCGTAATTAGAAGATAATGCTTTTAGTTTAGTTTCCTGTTGTGATACCCTAGAGAGAAGGTTCACACACACACACATACACACACGTGATATGTTTGGGTGTATATGGTTATATGTATGTATGTGTGTGTGTGTGTGTGTGTGTGTGTGTGTGTTTGTGTGGCCGCGTTAGTGTGTGTGTGTGTGTGTGTATACGTATACACGGGTGATGAGGATACTATATGATACTTGGAAATGAGCCGATATTATCTGGCATGATGTCGTGAGATTATGATACATGATCTGGTCTTGATATGAGATACGACATGATATTATAGCGGATCGTTGGGCGATGTATTTTCATACACACGAGAATATATGTGTTGATGATATTGAAATGTACGAGATGCTAGAACAGTACCCCTGAGCATGATATCGTTCGATGATGATAACATATGAATGATGATGCATATATGATGGTTGACCCGTACCCCCAATTTTGGGAAGCCGTACGATGGATTTTATCGTACGAGTATAGATATGATGATTGATCCTCACTCTGGACTCGAGGATGTCGTAGTAGGTATTATACCGTATGTGACGCTATTGAGGCGGGATCGCCGACTACTAGATATATCGACTCAGACCTTAGGTGAATTTCCTTACCCTTTCGATTAGTCTCTTAGTTTAGTCCTGTAGTTTATTTGGTAGATGTTAGACTGGCCTCGAGTCATACTTATTTTCAAAGTCTAACGAATCATGAATATTTTCGAAAGACAACCTGAGGGATATTATGGATTTTTCAAAGGACGTACCTTTTCTTAAAAACACCATAGCCCCTATTTTCTAAAAACCACGATTCGTGGTATTTCAAATGCTAAAACTGTATGACTCGTATATAGAAATGTATATTCTTCAATGTTGCGGTTACTACATCTTTTCCCATATATTCATGTTGTTCTCATCGCATTGCATGCTTATACATGTGTTTTCTTTAGTTATTATGAACCCATGTTGTCAGAACATCAGCACCATTACCGATGATGCGTATGCTCTACGTACACTTGCTTGTCGGCTCACACACATCATCATCGCTAATTGCCATGTCATGTACACTTTAGAGAATATTACCTCATTGATATAACTTGCTAGATGATAGTTCCAATATTTGATTAATATGCTAGTTTAGATATTGCATTCTTTGCTTAGATACCCTTGCATGTGTATATTCATTGGTAATGCAATATTATGGGGCTTTATGCCGGCATTCACTATTATTGACTCTTGATTATGGGATTCGGATTTTCTATGAGATTTCTGGATTTGGAGAAACTGCAAGGATTTATAAACTCATTACCATTTCTAAAAAAATAGAAATTTGCGGTTTTCTCGTGACATAATATTTGTGATGTCAACCATGAGTTTTCTCGGTTCTTGAGCGGTATCATACACCCGATTCGAGGAGGGGAGGGACTGTCTACGGGTGCATGGTGGACCCGGTGCGGTACCCCAGGGCAAGATGATCGTATAAAAAGGCGTTGAGCCCGGCAGGGGAGCACTACCGACCGGTGATTGTATGGAAACTCGACGGATATCTGAAGGATACCGTTCCGAGTTATGAGAGAGATGGATGGGCCGATCCGGACTGACGGAGCCCATGGGCCGATCCTGACTATGCGGAGCCTGAGATTTGAGTATTATGTGTCGCTGTTAGATATGGAATTCATGATGTTATGAGTGCCAATGCTGGACACTCGGGTTTTATCATGATTTGTGTGTCGTTGCTGGACACACGTTGGATGATGCATTTGTACATGTCATGCATCGATATATTATTACTCTTGAAATGGACACGAGTACTTTGATATCACACTTATGATATACTGTCACCCTTGTTGTAGTATTGTATATTTTATCGTATGACCTAGGAGAGAGTCATACATGCGATTTCTTCTCGGTGATGTTTTCTACACACGAGTTGGCAACTCACCCCCGTTGTGCCACAGTTTCTTGCAGGTTTGGCCGTACAGGTTTCATTGTAGCTTGCTGGCACACTGCTTCCTTCCGAGTGATTGCTTTGGTAGGTGGGTGCACTTGCATCGTGACCAACGTTGCACTTTATATATTTCAGTTGTATCTAGTAAACTCCATAAACCAGACTTGTATTATTTGGACAGACTTAGAAAACCAGTTGTTATTCTTTCGACCATAGAGTCGCGCGCTTGTATTATTATGATTCTTCTCTGGTTTTCTTGAGGATGTTGGTTTCTTTATGAGTTTTTGATCCTCGCCTTTCGGCGTTGTATATTATATTGCTTACGCGGTTGTTTCCGCCAATTGGCGATGAACTAGCTCCCGCTTGGGGATGCCTTTATTAATTACTTATATATATGCATGTTTGTACCTGTTTGGGGCCAGTATTTACAAAGGAGACTCTGCCGAAATTTTCGGGAAAATATGATGTTGCTTTTAAAATTGTTTACTATGACTTCAAAGTGATTTTATTTGTTAACTTTTAAATGAGTATTCCTTCACTCCTTCTTTTAAATGGTTTAGATTTCTGGGCTTTTCGCTTACTTGAAATTGTAGGGTTTCCTTAGCACCTTACCTAGGGTTTTGTAAGCATCACACATGCCATCTTAAAATTTTAGGAGGTGCTAAACAAACTAACTCAGGGATCAAACTAGAAAAATTAGGGTAACAACATATAGTATCGCATACTAAGTAGTGTCTAACACTAAGTGAGAAGAAATACTGTTAGTGTATATGCCCTAGAGGCCATTACTGTATCATACTAGTTTGTATATTACTTAATGGAAGCTTGGGATATTCACAGTTGTATAGACAATCTTGCTCAAAATGGTAGTATGCTACTTAGTTTGTTTCTACTTCAATATGTCCATGTGTTTCTTTTAGCATATTGCTTATACATATTAGTAGAGCCCTTAGGATCTTTGCTTGATTACCAGCGTTGTGATGGCAGTCACACTCGTGGGGGCTGGGTAATCCACAAGCACATCCTTATACAGGTCCCTAGTCGTAGGACTATCGAGACAGGGCATCGATACTCCGGAGTAGACTAGCGTATGCGCTTCTCATCCCAACAGGGGAGACGGTCTGTCCCACAGCCGTCAGTACGTCGTACTTGAGATAGTATGCGGGTGCTCGTTAGGTTATGAGTATACTGGACAGGACTCGTCGGGAACTGTTGGTTGGTACTATACCTATCGTCAGTTATCAGTTCCCAGGTGAGATGGGTACAGCTTAGTCCGCTGACTTGACACTGTTACTTCGCCTCGAGTGTGTTCCCACTGTACTTTGACTACTACCCTACCACGGCTCAAAGGAGTCGTGCAAACAGGTAGTAGTTGGGTGCAGTCCCGAAGCACTTGGAGGAAGTGACGATTAGACAGGATTCGTCTCTCCTGGTATTAGGGGTTGATATCGCGTTGTGTCATGGAGAGCCATTACACATAGTCGTCCCTAGCCAGGGCAAGCGAGATATACTGGTAGGTTTCCAATGTTATGTCAGGGTGTTCTGGGCTACACTCCGACACGACTTGTACCTCTATTAGGGGACTGACGTTTACCGTCCCCTAGGCCCGCCATACGATATTCTCAGACGAACAGACCGGACTGTACGGAGACTGTCACATTCAGGCTCAGTAGGAGTTCCGATGGGTTCACTTCATTAGTCTTCTTATCGGCGTCTACCTGGGGGGCCGTTACGTACAGCTTGTACCGCTTGCGGTCTATGGTTAAACCCACTACCAGCGTAATTTCGAGTCTTTAGAGTCCCACACAGAGAGCTATTCGCCTTTGGGCAAAAAGAGTAGAGGTCGCATGGTTTTGCGACAGGGTTCGTTCACATCCGCGCACTTGTGCACGTTTGGTGTCCGGGCAGTTATTACTAGCGGGCTTTGGTTTAAGCCAGATCCTAGTATACGTTTTGGGATTGGTTTTTTCTCTTTGTATTCGTGTTCCTCGGAACACGGATGCGGGTGTGTATGCACAGTTGACAGAGATAGAGGTAGAGGATCTCTTTGTATTCGTGTTCCTCGGAACACGGATGCGGGTATGTATGCACAGTTGACAGAGACAGAGGCAGAGGATTCTCATTAGGGTTGTTGACTGTTGACTTTTTCTAAACCCTAATGAGAATAAGAAATATGATTAATAATAATATTAATTAAGTATTATTGTGCAATGGTTGGGTTGAAAGTTTGACTTTGTTGACTTTGTTTACCGGTTTACTATTTTGGACTTGTTGACCATCATCATTGCATGGCTATCATTTCATGGCTATGACTTATGCTTGCTTGTTGTGGTTTACAAAATGTGTGCTTGAAATGATATTGCCATTGAAATGAACCATCACAAAATACTTGATTACAATTATTATCATGATTATTTTGGCTTTTGAGAGCATGGTTGTAAAAGTCCTCTCTCATTCTATCATATCCACTCTCTCTCATCCAAGCTCTCCCTCTTCCTCTTCCTCTTCCTCTTGCTCATGGTTCTCTTGTCTCATGAGTTGAGAAACAAGAACCATTGAGATAAAACCCAAAATACTTCTCTACTCATTCTAGTGTATAAGGTCTGGCAAGCCAAGTATTCTAGTTTCTTCTAGATTGAGGTTGGAGCCAAAGGTAGAAGCTTTCGGGTGGATCCATCTTCGGCACAAGGAGACGACGAGGCGAGGCCAATCCGACCACCACAAGGAGTCGAAGAGAAGGAGTTGTAGTTAAGGTATAACACCTAATATAGTAGTTAAACTCTTAGTTAGGTTGTTAGATAGGTTGTTTAGCAAAGATCCGGTTTTTGAGTCCATGTTACCCTTTACCGAAAAATCGTTTTTCACCATTTCCGCAACCCCGAAAGAACCGGGGATGGGTAACGTGGACTTACAGTGGTATTAGAGCCTAGCTAAACACTATCTAACATGTTAGCAAAGTAACTAGAAGTTCGATCGGAGAAAAAATCACAAAACATGCCCGAAATGTTAACTTTCTGCCGATTTTTATTTCTGTTCAAAAAATAATTAATCTTATACTAAAAATCGGCTCAGGGTTTTTAAAGAACACAGGAGAAAATTGGTCCACTAACTCGGTCAAAGCGCCGTGGAACCGCGGCAAGAGCTTGCTCCTGCCGCGGATCCGCGGCCGAGTTGACTCGGCTGTGGGTCAATTTTCCTGCAGTGTTATTATAGGGGTATTTTGGGATTTTTACAATATGTTTTTTCTGCCCAGATTTTCCAGAAAGTAAATTTGTGTTTTGGGGTGGTTACAAATCCGTATTTTGATCAAACTTCTATAGACTTTGGCTAATGGGTTATATCTGTGATGTGATATATGTATTGAACGTCTGCTAATCGCTATACGTCGATTAGTAGGGTTATACATATCTGTGATCTGTAATGTTGCTGGTATGTGTATATGAATTCGTTGGATTGTCGCGGATGAATAGCCGGGGGGTTGTGAGATGAGAGTTTTCTTTATCTTTCAATTCATGTAATTTGTAATTGATGTAATATTATTTATATGGCCGCACATCCGGGATGAGGTTGTAGCCGCCATTGTATAATTTCTTTAACTTTTTTTGCTCCTAGGATAGACCCAAGGTGGGGTGCACAAACTACCGGGTATCTCGAAGTGCCGAGTGGCCTACTCACGTTGTTGAGGGAGGTTGCTTCACTTCGGGTACTTGGCGGGTAGTTTGCCGCACCCGTAGGGGTCTAGGGTGGGGTCTTGACTATTCATCGCGACCGTGTAATCCGCTTTTCGTTACAGGCTCGAACGAAATGTAGATTCCTAGTATATCTAATATGTTCATCTATGATCTGGAATGGCTATCATTGCATCTGACGAATGTATATATCTATATATGATATCTATTTAGGCGTTGCTTATGTTTTGCATCCTCGCTAGTCCAGCCCCCGCTCTGTCGTTAGTTAAGTAACCTAACGGGTAATGACGGGGCCCCGTGGCGAATGCGGATGGCATAAACGTACGTCATATTTTCGTTGTTTTCGGCAATGGTAGGATTAAAATATGGGACGCATTAAAATTAATGCAAGAAAATAAACCAAAGTCAAAGTCGTTGGAACAATTTCAAAAACCACTCTGTTTCTTTTCAAAAACGACTTTTAAACGCGGAGCTTAAGCCACTCCTTTTAATAGCTATCAAGGTTCCTTCGATAATATCAAGTTCACTACGTTCACAGTTTCGCCAAAACCATTCGAAGCCCTCCGTCGCTTCGTATGAATATTCAATAGTATTCAAGCTATGTTTGTTGACCTTCGTCAAGGCATAGTGATTGGTAGCTGTTGGGTGTTCATATGTAGCATAGATAGATGCGTTGGTTTGGGACAGTCATATTACCTTGTTGAATTTCATCAAGGGTATATACGGGTGGGTTCAAATTAACCTGAACAATGACGGGTAGAACTTGACATGCGACTTACGATTTGTTGACCTTCGTCAAGGTCATAAGAGCATGGGGCAAAAATCCACATCGAGAGTTTCTAAAGAAACTGAAACTTGCTAGCGCTGCATACCATTTGGAGTGTGAAGATTCTGGTAGGATTCCTTCAGTTTTATCACGCGATGATATTTGGATCCCGATCCTACTGTGAGTATATGCTACACCTCAGGAAATTTCTCACCTAACGATCAATGCTATAAACCAAGTAGGTGTCTAGAAAGGTGTTAGCGGGGCTACGCCCCCAGGGAAAAGAGGTTCTTAAATTAAGGAACTTCACGAAAGCGTTGGACAACCTCCCTCGAAGTACCGACACTGGCCAGGCTGAACAGTTAAGCAAGTATTGTACGGTGAGATTGATCCCGACTAATTCTTCCTTTTTGGTTTGAGGAGGGATTCCAGAAACGGTGGGAGCCATCCTGTTTAGATAAACTAAAAACCAATCTAAACTTGCAAGAGCATCATGCTGAGTGTTTTCTTCTCTCTCTCTTAATTGCAGCGACCCAGTGAGCTCACATAGGTTACATCCAGATAATAAAATGACTGAATCTGACTTTTATGATTGACAAAGGTCTGTTCAGATGTCCATTGCCCATGACAAGCTGGGACGCCTCTTAACTAATCCAACCCCTGTCGTCTCAGGACCAGTTTCCCCTGTCAGGGATATTGATATCCATAAGACATCAGAAAAGGACTGTGCGAAAGCCAAGTGCCTCGTGTTAGCCTCAGCTGATGGTGCATACCAGAGGCAGCACGAGAAGATGGACTTAGCTTCTATCTTCCTCCATAACAAAGATTTATATGGAGAGCAATCTCGTATCGTAAGATATGAGACCTCGAACGATTTACTTCCAGCGAGGTTGGCTATTGGGTCATCTGTAGGGGGCAACGTCCTTACAGAGACCAGCTATTTTGAGCTCACGGACGTGAAGACCACGTTGATGAATGGGTCAGATGCTGACTTGATTCTACAGTCTCTACCTTCTACACTGAAGGAAACCAGAGAAGTAGAAGGAAAGGGAAGGGCAAAAGTTTCGGGACTGAATGTAGTAAAAGTGGGACGTTCCTATTGTTATGGGAATGAACATTGGCAGAAGAATTGCAGGGCTAGCAAAGCCAGTAGCCAGAATTCGAAGCATGTTGTGGCTTCGGCTTCGGGTGTGTTTGTAGTAGAGAACTGTATGTCAGTTAACCCTACTTCCTGGGTATTGGATACCGGATCAGGATCTCATATATGTAATTCATTACAGGCTCTGAGAAACCGTAGGGTTATCAAGAAAGGTGATATGACTCTCAGGGTTGCTAACGGAATGAGCATGGACGCTGATTCCGTAGGGGAATATCATCTTGGACTGACAACTGGGCAGATATTGATTCTGCGTAACTGTTTGTATGTACCAGGTGCGACTTGTAATATCATATATGTATCCTTACTTTCTAAGGAAGGATATGTTTCACTTTTGTAAGCGATGTGGTCCACATCCACCTGAATCAAGTTCTGATTGGGTCAGGTACATTAGAAAACGGGATATACGTATTAAATCAAGCTCAGATTTTTAGTGTCCAGAACACACTTAAAAGAAAGTCTCCGGAAAGAAATCAGGCTTTCTTATGTCATTGTAGACTGGGTCACATTAATGAGACACGATTAACTAAGTTACATAAAGAGGGATACTTGAATCCGTTCGAGTATCAGTCTTATGCCACTTGTGAATCTTGTCTCATGGGAAAGATGACAAAGACTCCGTTCACTGGACACGGAGTAAGAGCGAGCTCGCTCTTGGGACTCATACACAGTGACGTGTGTGGTCCAATGTCTACACATGCGCGAAGTGGTTATTCATACTTCATTACTTTCACAGATGATTTCTTTAGGTATGGACATGTCTTCCTAATGAAGCAAAAATCCGAGGCCTTTGAGAAATTTCAGGAATACAAGAATGAAGTTGAAAAACAAACAGGCAAGAGTATAAAGACACTGAGATCTGATCGAGGTGGTGAATACTTGAGTGCCGCGTTTCTGGACTACTTAAAAGAGAATGGAATTCTGTCTCAGCTTACTCCTCCATACACACCACAACACAACGGTGTATCTGAAAGGAAGAATCGAACCCTATTGGATATGGTTCGTTCCATGATGAGTAAGGTTGAGTTACAGCGATCTTTCTGGGGTTATGCACTAGAAACAGCTGCATATCTCTTGAACAAGGCTCCAACCAAGACTGTGCCTACCACCCCATATCAGATGTGGAGTCGGAAGAAACCCTGTCTTAAGTATCTTAAGACATGGGGATGTCCAGCTTTTGTAAAGAAGCGGTATGCTGACAAGCTCGAGGCATGTTCAGTACTGTGTATGTTTGTGGGATATCCAAAGAACTCCAGGGGGTATCTTTTCTATTCCGCAGAGGAACAAAAGGTTTTTGTTTCTCAGCATGCCCACTTCTTGGAAACTGAATTTTTAGAAAGTCAGATAAGTGGGAGCGCAATAGAACTGGAAGAAATTCTAGAACCACAAGCTATTACTGAAACCTTGGTAGAACCAGAAGTTTTAGGAGAACCGGACATTCCTGTGCCGCTCCGTAGGAGTAGTAGGCAGTCTCATCCGCCCGAGAGATACTACGGTTTTCTCATAGACGGGGATAGAGAGGATTGCACAGTTGATTATGATGAGCCTACTAGCTTCCAGCATGCCATTCAAAGCGGTGACTCAGTAAAATGGCTCGATGCAATGCGGACCGAGATGGAGTCCATGTACACCAACAAAGTTTGGACTTTGGACTTTACTCCTGAAGGGGTAAAACCCGTAGGCTGCAAATGGATCTTCAGAAAGAAGATTGGTGTAGATGGGCAGGTTGAAACCTATAAATTTAGGCTTGTTGCAAAAGGTTTTCGTCAAAGACCTGGTTTGGACTATGACGAGACCTTTTCTCCAGTAGCTATGCTTAAATCCATTCGGATCCTTCTTGCCATTGCTGCTTTCCACGATTATGAGATCTGGCAGATAGACGTAAAGACGGCTTTCCTAAATGGAAATTTGGAAGAGTGCGTCTATATGGATCAGCCATAGGGTTTCATTCAGAGTGGGAGCAGCGGTAAAGTGTGCAAGTTGCTCAAGTCTATCTATGGACTGAAGCAGGCATCGCGGAGTTGGAACATCTGCTTTGATGATACTGTCAAAGAATTCGACTTCATCAAAAACCCAGATGAACCATGCATTTACAGTAAGATTGTAGAGAGAACTGTTGTAACGTTTTGAAAATCGTTTCGTTGAAATTTCGGAAAATCGGTAAAATGAGGGGGTTTTCTGTAAAAAGTCAAAATACAAATATCTTTATTATAAAATTAAATATACATATTCTAGCTATATAATTGCTAGTATTTGATGTTTACTGAGCCACTGGTGAAATTTCAAATTTTCTGAAATTTTTTCCGAAATTAATTATTTTAATATTATTTTAAGCCATCACTAATACATTTAATTAGGGAAAATTACAAATTTTAATGAGTTGAAAAAAATTTTGTGCATCATATCACATTAAACAAAATTTTATCATGTGATTTTTAAAATGAAATGGTTTGCCAAAACGGTTTAGAAAATATCGAAGAAAAATGGCTTAAATGCTGAAATATAGCTAAATAGAATTGGGGTATGGTTGCATGTAGCCTAATATTCCTCATATACACACACACACCCTCACCCTCTCCCCTATTAGGGCTGAATTCAGCAGCCCCCCCCCACTCATCTCCTCACTTAAAAGTCAAAGGAAACCAAGAAAAGAAAAGGAAAAAAAAAGAAAAAGGAAAAGATGTTTAAGTATTGACTTGAGATATGGCTCCTTTGATCTTACCAACACCCCCACCTCACTCTCTCTCCTCCTCCCTCAAAAATTCTGGCCGAAACCCCTCCCTCTTGCTGCCTCCATTTTTTCTCCTCCAATTTCATCACAAAAAATTCATCAAAATGCTTCAAATCCCTACAAATTGAAAGCAAAATCAAAATCTACTCACTACCCATTATTCCTTGGCTATACTATTATGGATCTTGCTGATAAGTTGGCATTTTGGAGACATGTTGCATGTGGGATCTCATGATCTTTGAGGTATAACTCTTTGTCCCATGGTTTGATTGTGGATTAGTTGCTTAATTAAAGTTTTAGGTGTTTAATTGTGGGTTATTTGAGAGGTTGGAAATTTCTAGTGAGGATTTTGATTGAGTTAGGGTTTTGTTGTGGAATTGGGTTGTGATCAATTGTGCATGGATATGTGATGTGGATTAACATCTTAAGCCTTGTTGAGAGCTAATCTAGTTGTTTATTACAACCATTTCTTATAAATGCCCTAATTAAGCTAGTTTGCTAACTAGAGTTTTTGAAAAATTATCAAATGCTTAGATTAAAATATAATTAAGTTTTCATGTCATTATAAATATTATATTGAGTTGTTTAATGCTTTTAGTTTATGAAAATCCAAGCTAAATTGTTGTTTGTGCATTTTTGCTATAAATTGTTAAAATTTGGGTATATTGTAAACTAGAATTTTGGGGTTAATGAAATTTATTGGGATTAAATTATGAAAATTGTTTTTATGACTTATTTAAGATATTTAATATGTATTATGGCCACTAGATTTGTTTAAACGTCGAGTTTTGTACTAAAACGGGTAATATTGCTTGCTAGATTTTCGGAAAAATGGCTTTTAAAGTGAGTTTGGGGTTTTTGTGAATTTTAACCCATTTTATATTATAATTAGTGTTCGTGAATGTGAAAATGAGTGTGTTTGGGTTTTTCTCGATGGTTTGACGTTTGTACATCAACATCGAGGGTTGGTTTGACTATTCTTGCATGCGTAGGTGATAGGTTTTGACCTATGCGTGATACGCGTGCCGATTTGATTTTCGTATGCCGTTTCGATTTCGAATTTGGTTTTAATGCGATACGGTGCATTATGATATGTAGGTAACCCATGTGGCCTTCGAGACGACAAGTAAGCGCGTGACGACGTCGGCACCGGCGAGCGAGGACCAGGTGAGTAGATTTATATCTATGGGGAGAAGTCGGGTGGATGGCGTATAGCACCCCCGCAGTCCGTAGTATAGTTCATATATATATGTTTATATAGGTGTTTTATGATACGAGAATGTTTATTCATGATATGTTTATGTGTTCATGGATTAACTTTGGGTTAGTTGCGAAACCCTAGAATAGTTGTTATACCCACATACGCACACACAGACTTGCATACATTACTTTCTTGTGCGTAGATGGGGATGTGTATATATGTATATATGCGTGGGTATGGGACTATGCATATATACATTCATATACACATGCATGGATAATAAGGATAGTACTTGGGATTTAAGATGAGTCGATGAGATTTGATTTGAGGCCGTGAGATCGGTGATATGGCAGGGTTCGTATTTGAAATACGACATGACGTTGTAGCGGGTCCTTGACGTGGTGTTTCACACACGTGCATGCATACTTAGGCGGTATCAGTATTGTACTAGACGTAGATCAGTACCCCAATCATGATATTTGATAAAGAGGATACCAGATGAATAGTATGATGAATGTGATATTGACCCGTACCCAGATTTGGGATGCCGTACGACGGATTTACGTACGAGCTATATATTGATGATTGATCCGCACTCTTGACTTGGGATGTCTGATTATAGATATGGTATCGGATATGATATTATTGAGGCGGGATCACCGACTATACATATACAGGTATGTATATGTATCGACTCAGATGATAGGCGGTTTCCTTACCTGTAGTTCAGCCTGTTAGTTCAGCCGTATAGTTTAGTGTAGTTGTTAGATTAGATTAGACTCCTACCTATTTCAAAACTAGCGGATCGTGGGTATTTTAAAAGACAGGTCATGGGATCTACGGATATTTCAAAAGACGTATCCTTTCTTAAAACCACCGTAGCCCCTATTTTCAAAACCCCACAATTCGTGTTATTTCAAATGGCACCATTGTTTAATATTTAGCTCCCGCTCATTTTGGTTGCTCGCTCTGCATCGCATACTTACATTGCTATTTCATATTGCACTGTTGATATTATGCTGTTAGGACACCAGCACCATTACCGATGATGCGTATGTACCACGTACACTTACTTGCCGGCTCACACACATCTTCATCGATAATTGTCATGTCACGTACAACTTAGAAAATATTATTCCTTGACTTAGCTTGTTAGTTAGTAGTTTGACATGATATTAGTGTACTTGCCTTATATGCTAGTTTAGACATTGTAGTTATTACTTGCTACTTTATTCATACTGTTATTCATTGTTATGCCGTATTCATGGATTCTCATGCCTATATTCATGGGTTTATATGCTATTAATGATTTGGATTTGGATTTCTATGAGATTTTCTGGATTTGGGGGAAAAACCGCAAAACTTGTATAAGCTTCTTTCCTCTCTTTTAAATAAAAAGTACGGTTTTCCCATGATGTATGAGTCGTCCACCATGAGTTTGCTGATTGATTTCGAGACCCGATTCGAAGAGATGGATGAACCGTTTCGGGTACATGGTGGGCCCGGTGCGGTACCCCGGGCCAAGAAGATCATGTTGTTGACGTTGAGCCTTTGCAGGGGAGCACGACCGACCGGTGATTTTACCCGACGCGTCGGATATCCGGAGGATACCGTCGTGGTCATCAGATGGATGGTAGGGGCCGGCCTGGACTGACGGCGCCCTAGTCATTGTGATTGAGACATTGAGATTTCGAGATATTGAGGTACAGAGACTGTGATACAGAGATATCGAGATATTGGGATTACGTTTTGTGCTGATGCTAGGCACTGTTTTATGCTGATTTCATTATGATACCTCATTTTAAAAATACAAAAATCTCACTAATTTATGAAAGCGGTTTTCTTCAGTACATGCATTCTGTTTCATGCATTCATACATCATCCATATGATATATTGCTACCTGAGGCATTGCCACGGGCATATGGGATTACACTTGGGTTAGATATTTACCCTAGTCATTGTTATAGACTGCTGGTTATATTTGAGGATATATTATGATCATATGACCTAGGATTGCGTTGTTCATGCGACTTCTGTTCGTAAATGTTTTTCTATTCACGAGTTGGCAACTCACCCCCGTTGTGCCCCAGTTTCTTGCAGGTTTGCCGTACAGCTTTCATTACGGCTTTGCGGGCACAGTTTCGTTCAAGTGACTTGATAGTAGGTGGGTTTATTGGTATCGTACCCATCATATTACCTTGTATAATATTTTTTAGTTGTATCTAGTAAATTCCATCAACCAAACATGTATTTATTTTTGAGATAGAGACCAGTGATGTTATTATTTCGACCTTAGAGTAGCGCGTTTTATTTCTTGTGGTTTTGAGTTTCCTTTTGAGTTTTGATCCTCGCCCTTGGCGTTGTATATTATATTTCTTGTGTGGTTGTGACCGTCGATTGACGAAGAGCTAACTCCCGCTTGGGGATGTCTTTTTATTGATTTCGTATACTATTCATGTTGTATCCCGTTTGGGGGGGCCAGTATTTACAAAGGAGACTCTGCCGAAATTTTCAGAAAATACATGATGTTTTTAAACAGAAACGCATAATTCGGCTTATGGTATTAAAACTACTTGTTTTAAGTTGGTTTTCCTTCACTCTACTACTTTTCTTGGTTTGGATTTCTGGGTTCTCGGCTTACTTAGATTACGTACGCCTCGAGACGTTCGTAGTTTAAGTGCCGGTCATGTGTTCATATCAGATTTTTGCATTTTCATACCGCCCAATTTTTGTCACATTGCCTATCGGTAGATACTCTTGAGCCGTGTTTGCTAGTCAATCGCAGGATACAGGTTCTCGGTTCTCAAACGGTGAAATTCATGAAAAACACGACAAAATCCGGGTTCCTGCCAACCACAGATAAAACACGGTCTCCGCTCTTCATCCGTATGTTGCCAGATACCAGTTTAGGAAGACAAAATGTCAAATCAATGTCGTTTTCAGGCACAAGTCTCAATAGCAGCTCAAGATCCAAGAGATCTACGCGGAGCTCGAGGCAATCATGACAAAAACATCCACAAAAAGTCCACCTTTCCCTCAACAGAAATTCTGGAAAATTCGTGAAGAAATTATGAGAAAACACATATAGCAGATTGAAGGGTACATCAAAACAGGGTACCACCAAAAAGCCTTAGGCCCAACTCAACCAGAAGGCTGCGGATCCGTGGCCAAAGGGGGGTATAGGCCGCGGATCCGCGGCCGTATTGGCTCCAAGTCTGCAGAGCTTTGGGGGGTATTTTGGTCTTTTTGTTTGGGTTCTGGTGGTTGCCCTAGGTTTTCATTTTTTGGCCTATAAATAGCCCAGAACTTTGTAAAGGAAAATGTCCATTCTTGTATTTTCATTTTGCTAGGTTTAGTGTTTTCTTTTTCCTCTTCTCATCTCTTCTCCATTAAAACTTGTCATGAGCTTGGTGAGTGAAGAATGGTGAATAAAGAAGATCATTTTATTATCATGCTTGTCTTGCCTTTTTTATAATTGTTGTAATTTTAATTCATTAAGTAGTTGTTGTTATTTTCTTGTTGTTTCTTTCTTCTCTCTTTTTCTTTATCCTTAATACGACAATGATGCTTACGCTCGATCCTCGCCAAGGTGAGGTCGCAAATAGCTAGTCGTATTCTTCTAATCTCCTTCTTTCTATCTTCCTCTTTTGTTTTGTTTTATTTTTGCGTATCATGATGTGTGAGTAGTTCATACTTGTTAGGGTAGGATAAGGGAAGTTTGAGAGAAGGAAATCTCTCTCACTCTTTTCTTACCCAACAGCTTAATTCGACTCCCGTTAATTGAACCACAATCCGCTCCTTACGGCACCCTATCCTACATGATAGCGGTGATCCCGTAGTGAGACCGGTTGTGGTTGAATTAACCGGAGGTTATGGCTAAGAGCCAAGAACGGACGGACAAGCACCAAAAAGAAGAACTTATGCGTTGGAAAGCCTAGATTATACTCGCAAGTTCCTTCCTAGTCGTGCTAATCCCCGTTGTTGCCGATTACCGTAACACCGATATTAAGAGGGGCAACGAAAGATGTGGAGACTCCTAACTCAAACTAACCTAATCCTAACCCTAACAAGCTCTCTTTAAATATCAACTCAACACTTAGATAACCACAACAAAAATCTGAAAACCGGACTTAACTCGTTAAAACACATTGAAAAAGACTCCTATCTCCCTGCGGACGACCCGTACTCAACCGGCTAGCTACAAGCGAAACCGTCTTGATTGCGGTATTTACACTAAAACTTGAACTCACAGAATTCCTAACAATCAAATGGCGCCGCTGCCGGGGAGACGGTAGTTTATTTCCTTGTGTAATTTCGGGTTAACTTGTAAATTCAACCAAAAAACAAAACAAAAAAAATATACTTTGTAAAAGAAACCATCTTGTTATTCTTGATTAGATTTTGTGCAAGTGTGCAGGAAAATACGAAGTTCAAGATCGACGCCAAGGACGTCAGATAATACGGAGTTCAAGTACAGTGCCAAAGACGTGGGAAGATAGACCCACATTTCGCGGCTACACCGCGACGGACAAAACGAAGCATACGGTCTATTGTCAAGATCTGGAGCAGGTACAGTGAGCAAGTAAAAATTCAGAAGATCCAGACAAGCAGAGGAGACCCATACCAGCACCCACAGAAAAAATGAAGTCCCAATCTCTCCTTAAGGCCGCGGATCCGCGGCAATAGAGGGCTTAGGCCGCGGATCCGCGGCCACTGGGTGCCCTTGGGCTGCCAAATTCTCTCTGTAAGTCTCTCTGCTCCTCTCCACTCCTCTGGACTCCAATAAATTGTGTTTTCTGCAGCCTTCTTTGCGCAAATTCTTCTCCCCCTTCCAATAAACTGTTCTTGTGCAGGATTCTTTGCGCCGCAAAATAAAAATTGTTTGCAGTTGATTTGTTACTGCTTTGCATTCTTTAATACGGACTTAAGGGGCTTGAAACCAATCCAGATTGGGTGGGGATTTCATCACCCTTCCCAGGACCCCAAAAATCACTAAAGCATATGCATTGTCCATTGTAAATTAAAAAATACTAGACTTCAGCCCTAAGGACTTCGCGCTCATTAGGAGAAGATAAACCGTGTTTAGAACCTCGCTTAACGGTATATTGTTTACGGGGTGTCTAGGAAAGTGTTAACGGTGCAACCGCCAAAAGAGAAAGGGTTATTTAATTAAGGAACTTCGCGAAAGCGTTAGACAACCTCCCCTTATCTCTGCACGTACCTGGCCTCGTGATCAGTGTATTTTTAAGCCCGTTTCTCGACACTGTTTAACTTCGACAATCAAGTTCAGGAGCAGGTCTAGTAGACCTAGGTTACCCTAGATCTAGGTGTGATTGTGCATATCTTGTTTGTGATTGCTTAAGCCGTATATCCGTACATATTTCTGTAAAAATCTTTCTAAAAAAAAGAGGAAAAAACCAAAAACATTTATAAAAACTTGCCCTTTGTCGCCAAATCCATTTTTTCACCCACCACCCATCGCCTTTCTCCATTGACGTTTTATTACCCTCACCTTCTCCGCTTTGACTATACTAAACTCATTTAGTGTATGTCCGCTTGGACTCGGGACACTAGCGCCCATCTAGTCCGTGTTACGTTAGTCGCTACCGACTACGCGATCGACTCCGAAGTCGATACTCCGTCCACTCCTCTTTCACCCCTTCCTTTGCCGGCCAACTCCGACGTTGACCGGAATTCTGTTCATACATCTTCACCTTCACCTTCACCAACCTCTTCTTCCGCGATGTCAGGATTTAATCCGAACATCTCTTTGACCACCCCTGGATTGGCTCCACCTCCTACGGAGACCAATATCCCACCACCACCGCCTGTTGTAGCGCCACAGCGAATCGCGCTCCAGGATCATTTCTATCCCACCCGTTCTGCACTTCCCACCTGCCTTTCTCTTCCTCCGGCCAATGGGGACAACTTTGAAATTAAGCCCCATTTCATCAACATGCTTCCATGTTTTCATGGGCTTGAATCTGAAGATGCCTATATCTTCATCAACAAATTTCAAAACGTCTGTGCCATGATGAAAACCACCCAGCTGTCGGACGATGCTATACGTCTACGGGTCATTCCGTTCACTTTATGCGATCTTGCTGAAAAATGGCTGTATAGCACCGCTTCCCACTCAATCACCAGCTGGGACGAGTTTGTTAAAGCGTTTCTGAAAAAATTCTATCCGAATCATAAAACCGCAAGGATTCGAAATGAAATCAACCAATTCTCCCAGCTTCCTTCTGAACCCTTCTGGAAGTGCTTTGACCGGTACAAAGACCTTCTTGTTCAGTGTCCTCACCATGGTATAGAGAAATGGCAACTCTGCCAAACCTTATACGAGGGACTGAACCCAGCAACGAAGCAGTTGCTGGAAACCATCTGTCAGGGCCACTTCCTATCGAAATCTGACGAGGAAGCGTGGCAGTTCTTTGACGACCTTGCGGAGCAAACGCTACAGTGGGAGAGCACCAGACCGACTTCTTCTTCTACCTCCACTTCTACCGGTCAGTCTAGGGTAGGAATCCACCAACTTGACGTCTCTATTGCGATGAAAGCTGAAATGGCTGCTATAACAAGAAAGCTTGAAGCAATAGAAAGCAAATTCTCTGCTCCTGCTCCTGCCCCTGTTCTCCCCCTTCGTACCATCTGCGCTTGTTGTTCCGATCCTTCCCACTTGACCGAAGAGTGTCCTTACAATCCACCCTCGCAAGGACAGGATCAGGTTAATGCTGCCTTCCAGCAAAGACCGAGGAATGATCCATACTCTTCCACCTACAATCCCGGTTGGAGGAACCACCCCAATTTTGCCTGGAATCAGAATCAGAATCAATTCCAAGGCAACAATTTCCAAAGGGCCCCTCCTCCGCAACAACAAGTGCAACAACAAACTCAACACCAATATCAGCAGCCCTTCCAACCCCAACCTTTCCAAAATCAGACGAACAACTTTGCACCAAACAATTCTTTTCCACCAAACAACTTTGTTCCGTCAAACAACGATAAGGTTTCCTCGCTCGAGCGAAGTCTGGAGGCGTTTGTTAAACAATCGACTCAATCCACCGCCAACATCCAGTCTTCCATTCAATCCTTAGTGCAACACACTGCCGCACACGGGCAAAGCATCAAGACCATCGAGGCCCAGATTGCACAGCTGAACGCGGCCTTAAGCGAGCGAGAAAAGGGGAAGCTCCCGTCCTAGCCACTCCCAAATCCCGGTCACCCACATAATGCACATGTTGCTCTTGAACAACAGAAGCATAATGTAAGTGCCGTGACCACACTGAGATCGGGAAGGATGCTGCAAAACAACATTGGCACACGGATCAACGATGACACCCCGGCCGCTGCTTCTTCTTCTTCTCCTTCTTCTTCTTCTTCTTCTTCATCTTCTGAGCCTATTCTCCGTTCTTCACAAGGCTCCCCTTCCTCTTCTTCTGCTCTGAACGGACCCACTTCTCATTGCACGAAAACACCTATTCTGGGATCCGTTCCAACTCTACAATCTCCTCCTCCAGCATTAGACTCAACCAATTTTCAAAATGTTCCATTTCCAAACCGGTTGAGGTCTAACAAACAAAATCCACAAATGGAGAAGATTCTGGAGTTATTTAAACAGGTTAACATTAACATTCCTCTTTTAGATGCTGTCCAACAAGTCCCGTCCTACGCGAAAATCTTAAAGGACTTGTGCACGAAAAAGAGGAAGTCTCAGGTACCCAAGAAAGTTTTCTTGGCTAGTGCTGTGAGTGATGCTCTTACCCAATCTTTACCACAAAAACGGAAGGACCCTGGCTGTCCTACGATTTCAATTACCATTGGGGATAAGAACATCAACCGTGCACTATTAGATCTTGGTGCCAGTGTTAACCTGCTTCCGTATTCAGTATACGAGCAATTAGGCGTCGGAGAGCTGAAACCCACACACTGCACTCTCCAAATGGCCGACCGATCGATCACCCATCCTAGGGGTGAGCTAGAGGATGTGTTAATCAAGGTCGGGGACTTCATATTCCCCGTTGACTTCATTGTATTAGACACACAGCCTGTAGCTAACCCCCGAAATCAAATTCCGGTGATACTCGGTCGCCCATTTCTCGCAACCTCAAATGCTGTGATCAATTGTCGCAATGGTTCGATGAACCTCTCTTTTGGAAATATGACGATTGAACTCAACATTTTTAGGTTGGGGAATCAGCCCGCCGAACCTAATGCTCATATACTGGACGTCTGCTCGATCCAGGAGATCACCCCAGAAGAGTGTGAATTCGAGGAGTTTCTGTTTGATCACGATAATCTTGACGCCACTAGTGCGTTTCTCTTCGAACCTGCTGCTGTTTCTGCGCCCGACAACGACTATGAGTGTTTCACGTTCTCGAACGATCTTAGCTGCGCACAACCCGAGTTTGATTCCTTCGACTTTCCGGATGAGTTACCTGAACCATCCAACTCGGTTGCCTACACTCGTTTTGAACCTTTGCTGGAGTCCTTTGAGTTCGAGACCTTTGCACCAATCTTGCCTTCAATCGTTTCACCTCCAACGCTCGAACTCAAGCCTTTGCCGTCTCACCTTAAGTATGCTTACTTAGGTGAGAACGAGACCCTCCCTGTCATCATTTCAGCTTCTCTAGCTCCCGAGCAAGAGAAAGCCCTTCTCGCGGTCTTGCACGGCAACAGGCAAGCTTTTGGCTGGTCCATGGCGGACATCAAGGGGATTAGTCCCCTGATCGTTGAGCATCACATTCATCTGATGGATGATGCCAAACCAGCCCGGGATCCACAAAGACGTCTTAATCCAGTCATGAAGGAGGCTATGAAGAAGGAGATCGTCAAATGTCTAGATAGTGGTATCATTTACCCTATCTCTGATAGCCAGTGGGTTAGCCCCATTCACGTTGTCCCCAAGAAGTCGGGCATCACGGTCATAACCAACGAGGCGAATGAGTTAATCCCTACTCGCACCCAAACTGGGTGGCGCGTTTGCATTGATTACAGAAAACTCAACGCCGCAACGCGGAAAGACCACTTTCCGCTACCTTTCATTGACCAAATGCTTGAACGATTGGCCGGACACGAGTACTACTGCTTTCTTGATGGCTACTCCGGCTATAATCAAATTCCCATCGCCGAAAAAGACCAGGACAAGACCACTTTCACTTGTCCTTTCGGCATGTTTGCATATCGTCGCATGCCCTTTGGGTTATGCAATGCGCCCGCTACCTTCCAGCGATGTATGATGGGTATCTTCTCAGACATGGTGGAAAAATTTCTGGAGATTTTCATGGATGACTTCTCCATCTTCGACGACTCCTTCAACGAGTGTTTGCTGCATCTTGACGCTGTCCTTACCCGATGTAAGGACAAGAATCTCACTTTGAACTGGGAGAAATGCCACTTCATGGTGCGCGAAGGTATTGTCTTAGGACATATCATCTCGCAAAATGGCATAGAGGTTGACAAAGCAAAGATTGAGGTCATTTCCAATCTGCCTCCTCCCCGATGCGTCAGAGATATCCGAGCCTTCCTTGGCCATGCCGGTTTCTATAGACGGTTTATCAAGGACTTTAGCAAGATTGCTAGGCCCTTGACTCTTTTGCTGGCCAAGGACACGCCATTCGACTTCAACTCGAGCTGTGTGACTGCCTTCGAGTCATTGAAAAGCTCACTCACTTCTGCTCCCGTGCTTTCTTCACCTGACTGGACGCACCCATTCGAGATTATGTGCGATGCATCCGACTTTGCCATCGGTGCTGTCCTTGGACAGCACATCAACAAGATGCCGCACGTAATCTATTACGCGAGCCGAACCCTGAACGACGCCCAACTCAACTATACAACAACTGAGAAGGAATTCTTAGCTGTTGTATTTGCTTTAGAAAAGTTCAGGCCCTACCTCATCGGCTCTCCAGTCATTGTCTACACAGACCATTCTGCTCTGCGCCATCTTTTTGCGAAGAAAGATGCAAAATCTCGGTTAATACGTTGGATCCTCTTGCTTCAATAGTTTGACCTTGTCATTAAGGACAAACGAGGATGTGAAAACGTAGTTGCCGACCATCTCTCACGACTTCCTTCTTCGCCTTCGCTTCCAATTCCGATCAACGACGTTTTCCCGGATGAACAGCTCTTGACAGTATCGTGCGAACCCTGGTTCGCAGATATTGTGAACTATTTGGCCACGGGATTACTACCGAATGAATGGTCAAGTTAGGACAGACTTCGCTTCTTATCCCAAGTAAAACACTTTTACTGGGACGAACCCTACTTGTTCAAGTACTGTCCCGACCAAATTATTCGTCGGTGTGTCCCTGATGAGGAATTCAAGAGTGTGCTGTCATTTTGCCACGATCAAGCGTGTGGCGGGCATTTTGGGCCCAGAAAGACAGCTGAGAAGATCTTGCAATGTGGTTTCTACTGGCCAAAACTCTTCAAAGACGCTCATGACTATTGCAAGACTTGCTCCCGGTGCCAACACATGGGCCGGATATCCCGGAGTAACGAGATGCCGCTCCAACCGATCTTGGTTGTGGAGATTTTCGATGTTTGGGGGATAGATTTCAAGGGGCCGTTTCCCAGCTCTTTTGGGAACTTGTACATCCTTCTAGCTGTTGATTACGTCTCTAAATGGGTCGAGGCTGTGCCCAGCCGAACTAACGACAACAAGGTTGTCGTTAGGTTCCTTAAAGAAAACATTTTCTCACGGTTTGGGCACCCCCGAGCGATCATTAGCGACAATGGAAGTCATTTCTGCAATAAAACTTTCGAAGCCTTGATGCGGAAATACTCCATAAATCATAAGCTCTCTACGTCCTACCACCCCCAAACCTGAGGGCAGGCCGAAGTTTCAAATCGGCAAATCAAGCAGATACTGGAGAAGACGGTTTCCAAGAACCGTAAGGATTGGTCGCTGAAACTCACTGATGCCCTTTGGGCATTTAGAACCGCTTATAAGACCGACCTTGGCATGTCTCCCTATCGGCTTGTGTACGGAAAATCCTGCCACCTTCCTATCGAAATAGAGCATCACGCATTTTGGGCGATAAAGGAGCTGAATCTGTCTATCGAGGATGCGGGCAGCCATCGGAAGCTGCAGTTGAACGCACTGAACGAGCTTAGGGATGAGGCTTACGATAACGCGGTTGTCATTAAGAATCGAACGAAGGTGTTTCACGATAAACACCTTTTGCGCAAAACCTTCGTACCTGGTCAGCAGGTACTGCTTTACGACACCCGACTTCACTTCCATCCGGGAAAGCTCAGATCTCGCTGGAAAGGGCCGTATTTTGTGCGGAATGTGTATCCGCAGGGCGCTGTGGATTTGGAAAATCCAAAGGACGGTTCACTTTTCAAAGTAAATGGACACCGATGGAAACCGTACCTTAGCGCTGAACCAACAGAGGAGCTCCTGTTCTTACAGGAGCCGGTTTACCCTGAATGATCTTCTTCTGCCTACCTCCAAACTTCGGTTATCCAGCCAAGAACAGTGGACACTGTTCCAAATAAGTTTGGGGGTATGTACAAACCATTTTGTATATATTTGTGTATATTCTTTTCTTTTCTTTAAAAACAAAAAAAAATAAAAATTTGTGTATCGCTAACCGACAATTTTGACCCTTCAAATGATCTCTTCATGCAACAACAGTGAGGACACTGTCCAGTTTAAGTTTGGGGGTACACTCGGTACGCATTTCTTACCTTCGCATTCATATGTATATTTTGCATCTGCATATTAAATCCATAAAATCCATAAAAATCTGAAAATTTTCTAAAAATATAAAAACTTTTTTATCAAGTTAGCTTGTGGAAGAACTCTGATTCAACATTCGACGGTTTTGTTTGAAAAAATAGGAATAACTAAATCTTATGTTTAGATTTTGAAAACCTGAAAGATAACTCTCCTTTGAAGTTAACTATAGCTGATATACGTCTTTACATCACACTACACGTGTCGTGAATTTTGGGAATTAGATGACAAGTCTTTCATGTTTAAACTTTTAAACAGATAAATGATTTTCTGAGGATCAAATAGGTTTGTTCTGAAATAAGTAATTTCAAGAATAGTTTATGAAGTAAAGCGAATATGAAGGAATGTTATTGATGCCGTAATTGGAGCTAAGTCGGAAAAATAACCCATCTGAAACTTGATTGGAATGATTACACACCAAACCCACTAAACACGTCTTTTATTCAAAAAAAAAAAATAATTGAACTGCCGGTTATATCTCCGTTCATATTAAATCATCTGATTTTCACGCCAAACTGTCTTTTGTTTTTGGACCTAGGTAACTTGAGTAATTAAGTCCGCTGGGGTGTTTCTACACCTAATGCCCTAAAACCAACTGGTTTTGGTGCATTGGCCCAAAGCTCGCTAAGAAGCCTAGAAAGTCCAGATTAAAACAAAGTCAAGCAAGTGTTCTCTCCGAGTTAAAATTCCTAACGGTTCTTTGTGTGAGAATAATCTTGATAAAAGACAGGCTTTTATAAAAAAAAAAAATTTTAACGGAGATATGAAGGTTTTATTCTATGATAAAGACTATTGCACGTTCACAGAGGTGTGTATGAAATGAAAACAAGAAAAAGGTGGAGTGAAAAATACGACTTAGTTTCCTGGTAAGGAAGATAGAAATTCTGAAGTTGAAACCTTACTGGAAAACGAAACTTGAAAAATGCTTAACTCTTTATAAAACTTATGTGATCCTTTTAAAATTGTTATCTGGGCTTTATTGTGCGACATGATGACTTTATTCGACCTTTCGGGAACTTAACGACACTATTTGCACAGCACGTAAAGACATATAAATATGTAGTTAAATAAGAAGCGAGGTGTGAAAAATAAAGGTTCGATAGTCTAGACTTAGGATTATAGAATTGTTATTTTCTAAAACAAAACTTTAGGGTTTGAATCTTAGTTATTTTACAAAACCAACTTGACCGGATTTTGTGGGTAGTATCCGCTGAAAACCCTCAGGAGACAACACTCCTCCTACTAGGGACACCTAGAGGTTTAACGGCTTGTTGCACATGCTCAGTGCAATCGCGTTCCCTGCGAAAGTGAGGTTAGGAAATTTTTTGTGAATAAATGGGCTTTGCTCGGGACGAGCAAATGATAAGCTTGGGGGTATTTGTTCATATCAGATTTTTGCATTTTCATACCGCCCAATTTTTGTCACATTGCCTATCGGTAGATACTCTTGAGCCGTGTTTGCTAGTCAATCGCAGGATACAGGTTCTCGGTTCTCAAACGGTGAAATTCATGAAAAACATGACAAAATCCGGGTTCCTGCCAACCACAGATAAAACACGGTCTCCGCTCTTCATTCGTATGTTGCCAGATACCAGTTTAGGAAGACAAAATGTCAAATCAATGTCGTTTTCAGGCACAAGGCTCAATGGCAGCTCAAGATCCAAGAGATCTACGCGGAGCTCGAGGCAATCATGACAAAAACATCCACAAAAAGTCCACCTTTCCCTCAATAGAAATTCTGGAAAATTCGTGAAGAAATTATGAGAAAACACATATACCAGATTGAAGGGTACATCAAAACAGGGTACCACCAAAAAGCCCTAGGCCCAACTCAACCAGAAGGGTATAGGCCGCGGATCCGCGGCCGTATTGGCGCCAAGTCTGAAGAGCTTTGGGGGGTATTTTGGTCTTTTTGTTTGGGTTCTGGTGGTTGCCCTAGGTTTTCATTTTTTGGCCTATAAATAGCCCAGAACTTTGTAAAGGAAAGGGTCCATTCTTGTATTTTCATTTTGCTAGGTTTAGTGTTTTCTTCTTCCTCTTCTCATCTCTTCTCCATTAAAACTTGTAATGAGCTTGGTGAGTGAAGAATGGTGAATTAAGAAGATCATTTTATTATCATGCTTGTCTTGCCTTTTTTATAATTGTTGTAATTTTAATTCGTTAAGTAGTTGTTGTTATTTTCTTGTTGTTTCTTTCTTCTCTCTTTTTCTTTATCCTTAATACGACAATGATGCTTACGCTCGATCCTCGCCAAGATGAGGTCGCAAATAGCTAGTCGTATTCTTCTAATCTCCTTCTTTCTATCTTCCTCTTTTGTTTTGTTTTATTTTTCCGTATCATGATGTGTGAGTAGTTCATACTTGTTAGGGTAGGATAAGGGAAGTTTGAGAGAAGGAAATCTCTCTCACTCTTTCCTTGCCCAACAGCTTAATTCGACTCCCGTTAATTGAACCACAATCCTCTCCTTACGGCACCCTATCCTACATGATAGCGGTGATCCCGTAGTGAGACCGGTTGTGGTTGAATTAACCGGAAGTTATGGCTAAGAGCCAAGAACGGACGGACAAGCACCAAAAGGAAGAACTTATGCGTTGGAAAGCCTAGCTTATACTCGCAAGTTCCTTCCTAGTCGTGCTAATCCCCGTTGTTGCCGATTACCGTAACACCGATATTAAGAGGGGCAACGAAAGATGTGGAGACTCCTAACTCAAACTAACCTAATCCTAACCCTAACAAGCTCTCTTTAAATATCAACTCAACACTTAGATAACCACAACAAAAATCTGAAAACCGGACTTAACTCGTTAAAACACATTGAAAAAGACTCCCATCTCCTTGCGGACGACCCGTACTCAACCGGCTAGCTACAAGCGAAACCGTCTTGATTGCGGTATTTACACTAAAACTTGAACTCGCAGAATTCCTAACAATCATCATGTTCCATACTTTCGGGACGTGACAACAGTAGTATTCCTCGTCTTGTACGTGGATGATATTCTCCTAATAGGAAATGATATTCCTATGTTACAGTCAGTCAAAGGATTCTTGTCATAGAGGTTCTCCATGAAGGACCTGGGCGATGCCAACTACATTCTGGGGATCTAGATCTATCGTGATAGATCTAAGAGGATGTTGGGACTTTCACAGTCCAGGTACATGATTGAAAGAATTAAAGTTAACCGCAATCAAGACGGTGTCGCTATGCAGCTAGCCGGTTGAGCACGGGTCGATCCACAGGGAGATGGTTGTATGTTCTTTCTTGTTTTAGACGAGTCAATAAAGAATCTGTGTATGTTTTGTTCGATTCTATCCTAAGTGTATTATTTGCAAGTATAAAGTTGTTAAGAAAACGATACGAGATTATAAGCTAAAGAAATCCGTACTCAAAACCTTTGAGCCGAATCTTGACCAATTGAAGCTAGAGAAATCGGCAACAACGTGGATTAGGGGATTTAAGCGCGGTATTAGTGGAATACGGCTTATTTACCCTTGTCCTTCCGTTCTTGTCTCTTGCTTTCGCCTCCGGCCAAACCGAACGCAACCGGTCGCGGTTAGGAATCACCGTTACCATGTCAGGGTACGGTACCTAACGGAGCGCTTGCGTATGGTTTGGGCGGAGTTCAATGGAAAATACGGGAAAAGGAAATAGGCAAAGAAACATTAACTTATAATACCGTATTTTTCTCTTAACAAAGATAATTACATTCATTCACAAAAGAGAACCAAAAAGAGAGAACAAAAAGAAAAGAACAAAGAAAAGAAAAGATTACAAGTAATTAAGTGCATGAATTAAATTGCAAGAAAGTAAAGCAAGATAATAATAAGCAAGAAATAAAAAGCGATAAAAAGAACAAGAAACTAGAACTCAAGACAAGCATGTGATCAATAGCCAACCCTTAAACTTGCAAGCTCAATTAAGAGGTTGCAAGATCAAGAGAAGGGTAGAGAACGCATGTGAAATGAAGTGCTAATTCCATAAGAAAATACGACCTTTGAGATCAATAACTAACCCTTAACCATTCAAGCTCAATGAAGAGGTTGAATGATCAAGAGAAAGCAACAATCTCAAGGGGAAGAAGAAACAAAAGAGAATGATACAAAAAGCCTTCATCTTCATTGATCTCCCACTCAAAAAGCTCTCACTACAATTTTCATGGAAAAAGAATGAAGAAGAAGAAGAAAAAGACTAAATCCTAAAAAAGAAGAACAAAGAATGAACTTAGAATTGGACCCCTTGGCTTAGCTCAGATCTGGGGTATTTATAGGAAGGGAACTGGAAACCTAGGGCAAGAATATGGCCCTACTGGAAGTTACAAGAAAGCCCCCAGAAAACGACAGAGTGAGGCGCCCACATGGCCGCGGTTCCGCGGCCAATACCCCCTATTGGCCGCGGATCCGTGGCCGTATAGGTGAGTTGGGTCCTCGAAATTTGTGTGCTTCCCTGATTCCATTTGTCTTTGTGTTTGCCAACTTTAAACTGCACAAAAGTCTTCCAGAATATCTGCAGATTTCCTCAGTCCAAGATTGCTTTCTTTTCTTTACTTTTGACTTTATCTCCCTCGAGCACTGCGCACCCATTGATTCTTGTGCAGCCCCTCTCGTGCTCTGTGCATGTCCGAGACACGAATGACCACTGTCATATGTCTTGTCTCTGGAACTGGTACTCGGCACTGGACGGATATGGATGACCGGAACCCGGCTTTTATCTGCTGTGACAGATGTTCTGTATTTGGTGTAACTGTGGAGATTTTGTCTTGATTTGCAATATTTGTACTGGAAACCTGTATTCTGTAAATATGTAACAAACACGGATTACAAGCACCTACCTATAAACACACGAGCATAAGAATGGGCGGTATAAAATGCAATATTCTGGTATGAACAAATACCCCCAAACTTAACTTTTGCTCGTCCCGAGCAAAACCAATTATTCACAAAAATAAAATCCTAACCGCACTTTCACAGGGAACGCGATTGCACTGAGCACGTGCAACAAGCCGTTAAACCTTTAGGTGTCCCTAGTAGGAGGAGTGTTGTCTCCTGAGGGTTTTCAGCGGATTACACCCACAAAATCCCGTCAAGCTAGTGTCATAAGTTAACATTGATTCTACTCCTACAGTTTTAGTATTTACGTTAGAAACTCTATCATCCTAAGTTAGAAATATCCAACCCTTATTTTTCACACCTCCTATCTATTTAACCTTGGTTCATATACGTTCCAAAAAAGTTTAGAAAGATATTGGTTCTCCTGAGTTTTCCTTCTAAAGTGCGGCCTCAAATCAGGGATTTTTATCAACTTTACAGAAAACACAAGTCTTATTCTTTATTTCTATCTCTTATCCAAACATCGATCGTATACCCCTACGTGTGTGTATATTTGCACCCCTACACTCAAGAATTCAATTCAAGCTATAATACCCTTGCCCTAATACCTAATACTACTTCTTTTCATTAAGGATGGACGGATTTGCTCACACACCTTTCATGCGACTATTAATGCTTCTTGAGGCACTAACGGCCGATTACTGAATGTGTGAGCTTAAAGCGTAAATAGCAGTTTCCAGGTCTTGACTTTATTCTATTTTTCTTTTTCTTTTTCTTTTTCTTTTTCTTTTTCAAGACCGGATATATTTTTCAACATGCTCTTTTGGTGTTTAGCTTTAAATACCGTTTTTTCTTTCATACTAGGCTTTTAGGCAAGAGTATTTCTAGGTATCCTCTACTATCCCAAGTTTCAAGGTGCGTGTAAGTGTAGTTGTAGGGTGTATACTTTCTAAATTTGAACTCAAGAAAAGAAACTATTTTTCAGACTTATCCTCCAGTAAAGCATCAATACTTTCCCTTTATCTTGACTTAACTCAAGAACTGAACTCAAGATTGCCTATTTCTCAAAAAAACTATAAGGACGTATACTTACCAAAGTTAGACAAAATGAGGGTTATTTTAAGAGTTTTCAAATCCTAAGCCTATAATTTAGTTATTTCTATCATATCAACTAAACTTTCGGAATAAAGATCTAAGTTACCCTATTAGCTAACTTGACAACAAAGTTTTTATATTTTTTGGAAAATTTTTCGATTTTTATGGGTTTTTAAATAAGGTATGCAAATGCAAAATATACAAATGAATGCGAAGGAAGAAAGCTTACCGAGCACACCCCCAAACTTAAACTTGACAGTGCCCTCACTGTCAGGCTACACCAAGAGGGTCAAAATTGTCGGTGCTCCCTAGAAACAAATTATATACAAAACAAAAAGGAAAACAAAAAATATATACAAAAAAGGAGTCCCCCCCCAAACTTAAGTAAAACAGTGTTTCCACTGTTAAGCGTTGAAATTCAGGATTAGGGGGGAAAGAGAACAGTATCAAGCTATACAAGGCCTTACACAGGCCAAAAGTGAGCACCAACCATTCAAAGATTTTATCATGGTAAAGCAGTGGTTGGTGAAAGAAGGTGAAGAGGTAAGAAATGGAGAATACGCGAGACCGTATGGAGATAGAAGAGGGATACGGTCTCGGTATATCAGAAGAAGAATGGCGGAAGGGAAAAAGAAGTGGAGTACGAACTTGAGGGTGCAAATGGAGTGAATAGATTAGCACAATTTGTGATGAGCTATGTGTAAACAGCGATTGTGCTAATCTATTAACCCGGCGAGAGATTGGGTCAAATCCCTCAAGATTCTTAAGAAACCATGGGTACGCCGAACTCGGTAAACCAGACATAGGAAGTGAAAATGATACGGTTTCTTGCAAGGTCGGAACGATGGAAAGAATGGAGGGAAGTGATCGAGGAGGGGTATCGGTTAAAGGTTCAGGAGGGTGTACACAGTCAATGACAGGGACAGGATGAATGGGAAAATCCGACTCATCAATTAAAACTGGTTCATCCTCAAAACTATCCTCAATATTCTCCTCAAAATTTAGCACATCCATGCACTTCTCTTCAAAATCCAGACGCATATGGGGTTCGGGAAAAACATTTAATGACTCGGGATGATGATTTGAAGAGAAAAACTCAGCCAAATCTATGGGTTCATCATCCAAAATATTCCCAGCGTCAATATCCTCAATCAAGTGAAAATCAATATTCTCAGACACCTCAACAAAAGCATGGATTTCAATCGATTCGGGTTCTAGAGTGGAGGTGTAGAGGTCAAAAGGTTTGGGATTGGTTTCACTTGGAAGGGACCCTACAAAGTCGCACAACTCATTAAACATTCTATCTTCAATTGATAATTCAGTTGGGACACTCGATAGACTTTCAAAACAGGAGTTGTGGGTTTCAATTTGGGATGGGTGGGTTTGATTTGGAAGGGGGTACATCTCACTCTCTCCACTCAAATTCTCAGCCTGTCATGCCGCCTCATCATACATTGAAAAATTTGGAGCTAGCTGAAAACTAGCTACCGGGTCACTAGGTTGCATGAGGACGGCCATGGACGCATTCAAATCCATCATCTGTTGGCTTGACGCTACCCTAAAGTCTTCCAACAACTGTTCCAGACTAGACATGGGTTGTGAAGGGGTTTCAGTAAAAGATTCAAAGTCGTTTGGATACTGAAAACTCCCAAATGGCGGTTCTGAAGCAATATCTAGGGAAGGTGCAAAAGTAGGGTAGGACTGGTAGGAATTGAATGGTTGGACAGGGGTAAGATCAACAGTTGGATAAGAAGGTGAATGAAATTTTTGATCCCAAGAATTTGAAGTGGTGAAAGGAGTGAAAGATCGGCTACGGGATTGATCAATACGTTCAGCGATGGACAAAGGACGACTTGCAGAAGGGGTATCAACATAAGCGGGTGCGGGAGGTTGAAAAGGTTGATACAAAGTGGAATGAGGAGTGCAAGTGTTTGTCCCAGACGCTGCTATGCGATCTTTCATTGAAACTTTGGGCATGGAGGGATCGTTCGACGTTCGGCCAAAGCAAGAACCGTAAGAAGTAATGTCTGGTTGTGGGTACCAAAGTTCGGCAAGAGTTTTGCGAGGTGGAGTACCCATGATATGAAGAGAGAAAGAAAGAAAGGCAGAGAAAAGGAGGGGAAAAAGGATGTGATATTTTTATTTTATTTTATTTTATTTTATATATATCAACAGAAGAATGAAATATACAAAAAAAAGAATATGGACAAAAACAATCACGACACAAAAATACCACACACCTAATCGTTCTAGGGTTCACCTAGGTCAACTAGACCTGCTCCAGAACTTGATTGTCGAAGTAAAACTGTGTCGAGAAACGGGCTCAAGATACACTGATCACGAGGCCAGGTAAGTGCAGAGATAAGGGGAGGTTTTCCAACGCTTTCGCGAAGTTCCTTAATTAAATAACCCTTTCTCTTTTGGCGGTTGCGCCGTTAACACTTTCCTAGACACCCCGTAAACAATATACCGTTAAGCGAGTTTCTAAACACAGTTAACTTCTCCTAGCGAGCGCGAAGTCCTTAAGGCTTGAAGTCTAATTTCTTTTAAAATTTGTGCGGGTAAACGTTATGCTCAAGTTCATGATTTGTGGGCCACGAAAAAGGTGATGAAATCCTTTACCGTATATTGTGGGGTTCGGTTGCCCTTAAGTCTGTATTAATTGATGCAATGCGCAATTCAATAAAAATTCTATAAAGAATCAAAAAATTGTTTTTTAGTTTAAGCGCGGCACTGCAACAAATACGGGTTAGTCAATTTTTAGCGTTTGCTCGCGAACTTGCAAAGAATCCTGCAAAGAATAGTATATTGGATGCGTCGGATTTGAGAAGAAGGTGTTAGTAAAGTACGTACCGTTAAGTTTTTGGGTTAGGAAACCCCCGTTGAATTAAATCCGGTAAGCTTGAAAAGTTCGCTTGCGCGGGTCAAACTACCCGGATCTTTGGCACTGTACTTTGCAATCACCTTAGCCTTGAATGTACACTTTGCTCCCCACAATTGCAGTTTGCAAATCTGCAAAAATCTGCACTCTTGCCCACAAAAATGATCAAAAACAACAAAAAGATTTTTTTTTTTTTATACATACAAGAAGAATATTAACCCGAATAACAAGAAAAGAAATACGCTACCGTTTCCCCGGCAACGGCGCCATTTGATTGAAAGAATTAAAGTTAACCGCAATCAAGACGGTGTCGCTATGCAGCTAGCCGGTTGAGCACGGGTCGATCCACAGGGAGATGGTTGTATGTTCTTTTTTGTTTTAGACGAGTCAATAAAGAATCTGTGTATGTTTTGTTCGATTCTATCCTAAGTGTATTATTTGCAAGTATAAAGTTGTTAAGAAAACGATACGAGATTATAAGCTAAAGAAATCCGTACTCAAAACCTTTGAGCCGAATCTTGACCAATTAAAGCTAGAGCAATCGGCAACAACGTGGATTAGGGGATTTAAGCGCGGTATTCGTGGAATACGGCTTATTTACCCTTGTCCTTCCGTTCTTGTCTCTTGCTTTCGCCTCCGGCCAAACCGAACGCAACCGGTCGCGGTTAGGAATCACCGTTATCTTGTCAGGGTACGGTGCCTAACGGAGCGCTTGCGTATGGTTTGGGCGGAGTTCAATGGAAAATACGGGAAAAGAAAATGGGCAAAGAAACATTAACTTATAATACCGTATTTTTCTCTTAACAAAGATAATTACATTCATTCACAAAAGAGAACCAAAAAGAGAGAACAAAAAGAAAAGAACAAAGAAAAGAAAAGATTACAAGTAATTAAATTGCAAGAAAGTAAAGCAAGATAATAATAAGCAAGAAATAAAAAGCGATAAAAAGAACAAGAAACTAGAACTCAAGACAAGCATGTGATCAATAGCCAACCCTTAAACTTGCAAGCTCAATTAAGAGGTTGCAAGATCAAGAGAAGGGTAGAGAACGCATGTGAAATGATGTGCTAATTCCATAAGAAAATACGACCTTTGAGATCAATAACTAACCCTTAACCATTCAAGCTCAATGAAGAGGTTGAATGATCAAGAGAAAGCAAAAATCTCAAGGGGAAGAAGAAACAAAAGAGAATGATACAAAAAGCCTTCATCTTCATTGATCTCCCACTCAAAAAGCTCTCACTACAATTTTCATGGAAAAAGAATGAAGAAGAAGAAGAAAAAGACTAAATCCTAAAAAAGAAGAACAAAGAATGAACTTAGAATTGGACCCCTTGGTTTAGCTCAGATCTGGGGTATTTATAGGAAGGGAACTGGAAACCTAGGGCAAGAATATGGCCCTACTGGAAGTTACAAGAAAGCCCCCAGAAAACGACAGAGTGAGGCGCCCACATGGCCGCGGTTCCGCGGCCAATACCCCCTATTGGCCGCGGATCCGCGGCCGTATAGGTGAGTTGGGTCCTCGAAATTTGTGTGCTTCCCTGATTCCATTTGTCTTTGTGTTTGCCAACTTTAAACTGCACAAAAGTCTTCCAGAATATCTGCAGATTTCCTTAGTCCAAGATTGCTTTCTTTTCTTTACTTTTGACTTTATCTCCCTCGAGCTCCGCGCACCCATTGATTCTTGTGCAGCCCCTCTCGTGCTCTGTGCATGTCCGAGACACGAATGACCACTGTCATATGTCTTGTCTCTGGAACTGGTACTCGGCACTGGACGAATATGGATGACCGGAACCCGGCTTTTATCTGCTGTGACAGATGTTCTGTATTTGGTGTAACTGTGGAGATTTTGTCTTGATTTGCAATATTTGTACTGGAAACCTGTATTCTGTAAATATGTAACAAACACGGATTACAAGCACCTACCTATAAACACACGAGCATAAGAATGGGCGGTATAAAATGCAATATTCTGGTATGAACAAATACCCACAAACTTAACTTTTGCTCGTCCCGAGCAAAACCAATTATTCACAAAAATAAAATCCTAACCGCACTTTCGCAGGGAACGCGATTGCACTGAGCACGTACAACAAGCCGTTAAACCTCTAGGTGTCCCTAGTAGGAGGAGTGTTGTCTCCTGAGGGTTTTCAGCGGATTACACCCACAAAATCCCGTCAAGCTAGTGTAATAAGTTAACATTGATTCTACTCCTACAGTTTTAGTATTTACGTTAGAAACTCTATCATCCTAAGTTAGAAATATCCAACCCTTATTTTTCACACCTCCTATCTATTTAACCTTGGTTCATATACGTTCCAAAAAAGTTTAGAAAGATGTTGGTTCTCCTGAGTTTTCCTTCTAAAGTGCGGCCTCAAATCAGGGATTTTTATCAACTTTACAGAAAACACAAGTCTTATTCTTTATTTCTATCTCTTATCCAAACATCGATCGTATACCCCTACGTGTGTGTATATTTGCACCCCTACACTCAAGAATTCAATTCAAGCTATAATACCCTTGCCCTAATACCTAATACTACTTCTTTTCATTAAGGATGGACGGATTTGCTCACACACCTTTCATGCGACTATTAATGCTTCTTGAGGCACTAACGGCCGATTACTGAATGTGTGAGCTTAAAGCGTAAATAGCAGTTTCCAGGTCTTGACTTTATTCTATTTTTCTTTTTCTTTTTCTTTTTCAAGACTGGATATATTTTTCAACATGCTCTTTTGGTGTTTAGCTTTAAATACCGTTTTTTCTTTCATACTAGGCTTTTAGGCAAGAGTATTTCTAGGTATCCTCTACTATCCCAAGTTTCAAGGTGCGTGTAAGTGTAGTTGTAGGGTGTATACTTTCTAAATTTGAACTCAAGAAAAGAAACTATTTTTCAGACTTATCCTCTAGTAAAGCATCAATACTTTCCCTTTATCTTGACTTAACTCAAGAACTGAACTCAAGATTGCCTATTTCTCAAAAAAACTGTAAGGACGTATACTTACCAAAGTTAGAAAATATGAGGGTTATTTTAAGAGTTTTCAAATCCTAAGCCTAGAATTTAGTTATTTCTATCATATCAACTAAACTTTCGGAATAAAGATCTAAGTTACCCTATTAGCTAACTTGACAACAAAGTTTTTATATTTTTTGGAAATTTTTTCGATTTTTATGGGTTTTTAAATAAGGTATACAAATGCAAAATATACAAATGAATGCGAAGGAAGAAAGCTTACCGAGCACACCCCCAAACTTAAACTTGACAGTGCCCTCACTGTCAGGCTACACCAAGAGGGTCAAAATTGTCGGCGCTCCCTAGAAACAAATTATATACAAAACAAAAAGGAAAACAAAAAATATATACAAAAAAGGAGTCCCCCCCAAACTTAAGTAAAACAGTGTTTCCACTGTTAAGCGTTGAAATTCAGGATTAGGGGGGAAAGAGAACAGTATCAAGCTATACAAGGCCTTACACAGGCCAAAAGTGAGCACCAACCATTCAAAGATTTTATCATGGTAAAGCAGTGGTTGTGAAAGAAGGTGAAGAGGTAAGAAATGGAGAATACGCGAGACCGTATGGAGATAGAAGAGGGATACGGTCTCGGTATATCAGAAGAAGAATGGCGGAAGGGAAAAAGAAGTGGAGTACGAACTTGAGGGTGCAAATGGAGTGAATAGATTAGCACAATTTGTGATGAGCTATGTGTAAACAGCGATTGTGCTAATCTATTAACCCGGCGAGAGATTGGGTCAAATCCCTCAAGATTCGTAAGAAACCATGGGTACGCCGAACTCGGTAAACCAGACATAGGAAGTGAAAATGATACGGTTTCTTGCAAGGTCGGAACGATGGAAAGAATGGAGGGAAGTGATCGAGGAGGGGTATCGGTTAAAGGTTCAGGAGGGTGTACACAGTCAATGACAGGGACAGGATGAATGGGAAAATCCGACCCATCAATTAAAACTGGTTCATCCTCAAAACTATCCTCAATATTCTCCTCAAAATTTAGCACATCCATGCACTTCTCTTCAAAATCCAGACGCATATGGGGTTCGGGAAAAACATTTAATGACTCGGGATGATGATTTGAAGAGAAAAACTCAGCCAAATCTATGGGTTCATCATCCAAAATATTCCCAGCGTCAATATCCTCAATCAAGTGAAAATCAATATTCTCAGACACCTCAACAAAAGCATGGATTTCAATCGATTCGGGTTCTAGAGTGGAGGTGTAGAGGTCAAAAGGTTTGGGATTGGTTTCACTTGGAAGGGACCCTACAAAGTCGCACAACTCATTAAACATTCTATCTTCAATTGATAATTCAGTTGGGACACTCGATAGACTTTCAAAACAGGAGTTGTGGGTTTCAATTTGGGATGGGTGGGTTTGATTTGGAAGGGGGTACATCTCACTCTCTCCACTCAAATTCTCAGCCTGTCCTGCCGCCTCATCATACATTGAAAAATTTGGAGCTAGCTGAAAACTAGCTACCGGGTCACTAGGTTGCATGAGGGCGGCCATGGACGCATTCAAATCCATCATCTGTTGGCTTGACGCTACCCTAAAGTCTTCCAACAACTGTTCCAGACTAGACATGGGTTGTGAAGGGGTTTCAGTAAAAGATTCAAAGTCGTTTGGATACTGAAAACTCCCAAATGGCGGTTCTGAAGCAATATCTAGGGAAGGTGCAAAAGTAGGGTAGGACTGGTAGGAATTGAATGGTTGGACAGGGGTAAGATCAACAGTTGGATAAGAAGGTGAATGAAATTTTTGATCCCAAGAATTTGAAGTGGTGAAAGGAGTGAAAGATCGGCTACGGGATTGATCAATACGTTCAGCGATGGACAAAGGACGACTTGCAGAAGGGGTATCAATATAAGCGGGTGCGGGAGGTTGAAAAGGTTGATACAAAGTGGAATGAGGAGTGCAAGTGTTTGTCCTAGACGCTGCTATGCGATCTTTCATTGAAACTTTGGGCATGGAGGGATCGTTCGACGTTCGGCCAAAGCAGGAACCGTAAGAAGTAATGTCTGGTTGTGGGTACCAAAGTTCGGCAAGAGTTTTGCGAGGTGGAGTACCCATGATATGAAGAGAGAAAGAAAGAAAGGCAGAGAAAAGGAGGGGAAAAAGGATGTGATATTTTTTTATTTTATTTTATTTTATATATATTAACAGAAGAATGAAATATACAAAAAAAAGAATAGAGGCCATTACTGTATCATACTAGTTTGTATATTACTTAATGGAAGCTTGGGATATTCACAGTTGTATAGACAATCTTGCTCAAAATGGTTGTATGGAACTTGGTTTGTTTCTACTTCAATATGTGCATGTGTTTCTTTTAGCATATTGCTTATACATATTAGTAGAGCCCTTAGGATCTTTACTTGATTACCAGCGTTTTAATGGCAGTCACACTCGTGGGGGCTGGGTAATCCACAAGCACATCCTTATACAGGTCCCTAGTCATAGGACCATCGAGACAGGGCATCGAAACTCCGGAGTAGACTAGCGTATGCGCTTCTCATCCCAGCAAGGGAGATGGTCTGTCCCACAGCCGTCAGTACATCATACTTGAGATAGTATGCGGGTGCTCGTTAGGTTACGAGTATACTGGACAGGACTCGTCGGGAACTGTTTGTTGATACTATACCTATCATCAGTTATCAATTCCCAGGTGACATGAGTACAGCTTAGTCCGCTGACTTGACACTGTCACTTCGCCTCGAGTGTGTACCCACTGTACTTTGACTACTACCCTACCACGGCTCAAAGGAGTCGTGCAAACAGGTAATAGTTGGGTGCAGTCCCGAAGCAATTGGAGGCAGTGACGGTTAGACAGGATTCGTCTCTCCCGGTATTGGGGGTTGATATCGCGCTGTGTCATGGAGAGTCATTACACATAGCCGTCCCTGACCAGGACAAGCGAGATATACTGGTAGGTTTCCAGTGTTATCTCAGGGTGTTCTGGGCTGCACTCCGACACGACTTGTACCGCTATTAGGGGACTGACGTTTACCGCCCCCCTAGGCCCGCCATGCGATATTCTCAGACGAACAGACCAGACTGTACGGAGACTGTCACATTCAGGCTCCGTAGGAGTTCCGATGGGTTCACTTCATCAGTCTTCTTATCGGCATCTACCTAGGGGGCCGTTAAGCACACCTAGTGCCGCTTGCGGTCTGTGGTTAAACCCACTGCCAGCGTAGTGTCGAGTCTTTAGAGTCCCACACAGAGAGCTATTCGCCTTTAGGCAAAAAGAGTAGAGGTCGCAAGGTTTTGAGACAGGGTTCGTTCACATCCACGCACTTGTGCACGTTTGGTGTCCAGGCAGTTGTTACTAGCGGGCTTTGGTTTAAGCCAGATCCTAGTATACGTTTTGGGATTGGTTTTATCTCTTTGTATTCGTGTTCCTCGGAACACGGATGTGGGTGTGTATGCACAGTTGACAGAGACAGAGGCAGAAGATCTCTTTGTATTCATGTTCCTCGGAACACGGATGCGGGTGTGTATGCACAGTTGACAGAGACAGAGACAGAGGATTCTCATTAGGGTTGTTGACTGATGACTTTTTCTAAACCCTAATGAGAATAAGAAATATGATTAATAATAATATTAATTAATTATTATTGCGCCATGGTTGGGTTGAAAGTTTGACTTTGTTAACTTGTTGACTTTGTTGACCGGTTGACTAGTTTGGACTTGTTGACCATCATCATTGCATGGCTATCATTTCATGGCTATGACTTTTGCTTGCTTGTTGTGGTTTACAAAATGAGTGCATGAAATGATAATGCCATTGAAATGAACCATCACAAAATACTTGATTGCAATTATTATCGTGATTATTTTGGGTTTTGAGAGCATGGTTGTAAAAGTCCTCTCTCCTTCTATCATATCCTCTCTCTCTCATCCAAGCTCTCCCTCTTCCTCTTCCTCTTGTTCATGGTTCTCTTGTCTCATGAGTTGAGAAACAAGAACCATTGAGATAAAACCCAAAACACATCTCTACTCATTCTAGTGTACAAGTTTTGGCAAGCCAAGTATTCTAGTTTCCTCTAGATTGAGGTTGGAGCCAAAGGTAGAAGCTTTTGGGTGGATCCATCTTCGGCACAAGGAGACGACGAGGTGAGGCCGATCCGACCACCACAAGGAGTCGAAGAGAAGGAGTTCAAGTTAAGGTATAACCCCTAACATAGTAGTTAAACTCTTAGTTAGGTTGTTAGATAGTTTGTTTAGCAAAGATCCGGTTTTTGAGTCCATGTTACCCTTTACCGAAAAATCATTTTTCACCATTTTCGCAACCCCGAAAGAACCAAGGACGGGTAACGTGGACTTACAAATACAACCTTTGTAGACCTCCCTCCTTGACTCCTTGGATCTCTTAGATTTTGAACCGGCTTGCTTGAATCCCTTCAAGTCCACGACGATCCACCCGGAGTCCCTTTGCTCAAGATCCATGCTCCACTTGATCAAGATGACGGTGAAGCAAACAATCTACACTAATGGGCTAAACAAGTGTAGAATTGTGATGTGGTTTGTGTTCTTACTTAAAAACCCTTTTTTCTTTTCTTCACTCAATGGAAAAACTCAAGAGAGCATGAGAGAGGAAGAAGATGAAGATGGCTAGCTTGTGCTTATTTGTGATAATGATAATTCTCTTGATAAAATGAGAAAATGAAAATAGATATATGAGTCACACCCATATACAAACCATGGTTAATAAATATCTAGATATTTTCATATGTGAGTTAAAGAGCAAATGAAATTAAACCATGGTCTTACTTTGGTCAAGTAAAGAATAGTGATGAAGAAAAATCAACCACGATTTAATCATTTCTTTTTCTTATTAATGAAAATATATATACATATTTTTCTACCATGTGAGTCTTGCATTGCCATCTTCTATGTATCAAGAACCATGAAACACATGTATGCATGTATGTGTGCATTCACATCAACATGTGTATATGCATACATGCATACATCCAAATAGAAAAGGTTTATGTAAATGAGATAAAAGTCAATATTAAATCAACACATAATTTAATAAACCGGTCATATCTCATACGACCCGACCAATAGAGAATTCCCGATTAAAAAATGGTACCATATACATGCATTTAATCGAGCTCCCGCATATATCTCATATCCACACCACATCGTTTCGCCTGAGCTAGGAAACTCCTGTGTGGGACTTTAAAACTCGTCAATATGCCGGCAGTAGGTGATGATTACATCAAACAACCACAAGCCGCAAGCGGTCAGCTAAACGTAACGGCCATCCGAGTATTGAGCGATCAGAAGAAGAACAAGCGAACCTGTCAAAACTCCCGTCGAGCCAACTGACAACACTTACCGTACAGTCCGGTCTCTTTGTCAGATATGCTACATATCGAGTCTAGGGCTGGTATCGTCGACCCCAATAACTCAATAAGTCATGCAGGTATATGGTCTATAACAGATCGAGAAACTACTGATAACACATATCAGTAAATCTCAGCAGCCCTGGCCAGGGACTTCCTGTTATAGCCAATCGTGCATAGCGCAACATCAACCCCCAATACCCAGAGAGATGAAACCCCTCCTATCGCTCATCACCTCCATGTGCCTCGGGAGTGTACCCAAAATCCACCTGTTTGCATGACTCAGTAGAGCCGTGGTAGGGTTGAGATCAAAGTACAGTAGGAGGACACACAAGACTCTATGACGATCTCGGGTCTACAGACTAACATGTACCAGTGTCACCTGAGAACTGCTATCCGACAATAAATATAATACCACATAGGAGTTCTCGGCGAGTCTGTTCAGTGTACCCAGTCTCACTGAGCACCCGTATACAATCTTTGGTGTCACCATACCAGATGGATATGGGATCATCCATCGCCCATCATATGGGAAAGGAATGGTATACGCTAGTATACTCTGGAATATCGATGCCCCGTCTCGACACACCCACGACTAAGAACATTTCAAGGATATACTCATAAACTACACATGTCCCACTAGTATGATCCACATCATAATCCCATTAGTCAAGCAAATATCCTAAGGGCTTTATCAACATGTACCAAATGAGTAAAAGCATGATCAAGTGAACATGTCAGGTTAAAGATTAACCAGATAGCATACTATCATGTCGAGCAAGATTGTCCTTTGAATACACACACACGCACACACACACATACCGCTACATACACTATCATATAATGGCCTCTAGGGTATACATATATCCAACATAATTAGGTGGGATCCTATAGACTTCACATGATTCAAGTGCCAGTCACGTGCCATTTCGGGTCGCGATAAAGTTGGTATCAGAGCGCTAGGTTTAACCTGGGTTCGAGTCTAGGTTTGACTATGCGGAGTCTAGGACGTATATATATTCGGAACCTAGGCTTGACCTTACGGAACTTAGACTTGGTCGAGGGGGTATTAGACCCAAAATTTTGTCGTGTTGGTTGACCTTGGTTGATAGAGTAGGTGCCTTAACTAGAGTAACGTACCATGTGTTTGTTCGGCGGCATACTTACGATACGCTACTCCGCTTAAGAAGCCTTAGGATGTACATTTCTTATGCATTGTATTTCTATTCATTCCTATGATCTATCCTCATTGATATCAGATTATGGTTTCTGTTACCACGGGTGCACGGGCAGAGAGAGCTGCGGCTAGAGTTGCGGTCAGCATGAGCTCGTTTTGGACGAGGACTGACCAGGGCGTAATTCTGGCGACACACGATTGCATAGATATGTCGTTTTATTGTGTTTTTCAAGACATGAGTGTTTTGACGGATTGTTTTTACTAAGATTTCTCGAATGTTCGGATCAGCACCAGAGGATTGGGCCACTGCTAGAGGCCGGCTAGAATGTGATGACCGTTAATTTATCGTCTATTCTTGAGGATTGAGGTATTGTTTAGCGTGCAGACGAATGAGCCAGTCGTTGCTGCGACTGACTAGATATCGCCCCAGATGTTTGAAGCTATTGCAGCACGAGTTGTACTTAGGGATATGATAGAAGATCGCTAGTCACCCATGGATAAATGACTAGGACATGTGGTTCATTTGCATACCCCAATGCGAGATCGCTGGATTTGCCAGCTTTAGCTGGAAAAGGACTTCACACAGGCATGTTGTGATTCGATCGAGAGAGGATGGGCGTTAGCGTATTACTCCAATAACTTGAACGAGTTCCCGAGAAGGTAATTGGCAAGATGCCTACCACAAGATATGGAGTGGTCGAGTTCGTAGTTTCAAAATGGAGACTCCAGATATGAGTATAGTAGTTTGTAGCGCAGTCCATACAGCTACGAAAAAACGAGTCCGAATCAGTCCACATTAGAGAAAAGTGGAGTAAGAGGTTCGTACGAGATTTTAAGGAGATGACGTTCCGTCTGTTGACATCAGAGGTGTGATACGCATGCGGAGGCGTTGAATATGGACCTAACTTTTAGAAGAAGTCATGATGAGTATGCAGCTGTTCCGGAACAAGCAATGGATTTAGTAAAGGGTGATAACTTCCGGGAAGTTCGGCTGAAACGAGATTTAGGAGAGACCCCGACAGAATCTTTTTGGAATACTACACGAGAAGACTTGGACCCAAGGTCGGTCGTATCATGCACACCCAGTAGGCCAGAGTTCGGCATCATCGATGAGATATGTTATGAGTGACCATGATAGTTGGCCGGAGATCTTTGAGAGGATGTGCCAGATCGGAACTGTTTCCGTCATCATTCCATATTGGGTCGTTAAGCCGAGGAGCTATGTAACTTACAATTCGCAGTGAGAGACGAGAGCCTTATGGCACAAGGCGCCAGACCATGAACATGAGGCAAGTAGATATCTTGCTCTGATAGCTATGGATGCACCGACACTTTCTCGAATTTGAAGGAAGGACATATCGACGACAGTGTTTACAATTTGTGATTTGGTGATTCGAATATCACGTGTTCGTCATTTTGGATTTCGATATTTTGGGCGATTTATTTGCATGATTGAGTTTTCGTGCACCACAGTTGCACTTGACTTCAACTTGATGTCGTTCGAGATGTTTGATTTTGATTTCATGCCTATGGTATGAATGTGATTTGACTTGTGCTTTCAGGTGTGGTTTTCATGCACTTTTAGTACTTTGATTCGATTTTGTGCATGCTGATGCATGTGGTTGTGAGATTATTTACCACAGTATACCTGATTTGGATTGATGTATGTTGTATACCATCGATTTTGACTGTAATACTCGGTATTTGTTTTTGAGCACCTTGTGCACTTGATTTGGACTCTTGCGCATACTTGGCGCGCTTGATGCGATTTTGGTGCACACCAGATGCACTAGATCGGGATTCTTCGTGCATATCAGATGCACCTGATGTTGTTATCTGGCACAACCGTTGCCCTTGACAGGTGTTTTCGTGCACACCCGTTGCACTTAGATTTTGTTTCTGTGCACATATACGGTACATTCATTGATTCCGATTTCTGTGCTAACCAGACGCACGTGGGATTATTGCTTATTCTATTGAGTATGATTTCCTTGAGCAATACGTTTCTATGATATATACTATTTGGTTTAGTAACTGAGTAGGACTAGTCAGAGGACAGTACTTGAATATGTTTTTGCAGGCATCGATAGTTACCGAAGGGATTTCCAAAAAGAAGCTATAGTCTCAGTATTTACCTACGTGTCCGAGATGACACGAAATATTTTACAAAGGAAACCCTTCTAAATTATTTTCAAAATGGCGGGACGTATGTTAAACAAAGGATTTATAATTTTTATATAGTAATCTTTCTTATAATAAACGTCCGCTATTTGTGTTGTGATCCATGCATCGCATAGCGACTGGAAAAACGTTTGGCATGCATTTCTTTTCAGATGTTTTGACGAGTTTACAACAATGCGTACTATATACCTGTTATAGTTTTGATGTATATTATGTTGGTTTTCATATTGGACTTTGACATTGGTCTCTTCACCATGACTCCGATGATTGTGTGATTCTTGATGGAGTTTTGATTTTGAGTTATATACTAGTTTTCATGCACATGCATTGCGCCGAGATGTCTCTTAAGTATTAAAGATTTCGGAGCCCCGCCGATTTGAGTGCTTTACTGAAATATTTTAGTATTTGGGAGATTTTTAATTTAAATTCGGGGACCGAATTTCTTTAAGGGGAGAAGATTGCAACGTTTTGAAAATCATTTAGGTGAAGTTTCCGATAATCGGTAAAATAACTGGTGTTTTCCGTAAAAACTAAGATATAATAATTTTTCAGCATAGACTTAAATATACTTATTCTAGTATTTGGTATTTAATGGGTCACTTATAAAATTGCTACTTTACTAAAATATTTTCCATAATTAATTATTTTAAATGTTATTTTAAGCCTTCACTAATATATTTAATTAGTGATATTTACAAATTAGAATGCGTTAATACAAGTTTTGTGCAACATAAAACATTAAACCAAGATGTAACATGTTGTTTTTGAAATAAAAAGTTATCAAGATGGTTTTAGAAAATATAAAAGAAAAAAGCTTAAGTTGTGAAAATAAATTAAATAGAAGTGAGGTATGGTTTGTTGACTTGAGAGAGGGGGTTATATCGACTTGGGAACTCCTACCCACACCCACACAAACCCACACTCACCCATTTCCCATGCTGGCTGAGCCATTGGCTGCCCCCTCCCCAAAATTCCCCACTTGAAAGGTTTTAGAAAGAAAAGAAAATGAAAATGAAAATGAAAAAGGAATAAAGAAAGAAGTATGGGTTAGATATTTGAAGTATACACAATTTGTTGACTTCAAACCCACACACCTCTCTCTCTCTCTCCCCTCCCCATCTTGGCCGAAACCCATTTCCAGCAACAGCCCCATGTTTTCCCCACCTCATTTTCTCTTCAATAATCCTCATAAATTCATCAAAAATCAAAATAAAACCTCACAAACTCCTAATTAAACCTTAACCCTTTATTCCTTGACCTATCTAGCTTGGATCTTGATGCAAGAAGCCATCTTTGGAGGCTATGTTTCAAGGTTGATCTCTTGATATATGAGGTATAAATCCTAAACCATTGATTACTTGTTGGATTATTACTTCAAAATAAGCTAATTAGATGCTTAACTATGATTTTAATTTCAAGTTTGGAATTCAAGATTAAGGTTTGGATCAAGTTAGGAGTTTTGATCAATTGATTATGGTTGTGTGATATAGTTTAACATCTTAAGACTTGCTAAACCTAATCTAGTTGCTAAATTGCAAATTGTTACATTTAATTTGTCTTAATTACGTAATTTTGCAAACTAGAATTTGGGATTAATGAAAATAAGTGAGATTAAAATCTAGTTAATGGTTGTGTGACCTAATTAAAATATTAAGTGAATCTTGTGGCCACTAAAATTGTTAAAACATTTAGATTTGTGCTAAAACGGGTAATTGAGGCTTACTAGGTTTTTGGAAATAAATCGATTTGATTAATTTTGAGGTTTTGATGAGTTACAACTTATTTCATATAATATTTAGTGTGTTGTGAAACCACGATTGGTACGTTTGGGTTTTAAGTTTGGGGATTTTCATGTATAGTGACCCTAGTTGTAGTTTGTGGCGTTGTCGCGGCGCATTTTGTGCACCAAGTGCATACGCGTCTAGTTAGGGCGCGAGGTTAACTTGTATTGGTTGTGTCCGCGACTAATTATATATTTATTCTCTTTTTACTTGTGTACATTTCTAGGATCAGGTGCAGAGGCGTCGGATGTGGCGCGGAATGGCAGAGCTGGAATCGGATCAGATTAGCCGAGGCGTCCAGGTGAGTAGATGTATATCTACAGGGGAAGTCGGCTGGATGGCGTATAGCACCCCCGCAGTTTCGTAGTGTAGCATACGAATATGTTATATATATATAAATATGTGTTTGGTGAGACTTGAATAATTAGCGGGAAAGGCTTTAGGAGATCATGGGTTAGTTTTAGCGTAATTAGAAGATAATGCTTTTAGTTTAGTTTCCTGTTGCGACACCCTAGAGTAAAGGTTCACACACGCACACATGCACACACGTGATATGTTTGGGTGTATATGGTTATATGTATGTATGTATGTATGTATATGTGTGTGTGTGTGTGTGTGTGTGGCTGCGTTAGTATATATATATATACATATACGTATACACGGGTGATGAGGATAGTATATGATACTTGGAAATGAGCCGATATGATCGGGCATGATACCGTGAGATTGTGATATATGATCTAGTCGTGATATTGTTGGATATATGTATGCCCAAGAGGCTATTATATGCTAGTGGATGTATCGGTATGTGTGTGTGTGTGTGTATATATATATATATATTCAGAGGACATTCTTGCTCGACATGATAGTATGCTATCTGGTTGTACTTCATCTTGACATGTTCATTTGATCTTGCATCTTACTCATTTGGTACATGTTAATAAAGCCGTTAGGATATTTTGCTTGACTACAGGGATTATGATGTGGATCATACTAGTGTGACATCTGTAGTTTTCAACCATATCCTTGAAATGTTCCTAGTCGTGGGTGTATCGAGACAGGGCATCGATATTCCAGAGTAGACTAGCGTATACGGTTCTTGTCCCATATGATGGGCGATGGATGATCCCATATCCATCGGGTGTGCTGACACCAAAGATTGTATACGGGTGCTCAGTGGAGACTGGGTATACTGAACGGACTCGCCGATAACTCCTATGTGGTATTATATCTCACGTTGGATAGCAGTTCTCAGGTGACACTGGTACAGGTTAGTCTGTAGACCCGAGATCATCATAGAGTCTTATGTGTCCTCCCACTGGACTTTGATCTCTATCCTACCACGGCTCTACTTAGTCGTGCAAACTGGTAGATTTTGGGTACAGTCCCGAGGTACATGGAGGCAATGAGCGATAGGAAGGGTTTCGTCTCTCCCGGTTTTGGGGGTTGATGTTGTGCTATGCTCGATTGGCTATAACAGGAAGTCCCTGGCTAGGGCTGCTGAGATTTACTGGTAAGTGTTATCGGTAGTTTCTCGATCTGTTATGAGCCATATACCGACATGACTTATTGAGTTATTGGGGTCGACGATTCCATCCCTAGACTCGATATGCACCATATCTGACGAAGAGACTGGACTGTATGGTAAGTGTTGCCAGTTGGCTCAATGGGAGTTTTGACAGGTTCGCTTGTTTTTGTTCTGATCGCTCAATACCCGGGTGGCCGTTATGTTTAGCTGACCGCTTGCGGTTTGTGGGTGTTTGATGTGATCGTCACCTACTGCCAGCGTATTGACGAGTCTTAGAGTCCCACACAGGAGTTTCCTAGCTCAGGCTAAACAATATGGTGTGCATATGAGATATGCGCGGGAGCTCGATTAAATGCGTGTATTTGATACCGTATTTTAATTGAGCGTTTTCTATTGGTCGGGTCGTATGTGATATGACCGGGTTATTAAATCAAGTGTTGATTTAATAATTGACTTTTAGCTCATTTAAATAAAACCTTTTCTTTATATTGATGTATGCATGGATGTATGCACATGTTGATGTGTATGCACACATACATGCATACATGGTATCATGGTTGTTGATACATGGGAGATGGCAATGCAAGACTTACATGGTTCATTTATATTTGTATATATATTTGTTTTGAGAAAAATAAAATGTCATTAAATCATGGTTGAAAATGTTCCACACTCTTCTACACTTGACCTAGTTTAAACCATGGTTTAATTTTCATTTGGCTTTTGACTCAACACAAAAATATCTAGATATTTATTAACCATAGTTTGGCATGACATTATTATATGGTTGATATTTTATTTCTATGAAAAAGATAATTATTATTGAGAATTATCAAGAGAGCTCAAGCTTTTCCATCTCCATCTTCTTCCTCCTTCATTCTCTCTTGAGATTTCTAGTGAGTGAAGTTTATAAAAAGAAAGAGTTTTAATATGAGCATACAAATCACATCATCATTCTACATTAGTCTAGCTCACTAGTTTAGAGTGATTGCTTCATCTTCATCCTTGATCAAGTGAAGCTTGGAGCTTGAGCAAAGGGACTTCGGGTAGATCATCTTGGACTTGAAAGGAGTTCAAGAAGCCGGTTCAAACTCTAGGAGATCCAAGGAGTCAAGGAGAGAAGTCTAAAATGGTTGTATTACTTAACTCTTAGTGTAATTTTTCATCTAGTATTTGATACTAGTTTGTTGTTACCCTAAAATTCTAGTTTTGATTCATAGTTAGTTTGCTTAGCACGCCCTTAAATTTTTGTTGTGGCATGTGTGATGCTTCCAAACCCTAGGCAAGGTGCTAAGGAAACCCTAATGAGATACGACATGATATTATAGCAAATCGTTGGGCGATATGTTTTCATACACACGAGGATATATGTGTTGATGATATTGAAATGTACGAGATGTTAGAACAGTACCCCTGAGCATGATATCGTTCGATGATAATGACATATGAATGATAATGCATATATGATAGTTGACCCGTACCCCCGATTTTGGGATGCTGTACGATGGATTTTACGGTACGAGTATAGATATGATGATCGATCCGCACTCTAGACTCGAGGATGTCGTACTAGGTATTATACCGTAAGTGACACTATTGAGGCGGGATCTCCGACTACTAGATATATCGACTCAGTCCTTAGGTGGATTTCCTTACCCTTTCGATTAGTCTCTTAGTTTAGTCTTGTAGTTTATTTGGTAGATATTAGATTAGGCTCGAGTCATACTAGTTTTTAAAGACTAACTAATGTGAATATTTTCGAAAGACAACCTGAGGGATATTACGGATTTTTCAAAGGACGTACCTTTTCTTAAAAACGACACAGCCCCTATTTTCTAAAAACCATGATTCGTGCTATTTCAAATACCAAAACTGTATGACTCGTATAAAGGAATGTATATTCTTCAATGTTGCGGTTACTACATCTATACCCGTATATTCGTTGTTGAAGTCGAAAATTGCACCCCGGCTGACCAAGTCAAAGTCAAAGTCAACCCCAAGCCAAGTGGGCTCATGTACAGGTCGTGTCCGAACATAAAGCGGCCGACCCTCCCCCATACCAAAATGAAATCATGTAATGAATAATTTTTATGTAATTTTTTATGCATGAATGTAAACAAAATGGGCATAAAGCCAAATTTTTGTAAGCTCGTGGCTTATGTGCAAAAGGAAATAGCACATGAGATATGAGATGGGTAAAATGCCATTTTGTAAAGCCCAAGGGGCTGTATGTAAATATGTAAGCCTATAGAAGGCAACATGATGATGAATAAAGAATAGACTTTTTCATTCCTCCAAAAACTAGGGTTTGTGCCTCTTTCCCCTTTCTGAAGGTTCTAAACCTTCTTCTTTCTTTTGAATTAAATCAAGAGTTTTACTTTTCTTTTTCCAAAACTAAATAGTTTTTCACCATAAAACCCACAAAGAGGAGCTCAGATCTCCCATCAGATCTCAAAAAGAAGAGATTTTTAAAATCTCACATCTCTTGATCTTCAAGATCCGGCCAACAGAGGAGGAAGAAGGAGGCCCATCTCCGAAAACCCCATTTTGGGGAAGATCCAGGGCTCCGAAAAAGAACCCCTTTCATCAACACCAAAATATCTTAGGAGTTTAACTCCACTCCAAATTCCCTTTTGGGATTTTAAAATCCTAGTTCTGGGACTAAAAGCCCCATTTCCTCACCGGCGCCCGAGCGCTCAAGCGCCCAGCGCCCACGTGCCGGACACGTGGTGCGCTAGCGATCGAGCGCCTAGCGCTCCAGCGCTCAGCGCTCAAGCGCTCAGCGCGCACGTGTCGGACACGTGGTGCGCTAGCGCTTGAGCTCACAGCGCTCAAGCGCTCAGCGCCCACGTGTCGGACACGTGGTGCTCTAGCGCCTACGCGCACAGCGCCTAAGCGCACAGCGCTCAAGCGCCCACCGCCCACGTGTTAATACGTCGTGCGCTAGCACTTACGCGCACAGCGCCTAAGCGCACAGTACACGCGTGCTAGGTACATGAGGCGCTGGCCCGACGCGTCCTTTGGGCGTTTTCCCCTTTTTTATATATATGTATATATGTATATATATACATACACACACACATACTCCACACTAAAAACACCTCCCCCGTTAGAAAAAATTTCTAACGGGGCGCTACCCCGCATCCCGTAAGGTGGCTGCTAGCCCCCTTGACCCCCAGCCCGTTATCCGGGTAGCGGGACCCCCGTAAAAACTCTGCGGGCCCCCAATATATCCATAACCCTTTTTAAAACACAACCCACGCACACTGCACATTGAGTTCGCATGACCTGTTTGACTCGTTAGTCGGAGTTCTCTTGCTCCAAAGGCGAGGGGTAATTAACGGCAGCTTAGTACGTGGCTGCTGGAGATTCGAATCCCCACAATCAATAAACCCCAGCCTACCCTAGGCTGGGGGAATCTGTAATGTGCCTGACAAGCGCGCGCATATTCCCATCTCAATGGGGTGACGAAAAACACCCTACAGATTCTGGCACGCCCGGTGGAACCTTTCTCTCCTCCCATATTTCGGGTTAAGAATTCATGCGAACTCATTCAATATACATATCGATTGCCTATACTGAAATGATGTTTTTTCTTTTTTCTTTTTTTCCGTGCAGTAATCAACTTTCGACGACAATGTCTCCCAAGATGAATTCAGCTTCCAACGCGACCCCGATCTCATACGTGGTCAAGGTCAATGCTCGTATGGTTCTCCCCGCAAGCCTCAGTCGATAGTGGGAGGAACTGCTCCGCCAGTTTGGCTCCGTCATCATCTACCCTGCCGGAAGCGCTCATCTGGCAGAAATCCCGGCAAAACAGGTGGCCAAGCCGGTCTCAAGGGGCAAGAGGCCGAATGTTGTGATCGCTAAGGCACCACAACCGAAGCTTAAGACAATGTCTGAATGACTCTCTGGCGCTCCAGCTAGGGGCAAGACTTCCGGTACAAAGGGAAACATCAAATGTTGCGGACGAGCTCAGGCGATGACTCCAACAAATGCACAATTGAGCGTATCTCCAAAATCCTCCATCGCCCTGTCTACGACGTCTTCCCAAAGAGCCGAAGTCTGCCAGGTGCTTAGAACAGAAAAGTTAAGGCAGAAGCGGCTCAGGTATCGAGCCAACAAGAGGGGCAGGGCTTCGGCCAAGTAGAATCTTGTGAAGTTCCAAAAGCAGGGTTACTCTGTGACGATGGCTGAGTCGGCCATAAAAATCAGCAATTCCTTCGAACCTCTGAAGTGGGTTCAGAAAAATGCCATGACCGCCAGAATCAAGAAGACAGCGGTCCAAACGTCGCTACAAAGAGACGTGTCCCAGCCCCAATAGAAAAAGTATGACACTATCTCTTCAAGAGTCTATCAGGTGCTCCGTGCCGCACGAAAGCAGCAGGGCAAACCCAGAAAAGAAGCGTCAGAACCATTCAAGAATCTGGTCAGGCCAGCAGCCTTCAATCGACTGCCCGCTACCGAAACAGGGGGGTCAAGACAGCGATCTGTGAAATCAGCCGCCGATGATAAAAAGACGGCTGGATATATTATCCATACGGTCTATATGGCGGGTGGGTGCCCCAGCGACAACCTTCACAGCAAAAGCAAGGAGGGGGCCACTACATCCCTGTTAGGTCCACGTTACCAACCCCGTTGCTTACGGGGAGGCGGAATAGGTAAAAATCGGATTTTTAACACAAGGTAACATGGACCAACCATGAAGGATCTTTGCTAAACAAAAACTAACAAACAAACTAAAAGTTCTAGCTACTAGGTTAGATGGTTATACCTAGTTCTTGAACTCCTTCTCTTCTTGTTGTGGTCCTCCTTGTTGCTTGCTCCTTGGAGTGGTGTAGACGGCTCTCCCTTTTCGTCTTCTCTTTGCCGAAGAAAGATCCATCTGAAGGCCTATACCTTGGGCTCCTACCTCAACTAAGAGGTAACTAGAGTGCTTGGCTTGCTAGACAAAGAACCCTAGAATGAGTAGAGAGGTATTTTGATGGTTTTATCTCACAAAGCTCATGTTTTTCAACTCATGAAAGAAGAGAGCTTTGAGAGAGAGGAAGAGAGAGAGCTTTTCAAGAGAGAGAATGAGCAAGAGAGAATAAGAGGATAAATCCCAACCTTGCTCTCATATGAGAAAATATGAGAATAATAATAATAATTAGGAAAATTGTGATGGTTAGTTGATTTGACCATTATCATTTCATATTGAATGCAAATGCAAGCTTCAAGAAGCATCTTTGCAAAAGAAATCATCATGGTCAACAAAAGTAAAATGGTGAACAAAAGTCAAATAGTCAACCCAACCCTAACCATAGCACAATTATCTTTAATTAATATTATTAATCATATTTCTCATTCTCATTAGGGTTTCGAAAAAGTCAACGGTCAAAAACCCTAATGAGATTCCTCTGCTTCTGTCAACTGTGCATACACACCCGCATCCGTGTTCCGAGGAACATGAATACAATGAGAGAAAACCAATCCCAAAACAAATGCTAGGATCTGGCTTAAACCAAAGCCCGCTAGTAAAAACTGCCCGGACACCAAACGTACACAAGTGCACGTATGTGAACGAATCCTGTCGCAAAACCATGCGACCTCTACTCTGTTTTGCCCAAAGGAGAACAACCCTCTGTATGGGACTCTAAAGAATCGACAGTACGCTGGCAGTGGGTTTAACCATAGGCCACAAGCGGTACTAGCTGTACGTAACGGTCCCCAGGTAGATGCCGATAAGAAGACCGATGAGGTGAACCCATCCGAACTCCTACTGAGCCTGAATATGACAATCTCCGTACAGTCCGGTCTGTTCGTCTTAGAGTATCGCATGTCGGGCCTAGGGGCTGTAAACGTCAGCCCCTAATAGCAGTACAAGTCGTGTCGGAGTGTAGCCCAGAACACCCTAAGAAACTACTGGAAACACTACCAGTAAATCTCGCTTGCCCAGGGTAGGGACTTTATGTAATGGCTTTCCTATACACAGCGCGATATCAACCCCCAATACCGGGAGAGACGAATCCTGTCTAGCCGCCACTGCCTCCAAGTGCTTCGGGACCGCACCCAACTACTACCTGTTTGCACGACTCAATAGAGCCGTGGTAGGGTAGCAATCAAAGAACAGTGGGAACACACTTGATGCGAAGTAGCAGTGTCAAGTCAACGGACTAAACTATACTCATGTCACCTGGGAACTGCTACCTGACGATAGATATAATACCAACCAACAGTTCCCGACGAGTCCTATCCAGTGTACTCGTAACCCAACGAGCACCTGCATAGTATCTCCAGTACGACGTACTGATGGCTGTGGGGCAGACCATCTCCCCTGCTGGGATGAGAAGCGTATGCACCAGTCTACTCTAGAGTATCGATGCCCTGTCTCGATAATCCTACGACTAGGGACCTGTATAAGGATGTGCTTATAGACTACCCAGTTCCCACTAGTTTGATCGCCATCACAATGCCGGTAGTCAAGCAAAAATCCTAGGGGCTCCATCAATATGTATTAGCGATATGTTAAAAGAAACATATACACATATTAAGATAGATACAAACCAAGTAGCATACTACTATATCGAGCAAGACTGTCGTAAATCCGTGTATATATCCCAAGCTTCCAAAATGTATTATACAAACTAGTACTATACAATAATGGCCTCTAGGGCATACATATCCAACAATCTCCCACTTTCACTAAAGGTCAGTAATTGGTGTACCGCATATCCAACGTCTGCACTAAGGCCAGCTGCTGGCGTACCGCATACCCAATAGCTCAAAAAGTCGCTCGAACTGTGTTTGAGGGAGGGCCTTTGTGAATGGATCCGCCGTGTTGTCTTTAGTGACCACTCTCCGTACCTCGATCTCCTGGCGATCAATTGTAACATTTCAAAAAAATAAGTATTGTTTTTGGGAATTTTCATAATTTAATATTAATTTTTAATGAATATTTTAATAGTCGGTATATTTAAATACCGATAAATGGGGAAAATTCCGGAGAAAATTTTGGAAATTCTAAAATAGGGTATTTTGTGGAAATATGCCATTTTTAAGTTTTTATGGTTAAGTTATGATATTTTAGTGTTAAGCGCGATTAAAAATCGCTAATTGGGATTTTTGGCTTTTTGTGCAAAAATGTGCACATAACATTTTCCACACTTGTCTCATGTTATGGACTCATGATGGCTTAGGGTTAACCATGTCTATATGAGCTTGATGGTTTAAACCAATTGGTTAGGTTAGTGGGGTTACTTAAGGGTTGTTAACCTTGTTTAAGGGTGATTAGGGATGGGGGTTGACTTGTGTAGGAGAGAGAAAGGGGGGCAAGATGGATGTGCCATGACATTTAAGGTTGAGTGAGGGTGATGGGAGTTAACTCATCTCACTTCAAACTTGCTATTTGCCTCTCAAACACTCACATCTTTCCCTCTCACTCACTCACACTCACATCTCTCACTCACTTACCCACACCATCATATACAACAACATTAGCCCTCAACACAACAAAAACAACAGCAGCAGCTGCATCAGCCACACCAGTCCCAAGATATCAGCAGCAACAGCCTCAAAACCCTTAACTTCAGCCACATCAACATCCTTTTAACCAACAGCAGCAGCTGTAGCCCTAAACAACACCCTACATCAGCCGCATCTGCTGCAACAGCAGCTGATGTATCATATCAGCCCCCAATTGATCAACATCAGCCCCAATTTTCTGCCAGCAGCAGGCCAATCATAAAAACACACACACCGGCCTCAACACCACATCACACAACACCACACTACCAATACTTCAGCCCCAGCAGTAGCAGCTGCTACAGCAGCAAGGAAAAAGAGAGAGAGCAGGCTGTAAGCAAGAGCAGCAACAACAAACTACAACCCAAAAATAGCTTCAGCCCAGAAAACAGCCACCAAGCTGCTGCAACAGCAACATCAGCAACAACACGAGGAGCACAGCAGCAACAACTCACTCCCCCACTTCCTCTTTCCTCCTTCCTCCTTCCCTTCTCCTTCATCTTGGATCTCTAGAGGTATAACCCCGTAACCCGACTCCTATCTTGCCAAGTTCTAGTTATTTAGGTGAAATTAGTGTATTAAGTATATTAGTGCTAGTTTTAGGCAAAATTGAGTGAGACTTGACCATGTGTTGGTTTTGAATGTTAGTGTAACCTTATTAGGTGTGTTTGAGACCAGTTCACCCCAGAATTTCCCCAGATTCCAGCAAAATACCAGATTGTTCGATTTAGTGTCGGTTAGCGTTTTGTCGACTTTTCAAGCCTTTCTGGAATCTGCTACAACCCAGGGCCTCCTAAAATAAAACTGACTTGGCAGTGAGATATGCAGGCAAGTAGAAACCAACACCCAAAACCCTAGCTTCAACCCCCATTTTTTGGCCGCCATTTAATTCCCTCTGGCCGCAATTTGCGGCCAGACCAGGGTGAAACTGCCTCGTTTTGCGTGCACGACTCTTTTATCTGTAAACTTGACCCCTGGTATGCCTAGTTTTGTCTGGTTCCAACCAGGGTAGAATCTGGGTTGAAATTCTTGAGTTGGCGCATGATTTACGACTTGTTTTCATATGGATTTTGGTATTCGATGATTCGTGACTGTCGGGTGGCGTTTGAACGCCAACGGCAGCGGGTTGTGGCTGTGTTGCACGCAAGGCTGTAGGTTTTTACCTATCGGCGTAGCGTGTACCATTTTGGTTTCCGACATGGTTTTTATGTGTTTTAGAATGTGATATGCTTGTAGGTACCCCACGTGGCGTCGAGGCGTTGGAGAAGCAATGGCGACTTTGGCACCGGCACGCATAAAACATGGCGAGTAGATTTATATCTACGGGGAGAAGTCGGGTGGATGGCGTATAGCACCCCCGCAGTTCGCAGTGATGTATACGGATGCGTATACACACTAACAATTATTATATGTTGTTTGGGATTAATTATTGATGTTTAGGATGTATATTGGTGTGTTGGATTGGTAAAAGGTTACGAAACCCTAGGATAGTTGGTGCACTACACATACATATACACACATACATACTTGCATACATCCTTATTTCATATGCGGTTATGGGATTCTATATAGATATATGTTCACGTGGGTATAGGACTATGTGTTCACATACGATTTGAGGATGATACTTGGGTTTGGGATGAGTCGATGATATTTGATCCGAAATTATGATATCGGTGATATGGTAAAATTCATATTTGAGATACGTCTTGATGCTTTAGCAAGGTTTGGGGATGGTGATGCCATAGGAATAGTGATATATATAAAATGGTCGACATGTGATCATGTTACGAGATATGATATGATATGACAAGATAATTATGATAGGCCGCATTCGGCGATGTTTACTCCTTTTGATGATATGTGATGATGATATCGATCCATACGAGACTGTTGATCAGTAGTCAGATCATGATTATAGTGATGGTGATAGTATTGTACTAGACGTAGGTCAGTACCCGAATTGTGATTTTGATATAGAGAATACCAGATGAAAGATATGACGAATGTGATATTGACCCGTACCCAGATTTGGGGATGCCGTACGACAGATTTACGTACGAGCTATATTTTGATGTTTGATCCGCCCACTTCACTTGGGAATAACCGATTATAGAGATATGGTATCGGATGTGATATTATCGAGGCGGGATCACCGACTATATATATATATATATGTATGTATGTATGTATGTATCGACTCAGAGGTTAGGCGGTTTCTCTTACCTACTGTTAGCTTTAGCTCAGCCTTATAGTAGTGTAGCTGTATGACTCTTATGACATTAGATGCAGTTTAGCGATCAAGGTGTTTAGTATTCAGCTCCCGCATATTATTATTGTTGCTCTACATCGCATACTGTTGTGATTCATATTCCATTATTGATATCCTGCTGTTAGGACACCAGCACCATTACCGATGATGCGTATGTACCACGTACACTTACTTGCCGTCTCACACACATCTTCATCGGTAATTGCCATGTCACGAACACTTAGAAAATATTATTACTTTATTTAGCTTGTTAGCTAGTAGTGACATGATATTAGTATGCTTGCCTTATATGCCAGCTTGACATTGTAGTTATTACTTGTCACTTCATGCATACTATTATTCATTATATGCTGCATTCATGGATTCTCCTGCTTATATTCATGATTTCACATGCTATTGATGATTTGGATTTGGGTTTCCATGAGATTTTCTGGATTTGGATGAAAACCGCAAAACATATATAAACTGCTTTCTTTTTTTTAATAAAAAAATGTGGTTTCCCCGTGATGTATGAGTCGTCCACCATGAGATTGTTGATGGATTTCGAGACCCGATTCGAGGAGTGGAGGAACTGTTTCGGGTACATGATGGGCCCGGTGCGGTACCCCGGGGCAAGAAGATCGCAGGAGATGGCGTTGAGCCTGGCAGGGGAGCACTACCGACCGGTGATATTACCCGACGCGTCGGATATCCGGAGGATACCGTCGTGGTCATGAGATGGATGATAGGGGCCGGTCTGGACTGACGGCGCCTTAGATATTGTGATTGAGACATTGAGATTCTGAGATATTGAGGTACAGAGATTGTGATACAGAGATATCGAGATATTGAGATTTATGTTTTGTGCCGATGCTAGGCACTGTTTTATGCTGATTTCATTATGATGCCTCATTTTAAAATTACAGAAATCTCACAAATTTATGAAAGCAGTTTTCTTCAGTACATGCATCCTATTTCATGCATTCATATATCATCCATATGACATATTGCTACCTGAGGCACTGACACGGGCATATGGGATTACATTTGGGTTAGATATTTACCCTAGCCATGGTATAAGCTACTGGTTATATATATTTGAGGATTATATATTATGATCATATGACCTAGGATTGCGTCATACATGCGATTTTCTGTTCGTAGATCTTTTTCTACTCACTAGTTGGCAACTCACCCCCGTTGTGCCCAAGTTTCTTGCAGGTGTTGCCGTACAGGTTTCATTACGGTTTTACGGGCACTGTTCCTTTCGGGTGACTTGCTAGTATGTGGGTTTATTGTATCGTACCCATCATTATACATTGTATATTATATTTCAGTTGTATCTAGAAGTTCCATTAACCAAACATGTATTTATTTGTGGTAGAGACCATTGATGTTTATTCTTTCGACCTTAGAGTCGCACGTTGTATTTCTCTGGGGTTCATGCTGTTGAGTTTCCTTTTCTGTTGTGATCCTCGCCTTTAGGCGTTGTATATTTTATTGCTAGCTGGTGGACTTATAGTGGTTTTCCTACACTCTACTACTTTTTGGTTTGGATTTCTGGGCTCGGCTTACTTAGAGCACGTACGCCTTGAGACGTTCGTAGCCTAAGTGCCGGTCATGTTCTGTACTTTCGGGTCGTGACAAAGTTGGTATCAGAGCGTTAGGTTTTACCTTCGGAGCATAGGATGACCCCTGGTTGATGGAATAAGTAGCTTGAGTAGAGTGACGTACCGTACGTATGTTCCGCGGCATATTTACGATACGCTACTCCACTTAAGAAGCCTTAGGATATACATTTCTTTGTTCAGTATCATATTCATTCCTGATCTAGCCTCATCGGTACCAGTTATGGTTTTGCTGCCACGATTACGGGTAGGGAGAGCTACGGCTAGAATTGCGGTCAGCAGGAGCTCGTCACAAACGAGGACTGACCGGGGCGTAATTCCGGCGACACACGATTGTAGAGATGTGTCTTTTTATTGTGTTTTGGCGCCACGAGCATTTGATGGATCGCTGTATGAGATTTCTCGGACGTGCCGATCAGCACCAGAGGATTGAGCCACTGACAAGGGACAGCCAGATTTTGATGACCGTTGATGTATTGCTTACTCATGCTGACTGAGGCACTGTTCAGCGTGCATTCGAGTGAGCCAGTATTGCTGCGAACGACGAGATATCGCCCCAGATGTTAGAGCTATTGCTGTACGAGTTGTACTAAGAGATGATAGAAGGTCGCTAGTCACCAAGGATGAATGACTAGGACATGTGGATCGTTCATTACCCCGATGCGAGGTCATCAGATAGATTGATTCCAGCTAGAGACGACTTCACGTGGAGACGTTGAGAGTCGACAGAGACGATCGAATGTCAGAAACCTATTATTCCAAGTTTAAAGTATTCGGAAAGACATGCAGGCAATTCTATTGTCCCTTTAGAAGAATGAAACACTAACTCGACTTAATGACCGTGTGAAAGCCTTTGAACCTTCGGTTTTGCGGCAGTTCTGCGGCGCCATTAGTGAAGCTTGGGTTTGCCCTTCTACGGCTGGAGCACCGATACTGTGGTATGTACTCGATACTATTATACTGTACCCAAGATGTTGAGCTCTTGGGGGATTATGAGGTCTTGACAAATCGATCGGATGGCTCGACTTAATTCGGATGCTAGATGGTGAGATGCAATTCTTGGGAGACTCCAGGTACGAGGATATCCGTTGGAGCTCAGTCCATGCAGCCACGACGAGACGAGTCCGAAGCAGTCGACATTAGAGGAAAGTGGAATAAGAGGTTCGTACCAGATCTGGATGAGATGACGTTCCACTCCGCCGACATCAGAGATGCGATACACATGCCGAGGCATAGTACTGGATATACCTTCCAGAAGGAATCGCGATGAGTATGCAGCCGTTCCGGAACAAGGAACATATATAGTAAAGGACGATGACTTCCAGACAGTTAAGCAGAGAAGAGACTTGGAAGAGACCTTGAGCAGGATTCCTTCCAGGACACTGCTGCAATGATACTTGCACCCAGGATCATATGTGTCACGTGCATTCAGAGATCCAGAGGCCGACGCGAGTGACATGCTGCCTTACGAGCGGTCGTGAGGATTGACCGAGAGATGACCAGAGAAGTGCCAGAACGGAATCGTCCCCGTTAGCACACCTGACAGGGCCGATGAGCCGATGGATCGTGAGATTGGTAATCCACAGAGAAGATTTGGACCCAGGAGTGGTCATTGATACGCACACCAGTGGGCCAGAGTTCAGGATCGTCGACGAGACATGCTATGAGTGAGCACGATAGTTGGCTAGAGATTCTTGGAGGATGCACTTGAGCGGGACTATTCCGCTATACTTGTTTTCAGTGTTGTTGGGCGATTTATTCGCATGATTTGATTTTGATGATTGAGTATTTACGATTTTTGCACCGTTGTTGCACTTGATATCGTTCTCGTGCCTTGGTTTCACATGTTTATGATTTCATGGGTTTTAGAAAGTGGAGTTGATTTCATGCGTATGTACGCATACGATTTGGATTTTGTGCATGTTCGGCACTTGATATTGGATTTCATGATTTCGTGCATGATGGATGCACCGGATTTGGATTTTTAGCGCATGTTGGGCACATGTTATGAGATGTGATTTGGTGCACATCGGATGCACTAAATTGAGATTCTTCGTGCATGTCAGATGCACCTGTTTTTGCTGTCAGGCACACACGTGGCCCACGACAGATGCTTCGTGCACACCCGTTGCACCTTGATGTTGTTTTGTGCACCTGCTTGGCACATATATGGATTTGATTTTCGTGCGCAACGGACGTATAGGATTTTCATATGCACTTTTGGATTGATTTCTATGGAGCAGTATATTTTTATGATATTGCGAGTTGTTTTCGTACTGAGCAGGACTAGTCAGAGGACAGTGCCTGGATATATTTTGCATGCACTGATAGATTTCAAGGGATTTCCAAAAGCGAGCTATAGTCTCATTATTTACATACGTGTCTGATATGACACGAAACATTTAAAACGAGGAAACCCTTCTCAATTATTTTCAAAACGGCGGGTCGTGAATGTTAAACAAAGGATATATACGTATATGGCCATTTTCTTATAGAGACGTCCACCACGGTGCAGTGTTATGGGCATTGCACATCGACTTTAAAGAATTTGGCATGCATTTTACTTCAGATATTTACATGTATAGTTCCGATTTATAACATATCGGTTCTGCTTTGGATTTGGCATTCATGTTTTCACCTTGACTCCGATGATTGCGAGATGCTTGACGGAGTTTTGATTTCGAGTTATCTGCTCGTCACTCATGCGCATGTATTGCGCTATGATGCCTTTTAGGTATTGATGATTTCGGAGCCCCGTTGACTTAGACATTTTATTGAAATGTTTTAGAATTTGGGGGTTTAAATTTAAATTCGGGGACCGAATTTCTTTAAGGGGGGAAGACTGTAACATTTCAAAAAAAATAAAGTATTATTTTTGGGAATTTTCATAATTTAATATTAATTTTTAATGAATATTTTAATAGTCGGTATAATTAAATAACGATAAATGGGGAAAATTCCGGAGAAAATTTTGGAAATTCTAAAATAGGGTATTTTGTGGAAATATGTCATTTTTAAGTTTTTATAGTTAAGTTATGATATTTTAGTGTTAAGCGCGATTAAAAATCGCTAATTGGGATTTTTGGCTTTTTGTGCAAAAATGTGCACATAACATTTTCCACACTTGTCTCATGTTATGGACTCATGATGGCTTAGGGTTAACCATGTCTATATGAGCTTGATGGTTTAAACCAATTGGTTAGGTTAGTGGGGTTACTTAAGGGTTGTTAACCTTGTTTAAGGGTGACTAGGGATGGGGGTTGACTTGTGTAGGAGAGAGAGAGAGGGGGGCATGATGGATGTGCCATGACATTTAAGGTTGAGTGAGGGTGATAGGAGTTAACTCATCTCACTTCAAACTTGCTATTTGCCTCTCAAACACTCACATCTCTCCCTCTCACTCACTCACACTCACATCTCTCACTCACTTACCCACACCATCATATACAACAACATTAGCCCTCAACACAAAAAAAAAACAGCAGCAGCTGCATCAGCCACACCAGTCCCAAGATATCAGCAGCAACAGCCTCAAAACCCTTAACTTCAGCCACAGCAACATCCTTTCAACCAACAGCAGCAGCTGTAGCCCCAAACAACACTCTACATCAGCCACATCTGCTGCAACAACAGCTGATGTATCATATCAGCCCCCAATTGATCAACATCAGCCCCAATTTTCTGCCAGCAGCAGCCCCATCATAAAAACACACATACCAGCCTCAACACCACATCACACAACACCACACTACCAATACATCAGCCCCAGCAGTAGCAGCTGCTACAGCAGCAAGGAAAAAGAGAGAGAGAACAGGTTGTAAGCAACAGCAACAGCAACAAACTACAACCCAAAAACAGGTTCAGCCCAGAAAACAGCCACCAAGCTGCTGCAACAGCATCATCAGCAGCAACACCAGGAGCACAGCAGCAGCGACTCACTCCCCCACTTCCTCCTTCCTCCATCCCTTCTCCTTCATCTTGGATCTCTAGAGGTATAACCCCGTAACCCGACTCTTATCTTACCAAGTTCTAGTTATTTAGCTGAAATTAGTATATTAAGTATATTAGTGCTAGTTTTAGGCAAAATTGAGTGAGACTTGACCAAGTGTTGGTTTTGAATGTTAGTGTAAGCTTATTAGGTGAGTTTGAGACCAGTTCACACCAGAATTTCCCCAGATTCCAGCAAAATACCAGATTGTTCGATTTAGTGTCGGTTAGCGTTTTGTCGACTTTTCAAGCCTTTCTGGAATCTGCTACAACCCAGGGCCTCCTAAAATAAAATTGACTTGGCAGTGAGATATGCAGGAAGGTAGAAACTAACACCCAAAACCGTAGCTCCAACCCCCATTTTCTGGCCGCCATTTAATTCCCTCTGGCCGCAATTTGCGGCCAAACCAGGGTGAAACTGCCTCGTTTTGCATGCACGACTCTTTTATCTGTAAACTTGACCCCTGGTATGCCTAGTTTTGTCTGGTTCCAACCAGGGTAGAATCTGGGTTGAAATTCTTGAGTTGGCGCATGATTTAGGACTTGTTTTCGTATGTATTTTGGTATTCGATGATTCGTGACTGTCGGGTGGCGTTTGAACGCCAACGGCAGCGGGTTATGGCTGTGTTGCATGCAAGGCTGTTGGTTTTCACCTATCGGCGTAGCGTGTACCATTTTGGGTTCCGACATGGTTTTTATGTGTATTAGCATGTGATATGCTTGTAGGTACCCCACGTGGCGTCGAGGCGTTGGAGAAGCATTGGCGACATCGGTACCGGCACGCATAAAACAAGGTGAGTAGATTTATATCTACGTGGAGAAGTCGGGTGGATGGCGTATAGCACCCCCGCAGTTCGTAGTGATGTATACGGATGCGTATACACACTAACAATTATTATATGTTGTTTGGGATTAATTATTGGTGTTTAGGATGTATATTGGTGTGTTGGATTGGTAAAAGGTTACGAAACCCTAGGGTAGTGGGTGCACTACACATACATATACACACATACATACTTGCATACATCCTTATTTCATATGTGGTTAGGGGATTCTATATAGTTATGTGTTCACGTGGGTATGGGACTATGTGTTCACATATGAATTTGAGGATGATACTTGGGTTTGGGATGAGTCGATGATATTTGATTCGAGATTCTGATATCGAGAATATGGTAAAATTCATATTTAAGATACGTCTTGATGCTTTAGCAGGGTTTGGGGATGGTGATGCCATAGGAATAGTGATATATATAAAATGGTCGACATGTGATCATGTTATGAGATATGATATGATATGACAAGATAATTATGATAGGCCGCATTCGGCGATGTTTACTCCTTGTGATGATATGTGATGATGATATCGATCCATACGAGACTGCTGATCAGTAGTCAGATCATGATTATAGTGATGGTGGTAGTATTGTACTAGACGTAGGTCAGTACCCGAATTGTGATTTTGATATAGAGAATACCAGATGAATGATATGACGAATGTGATATTGACCCATACCCAGATTTGGGGATGCCGTACGACGGATTTACTTACGAGCTATATTTTGATGTTTGATCCGCCCTCTTGACTTAGGAATAACCCATTATAGAGATATAGTATCGGATGTGATATTATCGAGGCGGGATCACCGACTATATATATATATATATGTATGTATATGTATGTATGTATGTATGTATCGACTCAGAGGTTAGGCGGTTTTCCTTACCTACTGTTAGCTTTAGCTCAGCCTTATAGTAGTGTAGCTGTATGACTCTTATGACATTAGATGCAGTTTAGCGATCATGGTGTTTAGTATTCAGCCCCCGCATATTATTATTGTTGCTTTGCATCGCATACTATTGTGATTCATATTCCATTATTGATATCCTGCTGTTAGGACAACAGCACCATTACCGATGATGCGTATGTACCACGTACACTTACTTGCCGACTCACACACATCTTCATCGGTAATTGCCATGTTACGAACACTTCGAAAATATTATTGCTTGATTTAGCTTGTTAGCTAGTAGTGACATGTTATTAGTATGCTTGCCTTATATGCCAGCTTGACATTGTAGTTATTACTTGTCACTTCATGCATACTATTATTCATTATATGCTGCATTCATGGATTCTCCTGCTTATATTCAAGATTTCACATGCTATTGATGATTTGGATTCAGGTTTCCATGAGATTTTCTGGATTTGGAGGAAAACCACAAAACATATATAAACTGCTTTCTTTTTTTTAATAAAAAAATGTGGTTTCCCCATGATGTATGAGTCGTCCACCATGAGTTTGCTGATGGATTTCGGGACCCGATTCGAGGAGTGGAGGAAACGTTTTGGGGACATGGTGGGCCCGGTGCGGTACCCCGGGGCAAGAAGATCGCAGGAGATGGCGTTGAGCCTGGCAGGGGAGCACTACCGACCGGTGATATTACCCGACGCGTCGGATATCCGGAGGATACCGTCGTGGTCATGAGATGGATGGTATGGGCCGGTCTGGACTGACGGCGCCTTAGATATTATGATTGAGGCATTGAGATTCTGAGATATTGAGGTATAGAGATTGTGATACAGAGATATCGAGATATTGAGATTTATGTTTTGTGCCGATGCTAGGCACTGTTTTATGCTGATTTCATTATGATATCTCATTTTAAAAATACAAAAATCTCACAAATTTATGAAAGCAGTTTTCTTCAGTACATGCATCCTGTTTCATGCATTCATATATCATCCATATGACATATTGCTACCTGAGGCAATGACACGGGCATATGGGATTACATTTGGGTTAGATATTTACCCTAGCCATGGTATAGGCTACTGGTTATATATATTTGAGGATTATATATTATGATCATATGACCTAGGATTGCGTCATACATGCGATTTTCTGTTCGTAGATCTTTTTCTACTCACGAGTTGGCAACTCACCCCCGTTGTGCCCCAGTTTCTTGCAGGTGTTGCCGTACAGGTTTCATTACGGCTTTGCGGGCACTGTTCCTTTCGGGTGACTTGCTAGTAGGTGGGTTTATTGTATCATACCCATCATTATACATTGTATATTATATTTCAGTTGTATCTAGAAGTTCCATCAACCAAACTTGTATTTATTTGTGATAGAGACCAGTGATGTTTATTCTTTCGACCTTAGAGTCGCACGTTATATTTCTCTGGGGTTCATGCTGTTGAGTTTCCTTTTCTGTTGTGATCCTCGCCTTTAGGCGTTGTATATTTTATTGCTAGCTGGTAGACTTATAGTGGTTTTCCTACACTCTACTACTTTTTGGTTTGGATTTCTGGGCTTGGCTTACTTAGAGCACGTACGCCTTGAGACGTTCGTAGCCTAAGTGCCGGTCATGTTCCGTTCTTTCGGGTCGTGACATCAATGATCTCCCTGATCAGGTGATACCGCCTTAAGATGTGTCTGGACTTCTGATGGGACCTTGGTTCCTTCGCTAAAGCTATAGCCCCATTGTTATCGCAATACAAAGGTATTGGGTCAACAATGGACGGAACCATCTGAAGTTCACTAATGAACTTCTTCATCCAGACCGCCTGTTTTGCGGCATCACTTGCAGCAATATATTCAGCCTCTATCATCGAGTCTGCGACAGTATCCTGTTTGGAACTCCTCTAACACACTGCCCCTCCGTTGAGGGTAAACACAAAACCCGAGATAGACTTGCTGTCATCCTTGTCACTCTGGAAGCTTGAATCGGTAAAGGACTCGACCCTGAGGTCTCTATTACCGTAAACCAGGAACATCTCCTTAGTCATTCTCAGGTACTTGAGAATGTTCTTCACTGCCGTCCAGTGGTTCTCACCTGGGTCTGACTGATACCGGCTCACCACGCTCAGTGCGTAAGCTACATCTGGTCTTGTACATAGCATCGCATACATTATAGATCCTACCGCCGAAGCGTAGGGTATAATGCTCATGCGAACCCTCTACTCATCAGTCTTGGAAGACATCTCCTTGGAGAGGGTGATTCCGTGCAATGCGGGTATATTACCGCGCTTGGAATCTTCCATACTAAATCTCTTTAGTACGGTCTCTATGTAGCTGGACTACGAAAGTCCCAGCAGTATCTTGGATCTATCTCTGTAGATCTTGATCCCCAGAATGTACGAGACATCACCCAGGTCCTTCATGGAGAACCGTTGTGATAAGAATGTTGGATGTAGTGCCCTCAAAGTCAATTATTGGATCGCAGGTACAGGTTCAGGTGACTGATCACTATTACACGTTGATAGAGCCCTTAAGATCCTGCTTGACTACCAACAGTATGATGGCGATCATATACGTGAGAGTTGGGTAGTCTATAAGCACGTCCATAAAAGTGGTCCCTGGTCATGGGAGTTTCGAGACAGGGCATCGATACTCCGGAGTAGACTAGTGTATACAGTCGAGACCCTGACGAGGGGCGGTGGCCGGTCTCACAAGCCACTGGTGTCAGTTGGATCACCTAAGATGTAAACAGGTGCTCATTGGGTTATGAGTACACCGGACAGGACTCGCCGGGAACCTGCTAGTTGGTATTTATACCTAGCGTCAGATAGCAGTTCCCTGGTGCCATGTGTACAGGTTAGTTCATCGACCTGAGGTCGTCATTTGTCTCGTGTGAGTTCCTACTGTGCTTTGATTTCTACCCTACCACGGCTCAAAGGAGTCGTGCAAACAGGTCTTTTTTGGGTACAGCCCCGAGCCACATGGAGGCAAGTGAGCGGATCGGCAGGGGATTCGTCTCTCCCGGTATTGGGGGTGAGATCGTGCTGTGTCTAGGAGAGCCATTACACCAAGTCCTTGGCTAAGGCAGGTGAGAATTACTGGTAAGTATTCCAGTAGTTTCTCAGGGTGTTCAGGGCTTGTCTCCGACACGACTTATACCGCTATTGGGGGTCTGACGTTACCAGCCCCCTAGGCTCGATATGCGATACTCATAGATGAACGGACCGGACTGTATGTATATTGTCACTGTTAGGCTCAGTAGGGTTCCAGGATGAGTTCGCTCATCGGCTTCCCTTGAGGTCAGTACATGGGCAGCCGGTACGCACTGCTAGTGCCGCTGACGTGCTTGTGGTTAAACCCACTGCCAGGGTACTGATGAGTCATTAGAGTCCCCCAAAGATAGTTTCCCAAGTTCGGGCGAAACGTTGTAGAGGCCGTATGGTTTTATGGCAGGGTTCGGAAAATGCACGTGCGTTTACGCACGTGTCATATTTCGGACAGATAATACTGGTGGGCTTTGGTTTAAGCCGGATCCATGTATTATATTTTGTAGATATAATATCTTTGTCTTGGTTGCATTTGTATTCGGTCGTAATAAAAATGCGGGTATGTTTATACTGTTACGGGGTTATCCTGAAATTCGTTTCGGGATTGCTTTTCGAAGTTGCCAGTTTTCTATCACCCGTCTTAAACTTTCGGTTTAATGCGGAATTATCTTTTTCCTGAGGGTGAGTCATGAGGGTGAGTCATGAGGAAGCTTCTTGAATTGGTGACTAGGTTTCATGACTCATAGTTTGCATTAAATGGTTGATGAGGTATTTATGTGACTCATTGTTTCCATTAATTCCTTTTGTTCTTGCTAAGATATTTGTGTGAGATAAGCTTTACATATAGTCACCCTTGCTCTTACACTCACCACCCCACTCCATTTCATCCCATATTGGCCGAGCCCCATTTTGGTGTGAGGTTGTTAATTGATTTAAAAAAGATATGCTCATTTCTCATTACTTGATTAAAAGGCAACTTCATTAACCGTACATCCATGGTTTTGGATGAAATGAGACAAAGTAATCTACTCATTCTCTACATCAATCTTGGATATGTCGGCTAGCAAACTTCATGTCCGAGTTGCCTCGGTTCAGAGGCGGGAGCGCCTATAAAGATCCGTTGACATGGTGCCACCTGGACGAGGAGACCGGAGATCGAGCGAGATCGCAGATGCCGCAAAGGAGCATGGGATGATGGCTAAAGACCGAAGGACTCGGATCGTTCGGTATAGCCTTTCTACCTCTTTACAGTTTGTTAGTTTAGCGTTAATGGCAAGATCCGGGTTATAGTATGCGATAGCGCCAGTTATAAAAGTTTTTCTTCCGCGTTTGGCGTCAGAATGACGGCCGGGGCGCTACCGTAGACTTACATGGTATCAGAGCCATGCCATTAAGCTTTACTAACTTGTTCTAACGCGTTTAAAACATCGATCGAACGAAATTTCCGAAACCGTGATTTTCAGTGTAAAGTTTCTCTCGAAATTTTAAACAGGTCTAAAAATAATTTTGAGCATCTCAGAAAATCGAGCAGGGTTTTTTAAGAGTACTGAAGAAATTGGGTTGACTGAATCCACTGTACTGCCGCGGAACCGCCGCACAAACCATGGTTTGGCTGCGGTTCCGCGGCCAGTTAGTGGCTACAGTGCACAAAAATTCTTCTAGGGCTCTTGCATGGGAAATTGTGGTTTCTGGTATATTTCTTTTGGGCCCAGATTTTATTACTGTACTTGCAGATGTACGTGGGGCCCACTTTGAGAAATTTTGTCGGTCGGAATTTTAAACTTGTTAGTTTACAGTATTTACATTATATCTCCGACTGTGAATGTCATTCGAGCGGTAAATTGCGTCTAATTGCTATAGTCTATTTAGACGGGTTTGCGAACGTGACATTCGCGTTGATGTTCTGTGTTGTGCTGTGATGTTGCGGATTTGTCGTGGTGGATAGCAGTGTGCAATGGTAGTGCAGTTTGGATTTATTTGTACATTTGATATTGCGGGGCGAGCGTCCAACATGTGGACTGCCGTCACTGCCTGTTTGTATAATATTCTTTTGGGGCACGACCGAGCTGAGGTCGATGTACCCGTTGTAAATATTTTTCATATCTGTACTAAGTTTTACCCCACGACGGAGTGCATGGATTGCCGGGTTCTGAAGGGCAACGAGTCCGCATCTCATGGCTTTGAGAGGCAGAGGGGCCTCACTCTAGAATTGGCAGACTATTCGCCGCATTCGTAGGGGGTACAGGTTGACCCAAGGAGGGGTGCTCAAGTTACCAGATTCCGTGAAGTGCAGGGTGGTCCATTCAATATGCTGTACGGGGCTGCCTCGCTTCAGGTTTTGGCGGGTAACTTGCCGCACCCGTGGGGGTCTAGGTTTCATTGCACAGGCTATCCACACGACCAGGGGAACGTCGGGTTTCAACAGCGGCTCTGTGAAACCCGGGGATCCCAATTATCTGTATTGTTCTGTGATACTTATTACTTTTCTGTAATGTTGCATATTATCACGCCTGGAGCGATGATTGTATATTGGTATATATACTAGTAGATGTTGGATATGTTTTACACCCGCGCTAGTCCAGTCCCCGCTCCGTCGTTAGTTAAGTAACCAAACGGGTGATGACGGGACCCAGTGACGAATGCGGATGGCATATACGTACATTTTATTTTCGTTCTTTTCTGGTGTGATTAATTGATGGGACTGCATTGATTCTGATCAATGCAAAGGAAAACAAACCTGTTTGGATGTTGTTGGAACAGTTTTAAAAAGTGTTATTACAAAGACATTTCCTTTTGTTTTGCACAGTAGTATTCGGTTGGAATATCCTGTACCTCATTCGACGAGGCAAGGGCCGAGATCCCTTCACCGGGAGTGACCCCTTGGGCAGAAGTTTGCGTCAGGGTAATAACTTCACTATAGTCGATTACATATTGCTTTGCATCGCGGTATTCAGTTGCAATATCCTGCACCTCATTCCACAAGGAAAGAGCCGAGATCCCTTCAACGGGAGTGACCTCTTTAGCAAAGGTTTTCGCCACTATATTTTTATAAAAAGCGATCAGGTTCCTTCAAAGAAATCAAGTTCATTATGTTAAAGGTTTTTTTGCCAAAAACCAGCCGTAGCCCTCCGTCGTTTCAGACGGTAACACGTAATATTCATGCTATGTTTGTTGGCCTTCGTCAAGGCATAGTGGATGGTAGCTGCTTATTACTTTTCTGTTGCATAGATAGATGAGTTGGTTTGGGACAGTCGTATTACCTTGTTGGCCTTCGTCAAGGGTATGTACGGGTGGGTTTGAATTAACAAGATAATGACGGGTAGAACTTGACATGTGACTTATGATTTGTTGGCCTTTGTCAAGGTCATAAGAACATGGGGTAAAAATTATATCGGGGGTTTCTAAAGAAACTGAAACTTGCCAGGCATGCACATACTTTCTGGAGTGTGATAACGTGAGTGGATTCTGTCACGTTATCATGCGATGAGAGTTGGATCCCGATTCCCACTGATAATTTAGTTTACTCTTCGGGTGATCCCGATTGATTCTTCTTTCAGGTTTGGAGGAGAATTTGACAGTACAGTGGGAGGTTTCCTGATTAGATAAAGTGATAACCATTCTGATCTAGGTTAGAGTGCATGCAGAGTGTTTCTTTTCTCTCTCTCTTTGGCAGCGACCTTTGACTGACCGTAGACTATGACTCAGTGACCAAGTTCACCGAACCTTCTTAAAATACTGGATTTTGGATTGTCTAAGTTGCATAATGTAGGGTTCCTAGGCACTCTAGTGAAGTTTCACAAGTGATCAAACATGCACAAATCAAATTTTACGGGTGCCTACAAACCCGACTACGGATCGTTTACTGGATATTTAGGCGAAACAAGCAAACTAGTTAACATTTTAACTAAGGGAACGGACATACAACCTTTGTAGATCCGGTCCACCACCTCCACGGCTCCGCAATGAAGTCCCCTCGCTGTCCAAATCATGTCTTGGGCTCTAGCGTCGGCATCATCAAAGAATGGGCGGGCTTGATCGTCGGTTCGTTGCCGAAGATGATCTACGTCGAGGCATCGCTAGAACAAGCTCCAACTTCACCAAGTCGGAAAAACTTGTGAAGGAAACACCCTATACTACTTGGCAAGAGGTAGAGGATGAAGAAATAGGAAGTGGGTAAACTTTAGTTTTGGATTTCTCACTAGACTTCATGACTTACCATTGGAGTAGCAAGCTTTCTTCAATGTTGAAGAAGATGAAGAAGAAGAAGAAGATATGATAAGTTAAAAAAAAAATACAATACTTATCATATCTTTGACCATGGTTTAGTGTAGAGACTTAACTTAGGTTAGATGAGTGGTTAGGGTTAGGTATGAGACAAGAATGGTGACTAAAACAATGCTATATGAATCTTCAACTAAAAACAAGAATAGCCACCATTCATTTCTCATTTTCTTTTTCTTTTGAAATAAATAAAATAAAAAGATAAATGAAAAAGATGAAACCCTAATCACTAACTAACCATGGTTTAATACTTTACACAAAACCAAACAAGAATGTATCATCAAACATGATACAATCATGTGCACAAAGAAATATATCACATATACAACTTGCACAATTCAAGTGAGAAAATCCTTTTAAAGTGAACCATTACTAGTTAATGCAAAGAAATATATCAAATATATAATTATACATTAAATCATTAAATCAACACTTGATTCAATGATCCGGTCATGTCGCATATAACCGGCCAGTATCCTATGTATCGGCTTATCGAATCAATCCTTGATTCGATAACTAGGTTATATCGCATATAACCAATCGATACATAGATCGCGAGAATGGAATACGGTATCACATACACGCATTATTCTCGGTCCCGCACATATCTCATATGCGCTCCTATTTCGTTTCGCTTGAGCCAGGAAACCTCTGTGTAGGACTCTAAAGACTCGTCAATACGCCGGCAGCAGATGATGATCATATCAAGCATCCACAAGCCGCAAGCGGTCTGCTAAACGTAACGGCCACCCGGGTATTGAGCGATCAGAAGATCGACGAGCAAGCCCGCTCACACTCCTGCGAATCCAACCAGTAACACTTACCGTACGGTCCGGTCTGTTCGTCTGATATGTCGCATATCTCGCCTAGGGGTGGTAAACGTCAGACCCCAGTAGCTCGATAAGTCATGCCGACTTGAGGTCCATAACATTCGTGAAACTACTGATAACTCTTACCAGTATATCACTGCAACCCTGGCCAGGGATTTCCTGTTATGGCCAGTCGAGCATAGCACAACATCAACCCCCAATACCGGGAGAGACGAATCCCCTCCTATCGCTCATCGCCTCCATGTGAATCGGGACTGTACCCAAAAACCACCTGTTTGCACAACTCAGTAGAGCCGTGGTAGGGTGGAAATCAAAGCACAGTGGGAGACACACAAGACTCTATGACGATCTCGGGTCTACAGACTAAGCTGTACCAGTGTCACCAGAGAACTGCCATCTGACGTGAGGTATAATACCATCTGGGAGTTCTCGGCGAGTCCGTTCAGTATACCCAGTCTCCACTGAGCACCCGCATACCATCTTCGATGTCAAACACCAATGGATATGGGATCATCCATCGCCCATCGCATGGGTCGAGAAGATATGCGCTAGTCTACTCTGGAATATCGATGCCCCGTCTCAATATTCCTACGACTAGGAACAATGAAGAATGTACTCATTGACTACCCAGGCCCCACTAGTATGATCTGCATCATAGTCCTGGAAGTCGAGTAAACATCCTAAGGGCTTTATCAACATGTAATCAGAGAGACAGAAAGTATACATGTTAAGATAAAGAGCAACCAGATAGCATACTATCATGCCGAGCAAGAAAGTCCTACCTATATATGTCCCAGCATCCACTACAATATACATCCAATGTACAGTAATGGCCTCTAGGGCATACATATAACTAACAATCTCCCACTTGCACTAGGGCCATCTGTAGCAGTGGTTGCAGTATCACATACTCAACCATCCCATAAAGTCTCTCTTTGGGAAAAGGCCTTCGTGAGTGGATCCGCCGTGTTCTCCTCTGAGTCTACTCTCCTAACCTCGATCACCCTGGAGATCAACTATCTCCATGATCAGGTGATGCTGCCTCAGAATATGTCTGGGTCACTGATGGGACCAGGGTTCCAGGGTCGAAGCCACGCTTCCATTGTCATACAATGGCAGGAACCTAGTTCATCTTATGAACCAATGTACACCCAAACTTTCTCTTTGGTAGTATCTTTAATAGCGATGTTACCAGCCTTTATCGTCTAGTTTGCCACGGTATCGAGCTTGGAACTCTTCCAACATACCGTCCCTTTACTGAGGGTAAAGACAATGCCCGTGACTGACATTCAGTCGTCTTTATCACCCTGGAACACTTCCAGTGATTCTCCTCAGGATCGATTGATACCATCTCACTACATCTAGTGAGAATCCTAACATCCAATTACATCTATCTCATAGATGAAAACTCAGGATTTAGGAGGTATCACTTTGATCCTATTTGGGGAATCCTAGTGATAATAGGAGATTGACCGATCGTAGTATAGGAAACTCTTTTCCTATCAAGAGTATGTTGTCTACGTACAATACGAAGATGACCACCTTACTCTCTACTACCCTTTTGTATATACAAGGTTCGTCTACCATTTTGATGAAGTCAAACACTTTGACTATCACATCAAAACAGACGTTCCAACTCCGCGATACCTGCTTCATCATGTAAAGCAACTTGCATACGTTTCCGCTGCTCCCACTGTTTACGAAGACCTCTGGCTGTGTTCTTATAGACGTTCTCTTCTAAATCAGTATTTAGAAAAGCAGTCATGGCACCCAACCGCCAGATATTGTAGTCATGGTATGTAGCCGTGTTAAGTAGGATCTGGATAGACTTAAGCATAGCTACTGGAAAAAGGTTTCATCATTATCCACGCCTGGTCGATGACAAAAACCTTTAACAAGTCTAGCTTTGAAAGTCTCAACTTTTCCATCTATACCAAGTAATCTTCTCAAGATATACTTGCTCCTGATGGGGATTTAACCCTTCAGATATAGCAGCTAAAGTCCATACTTTGCTGGTGTACATGGATTCCATCTCAGATCGCTAAGCATCCAGCCATTCTTACAGAGTCCCTACTCTCGATGGCCTGCTCGAAACTAGTTGGGTCATCATCTCATGATGCAATCCTTGCTCCCACTGTCATCGAGAAACCGAGGTATCTCTCAGGCGGATGAGGAACCCTACTAGATCGGCGGAGAGGCTGAGGTTCGTCGGAAACTATTGAATCCTTTGGTTCTACCAAATCATTAGCAGTTTTGTACAGCTGGAACCTTTCCAGTTCTACAGAACTGATCTTGCCTCGATCTTGTCCGGATTTTGCTTTTGACATAGGCCGGACAATCCCAAATCTTAACTTACTTAAGAGATAGGTTCTTCCCATACCATATCTTATATGGAGTGGTAGGCAGTGATTTGATTCAAACCTAATTCAATAGGTATGCAGCTTCTCAAGTGCATAACTCCCAAAAGGAAAAAGGTAACTCAGTAGTACTCATCATAGAGCACACCATATCATATAGGGTGCGATTGCTCCGCCCCGATATACCATCGTGCTATGGTGTATTCGGAGGAGTAATGCTGAGAGAGAATCTCATTCTCCTTTAGAATAGTCCAGGAATTCCATGCTCAAGTATTCTCCTCCTTGATCACATCAAAGGATATAATACTTATACCCGTATTTTGGTTATCTACTTCTAACTTATATTCTGTGAATATCTCAAAAGGTTCGGACTAGTGTTTCAACAAGAACATATGTCTGAATCTGAAGAGATCATCAAAGAACGTAATGAAGTATAAAGAACCAGTCCTGGCATGTGTAGACAGGGGACCTTACATACATCAACATGTATCATCCCAAGAGTTCACTAACTCTTTCTCTGTTTCCAGTAAACGGAGCTATGGTCATCTTATCTTTGTGACATGACTGGCAAGTTTCACAAGATGTAAATTCAAACTGATTTAAATATACATCTAAATGTAGCTTCAGCCAGTCGGGTCGCATTGATATGACCTAGTCTACAATGCCTCAAGAAGGATTCGTTCATTTCTGAAGTCTTCCTCTTGTGTGTGCTCTGAATACTAAGAACTGTAGTTTGATTTAGAACGTCAATGCTTTTAGATAACGTGCCTGAACCGATCAACTTTTGATATAGGAAATGTTCAAAACATTATCCATCAATACAAAATTATATCCTTTCTTTACTAATAAAGAGACTGATATGATTTTGTATATCAGGTTCGGTATCTAATAGCATTTGTTCAGAATCAATGTATTCTTAATACAGGGTGACAGTGACCAACAGACTTGGCTGCAACACTTGCCCCGTTTTCTGCCTCATGAAACTTATCACCCGTTCTCAGTTTTTCTACCTTTCTGTAGCCCTATGTAACAGATTACATATCTGGGATCCTGATCCGGTATCATATACCCAGGATTCAGAGGATACTGAGAAACAGTTCTTTGTAATGAACACACCCGAAGGAGATGCATCATATGCACTTTCTTCGTTTGGGCGGCATGGGAATTCTGGTATTCCCCTATTTCCTGCTCTGTCTTATAACAATTATAAGTTGGAGCGGGACCAACGTTCCCCAGCTCAGAATAACAAGCGGGTTCGGTCAATACATCCGTATTATTATCTTGATTAAGGCGTGATATGGTCGCTACCAGGAGAGAGAGAGAAGAAAACACTCTGCGTGCGCTCTTGCAAGATCAGATTGGTTATTTATTTTATCTAATCAGGATGGCTCCCACTGTTTTTATCAAATCTTCCTTCAAACCCTAAAAGGAAAGACTAGCCGGGATTAATTACACTCTACAAGTTCACCAATATTTCAGCCAGGCCAGTGTCGGTACTTTGAGGGAAGTTCCCCGTGCTTTCGCACGGACCTAATTACAGTAAACCTCGTTTTCCCAGAGGCGTAACCCCGTTGACACCTTTCTAGACACCTACTTGATCGGCTAATTGTAAAGTGCAAAACTCTCCCAGGAGTAACAATTACTCGCAGTGGGTATCGGGATCCAACTTGTTGGAGATAGTGCCCTCAGAGTCAATTATTAGGTCACAGGTACGTGATTGTAATGATTGAGGGAGGACCTATCCCGGTAGGACAGTCTTGCTCGAGATGATAGTATGCTATCTGGTTTACCTTTATCATCGTGTACTGCTTTAGGTGACCTGACACGTCGCTATTACACGTTGATAGAGCCCCTAGGATTCTTTCTTGACCACCAGCAGTATGAGGGCGATCATATAAGTGGGAGCTGGGGTCTATAAGCTTATCCTTAAAAGGTCCCTAGTCGTGGGAGTTTCGAGACTGGGCATCGATACTCCATTAGTAGACTAGTGTATGCAGTCGAGACCCCGACGAGGGGCGGTGGCCGGTCTCACAAGCCACTGGTGTCAGTTGGATAACCTAAGATGTATACAGGTGCTCATTGGGTTATGAGTACACCGGACAGGACTCGCCGGGAACATGCTAGTTGGTCATATACCAGACGTCAGATGGCAGTTCCCTGGTGACATGTGTGCAGGTTAGTTCATCGACCTGGGGATCGTCATTTGTCTCGTGTGAGTTCCCACTGTACTTTGATTACTACCCTACCACAGCTCAAAGGAGTCGTGCAAACAGGTTTTAGTTGGGTACAGTCCCGAGCCACATGGAGGCAGTGAGCGTATCTTCAGGGGTTCGTCTCTCCCGGTATTGGGGGTGAGGTCGTGCTGTGTCTAGGAGAGCCATTACACAAAGTCCTTGGCCAAGGCAGGGAGATTTACTGGTAGGTATTCCAGTAGTATCTCAGGGTGTTCTGGGCTACACTCCGACACGACTTGTACCGCTTTTGGAGGTCTGACTTTTACCAACCCCCTAGGCCCGCCATGCGATACTCATAGACGAGCGGACCGGACTGCACGGATATTGTCACTGACAGGCTCAGTAGGGTTGTCGGGCTAAGTTCGCTCACAGACGTCCCTTTTAAGTCAGTACCTGGTAGCCCGTCACGTATTGGCTTATACCTCTGACGTGCTAGTGGTTAAATCCACAACCAAGGTGTTGACGAGTCTTTAGAGTCCCCCACATTCTGTTACTCAGCTTTCGGGCGAAAGGTTGTAGAGGCCGTATGGAGATATGGCAAGGTCCGATCAGATACGTGCGGTATTGCACGGATCAGGATCGGACAGTTTGTACTATAGGCCGTATGGTTATATGGCAGGGTTCGATCAGATACGTGCGGTATTGCACGGATCAGGATCGAACAGATATTACTAGCCGGTTTTGGTATAAGCCGGATCCTAGTATAGTACAGTGGAGATTTTGTCTCATTGCATTTGTATTTCGGTCGAAATACAGATGCGGGTGTGTATGCACAGTATCGGGGTTTTCCTGTAATTTATTACGGGACCAGTTTTCTGGAGTTGCCAGTTTGCTTTCCGTTTCGGCCAATTCCTATTGTTCCGTTCATTGGCCGAAGATTGGTGGAGGAGGGTTTATTTGCATTGTTGCAAATAGGCTTTTTGTGGAGGGGGTCTTTGCTTATTGTAGCATCATGATGGTTTTCATGATGTGCACCATCATTGACTTCTCATTCTCATGATGGCTTGACTTTTAGTGGGCATGATGGTTGATGATGATGAGGGGTGAGGTTGGTTGAGTGTGGGTTTATTGTTGTGATCATTTCCTTTTTGGCATGATAGCCTTCTCTCTCTCCATTGCATTATTGGATGGCTCTCTCCTTTTCTATCATACTCTCCCTCATTCTCACTCACCCTCATTGGAATGGCCGGCCACTTCCCTATAGGGGCTGTCCAAGTTTTTGGGTGTGGGGTTTTTGTTCATTTCATGTTCCCAAAATCCCCAAAGTTCCTCCACATTGTTCTTGTATCATCCCTCCACCAAAAAGGCAATTCCGATAACCCCAAATGAGACTTGCTCGCTACATTCTACAGCGAACCTTGGGCACGTCGAGTAGCCGGCTTCGTGCCCGAGTTGCCTCGGCATTGAGGTGGGAGCCCGTAAAAGAAGTAGGCGGTGTGGTGCACTTCCGGCGACGAGGAGGAGACGGGACATTCCGCAGGAGATCGGGACGATGACGAGAAGACCGGAGGACTTGGATCGTCGGTATATCTCTATTCCCTTTCTTGTTGTTAGCTAGGACTAGTTAATGGTTCGATCCGGGTGATAGTGCGCGGTGGTGCCGGTTTGCTAAGTCCGCAAAATTTAAGTTATTCACCGCTTCCGCATTCCGGCGTCGGATCGACGGCCGGGACGCCGCCGTGCACTTACAGTGGTATCAGAGCCTCGCCATTAACTTAGTCTAGCTTTGTGTAATGTGTTTTTCAGTTCCGATCGATCGAAATGTCCGAAAACCCAAATACACCCACGACAGTTTCTGTTGAAATTTTTCAGTCTCCAAAATTTTTTCAGGTTGTAAAATATTGATGTACTAGAAAATCTAAGAACTCTGTAAAATTTCGATGAAGTGATTCCACAGTCAGAGCGCGGAAGCGCCGCAGAAACCCCAAATCCGCCGCCCTTCCACGGTGCACTGTAGACATCACTGCATCATTTTTTTCCAGAGGCTTTTTGGGGATAAATTTGGGTTTCTGGAACATTAAAATTGGGCCCATAATTTCTTTAACTGCTACAGTATTGTTTTGGGGCCCACTTGTTATAATTTGATCGGTCGGATATTTTAAACACATTTTTCACAGTATTTACATTATATCTGCGACCGTGAATGTCACTCGATCGGTAAATCCGGTCTAACTGCTATAGCCCGGTTAGACGGATTTGCGAACGTGACATTCACGTTGATGTTCTATGTATTTGCTGTGATGTTGCGGATCGGTCGTGGGGGATAGCCTGGATGCAATGCTAGTACAGTTTTGTTGTATTATGTATATTTGATATTGCGGGGCGAGCGTCCGACATGTGGACTGCCGTCACTGCCCGTTTGTATTATTCTTTTGGGGCACGACCTGGTTGCGGTCGATGTACCCGTTGTATGTATATTTTACTTTCTGTACTAGGATTACCCCGCGGAGGGGTGCACGGATAGCCGGGTTCTGGAGGGCAACAAGCCCGCATCTCATGGCATTGAGACGGAGGGGGCTTCACTCTAGGATTGGCGGGCTATTCCCCGCACTCGTAGGGGGTACAGGTTGACCCAGGAGGGGTGCCCAAGTTACCGGATTCCGTGAAGTGCTGGGTGGTCCATTCACGGAGCTGAAGGGGGCTGCCTCGCTTCAGGTTTTGGCGGGTGACTTGCCGCGCCCGTAGGGGTCTAGGATTTCATTGCACAGGCTATCCACACGACCAGGGGAACGTCGGGTTTCAGCGGCTCTGTGAAACCCGGGGATCCCAGATATCTGTATTGTTTCTGTGATGCTGTTCATTCTCTGTGATGTTGCATTTTATTCACGCCTTGAGCGAATATAATATATTGGTATATATATTAGTAGATGTTGTATATGTTTTGCATCCGCGCTAGTCCAGTCCCCGCTCTGTCGTTAGTTAGCTAACCTAACGGGTAATGACGGGACCCAGTGGCGAATGCGGATGGCATATACGTACATCAGTATATTTTCGTTCTTTTTGGTGTGATCAATTGATGGGACTGCGTTGATTCGGATCAATGCAAGTTAAAAACAAACCTAATCTGATGTTGTTGGAACACTTTTCAAAAAGCTGTTATTGCAAGGACGTTCACTTTTGTTTTGCATCGTGGTATTCAGTTGGAATATCCTGCTCCTCAGTCGACGAGGCAAGGGTCGAGATCCCTTCACCGGGAGTGACCCCTTGGATAGAAGTTTGCGTCAGGGCATTAACTTCACTATAGCCGATTACTTTTTCTTTGCATCGCGGTATTCATTTGGAATATCCTGCACCCCATTCTACGGGGAAAGAGCCGAGATCCCTTCACCGGGAGTGACCTCTTTAGCGGAAGTTGTCGTCACTATATTTCTAAAAAGCTATCCGTTCCTTCAACGATATCAAGTTCATTACGTTAAAGGTTTTCGCCAGAAACCATTCGTAGCCCTCCGTCATTTCAGTTAAATATTCGGTAGTATTCAAGCTATGTATTTTGACCTCACGCCAAGGCATAGTGATTGGTAGCTGCCGGGTATTTATCTGTTGCATAGATAGATGCGTTGGTTTGGGACAGTCGTACTACTATTTTGGCCTACGTCAAGGGTATGTACGGGTGGGTTCAAATTAACCTGGATAATGACGGGCAGAACTTGACATGTGACTTATGATATTTTGACCTCACGCCAAGGTCATAAGAGCATGGGGCAGAAATCACATCGGGAGTTTCAAAAGAACTGAAACTTGCCAGATATGCGCATACCTTCTGGAGTGTGACACCGTGAGCGGATTCCGTCACGTTATCATGCGATGATAGTTGGATCCCGATTCCCACTGATGAGTTAGTTTACTCCTCGGGTGACCCCGACTAATTCTTCTTTCAGGTTTGGAGGAGAATTTGAGGTACAGTGGGAGGATTCCAGATTAGATAAATTGGTAACCATTCTGATCTAGGTTAGAGTGCACGCTGAGTGTTTCTTTTCTCTCTCTTTGGCAGCGACCATTGACCCGACCCTAAGACTTTGACTCAGTGACCAAGTTGACCGAACCTTCTTAAACACCGGCTTTTAGATTGTCAGAGTTGCGAACCTCATTGCCACTCCTACTTTTACCCTTTTCTCCAGGACACCACGTATTACTACGAACGTCCACTTCCATTGGACAAAACCATCGTATGGTTAGATACGAACTCGAAGGGATTTATTCGAGGATGGTTTCCGGTTCTGGAGAAAACGAATAGGATTATTCAGTTGTCTTTTCTTTTCACCTTCTCTCAGGTTGCGAGTACTCCTTGGTTTAGGAGTAGTACACCTATTACGCAAATTGGATAGTCTTCATCCAAACCATAGGCTGGTGCCGACCGGTAGGGAATGAAGAAAACCAGTTAGCCTAAACGGTGTACAGAAGGTATTAAGTTCAGACAAAACAAGGGATTAGTAAGAGGGCAAAGTAAATTGCAACAAATATTCACGACCAAACCAAATATTTCGTTACCACTCCCACATCACCTTTGTATTTCTCCAGGACACTCCGTATCACTACGAAGATCTACAGTTTATTGGATATTCCATCGTATGGTTATATACGAACTCGAAAGGAACTTGTTCCAGTTCGGGGATGGATCCTGGTTCAGGAGAAATAGGAATAAAGTACAGTCAGGTGTCTTTTATCTTCACCATCTCTCATGTTGCGAGTGTTCCTAGGATTGGGACAGTACACCCATTATGCTTATTGGATAGTCTTCTTCCAAACCATAGGCTGGTGCCGAACGGTAGGGAAGGAAGAAAACCATTTGGCTTAAGGGGTGTACAGAAGGTAAAGACTAAAGACATATGAAGGGATTTGGAGAGGTGGCAGAGAACTATACGGTTACAGTCGTGAATCTGGAAGAGGCATTACTAGGAATACCAGAATACCCCATCGGAACATTTCAATGTTTCAGTTTCACTATGTAATGTTAAAGGAAAACTGATTTCCCGATTAGATACTTACTCCAGGGTATGTATTTACCAGGTACGATTCTCACATCTGTATGGTTTTACAGATGATGAGTGGGAGTAAGTTATTGGGAATTGGGTGATTATCCTCATTATATCGGGATTCGTTGTAATCGGTGATATTTGAGGAAATCACCTGGGCTGTTTGCCGGTCGGCAAATATTTGGTTTTGAATATCCGCTGTTATGCACCAATTTCAAATTGATATATCTGTACGTCTATTTTCATAGAGTGAGATATAACTTTCTAAAATTATGTCTACGACATTTACCTATATCAGTGGATGGTTAGATAAGGAGCATTAAACAGCGGTGTAATTCTTCTTAACCATAAGTACAGTTTTCAACCTACGACACACAGTGAATGAGTTATCAGACTCAAGGGACTTATACCGATTATTGTATGTTGTCCAGGGTCCATCAGGACAAAGGGGTAGGTCCTCGTACTATATTCGGTTTACTTTTAACTTCTCTAGTTCTTAGACATGTGTTTCGTAGAAACACAGGGTCTAAGTTTTGAGGAGTTATAGGTATTTGAATAGAGTAGAGAACCAGGTGTAGCAAGTATCGGGATTCTTCAAAGTGATCGAAGATGTAGATACTTGTGTATGGTATTCAGTTGATAGTAATGATAAAGAGATCTTGCTTCTCTTTCAGGTTACTCATAATTGGAAGTATTCCTAAGTTGAGTAACGCTGATCGGCCTCCTTCCATTTAGTTGACATGCGCTGGGGACAGCTGCATGATTTGAATCTGGTTCAATTAAATCAGTGCCTCTGGTCCTATATGGGATATAGAACAGTTCATATCTTAACGATGTTAAGGTACGGGGAGTTGTCCGGCTTATGCTTAAAACCAGACACTGGACAACTCAAGGCACGTTTCTGTAATGGCTGTTTGTGGGTTGACCCAGGCTATGACGCGGGTTGACTTTCTACCATCTGGATGAACAATAGCGATATTGTTCTAGACTCGCCACCGTTTTATTAAAAATGGATTTTTTCAGAAAACAGTAGTGGGAGTATGGTAGAACTGGAAGTGATTCCAGAACCACAAACGATTACTGAAGATTTGATAAGGAACCTAAAGATTCAATCCGGTTTGACATTCCATTGGCCACTCCGCAGATACGGTGGGTAACTTCAGGCACCCGAGAGGTACTACGGTAGCCTCAAGGACGGTGACAGGGAAGTTCTTGTTTACCCACAATTACCATTGCTGTTGTTCCAGGGTGCGAGACCCGGCGGGAGGATGAATATAGCGTCGTTCTAAACTAGTTTTAGAAGTGTACGTGTATATGACTCTGCCAGAGGGTTGTCGTAGTCAGTGGGAGCAGCGGAAGCATTGGTGGACAGGTTGCTTATGTTTATTTATAGACTGAAGCACCAGTAGCGGAGATAGATCATCTATTTCTGACGTGACAGTCATGGGTTTGACTTCATCAGAATAGGGGATGGATCTGTTGAGAAGGTAGTAGGGTGTGATATCCTGGTATTTGGATGATATACACAGAGTAGGAAAAGAAACTCCTACACTACGATCGGTTATACTTTGGTCGTCACACAGTTGTTTCTCCACACAGGACTTGGACATTATATCAGACATACTGGTTACTGGATCTATGGTATTAGATCTAGATTTGGGTGGTTTCCCAATCAGGGTACTTGACAGCATTCTAAGAGTATTTAGGATGGACGACTCCTGGCACGGTAGTGTACCTGCAGGTGATGGAGTCACCCTCTCTGAAGCTGTCTTACAGACTAAAGGGGAGAGGGATGTGCATGATTGGCAGATCACTTGCTCAGGCAATTGAGTCAATCATGAGATGTCAAGTACCACACCAGATGTTGTTCTTGCACTAGATGCAATAAGTTGACATTAATCCAATCCTGGAGAAACAGTCGGAAGCAGTTTTAGAACATAAGTGGATGTTCTAGGGAGATGATAACGACAGCCTCATTCAGGAGACAGTTATCATTCCAGGCTTCCAAGGTGACATGGACGACAAGGAGGTTGTCAGAGTTATAGTTTTCCTTCTGATGAGGGGCAGTATTTTGGACAGGTGATCCAAGGCAATACTGAGGGAGGCATGGCGCAGGATACTGATTAAGTTCAGTTGGCGATACAGTCTAAGAAGTTTGGATTTGGAGTTCATTTATGAGCTAGGTCCCATCAGACATCCAGACACATTCTAAGACAGGTATTGCTCATTTCGGGAGATGGCTTTCTCCGCGAACTTGAGATATAGAGAGACATAGAAAGAAACAACTAAGCGGATCCACTCACTGAGGCTATTCCTCGAACGCAATAGTTTCGCAAACGAGCTTTGTGAGACTGACTAGTAGAGGAGTTGGATGTTCGGTATCACACGGGCTGTGAGTATGCGACATCGCAATAATTAGCCTTGAGTGCAAGTGGGAGATTGTTGGAGATAGTGCCCTCAGAGTCAATTATTAGGTCACAGGTACGTGATTGTAATGATTGAGGGAGGACCTATCCCGGTAGAACAGTCTTGCTCGAGATGATAGTATGCTATCTGGTTTACCTTTATCATCGTGTACTGCTTTAGGTGACCTGACACGTCGCTATTACACGTTGATAGAGCCCCTAGGATTCTTTCTTGACCACCAGCAGTATGAGGGCGATCATATAAGTGGGAGCTGGGGTCTATAAGCTTATCCTTGAAAGGTCCCTAGTCGTGGGAGTTTCGAGACTGGGCATCGATACTCCATTAGTAGACTAGTGTATGCAGTCGAGACCCCGACGAGGGGCGGTGGCCGGTCTCACAAGCCACTGGTGTCAGTTGGATCACCTAAGATGTATACAGGTGCTCATTGGGTTATGAGTACACCGGACAGGACTCGCCGGGAACATGCTAGTTGGTCATATACCAGACGTCAGATGGCAGTTCCCTGGTGACATGTGTGCAGGTTAGTTCATCGACCTGGGGATCGTCATTTGTCTCGTGTGAGTTCCCACTGTACTTTGATTACTACCCTACCACGGCTCAAAGGAGTCGTGCAAACAGGTTTTAGTTGGGTACAGTCCCGAGCCACATGGAGGCAGTGAGCGTATCTTCAGGGGTTCGTCTCTCCCGGTATTGGGGGTGAGGTCGTGCTGTGTCTAGGAGAGCCATTACACAAAGTCCTTGGCCAAGGCAGGGAGATTTACTGGTAGGTATTCCAGTAGTATCTCAGGGTGTTCTGGGCTACACTCCGACACGACTTGTACCGCTTTTGGGGGTCTGACTTTTACCAACCCCCTAGGCCCGCCATGCGATACTCATAGACGAGCGGACCGGACTGCACGGATATTGTCACTGACAGGCTCAGTAGGGTTGTCGGGCTAAGTTCGCTCACAGACGTCCCTTTTAAGTCAGTACCTGGTAGCCCGTCACGTATTGGCTTATACCTCTGACGTGCTAGTGGTTAAATCCACAACCAAGGTGTTGACGAGTCTTTAGAGTCCCCCACATTCTGTTACTCAGCTTTCGGGCGAAAGGTTGTAGAGGCCGTATGGAGATATGGCAAGGTCCGATCAGATACGTGCGGTATTGCACGGATCAGGATCGGACAGTTTGTACTATAGGCCGTATGGTTATATGGCAGGGTTCGATCAGATACGTGCGGTATTGCACGGATCAGGATCGAACAGATATTACTAGCCGGTTTTGGTATAAGCCGGATCCTAGTATAGTACAGTGGAGATTTTGTCTCATTGCATTTGTATTTCGGTCGAAATACAGATGCGGGTGTGTATGCACAGTATCGGGGTTTTCCTGTAATTTATTACGGGACCAGTTTTCTGGAGTTGCCAGTTTGCTTTCCGTTTCGGCCAATTCCTATTGTTCCGTTCATTGGCCGAAGATTGGTGGAGGAGGGTTTATTTGCATTGTTGCAAATAGGCTTTTTGTGGAGGGGGTCTTTGCTTATTGTAGCATCATGATGGTTTTCATGATGTGCACCATCATTGACTTCTCATTCTCATGATGGCTTGACTTTTAGTGGGCATGATGGTTGATGATGATGAGGGGTGAGGTTGGTTGAGTGTGGGTTTATTGTTGTGATCATTTCCTTTTTGGCATGATAGCCTTCTCTCTCTCCATTGCATTATTGGATGGCTCTCTCCTTTTCTATCATACTCTCCCTCATTCTCACTCACCCTCATTGGAATGGCCGGCCACTTCCCTATAGGGGCTGTCCAAGTTTTTGGGTGTGGGGTTTTTGTTCATTTCATGTTCCCAAAATCCCCAAAGTTCCTCCACATTGTTCTTGTATCATCCCTCCACCAAAAAGGCAATTCCGATAACCCCAAATGAGACTTGCTCGCTACATTCTACAGCGAACCTTGGGCACGTCGAGTAGCCGGCTTCGTGCCCGAGTTGCCTCGGCATTGAGGTGGGAGCCCGTAAAAGAAGTAGGCGGTGTGGTGCACTTCCGGCGACGAGGAGGAGACGGGACATTCCGCAGGAGATCGGGACGATGACGAGAAGACCGGAGGACTTGGATCGTCGGTATATCTCTATTCCCTTTCTTGTTGTTAGCTAGGACTAGTTAATGGTTCGATCCGGGTTATAGTGCGCGGTGGTGCCGGTTTGCTAAGTCCGCAAAATTTAAGTTATTCACCGCTTCCGCATTCCGGCGTCGGATCGACGGCCGGGGCGCCGCCGTGCACTTACACAACTATCATATAGAAGGTATGCAATCTCATTGCAAATTTCAACACTTGAAACTCCCGATGAAGGTTTTTACCCCTAGCACCTATGACCTTAACTATGGTCAACAAATCATAAGTACTAGTCAAGTTCTACCCGTCATTTCGTAATTAATTAGACCCACCCACATGACCCTTAACTAAGGTCAACAAAGTCACGCGACTGTCCTAACTAATCGCATCATATGCGGTGTAGGAAGACATCACTTAGCTACCGTACACTGTGCCTTGACTATGGTCAACAAACACAGCACGAATACTAAGTACTCTACTTCCTAAAATGACGGAGGGTTGCGGCTGGTTTTTGTGAAAACCTTTAACGCTTTGAACTTGATCTCGTTGCGGAATCAAATGGTTTTTAAATGGAATGTTTTCGAGGCTTTTCTAGTTTTGCTAAAGGGGTCACTCCCGGTGAAGGGATCGTCGGCCCTTTCCTCGTCGAATGAGGTGCGGGATATATCATATATATCTCTGTGCAAAGCAGAAACTATAGAAGCGATCAAAGACAAACCGAGTGTGTAGCATCTGCCAGTTATTGCTAAAGGAGTCACTCCCGGTGAAGGGATCTCGGTCCTTTCCTCATCGAATAAGGTGCAGGATGTTCTATAATGAACACCGCGATGCAAAGCAAGAACTGTAGCTACCTGTTTTTACTTTGAAATTCGATTCCACAACATCAATTAGGTTTATTTTCTTTCATTAATCTTATTAATGAATATCCCATCATTTAAATTACCTAAACATCACAGATAGATATGACGTACACTTATGCCATCCGCATTCGCCTCGATGTCCCCTCGTGCACCGTTAGGTTAGGTAACTAACGGCAGAGCGGGGCAGGGCTAGCGCGGGTGTAAAACATAAGTAACGTCTATATAATATATCATATATACTATAATATCTGTCACAGAGCACAGAACATCGCATGATCACAGATAAAACACAGCAGAAGAAACATATGAAATATTGGATATACTAGGACGTCCGTGTTTTCAATACGAGCCAGTATAAAACACGGATTCCACGGTCGTGATGAATAGCCAATCCCACACCCCTAGACCCCTACGAGAGCGGCAAGCAACCCTACCAATTCTAGGGTTAGGAGACCCAGACTCGACTCCTCGAGTTGGTCTCCCACTAGACCCCAGAACCCGGTTACTTGTGCTCCCCTCCTTGGGTCTATCCTAGTGCAGAAAAGTAAATAATATACAACGGGTGACGACTTCCGCAACCTGGAAGTGCCCCAATAAAAGAATATTACATACAAGTTTTTACATGAATGAAAACGAAAAACACTCATCTCACATAAAAACCCCCGGCTATTCAAACACGACGATCCAATATAACATATCCAGCAACACATAACATCACATGTCATCAACGTAAGTAAATATGCGCATCCCAATTGTCGTTGACATATAGCAACGAAACCGGCGACATCACATATTACACTTACGGTCACAGAAAAGAAAATGTAAAACTACAACAGTTGGAATCCGCAATCTCCCCAGACATCGCATGCCTGACCAAATGAAATACTTAGACATCGCATGCCTAACAATTATAAACCCCGCATTTTAGTCTCATTATCGAAAACTCTTTTCAATATCAAGTCGGGCAATTCAACAAGATTCCCGACATCCTGATCGAATGCTCGTCGCAAACTTTAGTAGGCGGCCGCACCCCCGATGCCGTCGACGAAGTGCACCAAGGCGGAACACCGCTGCCGCGAGCACCCGAACGGATGCTTTCGGCGACGGGGTTCTCCTACAGTCACTTGGTCGGGGCTATGGAGTGAGGCTGTCTATTAAGTTTACCCGGCGAGTATCCGCGTACGCTACGTGATTGCGACGGACTTTTGATCACATCAAAATTCCGTGGCAACCGATCAAGTGAGACTAAACTGCTATGTTTATAATATTCATTTAGTTATCACATAACTTTTTGTGAATTCCAATTATTGTATCCCATTCCAGATAAATAGAAAATGTTAAACTTTCCGATCGAACAATCGAACACCCAAGTTTTCCCAATATAGATCAACACATGAAACAAGTCTAACAACATTCAGTTCGTGCCTCAGTACCAACGGTCCAGCCGTAGAAGAGTCAAGCCAACGCCTCACATGTGGCACGCCGTACTGCCCCAAACCCGAAGGTTCAAAGGGCAGTTCAAGACGGTCACATAATCGAGTTAAGGTTTGTTGTCTTCTAGAGGGACCATCGCGTTACTTGCACTACTTAGAACGTCGTTAAACTATAGAAATATCCAACACTTGGAAATTTCCCGACAGGGGAAAAATTGGGTATTTATATCCGGTCGAACTTTTTAACATATTCAAAAAATTATCCGGAACGACACATAGACAAAGTTTGACAATCCGATCGAATGTATGAACTCCCAATACAACCCAAAATACTCAACTCTTGATTTCAGATTAAAAATTCCCAGGAAAACCAGCACTGAAAAATAGGAGTTACTGTGCAAAATTCAATGGCAGATAAGACAAAAGTGCGGCGGAAGGGCCGCATTATCACGCTAATGCCGCGGTTCCGCCGCAATTTAGAAAGATCATTAGGTAATTTTTGCATCGTAATTCTTAGATTTACCTGCTTGTTTTTCTGCATATTTTTAATTTGCAAAAATCCACATTTTACAAAAATGTCCAGAGAGCATTTCAAAGTCGGGGTTTCGGGTCGATCGGACTTCTAACTCCGTCTACGCATCGCCTAAGGCTCTAGCTAGGCTCTGATACCACTGTAGGGTTCCTAGGCACTCTAGTGAAGTTTCACAAGTGATCAAACATGCACAAATCAAATTTTACGGGTGCCTACAAACCCGACTACGGATCGTTTACTAGATATTTAGGCGAAACAAGCAAACTAGTTAACATTTTAACTAAGGGAACGGACATACAACCTTTGTAGATCCGGTCCACCACCTCCACGGCTCCGCAATGAAGTCCCCTCGCTGTCCAAATCATGTCTTGGGCTCTAGCGTCGGCATCATCGAAGAATGGGCGGGCTTGATCGTCGGTTCGATGCCGAAGATGATCTACGTCGAGGCATCGCTAGAACAAGCTCCAACTTCACCAAGTCGGAAAAAGTTGTGAAGGAAACACCCTATACTACTTGGCAAGAGGTAGAGGATGAAGAAATAGGAAGTGGGTAAACTTTAGTTTTGGATTTCTCACTAGACTTCATGACTTGCCCTTGGAGTAGCAAGCTTTCTTCAATGTTGAAGAAGATGAAGAAGAAGAAGAAGATATGATAAGTTAAAAAAAAAATACAATACTTATCATATCTTTGACCATGGTTTAGTGTAGAGACTTAACTTAGGTTAGATGAGTGGTTAGGGTTAGGTATGAGACAAGAATGGTGACTAAAACAATGCTATATGAATCTTCAACTAAAAACAAGAATAGCCACCATTCATTTCTCATTTTCTTTTTCTTTTGAAATAAATAAAATAAAAAGATAAATGAAAAAGATGAAACCCTAATCACTAACTGTTGGAGATAGTGCCCTCAGAGTCAATTATTAGGTCACAGGTACGTGATTGTAATGATTGAGGGAGGACCTATCCCGGTAGGACAGTCTTACTCGAGATGATAGTATGCTATCTGGTTTACCTTTATCATCGTGTACTGCTTTAGGTGATCTGACACGTCGCTATTACACGTTGATAGAGCCCCTAGGATTCTTGCTTGACCACCAGCAGTATGAGGGCGATCATATAAGTGGGAGCTGGGGGTCTATAAGCTTATCCTTAAAAGGTCCCTAGTCGTGGGAGTTTCGAGACTGGGCATCGATACTCCATTAGTAGACTAGTGTATACAGTCGAGACCCCGACGAGGGGCGGTGGCCGGTCTCACAAGCCACTGGTGTCAGTTGGATCACCTAAGATGTATACAGGTGCTCATTGGGTTATGAGTACACCGGACAGGACTCGCCGGGAACATGCTAGCTGGTCATATACCAGACGTCAGATGGCAGTTTCCTGGTGACATGTGTGCAGGTTAGTTCATCGACCTGGGGATCGTCATTTGTCTCGTGTGAGTTCCCACTGTACTTTGATTACTACCCTACCACGGCTCAAAGGAGTCGTGCAAACAGGTTTTAGTTGGGTACAGTCCCGAGCCACATGGAGGCAGTGAGCGTATCTTCAGGGGTTCGTCTCTCCCGGTATTGGGGGTGAGGTCGTGCTGTGTCTAGGAGAGCCATTACACAAAGTCCTTGGCCAAGGCAAGGAGATTTACTGGTAGGTATTCCAGTAGTATCTCAGGGTGTTCTGGGCTACACTCCGACACGACTTGTACCGCTTTTGGGGGTCTGACTTTTACCAACCCCCTTGGGCCGCCATGCGATACTCATAGACGAACGGACCGGACTGCACGGATATTGTCACTGACAGGTTCAGTAGGGTTGTCGGGCTAAGTTCGCTCACAGACGTCCCTTTTAGTCAGTACCCGGTAGCCCGTTACGTATTGGCTTATACCTCTGACGTGCTAGTTGTTAAATCCACAACCAAGGTGTTGATGAGTCTTTAGAGTCCCCCACATTCAGTTACTCAGCTTTCGGGCGAAAGGTTGTAGAGGCCGTATGGATATATGGCAAGGTCCGACCAGATACGTGCGGTATTGCACGGATCGGGATCGGACAGTTTGTACTATAGGCCGTATGGATATATGGCAGGGTTCGATCAGATTCGTGCGGTATTGCACGGATCAGGATCGAACGGATATTACTGGCCGGCTTTGGTATAAGCCGGATCCTAGTATAGTACAGTGTAGAGTTTGTCTTATTGCATTTGTATTTCGGTCGAAATACAGATGCGGGTGTGTATGCACAGTATCGGGGTTTTCCTGTAATTTATTACGGGACCAGTTTTCTGGAGTTGCCAGTTTGCTTTCCGTTTCGGCCAATTTCCTTTGTTCCGTTCATTGGCCGAAGTTTGGTGGAGGAGGGCTTATTTGCATTGTTGCAAATGAGTGTTTGTGGAGGGGGTTCTTTGCTTATTATCATGACATGATTCTTGTCCCATCATTTGACTTCATAAACTCATGATTGCTTGACTTTCTTTATCATCATGGTTTTAGTCATGGTTGTTGGTAGAGTGTTGGGATTGTTGTTGATGATGGATGATCATTGGTGTTGGAGTGTTGGACTTTCCTTGCTATCATTTCTTTTGCATGATAGCTTTCCTCTCTCTTTTTTTGTATTAGTGGAGAATGGCTCCCTCTTTGGTCTCTCTCTTGACTCTCCATTCTCACCCTCTTCTCATTGTCATGGCCGGCCTTGGCTCATTGGGGGCTGTCCCAATTTTTAGATGAAGGAATTACACTCATTTTGGTTTGGCAAAGTCTTTTTAGCTCCTCTCCAAAAGCTTGTATCTTTTCCTCCACCATATGGCAACTCCTTCAACCCTAATAGAGACAATATAGCTCACTACACATTCTACAGCGAACCTTGGGCACGTCGAGTAGCCGGCTTCGTGCCCGAGTTGCCTCGGCATTGAGGTGGGAGCCCGTAAAAGAAGTAGGCGATGTGGTGCACTTCCGGCGACGAGGAGGAGACGGGACCTTTCCGCAGGAGATCGGGACCATGACGAGAAGACCGGAGGACTTGGATCGTCGGTATATCTCTATTCCCTTTCTTGTTGATAGCTAGGACTAGTTAGTGGTTCGATCCCGGTTATAGTGCGCGGTGGTGCCGGTTTGCTAAGTCCGCAAAAATTTAAGTTATTCACCGCTTCCGCATTTGGCCGTCGGATCGACGGCCGGGGCGCCGCCATGCACTTACAGTGGTATCAGAGCCTCGCCATTAACTTAGTCTAGCTTGGTTTAATGTGTTTGCATTTCCGATCGATCAAAAAGTTCCAAAACCGTGTTTTTCCTATCGACAGTTTTCTGTTGAAAATTTTTGGTCTCGAAAAATTTTTCAGGTTGTAAAATATTGATGTACTGGAAAATCTAAGAGCTCTGTAAAAATTCGATGAAGTGATTCCACTGTGGGAGCGCGGAACCGCCGCACAAACCCCCTTTTCGCCGCTGTTCCGCCGCGCACTGTGGAGATCACTGCACCAAATTTCTACAGTGTCTTTTTGGGCTTAAAATTGGGGTTTTGGAACATTAATATTGGGCCCAGAATTTCTTGATCTGCTACAGTATTGTTTGGGGGCCCACTTGTTAAAATTTGATTGATCGGATATTTTAAACACATTATTTCACAGTATTTACATTATATCTGCGACCGTGAATGTCACTTGATCGGTAAATCCGGTCTAACTGCTATAGCCCGGTTAGACGGATTTGCGAACGTGACTTTCACGTTGATGTTCTGTTTTTGCTGTGATGTTGCGGATCGGTCGTGGGGCATAGCCTGGATGCAATGCTAGTACAGTTGTGGTTGTATTATGTACATTTGATATTGCGGGGCGAGCGTCCGACATGTGGACTGCCGTCACTGCCTGATTGTATTATTGTTTAGGGGCACGGCCAGGTTGCGGTCGATGTACCCGTTGTATGTATATTTTACTTTCTGTACTAGGATTGCCCCGCGGAGGGGTGCACGGATAGCCGGGTTCTAGAGGGCAACAAGCCCGCATCTCATGGCATTGGGACGGAGGGGGCTTCACTCTAGGATTGACAGGTTATTCGCCGCACTCGTAGGGGGTACAGGTTGACCCAGGAGGGGTGCCCAAGTTACCGGATTCCGTGAAGTGCTGGGTGGTCCATTCACGGCGCTGAAGGGGGCTGCCTCGCTTCAGGTTTTGGCGGGTGACTTGCCGCGCCCGTAGGGGTCTAGGTTCTCATTGTACAGGCTATCCACACGACCAGGGGAACGTCGGGTTTCAGCAGTGGCTCTGTGAAACCCGGGGAACCCAGATATCTGTATTGTTTCTGTGATGCTGTACATTTCTGTGATGTTGCATTTTATTCACGCCTTGAGCGAAATATAATATATTGGTATATATATTAGTAGATGTTGTATATGTTTTACATCCGCGCTAGTCCAGTCCCCGCTCTGTCGTTAGTTAGCTAACCTAACGGGTAATGACGGGACCCAGTGGCGAATGCGGATGGCATATACGTACATCAGTATATTTTCGTTCTTTGTGGTGTGATCAATTGATGGGACTGCATTGACTCGGATCAATGCAAGTTAAAAACAAACCTAATCTGATGTTGTTGGAACACTTTTCAAAAAGCTGTTATTGCAAGGACGTTTACTTTTGTTTTGCATCGTGGTATTCATTGGAATATCCTGCTCCTCAGTCGACGAGGCAAGGGCCGAGATCCCTTCACCGGGAGTGACCCCTTGGACAGAAGTTTGCGTCAGGGCATTAACTTCACTATAGCCGATTACTTTTGCTTTGCATCGCGGTATTCATTTGGAATATCCTGCACCCCATTCTACGGGGAAAGAGCCGAGATCCCCTCATAGGGAGTGACCTCTTTAGCAACGGTTTTCGTCACTATATTTTTAAAAGCTATCCGTTCCTTCGACGATATCAAGTTCATTACGTTAAAGGTTTTCGCCAGAAACCATTCGTAGCCCTCCGTCATTTCAGTTAAATATTCGGTAGTATTCAAGCTATGTATTTTGACCTCACGCCAAGGCATAGTGTTTGGTAGCTGCCGGTTATTTATCTGTTGCATAGATAGATGCGTTGGTTTGGGACAGTCGTACTACTATTTTGGCCTACGTCAAGGGTATGTACGGGTGGGTTCAAATTAACCTGGATAATGACGGGCAGAACTTGACATGTGACTTATGATATTTTGACCTCACGCCAAGGTCATAAGAGCATGGGGCAGAAATCACATCGGGAGTTTCAAAAGAACTGAAACTTGCCAGATATGCGCATACCTTCTGGAGTGTGATACCGTGAGCGGATTCCGTCACGTTATCATGCGATGATAGTTGGATCCCGATTCCCACTGATGAGTTAGTTTACTCCTCGGGTGACCCCGACTAATTCTTCTTTCAGGTTTGGAGGAGAATTTGAGGTACAGTGGGAGGATTCCAGATTAGATAAATTGGTGACCATTCTGATCTAGGTTAGAGTGCACGCTGAGTGTTTCTTTTCTCTCTCTCTTTGGCAGCGACCATTGACCCGACCCTAAGACTATGACTCAGTGACCAAGTTGACCGAACCTTCTTAAACACCGGCTTTTTGGATTGTCAGAGTTGCAGACCTCATTGCCACTCCTACTTTTACCCTTTTCTCCAGGACACCCCGTATTACTACGAACGTCCACTTCCATTGGACAAAACCATCGTATGGTTAGATACGAACTCGAAAGAATTTATTCGAGGATGGTTTCCGGTTCTGGAGAAAACGGATAGGATTATTCAGTTGTCTTTTCCTTTTACCCTCTCTCAGGCTACGAGTACTCCTTGGTTTAGGGGTAGTACACCTATTACGTAAATTGGATTGTCATCTTCCAAACCTTAGGCTGGTGCCGACCGGTAGGGAATGAAGAAAACCAATTAGCATAACGATGGTGTGCAGAAGGTATTAAGTTCAGACAAACCAAGGGATTAGTAAGAGGGCAAAGTAAATTGCAACAGATTTTCACGACCAAACCAAATATTTCTTTACCACTCCCACATCACCTTTGTATTTCTCCAGGACACTCCGTATCACTACGAAGATCCACAGTTTATTTGGATACTCCATCGTATGGTTATATACGAACTCGAATGGAACTTGTTCCAGTTCGGGGATGGATTCTGGTTCAGGAGAAATAGGAATAAGGTTTATTCGGTTGTCTTTTATCTTCACCCTCTCTCATTGCGAGTGTTCCTAGGATTGGGACAGTACACCCATTATGCTTATTGGATAGTCTTCTTCCAAACCATAGGCTGGTGCCGAACGGTAGGGAAGGAAGAAAACCATTTGGCCTAAAGGGGTGTGCAGAAGGTAAAGACTAAAGACATATGAAGGGATTTGGAGAGGTGGCAAAGAATTATACGGTTACAGTCGTGAATCTGGAAGAGGCATTACTAGGAATACCGGGATACCCCATCGAAACATTTCGATGTTTCAGTCTCACTGTGTAATGTTAAAGGAAAACTGATTTCCCGATTAGATACTTACTCCAGGGTATGTATTTACCAGGTACGATTCTCACATCTGTATGGTTTTACAGATGATGAGTGGGAGTAAGTTATTGGGAATTGGGTGATTATCCTCATTATATCGGGATTCGTTGTAATCAGTGATATTTGAGGAAATCACCTGGGCTGTTTGCCGGTCGGTAAATATTTGGTTTTGAATATCCGCTGTTATGCACCAATTTCAAATTGATATATCTGTACGTCTATTTTCATAGAGTGAGATATACCTTTCTGAAATTATTTCTACGACATTTACCTATATCAGTGGATGGTTAGGTAAGGAGCATTAAACAGCGGTGTAATTCTTCTTAACCATAAGTACAGTTTTCAACCTATGACACACAGTGAATGAGTTATCAGACTCAAGGGACTTATACAGAGTATTGTATGTTGTCCAGGGTCCATCAGGACAGAGGGCTTGGTCCTCGTACTATATTCGGTTTACTTATGACTTCTCTAGTTTTTAGACAGATGTTTCGCGGAAACACAGGGTCCAAATTTTGAGAAGTTATAGGTATTTGAATAGAGTAGAGAACCAGGTATAGCAAGTATCGGGATTCTTCAAAGAGATCGAAGATGTAGATACTTGTGTATGGTATTCAGTTGATAGTAATGATAAAGAGATCTTGCTTCTCTTTCAGGTTACTCATAATTGGAAGTATTCCTAAGTTGAGTAACGCTGATCGGCCTCCTTCCATTTAGTTGACATGCGCTGGGGACAGCTGCATGATTTGAATCTGGTTCAATTAAATCAGTGCCTCTGTTTCTATATTGGATATAGAACAGTTCATATCTTAACGATGTTAAGGTACGGGGAGTTGTCCAGTTTATGATTAAAACCAGACACTGGACAACTCAAGGCACGTTTCTGTAATGGCTGTTTGTGGGTTGACCCAGGCTATGACGAGGGTTGATTTTCTACCATCTGGATGAACAATAGCGATATTGTTCTTGACTCGCCACAGTTTTATTAAAAATGGATTTTTTCAGAAAAACAGTAGTGGGAGTATGGTAGAACTGGAAGTGATTCCAGAACCACAAACGATTACTGAAGATTTGATAAGGAACCTAAAGATTCAATCTGAATTGACATTCCATTGGCCACTCCGCAGATAAGGTGGGTAACTTCAGGCACCCGAGAGGCACTATGGTAGCCTCAAGGACGGTGACAGGGAAGTTCTTGTTTACCCATAATTGCCATTGCTGTTGTTCCAGGTTACGAGACCCGGCGGGAGGATGAGTATAGCGTCGTTCTAAACCAGTTTTAGAAGTATACGTCTATATGACTCTGCCAGAGGGTTGTCGTAGTCAGTGGGAGCAGCAGAAGCATTGGTGGACAGGTTGCTTATGTCTATTTATAGACTAGAGCAGATGTAGCGGAGATAGATCATCTATTTCTGACGTGACAGTCATGGGTTTGACTTCATCAGAATAGGGGATGGATCTGTTGAGAAGGTAGTAGGGTGTGATATCCTGGTATTTGGATGATATACACAGAGTAGGAAAAGAAACTCCTACACTACGATCGGTTATACTTTGGTCGTCACACAGTTGTTTCTCCACAAAGGAAATGGATTTTATATCAGACATACTGGTTACTAGATCTATGGTCTTAGATCTAGATTTGGGTGGTTTCCCAATCAGGGTACTTGAGAGCATTCTATGAGTATTTAGGATGGACGACTCCTGGCACGGTAGTGTACCTGCAGGTAATGGAGTCACCCTCTCCAAAGGTGTCTTACAGACTAAAGGGGAGAGGGACGGGCATGATTGGCAGATCACTTGCTCAGGCAATTGAGTCAATCGTGAGATGTCAAGTACCACACCAGATGTTGTTCTTGCACTAGATGCAATAAGTTGACATTAATCCAATCCTGGAGAAACAGTCGGAAGCAGTTTTAGAACATAAGTGGATGTTCTAGGGAGATGATAACGACAGCCTCATTCAGGAGACAGTTATCATTCCAGGCTTCCAAGGTGACATGGACGACAAGGAGGTTGTCAGAGTTATAGTTTTCCTTCTGATGAGGGGCAGTATTTTGGACAGGTGGTCCAAGGCAATACTGAGGGAGGCATGGCGCGCAGGATACTGATTAAGTTCAGTTGACGATACAGTCTAAGAAGTTTGGATTTGGAGTTCATTTATGAGCTAGGTCCCATCAGACATCCAGACATATTCTGAGACAGGTATTGCTCTTTTCGGGAGATGGCTTTCTCCGCGAACTTGAGATATAGAGAGACATAGAAAGAAACAACAAAGCGGATCCACTCACTGAGGCTATTCCTCGAACGCAATAGTTCCGCAAACGAGCTTTGTGAGACTGACTAGTAGAGGAGTTGGATGTTCGGTATCACACGGGCTGTGAGTATGCGACATCGCAATAAATAGCCTTGAGTGCAAGTGGGAGATTGTTGGAGATAGTGCCCTCAGAGTCAATTATTAGGTCACAGGTACGTGATTGTAATGATTGAGGGAGGACCTATCCCGGTAGGACAGTCTTACTCGAGATGATAGTATGCTATCTGGTTTACCTTTATCATCGTGTACTGCTTTAGGTGACCTGACACGTCGCTATTACACGTTGATAGAGCCCCTAGGATTCTTGCTTGACCACCAGCAGTATGAGGGCGATCATATAAGTGGGAGCTGGGGGTCTATAAGCTTATCCTTAAAAGGTCCCTAGTCGTGGGAGTTTCGAGACTGGGCATCGATACTCCATTAGTAGACTAGTGTATACAGTCGAGACCCCGACGAGGGGCGGTGGCCGGTCTCACAAGCCACTGGTGTCAGTTGGATCACCTAAGATGTATACAGGTGCTCATTGGGTTATGAGTACACCGGACAGGACTCGCCGGGAACATGCTAGCTGGTCATATACCAGACGTCAGATGGCAGTTCCCTGGTGACATGTGTGCAGGTTAGTTCATCGACCTGGGGATCGTCATTTGTCTCGTGTGAGTTCCCACTGTACTTTGATTACTACCCTACCACGGCTCAAAGGAGTCGTGCAAACAGGTTTTAGTTGGGTACAGTCCCGAGCCACATGGAGGCAGTGAGCGTATCTTCAGGGGTTCGTCTCTCCCGGTATTGAGGGTGAGGTCGTGCTGTGTCTAGGAGAGCCATTACACAAAGTCCTTGGCCAAGGCAAGGAGATTTACTGGTAGGTATTCCAGTAGTATCTCAGGGTGTTCTGGACTACACTCCGATACGACTTGTACCGCTTTTGGGGGTCTGACTTTTACCAACCCCGTAGGCCCGCCATGCGATACTCATAGACGAACGGACCGGACTGCACGGATATTGTCACTGACAGGCTCAGTAGGGTTGTCGGGCTAAGTTCGCTCACAGACGTCCCTTTTAGTCAGTACCTGGTAGCCCGTTACGTATTGGCTTATACCTCTGACGTGCTAGTGGTTAAATCCACAACCAAGGTGTTGATGAGTCTTTAGAGTCCCCCACATTCAGTTACTCAGCTTTCGGGCGAAAGGTTGTAGAGGCCGTATGGAGATATGGCAAGGTCCGACCAGATACGTGCGGTATTGCACGGATCGGGATCGGACAGTTTGTACTATAGGCCGTATGGATATATGGCAGGGTTCGATCAGATACGTGCGGTATTGCACGGATCAGGATCGAACGGATATTACTGGCCGGCTTTGGTATAAGCCGGATCCTAGTATAGTACAGTGTAGAGTTTGTCTCATTGCATTTGTATTTCGGTCGAAATACAGATGCGGGTGTGTATGCACAGTATCGGGGTTTTCCTGTAATTTATTACAGGACCAGTTTTCTGGAGTTGCCAGTTTGCTTTCCGTTTCGGCCAATTTCCTTTGTTCCGTTCATTGGCCGAAGTTTGGTGGAGGAGGGCTTATTTGCATTGTTGCAAATGAGTGTTTGTGGAGGGGGTTCTTTGCTTATTATCATGACATGATTCTTGTCCCATCATTTGACTTCATAAACTCATGATTGCTTGACTTTCTTTATCATCATGGTTTTAGTCATGGTTGTTGGTAGAGTGTTGGGATTGTTGTTGATGATGGATGATCATTGGTGTTGGAGTGTTGGACTTTCCTTGCTATCATTTCTTTTGCATGATAGCTTTCCTCTCTCTTTTTTTGTATTAGTGGAGAATGGCTCCCTCTTTGGTCTCTCTCTTGACTCTCCATTCTCACCCTCTTCTCATTGTCATGGCCGGCCTTGGCTCATTGGGGGCTGTCCCAATTTTTAGATGAAGGAATTACACTCATTTTGGTTTGGCAAAGTCTTTTTAGCTCCTCTCCAAAAGCTTGTATCTTTTCCTCCACCATATGGCAACTCCTTCAACCCTAATAGAGACAATATAGCTCACTACACATTCTACAGTGAACCTTGGGCACGTCGAGTAGCCGGCTTCGTGCCCGAGTTGCCTCGGCATTGAGGTGGGAGCCCGTAAAAGAAGTAGGCGATGTGGTGCACTTCCGGCGACGAGGAGGAGACGGGACCTTTCCGCAGGAGATCGGGACCATGACGAGAAGACCGGAGGACTTGGATCGTCGGTATATCTCTATTCCCTTTCTTGTTGATAGCTAGGACTAGTTAGTGGTTCGATCCCGGTTATAGTGCGCGGTGGTGCCGGTTTGCTAAGTCCGCAAAAATTTAAGTTATTCACCGCTTCCGCATTTGGCCGTCGGATCGACGGCCGGGGCGCCGCCGTGCACTTACACTAACTAACCATGGTTTAATACTTTACACAAAACCAAACAAGAATGTATCATCAAACATGATACAATCATGTGCACAAAGAAATATATCACATATACAACTTGCACAATTCAAGTGAGAAAATCCTTTTAAAGTGAACCATTACTAGTTAATGCAAAGAAATATATCAAATATATAATTATACATTAAATCATTAAATCAACACTTGATTCAATGATCCGGTCATGTCGCATATAACCGGCCAGTATCCTATGTATCGGCTTTTCGAATCAATCCTTGATTCGATAACTAGGTTATATCGCATATAACCAATCGATACATAGATCGCGAGAATGGAATACGGTATCACATACACGCATTATTCTCGGTCCCGTACATATCTCATATGCGCTCCTATTTCGTTTCGCTTGAGCCAGGAAACCTCTGTGTAGGACTCTAATGACTCGTCAATACGCCGGCAGCAGATGATGATCATATCAAGCATCCACAAGCCGCAAGCGGTCTGCTAAACGTAACGGCCACCCGGGTATTGAGCGATCAGAAGATCGACGAGCAAGCCCGCTCACACTCCTGCGAATCCAACCAGTAACACTTACCGTACGGTCCGGTCTGTTCGTCTGATATGTCGCATATCTCGCCTAGGGGTGGTAAACGTCAGACCCCAGTAGCTCGATAAGTCATGCCGACTTGAGGTCCATAACATTCGTGAAACTACTGATAACTCCTACCAGTATATCACTGCAACCCTGGCCAGGGATTTCCTGTTATGGCCAGTCGAGCATAGCACAACATCAACCCCCAATACCGGGAGAGACGAATCCCCTCCTATCGCTCATCGCTTCCATGTGAATCGGGACTGTACCCAAAAACCACCTGTTTGCACAACTCAGTAGAGCCATGGTAGGGTGGAAATCAAAGCACAGTGGGAGACACACAAGACTCTATGACGATCTCGGGTCTACAGACTAAGCTGTACCAGTGTCACCAGAGAACTGCCATCTGACGTGAGGTATAATACCATCTGGGAGTTCTCGGCGAGTCCGTTCAGTGTACCCAGTCTCCACTGAGCACCCGCATACCATCTTCGATGTCAAACACCAATGGATATGGGATCATCCATCGCCCATCGCATGGGTCGAGAAGATATGCGCTAGTCTACTCTGGAATATCGATGCCCCGTCTCGATATTCCCACGACTAGGAACAATGAAGAATGTACTCATTGACTACCCAGGCCCCACTAGTATGATCTGCATCATAGTCCTGGAAGTCGAGTAAACATCCTAAGGGCTTTATCAACATGTAATCAGAGAGACAGAAAGTATACATGTTAAGATAAAGAGCAACCAGATAGCATACTATCATGCCGAGCAAGAAAGTCCTACCTATATATGTCCCAGCATCCACTACAATATACATCCAATGTACAGTAATGGCCTCTAGGGCATACATATAACTAACACATAAGTCATTGCCACTCCTTTTACCCTTTGCATTTCTCAGAACACCCCGTATTACTACGGACATCCACTTCCGTTGGATAGATCCATCGTATGGTTATATACGAGCTCGAAGGGACTTCTTCGAGGATGGATCCAGGTTCAGGAGAAATAGAATTGGTTTATTCAGTTGTTATTATCACCTTCTCTCAGGTTGCGAGGGCTCCTTGGTTTAGGAGAGTACACCAATTACGCTTATTGGATAGTCTTCTTCCAAACCATAGGCAGGTGCCGAAAGGTAGGGAATGAAGAAAACCAATTAGCCTAAGTAGGGTGTGCAGAAGGTAATAAGTAAAGACAAAATAAAGGGATTAGAAAGAGGGCAAAGTAAGTTGCGACTGCTATCATTCACGACCAAACCGCGTATTTCATTGCCACTCCTACTTCACCTTTGCTTTTTACCCCAGTTCGGGAGAAATAGAATAAGGTATTATTCAGCTGTCTTTTATCATCACCTTCTCTCAAGTTGCGAGTACTCCTTGGTTTCGGAGAGTACACCTATTATGCTTACTGGATGGTCTTCTTCTAAACCATAGGCTGGTGCCGAACGGTAGGAAAGGAAGAAAACCACTTAGCCTAAACGGGTGTACAGAAGGTAACGACTAAAGACAAATAAAGGGATTTGGAGAGATGACAAAGAAATATACGGTTATAGTCATGAATTGGATTATGGAAGAGGCATTACTAAGAATACCAGGATACCCTACGAAACATTTTCATGTTTCAGTTTCACTGTGCATTGTTAAAGGAAAACTGATTTCCCGATTAGATACTTACTCCTGGGTATGTATTTACCAGGTTTCATTATCACATCTGTATGGTTTTACAGATGGTGAGTGGGAGTAAGTTATTGGGAAAATGGTGATCATCCTCATTATATCGAAATTCGTTGTAATTGGTGATATTTGAGGACAACGCCTGAGTTTTTGCCAGACGGCATGTATTTAGTTTTGAGTATCCGTTGTTGTGCACCAATTTCAAAATGATATATCTGTACGTTTATTTTTATAAAGTGAGATATAACTTTTTGAAATTATGTCCTCGACATTTACCTATATCAGTTGATGATTGGGTAAGGAGCATTGAACAACGGAGTAGTTCTTAACCATAAGTACAGTTTTCAACCTACGATGCACAGGTTTTGAGTTATTCAACTCAGCGGACTTATACAGAGTATTGTATGTTGTCCAATGTGTAGGGTTACTAGGCACACTAACAAGGCTCTACAAAACATCGACCATGCCAAAATTAAATTTTTATGTGCCGAACAACCCTAAGCAAGATCGTATACTAGAGATTAGGCGAATCATATAGCAAGTAAACAACTTTACGATTAACTGAATACGAAATACAACCTTTGTAGATCGGTCCTTGACTTCTTTAGTTCCTTGTTGAAGTCCCTTCGCTGCGATCGTGGTTCTCCCGGACCCTTGCATGGCTTTACGAGACGAAAGACGCGTCCTTGCTTGAAGTCTTCGAGGCCGAAGATGATCTACGTCGAGGGGATGCCAACTCAAGCTCCTACTTCACTAACTTGAGAATTAGTGAAGCAAACACCCTAAACTAAACCGCTAGTCTAGTAGAGGATAGAGAAATAGGAAGTGGGTTCTCTTTAGAATTTTATTTCTCACAATCTTTCTCACTATTGATCAAACCCTAGCAAGCTTTTTTCTTTTGACAATGAAGAAGAAGAAGAAAAGAAAGAGATGAGGATAATAATCAAGTGAGAAAGCTAACCATGGTGAGTGAGTATCATATACTAACTCTTGTAGAGACTTAACCCATGGCTAAGCTTTATGGTTGGGTTAAGAAATATCAATAGTAAAAACAAATTTAGTGGAATTAGTCAATACTTCCACATGCTTCCACAAGCTTCAAGTATTTAGCTAATCCTGCACTAATTTTGTAATTACTTTGAATATTAAAATCCAACATAAATAAATAGCATGGTGTAAGTCTCATACACCCAAGTCAAGTGTATCATCAACCATGATACAATAAAAGAAAACACAATTTTAATATATATCATATATACATTAAAGTTGTGCTCATGTGAGAAAAACCCCAAAGTGAACAAGTGTTAGTAAATGTAAACAAGTATATCTAATATACAATTATACACTTAATTATTAAATCAACACTTGACTTAATAATCCGGTCATATCTCTTATAACCGACTAACATTCATCGTATCGACCTATCGAATCAACACTTGATTCGATAAGCCGGTCATATCATATATAACCGACCGATACAAAAAGTCACGAGAATAGAATACGGTATCACATACACGCATTATTCTAGGTCCAGCACATATCACATATCCGCTCCTATTTCGTTTTGCCTGAGCCAGTAAAAGCTCTATGTAGGACTCTAAAGACTCGTCAATACGCCGGCAGTAGGTGATGATCACATCAAGCAACCACAAGCCGTCAGCGGTAATAGCTGGACGTAACGTCTACCCGGGTATTGAGCGATCAGAAGATCAGCAAGCAAGCCCGCTCCAACTCCTGTAAAAGCCTGCCGGTAACACTTCCCGTACAGTCCGGTCTCCTCGTCTGATATGTCGCATATCAAGTCTAGGGGTGGTAAACGTCAGACCCCAATAACCGATAAGTCGTGCCGATGTGAGGCTCATAACGGGTCGAGAAACTACTGGTAACACTTACCAGTAAATCTCTAATCAGCCCTGGCCAGGGACTGTAAGTCCATGCTACCTCTCCCGGTACTTTCGGGAATGCGGAATTTGGTAGAAAACGATTTTCTTAAAGATGGTAACATGGACCTAAAACCCGGATCTTGGTTAAACATCTATCTAACAACCTAACTATGAGTTTTAGCTACTCGGTTAGGGGGTTATACCTTGCTTGTCTTGAACTCCTTCGTCTTCAAAGCTCCGATGGTGGTCCGATGGCTTCTTCTCGTCGTCTCCGTACGCCGAAGATAGATCCACCTGAAAGCTCCAACCTTTAGCTCCTTCTTCGTTCTTTGAAGAAACTAGTTCACTTGGTTTGCTAAACCTAGTGAACTAGAATGAGTAGAGAAGAAATAGAATGGGATTTTATCTATGGTTCTTGATTCTCAACTCATGAGACAAGAGAACCATAGATCAAGAGAGGGAGCAAGAGGTTGAGGGTGAGAGCAAGAGGAGAGCTCAAGAACAAGAGAGAGAATGAGCAAGAAAGAATGAGCAAGTATTTTGTCTCTCACCCTCTCATAATCCAAAGCAATGATAACTCATCATATTAACAAAAGTCTTATGTGATGGTTAGAAGCAACCACAACCATATCATTTCATGCACTCATTTTACACAAATGAGCAAGTAAACAAAAGTCTTTGCCATGAAATGATGGCTATGGTTATCATGATGGTCAACTAGTCAAGCCTAGTCAACCGGTCAACAAGTCAACAAAAGTCAACAAGTCAACAAAGTCAACAAGTCAACAAAAGTCAACAAGTCAACAACCATATCACCATAATACTTAATTAATATAATAGTTAATCACATATCATATTCTCATTAGGGTTGAGCATAAAGTCAAATAGTCAACGGTCAACTGTCAACAACCCTAATGAGAATCCGCTGCCTCTGCCTCCCTGTCAACTGTGCATACACACCCGCATCCGCGTTTCGAGGAACACGAATGCAAACTGGATAAATCCAATCCCATAAGGTACACTAGGATCTGGCTTAAACCAAAGCCCGCTAGTGTAAACTGTCCGGACACTGTACGTGCACAAGTGCACGGATGTGACCGAACCCTGTCGCAAAACCATGCGACCTGTCGCAATACCATGCGACCTCTACTCTTTTGCCTAAAGGCGAAAAGCTTTCTGTGTGGGACTCTAAAGACTCGACACTACGCTGGCAGTGGGTTTAACCACAGACCGCAAGCGGCACTAGCTGTGCGTAACGGTCCCCAGGTAATGCCGACAAGAAGACCGACGAGGCGAAACCCATCTGAACTCCTACTGAGCCTGAGTGTGACATTCTCCGTACAGTCCGGTCTGTTCGTCTGATACATCGCATGGCGGGCCTAGGGGGCGGTAAACGTCAGTCCCCCAATAGCGGTACAAGTCGTGCCGGAGCGAAGCCCAAAACACCCTGAGATAACACTGGAAACCTACCAGTATATCTCGTTTGCCCTGGCCAGGGACTACTCGTGTAATGGCTCTCCTAGACACAGCGCGAAGTCAACCCCCAATACCGGGAGAGACGAATCCTGTCTAACCGTCACTGCCTCCAAGTGCTTCGGGACTGCACCCAACCACTACCTGTTTGCACGACTCCTTTGAGCCGTGGTAGGGTAGTGATCAAAGTACAGTGGGAACACACTCGAGGCGGAGTGACAGTGTCAAGTCAGCAGACTAAGCTGTACTCATGTCACCTGGGAACTGATAACTGACGATAGGTATAATACCAACTAGTCAGTTCCCGACGAGTCCTGTCCAGTGTACCCGTAACCTAACGAGCACCCGCATACTATCTCAAGTACGACGTACTGACGGCTGTGGGACAGACCGTCTCCCACACTGGGATGAGAAGCGCATGCGCTGGTCTACTCCGGAGTATCGATACCCTGTCTCGATAGTCCTGCGACCAGGGACCTGCATAAGGATGTGCTTATAGATTACCCAGCCCCACTAGTGTGACGGCCATCACATCGCTGGTAATCAAGAAAAGATCCTAAGGGCTCTACTAATGTGTATAGGCGATATACAAAAATAAACACATGTACACATTGAAGTAGAAATAAACCAAGTAGCATACTACTATTTTGAGCAAGATTGTATATACAAGGTGAATATCCCAAGCATCCATTAAGTAATATACAAACTAGTATGATACAGTAATGGCCTCTAGGGCATATACACTAACAATCTCCCACTTGCACTAAGGCCATGTACTGGCGTATCGAAGACCTATCATCTCGATCAGCCGCTCGAACTGAGTCTGGGGCAGGGCCTTGGTGAATGGATCTGCAGTGTTATCTTCTGAAGCGACTCTCCGAACCTTGATCTCCTGGCGATCGACGATCTCCCTGATCAGGTGATACCGCCTTAAGATGTGCCTGGATTTCTGATGGGACCTGGGTTCCTTCGCTAAAGCTATAGCCCCGTTGTTGTCGCAATACAGAAGTATTGGATCAACAATGGACGGAACCACCTGAAGTTCTTTCAAGAACTTCCTCATCCAGACAGCTTCTTTTGCGGCATCAGATGCAGCGATGTATTCCGCTTCCATCGTCGAGTCTGCAACGGTTTCCTGTTTGGAACTCTTCCAACACACCGCCCCTCCATTGAGGGTAAAGACAAAACCCGACATGGACTTGGAATCATCCTTGTCACTCTGGAAGCTGGAGTCAGCAAAGGCCTCGATCTGGAGGTCTTTTCCGCCATACACCAAGAACATCTCCTTAGTCCTTCTCAGGTACTTGAGAATGTTCTTTACCGCTATCCAGTGTTTCTCCCCAGGGTTTGACTGATACCGGCTTACCACACTCAGTGCATAAGCTACATCCGGTCTGGTACACAACATCGCATACATTATAGAGCCTACCACAGAAGCGTAGGGTATAATAGACATGCGATCCCTCTCCAAATCAGTCTTGGGAGACATCTCTTTAGAGAGGGTGATCCCGTGACAAGCCGGCAGGTTACCGCGCTTGGAATCTTCCATACTGAATCTTTTCAGCACGGTGTCGATGTACCTGGACTGAGAAAGTCCTAATATCCTCTTGGATCTGTCACGGTAGATCCGGATACCCAGAATGTATGAGGCATCACCCAGGTCTTTCATGGAGAACCTGTGTGACAAGAACCCCTTGACAGATTGTAGCATAGGAATGTCATTTCCTATTAAGAGAATGTCATCCACGTATAAAATGAGGAATACTACAGTTCTCGCTACAAATCTACTATAGATGCATGGTTCATCTGGATTTTTGATAAAGCCAAATTCTTTGACCGTCTCATCAAAGCAGATGTTCCAACTCCGCGACGCCTGCTTTAGTCCATAGATGGACTTAAGCAACTTGCACACCTTTCCGCTGCTCCCACTCTGAATGAAACCCTCTGGCTGGTCCATATAGACACACTCCTCTAAATTTCCATTTAGAAAAGCTGTCTTTACGTCCATTTGCCAGATCTCATAATCGTGGAAGGCAGCAATGGCAAGAAGGATCCGAATGGATTTCAGCATGGCTACTGGAGAAAAGGTTTCGTCATAGTCCAAGCCAGGTCTTTGACGAAAACCCTCTGCTACCAGCCTAGCTTTATAGGTCTCAACCTGTCCATCTACACCAATCTTCCTTTTGAAGATCCACTTGCATCCTACGGGTTTTACCCCGTCTGGAGCAATGTCCAACGTCCATACCTTGTTGGTGTACATGGACTCCATTTCGGTCCGCATTGCATCCAGCCATTTCACTGAGTCAACGCTCTGAACGGCCTGCTGGAAGCTAGTAGGCTCATCATAATCTATGATGCAATCCTCTCTATCCCCGTCAATGAGAAAACCGCAGTATCTCTCGGGCGGATGAGTCTGCCTACTACTTCTGCGGAGCGGCGCAGGAATGTCCTGTTCTGTTGAACCCTCTGGTTCCACTAAACTTTCAGTAATAGTCCGTGGTTCTGGAATTTCTTCCAGTTCTACTGCGCTCCCACTTATTTCTTTTTCTATGAACTGGTGTTCTAGAAAGTGGGCATGACGAGAAACAAGAACTTTTTGTTCCTCTTCACAGTAGAAGAAATATCCCTTGGAATTCTTTGGATATCCCACAAACTTGCACAGTACTGAGCGTGCCTCGAGCTTGTCCGCATGCTGCTTTTTGACAAAAGCTGGACTTCCCCATATCTTAATGTGATTAAGATGGGGTCTCTTCCCACACCACATCTCAAATGGCGTAGTAGGCACAGTCTTAGTGGGAACTCGGTTCAAAAGGTATGCGGCTGATTCTAGCGCATATCCCCAGAATGATCGCGGTAACTCAGCGTTACTCATCATGGACCGCACCATATCCAATAGGGTGCGGTTTCGTCTCTCCGATACACCGTTATGTTGCGGGGTGTATGGAGGAGTAAGCTGAGAGAGAATTCCGTTCTCTTTTAAATAGTCCAGGAACTCGGCACTTAAGTATTCTCCACCTCGATCCGATCTTAGAATCTTAATACTTTTGCCGGTCTGTTTCTCTACTTCATTCTTATACTCCTGGAATTTTCCAAAGGCCTCGGACTTATGTTTCATCAAGAAGACATAACCGTACCTTGAGAAGTCATCCGTAAAAGTAATGAAGTAAGAATGTCCGCTTCGGGCATGTGTAGACATTGGACCGCACACGTCACTGTGTACGAGTCCCAAGAGCTCGCTCGCTCTTACTCCATGTCCAGTAAACGGAGTCTTTGTCATCTTTCCTTTGAGACAAGATTGACAAGTGGCATACGATTGATATTCGAACGCATTCAAATATCCTTCTGTATGTAACTTAGTCAACCTTCTCTCATTGATGTGACCCAATCTACAATGCCATAAGAAAGTCTGATTTATTTCTGGAGACTTTCTTTTGTGTGTATTCTGGACGTTGAAAATCTGTGGTTGGTTTAACACGTATATACCATTACTCAATGTACCTGACCCAATCAAAACTTGATTAAGGTGAATGTTTACAACATTACTTACAAACGCAAATTCATAACCTTCTTTAGAAACTAAAGATACAGAAATGATATTACAAGTTGCGTTGGGTACAAAAAAGCAATTACGCAAAACCAAAACATGTCCATCTGACATTCCCAGGTGATAGTCCCCCACGGCTTTAGCATCCATGCTAGCTCCGTTCGCAACTTTGAGGGTCATGTCACCTGCCTTCAAAACCCTACGGTTTCTCAACGCCTGCAAAGAATTACAGATATGAGATCCTGATCCGGTATCCAATACCCAGGAAGTAGAGTTTATTGAAAGACAGTTTTCAATAACATACACACCTGAAGCTGAAGCTGCAACCTGCTTCAATTCCTGTGTTCTGGCCTTCCAGGCCCTGCAATCATTCTTCCAGTGTCCTTTCTTATGACAATAGAAGCATTCTTCCTTATCCACAAGCTTCCCCGCTATCTTTGTTGCTTTACCTTTTCCCTTCGTATCCACTTTACTAACACCGCCCCTTGGTTTGGCGGGGGCCTTCTTCTTCTTTCCCTTGGCTTTCGCCTTGGACCTAGAAGAAGATGATCCTCCTAGAAACAAAGTGGATGTATCCCTACCTTTCTGTAGGGTGCCCTCTGCGCTCCTCAGCATGTTGAGGAGCTCTGAAAGTTCAACCTCTTTTTCTTGTAAGTTGAAGTTCAGTATAAACTGGGCGTAAGTGGAAGGAAGGGACTGGAGAACTATATCCGTGTATAGCTCACTCTCCAATGTGATCCCTAGGTCAGCGAGCTCCTCAATGAAGCCGATCATCTTTAGCACGTGCTCGGCTACTGATGATCCGACGGCCATTCTTGTCGAAAATAACTTTTTCGACGCTTCGTATCTTGCGATACGAGATTGCTCTCCATACAGTTCTTTTGTATGGAGCAATATGGATTCCATGTCCATATTCTCATGCCTCCTCTGATGTTCGTTGTCCATCGAGGCAAGCAGGAGGCATTTGGCCTTCACGCTATCAATCTCCCAAGTCTTACGGATTTCCTTATCCGCGACGCTGGAAGTTGGACCAGGGACAGGGGGAGCTTTGGTGGTAAGAAGATACCCCAGCTTGTCGTAAGTGATTGCTATCTTGACATTCCTGAGCCAATCTTTGTAGTTTGGCCCTGTCAGTTTGTTTTTATCTAGGAGTAACTTAAGTCCAGTCATGTTGATTAGGTCGCAGCAATTAGGAGAGAGAAGAAGAAACACTCAGCATGATGCTCTTGCAAGTTTAGAGTGGTTTTTAGTTTGTCTAAACAGGATGGCTCCCACTGTTTCTCGAATCCCTCCTCAAACCATAAAGGAAGAATTAGTCGGGATCAATCCCACCGTACAATACTTGCTTAACCGTTCAGCCAGGCCGGTGTCGGTACTTCGAGGGAGGTTTTCCAACGCTTTCGCGAAGTTCCTTAATTAGAGAACCTCTTTTCCCTGGGGGCGTAGCCCCGCTAACACCTTTCTAGGCACCTACTAGGTTTATAGCATTGATCGTTTAGTGAGAAATTTCCCGAGGAATAGCATATACTCACAGTAGGATCGGGATCCAAATATCATCGCGTGACGAAACTGAAGGAATCCTACCAGAATCATCACACTCCAAATGGTATGCAAATCTAGCAAGTTTCAGTACTTATGAAACTCCCGATGTGGATTTTTGCCCCATGCTCTTATGACCTTGACTTTGGCCAAAATATCATAAGTCACATGTCAAGTTCTACCCGTCATTATCCAGGTTAATTTGGATCCATCCGTACCTACCCTTGACTTTGGCCAAAATGGCAGCACGACTGTCCCAAACCAACGCATCTATCTATGCTACACATAAACACCCAATAGCTACCAATCACTGTGCCTTGACTTTGGCCAACATACACAGCTTGAATACTATTGACTATTCATGTGAAACGACGGAGGGCTACGGATGGTTTTGGCAAAACCGTGAACGTAGTGAACTTGATATGGTCGATGGAACGAGATAGCTTTTAAAAGGAGTGGCTCAAGCTCCGTATTTAAAAGTTGTTTTGAAAAGAACCGAGTGGTTTTTCGAAAGTGTTCCAACGACTTTAACTTGGTTTATTATCTTGCATTAGTTCTTTTAATGCGTGATATTCTTGCATTAGTTCTTTTAATGCGTCCCATCATTTAATCCTACCATTGCAGAAAACAACCAAAATATGACGTATGCTTATGCCATTCGCATTCGCCACGGGGCCCCGTCATTACCCGTTAGGTTACTTAACTAACGACAGAGCGGGGGCTGGGCTAGCGCGTCTGTAAAACATAAGCAACGCCTAAATAATATCATATATAGATATACTGCAATGATAAACATTTCAGATCACAGATGAATACATTGGATATACTAGGAATCTGTAATTTGTACGAGCCTGTAACAAAAGACAGATTACACGGTCGCGGTGAATAGCCAAATACCCCACCCAAGACCCCTACGGGTGCGGCAAACTACCCGCCAAGTACCCGAAGCGTAGTAACCTCCCTCATCTCCTATGAGTAGGCCACTCGACACTTCGGCATACCCGGTAGTTTGTGCACCCCCTCCATGGGTCCATCCTAGGAGCAAAAACAGTAAAAAGAAATTATACAATGACGGCTACAACCCCGACCTGGTTGTGCGGCCATATAAATAATTATTACATCAATTTACAAATTTACATGAATTGAAAGAAAAGAAAACTCTCGTCTCACAACCCCCGGCTATTCACCCGCGACAATCCAACATATTCATATACACATTCCAGCACATTACAGATCACAGATTTGTATAACCCCCACTAATCGACATATAGCGATTAGTAGACGTTCAATACAAATATCACATTACAGAAAAACCCGTTAGCTCAAGTCTTTTAGAAGTTCGATCAAAAATACGGATTTTCGGGACCCCAAAATAAAATTTTCGTTCTGGAAAATCTGGGTTGAAAATACATATACTAAAAATCCCAAAATACCCCAATTAGCAAACTGCAAAAAATAAAACCCATGACCGAGTCAACTCGGCCGCGGTTCCGCGGCGGGAGCGTGCTCCCGCCGCGGAACCGCGGCGGGAGCGTGCTCCCGCCGCGGAACCGCGGCGCTTTGATCGAGTCATGGGCCCAAATTTTTGCAGTTTCTTTAAAAAAGCCTGAGTCGATTTATGGTGTATATTAAAAAAGTTTTCCAGTACTTTTAAAATCGACAGAAAGTTTAAAATTCCGGGGTTCGTTTCGGGACTTTTTCGTTGATCGATCTTCTAGTTACTTGCTAACATGTTAGATAGAGTTTAACTAGTCTCTGATACCACTGTAAGTCCATGCTACCTCTCCCGGTACTTTCGGGAATGCGGAATTTGGTAGAAAACGATTTTCTTAAAGATGGTAACATGAACCTAAAACCCGGATCTTGGTTAAACATCTATCTAACAACCTAACTATGAGTTTTAGCTACTCGGTTAGGGGGTTATACCTTGCTTGTCTTGAACTCCTTCGTCTTCAAAGCTCCGATGGTGGTCCGATGGCTTCTTCTCGTCGTCTCCGTACGCCGAAGATAGATCCACCTGAAAGCTCCAACCTTTAGCTCCTTCTTCGTTCTTTGAAGAAACTAGTTCACTTGGTTTGCTAAACCTAGTGAACTAGAATGAGTAGAGAAGAAATAGAATGGGATTTTATCTATGGTTCTTGATTCTCAACTCATGAGACAAGAGAACCATAGATCAAGAGAGGGAGCAAGAGGTTGAGGGTGAGAGCAAGAGGAGAGCTCAAGAACAAGAGAGAGAATGAGCAAGAAAGAATGAGCAAGTATTTTGTCTCTCACCCTCTCATAATCCAAAGCAATGATAACTCATCATATTAACAAAAGTCTTATGTGATGGTTAGAAGCAACCACAACCATATCATTTCATGCACTCATTTTACACAAATGAGCAAGTAAACAAAAGTCTTTGCCATGAAATGATGGCTATGGTTATCATGATGGTCAACTAGTCAAGCCTAGTCAACCGGTCAACAAGTCAACAAAAGTCAACAAGTCAACAAAGTCAACAAGTCAACAAAAGTCAACAAGTCAACAACCATATCACCATAATACTTAATTAATATAATAGTTAATCACATATCATATTCTCATTAGGGTTGAGCAAAAAGTCAAATAGTCAACGGTCAACTGTCAACAACCCTAATGAGAATCCGCTGCCTCTGCCTCCCTGTCAACTGTGCATACACACCCGCATCCGCGTTTCGAGGAACACGAATGCAAACTGGATAAATCCAATCCCATAAGGTACACTAGGATCTGGCTTAAACCAAAGCCCGCTAGTGTAAACTGTCCGGACACTGTACGTGCACAAGTGCACGGATGTGACCGAACCCTGTCGTAAAACCATGCGACCTGTCGCAATACCATGCGACCTCTACTCTTTTGCCTAAAGGCGAAAAGCTTTCTGTGTGGGACTCTAAAGACTCGACACTACGCTGGCAGTGGGTTTAACCACAGACCGCAAGCGGCACTAGCTGTGCGTAACGGTCCCCAGGTAATGCCGACAAGAAGACCGACGAGGCGAAACCCATCTGAACTCCTACTGAGCCTGAGTGTGACATTCTCCGTACAGTCCGGTCTGTTCGTCTGATACATCGCATGGCGGGCCTAGGGGGCGGTAAACGTCAGTCCCCCAATAGCGGTACAAGTCGTGCCGGAGCGAAGCCCAAAACACCCTGAGATAACACTGGAAACCTACCAGTATATCTCGTTTGCCCTGGCCAGGGACTACTCGTGTAATGGCTCTCCTAGACACAGCGCGATGTCAACCCCCAATACCGGGAGAGACGAATCCTGTCTAACCGTCACTGCCTCCAAGTGCTTCGGGACTGCACCCAACCACTACCTGTTTGCACGACTCCTTTGAGCCGTGGTAGGGTAGTGATCAAAGTACAGTGGGAACACACTCGAGGCGGAGTGACAGTGTCAAGTCAGCAGACTAAGCTGTACTCATGTCACCTGGGAACTGATAACTGACGATAGGTATAATACCAACTAGTCAGTTCCCGACGAGTCCTGTCCAGTGTACCCGTAACCTAACGAGCACCCGCATACTATCTCAAGTACGACGTACTGACGGCTGTGGGACAGACCGTCTCCCACACTGGGATGAGAAGCGCATGCGCTGGTCTACTCCGGAGTATCGATACCCTGTCTCGATAGTCCTGCGACCAGGGACCTGCATAAGGATGTGCTTATAGATTACCCAGCCCCACTAGTGTGACGGCCATCACATCGCTGGTAATCAAGCAAAGATCCTAAGGGCTCTACTAATGTGTATAGGCGATATACAAAAATAAACACATGTACACATTGAAGTAGAAACAAACCAAGTAGCATACTACTATTTTGAGCAAGATTGTATATACAAGGTGAATATCCCAAGCATCCATTAAGTAATATACAAACTAGTATGATACAGTAATGGCCTCTAGGGCATATACACTAACAATCTCCCACTTGCACTAAGGCCATGTACTGGCGTATCGAAGACCTATCATCTCGATCAGCCGCTCGAACTGAGTCTGGGGCAGGGCCTTGGTGAATGGATCTGCAGTGTTATCTTCTGAAGCGACTCTCCGAACCTCGATCTCCTTGCGATCCACGATCTCCCTGATCAGGTGATACCGCCTTAAGATGTGCCTGGATTTCTGATGGGACCTGGGTTCCTTCGCTAAAGCTATAGCCCCGTTGTTGTCGCAATACAGAGGTATTGGATCAACAATGGACGGAACCACCTGAAGTTCTTTCAAGAACTTCCTCATCCAGACAGCTTCTTTTGCGGCATCAGATGCAGCGATGTATTCCGCTTCCATCGTCGAGTCTGCAACGGTTTCCTGTTTGGAACTCTTCCAACACACCGCCCCTCCATTGAGGGTAAAGACAAAACCCGACATGGACTTGGAATCATCCTTGTCACTCTGGAAGCTGGAGTCAGCAAAGGCCTCGATCTGGAGGTCTTTTCCGCCATACACCAAGAACATCTCCTTAGTCCTTCTCAGGTACTTGAGAATGTTCTTTACCGCTATCCAGTGTTTCTCCCCAGGGTTTGACTGATACCGGCTTACCACACTCAGTGCATAAGCTACATCCGGTCTGGTACACAACATCGCATACATTATAGAGCCTACCGCAGAAGCGTAGGGTATAATAGACATGCGATCCCTCTCCAAATCAGTCTTGGGAGACATCTCTTTAGAGAGGGTGATCCCGTGACAAGCCGGCAGGTTACCGCGCTTGGAATCTTCCATACTGAATCTTTTCAGCACGGTGTCGATGTACCTGGACTGAGAAAGTCCTAATATCCTCTTGGATCTGTCACGGTAGATCCGGATACCCAGAATGTATGAGGCATCAGCCAGGTCTTTCATGGAGAACCTGTGTGACAAGAACCCCTTGACAGATTGTAGCATAGGAATGTCATTTCCTATTAAGAGAATGTCATCCACGTATAAAATGAGGAATACTACAGTTCTCGCTACAAATCTACTATAGATGCATGGTTCATCTGGATTTTTGATAAAGCCAAATTCTTTGACCGTCTCATCAAAGCAGATGTTCCAACTCCGCGACGCCTGCTTTAGTCCATAGATGGACTTAAGCAACTTGCACACCTTTCCGCTGCTCCCACTCTGAATGAAACCCTCTAGCTGGTCCATATAGACACACTCCTCTAAATTTCCATTTAGAAAAGCTGTCTTTACGTCCATTTGCCAGATCTCATAATCGTGGAAGGCAGCAATGGCAAGAAGGATCCGAATGGATTTCAGCATGGCTACTGGAGAAAAGGTTTCGTCATAGTCCAAGCCAGGTCTTTGACGAAAACCCTCTGCTACCAGCCTAGCTTTATAGGTCTCAACCTGTCCATCTACACCAATCTTCCTTTTGAAGATCCACTTGCATCCTACGGGTTTTACCCCGTCTGGAGCAATGTCCAACGTCCATACCTTGTTGGTGTACATGGACTCCATTTCGGTCCGCATTGCATCCAGCCATTTCACTGAGTCAACGCTCTGAACGGCCTGCTGGAAGCTAGTAGGCTCATCATAATCTATGATGCAATCCTCTCTATCCCCGTCAATGAGAAAACCGCAGTATCTCTCGGGCGGATGAGTCTGCCTACTACTTCTGCGGAGCGGCGCAGGAATGTCCTGTTCTGTTGAACCCTCTGGTTCCACTAAACTTTCAGTAATAGTCCGTGGTTCTGGAATTTCTTCCAGTTCTACTGCGCTCCCACTTATTTCTTTTTCTATGAACTGGTGTTCTAGAAAGTGGGCATGACGAGAAACAAGAACTTTTTGTTCCTCTTCACAGTAGAAGAAATATCCCTTGGAATTCTTTGGATATCCCACAAACTTGCACAGTACTGAGCGTGCCTCGAGCTTGTCCGCATGCTGCTTTTTGACAAAAGCTGGACTTCCCCATATCTTAATGTGATTAAGATGGGGTCTCTTCCCACACCACATCTCAAATGGCGTAGTAGGCACAGTCTTAGTGGGAACTCGGTTCAAAAGGTATGCGGCTGATTCTAGCGCATATCCCCAGAATGATCGCGGTAACTCAGCGTTACTCATCATGGACCGCACCATATCCAATAGGGTGCGGTTTCGTCTCTCCGATACACCGTTATGTTGCGGGGTGTATGGAGGAGTAAGCTGAGAGAGAATTCCGTTCTCTTTTAAATAGTCCAGGAACTCGGCACTTAAGTATTCTCCACCTCGATCCGATCTTAGAATCTTAATACTTTTGCCGGTCTGTTTCTCTACTTCATTCTTATACTCCTGGAATTTTCCAAAGGCCTCGGACTTATGTTTCATCAAGAAGACATAACCGTACCTTGAGAAGTCATCCGTAAAAGTAATGAAGTAAGAATGTCCGCTTCGGGCATGTGTAGACATTGGACCGCACACGTCACTGTGTACGAGTCCCAAGAGCTCGCTCGCTCTTACTCCATGTCCAGTAAACGGAGTCTTTGTCATCTTTCCTTTGAGACAAGATTGACAAGTGGCATACGATTGATATTCGAACGCATTCAAATATCCTTCTGTATGTAACTTAGTCAACCTTCTCTCATTGATGTGACCCAATCTACAATGCCATAAGAAAGTCTGATTTATTTCTGGAGACTTTCTTTTGTGTGTATTCTGGACGTTGAAAATCTGTGGTTGGTTTAACACGTATATACCATTACTCAATGTACCTGACCCAATCAAAACTTGATTAAGGTGAATGTTTACAACATTACTTACAAACGCAAATTCATAACCTTCTTTAGAAACTAAAGATGCAGAAATGATATTACAAGTTGCGTTGGGTACAAAAAAGCAATTACGCAAAACCAAAACATGTCCATCTGACATTCCCAGGTGATAGTCCCCCACGGCTTTAGCATCCATGCTAGCTCCGTTCGCAACTTTGAGGGTCATGTCACCTGCCTTCAAAACCCTACGGTTTCTCAACGCCTGCAAAGAATTACAGATATGAGATCCTGATCCGGTATCCAATACCCAGGAAGTAGAGTTTATTGAAAGACAGTTTTCAATAACATACACACCTGAAGCTGAAGCTGCAACCTGCTTCAATTCCTGTGTTCTGGCCTTCCAGGCCCTGCAATCATTCTTCCAGTGTCCTTTCTTATGACAATAGAAGCATTCTTCCTTATCCACAAGCTTCCCCGCTATCTTTGTTGCTTTACCTTTTCCCTTCGTATCCACTTTACTAACACCGCCCCTTGGTTTGGCGGGGGCCTTCTTCTTCTTTCCCTTGGCTTTCGCCTTGGACCTAGAAGAAGATGATCCTCCTAGAAACAAAGTGGATGTATCCCTACCTTTCTGTAGGGTGCCCTCTGCGCTCCTCAGCATGTTGAGGAGCTCTGAAAGTTCAACCTCTTTTTCTTGTAAGTTGAAGTTCAGTATAAACTGGGCGTAAGTGGAAGGAAGGGACTGGAGAACTATATCCGTGTATAGCTCACTCTCCAATGTGATCCCTAGGTCAGCGAGCTCCTCAATGAAGCCGATCATCTTTAGCACGTGCTCGGCTACTGATGATCCGACGGCCATTCTTGTCGAAAATAACTTTTTCGACGCTTCGTATCTTGCGATACGAGATTGCTCTCCATACAGTTCTTTTGTATGGAGCAATATGGATTCCATGTCCATATTCTCATGCCTCCTCTGATGTTCGTTGTCCATCGAGGCAAGCAGGAGGCATTTGGCCTTCGCGCTATCAATCTCCCAAGTCTTACGGATTTCCTTATCCGCGACGCTGGAAGTTGGACCAGGGACAGGGGGAGCTTTGGTGGTAAGAAGATACCCCAGCTTGTCGTAAGTGATTGCTATCTTGACATTCCTGAGCCAATCTTTGTAGTTTGGCCCTGTCAGTTTGTTTTTATCTAGGAGTAACTTAAGTCCAGTCATGTTGATTAGGTCGCTGCAATTAGGAGAGAGAAGAAGAAACACTCAGCATGATGCTCTTGCAAGTTTAGAGTGGTTTTTAGTTTGTCTAAACAGGATGGCTCCCACTGTTTCTCGAATCCCTCCTCAAACCATAAAGGAAGAATTAGTCGGGATCAATCCCACCGTACAATACTTGCTTAACCGTTCAGCCAGGCCGGTGTCGGTACTTCGAGGGAGGTTTTCCAACGCTTTCGCGAAGTTCCTTAATTAGAGAACCTCTTTTCCCTGGGGGCGTAGCCCCGCTAACACCTTTCTAGGCACCTACTAGGTTTATAGCATTGATCGTTTAGTGAGAAATTTCCCGAGGAGTAGCATATACTCACAGTAGGATCGGGATCCAAATATCATCGCGTGACGAAACTGAAGGAATCCTACCAGAATCATCACACTCCAAATGGTATGCAAATCTAGCAAGTTTCAGTACTTATGAAACTCCCGATGTGGATTTTTGCCCCATGCTCTTATGACCTTGACTTTGGCCAAAATATCATAAGTCACATGTCAAGTTCTACCCGTCATTATCCAGGTTAATTTGGATCCATCCGTACCTACCCTTGACTTTGGCCAAAATGGCAGCACGACTGTCCCAAACCAACGCATCTATCTATGCTACACATGAACACCCAATAGCTACCAATCACTGTGCCTTGACTTTGGCCAACATACACAGCTTGAATACTATTGACTATTCATGTGAAACGACGGAGGGCTACGGATGGTTTTGGCAAAACCGTGAACGTAGTGAACTTGATATGGTCGATGGAACGAGATAGCTTTTAAAAGGAGTGGCTCAAGCTCCGTATTTAAAAGTTGTTTTGAAAAGAACCGAGTGGTTTTTCGAAAGTGTTCCAACGACTTTAACTTGGTTTATTATCTTGCATTAGTTCTTTTAATGCGTGATATTCTTGCATTAGTTCTTTTAATGCGTCCCATCATTTAATCCTACCATTGCAGAAAACAACCAAAATATGACGTATGCTTATGCCATTCGCATTCGCCACGGGGCCCCGTCATTACCCGTTAGGTTACTTAACTAACGACAGAGCGGGGGCTGGGCTAGCGCGTCTGTAAAACATAAGCAACGCCTAAATAATATCATATATAGATATACTGCAATGATAAACATTTCAGATCACAGATGAATACATTGGATATACTAGGAATCTGTAATTTGTACGAGCCTGTAACAAAAGACAGATTACACGGTCGCGGTGAATAGCCAAATACCCCACCCAAGACCCCTACGGGTGCGGCAAACTACCCGCCAAGTACCCGAAGCGTAGTAACCTCCCTCATCTCCTATGAGTAGGCCACTCGACACTTCGGCATACCCGGTAGTTTGTGCACCCCCTCCATGGGTCCATCCTAGGAGCAAAAACAGTAAAAAGAAATTATACAATGACGGCTACAACCCCGACCCGGTTGTGCGGCCATATAAATAATTATTACATCAATTTACAAATTTACATGAATTGAAAGAAAAGAAAACTCTCGTCTCACAATCCCCGGCTATTCACCCGCGACAATCCAACATATTCATATACACATTCCAGCACATTACAGATCACAGATTTGTATAACCCCCACTAATCGACATATAGCGATTAGTAGACGTTCAATACAAATATCACATTACAGAAAAACCCGTTAGCTCAAGTCTTTTAGAAGTTCGATCAAAAATACGGATTTTCGGGACCCCAAAATAAAATTTTCGTTCTGGAAAATCTGGGTTGAAAATACATATACTAAAAATCCCAAAATACCCCAATTAGCAAACTGCAAAAAATAAAACCCATGACCGAGTCAACTCGGCCGCGGTTCCGCGGCGGGAGCGTGCTCCCGCCGCGGAACCGCGGCGCTTTGATCGAGTCATGGGCCCAAATTTTTGCAGTTTCTTTAAAAAAGCCTGAGTCGATTTATGGTGTATATTAAAAAAGTTTTCCAGTACTTTTAAAATCGACAGAAAGTTTAAAATTCCGGGGTTCGTTTCGGGACTTTTTCGTTGATCGATCTTCTAGTTACTTGCTAACATGTTAGATAGAGTTTAACTAGTCTCTGATACCACTGTAAGTCCATGCTACCTCTCCCGGTACTTTCGGGAATGCGGAATTTGGTAGAAAACGATTTTCTTAAAGATGGTAACATGAACCTAAAACCCGGATCTTGGTTAAACATCTATCTAACAACCTAACTATGAGTTTTAGCTACTCGGTTAGGGGGTTATACCTTGCTTGTCTTGAACTCCTTCGTCTTCAAAGCTCCGATGGTGGTCCGATGGCTTCTTCTCGTCGTCTCCGTACGCCGAAGATAGATCCACCTGAAAGCTCCAACCTTTAGCTCCTTCTTCGTTCTTTGAAGAAACTAGTTCACTTGGTTTGCTAAACCTAGTGAACTAGAATGAGTAGAGAAGAAATAGAATGGGATTTTATCTATGGTTCTTGATTCTCAACTCATGAGACAAGAGAACCATAGATCAAGAGAGGGAGCAAGAGGTTGAGGGTGAGAGCAAGAGGAGAGCTCAAGAACAAGAGAGAGAATGAGCAAGAAAGAATGAGCAAGTATTTTGTCTCTTACCCTCTCATAATCCAAAGCAATGATAACTCATCATATTAACAAAAGTCTTATGTGATGGTTAGAAGCAACCACAACCATATCATTTCATGCACTCATTTTACACAAATGAGCAAGTAAACAAAAGTCTTTGCCATGAAATGATGGCTATGGTTATCATGATGGTCAACTAGTCAAGCCTAGTCAACCGGTCAACAAGTCAACAAAAGTCAACAAGTCAACAAAGTCAACAAGTCAACAAAAGTCAACAAGTCAACAACCATATCACCATAATACTTAATTAATATAATAGTTAATCACATATCATATTCTCATTAGGGTTGAGCATAAAGTCAAATAGTCAACGGTCAACTGTCAACAACCCTAATGAGAATCCGCTGCCTCTGCCTCCCTGTCAACTGTGCATACACACCCGCATCCGCGTTTCGAGGAACACGAATGCAAACTGGATAAATCCAATCCCATAAGGTACACTAGGATCTGGCTTAAACCAAAGCCCGCTAGTGTAAACTGTCCGGACACTGTACGTGCACAAGTGCACGGATGTGACCGAACCCTGTCGTAAAACCATGCGACCTGTCGCAATACCATGCGACCTCTACTCTTTTGCCTAAAGGCGAAAAGCTTTCTGTGTGGGACTCTAAAGACTCGACACTACGCTGGCAGTGGGTTTAACCACAGACCGCAAGCGGCACTAGCTGTGCGTAACGGTCCCCAGGTAATGCCGACAAGAAGACCGACGAGGCGAAACCCATCTGAACTCCTACTGAGCCTGAGTGTGACATTCTCCGTACAGTCCGGTCTGTTCGTCTGATACATCGCATGGCGGGCCTAGGGGGCGGTAAACGTCAGTCCCCCAATAGCGGTACAAGTCGTGCCGGAGCGAAGCCCAAAACACCCTGAGATAACACTGGAAACCTACCAGTATATCTCGTTTGCCCTGGCCAGGGACTACTCGTGTAATGGCTCTCCTAGACACAGCGCGATGTCAACCCCCAATACCGGGAGAGACGAATCCTGTCTAACCGTCACTGCCTCCAAGTGCTTCGGGACTGCACCCAACCACTACCTGTTTGCACGACTCCTTTGAGCCGTGGTAGGGTAGTGATCAAAGTACAGTGGGAACACACTCGAGGCGGAGTGACAGTGTCAAGTCAGCAGACTAAGCTGTACTCATGTCACCTGGGAACTGATAACTGACGATAGGTATAATACCAACTAGTCAGTTCCCGACGAGTCCTGTCCAGTGTACCCGTAACCTAACGAGCACCCGCATACTATCTCAAGTACGACGTACTGACGGCTGTGGGACAGACCGTCTCCCACACTGGGATGAGAAGCGCATGCGCTGGTCTACTCCGGAGTATCGATACCCTGTCTCGATAGTCCTGCGACCAGGGACCTGCATAAGGATGTGCTTATAGATTACCCAGCCCCACTAGTGTGACGGCCATCACATCGCTGGTAATCAAGCAAAGATCCTAAAGGCTCTACTAATGTGTATAGGCGATATACAAAAATAAACACATGTACACATTGAAGTAGAAAAAAACCAAGTAGCATACTACTATTTTGAGCAAGATTGTATATACAAGGTGAATATCCCAAGCATCCATTAAGTAATATACAAACTAGTATGATACAGTAATGGCCTCTAGGGCATATACACTAACAGGGACTTTCCTATTACGGCCAATCGAGCACAGCGCAACATCAACCCCCAATACCGGGAGAGACGAAACCCCTCCTATCGCTCATTGCCTCCATGTGACTCGGGACTGTACCCAAAAATCACCGTTTTGCACTCCCTCTTGGATGTAGTAAGGTGGAAATCAAAGCACAGTGGGAATCACACAAGACTCTATGACGATCTCGGGTCTACAGACTAACCTGCATAAGTGTCACCAGAGAACTGCCATCTGGCGTGAGGTATAATACCATCTGGGAGTTCTCGGCGAGTCCGTCCAGTGTACCCAGTCTCTACTGAGCACCCGTATACCATCTCTGATGTCCAACACCAATGGATATGGGATCATCCAACGCCCATCTCATGGGTCGAGAAGCATATACGCTAGTCTACTCTGGTATATCGATGCCCTGTCTCGATACACCCATGACTAGGAACATTGAAGGATGTACTTATGGACTACCATGGCACCACTAGTATGATCTGCATCACAGTCCAGGTAGTCAAGTACACATCCTAAGGGCTTTATCAACATGTAGCTATAAGACAGTATCAAGAGACAAGTATACTTGTTAAGATAAAGAGCAACCAGATAGCATACTATCATATCGAGCAAGAAAGTCCTCTCTATATATGTCCAAGCATCCAATATAATATACATCATCTGTACAATACTGGCCTCTAGGGCATACATACAACTAACAATCTCCCACTTGCACTAGGGCCAGCTGCTGTAGTATCGCATATCGAGCATCCCGAAGAGTCTCTCAAACTGTATCTGGGGAATGGCCTTCGTGAGTGGATCTGCTGTGTTGTTCTTCGTGTCAACCCTCCTGACCTCGATCTCCCGGCGATCAACTATCTCCCGGATCAGGTGATACCGCCTCAGAATATGCCTGGATCGCTGATGGGACCTGGGTTCCTTGGGCAAAGCCACCGCTCCATTGTTATCGCAATACAAAGGTATCGGATGCTCAATGGATGGAACCACTCCAAGTTCAGCAATAAACTTCTTGATCCAGACAGCCTCTTTAGCAGCATCGTTGGCAGCGATGTATTCAGCCTCTATCGTCAAGTCTGCCACGGTTTCCTGCTTGGAACTCTTCCAGCTAACCGCCCCTCCGTAAAGGGTAAAGACAAATCTCGAGTGCGACTTAGAGTCGTCCTTATCACTCCGGAAGCTCAAATCGGTAAAGGACTCCACTTGGAGTTCTCCGTTACCATACACCAAGAGCATCTCTTCAGTCCTTCGTAAGTACTTGAGAATGCTCTTCACTGCTGTCCAGTGACTCTCTCCAGGATCAGCTTGATACCTACTCACTACACTTAGTGAGTATGCTACATCGGGTCTGGTACATAGCATCGCGTACATGATAGAGCCTACTGCCGAAGCATAGGGTATCCCTTACATGCAAGCTCTCTCCAAATCAGTCTTGGGAGACATCTCTTTGGAGAGAGTGAGCCCTGAGATCGTGGGTAAAAACCCACGTTTGAACTCTTCCATACTAAACCTCTTTAGTATGGTGTCAATGTACCTGGATTGGGACAATCCCAATATCCTTTTAGATCTATCTCTATATATCATAATTCCCAATATGCAGGAGGCATCAACAAGATCTTTCATTGAGAATCTTTGTGATAAGAAGAGCTTGACTAATTGCAGCATAGGAATGTCATTTCCTATCAAGAGTATGTCGTCCACGTACAATACGAGGAAGACAACCTTACTCTCTGCCACCTTCTTGTAGATACAAGGTTCATCTACGTTTTTGACTTAATCAAACTCTTTGATAACGACGTCAAAGCAGATGTTCCAACTCCGTGATGCTTGCTTTAATCTATAAATGGATTTAAGCAGCTTGCACACCTTCCCGCTGCTCCCACTATCTACGAAGCCCTCTGGCTGAGTCATGTACACGCACTCTTCTAAATCACCGTTTAGAAAGGCGGTCTTAACATCCATTTGCCAGATTTCGTAATCATGATATGCAGCGATGGCAAGCATGATCCAGATGGATTTAAGCATAGCCACTAGAGAAAAGGTTTCGTCATAGTCCACACCTAGTCTTTGACGAAAACCCTTTGCAACAAGTCTAGTTTTGAAAGTCTCCACTTTCCCATCTACACCAAATTTTTTCTTGAAGATCCACTTGCTCTCCATGCGTTTTACCCCTTCAGGAGCATCTTCCAAAGTCCATACTTTGTTGGTGTACATGGATTCCATCTCGGACCGCATTGCATCCAGCCATTTCACTGAGTCCCCACTCGTGATGGCCTGCTCGAAGCTAGTTGGGTCATCATCAACCATGATGCAATCCTCGCTCCGACCATCCATGAGAAAACCGTAGTATCTCTCAGCTGGGCGAGGAACCCTACTAGATCGACGGAGTGGCTGGGGTTCATCGGAAACTACCGAATCCTCCGGTTCTACTAAATCTTCAGTTGCAGGTTGTGTATCTGGAACCTCTTCCAGCTCTACCACTTTGCCACTAATTTCTTTCACAAGAAATTCCTTTTCCAAAAAGGTGGCATGTTGAGCAACAAACACCTTTTGTTCCTCACTGTGGTAGAAAAAATACCCATATGAGTTCTTTGGATATCCCACAAACTTGCAAAGAACTGACCGTGCCTTGAGTTTGTCCGGATTTTGTCTTTTGACATAGGCCGGACAACCCCATATCTTAACTCGTTTAAGATATGGTCTCTTCCCACTCCATATCTCATATGGTGTGGTAGGTACAGATTTAGATGGAACTTGATTCAATAGGTATGCTGCTGTCTCCACCGCATATCCCCAGAAGGAAATAAGTAACTCAGCCGTGCTCATCATAGAGCACACCGTATCTAATAGGGTGCGGTTCCTCCGTTCAGATACACCGTTGTGCTGTGGTGTATATGGAGGAGTCAGCTGAGAGAGAATCCCATTCTCTTTTAGGAAGTCCAGGAATTCATTGCTCAAGTATTCACCTCCTCGATCAGATCGAAGGATTTTAATACTTTTCCCGGTTTGGTTATCGACTTCTTTTTTATATTCTCTAAATTTCTCAAAAGCTTCTGATTTGTTCTTCATCAGGAACACATCCGAATCCAGAGAGATCGTCAGTGAAGGTAATAAAGTATGCAGAACCATTCCTGGCATGTGTAGACATAGGGCCACATACATCACTATGTACCAGTCCCAAGAGTTCTGTAACTCTCTCTCCGTGTCCCGTAAACGGAGTTTTGGTCATCTTGCCTTTGAGACATGACTGGCAAGTGTCATAAGATGAAAATTCAAACAGATTCAAATATCCATCCTTATGCAACTTAGCTAGTCGTGTCGCATTGATATGACCCAGTCTACAATGCCACAAGAAGGATTCGTTCAGTTCTGAACTCTTCCACTTGTGTGTGTTTGTTATGCTCAGAACTGTTGATTGATTTAGAACATAAATGCCATTGCACATCGTGCCTGATCCTACCAACTTTTGGTTTAGAAAAATGTTCATAACATTATCCTGTAATACAAAATTATATCCCTCTTTACTCAACAAAGAAATCGATATAATGTTGCATATCAGGTTCGGTATGTAATAGCATTTGTTCAGAATCAATGTATTACCAGTTGGCAATACAAGGTGATATTCCCCGACGGTTTTAGCTGCAACAATTGCACCATTTCCAACCCTTATGTCTTTATCACTTTCTCCAAGTTCTCTACCTTTCCTAAGCCCATGTAACTGATTACATATATGGGATCCTGACCCAGTATCTAATACCCAGGACGTAGAGCAAATGGAGAAACAGTTCTCAGTAACGAACACACCCGAAGAAAATGCATCAACATGTACTTTCTTCATTCGGGTGGCATGGGAATCCTGGTATTCCCCTATATCCTGTTCAGTCTTATAACTCTTATAAGAAAGAACGGAAACAACGTTCCCCAGCACAGTATAACATGCGGGTTCGGTCAATACATCCATATTATTATCTTTATTAAGGCATGATATGGTCGCTACCTGGAGAGAGAGAAGAAAACACATTAGCGTATGCTCTTGCAAGATCAGATTGGTTATTATTTTATCTAATCAGGATGGCTCCCACTGTTTTTATCAAATCTTCCTTCAAACCCTAAAAGGAAAGACTAGCCGTGATTAATTACACCCAACAACTTCGCCAATCTTTCAGCCAGGCCAGTGTCGGTATTTTGAGGGAGGTTCCCCGTGCTTTCGCACGGACTTAATTAAAGTAAACCTCGTTTTCCCAAAGGCGTAACCCCGTTGACACCTTTCTAGACACCTACTTGATCGGGTAATTGTCCTGTGTAAAACTCTCCCAGGAGTAACAATTACTCGCAGTGGGTATCGAGATCCAACTATCTCATAGAAGGTATGCAATCTCATTGCAAATTTCAACACTTGAAATTCCCGATAATATTTTGCCCCAAACGATTTATGACCTTGACAAGGTCAACAAACCATACACCGTAAGTCAAGTTCAACCCGTCATTTCTTGATTGAATTAAACCCACCCGCACGACCCTTGACAAGGTCAACAAGGCCGTACGACTACCCTAAAACAATCTGCATCATATGCATAAACAGATAAATACTGGCCAGCTACCGCACACTACGCTTTGACAAGGTCAACAAACGCAACACGAATACTAAGCAGGACTTATCTGAAATGACGGAGGGCTACGACAGGTTTTCTGAAAACCTATTGCGTATCGAACTTGATATCGTTGTAGAATCGAGTGAATTTTGAAATGGAGTGATTTTGAGGCTTTTATTAGTTTTGCTAAAGAGGTCACTCCCGGTGAAGGGATCTCGGCTCTTTCCTCATCGAATAAGGTGTAGGACATATCATATATATCACTATGCAAAGCAAAACTCCAAAAGCAATCAAAAACCAAACCGAGTTTTGTAGCATCTGCCAGTTTTGCTAAAGAGGTCACTCCCGGTGAAGGGATCTCGGCTCTTTCCTCATCGAATAAGGTGCAGGGTATATCATATATACCGCTATGCAAAGCAAAACTATAGCTACCCTTTTTGAAAAATTTGATTCTATAACATCTTTTAGGTTTCTTTTCTTTCATTAATCACATTAATGAAGTCCCATCATTTAAGTCACCTAAGCATCACAGATAAATACGACGTACACTTATGCCATCCGAATTCGCCTCGATGTCCCCTCGTGCACCGTTAAGTTAGGTAACTAACGGCAGAGCAGGGCAGGGCTAGCGCGGGTGTAAAACATAAGTAACGTCTATATAATATATCATATATACTATATACAGTATTTATCACAGCACATCAAATGATCACATCACAGATATCGCAGCTGAAGAAACATATGAAACATTGGATATACTAGGACGTCCGTGCTTTATTTTGAGCCTCTATAAAACACGGATTCCACGGTCGCGACGAATAGACAACCCACACCCCTAGACCCCTACGAGAGCGGCAAGTAACCCTACCAATTCTAGAGTTAGGAGACCCGGACTCGACTCCTCGAGTTGGTCTCCCACTGGACTCCAGAACCCGGTTACTTGTGCTCACCTCCTTGGGTCTATCCTAGTGCGGAAAAGTAAATAATATACAAATGGTAACATCGACCTCATTCCGGAAGTGCCCCAATAAAAGAATATTACATACATTTAATTTTACATGAATGAAAATAAAAATTCTCATCTCACATAAAAAAAAACCCGGCTATTCAGATTCGCGACGATCCAATATAACATATCCAGCAACACATAACATCACATGTCATCAACGTAAGTAAATATGTGTATCCCAATTGTCGTTGACATATAGCAACGAAACCGGCGATATCACATATTACACTTACGGTCACAGAAAAGAAAGTGTAAAACTACAACATTTGGAATCCACAATCTCTTTAGACATCGTAAATCCGAAATATCACATATTTCGCATTTCAAGCCTAACTGTATGAATTCCACATATTGTATCACATTCCAGATAAATAGACAGTATTAAACTTTCTGATCGAATAATCAAATACCCAAGATTTCCTAAATAGCTCAACATTCGAGCGGAGTTCAAAAATTCCAGAATACGTCACAGTAGCAACGGTCCAGCCGTAGAAGGGTCAAGCCAACGCCTCACATGTGGCACGCCGTACTGCCCCAAACCCTAAGGTTCAAAAGGCAGTTCAAGACGGTCACATAATCGAGTTAAGGTTTGTTGTCTTCTAAAGGGTCCATCGACATGCACGTTTTTCCGAAAGATTTAAACCCGAGAAAAATTCAACACTTGAATGTTTTTCGTACCGGGAAAAATTGAGTTAATGATATCCGTTCGAACATTTTAATACTTTCTAAATTATCCGGAATAACATAACAAAATTAAATTCTCTGATCGAATCGACGATTACAAAATAAACCCCAAAATACTCAACACTTGAGTCAGATTAAAAATACCCAGAAAATAGCAATCACAGACAAAGAAATTATAGTGTAAAAACTAGGGCATACATCCTCTGTTCTGCCGCGGATCCACGGCCCAAACGCGGTACGGCCGCGGTTCCGCGGCGGTATGAACAGTGTATTCTCTCGTTTTTCACTAGAAGTCTTATATTTCGCTGCTGAATTTTTTATGCATTTTTAATACAGAAAAATCACAGTTTTGAAAAAATGTCCAGAGAGGGGTTGATTTTGACGTATTCGGGTTCGTTCGGAGTTTTAACTTCGTTAACACATCGCCTAATGCTCTAGCTAGGCTCTGATACCACTGTAGGGTTACTAGGCATACTAACAAGGCTCTACAAAGTATCGACCATGCCAAAATTAAATTTTTATGTGCCGAACAACCCTAAGCAAGATCGTATACTAGAGATTAGGCGAATCATATAGCAATAAACAACTTTACGATTAAGTGAATACGAAATACAACCTTTGTAGATCGGTCCTTCACTTCTTTAGCTCCTTGTTGAAGTCCTTTTGCTGCGATCGTGGTTCTCCCGGACCCTCGCATGGCTTCACGAGGCGAAAGACGCGTCCTTGCTTGAAGTCTTCGAGGCCGAAGATGATCTACGTCGAGAGAATGCCAACTCAAGCTCCTACTTCACTAACTTGAGAATTAGTGAAGCAAACACCCTAAACTAAAGTGCTAGTCTAATAGAAGATGGAGAAATAGGAAGTGGGTTCTCTTTAGAATTTTATTTCTCACAATCTTTCTCACTATTGATCAAACCCTAGCAAGCTTTTTTCTTTTGACAATGAAGAAGAAGAAGAAAAGAAAGAGATAAGGATAATGATCAAGTGAGTAAGCTAACCATGGTGAGTGAGTATCATATACTAACTCTTGTAGAGACTTAACCCATGGCTAAGCTTTATGGTTGGGTTAAGAAATATCCATAGTAAAACCAAATTTAGTGGAATTAGTCAATGCTTCCACAAGCTTCCACAAGCTTCAAGCATTTAGCTAATCCTCCACTAATTTTGTAATTACATTGAATATTAAAATCCAACATAAATAAATAGCATGGTGTAAGTCTCATACACCCAAGTCAAGTGTATCATCAACCATGATACAATAAAAGAAAACACAATTTTAATATATATCATATATACATTAAAGTTGTGCTCATGTGAGAAAAACCCTAAAGTGAACAAGTGTTAGTAAATGTAAACTAGTATATCTAATATACAATTATACACTTAATTATTAAATCAACACTTGACTTAATAATCCGGTCATATCTCATATAACCGACTAACATTCATCGTATCGACTTATCGAATCAACAATTGATTCGATAACCCGGTCATATCATATATAACCGACCGATACAAAAAGTCACGAGAATAGAATACGGTATCACATACACGCATTATTCTCGGTCCCGCACATATCACATATACGCTCCTATTTCGTTTTGCCTGAGCCAGTAAAACCTCTATGTAGGACTCTAAAGACTCGTTAATACGTCGGCAGTAGGTGATGATCATATCAAGCACCCACAAGCCGTCAGCGGTACTAGCTGGACGTAACGGCTACCCGGGTATTGAGCGATCAGAAGATCAGCAAGCAAGCCCGCTCCAACTACTGTAAAAGCCTGCCGGTAACACTTCCCGTACAGTCCGGTCTCCTCGTCTGATATGTCGCATATCAAGTCTAGTGTTGGTAAACGTCAGACCCCAATAACCGATAAGTCGTGCCGATGTGAGGCTCATAACGGGTCGAGAAACTACTGGTAACACTTACCAGTAAATCTTTAATCAGCCCTGTCCAGGGACATCCCTGTTACGGCCAATCGAGCACAACGCAACATCAACCCCCAATACCGGGAGAGACGAAATCCCTCCTATCGCTCATTGCCTCCATATGACTCGGGACTGTACCCAAAAACCACCATTTTGCACGCCCTCTTGGATGTGGTAAGGTGGAAATTAAAGCACAGTGGGAATCACACAAGACTCTATGACGATCTCGGGTCTACAGACTAACCTGCACAAGTGTCACCAGAGAACTGCCATCTGACGTGAGGTATAATACCATCTGGGAGTTCTCGGCGAGTCCGTCCAGTGTACCCAGTCTCCACTGAGCACCCGTATACCATCTCTGATGTTAAACACCAATGGATATGGGATCATCCATCGCCCATCTCATGGGTCGAGAAGCGTATACGCTAGTCTACTCTGGTATATCGATGCCCTGTCTCGATACACCCATGACTAGGAACATTGAATGATGTACTTATGGATTACTATGGCCCCACTAGTATGATCTGCATCACAGTCCAGGTTGTCAAGTACAAATTCTAAGGGCTTTATCAACATGTAGCTATATGACAGTATCAAGAGACAAGTATACATGTTAAGATAAAGAGCAACCATATAGCATACTATCATATCGAGCAAGAAAGTCCTCTCTATATATGTCCAAGCATCCAATATAATATACATCATCTGTACAATACTGGCCTCTCGGGCAAACATACAACTAACACAATGTCCATCAGGACAAAGGGGTTGGTCCTCGTACTATGTTCTGTCTACTTATGACTTCTCTAGTTTTTAGACAAGTGTTTCATAGAAATACAATGTCTAAGTTATAAGAAGTTGTGGGTATAAGAATAAAGTAGAGAAGCAGATGTCGCAAGTATCGGGATTCTTCAAAGAGATCGAAGATGTAGATACTTGCGATTGGTATTCAGATGATAGTAATGGTTTTTAGAAATTTGTTTCTCTTTCAGGTTACTCATAATTGGATGTATTCCTAAGTGAGTAATGCTGATTAGCCTCTCTCCATTAAGTCGATATGCACTAGAGACAGCTGCATGATTTGAATCTGGTTCCAATTAAATAAGTGCCAAAGTTTCAATATTGGATATAGAATGGTTCATATCTTAACGATGTTAAGGTATGGGGAGTTGTCCAGCTTATGCTTAAAACCAGACTCTGGATAACTCAAGGCACGTTTCTGTAATGGCAGTTTGTGGGTTGACCCGGGCTATGTCGAGGGTTGACTTTCTACCATCTGGAAGATCAATAGTGATATTGTTCTTGACTCGCCACAGTTTTAGTAAAATGGATTTTTTCAGAAAATAGTAGTAGGAGTATGGTAGAACTGGAAGTGATTCCAGAACAGCAAACGATTACGGAAAATTTAATAGAACCTAAAGATTCAATCAGGTTTGATATTCCATTAGCCACTCCTCAGATACGGTGGGTAACCTCAGACACCCGAGAGGTACTCCGGTAGCCTCAAGGACGGTGACAGGGAGGTCCTTGTTCACCCAGACTTGACACTACTGTTGTTCCAGGCTATGAGACCCGGCAGGAGGTTAAGTATAGCGCCGTTCTAAACTAGCTTTAGAAGTGCACGTATATATTATTCTGCCAGAAGGTTGTTATGGTCAGTGGGAGCAGCAGAAGCATAGTGGGCAAGTAGCTTATGTCTATTTATAGACTAGAGAAGATGTAGCGGAAATAGATCATCTAATTTTTATATGACAGTCATGGCTTTGACTTCATCAGAATAAGGGATGGATCTGTTAAGAAGGTAGTAGGGTGTGATGTCCTGGTATTTGGAAGACACACACAGAGTAGGAAGTAAAATTCCTATACTACGATCGGTTGTACTGTGGTCGTCACACAGTTGTTTCTCCACAGAGGATATGGATATAATATCTGTCATTCTGGTTTCTAGATCTCTGGTTTTAGATCTAGATTTGGGAAGTTTCATAATGTGGGTACATTGACAGTATTCTAATGGTATTTTAGAATAGTTGACTCCTGGCATGGTGGTGTACCTGCGGGTGATGGAGTCACCCTCTCTAAAGGTGTCTTACAGACTAAAGGGGAGAGGGATGTGCATGTTTGGAAGATCACTTGCTTAAACAATTGAGTCAATCGTGAGATGTAAAGTACCACACCAGATATTGTTTTTGCACTAGATGCGATAAGTTTATATTAATCCAATCCTGAAGAAACATAAGGAAGCAGTTTTAGAACATAAGTACATGTTCTAGGGATTTGATGACGGCAGCCTCCTTCGGGAGACGGTTATCATTCCAGGCTTCAAAAGTGACATGGATGACAGAGTGATTGTCAGAGCTATAGATTTCCCTCTGATGAGGGGCAGTATTATGGACAGGTGGTCCAAGAGGATACTGTGGGAGGCTTGGTGCTGGATACTGATTAGTTTCAGTGGTCGATACAGTCTAAGAAGTTTGGATTTGGAGTTCATTTATGAACTAGGTCCCATCAGATATCCATACATATTCTAAGACAGGTATTACTCAATTCGGGAGATGGCTTTCTCCGCGAACTTGAGATTAAGAGAGACATAGAAAGATACATCACGGCGGATCCACTCACTGAGGCTATTTCTCGAACATAAGAGTTTTACAAACAGGCTTTGTGAACCAGATTAGCAGAGGAGTTGGGTGTTCGGTATCATACGGGCTGTGAGTATGCGACATCGCAATAATTAGCCTTAAGTGCAAGTGGGAGATTGTTGGATGTAGTGCCCTCAAAGTCAATTATTGGATCGCAGGTACGTGATTGAAATGATTGAAGGAGGACCTATACCGGTAGGACAGTCTTACTCGAGATGATAGTATGCTATCTGGTTTGCCTTTATCAATCGTGTACAGGTTCAGGTGACTGATCACTATTACACGTTGATAGAGCATTTAGGATCCTGCTTGACTACCAACAGTATGATGGCGATCTTATACGTGAGAGTTGGGTAGTCTATAAGCACATCCTTAAAAGTGGTCCCTAGTCGTGGGAGTTTCGAGACAGGGCATCGATACTCCGGAGTAGACTAGTGTATACAGTCGAGACCCCGACGAGGGGCGGTCCTACCGGATATCATATATAGATATATACATTCGTCAAATGCAATGATAGCCATTCCAGATCACAGATGAACACATTGGATAAGCTAGGAATCCGCATTTCTTTCAAGCCTGCAATGAAAAACGGATTACACGGCCGCGATGAATAGCCAAACCCCACACTAGACCCCTACGGGTGCGGCAAACTACCTGCCAAGTACCTGAAGTAAAGCAACCTCCCTCAACAACGTGAGTAGGCCACTCGGCACTTCGAAGTACCCTGTAGTTTGTGTACCCCACCTTGGGTCTATCCTAGAAGCGAAAACAGTAAAAGAAATAATATACAATGGAGGATACAACCTCAACCCGGATATGCGGCCATAAAAATAATATTACATCAATTTCCAATTTACATTAAATGAAAGATAAAGAAACTCTCATCTGACAACCCCGGCTATTCATCCGCGACAATCCAACAAGTTCATATACACAATCCAACATCACAGATCACAGATATGCACAACTCCCACTAATCGACGTATAGCGATTAGTCAACGTTCAGTACATATATCACATTACAGATATAACCAATTAGCTAAAGTTTATAGAATTTCGATCAATATTCCAATTTGAAACTACCCCAAATACAATACTGTTCTCTGAAGAATCTGGGCAGAAACAAATCATCTTAAAAATCACAAAACATCAGTCTGAACACACTGCAGGAAAAATGAGTGGCGATCGATTCATGGGCTCAGTTTTCTTGGGTGCTCCTAAAAAACCCTGCACGTATTTTTCAGGTGCGTGGAAATATTTTTAGACATGTTTTTAAAAACGGTAGAAAGCACAAGATTTTGATGTTTTTTGCGATTTTTTTCCGGATCGAAGTTCTAAACACTTTGCTAACATGTTAGTTGTTGTTTAGCTAGGCTCTGATACCAATGTTAGTCCACGTTACCCACCCCAGTGCTTACGGGGATGAGGAATTGGTAAAAATCGGATTTTTAACACAAGGTAACATGGACCAACCATAAAGGATCTTTGCTAAACAAAAACGAAAAAATAAACTACAAGTTCTAGCTACTAGGTTAGATGGTTATACCTAGTTCTTGAACTCCTTCTCTTCTTGTTGTGGTCCTCCTTGTTGCTTGCTCCTTGGAGTGGTGTAGACGGCTCCTCCTCTTCGTCTTCTCTTTGCCGAAGAAAGATCCACCTGAAGGCCTCTACCTTGAGCTCCTACCTCAACCAAAAGATAACTAGATTTCTTAGCTTGCTAGACAAAGAACCCTAGAATGAGTAGAGATGTATTTTGATGGTTTTATCTCACAAAGCTCATGTTTTTCAACTCATGAAACAAAAGAGCTTTGAGAGAGAGGAAGAGGGAGAGCTTTTCAAGAGAGAGAACGAGCAAGAGAGAATAAGAGGATAAATCCCAACCTTGCTCTCATATGAGAAAATATGAGGATAATAATAATAATTAGGAAAATTGTGATGGTTAGTTGATTTGACCATTATCATTTCACATTAAATGCAAATGCAAGCTTTAAGAAGCATGTTTGCAAAAGAAATCATCATGGTCAACAAAAGTCAAATGGTCAACAAAAGTCAAATGGTCAACCCAACCCTAACCATGGCACAATTATCCTTAATTAATATTATTAATCTTATTTCTCATTCTCATTAGGGTTTAGAAAAAGTCAACGGTCAAAAACCCTAATAAGATTCCTCTGCCTCTGTCAACTGTGCATACACACCCGCATCCGTGTTCCGAGGAACATGAATACAATGAGACAAAACCAATCCCAAAACAAATACTAGGATTTGGCTTAAACCAAAGCCCGCTAGTAAAAACTGTCCGGACACCAAACGTGCACAAGTGCGTGTATGTGAACGAACCCTGTCGCAAAACCATACGACCTTTTCTCTGTTTTGCCCAAAGGCGAACAACCCTCTGTGTGGGACTCTAAAGACTCGACACTACGCTGGCAGTGGGTTTAACCACAGGCTGTAAGCGGTACAAGCTATATATAACGGTCCCCAGGTAGATGCCGATAAGAAGACCGATGAGGTGAACCTATCCGAACTCCTACTAAGCCTGAATGTGACAATCTCCGTACAGTCCTGTCTGTTCGTCTAAGAGTATCGCATGTCGGGCCTAGGGGGCGGTAAACGTCAGACACCTAATAGCGGTACAAGTCATGTCAGAGTGTAGCCCAGAACACCCTGAGAAACTACTAGAAACACTACCAGTAAATCTCGCTTGCCCTGGCCAGGGACTTTGTGTAATGGCTCTCCTAGACACAGCGCGATATCAACCCCCAAATACCGGGATAGACGAATCCTGTCTAGCCGCCACTGCCTCCAAGTGCTTCGAGACCACACCCAACTACTACCTGTTTGCACGCCTCAATAGAGCCGTGGTAGGGTAGCAATCAAAGAACAGTGGGAACATACTTGAGGCGAAGTAAGTAGTGTCAAGTCAACGGACTAAGCTGTACTCATGTCACCTGAGAACTGCTACCTGACGATATGTATAATACCAACCAACAGTTCCCGACGAGTCCTATCCAGTGTACTCGTAACCTAACGAGCAACTGCATACTATCTCCAGTACGACGTACTGATGGCTGTGGGACAGACCATCTCCCCTGCTGGGATGAGAAGAGTATGCACCAGTCTACTTTGGAGTATCGATGCCCTGTCTCGATAATCCTACGACTAGGGACCTGTATAAGGATGTGCTTATAGACTACCCAGCCCCCACTAGTGTGATCGCCATCACAACGCCGGTAGTCAAGCAAAAATCCAAGGGGCTCCATCAATATGTATTAGCGATATGTTAAAAGAAACATATACACATTTTAAGATAAATACAAACCAAGTAGCATACTACTATATCGAGCAAGACTGTCGTAAATCCGTGTATATATCCCAAGCTTCCTAAATGTATTATACAAACTAGTATTATACAATAATGGCCTCTAGGGCATACATATCCAACAATCCCAAGCCCAATCTGGCTTGAATATGGTTGTCCCTTCCCAAGAACAGCCGCCTCCGCCAAATGATGAAAACCCCCTCGATGAGGATGATAGGCAGAAGGACCCTTCGGTCCAGGCAGAGTTAAGCTCCGACAGTGAGGAAGAGCCGACTTTCCGCCCCAGGACCGCGGAGCAAGAGCTGCTTCAAGAGCTTCGAAAACAGCTTAAGAGCAAAGATAAAGAGATGGCCAAGCTCTATTCGAAAATCGATGACCTAACGAACGTTTTGATGCAGCTTACGGCTCAAATTGCTCGAGCGCCTCCCAATCAAGCTCAAGTCGCTACTCATCAGCCGGGTGATGACAATCTGAAGCAGCCAATGCCTGTTCCTTTAGGTCCAAGACTGGTCGAGCCGCACGAAAGCCGGCCACATTCCGCTTCTGGGGATGCCTTGGCCCCAGATAGCACTATCCCGCTAACACAAGATCAGATAATGGATTTAGTGACCAGCAAAGTTAAAACATTGGTGGCTGAAGCTCAAGCTCAGAAAGAAATTGGCAGTAGTGGGCGGCCATATCCCGCACAGTACGATCTGATCGAGTTCCCAAGCGGCTACGTCATTCCTAAGTTCGGAAGATTTGACAGAACGGGGAATGCAATTCAGCACGTCGCCCACTTCAAAGCATCGTGCGGAAATACAGGGGGCAATGACGTGCTCCTTCTTCGTCAGTTTGTCAACAGCCTGACCGGTGTTGCTTTTGACTGGCACGCGGGTATACCAGACGGGTCCATCGTTACCATTGCCCAAATGGAGTCTCTGTTTCGGCAAAAGTTCATGAGTGTCAGTGATAAAATCTCCATTGCTGACCTTGTGAGGACCAAGCCAGGGAAGAATGAAAGCAACACCGACTTTATCGCCCGATGGCGTAATCTTATGGTCAAGTGCGAACCGCCGCTGGAGCAGGACCAGTCCGTCAGCCTTCTCATGGGGAACATCAGCAATTGGATGGTCCCATTCTTGTGTACAGCAAGCCTCAAGACGTTTCAAGAGCTGACCAAGAAAGTCCAAATGCTGGAACGCTCGAAGCAAGAGTCCACCCCGGACTCTCAGAGAGACAATACTTGGAAAAGCAAGCTGGATGACAACCATTGAAGCGGGAATCCCAGCAGTACCAATGTCTTCAATGCGTCCGACAATGAAGAAAAGCGAAGGGCGGGCGAATCCAAAACCAACCGGTCTCGAAAGCCATTGCTGGGGGGAGATGGGCCTTCCCTAGAGTAGAAAAAGAACAAGGTTTACTCTTTCAGAAGGGACAAGGTCCGCAAGATATTCAAAGATGCCTTGAACAACGGTCTACAATTGCCGGAGTCGAAAAGACCTTAAGAAGCAAAAATGACTGACAATCCCCTGTATTGCCCGTACCACCGAGTAGTGAGCCATGCGATCGAGGATTGCTAAATCTTCAAGGACTGGGTCGAGAAGCAGTACAAGGCTGGAGAGATCGAGCTGTCCAAAAGTGTGTTGGTGAACAATCAAGTTGCAACCATCAACTTTATACAGACAGAAGCTGAAGCCTTCTGGGAGCAGACAGCCGAACCCGCTGTCCTGAGAAATTAAACGGACTCATCGCGGCCTCCGTGGGGGACGCACATATCTAATAAGACGAAGAAGATGATAAAGCTACTTCGGAAAGAGCCCAGGACGGAATAGGAAGGGCAGAAGAAGCCTACCTTTCCAGCTGCCAATGCAGCTCCATTAGGCTCAAAATCCAAAAGGCTCAAGAAGAAGAAAAGTGCAGCTCGGCGCGAAAAGGAGTTTGCAGGGAGATCGACCATTCAAAAATACATCGATTCCCTCGAAGAATATGAACAGAAGGAAAGAACTCTGATTCAATTGAAGGAGTTCCTCCCTGTACGAACGGCTGAAATTCTGGAGGAGTTGGACGAAGACTCTAATGAAGAGATCCCAGTAGTGACCTGCTACGCCATCCATCTTGGCAGCGACTCTGAGGAGGAGCTCTATTTTCCCGAAGAGGACGTGGAGCTCGCCACAAAGGCCAACAAAATCCAGCTCAGAAGCAGCATGGCTCTACCGCCAAATCAGGGCAACGCCCCGAAAGGGAAGGAAAAACAAGTCGCTAATGAAGAAGATGGTAGAGAACTTGCTCATGAAGATTCAAGTCCTTCCTTAGTAGACTATAATGTCTTGGCTCACCTCCGAAAGCTTTCGTCTCTCCTTAGCATCTACGATGCCTTGGTTCTATCTTAAGAGCTTAGAGATGTTCTCATTCATGCTCTACAAAACCCTGAGCGGTATCAGGCTCGCTTTGCGGAAATTAATATGAAAGAAGCTCAGTACACTTTGCAAGCCGCCGCAGTCACGTTTAAGGATGAAGACTTGCTACTGGGAATGACTGAGCATAATTGGCCGCTTTACGTGACCGGGTACAGCGACGAAGATCGGATTAATCGCATATTGATTGATCCGGGGTCTTCAGTGATCATCATGAACTTGCGGACTCTGAAGAGTTTGTCAATGGACGTCCGACACCTGTCAAGGGAAAAGATTGTCATTCAAGGCTTCAATCAAAACTGCCAACAAGTTCTGGGGTCCATAGCTTTGCCAATCAAATTCGGGGATCTGCAAACTGAAGCTAAGATATACGTGATCGATGCCGACACGTCTTATAAGATTCTCTTGGGACAGCCGTGGCTCCACGATTACAGCATGATTCCGTCAAGTCTCCATCAATGCATGAAGTATACTAAAAATGGCGAAGAAAGACGCATTGACGGAGACATCCAGCCGTTCGGTGTGCATGAAGTCCGATATGAAGATTCTCGGTATTTTATGAACCACCAAAGTACTAAGCCACAACTGACTAAAGATAGAGCGGCCCCAAGACTCAAAAGCAAATCTGAGCCGGCTGTCACTTTCAAAAGCAAAAACGCCCAAGTGTGCCCTCGTTTCGGTAGCGACACTGATGAGTCCGACGCTGGAAGTCCGTCCTTCCATAAAACTCGCCCTCGTTTCGGTAGCGATACGGACGAATCTGTTACTGAAGCCCTATCTAGCAGCAAAGTCCACCCTCATCTTGGCAGCGACACTGAAGAGTCGGAGGAAGAGGACCTGCCGCGCAAAAACTGTGCAGATTGGACCCCTATGCAACAAAAAAAACTACGAGAGACCTTCGAAATTGCAGAAAGGCCCCTAGCTGTCACAAGGGTGCCGGAGCAAATGTGCAAAGAGCTCGATGCATTATCAGTCTCCACCGTGGACTAGCTGAAAACTTTCTACGTGCCCGGAAGGAAATATGGACAGAAGGGCATCCTGTTTTATGGGTCAAATCCTGTTGTGCACCCGGACGATTTGTCTGTCGCGTACCTTCCCTATGAGAGAAACATAAGAGCCGTCCTCAATCCCGGATACTATGCACCCGAGATGCGGGAATATTTCAAAAAGTGCGGATGCCGGTTATATCAAACGGAGTCCGAAGCAAAGTCTTATGAAGGGCAATGGCATCCGCCCCAGGTCCGAGCGCTCATCGATGGACGAATTCCAGATAGATGGGGCATAGGCTACATTCAACCTGATTCCAAAGCATGCTACATGATCCATGTTGGTGAGGCCAGCGAAGAGTCAAATGATGAAGACGAGCTAGCCGAGCCAGAAGAAGCTCCTCAAAAGCTCGAAGATGGCGGACAAGCAACCTTTGACGAGCTAACCGAGATTGACTTAGGAACGCCCGATAATCTAAGCCCGACCTACATCAGCTCACTCTTGTCGGAGGAAATGAAAGAGCGGATGATTGCCCTGCTGCATGAGTTCTTCGACTGCTTCACGTGGATATACAAAGAAATGCATGGCCTTTCCCCTGAAGTGGCCGTGCATAAGCTGGATATATCTCCTGATGCTAAGCCAGTCAAACAAGCTCCTCGAAGAATGAGAAGGGAACTAGAAGAAAAGGTCATCGAGGAAACCAGGAAGCTCATCGATGCCGGCATCATCAGGGAAGAGAAATATGCGGACTGGATCGCATGCATAGTCCCAGTGAAGAAGAAAAATGTGCAGATCCGAGTTTATGTCGATTTCAGGGACCTCAACAAGGCATGTCCTAAAGACGACTTCCCGCTACCGGTCATGGAAATGATGGTCGATAACACCTCAAATTACGAGTTGCTCACCTTTATTGATGGCTCTTCTTGATATAATCAGATTAAGATGTCGCCTGAGAATGAGAACACACAGCATTTCGAACCCCGATCGGAATATATTGCTACAAGGTGATGCCGTTCGGACTGAGGAACGCAGGTGCTACATATCAAAGGGCAATGACTAATATCTTTGATGACCTAATCCATAAAGTCGTCGAATGCTATGTTGATGATCTGGTCGTCAAAACTAAAGCCAAGGCCGACCACCTCTAAGATCTTAGGACCGTTCTCACCAGACTGAGGGAATACGATCTGAAGAGGAATCCTTGATTGTTGAATTTCTGCGTGTTCAAGTTTAGTTAATTACCGCAATCAAGACGGTTTCGCTTGTAGCTAGCCGGTTGAGTACGGGTCGTCCGCAGGGAGATGGGAATCTTTTTCTATGTGCTTTAACGAGTTAAGTCCAAATGTCCAGATTTGTTTGTGATTAACTATGTGCTAAAATGATATGTAAAGAGAGCTTGTTAGGGTTAGGATTAGGTTAGTTTGAGTTAGGAGTCGCTCACTTCTTTCGTTGCCACTCTTAATATCGGTGTTACGGTAATCGGCAACAACGGGGATTAGCACGACTAGGAAGGAACCTGCGAGTATAAGCTAGGCTTTCCAACGCATAAGTTCTTCCTTTTGGTGCTTGTCCGTCCGTTCTTGGCTCTTATCCTTAACCTCCGGTTAATTTAACCAGAACCGATCTCACTACGGAATCACCGCTATCATGTAGGATAGGGTGCCGTAGGGAGCGGATTGTGGTTCAATTAACGGGAGTCCGATTTAAGATGTTGGGCAATGAAAGAGTGAGAGAGATTTCCTTCTCTCAAACTTTTCTTATCCTACCCTAACAAGTATGGAAACTACTCACCATTACAAGAAAAATGAAAATAAAACAAAGGAGAAAGATAGAAAGAAGGAGGTTAGAAGATTACAACTAGCTATTTGCGACCTCACCTCGGCAAGGATCAAGCGTAAGCATCATTGTTGTTTAAGGATAAAGAAAAAGAGAGCAAGAAACAAACAAACACAAATAACAACAACTAAATTAGCCAATGAAAATTACAAGCAATAATAGTTAACACAATAAAAAGACAAGCATGGTAAGAACAAGAACTCCTTTATTCATTCTTCACTCACAAAAGCTCACTACAAGTTTTTTTTAATGGAGAAGAGATGAGAGGAGGAAGAAGAACAACAACATATAACCTAAATCTAAATACAAGAATATGCACCCTTGGCTTTGGCAAGTTCTGGACTATTTATAGGCAGGAAACTGAAACCTAGGGCAAAATTCTGTCTCTTCATGAAAAGTCCAAAGTACCCCTGAAAGATGACACGCTGCCGACACCGTACGGCCGCGGTTCCGCGGCCTAAGCCAGCTAATGCCGCGGAACCGCGGCACTTTAGAGGAATTGGTTCTTCATTTTTGGTGGATTTTCCTGTTTTGCTGTGCCCATTAGTCTGGTATATGATTTTTCTCAGAATTTCTTAACTATTTTTCCAGAATTTCTGTTGATCAAAAGGTGATTGGATATGGATCTTTTTGTCATGATTTTCTTGAGCTCCGCGTAGATTTCTTAGACTTGGTGTTTCCATTGTGCTTTGTGTATGAAGATGACAATCGATTTGCCATTTTGTCTCTTAAACTGGTGTGCGGCAACATACGGATAGAGAGCGGAGACCCGTGTTTTATCTGTGGTTGGCAGGAATCCGGATTTTGTCGTGCTTTTCCATGAATTTCATCGTTTAGAGACGAGAACCTGTATCCTGCAATTGACTAGCAAACACGGCTCAAGAGTACCTACCGATAAGCAATATGATAAAAATTGGGCGGTATAAAAATGCAAAAATCTGATATGAACAAATACCCCCAAACTTATTATTTGCTCGTCCCGAGCAAAGCCAATTTATTCACAAAAAATTTTCTAACCTCACTTTCGCAGAGAACGCGATTGCACTGAGCATATGCAACAAGCCGTTAAACCTCTAGGTGTCCCTAGTAGGAGGAGTGTTGTCTCCTGAGGGTTTTCAGCGGATACTACACACAAAATCTGGTCAAGCTAGTTTTGCAAAATAATTATGATTCAAAACCCTAAGGTTTTGTTTCAGAAAATAACACTTCTATTATCCTAAGTCTAGATTATCGAACCCTTATTTTTCACACCTCGCTTCTTATTTAACTACAGATTTTATATGTCTTTACGTGCAGTGCAAATAGTGTCGTTAAGTTCCAGAAGGATCGATTAAAGTCATCATGTCACACATTAAAGCCCAGATAACAATTTTAAAAGGATCACATAAGTTTTATAAAGAGTTAAGTATTTTTCAAGTTTCGTTTTCCAGTAAGGTTTCAATTTCAGAATTTCTATCTTCCTTAACAGGAAATTAGGTCTTATTTTTCACTCCACATTTTTCTTGTTTTCATTTCATACACACCTCTGTGAACGTGCAATAGTCTTTATCATAGAATAAAACCTTCATATCTCCGCTATTTTTTTATAAAAGCCTGTCTTTTATCAAGATTATTCTCACACAAAGAACCGTTAGGAATTTTAACTCGGAGAGAACACCTGCTTGACTTTGTTTTAATCTGGACTTTCTAGGCTTCTTAGCGAGCTTTGGGCCAATGCACCCAAACCAGTTGGCTTTAGGGCATTAGGTGTAGAAACACCCGAGCGGACTTAATTACTCAAGTTACCTAGGTCCAAAAACAGAAGACAGTTTGGCGTGAAAATCATGATGATTCAATACGAACGGAGACATAACCGGCAGTTCAATTATTTTTTGGATAAAAGACGTGTTTAGTGGGTTCGGTGTGTAATCATTCCAATCAAGTTCCAGATGGGTTATTTTTCAGACTTAGTTCCAATTAAGGCATCAATAACATTCCTTCATATTCACTTCACTTCATAAACTATTCTTGATATTACTTATTTCAGAACAAAGCTATTTGATCCTTAGAAAATCATTTATCCATTTAAAAGTTTTTAGACATAAAAAACTTGTCATCTAATTTCCAAAACTCACAACACGTGTAGTGTGATGTAAAGACGTATATCAGCTATAGTTAACTTCAAAAGAGAGTTATCTTTCAGGTTTTCAAAATCTAAAAATAAGATTTAGTTATTCTTATCTCATCAAACAAAACCGTCAAAATGTTGAATCAGAGTCCTCCCACTAGCTAACTTGACAAAAAAGTTTTTATGTTTTTAGAAAATTTTCTGATTTTTATGGATTTTATAGAATTTAATATGCAGATGCAAAATATACATATGAATGCGAAGGTAAGAAATGCGTACCGAGCGTACCCCCAAACTTAAACCGGACAGTGTCCTCACTGTCATTGGATGGATATATCATTTGAAGGGTCAAAATTGTCGGTTAGATATACAAAAATATATTTTTTATGTTTTTAAAGAAAAGAAAAAATAGCAAAAATGGAAAAGAATATCCACAAATATGTACAAAATGGTATATACATACCCCCAAACTTATTTGGAACAGTGTCCACTGTTCTTGGCTGGATAACCGAAGTTTGGTGGTAGGCAGAGGAAGATTATGCAGGGTAAACCGGCTCCTGAAAGAACAGGAGCTCCTCTGTTGGTTCGGCGCTAAGGTACGGTTTAAGTCGGTGTCCATTTACTTTGAAAAATGAACCGTCCTTTGGATTCTCCAAATCCACAGCGCCATGCGGATACACATTCCGCACAAAATACGGCCCTTTCCAGCGAGATCTGAGCTTTCCTGGATAGAAGTGTAGTCTGGTGTCGTAAAGCAGTACCTGTTGACCAGGTACGAATGTCTTGCGCAAAAGGTGTTTATCATGAAATACCTTCGTTCGGTTCTTAACGACAACCGCGTTATCGTAAGACTCATCCCTAAGCTCGCTTAATTCGTTCAACTGCAGCTTCCGATGGCTGCCCGCATCTTCGAGAGACAGATTGTTGAATTTCTGCGTGTTCAAGTTTAGTTAATTACCGCAATCAAGACAGTTTCGCTTGTAGTTAGCCGGTTGAGTACGGGTCGTCCACAGGGAGATGGGAATCTTTTTCTATGTGCTTTAACGAGTTAAGTCCAAATGTCCAGATTTGTTTGTGATTAACTATGTGCTAAAATGATATGTAAAGAGAGATTGTTAGGTTAGGATTATGTTAGTTTGAGTTAGGAGTCGCTCACTTCTTTCATTGCCACTCTTAATATCGGTGTTACGGTAATCGGCAACAACGGGGATTAGCACGACTAGGAAGGAACTTGCAAGTATAAGCTAGGCTTTCCAACGCATAAGTTCTTCCTTTTGGTGCTTGTTCGTCCGTTCTTGGCTCTTATCCTTAACCTCCGGTTAATTTAACCACAACCGGTCTCACTACGGAATCATCGCTATCATGTAGGATAGGGTGCCGTAGGGAGCGGATTGTGGTTCAATTAACGGGAGTCCGATTTAAGATGTTGGGCAACGAAAGAGTGAGAAAGATTTCCTTCTCTCAAACTTTCCTTATCCTACCCTAACAAGTATGGAAACTACTCACCCATTACAAGAAAAATGAAAATAAAACAAAGGAGAAAGATCGAAAGAAGGAGGTTAGAAGATTACAACTAGCTATTTGCGACCTCACCTCGGCAAGGATCAAGCATAAGCATCATTGTTGTTTAAGGATAAAGAAAAAGAGAACAAGAAAGAAACAAACACAAATAACAACAACTAAATTAGCAAATGAAAATTACAAGCAATAATAGTTGACACAATAAAAAGACAAGTATGGTAAGAACAAGAACTCCTTTATTCATTCTTCACTCACAAAAGCTCACTACAAGTTTTTTTTTAATGGAGAAGAGATGAGAGGAGGAAGAAGAACAACAACATATAACCTAAATCTAAATACAAGAATATGCAGCCTTGGCTTTGGCAAGTTCTGGACTATTTATAAACAGGAAACTGGAAACCTGGGGCAAAATTCTGCCTCTTCATGAAAAGTCCAAAGTACCCCTGAAAGATGACACGCTGCCGACACCGTACGGCCGCGGTTCCGCGGCCTAAGCCTGCTAATGCCGCTGAACCGCGGCACTTTAGAGGACTTGGTTCTTCATTTTTGGTGGATTTTCCTGTTTTGCTGTGCCCATTAGTCTAGTATCTGATTTTTCTCAGAATTTCTTCACGATTTTTCCAGAATTTCTGTTGATCAAAAGGTGATTGGATATGGATCTTTTTGTCATGATTTTCTTGAGCTCCGCGTAGATTTCTTGGACTCGGTGTTGATTGTGCTTTGTGCATGAAGATGACAATCGATTTGCCATTTTGTCTCTTAAACTGGTGTGCGGCAACATACGGATAGAGAGCGGAGACCCGTGTTTTATCTGTGGTTGGCAGGAATCTGGATTTTGTCGTGCTTTTCCATGAATTTCATCGTTTAGAGCCGAGAACCTGTATCCTGCAATTGACTAACAAACACGGCTCAAGAGTACCTACCGATAAGCAATATGATAAAAATTGGGCGGTATAAAAATGCAAAAATCTGATATGAACAATCCTTTAAAGTGCGCTTTTGGCGTGTCATCGGGAAAATTCCTAGGCTTCATAGTCCGACATCGAGGGATCGAAGTTGACCCATCAAAGATAAAGGCCATCATGGAGATGTCCCCTCCAAAGAGCCTGACACAGCTAAGATCATTTCAAGGCAAGCTTGCTTATATACGGAGGTTTATCTCAAATTTATCGGGAAGAAGTAGGCCCTTCTCAAAGCTCATAAAGAAAGGAGCTCCTGTTATCTGGGATGCCGAATGTCAAGCAGCGTTCGAAAGCACCAAACAATACTTGTTGCACCCTCCAGTGCTGGCCGCTCCCATTCCAAATAAACCGCTGATTCTCTACACTGCCGCGCTAGATGAGTCACTCGGTGCGCTCCTTGCCCAGAATAACGAGGAGGGAAAAGAAAATGCCCTCTACTACCTCAGTCGAACTCTAGTCGGGGCAGAACACAACTATTCCCCAATCGAAAAGCAATGCCTGGCTCTGATATTTGCTGTGAAGAAGCTAAGGCACTATCTGCTCGCTCATCGGGTTATACTGATCTCCAAGGTCGACCCGCTCAAACACTTGATGACCAAAGCAAGCCTAGTCGGCAGAATGGCAAGATGGGCTGTCATGCTACTTGAGTTTGACATAGTCTATACTCCTCAGAAAGCAGTAAAAGGGCAAGCTCTTGGAGACTTTCTCTCTGCTCATCCCATACCAGTAGGGTTACCACTCAATTGCGAGTTATCCGAAGAACAAGTGCTGCATCTCGAGAATGACGAGCCATGTTGGGAGCTCTAGTTCGATGGGGCCTCATCGATAAGGACCTCCAGTAAATCAAGCATCCCGGAGATGAAAGCAGGGATAGGATTGTTGTTCATCACGCCATCAATAGGAACCCTATGGTGTTCTTTTTCTCTCACCAAGCCTCGCACAAACAATGAAGCCGAGTATGAAGCTCTGATAGCTGGTTTGGAGCTCGCCATAGAAATGGAAATCCTTCGGCTACGGGTTTACGGTGACTCCCAGCTTGTCGTCAACCAAGTAAGCGGCGACTATAAGATATACAAACCCGAGTTAGCTCGGTATAGAAGCCGGGTGGTGGAACTCATGAAACGGTTCACTTACATTGAACTAATGAGAGTCCCCAGAGCGTTGAACGGAAAGGCTGATGTACTCGCTCGCTTAGCCAAGGAGCTGGCTGATCCTGACATGAACGAAATTCTGATCACAGTCAGGAGCCGGCAAATTCTACCCCCAGTCTCTCTACGAGAAGAGGAAAGCGCGGAACAGAAAAGCAGTCCTGCCGAAGAAGCTTTGATCATCCAAGATGGCCCCGATTTGAGAGAACCCTTCATAGAGTACCTCCGATACGACAAGCTGTCCGAAGGAAAATCTGCAAGGATTTAGCTGAAGAAGAGAGCTCTCCGATATGTGTTTGTAAATGACACGCTATACCGTAAGTCATATGACCAACTGTGGCTCAGGTGTCTGTCATTGGCCGAAGCCCAAAAGGTCATGAAAGAAGTTCACTCGGGCGTTTGCGGTGCTCACCAATCTGGCCCCAAGATGCGACTTCAAATAAAACGGCGTGGGTATTACTGGCCCACCATGATACGGATTGCGGAGAGCATGCAAAGAAATGTTATATCTGCCAAATTCACGGCGATTTCATTCACAAGCATCCCAATCCGTTGCATCATACGGTGGCATCGTGGCCCTTCTAAGTCTGGGGAACCGACATAGTTAGCCCAATTGATCCTCCGTCATCTAGAGGCCACCGGTTCATACTTGCCGCAACAGACTGCTTCTCCAGATGGGGTGAAGCTGTCCCGCTAAAAGAAGTCAAGATAAAAGATATTCCGGCATTCTTCCAGCATAATATTCTATACCGCTTCGGTACACCAAGAAGAATCATTTCTGACAATGGGCTTTCTTTCAAAAGCTTCAAATTCTCAAGGTTCGCTACTCAGCACAAGATTGACTGGAGATATTCCTCCATCTATAATGCAACAGCCAATGGGCTAGCCGAAGCCTTCAATGAGACTCTATGCAAACTCCTGAAGAAAAATGCTTCAGCCAACAAGAGAGACTGGAATCTCCAACTTCACAAGGCGTTGTGGGCATATCGTACCACGCACCGTACTCCAACTCAGTCCACTCCATACTCATTGCTCTTCCGAGTGGAGGCGGTCCTCCCCCTCGAAGTCGAAGTTCTAAGCTTAAGAATGGCCGTTCAGCACGAATTGACGGAAGAGGAAAACGTCCTCCTTCGGCTGGAAGAGCTTGACACCCTCGAAGAAAAGAGGCTTGCAGTACAGCAAAATCTGGAGCTATACCGAGCCCAAATGTTACGGGCCTATGATAAAATGGCTCGTCTCCAAGCTTTCAAGAAAGGCGAATTGGTGTTGGTCCTCAAAAGACCGATCATCCCCAATCGACATGCCAAAGGAAAATTCTAGCAAAACTGGAAAGGACCATACGTCATCGAGAAAGTGTTCGACGGAGGATCCTACCAACTAATAAGTGCCGAGGGAGAAAGGCCCATGCCACCCATCAATGGCCGATATCTCAAGAAGTACTACGCATGAATGCTCTAAGTCGCAAGCGAATTGAGCACACCGGCCCTACATTCTGGATCATACATCCTGCAAAACCGTATGCAATCCACGGGCGTAAACGACCCCTATCTCTCCCAAACCTGCCGGTGAGACTACTTTTAAAGTCCCACAAGCGGCAAAAAAAATGTTATGTCCACAAGCAAAACGGGCACGGATGAAAACCCAAAAGGGCTCCGTGAGTAAAAGCAGCTGGACTACCGGCGAGTTTGTGAAAACCCGAAAGGGCGCAAATTCGTGAAAAGAGATGAAATACACTCGCAAAGTTCTCTCGACCTTGTGAGGAGAAAATCCCTGCGTGAGATCCTTATGACTCACAAAGGACAAACACACTTAGGAATCCTCACGATTCCTAAGGAGAACATACACCTGCGAGATCCTCTCGACTCGTAGGGAGAAAATGCTTTTATGAAACCCTTACGGCTCATAAATTTGAAAAGCCTTAGGTGATAGGGACCTAAACCTGTCTCCTAAGCCATCGTTCCCCAACGGGCAACGGAAAATGATGAGTCACTCCTGGCATTTAGCTTCAGTGTTAGCGGTGCTGATGCTGACCAAAAACCCAAATCCCAAGTCCTTCCGAGGCAAATGATGAGTCGCTCCTGGCATTTAGCTTCAGTGTTAGCGGTGCTGATGCCGACCAAAAACCCAAATCCCAAGTCCTTCCGAGGCAAATGATGAGTCGCTCCTGGCATTTCGCTTCAGTGTTAGCGGTGTTGATGCATACTAAAAACCCAAATCCTAAGTCCTTCCAAGGCAAATGATTAGTTGCTCCTGGCATTGTTCCAGTATAGTAATGCTGATGCCAAACAAGATCCAAATTCCAAGTCCCCAAATGGCGAATGATGAGTCGCTCCTGATATCATATTCTAGTGCAACGATGCTGACGCCAACCAAAATCCAATTTCTCAAAATTCTCCCAGCCCTACGGTTAGTCCCCAAATTGACTAGTCCTTTGGGGCCCCAACTGCGCACCTAACCCTCAGCGCTTGAGCTACCGTATACAATCTACGGGCTCAGATAATTCTCATCATACCCATACCCCACTGCAATCACCAGTCCAGCGGCCGGTCTTCGCCCTTGGACTTATGCTCCATTTTTGAAGACCCACTCATGTATCCTCACGATACATGAGGAAAACCAAGTTACGAGATCCTCACGACTCGTAAGGAAACACCTTCATGGGATCCTTACGACTCACAAAGGAAAAACACACTTGGGAGTCCCCACGACTCCTAAGGAGAAAGTGCACCTACGAGATCCTTTCGACTCGTAGGGAGAAAATGCTTTTATGGAACCCTTACGGCTTATAAAATTGAAAAGCCTTAGGTGATAGGGACCTAAACCTGTCTCCTAAGCCACCGCTTCCCAACAGGAAAAGGCAAATGATGAATTGCTCCTGGCACATGTGCTTCAGTGTTAGCAATGCTGATTCCTACCCTAACCCCAAAATTCCAGACTCCAATCCAATAAACCCCTAAGTCGTTAAACTGGGAACAGATAACCTCTAAGTCGTTAAACTGGGAACAGATGACCCCTAAGTCGTTGAACTGGAAACGAGGGAGATCCCCAAATCCACTCATGGCAGATGATGATTCGCTCCTGGTACCATATTCCAATGTAGCGATGCTGATGTCAACCCAATTCACATCAAATCAGCAAGACAACCACCGACCGTCCAAGTCGCTAAAAGGGCAGCATCGACCGTCCAAGTCAAAGAAAGGGAAGAACCGACCGTCCACGTCGCAAAAAGGGCAGCACCGACCGTCCAAGTCGCTAAAAGGGCAGCACCGACCGTCCAAGTCGCAAAAAGGGCAGCATCGACCGTCCAAGTCGCTAAAAGGGTAGCATCGACCGTCCAAGTCGCTAAATGGGCAGCATCGACCGTCCAAGTCGCAAAAAGGGGAGCATCGACCGTCCAAGTCGCTAAAAGGGCAGCATCGACCGTCCAAGTCGCTAAAAGGGGCAGCGTCGACCGTCCATGTCGCTAAAAGGGGCATCGTCGACCGTCCATGTCGCAAAAAGGGCAGTGCAGGCTTCCCACAAACCGGGAACTAAATCGCTCCGGATCAGAGTGTCGACCGTCTATGTCGCAAAAAGGGCAGTGCAGGCTTCCTGCAAAGCAGGAACCAGATCACTCCGGGCCATGGAAACGTCTACCATGGAAGAAACGTCTACCATGGACACTCCGTCACGGAGACGCGCCAAGCGTCGACCGCCTATGTCATAAAAAGGGCAGTGCAGGCTTCCCACAAATTGGGAACCAAATCGCTCCGGATCAGAGCGTCGACCGTCCATGTCGCAAAAAGGGCAGTGCAGGCTTCCCACAAATCGGGAACCAAATCACTCCGGATCCGAGCATCGACCGTCCATGTCGCAAAAAGGGCAGTGCAGGCTTCCTTCAAAGCAAGAACCAGATCACTCTGGGCCAGGGAAAAGTCTACCACGGACACTCCGTCTCGGAGACGCATCAATCGTCGACCGTCAATGTCGTAAAAAGGGCAGTGCATCCCAAAAAGTGGGAACCAAAGCATGTCGCCTCCACGCGAAAGAAGATCCATCAATTTCATGCACAAGACTGACATATGTGTGTGCATTTATTGATGGGGGTACTTTGTTGAAGTCGAAAATTGCACCCCGGTTGACCAAGTCAAAGTCAAAGTCAACCCCAAGCCAAGTGGGCTCATGCCCAGGTCGAGTCTGAATATGTAGTGGCCGGCCCTCCCCCATGCCAAAATGAAATCATGTAATGAATAGTTTTTACAATTTTTTTTTGCATGAATGTAAACAAAATGGGCATAAAGCTAAATTTTTGTAAGCCCATGGCTTATGTGCAAAAGGAAATAGCACATGAGACATGGGATGGGCAAAATGCCATTTTGTAAAGCCCAAGGGGCAGTATGTAAATATGTAAGCCTATATAAGGCAACATGATGATGAATAAAGGATAGACTTTTTCATTCCTCCAAAAACTAGGGTTTGTGCCTCTTTCCCCTTTCCGAAGGTTCTAAACCTTCTTCTTTCTTTTGAATTAAATCAAGATTTTTACTCTTCCTTTTCCAAAACTAAATAGTTTTTCACCATAAAACCCACAAAGGGGAGCTCAGATCTCCCATCAGATCTCAAAAAGAAGAGATTTTTAAAATCTCACATCTCTTGATCTTCAAGATCCGGCCAACAGAGGAGGAAGAAGGAGGCCCATCTCCAAAAACCCCATTTTGGGGAAGATCCAGGGCTCCAAAGAAGAACCCCTTTCATCAACTCCAAAATATCTTAGGAGTTTAACTCCACTCTAAATCCTCTTTTGGGATTTTAAAATCCTATTTCTGGGACTAAAAGCCCATTTTCCTCACCGGCGCCCGAGAGCCTAGCGCCCTAAGCGCTCAAGCACCTAGCGCCTACGTTCCGAGCACGTGGTGCGCTAGCGCTTGAGCGCTCAGCACCCACGTGTCCGACACGTGGTACGCTAGCGCTTAAGCGTACAACGCCTAAGCGCACAGTGCCCACGTGTCGGACACGTGGTGCGCTAGCGCTTAGGTGCACAACGCCTAAGCGCATAGCGCCTATGCGCACAGCGCTCAAGTGCCCAGCGCCCACGTGTCGGACATATGGTGTGCTAGCACTTAAGCGCACAGCGCCTAAGCGCACAGCGCTCAAACGCCCAGCGCTCACGTGCTAGGCACGTGCGGCGCTGGCCCCACGCGTCCTTTGGGCGCTTTTCCCCTTTTTATTTATATGTATATATGTATATATACATACACACACACATACTTCACACTAAAAACACCTCCCCTGTTAGAAAAAATTTCTAACGGGGCGTTGCCCCGCACCCCGCAAGGGGGTTGCTAGCCTCCTTGACCCCCAGCCCGCTATCCAGGTAGCGGGACCCCCGTAAAAACTCTGCGGGGCCCCCGATATTTCCAAAACCCCTTTTAAAACACAACCCACGGACACTGCACATTTAGTTCGCATGACCTGTTTGACCCGTTAATCGGAGGTTCTCTTGCTCCAAAGGCGAGGGGTAATTAACGGCAGCTTAGTCCGCGGCTGTCGGAGATCCGGATCCCCACAATCAATAAATCCCAGCCTACCCTAGTCAGGGGGAATTTGTAATGCGCCAGGCAAGCGCGCGCGTATTCCCATCTCAATGGGGTGACGAAAAACACCCTACATTCATATTGTTCTCATCGCATTGCATGCTTATACATGTTTTTTCTTTAGTTATTATGAACCCATGTTGTCAGGACATCAGCACCATTACCCATGATGCGTATGCTCCATGTACACTTGCTTGCCGGCTCACACACATCATCATTGGTAATTGCCATGTCACGTACACTTTAGAGAATGTTACCTTATTGATATAACTTGCTAGCTGATAGTTCCAATATATGATTACTATGCTAGTTTAGATGTTGCATTCTTTAGTTCGATACCCATACATGTGTATATTCATTGGTCATGCAATATTGTAGGGCTTTATGCCGGCATTCACTGTTATTGACACTTGATTATGGGATTCCGATTTTCCATTAGATATCTGGATTTGGAGAAACCGCAAGGATTTATAAACTCATTATCATTTCTAAAAAAATAGAAATTTGCGGTTTTCTCGTGATATTATATTTGTGATGTCCACCATGGGTTTTCTCGGTTCTTGAGCGGTATCATACACCCGATTCGAGGTAGGGGGAAGGACTGTCTACAGGTGCATGGTGAACCCGATGCGGTACCCCGGGGCAAGAAGATCGTATAGAAAGGTGTTGAGCCCGGCAGAGGAGCACTACCGACCGATGATTGTATGGAAACTCGACGGATATCTGGAGGATACCGTTCAGAGTTATGAGAGAGATGGATGGGCCGATCCGGCCTGACTGAGCCCATGGGCCGACCCTGACTATGCAGAGCCTGAGATTTGAGTATTATGTGTCGCTGTTGGATACAGACTTCATGATGTTTTGAGTGCCGATGCTGGGCACTCGGGTTTTATCATAATTTGTGTGTCGTTGCTGGACACACGTTGGATGATACATTAGTACATGTCATGCATCGATATATTATTACTCTTAACACGGACACGAGTACTTTGATATCACACTTATGATATACTGTCACCCTTGTTGTAGTATTGTATATTGTATCGTATGACCTAGGAGAGAGTCATACATGCGATTTCTTCTCGGTGATGTTTTCTACTCATGAGTTGGCAACTTACCCCCGTTGTGCCACAGTTTCTTATAGGTTTGGCCGTACGGATTTCATTATGGCTTGCTGGCATACTGCTTCATTCCGGATGATTGCTTTGGTAGGTGGGTTCACTTGCATCATGACCACCGTTGCACTTTATATATTTCAGTTGTATCTAGTAAATTCCATCAACCAGACTTGTATTATTTAGACAGACTTAGAAAATCAGTTGTTATTCTTTCGACCTTGGAGTCGCACGCTTGTATTATTATGATTCTTCTCTGGTTTTCTTAAGGATGTTGGTTTCTTTCTGAGTTGTTGATCCTCGCCTTTCGGCGTTGTATATTATATTATTTGCGTGGTTGTTTCCGCCAATTGGCGAAGAGCTAGCTCCCGCTTGGGGATGCCTTTTTTCATTACTTATATATATGCATGTTTGTACCCGTTTGGGGCCAGTATTTACAAAGGAGACTCTGCCGAATCTTTCAGGAAAATATGATGTTGCTTTTAAAAATGTTTACTACGACTTCAAAGTGATTTTATATGTTAACTTTTAAATGAGTATTCCTTCAATCCTTCTTTTAAATGGTTTAGATTTCTGGGCTTTTTGCCTACATGAATTAGGTGGGATCCTATAGACTTCACATGATTCAAGTGCCAGTCACGTGCCATTTCGGGTCGTGACAGAAAATAAGGTAATACGGTGTCTTGCAAGGTCGGAACGATGGAAAGGATAGAGGGGAGTGATCGAGGAATGAGATCAGTTAGACTTTCAGGAGGGTGTACACAGTCAATGAAAGGGACATGATGAATTGGAAAATCTGACTCATCAAGTAGAATTGGTTCATCCTAAAAAAATTTCTCAATATTCTCCTCAAAATTCAGCTTATCCATTCAATTCTAATCAAAATCAAGACGCGTATGAAGTTCGGGAAAAACAGTTAATGACTCGGGATGATGAATTGGAGCGAAAAACTCATCCAAATCTGCGGGTTCATCATCCAAAATATTCCCAGCGTCGATATCCTCAATCAAGTGAATATCAATATTCTCAGACACCACATCAAAAGCATGGATTTCAATCAATTCAGGTTCTCAGATGGAGGTGTAGAGGTTAAAAGGTTTGGGATTTGTTTCACTTGGAATGGACCCTTCACAATCTGGTAAATCAAACACTACAAAGTGGCACAACTCATTAAATATTCTATCTTCAATTGATAAATCCTTTGGAACACTTGATAGACATTCAAAACCGGAGTTGTGGGATTCAATTTGCAATGGGTAGGTTTGATTTGGAAGGGTGTACAGCTCACTCTCTCTACTCAAATTCTCAACCTGTCCTACCGCCTCATCATACATTGGAAAATGTGGATCTAGTTGGAACAAACTACCGGTTCGTTAGGTTATATGAGGGCATCCATGGACGCATTCAAATCCATCATCTATGGTACGACACTACCCGAAAGTCTTCTAACGACTGTTTCATACTAGACATGGGTTGTGGAGGGGTTTCAGTAAAAGATTCAATGTTGGTTGGCTACTGGAAACTCCCAAAAGGTTTTCATAAGCAATGTCTAGGGAAGGTGCAAAAGTTGGGTAAGATGGATAGGAATTGAATGGTTGGACAGGAGTAGGATCAACATTCGGATAAGAAGGTGATTGGAATTGTTGATCAAAAGAAGTTGCAGTGGTGAAAGGATTGAAAGATCGGTTACGAGATTGTCCAATATGTTCAGAAATAGACATAGGTCTTGGAGTTACAACAGGACTCTTAAAACGGGTATCAACGTAAGAACGTGGGGTTGGTTGAAACGGTTGATACAAAGTGGATTGCGGAGTCCAGTTGTTCGTCCTAGACGCGTCTATCCGATATTTCAAAGAAAGTCTGGGCATGGATGGATCGTTCGAAATTCGACCAAAGTAAGAACCATAAGAAGTAATGTCTGGTTTTAGGTACCAAAGTTCGGCAACTTTTCTGGGTGGGGTACCCATGATATGAAGAGATGAAAAGGAAGGAAAGGAGAGGAAAAAGAATATGAATATTTTTTAAATATTTTTTTTGTTTGTTATCAACAAAAGTATGAAATATACACACAAAAAGAATCTGGACAAAAAACAATCACAACACAAAAATACCACGCACTTAATCGGTTTAGAGTTCACCTAGGTCAACTAGACCTGCTCAAGAACTTGATTGTCGAAGTAAAACAGTTTCGAGAAACGGGCTCAAGGTATACTGATCACGAGGCCAGATAAGTGCAGAGATAAGGGGAGGTTTTCCGACGCTTTCACGAAGGTCCTTAATTAGACAGCACTTCCTTTTTTAGCGGTTCGCCGTAAACACTTTCCTAGACACCCTGTGAACGATATACCGTTAAGCGGTGTTCTAAACACAGTTAACTTCTCCTAGTGAGCGCGAAGTCCTTAAAGGCTTAAAGTCTAGATTCTTTTAAAATTTTGTGCGGGTAATCGTTATGCTCAATTCGTGATTTGTGGGCCATGGAAAAAGGTGATGAAATCCTTTACCGTATGTTGTGAGGTTCGCTTGCCCTTAAGTCCGTATTAATGGATGCAATGCGCAATTCAATAAAAAAAATTTCAAAGAATCAAACAATTGTTTTTTCGTTTAAGCTTGGCACTGCAACAAATACGGGTTAGTCAATTTTTGGCATTTGAAAGCGAACTTGGAAAGAATCCTGCAAAGATATTATAGTGGATGCGTCGGATTTGAGAAGAAGGTGTTAGGAAAATACGTACCGATAAATTTTCGGGTTAAGAAACCCCCGTTGAAGTTAAACCCGAATAGCTTGGAAAGTTCACTTGCGTGGGTCAAACTACCCAGATCTTTGGCACTGCACTTCGCAATCAGCTTAACTTTGAATGTACACTTTACTCCACACGATCACAGTTCGCAAATCCATAAAAATCTACAAATCTCGGAAAAAACGGATATTAGTGCGGAAAAGCGATATGAATGCCCAAATACCTGCACACTCAAAATTATAAAAAACAAGAAATAAAAATGGGACAAAACATAACACTGGAGCACAGAGAAGAAATTAGAGGCAAAATGAGGCTCTTGGGCCGGCAAGCTCGGATATTCACGGTGTGTCGCCGGTTTTCTTTACGATTTGGGGCTCTAAATTTCTACAGAGATCTCACTGTTGCACTAGTGTCTCACTGTTATTGTTTATCTTTTTAGTTTAGATCCAGAGTGCTAGCAGGTCAGAAATCTAGAGAGTAAAAATGTTAGCAAAGTTAGTTTTTGTTTTGGTTTTGAAATTTTTTGATTTTTAGTTTGTTTTTAGAAAAGTTTTAGATGGTATTAACAAGATTAACCTGAAAGAACAAGAATAAAAACGTTACCGTCTCCCCGGCAACGGCGCCATTTGATTGGATGCACGCTTTTGGCGTGTCGTGTATTTGAAGTTCTAAAGTTAACTGCAATCAGGTCGGTATCGCTTTGCAGCTAGCCGCAATGAGTACTGGTCGTCCGAAGGGGGACGGAGCGTTTTAAGTTCTTGTTTTCACGAGTTAATGCGCGAGGCGGAATTGTTCGTATCTACCCTATGTGTTTATATGCAAAGTACAAGTTGTTAGGATTAGATAGGTTGGTGTAAGTTAAGCAAATCCGTATTCAATCCTTTGTGCCGAACTTAACCATTGAAGCTAGATCAATCGGCAACAACATGGATTAGGGTACTTAAGCACGGTATTAGTGAAATCCAGCTTATTGACCCTTGTCCGTCCGTTCTTGTAGCTTGCTTTCGCCTCCGGGAAAACCGAACGCAACCGGTCGCGGTTAGGAATCACCGATACCTTGGGAGGGTAGGGTACCTAACGGAGCGCTTGCGTAAGGTTTGGGCGGAGTTCAATTGGAAAATACGGGCAAAGAAAATGAGAAACGAAACCTTAACTTACAAAACCAATCTTTTTCCTAACAACACTATATTAACAAACCATCACAACAATAAAAGAAAAAGCAAAGAAAAGAACAAAGAAAAGAAAAGACAACATTACAAGTAAGTAAAGGGCTTGGAATTTAAATTGCAAGTAAGTAAAGAGCGAGTAATGAAATAGCAAGTAATCAAAAGAGCAAGAAAGTAATACTAAGAACCATAGAACAAAATAAGATCTTTATTATGTCCAAGTGATACAATCTTGAGTTCAATAACCTAATCTTAAACTTGCAGGCTCAATGAAGAGGTTCCAAGATCAAGAGAAGGCAAGGAGCTCAAGGGAACTAAGATATATACAGGAACAAAAAGAATACAAAAGAGGCTTTGTGTAAAGAATGAGACAATGTAAGCACAATGAATGACCCCCTCTCCCTTGCTCACTGGTCTGCTTTTATAGGCACAAAAGCAAAATAATCAAGAAATAAAAATAAGATGATGTGGCAGCAAGGGAGGGACCACAGAAAATTGGGGCTCATTAGGTAGGGAGGCCGGCTAGCTTGGCCAAAGTGGGAATGTGGTCGGTCTAAATCTGACCAAGTTGGCTCGTTTTGGTTGTGTGGTTTTGTGTGCTCTCCAATATCACTCTGGTGCTGCTTGTTTTGTCTGTAGAGGGCTGAGATACACTCAGGGATTTGGAGGGAAACTTATAACTTTACATCGCATTGCATCTTTTTGCATTAAACACACATCACCTCACTTGCACAAGTTGTGTGCCTTGGGCAAACCCCTTTCTAGGTCCATGCATCAAATAGCTAGTGCACACTTGCTATGTGTTGGACCAAAATGTGTGTGCACTTGTTTATTAGCAAAAAATCTTTGAATTTCGGTCAGTTTCCAGTTCCGGTTATAGTGTCGGCTTACAAATGATATATCCGTGATTTTAAATGTATTTCCAGTATTTTGTCACAGATACCTGTAATCTGTGATTACTGAGCAAACAGTAGTTAATAGTACCGATAAATAACAAAATAGATAATGAATGAGCGGTATTAAAATGCAGTTTTATGATATGAACATCATCTCCACCAATCTCACACCACCGGTCACCTCCACAATCCACCACACAACCCCACAACTTCACTTCCTCCCTCTCAAACACCATAACCTATCACCTAACTCCTCTGCCCACCGACGACCATACTTCTCTGAACCACCGGCCACCTCCTCGTCAATGCCACCGCTTCTATCGACAGCAACCTCCACCACTGCACCATCCCTAACACTGAGCCTCACCCCCTTTTTCTTAACAGCCGTCCAATTCGTCGTCGCTGCCCCGTGCCGTCACTGTTACGATCTCCGGAGCTCCAGCACACATCCATCGCAGCGTGCACTACGTCCGCATCGCTCCTGCACCACAGTGTACCACTCCCACATTGCACACGCACCACACATGCACTGCGTCGCTTCATCGTTGTCTTATGTGTTGATTGATTCTGTATTTTGAAGAAAAAGTGTTTTGTCAAGTAAAATAGTAACCGCAATCAATAACGGTGTCGCTAGTAGCTAGCCGAGATGAGTATAGGTCGTCCTTAGGGAAACGTCGAACCTTTATCTTGCTTTAGAAGAGTTGATTAAAATATGGATAGTTTGTTCTAGATCTACGATATACGGATGTAGATTTCATGAAGTGGCTTGTAGGGTTCATAAGACTTAGTAGAAATAAATGACTAATTAAAAATGAATCCTTTAATCTTTTAATAGATTTAAAACTATATCGATAGTGATGAATATGGATTAGGGTTCGTTTGGAAGAAACTAGGGTTTCTCCACTCCTAACCCTTGTCCTTGCATTATTCTCTATTCATGTCTACCCCATAACAAAACAAGTGTTAATCTAATCTCAAATCACGGTCGAGACTATTAATAAATTGGTAGCACGCCCGATAAGGATGTTAACATTTATTTTGCTAAAGTTTATAAACTTTAAAAGATTTAAAAGAAGTTAAGAGATTTTGTCATCCATTGATCTATCCTAATCCTACGAATCCTAGCAAGCTAGGAAATACTCATGCATGGTTGGAGAAGAAAGGATGAAGAATGAGATCATAATATAAGATGCATAAATTAAGTGCAGAAAGTAAGTGCAGAAATTAATTGCGAAAAGACTCATAAAAACTCTACCTTTATTAATCAACTATATCATGTACAAATCCTTTTAAAGTAGAGTACAAGAACCCTAGTTTTTGCTCTCGATCCCTATCTTTTTGGATGTAGATGAACGGCTGATGATCAACTCGGATGCGTGGATCGTCTTGGACCTCTTGATCTCTTCGGTTGATGCCTTTCCAAGAGTATCTCTCAGTCCTTTAAATAGTCATACAAGCAGAAAACCCTAGATCCCATGTATAAGGATTTGTTGATACAATCACATCCAAAAAATCCAGAATCCTATGGCCATGATATTGCCGCGGATCCGCCGCATATACATGGATTTGGCCGCGGTTGGGCGGCGGTATGGTGGAATCTCGTTTTGAAATTTCTTCTGCTTGTAGGTGTTGACACATGGAGATTGTTTCAATGTCTGGATTATTCAAATCTTCTTCTGAGTCTCTGCCATTCATGATTTTACGATTTGGTTTAACTTTATCGGCAGATTTGATTCCCGACATCTCGGATGTCCTGATCTCCACATCTGAGCTCATATCTGCACAATATCTCAATTCATATTGTTGGTAGCATCTGTTATTATTTTGAGATATTATCCTAACCATTTTATATGATACAATATTTTAAGAACATTGATTAGGGATATTTGATATGATATACATATTTTAACTATTAATATTTTAGATAAATATTTTATGCATATATTTTCCTTCATAATGTTAATTATAATGTAGAAACACATGATAAAGAATATTTTACAGATAAACCCACATATGTTTCATATTTACGATAAACACCTTTAAGTACTTAACAAAAGTAAGGAAAATATTCCATCAAATGTGTAATATTTTAGACTAATCAAATACCTCCAAACTTAACTTTGATCGTCCCGACCAAACTAGTTATTCTAGAGAGGGAGAAAAAAGGAAAAGAAAAACCTAGCACATTTTCATAGGCAACACGATTGTACTTAGTACGTGCAACAAGCTTTTAAACCTCTAGGTGTCCCAAGTAGGAGGAGTGTTGTCTCCTGAGGGTTTTAAGGGATTGCACCCACAAAATCCCATAATAAAAGAAAGACGATGAAAGTTACATACAAAGATAAAGAACATATAAAAGAAAGAATTTGAAAATAAGAGTTTAATACAACACTAGCTTTTCAGTTGCCATGTGCCCTATCTTAATGGTCGTGAAAAGATGTCAGCAATCACATCATCCCTCAATAAAATATCGCCTTTAGTCTTCCTCCCTACATTTCTTCCAAACATCGATCATATACCCCTACGTGTGTGTAAACAACATCCCTACACTTAGAGAATTCAATTCAAGCTATCATACTCTTGTCCATCTTTCTTAGTACTTTTTAGTCGGTAAATATTTTAGATGGAATTGCTCACACATTCTTCATGTGACCGTTAATACTTCTTGAGGTACTGACCGACCGATTACTAAATGTGCTCACTCAGTCAAGCGTAATTAGCAATTTCCTCGTTTTGCAACACTTAGGGCTTAGCAGTGGCTCCCAAACCAGTTGGTCTAAGGCACTAGGTGATAAAGCACCCTCGCTATATATTTTCTTATGATGCCTTAAGTAATTACAAAACCAGTGTTCATTTTTCTTCACCATTTTATTTTTTTATGTTTCACTTTTTTTCCATTGATCTTCATACTAAGGCTTTTAGACAAGAGCATTTCAAGGTATCCTCTACTATCCCAAGTTTCAAGATGTGTGCAACTGCGTATAGTAGGGTATCAACGTTCAAAAAGTTTGGACTCAAGAATATGGACTATTTTTCAAACTTAATTCTTTACTCAGATTAGTGATTCCCTTCATCTTACTAACCCTTAGGACAACAGCTCATGACTACCTATTACTAGCTTCGTTATAAAACATCTAATTTCCTTGCTTTTCTTAAACTTTCCTATCTTTCATATGTAATTTTTCACTTTCTAATCTTTTATTATCAAAAAGAAATTCTGCTTTTATTTAGTATAATGCAGAAATTGATGATGCATGAATAAGCACAAACCTCTCCCAAACCTATTTGCAGCAGTGTCCTCACTGATGTCATCTGTTAAGTTTAAAACCTGTAGACTTGGGAGAAAAAGTTAGTAACGGGGGTAAGAATTAATGACAGTGAAATCCTCCGCCAAACTTATTTTTAGATCATAATTTTAAAATTTTTGTTTCTTCAAAAAGCCAAAATATTTTTTCTCCCCCCCCCCAAACTTGAGTAAAATAGTATTAAGCATTTAAAATTATAAGAGGGGGTAAGGTTATTGGTCGATGCAAAACTTTACAAAGACCAAAAGTTAACACCAACCATTCGAATATTTTATCAATATAACACCATGGTTGGTGGAAGATCATAAATATGCAGAAGTGGGGAGATAGGAGGCAGAATTGATTGGGTTTACGTCTCAGATGGTAGAGACGAAACGGTGATGGTGCACTACTCGCATTCTCGTTCTTGATAAGAAGATGAGGTAGCGGCTCAACTTCTTTAGGTGGGGGTTGATTCATCACAACTTCCAAGTCTTCAAAAAGCCAAAATATTTTTTCTCCCCCCCTCCCCAAACTTGAGTAAAACAGTATTAAGCATTTAAAATTATAAGAGGGGGTAAGGTTATTGGTCGATGCAAAACTTTACAAAGGCCAAAAGTTAACACCAACCATTCGAATATTTTATCAATATAACACCATGGTTGGTGGAAGATCATAAATATGCAGAAGTGGGGAGATAGGAGGCAGAATTGATTGGGTTTACGTCTCAGATGGTAGAGACGAAACGGTGATGGTGCACTACTCGCATTCTCGTTCTTGATAAGAAGATGAGGTAGCGGCTCAACTTCTTTAGGTGGGGGTTGATTCATCACAACTTCCAAGTCTTTTAGGAATGCGAGTTCATCGGCAAAAATGTCTTCAAAACTTCCATCGATATTCCGAATGATAGTCTCATCGGAAAGGAAGTCATGATACTCAGATAGCTTGACTAAATCATTCGACAAGTCAAAGGGTCCGGACTTAGGTATGGACTTGTCGACAGAAGGGTCTTCACGTGTATAATAAATTGTAGGATCGCTATCGTAAAGGTCCTCGAATTCGCAACTGTTGGAAGCAATCTTTTCGACAGAGCACACATGAGAATAGGGTTCTGATGGTTGACTTCCTAGCTTGTAGATGTTAAGCTCAATTTTCATCTTCCCGAAGGATAGGTTCATAGAACCGTTACGATAATTGATTATCGCGCTTGACGTTGCTAGGAAAGGTCGACCTAGGATCACCGGAATTTAGTTCCGTGGGTTCTCTACAGGCTGTGTATCTATAACTATAAAGTACACAGGGAATATGAATTTCCCGACTTTGATTAACACGTCCTCTAGCTTACTCCGAGGTTGGGTGATAGATCGATCGACCATCTGGAGTGTGCAATGCATAGGTTTCAACTCTCCAATTCCTAATTGCTCATAAACAAAATATGGAAGTAAGTTAACACTAGCATCTAAGTCGAGTAGAGCATGATTGATATTTTTACCCCCAATGGTTATAGATATTGTAGGACAACCGGGGTCCTTACATTTCGTGGGCACCAATTGGGTAAGAGAATTGCTCATATTACTCGCTAAGAAAACCTTTTTAGGTAATTGAGTTTTCGTCTTCCTAGTGCACAAGTCCTTTAAAATTTTCGCATAGTACAAAACTTGTTTGATAGAATCTAGGAGAGGGATATTTATTTTAACTTGCTTTAAAATGTCCACAATTTTCTCCATTTGCAGACTTGGTTTGTTGTCCCTCAACCTATGTGGAAAAGGAGCTTTATCGATAAGGGTTGGGTCCAACTTTTGAGGAGAAGTTTGTGGGGACGGAATGGATCCCAGAGTTGGTGTTGTAATCGTTTTAGGTTGACTCAAGGGAGTGGGCGGAGGGTTTGAGCCTAGTGAAAATAGAGAATAGGCTCAGAAGAAGATGGTGGGCTAGACGAATTAGGGTTAGATGAAGTAGCCGGGGTTTCATTTGATCCAATGTCATCAACTTGTTCACCGACTTGATTATTCAGCACTCTTCTCGATCTCAACGTGGTTACGACACTCACATTATGACTTTTTGAGTGGCCAGGATTCGGTAAAGGTTGAGATGGAAGTTTCCCTTTCTCTCTCTCGCTCATCGCGGCATTTAACTGTGCAAGTTGTGGGAAGCAGTGGGTTGCACTAATGTTTGGATAGAAAACGTTAAATTAGCCGTCGTTTGTATGGATTATTTCATGAATGTTTCTATGTTACGTTCAAGCGCAGAGGTTTTATCGGTACCGGCCGTTGAAATATTATTATAAGGATCAAAGTTGTTGGCCGGGTTTTGAAAAGATTGCGGTTGAAAGGAGTGTTGATTTTGTTGTGGTGGTTGCTGTTGCTGTGGGGGAGGCCTTTGATAGTTGCTTGGGAACTCGTTTTGATTTTGAGTTTGGTTTTGGTTCCAAAAAAATTTAGGATGATTCCTCTATCCCTGATTGTATGTGGAAGAATAAGGATTGTTTAGTTTGTTCATGACCTTGAAACAAAGGATTCAAAGGGCATTCTTACGTTAAATGTGATGGGTTAGAACAACAACAACACACAGTGTTTGGGAGCGTAACTTGGTTTTGGTAGGCTGGCGAAAATTTGATTTATATAGCTTCGAGTTTCTTTTGCATCGCAGCCATTTCGGCTTTTACTGCGATGGAAACGTCAAGCTGATGGATACCTCCCCTAGACAATGTTGGTCTAACGCTTTCCCACTGCAAAGTTTGTTCGGCGAGATCTTCCAGAAATTGCCAAGCTTCACCATCATCTTTAGACATGAAATGGCATTGACAAATGGTTTCAAGCATTTGTTTTGTTACTAGATTAACACCCTCATATATAATTCGGCAAAGTTCCCATCTATTGATTCCGTGATGAGGGCATTGGACAAGAATATCTTTAAACCGTTCAAAGAATTTCGAAAAAGGTTCGTTGGGATGTTGGGTAAACTGGTTAATCTCGCTTCGAACATGGGCGGTCTTATGATTTGGATAAAATTCCTTAAGGAATATTATAACGAATTCATCCCATTTAGCAATAGAGTGTGCGACTGTGTTATAAAACCATTTTTCTGCTAGATTGCACAAGGTAAAGGGAGAAGACGTAATCTCATAGCATCCACAGAAAGTTGTACAGTGCCCATCATTGCGCTTACGTTTTCGAATTTGGTTATAAAAACATATGCATCTTTAGATTCAAGCCCGTGAAATTTGGGCAACAGATTGATGAAGTGGGGTTAATTTCAAAATTATCCCCATTGGCTGGTGGGATAGATAGATAAGTAGGAAGGGGACTGCGTATCGGGTAGCATCATTCTTGAAGAGAGATGCGCGGTGGATTCTGCGCACCTACGGGTGGTGGCAGAGTGGTGTTGTGAAAATCTGATGGAGAACAGTCCATCTTGTTGATGTGGTGGGTGGAGGGGAAATAGAAGATGAAGAAGTACCGATTTCGGAGTCGATAGCAAAAACGCGGACAAGACGGGTACTAGAATCCCGTGTCCAGCCGATCATGCACTAAGCTGGTTTAGCGCACGTGGCAGCGTGTGTGAGAAAGATTTAAAAAATGGTTTGTTTTGAAAAAGGTGTCGGACGTGAGGCTTGACTCAACAAATCACAAAATGCACAATCAACTCTAGAACTAAGGTCACTTAGGTTAAGCACTAGATTGCTCCTAGAATTCCAAAGGACAAGCCGCCGGATCAATCCTCTACCACCTCTTTATCACTCTTGTGGCCAGGTAAGTGCCAAGTAAATGGGAGGTATCCGCTATACGAATCACCAAAAATAGCGGGCCTAATTAAGTAACCACTTTCTTTAATCACACTTGTCTAGACACCACAAGACAGATGAAGATAAGCGATAGATTAACCACGACCCTCCTCTGTCCTAATTGAGTGCGACGGTCCTTAGAAGCTTGGTCTAGATATTTTTAATTAATGTAGGGTGAAAGTGTTGGATATGTATGCCCTAGAGGCCATTATTGTATAGTACTAGTTTGTATATTACATTTTGGAAGCTTGGGATATATACACGGATTGATGAAAGTCTTGCTCAATATAATAGTATGCTACATGGTTTGTATCTATCTTAATATGTGTATATGTTTCTTTTAACATATCGCTAATACAAATTGATGGAGCCCTTAGGATCTTTGCTTGACTTCCAGCATTGTGATGGCGATCACACTAGTGGGGGCTGGGTAGTCTATAAGCACATCCTTATACAGCTCCTTAGTCGTAGGATTATCGAGACATGGTATCGATACTCCAGAGTAGACTAGTGTATACGCTTCCCATCCCAACATGGGAGATGGTCTGTCCCACAGCCATTAGTATGTCGTACTGGAGATAGTATGCAGGTGCTCATTGGGTTATGAGTTACACTGGACGGACTCATTGGGTACTGCTAGTTGTTATTATACCTATCGTCAGGTAGCAGTTCCCAGGTGACATGAGTACAGCTTAGTCCGTTGACTTGACACTACTACTTTGCCTCAAGTGTGTTCCTACTGTTCTTTGATTGCTACCCTACCACGGCTCTATTGAGTCGTGCAAACAGGTAGTAGTTGGGTGCAGTCCCGAAGCACTTGGACTCAGTGGTGGTTAGACAGGATTCGTCTTTCCCGGTATTGGGGGTTGATATCACACTGTGTTTAGGAGAGCCATTACATAAAGTCCCTGGCCAGGGCAAGTGAGATTTACTGGTAGGGTTTCTAGTAGTTTCTCAGGGTGTTCTGGGCTACACTCCGACACGACTTATACCGCTATTAGGGGACTGACGTTTACCACCCCCTAGGCCCGATATGCGATACTCTTAAATTAACAGACCGGACTGTACGGAGATTGTCACAGATAGGCTCAGTAGGAGTTTAGATGAGCTTGCTCGTCGACTTTCTTATCGACAGATACCTGGGTAGCCATTACGCACAGCTAGTGTCGCTGACGTGCTTGTGGTTAATCCCACTGCCAGAGTACTATCGAGTCTTCAGAGTTCCACACAGAGGGTTTCCCAGCTTCGGGCGAAATGAGTAGAGGTCGTATGGTTTTACGACAGGGTTCGATCACATACGTGTACTTGTGCACGTGTGGTGTTCGAGCGGACAATACTAGTGGGCTTAGGTTTAAGCCGGATCCTAGTATTTGATTATTGGATTAGTTTCGTCTCATTGTATTCGTGTTTCTCAGATCACGGATGCAGGTATGTATATACGGATGAGAGGGGGTATAGAAGGAGATACCTCATTAGGGTTTTGAACATTTACTTGGTCAAAACACAAATGAGAAAAAGAAAAGACTTTGTTATTTTTGATAAATGATAATTTTTAGCATGGCTACTTATGTTGACATTTTGACTTGGCTTGACTTGTTGACCTTAGATATTTTGAGGAGATATTTTTACCTAAATATTTTGGTGAGATATTTTCAAGCCATGGTTGAGGTCATAAATAAGCTAGTTATTCTTTTTTTATTATCATTATCATAAATACTTTCTCTTTCATCATGCAAGCTCTCTCCTTCTTCCTCTCTCAAACCCTAGTGTATCATGTGTTGATAATCAAGGGTTAATGAGACTAAGCCACTCAAATCACACTCTACTCACTCTAGTCTACATAGATTAGCAAGCTAAGTATTCTAGTTACCTCAAGTTAGAGGTTTAGCTCAAGGTTGGAACTCTCGGGTGGATCATCGTTGACACAAGGAGGCCGAAGTTCAAGCACGATCCATACATCCATCGAGGATCTTAACGAGAGGATCGAAGACCCGAAGGACTTGGTTTCGTTAGGTATACTTTCTGTCATAGCAGATAGAACCCTAACTAGCTAACTAGGTTTATGGTAAAGATCCGGTTTTGTGTTATCCTAGCGCCAAGTTTATGATCGTTGTAAAAAATTTTGTCACGACCCAAAGTACGGCCCGTGACCGGCACTTAATCACGTAACGTCTACAGGCGTAACGCGATCAAATAAGATGAAACCCAGAAATCAAAACCATTAAAATAGTGAGTGAAGAAAAACATGAGTTTAAAACATTTAGAAAACCTTGAGTAATTTAGTAAAAATCCTTAAAGTTTAAGTTATTTTCTTAAAAATTTTTGCAGCACCTCCTTTGTAAAAACTAGCCCTGGAAACGGGTACAAAACATGATATAAGTAAAATGACCGATAATAAGAATATAACATCCCCAAACGGGAGCAATCACGACCAACGGCGGAAACAATCACCACAGGAATAATATATGACGCCGTAGCGAAGAAATGAACAATATAAGTGAAAAACATCATAAAAGATAAAACTGCATAAATAAAGTCGGCTCACACGAGCTCAACACCAGAGTACAAAATAATATACATCATCGTCCTCACAACTGGTTTCTATGTCAATATATGAAATAGTAGATGGAGAGTACTAAATACAATAGTGTGTACAAATGGAAAATAATTGGATACCACAAACCCACCTAGCAGCAAAACAGCTCACGCGCCAACTGCAGTGGTATCCGTAGCCAAAAAGATACAAGAGATAGCCCTGCCGCAACAACTTTGAGGGTCGACCTGCAAACACTGTGGCACAACGGGGGTGAGTTGCCAACTCGTGAATAGTAGATAATATATAAAGGTAATCGCGAGTATGCACGTACTGCAATACTCTAACATGTGTAATCAGATAACATCTATATGATGAGCTGGGTATGCGATAATCATGCAAAAGTACTCTATCAGGTACTACAACTAAATGATGCAATGCATAACAATGAATGCTGAGCATGGAATAAAATATTATCAACACAGAATATCAACGTGGAAAAACTACGATGTCTACCAAAAACACCGCGAAAACCCAATACTCAAGCGCCGTCACTCTATCCGGCCCTCAATCCTGTAAATCTCATGGAAGCGGGGTGCCCAACATCGACACCCAAAAAAAATATGAAATACTCGTGTCCGGAATCGACACGCAAATCCTTATATACCGGGCTCTGTCAGTCCAGATCGGCCCACGGGCTCCGTCTGCGGAATCGCCCCTCGGCCCAGAAGTATGGGTTGTCCCGTATCCATCTTTCGACTCTGGTCAGTATCCTTCGGACAACCGCCAGGTCCAACCAATCACCGGTAGGTAGTAGTCCTTCTGCCAGGCTCATCGTCATCCACACGAAATCTCTCTCTCGCCTCGAGGTACCATACCGGGTCCACCATGTACCCGCAAACGGATCGTCCTCCTCGAATCGGGTTTCACATGTCACACGTCTCAAAACCGAGAAAACGCATGGTGGACGCACTGAAATATCATATCAAGATAAACTGGGTTTTTCAAAACAGTGCATACTTTCTTAAAATAATACCACGGTTCTCAAATACATAAATCACATGAATCCAAAACTCACTGCATAAATCCATGCAATGTGTCGTATGCCGTATAAAATCATACTACGGGTAAAAAGGGAAAACCGCTCTTTTAAAAGGATCCAGTTGAAAACATTACATGCGGTCCCCAATTTTTAAATCAAAGTCATCATCATCTATGTATGTGCAAGAGTATGTATGTATGTAGGCATGGATGCACAAAGATATATATATCTACGCAGGTATGGATGTACAGTATGCAAATGTGCCAACGTGCGACAGAATCTTGTCTAAACATCAATGATGTGATAATCAAAATGATGTTTGGTTCGTAACAATCCTATAGTGCGAGTGTCATGGCAATCACTAACGGTGTGGGTATAACATACAAATAGTGCTCGTACAGCTTGAACCGTTAGTGACAGTGCGGTGTTACATATCTACTGTTTCTATATGCAACAAAGGATGGGTATACTACAATAGTACGTATGCATAAGCAATATACGTATAAATATATATACGCGACTACAATATCCTATCAATCCCGGACGCTTAACGCCATACGGGCGATTTCCCCGTAGATGTTAAATCTACCCACCGTGGTCTCATACTAAGTGTAGCCAACAACTTGCTTCCCCTTCTTTGCGATGTCCGACGTACTCTCCTGCGAACCTAGAATTCACACAGAGAATACACATAAGCTAAAATCCTAGAAAAACGCGATATTAAAACCAAATGAGAAACTCGCGTCGCGAACTAAACGCGTGTGTATCCGATACGCTAAAACGTGTGAATACGCGTCTGAAACTACCCCGATACGCTGTGATACGCAGCAACGCAAAACCCACTCACATAATACACGTGTCACGTAAGCTCAAAGTATTGAAAATACGATATTTTCTTCCAGATTTTTTTACAAGAAGAATTAGAAAAAGTTGCGTGTGCTAAAGATCTTAAATATGCAGCAGACTTACCCAGACCAAACCCCAACACCCATCTCCACAATCTGGCCGCAATTTGCGGCTAGAATGAATATTTCGGCGGCTTGGAAGGAAAAGTGGGGTCTCGTGCTTTGCGTGTGTGGTCTAGTTCTTGTATACATACTCCAGTAATTGCAACGTTGGCCTAAAGCAACCGGGTTGAAAGCAGATCACAGCAGAGCACTAATCGTAATAAAAAGGCTAAATTAACACTAAATTAATACGTTATGGTGTTTTAGTGTAACCTGAAAAATATTCTAGGATTAAAAGACACTAACAACACTTAGTTAAGCTAAGCAAGCCATACAAACCCTAATTTGACTTAATCTCTACTTAAATCACAATATTAGCACATAAACCCACTAAAACACTAAATTTAACTAATTAAACTACAAGTTATGCAACTAAGTAATTAAAGTGGGCTTAATACCTCACAATTGGTCAATAAGTGGCACTACTTGCTGGTCTAGCCCCAAGAGTTCAGATTTGGCTCAAAGATCCATAAAGAAGTGATCTTGGAGTGATAAATGTGAGTTGGTGTGAGGTAGATGTGTTTTAAATTAAGATTTGAGTTAGAAAATGATGAAAGAAGGAGAGGAGATGAAGGGGAGGGGGCTGAGATGCTGCTGCCTGCTGAGAAGGAAAATAAGAGGGAAGGGAGAGAGAGAGTGTGTGCAAGGAAGTCAAAGCCCATGCCTTAATAAATGCCCCCCATGCCTCTATCTTTTCTCTAAAAATACAATTAAGGAAATTTTTGGTTAAGTGAACACTAAACTAATTACTACTTAATAAAACACATTTAAATATAAAATCACATATTTTCACAATTACAACATGATTTGTTCCAGTTTATGTGAAAATTAAAATTTATGAGATTTTATGAAAACACGCATTTAGCTAATTAAAGCGAAATTAATCTAAATGAATTTCAAAGCGTTACAATCTTCCCCCCTTAAAGAAATTCGATCCCCGAATCTAAAAATATAGCTACGCGTACCTTCAAAGAGATGGGGATATTTCTTCCTCATCTCGCCCTCGGTCTCCCAGGTGATCTCCTCGCTGCTCGGGCCACGCCAAAGGACCTTGACGGACGGTATAACCTTCGATCTCAATTTCTTCACCTGTCGATCCAAGATGACCGCCGGCTGCTCTGCAAAAGAAAGGTCGCGCTCCAGCTGGACCGTCGGGTGCTGAATCGCATGCGAAGGATCATGAAGATACTTGCGGAGCATCGAAACGTGGAAGACGGGGTGAACGTCTGGGAAACTGGGCGGAAGAGCTAACCGATACGCAACTGCACCAACATGCTCGAGGATCTCGAAGGGGCCCACATATCTGGGACTAAGTTTCCCCTTCTTCCCAAATCTCATTACACCTTTCATTAGGGAGACCCTCAAGAAAACATGATCGCCAACAGAAAACTCAAGTCTGCGCCGACGACGGTCCGCATAAGATCTCTGCCTGCTCTGGGCTGCTCTCATCCTATCGCGAATCAACTGGATCCTCACGGTCGTCTCCTCAACAATCTGCGGCCCCAAAATACTGCTCTCGCTGAGCTCTGTCCAACGGACGGGCGATTTGCATCATCTCCCATATAGAGCCTCGAATGGTGCCATCTGAATGGTCTCCTGGAAGCTGTTGTTGTAGGAGAACTCTACTAAGGGCAAATGGTGATCCCAGCTACCTCGGAAATCTAAGACGCACGCTCGGAGCATGTCCTCGAGAGTCTTAATAGCCCGCTCTGACTGGCCGTCAGTCTGCGGATGAAATGCTGTGCAGAAATTGAAGCGGGTGCCCAAAGCCTCCTAAAGCCTCTGCCATAGTCGGCTGGTAAACTGGGTGCCTTGATCGGACACGATACATGTCGGGACTCCATGCAGTCGTACAATCTCGTTGATGTATATCTGGGCATACTGAGCAAATCCGAAAGTGGTCTTCACCGGTAGGAAGTGAGCCGCTTTCTTCAATCGATCCACGATCACCCAAATGGAGTCATACCCTGGACTAGTCCTGGGTAGACCCACAATGAAGTCCATAGAAATCTGCTCCCATTTCCACTCCGGAATGGGCAACGGCTGTAGCTCTCCCGCGGGCCTCTAGTGCTCGACCTTGACTTGCTGACAAGTCAGGTATCTCAACACGAAGTCTGTGACGTCCCTCTTAATCCCGTCCCACCAGTAAACATCACTTATATCATGGTACATCTTAGTGGAACCTGGATGAACACTGTACACCGATCGATGTGCCTCCTCAAGAATCTCACGCCGCAGTCCCTCAGCATCTGGTATGCACAGTCTAGTCCCAAATCGTAGTATCCCCTGATCATCGATCACGAACTCGGAAAATCTTCCCTGTCCAATCTGTGCCATGATCTCTGAACAACGGTCATCACTGTACTGTGCCTCATGTATACGGTCAAGAAATTGTGGGCATGCACGAACATGCGTAAGCTGGCCCCCGATCGGAGTGAACTCGAACTGCACTCCGCTGTCGCATAAAATCTGCCAATTTACCGACGACTGCCTCTGCACTGCGCTCAAACAAGATAGACTACCCCCGGGCCTCCTACTCAAGGCATCCGCTAATACATTCGCCTTGCCCGGGTGATACCACATCTCGCAATCGTAGTCCTTCACTAGTTCCATCCAACGTCGCTGTCTCAGATTCAGGTCTCGCTGCTTAAATATGTACTTCAAGCTCTTGTGATCAGTGAATATCTGGCACGACTCGCCGTATAGGTAATGTCGCCAGATCATGAGTGCAAAGACCACTGCAACCATCTCCAAATCGTGAGTGGGGTAGTTCTGTTCGTATTTCTTCAGCTGCTGAGAAGCATACGTGATCACCCTGTCGTGCTGCATCAATACGCACCCTAGCCCCACTCGAGAAGCGTCACACTAGACCGCAAATCCGCCCGATCCTGAAGGTAATGATAACACCGGCGCCGTAGTCAAACTGGTCTGTAACTGCTGAAAGCTATGCTCGCACTCCTCCGTCCAATCAAAAGGAACTCCCTTCCGGGTCAACCCGGTCAACGGTGCAACAATACGGGAGAAGTCCTATACAAATCGTCGGTAGTAGCCGGCCAGTCCTAGAAAGTTGCGGATCTCAGTAACTGATGCTGGTCTGGGTCAATGCTGAACGGCCTCGATCTTCTTTGGGTCCACACATATACCGTCTCGTGTAATCACGTGACCCAAGAAATCTTCGCTGTCAAGCAAGAACGCGCACTTGGAGAATTTTGCGAACAGCTGGTGCTCCCTCAAAGTCTGCAATATGATCCGCAGGTGCTACTCGTGCTCCTATCGACTCCGAGAATACACCAAAATGTCGTCAACGAATACGATGATGAACAAATCAAGATACGGCCTGAAAATACGGTTCATCAAGTCCATAAACACTGCTGGGGCGTTGGTGAGTCCGAACGACATCACCAAAAACTCATAGTGGCCGTAACGCGTGCGGAAAGCCATCCTCGGAATATCCTCCTGTCGAACCCGCAACTAATGGTAGCCTGATCGCAAGTCGATCCTCGAAAAGTATCTTGCATCCTAAAGTTGGTCGAACAAGTCGTCGATACGTGGTAAATGATATCTGTTCCGCACGGTAACCTTGTTCAGCTAGCGGTAGTCAATACGCAAACGCAAACTGCCGTCCTTCTTCTTGACAAACAAAACTGGAGCACCCCAAGGAGACACGCTAGGTCGAATAAGCTCTTTATCCAGCAAATCTTGCAACTGACCTTTCAACTCTTTAAGCTCCACCGGTGCCATCCGATAAGGCGGTATGGAAATAGGCCCCGTGCCGGGAATCAAGTCAATACAGAAAACAATATCGCGCTCAGGCAGTAGCCCAGGAAGCTCGTTAGGGAAAATATCAAGGAACTCACTAACAATCGGAACTTGGTCCAACGGAACCACGGTAGCTCTAGTATCGCAAACATAGGCTAGAAATCCCTGACATCCCTTCCTCAAAAGCTGTCTAACGCGAAGAGACGAAATCATACTATGAGGGGCGGCACCACGGTCCCCCTGCACAACAAAAGCCGACTCGCCGGGAAAACAAAACCTAACTGTCTTCTCGCGGCAGTCTACAGACACGTAGCACGTGGCTAACCAGTCCATGCCCAGGAGAACGTCGAAATCCAACGTCTCAAGAAGGATCAAGTCGACAAGCAACTCTCTCTCACCAATACGGATAAGACACGACCGGAACACGTGTCTAGAAATAAACGACTTGCCCACAGGAGTGGTCACAGTAACCGGCTGATCAAGCAAACCAGACTCTCTACCCAAACTCGACATGATGTGTGTGGAAACGTACGAGTGCGTGGATCCCGGATCAAACAACACATGTGTGTCAACGGAACATACTGGAAGGGTACCTGAGACCACTGCATTGGACGCCTGCGCGTCCTTATGCGTCAAAGCGAAAACCCGTGCCTGTCCCCTACCTGCGACTGCCGGTCCCCTACTAGCATCTGGCTGTCCTCTACCGGCAGCTGGCTGTTCTCTGCCTCGGCTACCTCCTCCTCTCTTAGCAAACCCTCCATGACCACGACATCTCTGTGCATGAGTCTGACGCGGAGTAACTGCAGATACAAGAGGCAATGCACTCTGGGGTGGAGAAGGTAGAAATGTGACATGTAGTACGGAGGTCTCGCCCTCACGTGGCTTCGGAAAATCTTGAACCTGATGATAAGTACTCCCACACCAAAAACATCTAGACGGTGACTGCCAGCCCTGTGGATAGGTGTTGTATAATCGTCCCCGTCTCGAACCTCCGTTATCATCACGGCCTTGAGGGGGTCTGCCTCGGCGCCTACCCATCTGCCTCTGGGAAGACATATCTTTGTGAACTCTCTTCGGTTCCGGAACTACCGAAGTCTCGGCAAGACGCTCCTCAATTAACAGGGCTGCATCTACAGCTGCCGCATAGGTCTCGCAATGCTGTGCGCTGATCGCAAGAAACAACGGGGTAAGCAAGCCTCGAACAAATCTCTTGACTCTCATCTCCTCGGTAGCCACTAAATATGGGGCATAAACAGATAGCTCGGTGAACAGTACGTCGTACTCTGCCACTGTCATCTCCGGAGTGTGACGTAAAGACTCGAACCTGCGCACTCTAGAATCTCTGAAACTCTGTGGAAGGAAGCGGGCAAGGAACACCGTCACGAACTCAGTCCGGGTCATAGGAGGAAGACGTGCTGCTCTGCCCTTCTCTACCGACTCACACCACTTCTGCGCAAGACCTTCCAGGCCAAAGCTTGCTAAACTCTACCCATCTCGCATCTGAGCATCTGAGTGAACGATATATTCGGACCATCCTATCGATAAATGACTGTGGGTCTTCGGCTGCATCGGTGCCTTTGAAGACCGGAGGCTTCAGCCTCATAAATTCGGATAGCGATACTATAATAACCTCTGTAGCTACAGGGGAAACTTCCTGAACTGTGGGTACCATCATGGCCCCGTAACGGGTGGAACTACCTCTGGTCGCTGCGCTCGAAGTGTCTCAACTAACGACGCTATCATCTGGCGCATCTCCTGCATACCGGCCCCTAGCATAGAGATCTGGTCTGTTGAAGGAAGAACAGTCTGCTCTGGTACAATGGGTGTACTGCCCGGGTCAGTCCTCGTCTCAGACGAGTCAACTCTAATCTCGGCTCTCGCGGCCGCTCTCTACACCCTCGTAGTCTTTGGCGGCATAATGGCTGAAAAGAAAATAGGATTCGATAAGGATACAGAAATCGAATCACAAGAATGTATCTAATCAATAAGTCCTAAGGTCACTTAGGCGGAGTACCGTGTCGTGAGTATGCCACGGAACATACACACGCTACGCCACTCTACTTTAGCTACCTACTCCATCATACCAAGGTCATCCTACACTCCGAAAGGTAAAACCTACGCTCTGATACCAACTTTGTCATGACCCAAAGTTCGGCCCGTGACCGACACTTAACCACGTAACGTCTACATGCGTAACGCGATCAAGTAAGCCGAAACCCAGAAATCAAAACCATTAAAATAGTGAGTGAAGAAAAACATGAGTTTAAAACATTTAGAAAACCTTGAGTAATTTAGTAAAAATCCTTAAAGTTTAAGTTATTTTCTTAAAAATTTCGGCAGCACCTCCTTTGTAAAAACTAGCCCTGGAAACGGGTACAAAACATGATATAAGTAAAATGACCGATAATAAAAATATAACATCCCCAAACAGGAGCAATCATGCCCAACGGTGGAAACAATCACCACAAGAATAATATACGACGCCGTAGCGAAGAAATGAGCAATATAAGTGAAAAACATCATAAAAGATAAAACTGCATAAATAAAGTCGGCTCACACGAGCTCGACACCAGAGTACAAAATAATATACATCATTGTCCTCACAACTGGTTTCTAAGTCAATACATGAAATAGTAGATGGAGAGTACTGGATACAATAGTGTGTACAAATGGAAAATAACCGGATACCACAAACCCACCTAGCAGCAAAACAGCTCACGCGCCAACTGCAGTGGTATCCATAGACAAAAAGATATAAGAGATAGCCCTGCCGCAACTACTCTGAGGGTCGACCTGCAAACACTGTGGCACAACGGGGGTGAGTTGCCAACTCGTAAATAGTAGATAACATATAAAGGTAATCGCGAGTATGCACGTACTGCAATACTCTAACATGTGCAATCAGATAACATCTATATGATGAGCTGGGTATGCGATAATCATGCAAAAGTACTCTATCAGGTACTACAACTACATGATACAATGCATAACAATGAATGCTGAGCATGGGATAAAATATCATCAACACGGAAAATCAACGTGGAAAAACTCCGGTGTCTACCAAAAACACCCCAAAAACCCAATACTCAGGCGTCGTCACTCTATCCGGCCCTCAATCCTATAAATCTCATAGAACCGGGGTGCCCAACATCGACACCCAAAAACAACATGAAATACTCGTGTCCAGCATCGACACGCAAATCCTCATATATCGGGCTCCGTCAGTCCGGATCGGCCCACGGGCTCCGTCTGCAGAATCGCCCCTCGGACCGGCAGTACGGGTCGTCTCGTATCCATCTCTGGACTCTGGTCAGTATCCTCCGGACAACCGCCAGGTCCAACCAATCACCGGTAGGTAGTAGTCCCTCTACCAGGCTCATCGTCATCCACACGAAGTCTTTCTCTCGCCTCGGGGTACCTTATCGGATCCACCATGTACCCGCAAACGGATCGTCCTCCTCCTCGAATCGGGTTTCACATGTCACACGTCTCAGAACCGAGATAGTTCACTGTTGGCGGAAGCCAATGTCCCGGGGTCCTGGGGACTCATTCTGACTTAAACACGGGATGGGTAACGCATGGTGGACCCACTGAAATATCATATCAAGAGAAACCGGGTTTTTCAAAACAGTGCATACTTTCTTAAAATAATACCACGGTTCTCAAATCCAGAAATCACATGAATCCAAAACTCATTGCGTAAATCCATACAATGTGTCATATGCTGTATAAAATCGTACTACAGGTAAAAGGGGAAAACCGCTCTTTTAAAACGATCCAGTTGAAAACATTACATGCGGTCCCCAATTTCTAAATCAAAGTCGTCCTCATCTATGTAAGTGCAAGAGTGTGTATGTATGTAGGCATGGACGCACAAAGATTTATATATCTACGCAGGTATGGATGTATAGTATGTAAATGTGCCAATGTGCGACAGAATCTTGTCTAATCATCAATTATGCGATAATCAAAATGATGTTTGGTTCGTAACAATCCTATAGTGCGAATGTCATGGCAATCACTAACGGTGTGGGTGTAACATACAAATAGTGCTCGTGCAGCTTGAACCGTTAGTGACAATGCGTTGTTACATAACTACTGTTTCTATATGCAACAAAAGATTGGTATACTACAATAGTAAGTATGCACAAGCAATATACATATAAATATATATACGCGACTATAATATCCTATCAAGCCCTGATGCTTAACGCCAAACGGGCGATTTCTCCATAAATGTTAAATCTACTCACCGAGGTCTCGTGCTAAGTGCAGCCGACTACTTGCTTCCCCTTCTTTGCGGCGTCCGACGTACTCGCCTGCGAACCTAGAATTTACACAAAGAATACATATAAGCTAAAATCCAACAAAAACGCGATATCAAAACCAAACAAGAAACTCGCATCGCGAACTAAACGCGTGTGTATCCGATACGCTAAAACGTGTGAATACGCGTCTGAAACTACCCCGATACTCTGTGATGTGCAGCAACGCAAAACCCACTCACATAACACACATGTCGCGTAAGCTCAGAGTATTGAAAATACGGTATTTTGTTCCATATTTTTATACAAGCAGAATTAGAAAAAGTTGCGTGTACCAAAGATCTTAAATATGCAGCAGACTCACCCAGTCCAAACCCCAACACCCATCTCCACCATCTGGCCGCAATTTGCAGCCAGAATGAATATTTCGACGGCCTGGAAGGAAAAGTGTGGTCTCGTGCTTTGTGTGTGTGGTCTAGGTCTAGGTCTAGTGTACATACTCCAGTAATTGCAACGTTGGCCTGAAGCAACCGGGTTGAAAGCAGATCACAACAGAGCACTAATCGTAATAAAAACGCTAAATTAATACGTTATGGTGTTTTAGTGTAACCTGAAAAAAATTCTAGGTTTAAAAGAAACTAACAACACTTAGTTAAGCTAACCAAGCCATAAAAACCCTAATTTGACTTAATCTCTACTTAAGTCATAATATTAGCACATAAACCCACTAAAACACTAAATTTAACTCATTAAACTACAAGTTAAGCAACAAAGTGATTAAAGTGGGCTTAATACTTCACAATTGGTCAAGAAGTAGCACCACTTGCTGGTCTAGCCCCAAGAGTTCGGATTTCGCTCAAAGGTCCATAAAGAAGTGATCTTGGAGTGATAAATGTGAGTTGGTGTGAGGTAGATGTGTTTTAAATGAAGATTTGAGTTAGAAAATGATGAAAGAAGGAGAGGAGAAGAAGGGGAGGCGTCTGAGATGCTGCTGCCTGCTGCTTAGTAGGAAAATGAAAGGGAAAGGAGAGAGAGTGAGTGTGCAAGGAAGTCAAAGCCCATGCCTTAATAAATGCCCCCATGCCTCTCTTTTTTCTCTAAAAATATAATTAAGGAATTTTTTTTTAAGTGAACACTAAACTAATTACTACTTAATAAAACACATTTAAATATAAAAACACATATTTTCACAATTACAACATGATTTGTTCCAGTTTATGTGGAAATTAAAATTTATGAGATTTTATGAAAACACGCATTTAGCTAATTAACGCGAAATTAATCTAAACGAATTTCAAAGCGTTAAATTTTTGTTTCGCATTTGGCCATGGAAATTGGCCGGGACGCTAGCGTAACCCTTCATGGTATCGGAGCCAACCCATAAACCCTACTAGCTAGTTTGTACAAGGTTAAAATCTCGATCGACCAAAACTTCCGATCGTATTTCCATTTTTGTGTGCTTGCTGACGAATTTTAAACTTGTTCATAAAACTGTTTTAGGCATCTTAAAAAAATGTGCAGGCAAAACTATAGCTGTGAAAAACTTTTGGGCGCGTATCTCCAAAATTCAGCGGTGGAACCGGAGCAAAACGGCACATTTTGCGGCGGTTCCGCCGCGCCTTTTGGGCTACAGTACCCGAAAATTTTTCTGGGGCTTTAGTTCATTGAAATATGATTTTTTTGATATATGGTTTTGGCCCTGATTTGTTTGAGTACTCTATTTGCCTTTGAAGCCAATTTAGAAATGTTTAGTCGATCGAAATTTTAAAATACGTATTTTGTTGACAGTACATTCACTTTTATCTGCGACCGTGAATGTCATTTGATCGGTAAACTCGTCCGATTGCTATATGTTCTTTTAGACGAGTTTGCGAACGTGACATTCGCGTTGATGTTTTGTGCTTGTGTTGTGATTGTGGATGGATATTCCTGGTGGATAGCATGTGGTGCAATGTTAGTAGTACAGTTCATATTCATTTGTACATTTGATATTGTGGGGCGAACGTACCACATGTGGACTGCCGTCTTTGCCGGGTTGTATATTATTTTGGGGCACAACCGGGTTGAGCTCGATGTCACCTTTGGTACATATTATTTTTATTTTCTGTACTAGGATTACCCCACAGTGGAGTGAACGGATAGCCGAGTTCTAGAAGGCAACAAGCCCGCATCTCATGGCGTTGAGATAGAGGGGGCTTCGTTCTAGAATTGGCGGGCTATTCACCGCACTCGTAGGGGGTATAGTTTTACCCACGGAAGGGCGCCCAAGTTACCAGATTCCGTGAAGTGCTGGATGGCCCATTCACTTTGTTGAAGGGGGCTGCCTCACTTCTGCGATTGGCGGGTAACTTGCCGCGCTCATAGGGGTCCAGGTTTTCATTGCACAGGCTATCCACACAACCAGGAACGTCGGGTTTTATTTGCGGATCAAATGAAACCCGGGGCTCCAAGATTATCCACCATTCTGTATTGTTGGCTAAGATTCTGTAATGTTGATTATTATCATGCCTGGGACGAATGTTGTATATACTTATATATATACTAGTAGATGTTGTATATGTTTTGCACCCGCACTAGTCCAGTCCCCGCTCTGTCGTTAGTTAAGTAACCTAACGGGTGATGACAGGGCCCCGTAGCGAATGCGGATAGTATATACGTACATTTTATTTTCGTTCTTTTCTGGTGTGATAGGTTAATTGATGGGACCGCATTAATTTTGATTAATGCAAGAAAATAAACCTAAAAGATGTTGTTGGAACAAATTTCAAAAAAAACCCACAGTTATATTCTTTCGCTTTGCATAGTGGTATTCAGTCATGAATATCAAGCACCTCATTCTACGAGGCAAAAGCCGAGATCCTTTCGCGGGGAGTGACCTCTTGAGCTAAAGTCTATACTGTAGATTACTCGGTTTTTTCAAAACCAGAAATTTTCAAAAGGCGGAGCATAAACCACTCCATTTTCAAAAGCTATCATGTTCCTTCAACAATATCAATTTCATTACGTTAACGGGTTTTTCGCCAAAAACCCAGCCGTAGCCCTCCGTCATTTCTTACAAGCAGTACTTAGTATTCATGCTGTGTATGTTGACCTCTGTCAAGACATAGTGAATGGTAGCTAAGCAATGCTCGTATGTTGCATAGATAAATGCGATTATTTAGAACAGTCGCACGGTCATTTTGACCTCTATCAAGGACTTGTGCGGGTGGGTCTAAATCAATCCAGGACAATGACGGGTTGAACTTGACTTGCGACTTATGACATGTTGACCTCTGTCAAGGTCATGAAGCCGCTTAGGGCAAAAACCACATCGGGAGTTTCAAACATACAGGAAACTTGCGGATTTAGCATACCTCCTGGAGTGTAGTAACTAGAGTGGATTCCATCTAGGTCATCACACAATGATAGTTGGATCCCGATCCCACTTATGAGTTATATTACTCTCAGGAGATTATTTCACTTAACAATCAATGCTATAAACCAAGTAGGTGTCTGTAACAGTGTTAGCAGGGCTACGCCTCTAGGGAAAAGCGGTTATATAATTAAGGAACTTCACGAAAGCATTGGAAAATCTCCCTCGAAATACCAACACTAGCCTGGCTGAAAGGTTAAGCAAGTATTGTGACATGCGATTAAATCCTGACTAGTTCTTCTTTTACGGTTTGAAGAAGAATTTAAGGAAACAGTGGGAGCATCCAGGTTAGATAAATTAATAACCAATCTAATCTTGCAAGAGCGCACACTGAGTGTTTCTTTTCTCTCTCTCCAGGTAGCAACCATTTCACGCCTTAATAGAGATAATAAAATGTATCGCTTGACTGATCCGAATTCTTATTCGGGGATGGGGAACGTCGGTTTGGCTCAAACATATAATGGCGATCATAAGTATGAGCAGGGGAAAGAGGATTGTTTGAATTCCAAGGAGACCCCAATGAAGAAGAAGCATACTAATACATCTACTTCAGGTGTTCTTGTAATTGAGAACTGCTTTTCGGTCAGTCCTACCTCCTGGGTACTAGATACCGGATCAAGATCTCATATCCGTAATTTATTGTAGAGACTGAGAAAAAGTAGGATAGTTGGACCTGGTGATATGTCTTTCAGGGTAGGGAACGGAGCATAAGTTAATGCTGCAGCTGTCGGTGAATATCACTTAGTGTTACCAAATAGCAATGCTATGATTTTGAACAATTGCTACTATGTACCTTCCATGGTTTGCAACATCATATCAGTTTCTTTACTTAATAAATGTTAGTTGTATATATGCCCTAGAGGCCATTATTGTATATATGATGTATATTACAGTGGATGCTTGGATATATATACTGAGGAATTTCTTGCTCGATATGATAGTATGCTATCTGGTTTCACTTTGTCTTAATATGTTGACTTGTATTGGTTTACTGTCTTGCTCTCACATGTTGATAAAGCCCTTAGGATATGTACTTGACTACCGGAACTGTGATGAGATCATACTAGTGGTGCTAGGGTAGTCAACGAGTACATCCTATAACTGTTCGTAGTCGAGGGTGTATCAAGACAGGGCATTGATACACCAGAGTAGACTAGCGTATACGCATCTTGACCCATATGATGGGCGATGGATGATCCCATATCCATCGGTGTTTGACATCAAAGATGGTGTGCGGGTGCTCAATGGAGACTGGGTACACTGAACGAACTCGCCAAGAACTCCTAGATGGTATTATACCTATCGTCAAATAGCAGTTCTCCGGTGACACTGGTACAGGTTAGTCTGTAGACCCGAGATCGTCATAGAGTCTTGTGTGATTCCTACTGTGCTTTGATTTCTACCTTACAATGTCCAAGAGGGTATGCAAAACGGTGGCTTTTGGGTATAGTCCCGAATCACATGGAGACAATGAGAGATAGGAGGGGTTTCGTTTCTCCCGGTATCGGGAGTTGATATTGCGCTGTGTTCGATTGGCTATAACTGGAAGTCCTTGTTCAGGGCTGATATGGAGTGCTACTGGTAAGAGTTATCGGTAGTTTCTCGACCTGTTATGAGCCTCATATCGACATGACTTATCGGTTACTGGGGTCTGACGTTTCCCACCCCTAGACTGGATATGCGACATATCAGACGAAGAGACCGGACTGTACAGTAGTATTACTGATTGGATTCACAAGAGAATGTACAAGCTTGCTTATTGATCTTCTGATCGCTCAATACCTGGGTGGCTGTTACGTTTAGCTGACCGCTTGCAGCTTGTGGGTGTTTGATATGATCATCACCTACTGCCGGCGTATTAACGATTCTTTAGAGTCCTACACAGAGGTTTCCTGGCTCAGGCAAAACGGAGTAGGAGCACATATGCGATATGTGCGGGACGGAGAATAATACGATATGAGATACCGTATTCTATTCTCGCAATATGTGATATCCTCTGGGTATATGTGATATAGCCGGGTTATCGGATCAAATGTTGATTCGATGAATTGGTACATGTTATATTAGTCGGTTATATGCAATATAGCCGGATTGTCGGATCAAGAGTTGATTCGATAATTTAATGTATAATTATATATGTGATATATTACATTATGTTAACTAATATAAGCTCACTTTATTGATTCTTTTTCTCCTTGGATAATGCATTGATATATATGCGATATATGTTAATTGTATTATTTTCTTTTGTTACAAAATATATTATATATGTGATATATAATATTGTAACATGTTAGGGTTACAAATGCAACATGGTTGTTGAGTTTAAACCAAGTTAGGGTTTGGATTAGGGTTAGATTTTGGGTTAGCTTTTGGATGAGGTTCAAGGATGCTTCATGAAGCTTTGACTTTGTCATTTAGCTTTGATATTTTGTGTAGATATTTGTTAACCCAACCCAAACCCTTAACCATAGTTTATTCTCTACATGAGTTAAAGCCTTCATTCTTAACTCATGGTTGCAATTGTAACCACAACATTAATTCATTATTCATCAAAAAGATTAGCTTCATCTTCTTCTTCTTCTTGCTCTTGAAAAAGCTTCACTAGTTTTTGTATTTGTGATGATAAATGGTGAGAAATTGAAAAAAAAAAGTGCAAAATTCCTACTTCATCATCATCATCATCTATTCTAGCCACTTAGATTAGGGTTTTCACTTCACTAATTACATCATTAGTGAAGTGTTGGCTTGGGTTAGAGATTCTTCAAGGTAGATCATCTTAGATCAAGAAGACTTCAAGCATGATGCATCATTCACCTCTTGGAGCCTCACGAGAGTCGGAGTTCTTGTTGATCGCAGCGAAGGGACCTCAACACGGAGCTTATGAAGTGAAGGAATGGACTACAAAGGTTGTAATCCTAATCTCTTTAGTTCTTTGTATGTGATACAAACTTGTTACCCTAGAAATTCTAGTAAAGATTCATGGTTTTCTTTCTTTGCACCTTTCTAAATTTTAAAGTGGCATGAGTGATACTACCAAACCCTAAACTAAGTGCAAGGGAAGCCCAACAGTGGTATCAGAGCCAAACTAGAATTCTATATACGGTGTTATAACAATTACGAAAATGAAATCCACTCCGAAATACGATATTATGAACACCTCATTTTGCTCTCTGGAAATTTTGCAAAAAGTCCTTTAAAAATTTTTCAAACAGGTGCAGAATGATATTTGGGACATTCTAAGAACATGGTAGAAACACGGAGGGAGGGGCTCGGATTTAGGCCTATCCTCTGTCCTGAAAATCCGGCCAGGCCGGCCCCATGGGCTCCTCTGCCCCTCGTATTTCCCCTGTGCTCTCATGTCTCCATTTTGGGTTTCCTATTATTGTTTATTTAGCCCAATTTTCATGTGATGATTTGTTTGACCTAGGGCTAATTCGTAGTGCTTCGTAGTCGTATAACTTAACACTGTATTGGTAACCTTGACTATTTTTAGCAGTTCGATCGAACTTCGAACACCACATTTTGTACCCCACTGAAATTTCCAAGTGTTGTAATTTTCCGAAGTTGATTGTACTCATAAAATCGTGCAAGTATCCCTATGGACCCTCTAGAAGAACATAATAATCTTAACTCGATTCTATGCCCAGGGATCCGCGATCGAACCATAGGGTTTGTCGTAGTTCCGTGGTGTCATAGGTGAGGCGTTGGTTAACTCTTTCTATGGTTGGACCATAGACACTGTGGCACGGTTTTTGAGTGTTTTGACTTTGCTCAAGTGTTGAGCTTACGGGGGTAATTTGTGAGTGTATGCTGATTCGATTGAAACGTTAAACATCATCTTGAAATTCTGTGATTGTGATACAATATGTGGAATTCATAAAGTTAGGCATGAAATCCGTAATATGTGACATTTCGGGTTTACGATGTCTAAGGTGTTTATGGATTCCAAATGTTGTTGTTTGACACTTTCTTTTCTGCGACCGTAAGCGTAGTATGTGGTGTATCGCCGGCTTCGTTTCTATATGTAAGTGCACGGCGGTGCCCCGGTCGTCAAACCGAGGCCAAAATGCGGAAACGATAATTTACTTTAACTTTTGAACCGGCACAACCGCGCACAAAAATCCCGGATCGGGCCATTAAACTAATTCTAGCTAACTAAAGAACGGGGTAGAGAGATATACCGAGCGATCCGTGTCCTTCGGTCTTCTCATCGTCGTCCCGATCTCCCGCGGAATCTCCGGTCTTCACCTCCTCGCCGGAAGGGCACCACATCGCCGGCTTCTTTTACAGGCTACCACCTCTGGACCGAGGCAACTCGGGCACGAAGTTGGCGAGCCGACGTGCCCAAGGATGCTGTAGGTTAACTGTAGAACTCTATGTCTCTTTGGGGTTGTGGAAGTTGCCATAATGGTGGAGGAATGATATAAGCTTATGGAGATGGAACTTGTGTGATTTTACAAAGCCAAAGAGATCAAGAAAAAAAAAACCACAATTTTGGACAGCCCCCCCTAAACTTGGCCGGCCATGCTTGATGAGAGAATGAGAGGGGAGAGTATGAATGAGGTGAGTGAGTGAGTGAATAATCAAAGAGAGAGAAAAGGGTTATCATGAGAAGAAATCATCACAAACCAAAACCAACACTCCACCAACCAATCATATCTTCCAAAAGTCAAGCAATGATGAGGAAAAGAAGTCAAATGAAAGTGCACCATCATGAAACCATCATGATGCAACTATTTGCAAAAACAACCCTCCAAAATGATTATTTGCACAAGTGCAAATAAGCCCTCCTCCATCAATCTTCAGCCGATGAAAGATACAAAGAAAAATGGCCGAAACGGAAAGCAAACTGGCAACTTCATAAAAATGATCCCGTAATAAATTACAGGAAAACCCCGCTACTTTATATACATACCCGCATTTGTATTCTGACCGAATAAAAATGCAATGAGACAAAATCTACACTGTACAAATACTAGGATCCGGCTTAAACCAAAGACCGCTAGTATAATCCGTCCAATCATGATCCGTGCAATACCGCACGTATCTGATCGAACCCTGCCATATCTCCATACGGCCTCTGCAGCGTTTCTCCCGAAACTTGAGTAACTGTCTGTGGGGGACTCTAAAGACTCGTCAATAGTATGGCTGTGGATTTAACCACTAGCACGTCAGAGGTATTAGCCATACGTAACGGGCTACCAGCTATTGACCAAAAGGGATGTCGATGAGCGAACTCATCCTGACACCCTACTGAGCCTGTCAGTGATAATATCCGTACAGTCTGGTCCGTTCGTCTATGAGCATCGCATGGCGGGACTAAGGGGTTGGTAAAAGTTAGACCCCCAAAAGAGGTACAAGTCGTGTCGGAGTGTAGCCCAGAACACCCTGAGATACTACTGGAATGCTTACCAGTAAATCTCCTGCCTCGGCCGAGGGCTTTGTGTAATGGCTCTCCTAGAAACAGCGCGACCTCACCCCTAATACCGGGAGAGACGAACCCCTGCAGATCTGCTCACTGCCTCCATGTGGCTCGTGACTGTACCTAACTAAAACCTGTTTGCACGTCTCCTTTGAGCATGGTAGGGTAGTAATCAAAGTACAGTGGGAACTCACACGAGAAAAATGACGATCTCAAGTCGATGAACTAACCTGTACACATGTCACCAGGGAACTGCTATCTGACGTCAGGTATAAGACCAACTAGCATGTTCCCGGCGAGTCCTGTCCGGTGTACTCATAACCCAATGAGCACCTGTATACATCTTAGGTGAACCAACTGACACCAATGGCTTGTGAGACCGGCCACCGCCCCTCGTCGGGGTCTCGACTGTATACACTAGTCTACTCTGGAGTATCGATGCCCTGTCTCGAAACTCCCACGACTAGGGACCTTTTAACGATGTGCTTATAGACTACCAGCTCCCACGTATATGATCGCCCTAATACTGCTGGCAGTCAAGCAAGAATCCTAGGGGCTCTATCAACGTGTAATAGTGACCTGTAAGGTACCTAAAACAGTACACGATGATAAAGATAAACCAGATAGCATACTATCATCTTGAGTAAGACTGTCCTACCGGAATAGGTCCTCCCTCAATCATTGCAATCATGTGCTTGTGATCCAATAATTGACTCTGAGGGCACTATCTCCAACAATCTCCCACTTGCACTCAAGGCTAATTATTGCGATGTCGCATACTCACAGCCCGCGTGATACCGAACACCCAACTCCTCTACTAGTCAGTCTCACAAAGCTCGTTTGCGAAACTAATGCGTTCGAGGAATAGCCTCAGTGAGTGGATCCTCTCTAATGTTTCTTTCTATGTCTCTCTTTATCTCAAGTTCGTGGAGAAACCTATCTCCCGAATTGAGCAATACCTGTCTTAGAGTATGTCTGGATATCTGATGGGACCTAGCTCATAAATGAACTCCAAATCCAAACTTCTTAGACTGTATCGTCAACTGAACTTAATCAGTATCCTGCGCCATGCCTCCCTCAATATCTCCTTGGACCGCCTATCCAAAATACTGCCCCTCGTCAGAAGGAAAACTATAACTCTGATAGTCACTCTGTCATGCAGGTCACCTTGGAAGCCAGAAATGATAATTGTCTCCCGAATGAGGCTGTCGTTATCATATCCCTAGAACATCCACTTATGTTCTAAAACTGCTTCCGAATGTTTCTCCAGGATTGGATCAATATCTTATTGCATCTACTGTAAAATCAACTTCTGGTGTGGTACTTGACATCTCACGATTGACTCAATTGCCTGAGCAAGTGATCTGCCAATCATGCACATCCCTCTCCCCTTCAGTCTGTAAGACACCTTTAGAGCGGGTGACTCCATCACCTGCAGGTATACTACTGTGCCAGGAGTCTTCCATTCTAAAACACCTTCAGAATGCTGTCTAAATACCCCGATTGGGAAACCACCCAAATCTATATCTAAAACCATAGATCCAGTAGCAAAATGTCTTCATATTGTATCCAGATCCTATGTGGAGAAACTACTGTGTGACAACCAAAGTATAACCGATCGTAGTATAGGAATATCACTTCCTACTCTGTGTATGTCATCCAAATACCAGGACATCACACCCTACTACCTTCTTAACAGATCCATCCCCTATTCTGATGAAGTCAAACCTATGTCTGTCACGTCAGAAATAGATGATCTATCTCCAATATCCGTTTTAGACCATAAATAGACATAAGCCACTTGTCTACCATGCTTCCACTGGTCCCACTGACTACGACAACCCTCTGGCAGAGTCATATAAACGTACACTTCCAAAGCTAGTTTAGAACGACGCTATACTCATCCTCCTGCCGGGTCTCACAGCCTGGAGCAACAGCAATGGCAAGTCTGGGTAAACAAGAACCTCCCTGCCACCGTCCTTGAGTAAACCGAAGTACCTCTCGAGCGCCTGAGGTTACCCACCATATCTGCGGAGTGGCCAATGGAATGTCAAGCCAGATTGACTCTTTAGGTTCTTATCAAATCTTCAGTAATCGTTTGCGGTTCTGGAATTTCTTCCAGTTCTACCATACTCCCACTACTGTTTTCTGAAAAAATCCATTTCTTTTAAAATTGTGGCGAGTCAAAAACAATATCACTATTGATCTTCCAGATGGTAGAAAGTCAACCCTCGTCATAGCCTGGGTCAACCCACAAACAGCCATTACAGAAACGTGCCTTGAGTTATCCAGAGTCTGGTTTTAAGCATAAGCCGGACAACTCCCCGTACCTTAACATCGTTAAGATATGAACTATTCTATATCCAGTACAGAAACAGAGGCACTGATTTAATTGAATCAGATTCAAATCATGTAGCTGTCTCCAGTGCATGTCAACTAAATGGAGAGAGGTCGATCAACGTTACTCAGCTTAGGAATGCTTCCAATTATGAGCAACCTGAAAGAGAAGCAAGTTCTCTTAATCATTACTATCAACTGAATACCACACATAAGTATCTACATCTTCGATCACCTTGAAGAATCCCGTTACTTGCAACACCTGGTTCTCTACTCTATTCTTATACCTATAACTTCTCAAAACTTGGACCCTGTGTTTCTACGAAACACATGTCTAAGACACAGAGAAGTCACAAGTAAACAGAATCTAGTACGAGTACCAACCCCTCTATCCTAATGGACACTGGACAACATATAATACTCTGTATAAGTCCCTTGAGTTGAATAACTCAATCCCTGTGTGTCGTAGGTTGAAAACTGTACTTATGGTTAAGAAGAATTACACCGCTGTTTAATTCTCCTTACCCAACCATCCACTGATATAGGTAAATGTCATAAACATAATTTCAAAAAGGTATATCTCACTCCATAAAAATAGACGTACAGATATATCAATTTGAAATTGGTGCATAGCAATGGATATTCAAAACCAAATATTTGCCGACCGGCAAACAGCCCAGGCGATTTCCTCAAATATTATCAATTACAACAAATTCCGATATAATGAGGATGATCACCTAATTCCCAATAACTTACTCCTACTCATCATCTGTAAAACAACACAGATGTGAGAATCATACCTGGTAAATACATACCCCGGAGCAAGAGTCTAATTGGGAAATCAATTTTCTTTTAACAGTACACAGTGAAACTGAAACATTGAAATGTTTCGTAGGGGTATCCTGGTATTCCAAGTAATGCCTCTTCCATTATCAGATTCACACCTGTAACCGTATATTTCTTTGCCATCTCTCCAAATCCCTTCATATGTCTTTAGTCATTACCTTCTGCACACCCCTTTAGGCCAAATGGTTTTCTTCCTTCCCTACCGTTCGGCACTAGCCTACGGTTTGGAAGAAGACTATCCAATAAGCATAATGGGTGTACTGTCCTATGTTGGGTTACTAGGCACACTAATGAGGCTCTACAAGGCATCGACCATGCCGGATTAAATTTTTTAGGTGCTTAACAACCCTAAGCAAGATCGTTAACTAGAGATTAGGCGAAACATAAAGCTAGTAGATAACAATTATCACTAAGGGAAGGGACTACAACCTTTGTAGATCCAGTCCTCCACTTCGAAAGCACCGTGACGACGTCCCTTCGCTGCGATCATCCAACTCCCGGACTCTCGGATGGCTCCTTGAGAAATTGCAACGGGATCGCTAGAATTCTTCGATGCCGAAGATGATCTACGTCGAGGGAATACGGACTCAAGCTTCTACCTCACTAACCATAGAAGTAGTGAAGCAAACACCCTAAACTAAAGTGCTAGTCTAGTAGAGGATGGTGAGATAGGAAATGGGTACTCTTTAGATTTTGATTTCTCACACTTAATCTTCACTTGATAATTTTCTAGCAAGCTTTTCCTTTTCTTCAAGAAGAAGAAGAAGAAAAGAGAAGAATAAGAATAATTGCAAAATGAATTATCAAGTGATGTCTATCATAATGCAACCATGGGTGAGATAAACCATTGTAGAGACTAAACTTGAGTTTAGGTTAATGGTTAGGTTAAGGAAAATGACATCCAAAACAAAATGGTGGACTTTGTCAAAGATGCTTGAAAGCTTCATGAAGCTTCAAGCAAAGACAAAGCAATCCACCATTTTATTTTACCAAAATAAATAAAAACCCAAACCTTTAACCTAAACATGGTGTAAGTCATACATTCACCCAAGTTTGCATGTATCATCAAACATGATACAAACTTGGGCACAAAAATATATCACATATACAACTTGTGCACATCAAGTGAGAAAATCAATCTAAAGTGAACCAATACTAGTTAATGTAAAGTAATATATCAAATATATAATTATACATTAAATCATTAAATAAACAATTAATTTAACGATCCGGTCATATCGCATATAACCGACTAATATCAATGTAACGACTTATCGAATCAACACTTGATTCGATAACCCGGTTATATCGCATATAACCGATCGATACAAACTTCGCGAGAATCGAATACGGTATCACATACACGCATTATTCTCGGTCCCGCACATATCACATATGTGCTCCTATTTCGTTTTGCCTGAGCCAGTACAACCTCTATGTAGGACTCTAAAGACTCGTCAATACGCCGGCAGTAGATGATGGTCATATCAAGCACCCACAAGTCGTCAGCGGTACTAGCTGGACGTAACGGCTACCCGGGTATTGAGCGATCAGAAGATCAGCAAGCAAGCCCGCTCCAACTCCTGCAAAAAGCCTGACAGTGACACTACCGTACAGTCTGGTCTCCTCGTCTGATATGTCGCATATCAAGTCTAGGGGTGGTAAACGTCAGACCCCAATAACCGATAAGTCGTGCCGATATGAGGCGCATAACGGGTCGAGAAACTATGGGTAACACTTACCAGTAAATCTATAAACCAGTCCTGGCCAGGGACTTCCCTGTTATAGCCAATCAAGCACAGCGCCACATCAACCCCCAATACCGGGAGAGACGAAACCCCTCCTATCGCTCATTGCCTCCATGTGACTCGGGACTGTACCCAAAAACCACCGTTTTGCATGCCCTCTTGGACGTGGTAAGGTGGAAATCAAACCACAGTGGGAATTACACAAGACACTATGACGATCTCGGGTCTACAGACTAACCTGTACCAGTGTCACCAGAGAACTGCCATCTGACGTAAGGTATAATACCATCTGGGAGTTCTCGGCGAGTCCGTCCATTGTACCCAGTCTCTACTGAGCACCCGTATATCATCTCTGATGTCAAACACCAATGGATATGGGATCATCCATCGCCCATCTGTATGGGTCGAGAAGGCATACGCTAGTCTACTCTGGTATATCGATGCCCCGTCTCGATACACCCACGACTAGGGACCTTGAAGGATGTACTTATGGACTACGATGTCCCCACTAGTATGATCCGCATCATAGTCCAGGTAGTTAAGTACACATCCTAAGGGCTTTACCAACATGTAACAGAGAGACAATCAGTATACACGTTAAGGTAGAGAGTAACCAGATAGCATACTATCATGTCGAGCAAGAAAGTCCTCCCTATATATGTCCAAGCATCCACTACAATATACATCCTATGTATAGTAATGGCCTATAGGGCATACATATAACTAACAATCTCCCACTTGTACTAGGGCCATCTGATAGCAGTGGTTGTAGTATCACATACTCAACCATCCCATAATAGTCTCTCTCCGGGAAAAAGCCTTTGTGAGTGGATCCGCCGCGTTGCCCTCTGAGTCTACTCTCCTGACCTCGATCCCCTGGAGATCAACCATCTCCATGATCAGGTGACACTGCCTCAGAATTATGTCTGGTTCACTGATGGTGTTAGTGTATATGCCCTAGAGGCCATTACTGTATCATACTAGTATGTATATTACTTGATGGAAGCTTGGGATATTCACAGTTGTATAGACAATCTTGCTCGAAATAGTAGTATGCTACTTGGTTTGTCTCTGCTTTAATGTGTACATGTGTTTCTTTTATTATATCACCTATACGCATTAGTGGAGCCCTTAGGATCTTTGCTTGATTACCGGCGTTGTGATGGCGATCACACTCGTGGGGGCTGGGTAATCCACAAGCACTTCCTTATACAAGTCCCTAGTCGTGGGATTATCGAGACAGGGCATCGATACTCCGGAGTACACTAGCATATGCGCTTCTCATCCCAGCATGGGAGACGGTCTGTCCCACAGCAGTCAGTATATCGTACTTGAGATAGTATGTGGGTGCTCGTTAGGTTACGAGTACACCGGACAGGACTCGTCGGGAACTGATGGTTGGTATTATACCTATCGTCAGTTATCAGTTCCCAGGTGACATGAGTACAACTTAGTCCGCTGACTTGACACTATCACTTTGCCTCGAGTGTGTTCCCACTGTTCTTTGATTACTACCCTACCACGGCTCTACTGAGTCGTGCAAACAGGTAGTAGTTGGGTGCAGTCCCGAAGCACTTGGAGGCAGTAACGGTTAGACAGGATTCGTCTCTCCCGGTATTGGGGGTTGACATCGCGCTATGTCTAGGAGAGCCATTACACATGTAGTCCCTGGCCAGGGCAAGCGAGATATACTGGTAGGTTTCCAGTGATGTCTCAGGGTGTTTTGGGCTACACTCCGACACGACTTGTACCGCTATTAGGGGACTGACGTTCGCCACCCCCTAGGCCCGCCATGCAATGTATCAGACGAACAGACCGGACTGTATGGAAATTGTCACATACAGGCTCAGTAGGAGTTCGGATGGGTTTACCTCATCGGCCTTCTTATCGACATCTACCTGGGGACCGTTACGTACAGCCAGTGCCGCTTGCGGTCTGTGGTTAAACCCACTGCCAGCGTAGTGTCGAGTCTTTAGAGTTCCATACAGAGAGTTTCCCTGCACTGAGCGAAACGTGTAGAGGCCGTATGGTTTTACGGCAGGGCTGCGATCACTTACGTACACTTGTGTGCGTGTGGTGTTCGGGCAGGCAATACTAGTGGGCTTTGGTTTAAGCCGGATCCTAGTATTGCAAGGATGGATTTGTTTTGTCTTCTGCGCATCCGCATTCTACGGAATATGGATGCAGGTGTGTATGCACAGTTTTCCGGAGCGATGAAGGAGGAGGTGCCTCATTAGGGTTTTGGCAATTCGTTTGGTCAAAACCATTATGAGCCGCGGACATCATTTACTAATCCTTTTAGTGATAATTTTATGATGGCTGATTGCATTGACCATTTGACCACCATGACCTCTCTTGACTTTGTTGACCCGTTAACCGTGTTGACCATTGACCTTCAAGAGAGTTCTACACTCTTCTTTTCATTTTCTTTTTCTTTTTGATTATGATAATGGTCATTTCAATTTAGCCATCAACTTTATCTTGATAGGATTGGTAATGATGGTTTAGTGCATTATTGAACCATGGTTCATTTTCTTGAGCTCATAATTCTTTTCTCATTCTCTATCTTGCTCTTTCTCATGAGAAGAAAAGAAATGCTCCATGGTTGCTAGCTCCTCCTTCTTCCTCCTCTTGATTCATCTTTTGATCTCATGTGTTGAGAGATAAAGATCCCAAAAAGACAAACACCTCCATTTTTCTCTTCTACACAACCTAGGGTACCAAGACTAGCAATCTTGTTACCCTAGTTACCTCGGCTCGAGGTAGAGCTCGGTGTACATCTCTCGGGTGGATCGTCTTCGACTCAAGGAGGCCGCGGAGGTGACCAAAGTCCGGATCAACCCTCGGAGCAAGCAAGGAGAAGAACAACAAGAAGAGAAGGAGTTCAAGTTGAGGTATAACCCCTAACCGAGTAGATAAATCTCTAGTTAGGATGCTAGTGTTGTTTAGCAAAGATCCGGCTTTTACGGTCCATGTTACCAAGTCTAGAAAAAATTTTGTTTTACCGTTTCGGCAACCCTGAAAGTACCGGGAGAGGTAACGTGGACCTAACAGTGGTATCAGAGCCTAACTAAACACACTCTAGCATGTTAGCAAAGTATTTAGAATATCGACCGAACCGAAAAACCGCAAAACACCCCGGAAACCCTAAGTTTTTGCCGATTATTTTTCTGTTCAAAAATTAATAAATCGTGCACTAAAAATCGGCTCAGGATTTTTAGAGAACACTAGAGAAAAACGATCCCCTAACTCGGTTAAAGAGCCGCGGAACCGCAGCATAAGCTTTCTTATGCCGAGGAACCGCGGCCGATTTAACTCGGTTGGAGTTCTGGTTTCCTGCAGTGTTCTTATTTGGGTATTTTGGGATTTTTGGAATATGATTTTTCTGCCCAGATTTTCCAGAAAGCAAAATTTGTTTTTGGGGCTTAAAAATCCGTATTTTTTGGTCGATGTTCTGTAAACTTTGGCTAATGGTTATATCTATAATGTTATATGTGTATTGAACGTCTACTAATCGCTATACGTCGATTAGTGGGGGTTATACATATCTGTGATCTGTGTTGTTGATGGTATGTGTATATGAACTCGTTGGATTGTCGCGGATGAATAGCTGGGGTGGATGTGAGATGAGAGTTTCTTTTTCTTTCATTCATGTAATAAATTTGTAAATTGATGTAATATTATTTGTATGGCCGCACAACCGGGTCGGGGTTGTAGCCGTCATTGTATAATTCTTTTTACTGTTTTTTCTCCTAGGATAGACCCATGGAGGGGGTGCACAAACTACCGGGTATCTCGAAGTGCTGAGTGGCCTACTCACGGTGTTGAGGGAGGTTGCTTCGCTTCGGGTACTTGGCGGGTAGTTTTCCGCACCCGTAGGGGTCTTGGGTGGGGTATTGGCTATTCATCGCGACCGTGTAATCCGCATTTGGTTGCAGGCTCGAACGAATCGTGGGTTCCTAGTATATCCAAAGTGTTCATCTGTGATCTGGATTGGCTATCATTGCTATATATCTATATATAATAACTATTTAGGCGTTGCTTATATTTTTCAGCCGCGGTAGCCCAGCCCCCGCTCTGTCGTTAGTTAAGTAACCGAACGGGTGATGACGGGGCCCCGTGGCGAATGCGAATGGCATAAGCGTACGTCATATTTTGGTTGTTTTCTGCAATGGTAGGATTTAAATGATGGGACGCATTAAAAGAACTAATGCAAGAAAAGAAACCTAAAAGACGTTGTTGGAACAATTTTTTCAAAAAGCTGTTATTGCAAGGACGTTCATTTTTGTTTTGCATCTAGGTATTCGGTTATGAATGCCCAGCTCCTCATTCGACGAGGCAAGGGCCGAGATCCCCTCATCGGGAGTGACCCCTTGGACAAAATTTTGCGTCAGGGTAATAACTTCCCTATAGTCGATTATTCTTGCTTTGCATCGAGGTATTCAACTTATGAATGCCCAGCACCTCACTCGACAAGGAAAGAGCCGAGATCCCTTCACAGGGAGTGACCTCTTTAGCAAAAGTTTTCGTCACTATATTTTCAAAAACTGTATCACGTTCCTTCAACGATATCAAGTTCATTACGTTAACGGGTTTTCGCCAAAACCCAGTCGTAGCCCTCCGTCGTTTCGGATTGATATTGCTTAGTATTCGTGCTACGTATTTCGTGCTTAGCCGAGGCGTAGTATACGGTAGCTATGTAATATTTTTCCGTAGGATACAAAGTGATTGGTTAGGACAGTCGTGCGGTCATTTTGGCTCAGTCAAGGACTCATACGGGTGGGTCTAATGCAATCAAGATAATGACGGGTTGAACTTGACTAGGATCCTTTTGATATGTTGGCTCAGTCAAGGTCACTTGGGTCCTAGGGGCAAAAACCACATCGGGAGTTTCAAAAGTACTGAAACATGCTAGTGTTGCATACCATTTGGAGTGTGATAATTCTGGTAGGATTCCTTCAGTTTTGTCACGTGATGATATTTGGATCCCGATCCTACTGTGAGTATATGCTACTCCTCGGAAACTTTCTCGCTTAACGATCAATGCTATAAACCAAGTAGGTGTCTAGAAAGGTGTTAGCGGGGATACGCCTACAGGGAAAAGAGGTTACTTAATTAAGGAACTTCCCGAAAGCGTTGGAAAACCTCCCTCGAAGTACCGACACTGGTCTGGCTGAACGGTTAAGCAAGTATTGTACGGTGAGATTGATCCCGACTAATTCTTCCTTTATGGTTTGAGGAGGGATTCGAGAGACAGTGGGAGCCATCCTGTTTAGATAAATTAAAAACCAATCTAAACTTGCAAGAGCGCACGCTGAGTGTTTCTTATCTCTCTCTACAGGTAGCAACCATTTCACGCCCTAATCAAGATAATAAAATGTATCGCTTAACCGATCCGAATTCTTATTCGGGCCTGGGGAACGTTGGTTCGGCTCTAACTTGTGACAACAGTCATAAGTATGAGCAAGGGAAAGGGGATTGTATGGATTCCCTGGATACCCAGTTGAAGAAGAAGCATGGTTTTGCATCTACTTCAGGTGTTCTTGTAATTGAGAACTGTTTTACGGTCAGCCCTACCTCCTGGATACATGATACCGGATCAGGATCTCATATCAGTAATTTATTGCAGGGACTGAGAAAAAGTAGGAAAGTTGCACCGGGTGATATGTCGCTCAGAGTAGCGAACGGAGCACAAGTTAATACGGCAGCCGTCGGTGAATATCACCTAGTATTGCCAAATGGCAAGTCTATGATTTTGAACGATTGCTATTATGTACCTTCCATGGTTTGCAACATCATATCAGTTTCTTTACTCGATAAAGATGGATATAACTTTGTTCTTGATAGAAATATCATGAACATTTACCTTCATAAGGTACTGGTTGTAGAAGGTACACTGTGTAATGGTATCTATGTTCTAAATCAGATTACAGTTCTCAATTTACAAAACACACGCAAGAGGAAGAATTCAGATACGAATGAATCCTACTTGTGGCATTGTAGACTTGGTCATATCGGAGAGAAAAGACTGAATAAGTTGCATAAAGATGGACTCTTGGATGCGTTCGAGTTTTCATCTTATGAAACTTGTCAGTCTTGTCTCAAAGAGAAGATGACCAAATCTCCGTTCACCGGACATGGAGAAAGAGCAACAGAGCCCTTGGGACTCGTACATAATGATGTATGTGGTCCGATGTCTATACATGCAAGGGGTGGGTTCTCGTACTTCATCACATTCACTGACGATCTCTCTAGGTTCGGATATGTGTATCTGATGAAACACAAATCTGAAGCTTTTGAGAAATTCAAGGAATTCAGAAACGAAGTAGAGAACCAGACTGGCAAAAGTATCAAGATCCTCCAGTCTGATAGAGGAGGAGAGTACTTAAGCACGGAATTCCTAGATTACTTAAAAGAGAATGGTATTCTCTCTCAGCTTACTCCTCCTTATACACCGCAGCACAACGGTGTATCGGAGCGGAGGAATCGTACCCTACTGGATATGGTTCGCTCCATGATAAGTAATGCCGAGTTACCTCTTTCATTTAGGGGACATGCGCTGTTGACAGCAGCATATCTATTGAACGATGTTCTCTCTAAATCTGTGCCTAAGACACCGTTCGAGATATGGAATGGTAAAAAGCCGTATCTTAAACGTATTAAGATATGGGGTTGTCCGGCCTATGTAAAAGTACAAAATCCGGACAAACTTCAGGCAGTTCAGTTCTATGTAAATTTGTGGGATATCCTAAGAACTCTACAGGATATCTGTTCTACCACACCGAGGAACAGAAGGTGTTTGTATCTCGCCACGCCACCTTTTTAGAGTGGCAATTTCTTGCAAAAGAAACAAGTGGGAGTTCGGTAGAACTGGAAGAAATTCAGCGACCACAAAATGAAACTGAAGATTTGACAGAACCTCAGAATTCAATAACCCCAGACGAAGCTCAGCCACTCCGCAGATCTGGTAGGATTTCTCATCCGCCCGAGAGATACTACGGTTTTCCCATAGACGGGGATCGAGAGGATTGCATCTTGGAAGAAGATGACCCTACCAGTTTCAGGTAGGCCATTATCAGTAGGGACTCTGATAAATGGCAAGAAGCAATGCAATCCGAAATGGAGTCCATGTACGCCAATAAAGTGTGGACCTTGGATATTGCTCCACCTGGGGTAAAACCCGTTGGATGCAAATGGATCTACAAAAGGAAACTTGGTGTAGATGGGCAGGTGGAAACCTATAAGGCTAGACTCGTTGCAAAGGGTTTTCGTCAAAGACCTGGTTTGGACTATGACGAAACTTTTTCTTCGGTGGCTATGCTCAAATCCATTCGGATCCTACTTTCCATTGCTGCCTTCCATGACTATGAAATCTGGCAGATGGATGTTAAAACGGCTTTCCTAAACGGTTGTTTGTAAGAGTGCGTTTACATGGATCAGCCAGAAGGTTTCGCAGACAGTGGGAGCAGCGGGAAGGTGTGCAAGTTGCTTAAATCCATTTATGGATTAAAGCAGTAATCGCGGAGCTGGAACATCTGTTTTGATGAGGCAATCAAGGAATTTGATTTCATCAAGAACGAAGATGAACCCTGTGTCTATAAGAAGATTGTAGGTCGAACTGTCGTATTCCTAGTCTTGTACGTGGACGGCATTCTTTTGATAGGAAATGACATTCCTATGCTACAAACGGTCAAGCTATTTTTGTCACAACGGTTCCCCATGAAGGAACTGGGTGATGCCTCGTACATTCTGGGGATCAAGATCTATAGAGATAGATCCAAGAGACTACTGGGACTTTCGTAGTCCAGGTACATAGAGACCGTACTAAAGAGATTTAGTATGGAGGATTCCAAGCGCGGTAACATATCCGCATTGCACGGAATTACCCTCACCAAGAAGATGTCTCCTAAGACTGACGAGGAGAGGGTTCGCATGAGCACTATACCCTATGCTTAGGCGGTAGGATCTATAATGTATGCGATGCTATGTACAAGACCAGATGTAGCCTTACGCGCTGAGCGCGGTAAGCCGGTATCAGTCAGACCCAGGTGAGGACCACTGGACAGCAGTGAAGAGCATTCTCAAGTACCTGAGAAGGACTAAGGAGATGTTAATGGTTTACGGTAATGGAGACCTCAGGGTCGAGTCCTTCACCGATTCAAGATTCCAGAGTGACAAAGATGACAGCAAGTCTGTCTCGGATTTTGTGTTTACCCTCAACGGAGGGGCGGTATGTTGGAGGAGTTCCAAACAGGATACCGTCGCGGACTCGACGATAGAGGCTGAATACATTGCTGCAAGCGATGCCGCAAAAGAAGCGGTCTGGATGAAGAAGTTCATTAGTGAACTTCAGGTGGTTCTGTCCATTGTTGACCCAATACCTTTATATTGCGATAACAATGGGGCTATAGCTTTAGCAAACGAACCAAGGTCCTATCAGAAATCTAGCCACATCTTAAGGCGGTATCACCTGATCAGGGAGATCATTGATCGCCAGGAGATCGAGGTGCGGAGAGTGGACACAAAGGACAACACAGCGGACCAATTCATGAAGGCCTTACCCCGGACTCAGTTCGAGCGGCTGATCGAGATGATAGGTCTTCGATACGCCGGTACATGGCCTTAGTGCAAGTGGGAGATTGTTAGTGTAGATGCCCTAGAGGCCATTACTGTATCATACTAGTATGTATATTACTTGATGGAAGCTTGGGATATTCACAGTTGTATAGACAATCTTGCTCGAAATAGTAGTATGCTACTTGGTTTGTCTCTGCTTTAATGTGTACATGTGTTTCTTTTATTATATCACCTATACGCATTAGTGGAGCCCTTAGGATGTTTGCTTGATTACCGGCGTTGTGATGGCGATCACACTCGTGGGGGCTGGGTAATCCACAAGCACATCCTTATACACATCCCTAGTCGTTGGATTATCGAGACATGGCATCGATACTCCGAAGTAGACAAGCGTATGTGCTTCTCATCCCAGCACGGGAGACGGTCTGTCCCACAGCCGTCAGTACGTCGTACTTGAGATAGTATGCGGGTGATCGTTAGGTTACGAGTACACCGGACAGGACTCGTCGGGAATTGATGGTTAGTATTATACCTATCGTCAGTTATCAGTTCCTAGGTGACATTAGTACAGCTTAGTCCGCTGACTTGACAATGTCACTTCGCCTCGAGTGTGTTCCCACTGTTCTTTGATTACTACCCTACCACGGTTCTACTGAGTCGTGCAAACAGGTAGTAGTTGGGTGTAGTCCCGCAGCACTTGGAGGCAGTGACGGTTAGACAGGATTCGTCTCTCTCGGTATTGGGGGTTGACATCGCGCTGTGTCTAGGAGAGCTATTACACATGTAGTCCCTGGCCAGGGCAAGCGAGATATACTGGTAGGTTTTCAGTGATGTCTCAGGGTGTTCTGGGCTACACTCCGACACGACTTGTACCGCTATTAGGGGACTGACGTTCGCCACCACCTAGGCCTGCCATGCGATGTATCAGATGAACAGACCGGACTGTACGGAGATTGTCACATACAGGCTCAGTAGGAGTTCGGATGGGTTTACCTCATCGGCCTTCTTATCGACATCTACCTGGGGACCGTTACGTACAGCTAGTGCCGCTTGCAGTCTGTGGTTAAACCCACTTCCAGCGTAGTGTCGAGTCTTCAGAGTCCCACACAGAGAGTTTCCCTGCACTGAGCGAAACTTGTAGAGGCCGTATGGTTTTACGGCAGGGCTGCGATCACTTACGTACACTTGTGTGCGTGTAGTGTTCGGGCAGGAAATACTAGTGGGCTTTGGTTTAAGCCGGATCCTAGTATTGCACGAATGGATTTGTTTTGTCTTCTGCGCATCCGCATTCTACGGAATGTGGATGCAGGTGTGTATGCACAGTTTTCCGGAGCGATGAAGGAGGAGGTGCCTCATTAGGGTTTTGGCAATTCATTTGGTCGAAACCATTATGAGCCGCGGACATCATTTACTAATCCTTTTAGTGATAATTTTATGATGGCTAATTGCATTGACCATTTGACCACCATGACCTCTCTTGACTTTGTTGACCGGTTGACCGTGTTGACCATTGACCTTCAAGAGAGGTCTACACTCTTCTTTTCATTTTCTTTTTCTTCTTGATTATGATAATGGTCATTTCAATTTAGCCATCAACTTTATCTTGATAGGATTGGTAATGATGGTTTAGTGCATTATTGAACCATGGTTCATTTTCATGAGCTCATAATTCTTTTCTCATTCTCTCTCTTGCTCTTTCTTATAAGAAGAAAAGAAATGCTCCATGGTTGCTAGCTCCTCCTTCTTTCTCCTCTTGATTCATCTTTTGATCTCATGTGTTGAGAGATAAAGATCCCAAAAAGACAAACACCTCCATCTTTCTCTTCTACACAACCAAGGGTACCAAGACTAGCATTCTTGTTACCCTAGTTACCTCGACTCGAGGTGGAGCTCGGTGTACATCTCTCGGGTGGATCGTCTTCGACTCAAGGAGGCCGCGGAGGTGACCAAAGTCCGGATCAACCCTCGGAGCAAGCAAGGAGAAGAACAACAAGAAGAGAAGGAGTTCAAGTTGAGGTATAACCCCTAACCGAGTAGATAAATCACTAGTTAGGATGCTAGTGTGTTGTTTAGCAAAGATCCGGCTTTTACGGTCCATGTTACCAAGTCTAGAAAAAATTTTGTTTTACCGTTTCCGCAACCCCGAAAGTACCGGGAGAGGTAACGTGGACCTAACAGATGGGACGGGCGTTCCTAGGCATAAGCCACAACTCCATTGTCACACAATGGTAGGTACGAAGTTCATCTCATGAACTAATATACAACTAGACAGCCTCTTTGGTAGTATCTTTGGTAACGATGTATCTTGCCTTTAATCGTCTAGTATGTCACGGTATCTAGCTTGGAACTCTTCCAACATACCATCCCTTTACTGAGGGTAAAGACAATCCCTGTGACTGACTTTCAGTCGTCCTTATCACCCTGGAACCATTCCAGTGATTCTCTCCAGGATCGATTGATACCATCTCACTACAGCTATTGAGTATTCTAACACCCAATTAGATCTATCTTATAGATCCAAAATCCAGGATTTAGTAGGTATCACTTTGATCATATATGGAGAATCCTTGTGATAAGCGGAGATTGATCGAGCGTAGCATCGGAAACTCTTTCCCTATCATGAGTATGCCATCCACATACTCTACGAGGATCACCACCATACTCGCTACTACCTTTATGTATATACAAGGTTCATCTACCATTTTGATGAGGTCAAACTCTTTGACTACCACATCAAAACAGACGTTCCAACTCCGTGATGCCTGCTTTATCACATAAAACATCTTGCACATGTTTCTGCTGCTCCCACTGTCTACGAGGCCCTCTGGCTATGTACTTATAGACTCACTCTTCTAAAACATCATTTTAGAAAAGCAATCATGGTACCCAACTGCCAGATATCGTAGTCATGGTATGTAGTCGTGGCAAGTAGGATCTGGATGGACTTAAGCATAGGCCCCAGAAAAGGTTTCATCATTAGCCACAACTAGTTTATGATGCAAACCTTTAACAAGTCTATCTTTGAAAGTCTCAACTTTTCCATGTACACCAAGTAATCTTCTCAAGATATACTTGCTCCTGATGGGGATTTAACCCTTCAGATAAAGCAACCAAAGTCCATACTTTGTTGGTGTATAAGGATTCCATCTCAGATCACTAAGCATCCAGCCATTCTTACAGAGTCATACTCCTGATGGCCAGCTCGAAACTAGTTGGGTTATCATCTCATGATGCAATCCTCACTCCCACTGTCATAGAGAAACTGAAGTATCTCTCTGGTGGGTGAGGAACTCTACTAGATCGGCGGAGAGGCTGAGGTTCGTTGGAATCTACTGAATCCTTTGGTTCTACTAAATCATCTGCTGTAATTTGTATAGCTGGAACCTTTTCCAGTTCTACCTCATGACCACTAATTTCTTCTCAAGAAATTCCCTTTCACAAAGGTGGCATGTTGAGAAACAAAATATTTTTTTCCTCGGTTTGGTAGAAGATATTCCCTTGCTAATGCTTGGGATATCCAACAAACTTCCATAGATCTTACTTTGCCTCGAGCTTGTCCGGATTATACTTTTAGACATAGGCTGGACAACCCCAAATCTTAACTGACTTAAGATATGGGCTCTTCTCATTCCATATCACATATGAAGTGGTAGGCATCAGATTTGATTTGAACCCTATTCAATAGGTATGCAACTTCACAAGTGCATAACTCCCAAAAGGAAATAGGTAACCCAGTAGTACTCATCATAGAGCACACCATATCAGATAGGGTGTTATTGCTCCGCCCTGGTATACCATCGTGCTATGGTGTATACGGAGGAGTAATGCTGAGAGAGAATCTCATTCTCATTTAGAATTGTCCAGGAATTCCATGCTCAAGTATTCTCCTCCCTGATCGCATCAAAGGACATAATACTTATACCCGTATTTTGGTTCTCTACTTCTAACTTATATTCCGTGAATATCTCAAATGTTTCGGACTTGTGTTTCAACAGGAACATATGTCTGATTCTTGAGAGATTATCAGAGAATGTAATGAAGTAAAAAGAACCTATCTTGGCATATGTAGACAGGGGACCTTCATACATCAGCAAGTATCAATCCCAAAAGTTCACTAACTCTTTCTCTGTTTCCAATAAATAGAGCTGGTGTCATTATATCTTTGTGACATGACTGGCAAGTTTCACAAGATGTAAATTCAAACTGATTTAAATATGCATCTATATGTAACTTCGTCTAGTCGGGTTGCATTGATATGACCTAGTCTACAATGCCTCAAGAAGGATCCGTTCATTTCTGAACTCTTCCTCTTGTGTGTGTTCTATATACTAAGAACTGTAGTTTGATTTAGAACGTCAATGCTTTTAGATAACGTACCTGAACCGATCAACTTTTGATATAGGAAATGTTCAAAACATTATCCAACAATACAAAATTATATCTTTTCTTTACTGATAAAGAGACTGATATGATTTTGTATATCAGGTTCGGTATCTAATAACATTTGTTCAGAATCAATGTATTCTGGTAATACAAGGTGATAGTGACCAACAGATTTGGCTGCAACATTTGCACCGTTTTCTATCTCATGAAACTTATCACCCGTTCTCTGTTCTTTACCTATCTGTAGCCCATGTAACAGATTACATATGCGGGATCCTGATCCGGTATCATATACGCAGGACGTAAAGGACATTGAGAAACAGTTCTCTGTAATGAACACACCCGAAGATGATGCATCATCATGCATTTTCTTCGTTTGGGCGGCACGGGAATTTTGGTATTCCCCAATTTCCTGCTTTGTCTTATAACAGTTATAAGTTGGAGCGGGACCAACTTTCCCCAGCTCAGTATAACAAGCGGGTTCGGTCAATAATCCGTATTATTATCTTGATTAAGGCGTGATATGGTCGCTACCTGGAGAGAGAGAGAAGAAAACATTCAGCGTTTGCTCTTGCCAGATCAGATTGGTTATTATTTTATCTAATCAGGATGGCTCCCAGTGTTTTTATCAAATCTTCCTTCAAACCCTAAAAGGAAAGACTAGCCGGAATTAATTACACGCTACAAGTTTGCCAATCTTTCAGCCAGGCCAGTGTCGGTACTTTGAGGGAGGTGCCCCGTGCTTTCGCACGGACCTAATTAGAGTAAACCATATTTTCCCAGTGGCGTAACCTCGTTAACACCTTTCTAGACACCTACTTGATCGGCTAATTGTAATGTGTAAAACTCTTCCAAGAGTAACTCTTACTCGCAGCGGGTATCGGGATCCAACTATCTCATAGAAGGTATGCAATCTCATTGCAAATTTCAACACTTGAAATTCCCGATAATTTTGCCCCTAGCAGCTGTATGACCTTAACATAGTCAACAAATCATAAGTGCTAGTCAAGTTCAACCCGTCATTTCCCGATTGAATTAAACCCACCCGCACGACCCTTAACATAGTTAACAAAGTCGCACGACTACCCTAATCCAATCGCATCATATGCTTATACAGATAAGCACTAATAAGCTACCGCACACTACGCCTTAACATAGTCAACAAACATAGCACGAATACTAACTAGTATTTATCTGAAATGACGGAAGGCTACGACAGGTTTTTAAGAAAACCTATTGCGTATTGAACTTGATATCGTTGTAGAATCAAATGATTTTAAAATGGAGTGCTTTTGAGGCTTTTCAAGTTTTGCTAAAGGGATCACTCCCGGTGAAGGGATCGTCGGCCCTTTCCTCGTCGAATGTGGTGCAGGATATATCATATATACCACTATGCAAAGCAAGAATTATATAAGCAATCAATAGACAAACCGAGGGTTGTAGCATGTGCCAGTTATTGCTAAAGGGGTCACTCCCGGTGAAGGGATCTCGGCCCTTTCCTCATCGAATAAGGTGCAGGATGTTCTATAAGGAACACCGCGATGCAAAGCAAGAACTGTAGCTACCTGTTTTTGAAAATTCGATTCCACAACATCTTTTAGGTTTCTTTTTCTTTCTTTCATTAATCACATTAATGAAGTCCCATCATTTAAACACCTAAATATCATAGATAAATACGACGTAAGCTTATGCCATCCGCGTTTTCCTCGATGTCCCCTCGTGCACTGTTAGGTTAGGTAACTAATGGCAGAGCGGAGCAGGGCTAGCGCGAGTGTAAAACATAAGTAACGTCCGTGTTTTTAATACGAGCCAGTATAAAACACGGATTCCACGGTCGCGATGAATTGCTAAACCCTCACCCCTAGACCCCTACGACAGCGGCAAACAACCCTACCAATTCTAGAGTTAGGAGTCCCGGACTTGACTCCTCGAGTTGGTCTCCCACTGGACCCTAGAACCCGGTTACTTGTGCTCCCCTCCTTGGGTCTATCCTAGTGCGGAAAAGTAAATAATATACAAATGGTGACATCAACCTCAACCCGGAAGTGCCCCAATAAAAGAATATTACATACAATTAATTTTACATGAATGGAAATAAAAACTCTCATCTCGCATAAAACCCCCGGCTATTCAAAACGCGACGATCCAATATAACATCCAGCAAGACATAACATCACATGTCATCAACGTAAGTAAATATACGCATCCCAATTATCGTTGACATATAGCAACGAAACCGGCGATATCACTTGTTACACTTACGGTCACAGAAAAAAAAGTGTAAAACTACAATAGTTGGAATCCGCAAACTCTTTAGACATCGCATGCCTAACCATATGAATTCTTTAGACATCGCATGCCTAACTATTATAAACCCCGCATTTTAGTCTCTTTATCGAAAACTCTTTTCAACATCAAGTCGGGCAATTCAACAGGATTCCCGACATACTGATCGAATGCTCGTCGCAAAATTTAGTAGGCGGCCGCACCCCCGATACCGTCGACGAAGTGCACCAAGGCGGAACACCGCTACCGCGAGCACCCGAACGGATGATATCGGCGACGGGGTTCTCCTACAGTCACTTGGTCGGGGCTAAGGGGTGTAGCTGTCTATTAAGTTTATCCGGCAAGTATCCGCGTACGCTACGTGATTGCGACGGACTTTTGATCGCATCAAAATTCCGTGGCAACCGATCATTTGAGACTAAAGTGCTATGTTTATAACATTCATATTAGTTATCTCATAACTACTTGTGAATTCCAAATATTGTATCACATTCCAGATAAATAGAAAATGTTAAACTTTTCGATCGAACAATCAAACACCCAAGTTTTCCCAGAACAACTCAACACATGAAATAAGTTTAAAAACATTCATTTCATGCCACAGTACCAACGGTCCAGCCGTAGAAGGGTTAAGCCAACGCCTCACATGTGGCACGCCGTACTGCCCCAAACCCTAAGGTTCAAAGGGCAGTTCAAGACGGTCATATAATCGAGTTAAGGTTTGTTGTCTTCTAGAGGGTCCATCGCGTTACTGGCACTACTTAGAACGTCTTTAAACTACGGAAAGATCCAACACTTGGAAATTTCCCGACAGGGCAAAAAGTGGGTATTTATATCCGGTCGAACTTTTTAACATGTTCTAAAATACCCGGAAAAACACACAGACGAAGTTAGACTTCCCGAGCGAAACATCGAGTCCCCAATACAACCCAGAAAACTCAACTCTTGAGCAAACTTTAAAAATTCCCATAAAATACAGCACTTACAGAGAGAGATTACCGTGCAAACAGAAAATGATGAAGTGACATAACGGCCGCGGAACCGCCGCATGAGCCATGCTCATGCCGCGGTTCCGCGGTGCTTTAGTCGACTTAGACGCACGTGCAGCACAGTAACCCCTCAAAAACCCAGCTGAATTTTTTGGATATTTTTAATTAGGAAAAATGCACAGTTTTAGAAAATGTATAGAAAGGGGTGAAATTTAGGGTTTCGGGGTTCGATCGAGTTCTAACATCGTCTACACTTCGCCTAAAGCTCTATCTAGGCTCTGATACCACTGTAGGGTTACTAGGCACACTAATGAGGCTCTACAAGGCATCGACCATGCCGGATTAAAATTTTTAGGTGCTTAACAACCCTAAGCAAGATCGTTAACTAGAGATTAGGCGAAACATAAAGCTAGTAGATAACAATTATCACTAAGGGAAGGGACTACAACCTTTGTAGATACGGTCCTCCACTTCCAAAGCTCCGTGACGACGTCCCTTCGCTGTGATTATCCAACTCCCGGACTCTCGAACGGCTCCTTAAGAAATTGCAACGGGATCGCTTGAAGTCTTCGATGCCGAAGATGATCTACGTCGAGGGAATACGGACTCAAGCTTCTACCTCACTAACCATAGAATTAGTGAAGCAAACACCCTAAACTAAAGTGCTAGTCTAGTAAAGGATGGTGAGATAGGAAATGGGTACTCTTTAGATTTTGATTTCTCACACTTAATCTTCATTTGATAATTTTCAAGCAAGTTTTTCCTTTTCTTCAAGAAGAAGAAGAAGAAAAGAGAAGAATAAGAATAATTGTAACATGAATTATCAAGTGATTTCTATCATAATGCAACCATGGGTGAGATAAACCATTGTAGAGACTAAACTTGAGTTTAGGTTAATGGTTAGGTTAAGGAAAATGACATGCAAAACAAAATGGTGGACTTTGTCGAAGATGCTTGAAAGCATCATGAAGCTTCAAGCAAAGACAAAGCAATCCACCATTTTATTTTACCAAAATAAATAAAAACCCAAACCTTTAACCTAAACATGTTGTAAGTCATACACACACCCAAGTTTGCATGTATCATCAAACATGATACAAACTTGTGCACAAAAATATATCACATATACAACTTGTGCACATCAAGTGAGAAAATCAATCTAAAGTGAACCAATATTAGTTAATGTAAAGTAATATATCAAATATATAATTATACATTAAATCATTAAATCAACACTTAATTTAACGATCCGGTCATATCGCATATAACCGACTAATATCAATGTATCGACTTATCGAATCAACACTTGATTCGATAACCCGGTTATATCGCATATAACCGATCGATACAAACTTCGCGAGAATCGAATACGGTATAACATACACGTATTATTCTCGGTCCCACACATATCACATATGCGCTCTTATTTCGTTTTGCCTGAGCCAGTACAACCTCTATGTAGGACTCTAAAGACTCGTCAATACGCTGACAGTAGATGATGATCATATCAAGCACCCACAAGTCGTCAGCGGTACTAGCTGGACGTAACGGCTACCCGGGTATTGAGCGATCAGAAGATCAGCAAGCAAGCCCGCTCCAACTCCTGCAAAAAGCCTGACAGTGACACTACCGTACAGTCTGGTCTCCTCGTCTAATATGTCGCATATCAAGTCTAGGGGTGGTAAACGTCAGACCCCAATAACCGATAAGTCGTGCCGATATGAGGCGCATAACGGGTCGAGAAACTACGGGTAACACTTACCAGTAAATCTATAAACCAGCCCTGGCCAGGGACTTCCCTGTTATGGCCAATCGAGCACAGCGCAACATCAACCCCCAATACCGGGAGAGACGAAACCCCTCCTATCGCTCATTGCCTCCATGTGACTCGGGACTGTACCCAAAAACCACCGTTTTGCATGCCCTCTTGGACATGGTAAGGTGGAAATCAAAGCACAGTAGGAATCACACAAGACTCTATGACGATCTCGGTTCTACAGACTAACCTGTACCAGTGTCACCAGAGAACTGCCATCTGACGTAAGGTATAATACCATCTGGGAGTTCTCGGCGAGTCCGTCCAGTGTACCGAGTCTCCATTGAGCACCAGTATATCATCTCTGATGTCAAACACCAATGGATATGGGATCATCCATCGCCCATCTGTATGGGTCGAGAAGGCATACGCTAGCCTACTCTGGTATATCGATGCCCCGTCTCGATACACCCACGACTAGGGACCTTGAAGGATGTACTTATGGACTACCATGTCCCCACTAGTATAATCCGCATCATAGTCCAGGTAGTTAAGTACACATCCTAAGGGCTTTACCAATATGTAACAGAGAGACAATTAGTATACACATTAAGGTAAAGAGTAACCAGATAGCATACTATCATGTCGAGCAAGAAAGTCCTCCCTATATATGTCCAAGCATCCACTACAATATACATCCTATGTATAGTAATGGCCTCTAGGGCATACATATAACTAACATCCTATTCCTAGGAGCACTCGCAATGCGAGAGAAGGTGAAGATAAAAGACAACCGAATAAACCTTATTCCTATTTCTCCTGAACCAGAATCCATCCCCGAACTGGAACAAGTTCCTTTCGAGTTCGTATATAACCATACGATGGAGTATCCAATAAACTGTGGATCTTCGTAGTGATACGGAGTGTCCTGGAAAAATACAAAGGTGAAGTGGGAGTGGTAATGAAATACCTGGTTTGGTCGTGAATATCAGTCGCAATTTACTTTGCCCTCTTACTAATCCCTTGATATGTCTTTACTTAATACCTTCTGCACACCATCATTATGCTAATTGATTTTCTTCATTCCCTACCGTTCGGCACCAGCCTAAGGTTTGGAAGAAGACTATCGAATTTGCGTAATAGGTGTACTATCTCCTAAACCAAAGAGTACTCGCAACCTGAGAGAAGGTAAAAGGAAAAGACAACTGAATAGTCCTATTCGTTTTCTCCAGAACCGGAAACCATCCTCGAATAAATTCCTTCGAGTTCGTATATAACCATACGATGGTTTTGTCCAATGGAAGTGGACGTTCGTAGTAATACGGGGTGTCATGGAGAAAAGGGTAAAAGTAGGAGTGGCAATGAGGTATGCAACTCTGACAATCCAAAAGCCAGTGTTTAAGAAGGTTCGGTTAATTTTGGTCACTGAGTCATAGTCTTAGGGTCGGGTCATGGTCGCTGCCAAAGAGAGAGAGAAAAGAAACACTCAGCGTGCACTCTAACCTAAATCAGAATGGTTACCAATTTATCTAATCTGGAAACCACCTACTGTACCATCAAATTCTCTTCCAACCCTGAAAGAAGAATTAGTCGGGATTACCCGAGGAGTAAACTAACTCATCAGTGGGAATCGGGATCCAACTATCATCGCATGATAACGTGACGGACTTCGCTCACGTTATCACACTCCAGAAGGTATTCGCATATCTGGCAAGTTTCAGTTTCTTTAGAAACTCCCGATGTAATTTCTGCCCCATGCTCTTATGACCTTGACGAAGGCCAACAAATCATAAGTCACATGTCAAGTTCTACCCGTCATTCTCCAGGTTGATTTGAACCCACCCGTACAAGCCCTTGACGAAGGCCAACAAGGCTATACGACTGTCCCAAACCAACGCATCTATCTATGCTGCAGAAAGGCAACAAGCAACTACCATACACTATGCCTTGACGAAGGCCAACAAACATAGCATGAATACTACATGCTACCCATCTGAAACGACGGAGGGCTACGAATGGTTTCTGGCAAAAAACCTTTAATGTAATGAACTTGATATCGTTGAAGGAACTGGATAGCTTTTATGAAAATATAGTGGCGAAAACCTTTGCTAAAGAGGTCACTCCCGGTGAAGGGATCTCGGCTCTTTCCCCGTAGAATGAGGTGCAGGATATTCCAACTGAATACCACGATGTAAAGCAAAAGTAATCGGCTATAGTGAAGTTATTGCCCCGACGCAAACATCTGTCCAAGGGGTCACTCCCGGTGAAGGGATCTCGGCCCTTGCCTCGTCGACTGAGGTGCTGGATATTCATAACCGAATACCACTGTGCAAAACAAAAGTGAACGCCCTTGCAATAACAGCTTTTTAAAAAGTTGTTCCAACAATATCAGAATAGGTTTGTTTAGCTTGCATTGATCCGAATCAATGCAGTCCAATCAATTGATCACACCAATACAGAACGAAAATTATGATGTATATGCCATCCGCATTCGCCACTGGGTCCCGTCATTACCCGTTAGGTTAGTTAACTAACGACAGAGCGGGGACTGGACTAGCGCGGATGCAAAACATATACAACATCTACTAGTATATATATCAATATATAATATTTCGCTCAAGGCGTGATAAAATGCAACATCACAGAAATGTAATAAGCATCACAGAACAATACAGATATCTGGGATCCCCGGGTTTCACAGAGCCGCTACTGAAACCCGACGTTCCCCTGGTCGTGTGGATAGCCTGTGCAATGAAATCCTAGACCCCTACGGGCGCAGCAAGTCACCCGCCAAAACCTGAAGCAAGGCAGCCCCCTTCAGCTACGTGAATGGGCCACCCAGCACTTCACGGAATCCGGTAACTTGGGCACCCCTCCTGGGTCAACCTGTACCCCCTACGAGTACGGCGAATAGCCCGCCAATTCTAGAGTGAAGCCCCCTCCGTCTCAACGCCATGAGATGCGGGCCTGTTGCCCTCTAGAACCCGGCTATCCGTGCACCCCACCGCGGGGTAATCCTAGTACAGAATGTAAAATATACATACAACGGGTACATCGACCTCACCCCGGTCGTGCCCCAAAAGAATAATATACAAATAGGCAGTGACGGCAGTCCACATGTCGGACGATCGCCCCGCAATATCAAATGTACATAATAAACCGAACTGTACTACCATTGCATCCAGGCTATCCCCCACGACCAATCCGCAACATCACAGCACAACACAGAACATCAACGTGAATGTCACGTTCGCAAATCCGTCTAACCGGGCTATAGCAGTTAGGCAGGATTTATCGATCAAGTGACATTCACGGTCGCAGATATAATGTAAATACTGTGAACTAACATATTTAAAATTTATGATCGATCAAATTTTACCAAGTGGGCCCCAAGCACTACTGTAGCACTCAAAGAAATTCTGGGCCAAAAATTAATATTCCAAAAACCCCACTTTCAATACAGAGACTCACTGGAAAAATTTGGAGAAGAGATCCCTCACTACGGCGGCGGAACCGCGGCCAAAGTGGGGGTACGGCCGCGGTTCCGCGGCTGAACAGGGACAACTTGCCACCAAATTTTCCCAGATTACATTTATATCCCTGCCTGTAATTTTGCAACACACTGAAAAAAAATTTAAGCCAAATAAATTTCGACAAAGAACTGATGCATTGAAATCGTGGGTTTTTGAATTTAGTTCGATCGGAAATGTAAACACATTAGACCAGGCTAGATTAGGTTAATGGCGTGGCTCTGATACCAGTGTAAGTGCACGACGGTGCCCCGGCCGTCAAACCGAAGCCAAAATGCGGAAACGATAATTTACTTTAACTTTTGAACCGGCACCACCGCGCACAAAAATCCCGGATCGGGCCATTAAACTAATTCTAGCTAACAAAAGAACGGGGTAGAGAGATATACCGATCGATCCGTGTCCTTCGGTCTTCTCGTCGTCGTCCCGATCTCCCGCGGAATCTCCGGTCATCACCTCCTCGCCGGAAGGGCACCACATCGCCGGCTTCTTTTACGGGCTCCCACCTCTGGACCGAGGCAACTCGGGCACGAAGTTGGCGAGCCGACGTGCCCAAGGATGCTGTAAGTTAACTGTAGAACTCTATGTCTCTTTGGGGTTGTGGAAGTTGCCATAATGGTGGAGGAATGATATAAGCTTATGGAGATGGAACGTGTGTGATTTTTCAAAGCCAAAGAGATCAAGAAAAAAAAGACCCACAATTTTGGACAGCCCCCATATACTTGGCCGGCCATACTTGATGAGAGAATGAGAGGGGAGAGTATGAATGAGGTGAGTGAGTGAGTGAATAATCAAAGAGAGAGAAAAGGGTTATCATGAGAAGAAATCATCACAAACCAAAACCAACACTCCACCAACCAATCATATCTTCCAAAAGTCAAGCAATGATGAGGAAAAGAAGTCAAATGAAAGTGGACCATCATGAAACCATCATGATGCAACTATTTGCAAAAACAACCATCCAAAATGATTATTTGCACAAGTGCAAATAAGCCCTCCTCCACCAATCTTCAGCCAATGAAAGATACAAAGAAAAATGGCCGAAACGGAAAGCAAACTGGCAACTTCATAAAACAGATCCCGTAATAAATTACAGGAAAACCCCGCTACTGTATATACATACCCGCATTTGTATTCTGACCGAATACAAATGCAATGAGACAAAATCTACACTGTACAAATACTAGGATCCGGGTTAAACCAAAGCCCACTAGTATAATTCGTCCAATCATGATCCGTGCAATACCGCACGTATCTGATCGAACCCTGCCATATCTCCATATGGCCTCTACAGCGTTTCGCCCGAAACTTGAGTAACTGTCTGTGGGGGACTCTAAAGACTCGTCAATACTATGGCTTAACCACTAGCACGTCAGAGGTATTAGCCATACGTAACGGGCTACCAGCTATTGACCAAAAGGGACGTCGATGAGCGAACTCATCCTGACACCCTACTGAGCCTGTCAGTGACAATATCCGTACAGTCCGTTCCGTTCGTCTATGAGCATCGCATGGAGGGCCTAGGGGGTTGGTAAAAGTCAGACCCCTAAAAGCGGTACAAGTCGTGTCGGAGTGTTGCCCAGAACACCCTAAGATACTACTGGAATGCCTACCAGTAAATCTCCTGCCTTGGCCGAGGGCTTTGTGTAATGGCTCTCCTAGACACAGCGCGACCTCACCCCCAATACCGGGAGAGACGAACCACTGCAGATCCGCTCACTGCCTCTATGTGGCTCGGGACTGTACCCAACTAAAACCTGTTTGCACGTCTCCTTTGAGCGTGGTAGGGTAGTAATCAAAGTACAATGGGAACTCACACGAGACAAATGACGATCTCAGGTCGATGAACTAACCTGTACACATGTCACCAGGGAACTGCTATCTAACGTCAGGTATAAGACCAACTAGCATGTTCCCGGCGAGTCCTGTCCGGTGTACTCATAACCCAATGAGCACCTGTATACATCTTAGGTGAACCAACTGACACCAGTGGCTTGTGAGACCGGCCACCGCCCCTCGTCGGGGTCTCGACTGTATACGCTAGTCTACTCTGGAGTATCGATGCCCTGTCTCGAAACTTCCACGACTAGGGACCTTTTAAGGATGTGCTTATAGACTACCAGCTCCCACGTATATGATCGCCCTCATACTGCTGGCAGTCAAGCAAGAATCCTAGGGGCTCTATTAACGTGTAATAGCGACCTGTAAGGTCATCTAAAGTAGTACACGATGATAAAGATAAACCAGATAGCATACTATCATCTTGAGTAAGACTGTCCTACCGGAATAGGTCCTTCCTCAATCATTACAATCACGTGCCTGTGATCCAATAATTGACTCTAAGGGCACTATCTCCAACACTATAAATCAACGACAATCGGGATACGCGTTCTTGCTTACGTTGATGATATGAGATATTATGTGTTGTTGTGATATGTTATATTGGATCGTCGTGTTCTGAATAGCCAGGGGTTTTATGTGAGATGGGGGTTTTTATTTTCATTCTTGTAAAATTCAATTGTATGTAATATTCTTTTATTAGGGCACTTCCGGGTTGAGGATGATGTCACCATTGTATATTATTTACTTTTACGCATTAGGATAGACCCGAGGAGGGGAGCACAAGTAACCGGGTTCTAGGTTCCAGTGGGAGGCCATCTCAAGGAGTCGAGACCGGGTCTCCTAACCCTAGAATTAGCAGTGTTGCTTGCCGCTCTCGTAGGGGTATAGGGATAGGTATGTGGGTTTGGCTATTCATCCCGACCGTGGAATCTGTGTTTTATACTGGCTCGATATAAAACATGGACGTCCTAGTATATCCAATATTTCATATGTTATCTTCTGCTGTAATGTTCTGTGATGAGATCATATTACTGCCTGAGACGAATGCTTATACTATATATATATATATATATATATATATATATGATGATATATAAATATTACTGCTTTCATTTCTTCTGTGATGCTTAGGAAGCATAAATGATGGGATTTATTAATGAGATTAATAAAAGAAAAGAAACCTAAAAGATGTTGTAGAATCAAATTTTCAAAAAGGGTAGCTACAGTTTTTGCTTTGCACAGTGGTATATGTGATATACCCTGCACCTTATTCGATGAGGAAAGAGCCGAGATTCCTTCACCGGGAGTGACCTATTTAGCAAAACTGGCAGATGCTACAAACTCACGGTTTAGTTTTTTGATTGCTTCTATAGTTCTTTCTATGCACCGCGGTATTTATGAAATATCCTGCACCTTATTCGATAAGGAAAGAGCCGAGATCCCTTCATCGGGAGTGACCTCTTTAGCACAACTGGCAGATGCTACAAACCCACGGTTTAGTTTTTTGATTGCTTCTATAGTTCTTGTTTTGCACCGTGGTATTTATGACATATCCTGCACCTTATTTGATAAGGAAAGAGCCGAGATCTCTTCACCGAGAGTGACCTCTTTAGCGAAACTAGAAAAGCCTCAAAAACATTCCTTTTCAAAATCACTTGTTTCTACAACAATATCAAGTTCATTAAGCAATAGGTTTCCTGAAAAACCTGTGTAGCCCTCCATCATTTCAGATAAGTAATATTTAGTATTCGTGCTACGGTAGTTTGGCATGCGTCAAGGCGTAGTGTACGGTAGCTGATTACTTCTTATCTGTAGCATGAGATATGATTGGATTAGGGTATTCGTACGGCGTTGTTTGGCATGCGTCAAGGGTCGTACGGGTGGGTTTAATTCAATCACGAAATGTACGGCTTGAACTTGACTAGCGGACTTTGGGTTGTTTAGCTTGCGTCAATGTCATAGCACGCTAGGAGTAAAAGCGCTATCGGGAATTTCAAGTGTTGAAATTTGCAATGAGATTGCATACCTTCTATAAGATAGATGGATCCTGATACCCACTGCGAGTAAGAGTTACTCCTAGGAGAGTTTTACACATGACAATTAGCCGATCAAGTAGGTGTCTAGAAAGGTGTTTATGAGGTTATGCCTCTGGGAAAATGAGGTTTACTTTAAATAGGTCCGTGCGAGAGCACGAGGAATCTCCCTCAAAGTACCAACACTGGCCTGGCAGAAAGATTGGCGAACTTGTAAAGTATAATTAATCCCGGCTAGTCCTACCTTTTATTGTTTGAAGGAATATTTGATAAAAAGCAGTGGGATCTATCCTGATTAGAAAAGATAATAACCAATCTAATCTTGCAAGAGCATACGCTAAAGTGTTTTCTTCTCTCTCTCTCTCCAGGTAGCGACCCTGTCAGGCCTTAATCAAGATAATAATATGGTTGTATTGACTGAACCCGCTTATTATACTGAGCAAGGGAACGTTGGTCCCGCTCCCACTTATAATTGTTATAAGTCCGAGTAGGGAATAGGAGAATATCTAGATTCTCATGCCACCCAAACGAAGAATAAGCATGCTGATGCATCTTCTTCAGGTGTGTTTGTTATTGAGAACTGTTTCTCAGTTCACTCTACGTCCTGAGTATTAGATACCGGATCTGGATCCCATATATGTAATATGTTACATGGGCTACGTAAAGGTAGGGAACTGAGAGAGGGTGATCATTTCGTAAGAGTAGGGAATGGTGCAAATGTTGCAGCCAAAGCAGTTGGCGAATATCATCTTGTGTTACCAAATAGTAATACATTGGTTCTGAACGAATGCTATTACATTCTGACCCTGATATGCAATCTTATATCAGTTTCTTTATTGAGCAAAGAAGGATATAATTTTGTAGTACAGGATAATGTTATGAACATATTCCTGAATCAAAAGTTGATCGAATCAGGATCGTTAAATAATGGCATATACGTTCTCAACCAAACTACAGTACTAAATGTACAAAGCACATACAAGAGGAAGAGTTCAGGATTGAACGAATTCTTCTTGTGGTATTGTAGACTAGGTCATGTAGACTAGGTCATATCAATTCGACAGGGCTAGCTAAGTTACATAAGGATGGATATTTGAATCCGTTCGAATTTTCATCTTATGATACTTGACAGTCATGTCTCAAAAGTAAGATGACCAAAACTCCGTTTAGTAGACACGGAGAAAGAGTTACAGAACTCTTAGGGCTGATACATAGTGATGTATGTGGTCACATGTCTACACATGCCAGGAATAGTTCTTCCTACTTCATTACATTCACTGACGATCTCTCAAGATACGGACATGTGTTCCTGATGAAAAACAAGTCCGAAGCTTTTGAGAAATTCAGGGAATATAAGCACGAAGTAGAGAACCAAACGAGCAAAAGTATTAAGATCCTACGATCTGATCGAGGAGGAGAATACTTGAGCAATGAGTTTCTGGACTATCAAAAAAAGAATGGGATTCTCTCTCAGCTTACTCCACCCTATACACCACAGCACAACGGTGTATCGGAGCGGAAGAATCACACCCTATTTGATATGGTGCGCTCTATGATGAGAAATGCTGAGTTGTCTATTTCCTTCTGGGGGTATGCGCTTGAGACAGCCATAGACCTATTGAATTGGGTTCCCACCAAATCTGTGCCAACCACTCCATATGAGATATGGAAAGGAAAGAGACCACATCTTAATTACATTAAGATATGGGGTTGTCCGGCATATGTAAAAACACAAAATCCGGACAAGCTTGAGGCAAGCTCAGTTCTGTGCAAGTTTATTGGATATCCTAAGCATTCGCAAGGGTATATCTTCTACCACTCCGAGGAACAAAAAGTGTTTGTTTCTCGATATGCCACATTCTTAGAAAAGGGTTTTCTTATGAAACAAGATAGTGGCAATGAGGTAGAACTGGAAGAAGTTCCAGTGACACAAACTACAACTGAAGATTTGGTAGAACCAGAGGATTCAATAGTTCCAAACGAACCCCAGCATCTCCGCCGATCTAGTAGGGTTCCTCATCCACCTGAGAGATACTATGGTTTTCTTATAGACGGTGAGAGCGAGGATTGCATCATAGAAAATGATGACCCAACTAGCTTCGAGCGGGCCACCACGAGTGGGGACTCTGTGAAGTGGCTGGATGCAATGCGATCTGAGATGGAATCCATGTACACCAACAAAGTATGGACTTTGGAAGTTGCTCCTGAAGGGGTAAAACCTATTGGGAGCAAGTGGATCTTTAAGAAGATGGAAAAGAGGAGAGTTTCAAAGCTAGACTTGTTGCAAAGGGTTTTCGTCAACGACCAGGTATGGATTATGACGAAACTTTTTCTCCAGTGGCTATGCTTAAGTCCATCCGGATCTTACTTGCCATTGCTGCATACCATGACTTCGAAATCTGCAAATGGATGTTAAGACCGCCTTTCTAAATGGTGATTTAGAGGAGTACGTGCATATGACTCAGCCAGAGGTCTTCGTAGATAGTGGGAGCAGTGGAAAGATGTGCAAGTTGCTTAAATCCATCTACGAGTTGAAGCAGGCATCGCGGAGTTGGAATATCTGCATTGATGTTGTAATCAAAGAGTTTGACTTCATCAAGAACGTAGATGAACCTTGTATTTACAAGAAGGTTGCAGAGAGTAAGGTTGTCTTCCTCGTATTGTACGTGGATGACATACTCTTGATAGGAAATGATGTTCCTATGCTGCACTCGGTCAAGCTCTTCTTATCATATAGATTCTCAATGAAAGATCTAGGTGATGCCTCCTGCATTTTGGGAATTAAGATCTATAGAGATAGATTTAAACGGATACTGGGATTGTCCCAATCCATGTACATTGAAACCATACTATAGAGGTTTAGTATGGAAGAATCCAAGCGTGGGAACCAACCCACAATCTCTGGACTCACTCTCTCCAAAGAGATGTCTCCCAAGACTGATTTGGAGAGATCTCGCATGCAAGGGATACCCTATGTTTCGGCAGAAGGCTCTATCATGTACGCGATGATATGTACCAGACCAGATGTAGCATACTCACTAAGTGTAGTGAGTAGGTATTAAGCAGATCCAGGAGAGAATCACTGGACAGCTGTGAAGAATATTCTCAAGTACTTACGAAGGACTAAGGAGATGTTCTTGTTGCATGGTAATGGAGAACTCTAAGTAGATTCCTTTACCGATTCAATCTTCCAAAGTGATACGGACGACTCTAAGTCGCACTCGGGATTTGTTTTTACCCTAAATGGAGGGGCGGTTTGTTGGAAGAGTTCCAAGCAAGAAACCGTGGCAGACTCGATGATGGAGGCTGAATACATCGCTGCCAACGATGCTGCAAAAGAGGCTGTGTGGATGAAGAAGTTCATCACTAAACTTGGTGCGGTTCCTTCCATTGAGCATCCAATACCTTTGTATTATGATAATAATGGAGTTGTGGCTTTGGCCAAGGAACCCAGGTCCCATCAGAAGTCCAGATATATTCTGAGGCGGTATCACCGGATCCGGGAGATAGTTGATCGCCGCGAGATCGAGGTCAGGAAAGTTGACACGAAGGACAACACTGCGGATCCCCTTACAAAGGCCATTCCGCAGATACAATTTGAGAAACTCTTCGGGATGTTGGGTATGAGATAGTACAACAACTGGCCTTAGTGCAAGTGGGAGATTGTTAGTTGTATATATGCCCTAGAGGCCATTGTTGTACATATGATGTATATTATAGTGGATGCTTGGATATATATAGTGAGGACTTTCTTGCTCGATATGATAGTATGCTATCTGATTTCACTTTATCTTAACATGTTGACTTGTATTGGTTTACTGTGTTGCTCTCACATGTTGATAAAGCCCTTAGGATATGTACTTGACTACTGGGACTATGATGAGATCATACAAGTGGGGCCAGGGTAGTCAATGAGTACATCCTATAACTGTTCCTAGTCAAGGGTGTATCAAGACAGTGCATCGATACACCAGAGTAGACTAGTGTATACGTATCTTAACCCATATGATGGGCGATGGATGATCCCATATCCATCGGTGTTTGACATCAAATATTGTGTGCGGGTGCTTAGTGGAGACTGGGTACACTGAACGGACTCGCCGAGAACTCCTACATGGTATTATACCTATCGTCGGATAGCAATTCTCCGGTGACACTGGTACAGGTTAGTCTGTAGACCCAAAATCGTCATAGAGTCTTGTGTGATTCCCACTGTGCTTTGATTTCCACCTTACCACGTCCAAGAGGACGTGCAAAATGGTGGCTTTTGGGTATAACCCGAATCACATGGAGACAATGAGCGATAGGAGAGGTTTCATCTCCCCCGGTATTGGGAGTTGATGTTGCGCTGTGTTCGATTGGCTATAACTGGAAGTCCCTGGTCCGGGCTGATATGGAGTGCTACTGGTAAGAGTTATCAGTAGTTTCTCAACCTGCTATAAGCCTCATATCGACACAACTTATCGGTTACTGGGGTCTGAGGTTTACCACCCCTAGACTAGATATGCGACATATCAGACGAAGAGACCGGACTGTACGGTAGTGTTACTGATTGGATTCAGAAAAGAATGTACAGGCTTGCTTGTTGATCATCTGATATCTCAATACCTGGGTAGCTGTTACGTTTAGCTGACCACTTGTAGCTTGTAGGTGTTTGATATGATCATCACCTACTGTCGGCATATTGACGATTCTTTAGAGTCCTACACAGAGGTTTCCTGGCTCAGGCAAAACGGAGTAGGAGCACATATACGATATGTACGGGACCGAGAATAATACGGTATGAGATACCGTATTCTATTCTCGCGATATGTGATATCGGCCGGGTATATGTGATATAGCTGGGTCATCGGATCAAGTGTTAATTCGATGAATTGGTACATGTTATATTAGTCGGTTATATGCAATATAGCCGGATTGTCGAATTAAGAGTTGATTCGATAATTTAATGTATAATTATATATGTGATATATTATATTACGTTAACTAATATAAGCTCGCTTTATTGATTCTTTTCTCACTGGATAATGCATTGATATATATGCGATATATGTTAATTGTATTATTTTCTTTTGTTACAAAATATATTATATATGTGATATATAATATTGTAACATGTTAAGGTTACAAATGCAACATAGTTGTTGAGTTTAAACCAAGTTAGGGTTTGGATTAGGGTTAGCTTTTGGGTTAGCTTTTGGATGAGGTTCATGGATGCTTCATGAAGCTTTGACTTTGTCATTTAGTTTTGATATTTTGTGTAGATATTTGTTAACCCAACCCAAACCCTTAACCATAGTTTATTCTCTACATGAGTTAAAGCCTTCATTCTTAACTCATGGTTGCAATTGTAACCACAACAATAATTCATTATTCATCACAAAAGGATTAGCTTCATCTTCTTCTACTTCTTGCTCTTGAAAAAGCTTCACTAGTTTTTGTGTTTGTGATGATAAATGGTGAGAAATTGAAAACAAAAGAGAGCAAAATTCCTACTTCATCATCCTCATCTATTCAAGCCACTTAGATTAGGGTGTTCACTTCTCTAATTACATCATTAGTGAAGTGTAAGCTTGGGTTAGAGATTCTTCAAGGTAGATCATCTTAGATCAAGAAGACTTCAAGCACGATGCATCATTCACCTCTTGGAGCCTCACGAGAGTCAGAGTTCATGATGATCGCAGCGAAGGGACCTCAACACGGAGCTTATGAAGCGAAGGAACGGACTAAAAAGGTTGTAATCCTAATGTAACGCTTTGAAATTCGTTTAGGTTAATTTCGTGTTAATTAGGTTTAATGCGTGTTTTCATAAATCCCGTTAACTAACATTTTTCCACTTAAACTAGAATAAATAAAACTTCAATATTGATAATATGTGTTTATATATATATATGTGTGTGTGTTTTATTAATTAGTTTAGTGTTCACTTAATTAGAAAATTTCCTTAAACTTTTTCTAGCAATTTAGTGTAACTTGCATCAGCAACTTAACACATTTTTGTAACACATGTTTCATTTTCCCACTTCATTCAAATTATCATTTCATTCCCTTATAAAAACCATAACTAAATAAAACAATAAAGAAAAATAGAATAATGTATGAGAAAAGAGAGGTATGGGGGGTAATTAATGAGCATGGGAAGGCTTTTACATGGGGGCACTCTCTCTCACACACTCTCTCTCACACACTCTCTCACTCCTATTCCAGCAGTAGCAGCAGCAGCTCAGCCCCTCCCCCTTTCATCTCTTCTTCTTCCTATCAATTTCTAACACAAATCTTCATTAGAGACCCATCTACCATCACACCAACTCATATTTATCACTCCAAGATCATTCCTTGTTGGTTTTTATGGCAAGTCCTTGTCGGTTTTTATGGCAAGTCCTTGTCATTGAAAGAAAGTAAATATCTGGCACGATTCACCGTATAGGTAATGTCTCCAGATCTTAAGTGCAAATACCACTACAGCCATCTCTAAATCATGAGTGGGGTAATTTTGTTCGTGTTTCCTCAGCTGCCGAGAAGCATACGCGATAACTCTGTCGTGCTGCATCAATACACAACTCAGCCCCACTCGAGAAGCATCACAATATACCACGAACCCGCCTGATCCTGAAGGCAATGCTAACACTGGTGCAGTAGTCAGACGAGTCTTCAACTGCTGGAAAGTATCCTCACATGCCTGGGTCCAATCAAAAGGGACCCCCTTCCGGGTCAACCCGGTCAGCGGTGCAGCAATACGGGAGAAATCCTGGACAAAACGTCGATAATAGCCGGCCAGACCCAGAAAGCTGCGAACCTCTGTAACTGATACCGGCCTAGGCCAACGCTGAACTGCCTCGATCTTCTTCGGGTCCACACAAATACCATCTCTCGTCACCACATGAACCAAGAAGTCGACACTGTCTAACCAGAATGCACACTTGGAAAATTTGGCGAACAGCTGATGCTCCCTCAAAGTCTGCAATGTGATACGTAAGTGCTGCTCATGCTCCTCCCGGCTCCGAGAATAAACCAAGATGTTGTCAATGAACATAATGATGAACTGATCGAGATACGGCCTGAATACACGGTTCATCAAGTCCATAAATGCTGCCGGGGCATTGGTGAGCCCGAACGACATCACCAAGAACTCATAATGACCATATCGAGTACGGAAAGCGGTCTTCAGAATATCCTCCTTCCGAACCCGCAACTGGTGATAACCTGATCGTAAATCAACCTTCGAGAAAAACCCTGCACCCTGGAGCTGATCGAATAAGTCATCAATGCAGGGTAGGGGATATCTGTTCCGCACAGTAACCCGGTTCAGCTGACGATAATCAATGCATAAGCGTATACTTTCGTCCTTCTTCTTAACAAACAGGATGGGAGCACCCCAAGGTGACACACTCGGTCGGATAAGCCCTTTGTCCAGCAAGTCCTGTAACTGATCCTTCAGCACTCTCAGCTCTGCCGGGGCCATCCGATAAGGCGATATAGAGATAGGCCCCATGCCGGGGATCAGGTCGATGCAGAACTCAATCTCGCGCTCTGGTAGCAGATGTAAGTCCATGCTACCTCTCCCGGTACTTTCGGGAATGCGGAATTTGGTAAAAAACGATTTTTATTGAGGTGGTAACATGGACCTAAAACCCGGATCTTGGTTAAACATCTATCTAACAACCTAACTATGAGTTTCTAGCTACTCGGTTATGGGGTTATACCTTGCTTGTCTTGAACTCCTTCGTCTTCAAGCTCCGATGGTGGTCCGGATTGGCTTCTTCCCGTCGTCTCCGTACGCCGAAGATAGATCCACCTGAAAGCTCCAACCTTTGGCTCCTTCTTCGTTCTTTGAAGAGACTAGTTCACTCGGTTTGCTAAACCTTGTGAACTAGAATGAGTAGAGAAGAGTTTGTGTGGGATTTTATCTATGGTTCTTGATTCTCAACTCATGAGACAAGAGAACCATAGAGTCAAGAGAGGGAGCAAGAGGTTGAGGGTGAGAGCAAAACAAGAGAGCTCAAGAACAAGAGAGAGAGTGAGCAAGAAAGAATGAGCAAGTCTTTTGTCTCTCACCCTCTCATAATCCAAAGTCATGATAACTCATCATACCAAAAAAAGTCTTATGTGATGGTTGAAGCAACCATAACCATATCATTTCATGCACTCATTTTACATAAATGAGCAAGTAAGAAAAAGTCTTTGCCATGAAATGATGGCTATGGTTATCATGATGGTCAACTAGTCAAGCCTAGTCAACCGGTCAACAAAGTCAACAAGTCAACAAAAGTCAACAAAGTCAACAAAAGTCAACAACCATGTCACCATAATACTTAATTAATATAATAGTTAATCACATATCATATTCTCATTAGGGTTGAGCAAAAAGTCAAATAGTCAACGGTCAACTATCAACAACCCTAATGAGAATCCGCTGCCTCTGCCTCCCTGTCAACTATGCATACACACCCGCATCCGCGTTCCGAGGAACACGAATGCATACTGGATAAATCCAATCCCAAAAGGTACACTAGGATCTGGCTTAAACCAAAGCCCGCTAGTGTAAACTGTTCGGACACTGTACGTGCACAAGTGCACGGATGTGACCGAACCCTGTCGCAAAACCATGCGACCTGTCGCAATACCATGCGACCTCTACTCTTTTGCCTAAAGGCGAAAAGCTTTCTGTGTGGGACTCTAAAGACTCGACACTATGCTGGCAGTGGGTTTTGTAAGTGCACGGCGGCGCCCCGGCCGTCAATCCGACGCCGGAATGCGGAAGCGGTGAATAACTTAAATTTTGCGGACTTTGCAAACCGGCACCACCGCGCACTTTAACCGGATCGGACCATTAACTAGTCTAAGCTATCTACAAGAATGGGAATAGAGATATACCGACGATCCAAGTCCTCCGGTCTTCATCTCCACTCCGATCTCCTCGCGAGACCTCCGTCCACATCGTCGCCTCCTCGCCGGAAAGGGCACCACATCGCCTTCGTCTTTTACGGGCTCCCGCCTCAATACCGAGGCAACTCGAGCATGAAGCCGGCAACTCGACATGCTCAAGAAGTGCTGTAGAATGTAGTGTAGAATACGCTTTGTCTCAATGGGGTTTTGTTGCCATGATGGAGGAGAGAGGACAAGGAAAATATGGTGCTTTCATTTTTCCTTGCATGAAAGCAAGATCAAGAAGGAAACTCTCAAGAATGAAGCTCTCTCTTTTTCTTCTCACTTTCTTGAAAGACTTATCATCAAGTGAGAATGAGAATGGTGGAGGAATGATAATATGATAGCAAGAGGGAGGTGAGTGTAGGAGCAAGAGAGGGGTGACCACATCCAAAGTCAACAAAACATCAACCATGCTTAAAAACACTATGCCACCATAACCTTTCACTTCACTTTAAAACAAGTCAAAGCAAGTTATGGTGCAAAGAAAAGAAAGCTATCATAATCAATATATATTCAAGAAACCCCCTCCACAAATGTTATTTGCACAATTGCAAATAACCCCCTCCATCGGGAAAGTCCGGCCGGGAAAGAACAAAGGAAAACCGGCCGGAACGGAATGCAAACTGGCAACTCCAGAAAACTGGTCCCGTAATAAATTACAGGAAAACCCCAATACTGTGCATACACACCCGCATCTGTATTCCGTCCGGATACAAATGCAATGAGACAAAATCTACACTGTACTAAACTAGGACCGGCTTAAACCAAAGCCGGCTAGTAAAAACCGTTCGATCCTGATCCGTGCAATACCGCACGTATCTGATCGAACCCTGCCATATAACTATACGGCCACTAGTACAAAAACTGTCCGATCCTGATCCGTGCAATACCGCACGTATCTGATCGGACCCTGCCATATCTCCATACGGCCTCTACAGCGTTTCGCCCGAAAGCTGAGTAACTGAAAGTGTGGTGGACTCTAAAGACTCGTCAATACTATGGCTGTGGATTTAACCACTAGCCCGTCAGAGGTATAAGCCAATACGTAACGGGCCACCAGCTATTGACCAAATGGGACGTCGATGAGGAAGCTCATCCCGACACCCAACTGAGCCTGTCAGTGACAATATCCGTGCAGTCCGGTCCGTTCGTCTATGAGTATCGCATGGCGGGCCTAGGGGGTTGGTAAAAGTCAGACCCCCAAAAGCGGTACAAGTCGTGTCGGAGTGTAGCCCAGAACACCCTGAGATACTACTGGAATACCTACCAGTAAATCTCCTTGCCTTGGCCAAGGACTTTGTGTAATGGCTCTCCTAGACACAGCACGACCTCACCCCCAATACCGGGAGAGACGAACCCCTGAAGATACGCTCACTGCCTCCATGTGGCTCGGGACTGTACCCAACTAAAACCTGTTTGCACGACTCCTTTGAGCCGTGGTAGGGTAGTAATCAAAGTACAGTGGGAACTCACACGAGACAAATGACGATCCCCAGGTCGATGAACTAACCTGCACACATGTCACCAGGGAACTGCCATCTGACGTCTGGTATATGACCAACTAGCATGTTCCCGGCGAGTCCTGTCCGGTGTACTCATAACCCAATGAGCACCTGTATACATCTTAGGTGATCCAACTGACACCAGTGGCTTGTGAGACCGGCCACCGCCCCTCGTCGGGGTCTCGACTGTATACACTAGTCTACTAATGGAGTATCGATGCCCGGTCTCGAAACTCCCACGACTAGGGACCTTTTAAGGATATGCTTGTAGACCCCCAGCTCCCACTTATATGATCGCCCTCATACTGCTGGTGGTCAAGCAAGAATCCTAGGGGCTCTATCAACGTGTAATAGCGACGTGTCATGTCACCTAAAGCAGTACACGATGATAAAGGTAAACCAAATAGCATACTATCATCTCGAGTAAGACTGTCCTACCGGGATAGGTCCTCCCTCAATCATTACAATCACGTACCTGTGACCTAATAATTGACTCTGAGGGCACTATCTCCAACAATCTCCCACTTGCACTCAAGGCTAATTATTGCGATGTCGCATACTCACAGCCCGTGTGATACCGAACATCCAACTCCTCTACTAGTCAGTCTCACAAAGCTCGTTTGCGGAACTATTGCGTTCGAGGAATAGCCTCAGTGAGTGGATCCGCTTAGTAGTTTCTTTCTATGTCTCTCTATATCTCAAGTTCGCGGAGAAACCCATCTCCCGAAATGAGCAATACCTGTCTTAGAATGTGTCTGGATGTCTGATGGGACATAGCTCATAAATGAACTCCAAATCCAAACTTCTTAGACTGTATCGTCAACTGAACTTAATCAGTATCCTGCGCGCCATGCCTCCCTCAGTATTGCCTTGGACCACCTGTCCAAAATACTGCCCCTCGTCAGAGGGAAAACTATAACTCTGACAACCTCCTTGTTGTCCATGTCACCTTGGAAGCCTGGAATGATAACTGTCTCCTAAATGAGGCTGTCGTTATCATATCCCTAGAACATCCACTTATGTTCTAAAACTGCTTCCGACTGTTTCTCCAGGATTGGATTAATGTCAACTTATTGCATCTAGTGCAAGAACAACATCTGGTGTGGTACTTGACATCTCATGATTGACTCAATTGCCTAAGCAAGTGATCTGCCAATCATGCACGTCCCTCTCCCCTTTAGTCTGTAAGACACCTTTAGAGAGGGTGACTCCATTACCTGCAGGTACACTACCGTGCCAGGAGTCGTCCATCCTAAATACTCTTAGAATGCTGTCAAGTACCCTGATTGGGAAACCACCCAAATCTAGATCCAAAACCATAGATCTAGTAACCAGTATGTCTGATATAAAATCCATTTCCTTTGTGGAGAAACAACTGTGTGACGACCAAAGTATAACCGATCGTAGTGCAGGAGCTTCTTTTCCTACTCTGTGTATATCATCCAAATACCAGGATATCACACCCTACTACCTTCTCAACAGATCCATCCCCTATTCTGATGACGTCAAACCCATGACTGTCACGTCAGAAATAGATGATCTATCTCCGCTACATCTGCTCTAGTCTATAAATAGACATAAGCAACCTGTCCACCAATGCTTCCGCTGCTCCCACTGACTACGACAACCCTCTGGCAGAGTCATATACACGTACACTTCTGAAGCGAGTTCAGAACGACGCTATACTCATCCTCCCGCCGGGTCTCGCAGCCTGGAACAACAGCATTGGTAATTGTGGGTAAACAAGAACTTCCCCGTCACCGTCCTTGAGGCTACCGTAGTACCTCTCGGGTGCCTGAAGTTACCCACCATATCTGCGGAGTGGCCAATGGAATGTCAATCCAGATTGAATCTTTAGGTTCCTTATCAAATCTTCAGTAATCGTATGTGGTTCTGGAATCACTTCCAGTTCTACCATACTCCCACTACTGTTTTCTGAAAAAATCCATTTTTAATAAAACTGTGGCGAGTCTAGAACAATATCGCTATTGTTCATCCAGATGGTAGAAAGTCAACCCTCGTCATAGCCTGGGTCAACCCACAAACAGCCATTACAGAAACGTGCCTTGAGTTGTCCAGTGTCTGGTTTTAATCATAAACCGGACAACTCCCCGTACCTTAACATCGTTAAGATATGAACTGTTCTATATCCAATATAAAAACAGAGGCACTGATTTAATTGAACCAGATTCAAACATGCAGCTGTCCCCAGCGCATGTCAACTAAATGGAAGGAGGCCGATCAGCGTTACTCAACTTAGGAATACTTCCAATTATGAGTAACCTGAAAGAGAAGCAAGCTCTCTTTATCATTACTATCAACTGAATACCATACACAAGTATCTACATCTTCGATCTCTTTGAAGAATCCCGATACTTGCTATACCTGGTTCTCTACTCTATTCAAATACCTATAACTTCTCCAAATTCGGACCCTGTGTTTCCACGAAACACCTGTCTAAAAAATTAGAGAAGTCATAAGTAAACTGAATGTAGTACGAGGACCAACCCCTCTGTCCTGATGGACCCTGGACAACATACAATACTCTGTATAAGTCCCTTGAGTCTGATAACTCATTCACTGTGTGTCGTAGGTTGAAAACTGTACTTATGGTTAAGAAGAATTACACCGCTGTTTAATGCTCCTTACCTAACCATCCACTGATATAGGTAAATGTCGTAGACATAATTTCAGAAAGGTATATCTCACTCTATGAAAATAGACGTACAGATATATCAATTTGAAATTGGTGCATAACAGCGGATATTCAAAACCAAATATTTGCCAACCGGCAAACAGCCCAGGTGATTTCCTCAAATATCACCGATTACAACGAATCCCGATATAATGAGGATGATCACCCAATTCCCAATAACCTACTCCCACTCATCATCTGTAAAACCATACAGATGTGAGAATCATACCTGGTAAATACATACCCTGGAGTAAGTATCTAATCGGGAAATCAGTTTTCTTTTAACAGTACACAGTGAAACTGAAACATTGAAATGTTTCGGTGGGGTATCCCGGTATTCTTAGTAATGCCTCTTCCATTATCCAAATTCACAACTATAACCGTATAATTCTTTGCCACCTCTCCAAATCCCTTCATATGTCTTTAGTCTTTACCTTCTGCACACCCCTTTAGGCCAAATGGTTTTCTTCCTTCCCTACCGTTCGGCACCAGCTTATGGTTTGGAAGAAGACTATCCAATAAGCATAAAGGGTGTACTGTCCTAATCCTAGGAGCACTCGCAACGCGAGAGAAGGTGAAGATAAAAGACACCTGAATGTACTTTATTCCTATTTCTCCTGGACCAGAATCCATCCCCGAACTGGAACAAGTTCCATTCGAGTTCGTATATAACCATACGATGGAGTATCCAAATAAACTGTGGATCTTCGTAGTGATACGGAGTGTCCTGGAGAAATACAAAGGTGATGTGGGAGTGGTAACGAAATATTTGTTTTGGTCGTGAATATCTGTTGCAATTTACTTTGCCCTCTTACTAATCCCTTGCTTTGTCTGAACTTAATACCTTCTGCACACCATCGTTATGCTAATTGGTTTTCTTCATTCCCTACCGGTCGGCACCAGCCTAAGGTTTGGAAGAAGACAATCCAATTTGCGTAATAGGTGTACTACCCCTAAACCAAGGAGTACTCGTAACCTGAGAGAGGGTAAAAGGAAAAGACAACTGAATAATCCTATCCGTTTTCTCCAGAACCAGAAACCATCCTCGAATTCCTTCGAGTTCGTATCTAACCATACGATGGTTTTGTCCAATGGAAGTGGACGTTCGCAGTAATACGGGGTGTCCTGGAGAAAAGGGTAAAAGTAGGAGTGGCAATGAGGTCTGCAACTCTGACAATCCAAAAGCCAGTGTTAAGAAGGTTCGGTCAACTTGGTCACTGAGTCAAAGTCTTAGGGTCGGGTCAATGGTCGCTGCCAAAGAGAGAGAGAAAAGAAACACTCAGCGTGCACTCTAACCTAGATCAGAATGGTCACCAATTTATCTAATCTGGAATCCTCCCACTGTACCTCAAATTCTCCTCCAAACCTAAAAGAAGAATTAGTCGGGGTCACCCGAGGAGTAAACTAACTCATCAGTGGGAATCGGGATCCAACTATCATTGCATGATAACGTGACGGAATCCGCTCACGCTATCACACTCCAGAAGGTATGCGCATATCTGGCAAGTTTCAGTACTTTTGAAACTCCCGATGTGATTTCTGCCCCATGCTCTTATGACCTTGACTAAGGCCAACAAATCATAAGTCACATGTCAAGTTCTACCCGTCATTGTCCAGGTTGATTTGAACCCACCCGTACAAGCCCTTGACTAAGGCCAACAAGGCTATACGACTGTCCCAAACCAACGCATCTATCTATGCAGCATATGAATACCCAACAGCTACCAAACACTGTGCCTTGACTAAGGCCAACAAACACAGCTTGAATACTATTGACTACCCATATGAAACGACGGAGGGCTACGAATGGTTTCTGGCGAAAACCTTTAACGTAGTGAACTTGATATCGTTGAAGGAACGAATAGCTTTTTAGAAAATATAGTGACGAAAACCTTTACTAAAGAGGTCACTCCCGGTGAAGGGATCTCGGCTCTTTCCCCGTAGAATGGGGTGCTGGATATTCATAACCGAATATCTCGATGCAAAGCAAAAGTAATCGGCTATAGTGAAGTTAATGCCCTGACGCAAAATTCTGTCCAAGGGGTCACTCCCGGTGAAGGGATCTCGGCCCTTGCCTCGTCGACTGAGGAGCAGGATATTCTAAATGAATACCACGATGCAAAACAAAAGTGAACGTCCTTGCAATAACAGCTTTTGAAAAAGTGTTCCAACAACATCAGATTAGGTTTGTTTTTAACTTTGCATTGACCCGAATCAATGCAGTCCCATCAATTGATCACACCAAAAAGAACGAAAATATACTGATGTACGTATATGCCATCCGCATTCGCCACTGGGTCCCGTCATTACCCGTTAGGTTAGCTAACTAACGACAGAGCGGGGACTGGACTAGCGCGGATGAAAAACATATACAACATCTACTAATATATATACCAATATATAGTATTTCGCTCAAGGCGTGAATAAAATGCAACATCACAGACAATGAACAGCATCACAGAAACAATACAGATATCTGGGATCCCCGGGTTTCACAGAGCCGCTGAAACCCGACGTTCCCCTGGTCGTGTGGATAGCCTGTGCAATGAAATCCTAGACCCCTACGGGCGCGGCAAGTCACCCGCCAAAACCTGAAGCGAGGCAGCCCCCTTCAGCGCCGTGAATGGACCACCCAGCACTTCACGGAATCCGGCAACTTGGGCACCCCTCCTGGGTCAAACCTGTACCCCCTACGAGTGCGGCGAATAGCCTGCCAATCCTAGAGTGAAGCCCCCTCCGTCCCAATGCCATGAGATGCGGGCTTGCTGCCCTCTAGAACCCGGCTATCCGTGCACCCCTCCGCGGGGTAATCCTAGTACAAAAAGTAAAATATACATACACCGGGTACATCGACCGCAACCAGGTCGTGCCCCAAAAGAATAATACAATCAGGCAGTGACGGCAGTCCACATGTCGGACGCTCGCCCCGCAATAACAAATGTACATAATACAACAAAACTGTACTAGCATTGCATCCAGGCTATCCCCCACGACCGATCCGCAACAACACAGCAAATACAATGAACATCAACGTGAAAGTCACGTTCGCAAATCCGTCTAACCGGGCTATAGCAGTTAGACCGGATTTACCGATCGAGTGACATTCACGGTCGCAGATATAATGTAAATACTGTGAAAAATGTGTTTAAGATTTTCCGATTGACCAAAAATTAACAAGTGGGCCCCAAACTAATACTGTAGCACTCACAGAAATAATTGGCCCAATTTTAATATTCCAAAACCCCTAATTACTACCCTGAAGCCCACTGGAAAAAGATGGCCCACTGACCTCTCTAAGTTGCGGCGGATCCGCGGCCCAATAGAAGGGTGAGGCCGCGGTTCCGCGCTCTGGAAGAGGGATCAGTGCGTCGAATTTTCCCAGAGTGCTTAGAATTTCCTGCACATCATTCTGAGACCACCTGAAAAATTTTTAGACACCAAAAATTTCCAACAGAAAACTGATGCTAACAAAATACGGGTTTTGGAACTTTTTGATCGATCGGAAAGGCAAACACATTACACAAAGCTAGACTAAGTTAATGGGGAGGCTCTGATACCACTGTAAGTGCACGGCGGCGCCCCGGCCGTCAATCCGACGCCGGAATGCGGAAGCGGTGAATAACTTAAATTTTGCGGACTTTGCAAACCGGCACCACCGCGCACTTTAACCGGATCGGACCATTAACTAGTCTAAGCTATCTACAAGAATGGGAATAGAGATATACCGACGATCCAAGTCCTCCGGTCTTCATCTCCACTCCGATCTCCTCGCGAGACCTCCGTCCACATCGTCGCCTCCTCGCCGGAAAGGGCACCACATCGCCTTCGTCTTTTACGGGCTCCCGCCTCAATACCGAGGCAACTCGAGCATGAAGCCGGCAACTCGACATGCTCAAGAAGTGCTGTAGAATGTAGTGTAGAATACGCTTTGTCTCAATGGGGTTTTGTTGCCATGATGGAGGAGAGAGGACAAGGAAAATATGGTGCTTTCATTTTTCCTTGCATGAAAGCAAGATCAAGAAGGAAACTCTCAAGAATGAAGCTCTCTCTTTTTCTTCTCACTTTCTTGAAAGACTTATCATCAAGTGAGAATGAGAATGGTGGAGGAATGATAATATGATAGCAAGAGGGAGGTGAGTGTAGGAGCAAGAGAGGGGTGACCACATCCAAAGTCAACAAAATATCAACCATGCTTAAAAACACTATGCCACCATAACCTTTCACTTCACTTTAAAACAAGTCAAAGCAAGTTATGGTGCAAAGAAAAGAAAGCTATCATAATCAATATATATTCAAGAAACCCCCTCCACAAATGTTATTTGCACAATTGCAAATAACCCCCTCCATCGGGAAAGTCCGGCCGGGAAAGAACAAAGGAAAACCGGCCGGAACGGAATGCAAACTGGCAACTCCAGAAAACTGGTCCCGTAATAAATTACAGGAAAACCCCAATACTGTGCATACACACCCGCATCTGTATTCCGTCCGGATACAAATGCAATGAGACAAAATCTACACTGTACTAAACTAGGACCGGCTTAAACCAAAGCCGGCTAGTAAAAACCGTTCGATCCTGATCCGTGCAATACCGCACGTATCTGATCGAACCCTGCCATATAACTATACGGCCACTAGTACAAAAACTGTCCGATCCTGATCCGTGCAATACCGCACGTATCTGATCGGACCCTGCCATATCTCCATACGGCCTCTACAGCGTTTCGCCCGAAAGCTGAGTAACTGAAAGTGTGGTGGACTCTAAAGACTCGTCAATACTATGGCTGTGGATTTAACCACTAGCCCGTCAGAGGTATAAGCCAATACGTAACGGGCCACCAGCTATTGACCAAATGGGACGTCGATGAGGAAGCTCATCCCGACACCCAACTGAGCCTGTCAGTGACAATATCCGTGCAGTCCGGTCCGTTCGTCTATGAGTATCGCATGGCGGGCCTAGGGGGTTGGTAAAAGTCAGACCCCCAAAAGCGGTACAAGTCGTGTCGGAGTGTAGCCCAGAACACCCTGAGATACTACTGGAATACCTACCAGTAAATCTCCTTGCCTTGGCCAAGGACTTTGTGTAATGGCTCTCCTAGACACAGCACGACCTCACCCCCAATACCGGGAGAGACGAACCCCTGAAGATACGCTCACTGCCTCCATGTGGCTCGGGACTGTACCCAACTAAAACCTGTTTGCACGACTCCTTTGAGCCGTGGTAGGGTAGTAATCAAAGTACAGTGGGAACTCACACGAGACAAATGACGATCCCCAGGTCGATGAACTAACCTGCACACATGTCACCAGGGAACTGCCATCTGACGTCTGGTATATGACCAACTAGCATGTTCCCGGCGAGTCCTGTCCGGTGTACTCATAACCCAATGAGCACCTGTATACATCTTAGGTGATCCAACTGACACCAGTGGCTTGTGAGACCGGCCACCGCCCCTCGTCGGGGTCTCGACTGTATACACTAGTCTACTAATGGAGTATCGATGCCCGGTCTCGAAACTCCCACGACTAGGGACCTTTTAAGGATATGCTTGTAGACCCCCAGCTCCCACTTATATGATCGCCCTCATACTGCTGGTGGTCAAGCAAGAATCCTAGGGGCTCTATCAACGTGTAATAGCGACGTGTCATGTCACCTAAAGCAGTACACGATGATAAAGGTAAACCAAATAGCATACTATCATCTCGAGTAAGACTGTCCTACCGGGATAGGTCCTCCCTCAATCATTACAATCACGTACCTGTGACCTAATAATTGACTCTGAGGGCACTATCTCCAACAGGTTTAACAACAGACCGCAAGCGGCACTAGCTGTGCGTAACGGTCCCCAGGTAATGCCGACAAGAAGACCGACGAGGCAAAACCCATCTGAACTCCAACTGAGCCTGAGTGTGACATTCTCCGTACAGTCCAGTTTGTTCGCCTGATACATCGCATGGCGGGCCTAGGGGGCGGTAAACGTCAGTCCCCCAATAGTGGTACAAGTCGTGCCGGAGCGAAGCCCAAAACACCCTGAGATAACACTGGAAACCTACCAGTATATCTCGTTTGCCCTGGCCAGGGACTACTCGTGTAATGGCTCTCCTAGACACAGCGCGATGTCAACCCCCAATACCGGGAGAGACGAATCCTGTCTAACCGTCACTGCCTCCAAGTTCTTCGGGACTGCACCCAACCACTACCTGTTTGCACGAGTCCTTTGAGCCGTGGTAGGGTAGTGATCAAAGTACAGTGGGAACACACTCGAGGCGAAGTGACAGTGTCAAGTCAGCGGACTAAGCTGTACTCATGTCACCTGGGAACTGATAACTAACGATAGGCATAATATCATCTAGTCAGTTCCCGACGAGTCCTGTCCAATGTACCCGTAACCTAACGAGCACCCGCATACTATCTCCAGTACGACGTACTGACGGCTGTGGGACAGACCGTCTCCCACACTGGGATGAGAAGCGCATGCGCTGGTCTACTCCGGAGTATCGATGCCCTGTCTCGATAGTCCTGCGACCAGGGACCTGCATAAGAATGTGCTTATAGATTACCCAGCCCCACTAGTGTGACGGCCATCACATCGCTGGTAATCAAGCAAAGATCCTAAGGGCTCCACTAATGTGTATAGGCGATATACAAAAATAAACACATGTATACATTGAAGTAGAAACAAACCAAGTAGCATACTACTATTTTGAGCAAGATTGTACATACAAGGTGAATATCCCAAGCTTCCATTAAGTAGTATACAAACTAGTATGATACAGTAATGGCCTCTAGGGCATATACACTAACAATCTCCCACTTGCACTAAGGCCATGTACTGGCGTATCGAAGACCTATCATCTCGATCAGCCGCTCGAACTGAGTCTGGGGCAGGGCCTTGGTGAATGGATCTGCAGTGTTATCTTCTGAAGCGACTCTCCGAACCTCGATCTCCTGGCGATCTACGATCTCCCTGATCAGGTGATACCGCCTCAAGATGTGCCTGGATCTCTGATGGGACCTGGGTTCCTTTGCTAAAGCTATAGCCCCGTTGTTGTCGCAATACAGAGGTATTGGATCAACAATGGATGGAACCACCTGAAGTTCTTTCAAGAACTTCCTCATCCAGACAGCTTCTTTTGCGGCATCAGATGCAGCGATGTATTCCGCTTCCAGCGTCGAGTCTGCAACGGTTTCTTATTTGGAACTCTTCCAACACACCGCCCCTCCATTGAGGGTAAAGACAAAGCCCGACATGGACTTGGAATCATCCTTGTCACTCTGGAAGCTGGAGTCAGCAAAGGCCTCGATCTGGAGGTCTTTTCCGCCATACACCAAGAACATCTCCTTAGTCCTTCTCAGGTACTTGAGAATGTTCTTTACCGCTATCCAGTGTTTCTCCCCAGGGTTTGACTGATACCGACTTACCACACTCAGTGCATAAGCTACATCCGGTCTGGTACACAACATCGCATACATTATAGAGCCTACCGCAGAAGCGTAGGGTATAATAGACATGCGATCCCTCTCCAAATCAGTCTTGGAAGACATCTCTTTAGAGAGGGTGATCCCGTGACAAGCCGGTAGGTTACCGCGCTTGGAATCTTCCATACTGAATCTTTTCAGTATGGTGTCGATGTACCTGGACTGTGAAAGTCCTAATATCCTCTTGGATCTATCACGATGGATCCGGATCCCCAGGATGTATGAGGCATCACCCAGGTCTTTCATGGAGAACCTGTGCGACAAGAACCCCTTGACAGATTGTAGCATAGGAATGTCATTTCCTATTAAGAGAATGTCATCCACGTATAAAACGAGGAATACTACAATTCTCGCTACAAATCTACTATAGATGCATGGTTTATTTGGATTTTTGATAAAGCCAAATTCTTTGACCGTCTCATCAAAGCAGATGTTCCAACTCCGTGATGCCTGCTTTAGTCCATAGATGGACTTAAGCAACTTGCACACCTTTCCGCTGCTCCCACTCTGAATGAAACCCTCTGGCTAGTCCATATAGACACACTCCTCTAAATTTCCATTTAGAAAAGCTGTCTTTACGTCCATTTGCCAGATCTCATAATCGTGGAAGGCAGCAATGGCAAGAAGGATCCGAATGGATTTCAGCATGGCTACTGGAGAAAAGGTTTCGTCATAGTCCAAGCCAGGTCTTTGACGAAAACCCTTTGCTACCAGCCTAGCTTTATAGGTCTCAACCTGTCCATCTACACCAATCTTCCTTTTGAAGATCCACTTGCATCCTACGGGTTTTACCCCGTCTGGAGCAATGTCCAACGTCCATACCTTGTTGGTGTACATGGACTCCATTTCGGTCCGCATTGCATCCAGCCATTTCACTGAGTCAACGCTCTGAACGGCCTGCTGGAAGCTAGTAGGCTCATCATAATCTATGATGCAATCCTCTCTATCCCCGTCTATGAGAAAACCGTAGTATCTCTCGGGCGGATGAGTCTGCCTACTACTTCTGCGGAGCGGCGTAGGAATGTCCTGTTCTTCCGAACCCTCTGGTTCCACTAAACTTTCAGTAATAGTCCGTGGCTCTGGAATTTCTTCCAGTTCTACTGCGCTCCCACTTATCTGGTTTTCCAAAAACTCAGTTTCCAAGAAGTAGGCATGACGAGAAACAAGAACTTTTTGTTCCTCTTCACAGTAGAAAAAATATCCTTTGGAATTCTTTGGATATCCCACAAACTTGCACTGTACTGAGCGTGCCTCGAGCTTGTCCGCATGCTGCTTTTTGACAAAAGCTGGACATCCCCATGTCTTAATGTGCTTAAGATAGGGTCTCTTCCCACACCACATCTCATATGGCGTAGTAGGCACAGTCTTAGTAGGAACTCGGTTCAAAAGATATGCGGCTGATTCTAGCGCATATCCCCAGAATGATCGCGGTAACTCAGCGTTACCCATCATGGACCGCACCATATCCAATAGGGTGCGGTTCCGTCTTTCCGATACACCGTTATGTTGCGGAGTGTATGGAGGAGTAAGCTGAGAGAGAATTCCGTTCTCTTTTAAATAGTCCAGGAACTCGGCACTTAAGTATTCTCCACCTCGATCCGATCTTAGAATCTTAATACTTTTGCCGGTCTGTTTCTCTACTTCATTCTTATACTCCTGGAATTTTCCAAAGGCTTCGGACTTATGTTTCATTAAGAAGACATAATCGTACCTTGAGAAGTCATCCGTAAAAGTAATGAAGTAAGAATAGCCGCTTCGCGCATGTGTAGACATTGGACCGCACACGTCACTGTGTACGAGTCCCAAGAGCTCGCTCGCTCTTACTCCATGTCCAGTAAACGGAGTCTTTGTCATCTTTCCTTTGAGACAAGATTGACAAGTGGCATACGATTGATATTCGAACTCATTCAAATATCCTTCTGTATGTAACTTAGTCAACCTTCTCTCATTGATGTGACCCAGTCTACAATGCCACAAGAAAGTCTGATTTATTTCTGGAGACTTTCTTTTGTGTGTATTCTGGACATTGAAAATCTGTGGTTGGTTCAATACGTATATACCATTACTCAATGTACCTGACCCAATCAGAACTTGATTAAGGTGAATGTTTACAACATTACTTACAAACGCAAATTCATAACCTTCTTTAGAAACTAAAGATACAGAAATGATATTACAAGTTGCGTTGGGTACAAAAAAGCAATTACGCAAAACCAAAACATGTCCATCTGACATTCCCAGGTGATAGTCCCCCACGGCTTTAGCATCCATGCTAGCTCCGTTCGCAACTCTGAGGGTCATGTCACCTGCCTTCAAAACCCTACGGTTTCTCAACGCCTGCAAAGAATTACAGATATGAGATCCTGATCCGGTATCCAATACCCAGGAAGTAGAGTCTATTGAAAGACAGTTTTCAATAACATACACACCTGAAGCTGAAGCTGCAACCTGCTTCAATTCCAGTGTTCTGGCCTTCCAGGCCCTGCAATCATTCTTCCAGTGTCCTTTCTTATGACAATAGAAGCATTCTTCCTTATCCACAAGCTTCCCCGCTATCTTTGTTGCTTTAGCTTTTCCCTTCGTATCCACTTTACTAACACCGCCCCTTGGTTTGGCGGGGGCTTTCTTCTTCTTTCCCTTGGCTTTCGCCTTGGACCTAGAAGAAGATGATCCTCCTACAAACAAAGTGGATGTTTCCCTACCTTTCTGTAGGGTGCCCTCTGCACTCCTCAGCATGTTGAGGAGCTCTGAAAGTTCAACCTCTTTTTCTTGTAAGTTGAAGTTCAGTATGAACTGAGCGTAAGTGGAAGGAAGGGACTGGAGAACTATGTCCGTATAGAGTTCACTCTCCAATGTGGTCCCTAGGTCTGCGAGCTCCTCAATGTAGCCGATCATCTTTAGCACGTGCTCGGCTACTGATGATCCGACGGCCATTCTTGCCAAAAATAACTTTTTCGACGCTTCGTTTCTTGTGATACGAGATTGCTCTCCATACAGTTCTTTTGTATGAAGAAATATGGATTCCAAGTCCATATTCTCGTGCCTCCTCTGATGTTCATTGTCCATAGAGGCAAGTACGAGGCATTTGGCCTTCGCTCTATCAATCTCCCAAGTCTTACGGATTTCCTTATCCGCGACACTGGAAGTAGGACCAGGGACAGGGGGAGCTTTGGTGGTAAGAAGATACCCCAGCTTGTCGTAAGTGATTGCTATCTTGACATTCCTGAGCCAATCTTTGTAGTTTGGCCCTGTCAGTTTGTTTTTATCTAGGAGTAACTTAAGTCCAGTCATGTCGATTTGGTCGCTGCAATTAGGTGAGAGAAGAAGAAACACTCAGCATGAGTTTAGAGTGGTTTTTAGTTTGTCTAAACAGGATGGCTCCCACTGTTTCTCGAATCCCTCCTCAAACCATAAAGGAAGAATTAGTCGGGATCAATCCCACCGCACAATACTTGCTTAACCGTTCAGCCAGGCCGGTGTCGGTACTTCGAGGGAGGTTTTCCAACGCTTTCGCGAAGTTCCTTAATTAAAGAACCTCTTTTCCCTGGGGGCGTAGCCCCGCTAACACCTTTCTAGGTACCTACTAGGTTTATAGCATTGATCGATTAGTGAGAAATTTCCCGAGGAGTAGCATATACTCACAGTAGGATCGGGATCCAAATATCATCGCGTGACGAAACTGAAGGAATCCTACCAGAATCATCACACTCCAAATGGTATGCAAATCTAGCAAGTTTCAGTACTTATGAAACTCCCGATGTGGATTTTTGCCCTATGCTCTTATGACCTTGACTTTGGCCAACAAATCATAAGTCACATGTCAAGTTCTACCCGTCGTTCTCCAGGTTAATTTGAATCCACCCGCACCTACCCTTGACTTTGGCCAACAAGGCAGTGCGACTGTTCCAAAGTAACGCATCTATCTATGCTGCACATGAATACCCAATAGCTACCAATCACTATGCCTTGACTTTGGCCAACAAACACAGCTTGAATACTATTGACTATTCATGTGAAACGACGGAGGGCTACGAATGGTTTTGGCAAAACCGTGAACGTAGTGAACTTGATTTGGTCGATGGAACGAGATAGCTTTTAAAAGGAGTAGCTCAAGCTCCGCATTTAAAAGTTGGTTTTGAAAAGAACCGAGTGGTTTTTCGAAAGTGTTCCAACGACTTTAACTTGGTTTATTATCTTGCATTAGTTCTTTTAATGCGTGATATTCTTGCATTAGTTCTTTTAATGCGTCCCATCATTTAATCCTACCATTGCAGAAAACAACCAAAATATGACGTACGCTTATGCCATTCGCATTCGCCACGGGGCCCCGTCATTACCCGTTAGGTTACTTAACTAACGACAGAGCGGGGGCTGGGCTAGCGTATCTCTAAAACATAAGCAACGCCTAAATAATATCATAATTAGATATACTGCAATGATAAACATTTCAGATCACAGATGAATACATTGGATATACTAGGAATCTGTAATTCGCACGAGCCTGTAACGAAAAACAGATTACACGGTCGCGGTGAATAGCCAAATACCCCACCCAAGACCCCTACGGGTGCGGCAAACTACCCGCCAAGTACCCGAAGCGTAGTAACCTCCCTCATCTCCATGAGTAGGCCACTCGACACTTCGGCATACCCGGTAGTTTGTGCACCCCCTCCATGGGTCTAACCTAGGAGCAAAAACAGTAAAAAGAAATTATACAATGACGGCTACAACCCCGACCCGGTTGTGCGGACATACAAATAATTATTACATCAATTTATAAATTTACATGAATTGAAAGAAAAGAAAACTCTCGTCTCACAACCCCCGGCTATTCACCCGCGACAATCCAACATATTCATATCCACATTCCAGCAACATTACAGATCACAGATTTGTATAACCCCCACTAATCGACATATAGCGATTAGTAGACGTTCAATACAAATATCACATTACAGAAAAACCCGTTAGCTTAAGTCTTTTAGAAGTTCGATCAAAAATACGGATTTTCGGGACCCCAAAATAAAATTTTCGTTCTGGAAAATCTGGGCAGAAAATATATATTCCAAAAATCCCAAAATACCCCTGCAAGTACACTGTAGCAAAGAAACACCAGAAGGGGGCCAAGGAGGCCGCGGAACCGCGGCAATAGGAAGCTATTGCCGCGTTTCTGCGGTCGTTTAGGGGGATCTCTTGGTGATTTTTCTACAGTGGCTTTTAAAAACCCTGAGCCGATTTTAGGTGTGAAAATAATCAACTTTTGAACAGTATAAAAATCGACAGAAACTCGAATTTTTGGGGTTCATTTTTGGGACTTTTTCTTTGATCGATCTTCTAGTTACTTGCTAACATGTTAGATAGAGTTTAACTAGGCTCTGATACCACTGTAAGTCCATGCTACCTCTCCCGGTACTTTCGGGAATGCGGAATTTGGTAAAAAACGATTTTTATGGAGGTGGTAACATGGACCTAAAACCCGGATCTTGGTTAAACATCTATCTAACAACCTAACTACGAGTTTCTAGCTACTCGGTTAAGGGGTTATACCTTGCTTGTCTTGAACTCCTTCGTCTTCAAGCTCCGATGGTGGTCCGGATTGGCTTCTTCCCGTCGTCTCCGTACGCCGAAGATAGATCCACCTCAAAGCTCCAACCTTTGGCTCCTTCTTCGTTCTTTGAAGAGACTAGTTCACTCGGTTTGCTAAACCTTGTGAACTAGAATGGGTAGAGAAGAGTTTGTGTGGGATTTTATCTATGGTTCTTGATTCTCAACTCATGAGACAAGAGAACCATAGAGTCAAGAGAGGGAGCAAGAGGTTGAGGGTGAGAGCAAAACAAGAGAGCTCAAGAACAAGAGAGTGAGTGAGCAAGAAAGAATGAGCAAGTCTTTTGTCTCTCACCCTCTCATAATCCAAAGTCATGATAACTCATCATACCAAAAAAAGTCTTATGTGATGGTTGAAGCAACCATAACCATATCATTTCATGCACTCATTTTACACAAATAAGCAAGTAATAAAAAGTCTTTGCCATGAAATTATGGCTATGGTTATCATGATGGTCAACTAGTCAAGCCTAGTCAACCGGTCAACAAAGTCAACAAGTCAACAAAAGACAACAAGTCAACAAAGTCAACAAAAGTCAACAACCATGTCACCATAATACTTAATTAATATAATAGTTAATCACATATCATATTGTCATTAGGGTTGAGCAAAAAGTCAAATAGTCAACGGTCAACTGTCAACAACCCTAATGAGAATCCGCTGCCTCTGCCTCCCTGTCAACTGTGCATACACACCCGCATCCGCGTTCCGAGGACCACGAATGCATACTGGATAAATCCAATCCCAAAAGGTACACTAGGATCTGGCTTAAACCAAAGCCCGCTAGTGTAAACTGTCCGGACACTATACGTGCACAAGTGCACGGATGTGACCGAACCCTGTCGCAAAACCATGCGACCTGTCGCAATACCATGCGACCTCTACTCTTTTGCCTAAAGGCGAAAAGCATTCTGTGTGGGACTCTAAAGACTCGACACTACGCTGGTAGTGGGTTTAACCACAGACTGCAAGCGGCACTAGCTGTGCGTAACGGTCCCCAGGTAATGCCGACAAGAAGACCGACGAGGCGAAACCCATCTGAACTCCTACTGAGCCTGAGTGTGACATTCTCCGTACAGTCCGGTTTGTTCGTCTGATACATCGCATGGCGGGCCTAGGTGGCGGTAAACGTCAGTCCCTCAATAGCGGTACAAGTCGTGCCGGAGCGAAGCCCAAAACACCCTGAGATAACACTGGAAACCTACCAGTATATCTCGTTTGCCCTGGCCAGGGACTACTCGTGTAATGGCTCTCCTAGACACAGCGCGATGTCAACCCCCAATACCGGGAGAGACGAATCCTGTCTAACCGTCACTGCCTCCAAGTGCTTCGGGACTGCACCCAACTACTACCTGCTTGCACGACTCCTTTGAGCCGTGGTAGGGTAGTGATCAAAGTACAGTGGGAACACACTCGAGGCGAAGTGACAGTGTCAAGTCAACGGACTAAGCTGTACTCATGTCACCTGGGAACTGATAACTGACGATAAGCATAATACCAACTAGTCAGTTCCCGACGAGTCCTATCCAGTGTACCCGTAACCTAACGAGCACCCGCATATTATCTCAAGTACGACGTACTGACGGCTGTGGGACAGACCGTCTCCCACACTGGGATGAGAAGCGCATGCGCTGGTCTACTCCGGAGTATCGATGCCCTGTCTCGATAGTCCTGCGACCAGGGACCTGCATAAGGATGTGCTTATAGATTACCCAGCCCCACTAGTGTGACGGCCATCACATCGCTGGTAATCAAGCAAAGATCCTAAGGGCTCCACTAATGTGTATAGGCGATATACAAAAATAAACACATGTACACATTGAAGTAGAAACAAACCAAGTAGCATACTACTATTTTGAGCAAGATTGTACATACAAGGTGAATATCCCAAGCTTCCATTAAGTAATATACAAACTAGTATGATACAGTAATGGCCTCTAGGGCATATACACTAACAGCAGACCAGGCAGCTCGTCGGGAAATACACCAGGGAACTCTCTCACAATAGGGACCTGGTCCAACGGAACCTCTCTGGGGCTAGAATCACAAACATAGGCTAAGAATCCCTGACTCCCTTTCTGCAAGAGCTGACCAGCGCGAAGGGAAGAAATCAAGCTGGGAAGGGTAACGCTATGATCTCCCTGAATAACCAGGACCGGCTCACCAGGAAAACTGAATCTGACTGCTTTCTCACAGCAGTCTACGGATGCATAACAGGTGGCTAGCCAGTCCATACCAAGAAGAACGTCAAAGTCTAGCATATCGAGGAGAATCAAATCAACTGAAGAATCTCTCTCCCCAATACGAACGGAACATCGTCGGTACACGAAACGGGCAACAAAGGACTCTCCTACTGGTGTAATAACGACAAACAGCCGATCTAACGGAGAAGACTCTCATCCCAACCTCGGTGCAAAGTACGTGGATACATAGGAATGTGTGGAGCCTGGATCAAATAATACCCGTGCATCAAAGGAACAAACTGGCAGAGTACCTGTCACGACGGCATTGGATGCCTGTGCATCTTGAGGAGTCAACGCGAACACTCGGGCCTGTCCACCACTAGTAGCTGGCTGTCCTCTACCTCTACCTCTGCCTCTGCCTCTGCCTCTATCGCCTCGTCCTCTCTGAACCGGACCGCCACGCCCACGACCTCTAGGAGCATCTGGCTGGCGTGGAGCCTCATCAGGAGTAGGAAGTAGAGCTCTTTGAAGAGGTGGTGAAGGTGGTAAGGTCACATGCGGGACTGTCGCCGCGCCCTGGCGCCCCATGGTACAGTCTCTGACATGGTGGTACTGACTCCCACACCGAAAACATCCTAGCGACGACTGCTGGGTCTGTGGATATGAACCAAATAATTGACCTCGTCTTAATCCTCTGCCTCCACCATCTCCCGGAAATAATCTATCGCGGTGTCTACCCATCTGCCGCTGAGCTGGCATATCAGTACGGATCCTCTTCAGCCCAGAAACGACCGGAGTCTCAGAAATACGCTCCTCCAAAAGTAAGGTTGCATCCATCGCAGATGCATATGTATCAAAGTGCTGGGTGCCGATGGCAAGGAATAGCTGTGTATCAAGCCCTCGCACAAATCTCTTTATTCTCTTCTCTTCCGTGTCTACTAGGTACGGAGCATATCGAGACAACTGGGTAAACTGTATATCATACTCCGACACCGTCATCCCAGGAGTCTTGCGCAGAGACTCAAAACTACGGGCTTGAGCATCTTGGACACTCTCCGGAAGAAAACGGACAAGAAACGCAGCTGTAAACTCATCCCAGGTCATAGAAGGTAGACCTGCAGCTCGGCCTCTCTCCACTGAGTCGTACCATGTCTGGGCAAGGCCCTCCAGACGAAACTCGCGAACTCCACCAATCTATCATCAGAACACCTCAACGAACGGAAAATCCGAGCCATCCTATCAAGAAATGCCTGTGGGTCCTCTGTCGCATCCGTACCGGTAAAAGCTGGAGGTCTCAATCTCATGAACTCCTGTTGTGAAACAGGGATAGTCTCCATAGTAGCAGGAGCAACCATCTATGCAGCAGGTACAATCATGGTCTGTGCGGTGGAAGAAACGTCCTCGGACCTCTGTGCACGACTGGACTCAACTAAAGATCCCATCATCTATCGCAACTCCTGCATGCCGGTCTCTTATCTGGCAATACGGTCTGGATAAGGCGGATCAACATGACACTGAGGGGCAGGAATATCATCCCGCTCGATCCTCGCATCAGAAGAGCCCGCTCGAATCTCTTCCCTAGCGGCAGCCCGCTGAGCACTCGTAGTCTTTGGCGGCATCGAAGCTGGAATAAGAAACAGGACCGATAAGAACATTGCAATTGAATCAAGGAATGCAAGGAATCAAGAAAGGAAATACAAGTAATTATGTCATAAGGTCACTTAGGCAGAGTGCCGTATCGTAAGTATGCCGCGGATCATACCCACGCTACGCCACTCTTCTTAAGTCACCTACTCCATCTACCAAGGTCGTCCAACACTCAGAAAGGTAAAACCTACGCTCTGATACCAACTTTGTCACGACCCGAAAGTACGGAACGTGACTGGCACTTAGATTATGAGACGTCTAAATGGGTAACGTAACCCAAGTCAGCCAAAGCCCAGAAAAATCTAAACCAAAATCAAAGACTGAAAGAAACCATTCATGAAAACGACTTTGAAATCAATTAAGTTGCAATGAACACCTTTTTAAAACATCAAAAATTTCCGAAAAAATTCGGCAGAGTCTCCTTTGTAAATTCTATCCCCCAAAATGGGTACAACAAGATATATAACCTGTAATCACAAAATGGCATCCCCAAGCGGGAGCTAGCTCTTCGCCCAAGGCGGATCACAACCACACGCAATATATATATGTAATCTCAATAAAAGAGCATAAAGAAATGCAAAAAAATAAGAAAACACAACGTCGGCTCAAGTGAGCTCGACCCAAAAGAAACCACATATACACAAATCTCTCAGTCTCATCACTAGGTCGAATATACAAATAAGAAGTGGTAGATGGAGAATACTAGATACAAAAATAGTACAAAAAGAGATAAAAGTGCTCTCGCAACCCACCTACGAGCAATGTCGCGAGTCTGAGCAAAAGAAGTCACTAATAAGAGAAGCCGCCGCTACAAGACTGATGAGTCCGACCTGCAAGACACTGTGGCACAACGGGGGTGAGTTGCCAGCTCGTGAGTAGAATATAACATCTAGTAAGGCTATCGTAAGAATGCACGCAAATGCGTCACAGGATATATGTCCAGATGTGATGTAATACCTCTAGTATGCATGCACATGTATGCAATGTCAATACTAAATCTTTAAGTGTTTTAAATTCTATGAGTTCTGCATTCTTAACTTTAGAAAAAGAATATCTGTGTAATAGCTAAATACCATCAAGAAATCATCTGAAACCCGTGTCAAGCATCGACACCAAATATGAAAACACATCTGTCTCAATGTCTCACTGTATCAATGTCTCAATACATCAGGCTCCGTTAGTCCGGATCGGCCCATATCATCAAATCTCACGACAACGGTCGGTATCCTCCGGATATCCGCCGCGCCAGACATCACCGGAAGGTAGTCTTCCCCTGCCAGGCTCATCGTCTACAACTCGATCTTCTTACCTCGGGGTACCATACCGAGCCCACCATGTACCCGAGACGGTTCATCCACTCCTCGAATCGGGTCTTGAAATCCAATAGAAAACATGAAAACTCATGGTGGACGACACATACATCATGAGAAAACCATAACTTTGTTTTAAAAATGATAAATGTAAGCTTTTGTTAAATTCTTGCGGTTTTCCCCAAAATCCAGAAATCGCAGCAATACTGAAATCCTCAAGAAAATCATAATACCCAACATGTTGTATATGATAAATGTCTATGATATCAAGGTTTGCAATGTGATTTGTGGCTAGAAATCTATGTAAGTATGATGATGATGCGAGGTATATACATACTATGCGATTTCATATATTATGTATGATGCAAGTGGTGACACTAAGCTAAACAGGTTCTATGGTGCTCGTGGCATGGAAATTACCAAAATCGTGTGTGTCACATGAATAGTGCACGTGCAAAAGGAGCCAATGGTAATGGTGTACATGTCCTACGAAGTGATATCACACATGTGTATATGAATATCCATGCAATCTAGCAAACGATTAGCTATAAGGGTATGCAATGTGAATGAGGGGGGTAGCTAACTAACAATGCAAATCTTGCAAGAAATAATGTAATCCTAACTAGGGGCGCCTCGCTCCATCCAGACAATCCCCCCATAGATGAAAACATCTACTCACCTGAATGCCTCGCTAATCCGATTCGACCACCGCCTTGCATTTGCGCGCCGCGTCCGATATTTCCGCGACCGATCCTAGAATTGTATAACACACATTATAAGATTATAGATTCCTGAAATGACGCAACTCACAATATAAAAGATTGACGCTCATGAATTAGTCCCAACGTACACTCGGTGCGCGGAAAACACACGAAAATCGCTAAAACCTTAACTAAAATCGTCATTTCGGTACAACCGCCAAAACTAAAACCCGACTAGACAAAACCCTGCATTAGCGCACACTAATAGTGTTATAAGATGCTATAAATATCATCCATATATCGTAATTATATCACCTCCTAATATTCATAAAAATCTAGTAAGCATTAGCATAGAAATATCGATGCAATTATCGCGATTTAACGGTGTAGCGATCGCTATATCGCACAAACAACCATTCTAACCGAATAAATAGCTAAAACCCTAACTTAAGCCCATCAACCATGCTACAAACCCAAATTACAACACCAAACCTTTACTAGAATTTCCTAAACAAAAATTCATAACCAAATTACACACTAAAACTACTAAATCTAGCAAATTAAACTACAATTAACAACTAGATTAGGATTTATACCTCCCAAGTGTTGATTCCTAGCTTGCACTAGCCTCCAAGACACCTCTTTTCTTCACCTTTCAAACAAATTAGGGTTAGGGAAGGGATGGCTTAGGGTTTTGGTTTGAATTTGTGAAGGAAAAATGTGAATTTTTATGCATTTTGTTGGTTTTTTGTTGATTTTAGAAGCAAGGAAATGGGGGAATAAAATAGGAGCTGAAGGAGAGGGTCTCGGCCAGAGGCAAAAGGGAGAGGAGAAAGAGAGAATGTGTGGAAATTTCAACTAAGAAAATATCATCAAAGTCAATTAATGCATGTTACATCAAAGTTTTTCAAAAAAAACCCTTTTTCTTTTCAATTTTCCAACCCTTCAGACCAAAAACAACAAAACATGAAATGGTTTGTCAAAATTTTTGTTACACTAAATTTTAGTTTATTATGGTTCCTAATTATGTAATTTACCCAATTAAATTTTTATTTATCACTAATTAAATGTATTTTTAAAAGCTTAAAATAATATTAAAAATAATTAATTAAGGAAATTTTTTTAATTAACTAGAAAATTTTAAGTGACATTTTAGTGACCAATTTATAGTAATATCTTATCTAAATTTTGTATAATTAGGTCTATAATGAAAAATACATATTTTGACTTTTCACGGAAAAGACTGCTAATTTAGCCGATTACCGAAAAACTGCCTAAACGATTTTCGAAGCGTTACAATCTTCCTCCCTTAAAGAAATTCGGTCCCCGAATTTAGAATCTAACTAGGCGTAACTTCAAAAATATGGGGATATCTCTTCCTCATCTCAACCTCGGTCTCCCAGGTGACCTCCTCGCTGTTCGGGCCACGCCAAAGGACCTTGACGGACGGTATAACCTTCGACCTCAATTTCTTCACCTGCCGATCCAAAATGACCACCGGCTGCTCGGTGAATGAAAGATCACGCTCTAGGTGGATCGTCTGGTGCTGAATCGCATGGGAAGGATCATGAAGGTACTTCCGGAGTATCGAAACATTGAACATCGGGGAAGCTGGGCGGAAGAGCTAAACGATTAGCGACTGGACCAACACGCTCTAGGATCTCGAAGGGACCAATATATCTAGGACTAAGCTTCCCTTTCCACCCAAATCTCATCACACCCTTCATCGGAGAGACCCTCAGGAAAACATGATCGCCAACAACGAACTCGAGTCGGCGACGGTGTCTGTCAGCATATGATTTCTGCCTACTCTGTGCTGCTCTCATCCTGTCCCGAATCAGCTGTAACTTCTCGGTCATCTCCTGTACGATCTGCGGCCCCAAAATACTGCTCTCCCTGAGCTCTGTCCATCATACAAGCGATCGACATCTCCTCCCATATAAAGCCTCGAAAGGTGCCATCTGAATCGTCTCCTCGAAGCTGTTATTGTAGGAGAACTCGATCAAGGACAAATGACGATCCCAGCTACCACCGAAATCTAAAACACAAGCTCTGAGCATGTCCTCAAGAGTCTGAATAGTACGCTCCGACTGACCGTCAGTCTACGGATGAAAGGTTGTGCTAAAACTCAATCGGGTGCCCAAAGCTTCCTGAAGTTTTTGCCACAATCAGCTGGTAAACTGGGCGCCCCGGTCGGACACGATGCAAGTCGGAACACCATGCAGTCGCACGATCTCATCAATATAAACCTGGGCGTATTGAGAAAATCCAAAAGTGGTCTTCACTGGCAGGAAGTGAGCAGCTTTCGTCAGTTGAACCACAATCACCCAAATAGAGTCATACCCTCGACTGGTCCTGGATAGACCCACAATGAAGTCCATGGAGACCTGTTCCCACTTCCACTCAGGGATGGGCAAAGGCTGTAACTCGCCGGCTGGCCTCTGGTGCTCGGCCTTGACTTGCTGACAAGTCAAGCATCTCGACACAAAGTTTCTAACATCCTTCTTCATTCCGTCCCACCAGTAAACCTTTCTCAAATCATGGTACATCTTGGTGGAACCTGGATGCACACTTTATACTGATCTATGTGCCTCCTCGAGGATAACGCGCCTCAGTCCCTCAGAATCTGGTACGCACAGTCGAGTCCCAAATCGAAGTATACCCTGATCATCAATCACGAACTCAGAAACTCTGCCCTGACGAATCTGCTCAATAATCTCTAAAATACGGGCATCGCCGGACTGTGCCTCGCGGATACGGTCAAGTAACTGTGGGCGTGCTCTGAAATAGGCCAGCTGTCCCCCTATAGGAGTAAACTCAAACTACACTCTGCTGTCACGTAAAACCAGCCAATCTGCCATCGACTGCATCTGTACTGCACTCAATCGAGATAAGCTACCTCCGGGCCTCCTACTCAAAGCATCTGCCACCACATTCGCCTTGCCCGGATGGTATAGAATCTCGCAGTCATAATCTTTCACCAACTCCATCCAACGGCGCTGTCTCAGATTCAGATCTCGCTGCTGAAAGATATACTTCAAACTCTTGTAGTCAGTGAATATCTGGCACGACTCACCATATAGGTAATTTCTCCAGATCTTAAGTGCAAATACCACTGCAGCCATCTCTAAATCATGAGTGGGGTAGTTTTGTTCGTGTTTCCTCAGCTACCGAGAAGCATACGCGATAACTCTGTCGTGCTGCATTAATACACAACCCAGCCCCACTCGAGAAGCATCACAATATACCACGAACCCGCCTGATCCTGAAGGCAATGCTAACACTGGTGCAGTAGTCAGACGAGTCTTCAACTGCTGGAAACTATCCTCACATGCCTGGGTCCAATCAAAAGGGACCCCCTTCCGGGTCAACCCGGTCAGCGGTGCAGCAATACGGGAGAAATCCTGGACAAAACGTCGATAATAGCCGGCCAGACCCAGAAATCTGCGAACCTCTGTAACTGATACCGGTCTAGGCCAACGCTGAACTGCCTCGACCTTCTTCGGGTCCACAAAAATACTATCTCTCTTCACCACATGACCCAAGAAGTCGACATGGTCTAACCAGAATGCACACTTGGAAAATTTGGCGAACAGCTGATGCTCCCTCAAAGTCTGCAATGTGATACGTAAGTGCTGCTCATGCTCCTCCCGGCTCCGAGAGTAAACCAAGATGTCATCAATGAACACAATTATGAACTGATCGAGATACGGCCTGAATACACAGTTCATCAAGTCCATAAATGCTGCCGGGGCATTGGTGAGCCCGAACGACATCACCAAGAACTCATAATGACCATATCGAGTACGGAAAGCGGTCTTCGGAATATCCTAATCGTAAATCAACCTTCGAGAAAAACCCTGCACCCTGGAGCTGATCGAATAAGTCATCAATGCGGGGTAGGGGATATCTGTTCCGCACAGTAACCCGGTTCAGCTAACGATAATCTATGCATAAGCGCATACTTCCGTCCTTCTTAACAAACAGGATGGGAGCACCCCAAGGTGACACACTCGGTCGGATAAGCCCTTTATCCAGCAAGTCCTGTAACTGATCCTTCAGCTCTCCCAGCTCCGCCGGAGCCATCTGATAAGGCGGTATAGAGATAGGCCCCGTGCCGGGGATCAAGTCGATGCAGAACTCAATCTCACGCTCTGGTGGCAGACCAGGCAGCTCGTCGGGAAATACATCAGGGAACTCTCTCACAATAGGGACCTGGTCCAACGGAACCTCTGTGGCGCTAGCATCACAAACATAGGATAAGAATCCCTGACATCCTTTCCGCAAGAGCTGACCAGCGTGAAGGGAAGAAATCAAGCTGGGAAGGATAACGCTACGATCTCCCTGAATAACCAGAACTGGCTCACCAGGAAAAATGAATCTGACTGCTTTCTCACGGCAGTCTACGGATGCATAACAGGTAGCTAGCCAGTCCATACCAAGAAGAACGTCAAAGTCTAGCATATCGAGGAGAATCAAATCAACTGAAGAATTTCTCTCCCCGATAGGAACGGAACATGATCGGTACACGAAACGGGCAACAAACGACTCGCCTACTGGTGTAATAACGACAAGCGGTTGATCTAACGAAGAAGACTCTCGGCCCAACCTCGGTGCAAAGTACGTGGATACATAGGAATGTGTGGAGCCTGGATCAAATAATACCCGTGCATCAAAGGAACATACTGGCAGAGTACCTGTCACGACGGCATTGGATGCCTGTGCATCCTGAGGAGTCAACGCGAACACTCGGGCCTGTCTACCACTAGTAGCTGGCTGTCCTCTGCTTCTACCTCGGCCTCTGCCTCTGCCTCTGTCGCCTCGTCCTCTCTGAACCGGACCGCCACGCCCACGACCTCTAGGAGCATCTGGCTGGCGTGGAGCCTCATCAGGAGTAGGAAGTAGAGCTCTCTGAGGAGGTGGTGAAGGTGGTAAGGTCACATGCGGGACTGTCGCCATGCCCTGGCGCCCCATGGTACAGTCTCTGACACGATGGTACTGACTCCCACACCGAAAACATCCTGGCGACGACTGCTAGGTCTTTGGATATGAACCAAATAACTGACCTCGTCTCAATCCTCTACCACCACCATCTCCCGGAAATAATCTATCGCGGTGTCTACCCATCTGCCGCTGAGCTGGCGTATCAGTACGGATCCTCTTCGGCCCAGAAACGACCGGAGTCTCACAAATACGCTCCTCCAAAAGTAAGGCTGTGTCCATCGCGGCTGCATATGTATCAAAGTGCTGGGTGCCGATGGCAAGGAATAGCTGTGTATCAAGCCCTCGCACAAACCTCTTTATTCTCTTCTCTTCCGTGTCTACTAGGTACGGAGCATATCGAGACAACTGGGTAAACTGTATATCATACTACGACACCGTCATCCCAGGAGTCTTGCGCAGAGACTCAAAACTACGGGCTAGAGCATATCGGACACTCTCCGGAAGAAAACGGGCAAGAAACGCAGATGTAAACTCAACCCAGGTCATAGAAGGTAGACCTGCAGCTCGGCCTCTCTCTACTGAGTCGTACCATGTATGGGCAAGGCCCTCCAAACGAAACTCACGAACTCCACCAATCTATCATCAGAACACCTCAACGAACGGCAAATCCGAGCCATCCTATCAAGAAATGCCTGTGGGTCCTCTGTCGCATCCGTACGGGTAAAAGCTGGAGGTCTCAATCTTATGAACTCCTGTAGTGAAATAGGGATAGTCTCCGTAGTAGCAGAAGCAACCATCTGTGCAGCAGGTACAATCGTTGTCTGTGCGGTGGAAGGAACGTCCTCGGACCTCTGTGCCCGACTGGACTCAACTAAAGATCCCATCATCTGTCGCAACTCCTGCATGCCGGCCTCTTATCTGGCAATACGGTCTGGATAAGGCGGATCAACATGACCCTGAGGGATAGGCGTATCATCCCGCTCGATCCTCGCCTCAGAACAGCCCGCTCGAATCTTCATCCGTAGCGGCAGCCCGCTGAGCTCTCGTAGTCTTTGGCGGCATCGAAGCTGGAATAAGAAATAGGACCGAAAGAACATTGCAATTGAATCAAGGAATGCAAGGAATCAAGAAAGGAAATACAAGCAATTATGTCCTAAGGTCACTTAGGCGGAGTACCATATCGTAAGTATGCCGCGGATCATACCCACGCTACGCCACTCTGCTTAAGTCACCTACTCCATCTACCAAGGTCGTCCTATACTCAGAAAGGTAAAACCTACGCTCTGATACCAACTTTGTCACGACCCGAAAGTACGGAACGTGACTGGCACTTAGATTACGAGACGTCTAAAGGCGTAACATAACCTAAGTCAGCCAAAGCCCAGAAAAATCTAAACCAAAATCAAAGAGTGAAGGAAACCATTCATGAAAACGACTTTGAAATCAATTAAGTTGCATTGAATACCTTTTTAAAACATCAAAAATTTCCGAAAAATTTCGGCAGAGTCTCCTTTGTAAATTCTATACCCCAAAATGGGTACAACAAGATATACAACCTGTAATCCCAAAATGGCATCCCCAAGCGGGAGCTAGCTCTTCGCCCAAGGCGGATCATAACCACACGCAATATATATATGTAATCTCAAGAAAAGAGCATAAAGAAATGCAAAAAAATAAGAAAACACAACATCGGCTCATGTGAGCTCGACCCAAAAGAAACCACATATACACAAATCTCTCAGTCTCATCACTAGGTCGAATATACAAATAAGAAGTGGTAGATGGAGAATACTAGATACAAAAATAGTACAAAAAGAGATAAAAGTGCTCTCGCATCCCACCTACGAGCAATGTCGCGAGTCTGAGCAAAAGAAATCACTAATAAGATAAGCCGCCACTACAAGACTGATGAGTCCGACCTGGAAGACACTGTGGCACAACGGGGGTGAGTTTCCAGCTCGTGAGTAGAATATAACATCTAGTAAGGCTATCATAAGAATGTACGCAAATGCGTCACAGCATGTATGTCCAGATGTGATGTAATACCTCTAGTATGCATGCACATATATGCAATGTCAGTACTAAATCTTTAAGTGTTTTAAATGCTATGAGATCTGCATTCTTAACTTTAGAAAAAGAATATCTGTATAATAGATAAATACCATCAAGAAATCATCTGAAACCCGTGTCAAGCATCGATACCAAATATGAAAATACATCTGTCTCAATGTCTCACTGTATCAATGTCTCAATACATCGGGCTCTGTCAGTCCGGATCGGCCCATATCATCAAATCTCACGACAACGGTCGGTATCCTCCGGATTTCCGCCGCGCCAGACATCACCGGTAGGTAGTCTTTCCCTGCTAGGCTCATCGTCTACAACTCAATCTTCTTACCCCGGGGTACCATACCGGGCCCACCATGTACCCGAGACGGTTCATCCATTCCTCGAATCGGGTCTCGAAATCCAACAAAAAACATGATAACTCATGGTGGACGACACATACATCACGAGAAAACCACAACTTTGTTTCAAAAAATGATAAATATAAGCTTTTGTTAAATTCTTGCGGTTTTCCCCAAAATCAAAAATCGCAGCAATACTAAAATCCTCAAGAAAATCATAATACCCAACATGTTGTATATGATAAATGTCTATGATATCAAGGTATGCGAAGTGATTTGTGGCTAGAAATCTATGTAAGTATGATGATGATGCGAGGTATATACATGCTATGCGATTTCATATATCATGTATGACGCAAGTGGTGACACTAAGCTAAACAGGTTCTATGGTGCTCGTGGCATGGCAATTACCAAAGGAGTGTGTGTCACATGAATAGTGCGCATGCAAAAGGAGCCAATGGTAATGGTGTACGTGTCCTATGAAGTGATATCACACATGTGTGTATGAATATCCATGCAATCTAGCAGACGATTAGCTATAAGGGCATGCAATGTCAATGAGGGGGGGTTAGCTAACTAACAATGCAAATCTTGCAAGAAATAAGGTAATCCTAACTAGGGGGCGGCTCGCGCCATCCAGACGATTCCCCCATAGATGAATGCATCTACTCACCTGAATGCCTCGCTAATCCGATCCGACCACCGCCTTGCCTTTGCGCGCCGCGTCCGATGTTTTCGCGACCGATCCTAAAATTGCATAACACACATTATAAGATTACAGATTCCTGAAATGACGCAACTCACAATATAAAAGATCGACGCACATGAATTAGTCCCAACGTACACTCGGTGCGCGGAAAACACACGAAAATCACTAAAACCTTAACTAAAATCGTCATTTCGGTGTAACCGCCAAAACTAAAACCCGACTAGACAAAACCCCGCATTCGCGCACACTAATAGTCGTATAAGATGCTATAAATATCGTCCATATATCGTAATTATATCACCTCCTAATATTCATAAAAATCTAGTAAGCATTAGCATAGAAATATCGATGCAATTATCGCGATTCAACGGTGTAGCGATCGCTACATCGCACAAACAACCATTCTAACCAACTAGATAGCCAAAACCCTAACTTAAACCCATCAACCATGCTACAAACCCTAATTACAGCACCAAACCTTTATTAGAATTTCCTAAATAAGAATTCATAACCAAATTACACACTAAAACTACTAAATCTAGCAAATTAAACTACAATTAACAACTAGATTAGGATTTATACCTCCCAAGTGTTGATTCCTAGCTTGCACTAGCCTCCAAGACACCTCTTTTCTTCACCTTTCAAACAAATTAGGGTTAGGGAAGGGATGGCTTAGGGTTTTGGTTTGAATTTGTGAAGGAAAAATGTGAATTTTTATGGATTTTGTTGATTTTTTGTTGATTTTAGAAGCAAGGAAATGGGGAAAAAAAATAGGAGATGAAGGAGTGGGTCTCGGCCAGAGGAAAAAGGGAGAGGAGAAAGAGAGAATGTGTGGAAATTTACCCAAAGAAAATATCATCTAAGTCAATTAATGCATGTTACATCAAAGTTTTTCAAAAAAAACCCTTTTTCTTTTCATTTTTCCAACCCCTTTTACCAAAAACAACCAAAAATGAAATGGTTTGTCAAAATATTTTTTACACTAAATTTTAGTTTATTATGGTTCCTAATTATGTAATTTACCCAATTAAATTTTTATTTATCACTAATTAAATGTATTTTTAAAATCTTAAAATAATATTAAAAATAATTAATTGAGGAAATTTTTTTAATTAACTAGAAAATTTTAAGTGACATTTTAGTGACCAATTTATAGTAATATCTTATCTAAATTTTGTATAATTAGGTCTATAATGAAAAATACCTATTTTTAATTTTTACGGAAAAGACTGCTAATTTAGCCGATTACCGAAAAATTGCCTAAACGATTTTCTAAGCGTTACACCCCCTCTCCCCGTTATGGCCGCAATTAAATGTGTTCTTGTCGCAAATTGCGGCTAGAGGATGGAGTTAGGTGACGGGGTTTCTTCTGTGGGAGTTTGCTACATATCTAAGGTGTTTGGTATATGCAACTTTTCTTAATTCTGTTCGTATCAAAATCTGGAACCAAATACCTATTTTCAATACTTTTAAACTTGCGCGACACGTACGTTTTGTGAGTGGGTTTGGTGGTTGCTATGTGTCGCAGCGTCTCGGGGTAGTTTCAGACGAGTATACACACGTTTTGGCGTATCAGATGCACACGCGTTTAGCTTGCGACGCGAGTTTCTCGTTCGGTTTTGATATCGCGTTTTTGCAGGATTTTAGCTTATGTATATTACTTTGTGTAAATTCTAGGGTCGCAGGCGGGGACTTCGGATGCCGCGAAGAAGGGGAAGCAGGTGGTCAGATACACGTAGATCGAGATCACGGTGAGTAGATTTAACATCTACAGGGAAATTGCCCGTATGGCGTTAAGCGTCAGGGCTTGATAGGATATTATAGTCACGTGTTATATTTAAATATATATTGCTTGTGCATATGTACCATTGTAGCATACCCCTCTTTTGTTGCATATAGACATAGTATTTATATAACACCTCACTGTTACTAACGGTTCAAGCTGCACGAGCACTATTTGTATGTTACACCCACACCGTTAGTGATTGCCATGACACCCACACTATAGGATTGCTACGAACCATACATCGTTTGGATTATCTCATCATTGATGATTAGACATGATTCTGTCCCATATTGTACCCTCATGCTTGCGTATATACCACTTGTACATCCATATTAGCACATATACATATTGTACATTCATGCTTGCATATATATCACTTGTACATCCATATTGGCACATATACATATTATACACTCATGCTTGCGTATATACCACTTGTACATCCATATTGGCACATATACATATTGTACATTCATGCTTGCGTATGTGTGTGTGTGTGTGTGTGTGTGTATAAATATATATTTATATATCTTGGTGCATCCATGCCTACATAGATACTCTTGCACATACATAGATGATGCTGACTTTGATTTTGGAAAATTGGGGACCGCATGAAATATTTTCAACTGGATCCATTTAAAAGAGCGGTTTTCCCCTTTTACTCATAGTACGATTTTATGTGGTATACGACAAATTGCATGAATTTACGCGGTGAGTTTTGGATGCATGTGATTTCTGGATTTGAGAACCGTGGTATTATTTTAAGAAAGTATGCACTGTTTTGAAAACCCGGTTTCTCATAATATGATATTTCAGTGTGTCCACCATGCATTTTCTCGGTCCTGAGACGTGTGACATGTGAACCCAATTCGAGGAGCTAGATGAGGCCGATTGCGGGTACATGGTGGACCCGGTATGGTACCCCGGGGCAAGAAAGGGATGTTGTGTATACAGACGGTGATCCTGGCAGAGGGACTACTACCTACCGGTGATTGGTTGGAACTGACGGTTATCTGGATGATACCGACCAGAGTCGAGAGATGGATATAGGCCGACCCGTACTGCCGAAGCCCGAGGGCCGATCCCGCAGACGGAGCCCATGGGCCGATCCGGACTGACGGAGCCCGATATATGAGGATTTGCGTGTCGATGCTGGACATGAGCATTTTATGATGTTTTTGGGTGCCGATGTTGGGCACCCCGCTTCTATGAGATTTACAAGTTTGAGGGCCAGATAGAGTGTCGGCACCTGAGTTATCAGGATTTTGGGGTGTTTTTGGTAGACACCGGGGTTTTCCACGATGATGATTCGTGTAGATGATATTTTATCCCATTCTCAGCATTCATCGTTATGCATTGCATCATGTAGTCGTAGTACCTGATAGAGTACCTTGCATGATTATTGCATACCCAGTTCATCATATAGATGTTATCAGTGTGCACATGTTAGAGTATCGTAGTACGTGCATACCTGCGATTACCTTTATATGTTATTTACTATTCATGAGTTGGCAACTTACCCCCGTTGTGCCACAGTGTTTGCAGGTCGACCCTCAGAGTAGTTGTGGCAGGGCTACCTCTTTGTATCTTTTTGCTACGGATATCATTGCAGTTGGCGTGCGAGCCGTTTTGCTGATAGGTGGGTTTGCGGTATCCGTTTATTTTCCATTTGTACACTCTATTGTATCTAGAACTCTCCATCTACTATTTCATGTATTGACTTAGAGACTAGTTGTGAGGACGATGTTGTATATTATTTTGTACTCTGGATGTCGAGCTCATATAAGCCGACTTTATTTATGCAGTTTTATCTTTTAAGCTGTTTTTCTCTTATGTTGTCCATTTCTTCGCTACGGCATCGTATATAATTCTTGTGGTGGTTGTTTCCGCCGTTGGGCGTGATTTCTCCCATTTGGGGATGTTTTATTCTTATTATCAGTCATTTTACTTATATCATATTTTGTACCCGTTTTCGGGGCTAGTTTTACAAAGGAGGTGCTGCCGAAATTTTTGAGAAAATAACATAAACTTTAAGGATTTTACTCAAGGTTTTCTAAAGGTTTTAAACTAATGTTTTCCTCACTCACTATTTTAATAGTTTTGATTTCTGGGTTTCGGCTTACTTAATCACGTTACGCCTGTAGTCGTTACGTGGTTAAGTGCTGGTCACGGGCCGAACTTTGGGTCGTGAAAAAGTTGGTATCAAAGCGTAGGTTTTACCTTTCGGGGTGTAGGATGACCTTGGTATGATGGAGTAGGTAGTTGAAGCAGAGTGGCGTAGCGTGTTTATGTTCCGCGGCATACTCTCGACACGGTACTCCGCCTAAGTGACCTTAGGACTTATTGGTTGAAATTCCTTCATGATTATTGTCACGTCCCGAAAGTACGGAACATGACCGGCTCTTAAACTACGAAACTTCTCGAGGCGTATGTAATCTAAGTAATCCGAAAACCCAGAAATCCAAACCAAGAAAAGTAGTAGAGTGAAGGAAAACAAATTTAAATCAAGTAGTTTTAATAGCATAAGCCGAATTATGCGTTTTTAAAAACATCAAATATTTCTGAAAATTTCGGCAGAGTCTCCTTTGTAAATACTGGCCCCCAAACGGGATACAACATGAATAGTATACGAAATCAATAGAAGGCATCCCCAAGCGGGAGCTAGCTCTTCGTCAATCGACGGTCACAACCACACAAGCAATATAATATACAATGCCAAGGGCGAGGATCAAAACTCAAAAGGAACTCAAAACAACAAGAAATCCACAGAAAAATAACGCGCGACTCTAAGGTCGAAAGAATAACATCACTGTCTCTAGCTCAAAAATAAATACATGTTTGGTTGATGGAACTTCTAGATACAACTGAATAATAATATACAATGTATAATGATGGGTACGATACAAATAAACCCACCTACTAGCAAGTCACCCGAAAGAAGCAATGCCAGCAAAGCCCTAATGAAACCTGTACGGCAAAACCTGCAAGGAACGGTGGCACAACGGGTGTGAGTTGCCAACTCGTCAGTAGAAAAACATCTACGAACAGAAACCGCATGAACAACGCAATCTTAGGTCAACGATCATAATATATCCTCAAATATATATAACATGCAGCCTATAACAATGATTAGGGTAAATATCTAATCCGAGTGTAATCTCATGTGCCCGTGTCAGTGCCTCAGGTAGCAATATATCATATGGATGATGTATGAATGCATGAAACAGAATGCATGTACTGAATAAAACTGCTTTAATAAATCAGTGAGATTTCTGTATTTTAAAAATAAGGTACCATAAATGAAATCAGCATAAAACAGTGCTCAGCATCGACACAAAACAAGTGTCCAAATATCTCGATATCTCTGTGTCACAATCTATGTACCTCAATATCTAAAAATCTCAATGTCTCAATAACAATATCTAGGGCGCCGTCAGTCCAGACTGGCCCCTACCATCCATCTCAAGACCACGACGGTATCCTCCGGATATCCGACGCGTCGGGTAAAATCACCGGTCGGTAGTGCTCCCCTGCCAGGCTCAACGTTAACAACACGATCCTCTTGCCCCGGGGTACCGCACCGGGCCCACCATGTAACCGAAACGGTTCCTCCACTCCTCGAATCGGGTATCGAAATCCATCAGCAAACTCATGGTGGACGACTCATACATCATGGGAAAAACCGCACTTTTTATTTAAAAAGAGAGAAAGCAGTTTATATAAGTTTTGCGGTTTTCTCCCTAAATCCAAAAAATCTCATGGAAATCCAAATCCAAATCATCAATAGCATGTAAAACCATGAATATAGGCATAAGAATCCATGAATGTGGCATAACAATGAATAACAGTATGCATGAAGTGACAAGTAATAACTACAATGTTAAGCTGGCATATAAGGCAGGTACACTAATATCATGTCAAATTACTAACTAATAAGCTAAGTCAAGCAATAATATTTTCTAAGGTGTACGTGACATGGCAATTACCGATGAAGATAGGTGTGAGCCGGCAAGTATGTGTACGTGGTACATACGCATCATCGGTAATGGTGCTGGTGTCCTAACATTATGATATCAACAATGCAATAAGAAATTATAATATAAGTATGCGATGCGGAGCGAACAGCAATAATGAGCGGGAGCTGAATACTAGACACAATGACAACTAATATGGGCTAACAACTACACTAAACTATAGGGCTGAGCTATCAAGCTAAACTAAAGGTAAGGAAACCGCCTAACACCTGAGTTGATACATATGTATATATATATTAGTCGGTGATCCCGCCTCGATAATATCATATCCGATACCATATCTATAATCAAATATTCCCAAGTCAAGAGTGCGGATCAAACATCAATATATAGCTCGTACGTAAAGCCGTCGTACGGCATCCCAAATCTAGGTACGGGTCAATATCACATTCATCATACTATTCATCTGGTATCCTTTTTATCAAATACCATGATCGGGGTACTGATCTACGTCTAGTACAATACTGATACCACCTAAGTATGCATGCACGTTTATGAAACACTACGTCAAGGATCCGCTACAACATCATGTCGTATCTCAAATACGAACCCTGCCATATCACCGATCCCACGGCCTCAAATCAAATCTCATCGACTCATCTCAAATCCCAAGTACTATCCTCATCATCCATGCATGTGTATATGAATGTATATATGCATAGTCTCATACCCATGCGTATATACATATATACACATCCCCATCTACGCACAAGAAAGTAATGTATGCAAGTCTGTGTGTGCGTATGTGGGTATAACAACTACTCTAGGGTTTCGCAACTAACCCAAAGCTAATCCATGAACATATAATCATATCATGAATAAACATTCTCTTATCATAAAACACCTATATAAACATATATATATGAACTATACTACGGACTGCGGGGGTGCTATACACCATCCACCCGACTTCTCCCTGTAGATATAAATCTACTCACCTGATCTTTGCTCACCTGTGCCGACTCCGCCATGCGCTTGCTTGTCGTCTCGAAGTCTTCGTAAGGGTACCTACATATCATAACGCACCGCATCGCATTAAAATCCGACTCATGACCAAAGCGACACACGAATCTCACATAGGTCAAAACCTATGGTTTGCTTTCTCAAATCAACCCAAAAACCCTCGATATCGGCGTACAAACGCCGAGTGGTCGCGAAAAACTCAAACGCACCAATCGTGGTTTCAAAACTCATTAATTACATAAGAAATAGGTTTTAATTCATCAAAACCATCAAATTAAACAAATCGTTTTATTTCCCAAAAACCTAGTTAGCGGTCGTTAACCGTTTTTAATACAAATCTTGATGTTTTAGCAAAACTAGTGGTTACAATATTCACTAATTAGCTTAAATAGGCAACATAAACATTTATTATATTTTTAATCTTGCCAAAATTCCCTTAAACCAAAACCTAGTTAGCACAAATAACCTTTTTGTTCAAAACTTGAAGTTTTAACCAATAAAAACATTTCAACAATTTTTGTGGCCAACATGCTCACTAAATAACATAATTAGGTCATATAAATCACTTTCATATATCAAACTCATCAATTTATAAATATTTTTAAAACCTAGTAAGCACAAAATAAATTCCAAATTTGTGCAAACATCGCGGATTTGCGATAAAGTGCACACAATATCGCGCAAACACCCAAGTTAACCATTAGAAAGCCACTACAATTAAATTAACCCAATTACCATGCTTCAAAACCCATTTTCCAGACACAACCCTTTCTTGATTTTTCAAAATGAGCAATTCCAATCCAAACTATACATGAAAACACTAAATTAACACTAATTTGAGCCCACTAAGCAAAGTAACCTCTTAAATTTGGTTTGTATAATAACTAGATAACAAAATAACTTAATTAACCTAATAATGGTTTTCCAAACCCTAATTCAACTCAAGCCATAAACTTTAAAAAAAACTAGTATGCAAATAGCACTAAAATTAACACTAAAACAACTCAATTAAAGAAATGTAACCATAAGAATTTAAATGGGTAGAAATTATACCTTAAAAATCTAGAGATCTAGCAAGAAGAATTTGCCTCCATTGATGGCTTCATAGCACCATGATTCAAGTTATAAAAGCTAAGGAGAATGGGATGAAGAATGGAAATTAATTTGTGAGATTTAAATTGGATTTTGGAGCAATTTTTTGATTAAAATTGAAGGAAATGAAAAGAGGAAAGTGAAGGGGGAAGGGCTGCAGATTTTTGGCCAGGAGGTGATGGGGGGAATGGTGTGGGTGTTGAGAAAAATTTTCCAAGTCAACCCCCCTCAAATCAAGGTACACTAAGCCTCCAAAACAATACATCTTAACCTATACCTTTAAACCCTATTTCACAGATACAAATGAGATGGAGAAATTTTTGAGGGGGAGAAGTGGGCTGCTGATGGTGGACTCGGCCATGGAGGGGTGAGGGTGTGTGTGAGTGATTGCAAAAAGAATTCCATGCAAAAAGACCCCGCACAATATCATATTTGCAAGTTTTTGTTCAAATAATTAAAATTTTAATTTCCTTCGATTATAACTAAATAGAACTTAAAATTAAATACTAAAAATTTATATTACAAACTAGATTTTAGTTTTCATGGTTCTATAGATTAAAATTAGCCCAAAGAATTTTTTATTTATCGCTAATTCAATATATTTTTACCGGCTTAAAATAATATTAAAAATTGAAAAATTAGGGAAAATTTTTAAATGGCCAGAATTTTATAAGTAACTCATTAGCTACTAAAAACTAGCAATTACCTATCCAAATTAGGTATAATTAGGCCTAAACTGCAAAATAACAAAAAAGACGATTTGCGGAAAAATACAAATTTTCACCGATTTTCCGGAAAACACCAAAACGACTTTTCAAGACGTTACAATCTTCCTTCTTAAAGAAATTCAGTCTCCGAATTTAAATTAAAACTCCTCCCAAATACTAAAACATCTAAGAAAAACCATCAAGTCGTCGGGGCTCCGAAATCATAAGTACATAAAACAAATCATAGCGGAGCGCATGCGCATGAAAAATGAGCATATAACTCAAAATCAAAACTCCGTCAAGCATCCTGCAATCATCGGAGTCAAGGTGAAGAAACGAATGCCAAATCCAAAGCAAAACCGATATGCTATAATTCGGAACTATACATGTAAATATCTGAAGGAAATGCGTGCAAAACACACTCAGGTACTGTCCTCTGACTAGTCCTGCTCAGTACGAAACAAATCGCAATATCATGAAAGTGTACTGCTCCATAAGAATCAATCCCAAAAGTGCATATGAAAACCCTGTGCGTCCGGTGCGCACGGTAATCAAAATCCATGAATGTGCCATACATGTGCACAGAAACAACATCAAGGTGCAACGGGTGTGCACACAACATCGGTCATAGGCAACGTGTGTGCCTGACAGCAAAATCAGGGGCATCTGACATGCACGAAAAATATCGATTTAGTGCTCTGGTGTGCACCAAAATCGCATCTCATAACATGCGCCCGACATGCGCTAAAAATCTAAATCCGGTGCATTCATCATGCACGAAATCATGAAATCCAATATCAAGCGTCGAACACGCGCAAAATCCAATCAGGTGCATAAAATGCACAAAACAAATATCGAGCATCAGCCTCGAAATCGAAGTCCAGTGCATCCAAGTGCACAAAATACGAATCACTGCACTGCAGCATACGTGAACTATACCGAGTGCGAAAACCAAATCGTGTGCGTGCATACGCACGGAATCAACTCAACCGTATGAAACCCATAAAATCATAAACATGAGAAACCAAGGCACGAAAGCGATATCAAGTGAAACAACTGTGCAAAATCATAAATACTCAATAGGTGCAACCATGGTCCATAAAAACAAATACCACGAAACTCAATCATCAAAATCAGTCATGTGAATAGATCGCCCAAAACATCGAAATCAAGTATGGCGGAATAGTCCCGCTCAAGTACAACCTCTAAGAATCTCTGGCCAACTGTCGTGATCACTCATAACGTATCTCGTCGGCGATCCTGAACTCTGGCCTGCTGGTGTGCGTAACATGACCACTCCTGGGTCCAAGTCTTCTCCATGGATTACCAATCTCACGATCCATCGGCTTATCGGCCCGGTCAGGTGTGCTAACAGGGAAGATTTCGTTCTGGCACTTCTCTGGTCATCTCTCGGTCAATCATCGTGACCACTCGTAAGGCAGCATATCACTGGCGTCGGCCTCTGGCTCTCTGAATGCACGTGACACATCTGATCCTGGGTGCAAATATCATTGCAGCAGTGGCCTGGAAGGATTCCTGCTCAAGGTCTCTTCCAAGTCTCATCTCTGCCTAACTGTCCGGAAGTCATCGCCCTTTACTACATCTGCTTCTTGCTCCGGAACGGCTGCATACTCATCACGACTGCTTCTGGAAGGTATATCCAAGTACAATGCCTCAGCATGCGCATCACATCTCTGATGTCGGCAGAGTGGAACGTCATCATATCCAGATCTTATACGAACCTCTTACTCCACTTTTCTCTAATGTCGACTGCTTCGGACTCGTCTCATCGCGGCTGCATGGACTGAGCTCTAACAGCTATCCTCGTACCTGGAGTCTCCCAAGAAATGCATCTCACCACCTAGCATCCGAATTAAGTCGAGCCATCCGATCGATTCGTCAAAACGTCATAGTCCCCCAAGAGCTCAACATCTTGGGTACAGTATAATAGTATCGAGTACATACCATAGCATCGGTGGTCCATCCGTAGAATGGCAAACCCAAGCCTCACTATTGGCGCCGCAGAACTGCAGCAAACCCGAAGGTTCAAAGGCTTTCACACGGTCATTAAGTCAAGTTAGGGTTTCATTCTTCTAGAGGGACCATAGAATTGCCTGCATGTCCTTCCGATTACTTTAAACTTGGAATAGTAGGTCTCTGACATTCGATCGTCTCTGTCGACTCTCAACGTCTCCGCGTGAAGTCATCTCTAGCTGGAATCAATCTATCTGATGACCTCTCAACGGGGTCGGCGAACGATCACCTGTCCTAGTCATTCATCCTCGGTGACTAGCGACTTTCTATCATCTCTTAGTACAATCTCGTACTGTAATAGCTCCAACATCTGGGGCGATATCCCGTCGTCCGCAGCAACAACTGGCTCACTCGTCCACACGCTGAACGTGCCTCAATCATCATGAGTAAGCAAAACACCAACGGTCATCAAAATCTGGCTGGCCTCTGTCAGTGGCTCAATCCTCTAGTGCTGATCGGCACGTCTCCATCCAACGCTCGTGGCGTGAAAGCACAATCAAAAGACACATCTCTACAATCGTGTATCGCCGGAATTATGCTCTAGTCAGTCCTCGTTCGTAACGAGCTCGTGCTGACCGCAACTCTAGCCGTAGCTCTCCCTGCCCGTAATTGTGGCAGCAAAACCATAACTGGTACTGATGAGGTTAGATCGGAATGAATATAATACTGAGCAAAGAAATGTACATCCTAAGGCTCCTAAAGTGGAGTGGCGTGTCGTAAGTATGCCGCGGAACATACCCACGGTACGTCACTCTACTTTAGTCACCTATTCCATCAACCAAGGGCCATCCTACTCTCCGAAGGTAAAACCTAACGCTCTGATACTAACTTTGTCATGTCCCGAAAGTACGGAACATGACCGGCACTTAAACTACGAAACGATTTGAGGCGTACGTAATCTAAGTAAGCCGAAAACCCAGAAATCCAAACCAAGAAAAGTAGTAGAGTGAAGGAAAACAAATTTAAATCAAGTAGTTTTAATAGCATAAGCCGAATTATGCGTTTTTAAAAACATCAAATATTTCTGAAAATTTCGGCAGAGTCTCCTTTGTAAATACTGGCCCCCAAACGGGATACAACATGAATAGTATACGAAATCAATAAAAGGCATCCCCAAGCGGGAGCTAGCTCTTCGTCAACCGACGGTCACAACCACACAAGCAATATAATATACAGCGCCAAGGGCGAGGATCAAAACTCAAAAGGAACTCAAACCAACAAGAAATCCATAGAAAAATAACGCGCGACTCTAAGGTCGAAAGAATAACATCACTGTCTCTAGCTCAAAAATAAATACATGTTTGGTTGATGGAACTTCTAGATACAACTGAATAATAATATATAATGTATAATGATGGGTACGATACAAATAAACCCACCTACTAGCAAGTCACCCGAAAGAAGCAGTGCCAGCAAATCCGTAATGAAACCTGTACGGCAAATCCTGCAAGCAACTGTGGCACAACGGGTGTGAGTTGCCAACTCGTCAGTAGAAAAACATCTACGAACAGAAACCGCATGAACAACGCAATCTTTGGTCAACGATCATAATATATCCTCAAATATATATAACATGCAGCCTATAACAATGATTAGGGTAAATATCTAACCCGAGTGTAATCCCATGTGCCCGTGTCAGTGCCTCAGGTAGCAATATATCATATGGATGATGTATGAATGCATGAAACAGAATGCATGTACTAAATAAAACTGCGTTCATAAATCAGTGAGATTTTTGTATTTTAAAAATAAGGTACTATAAATGAAATCAGCAAAAAAAAGTGCCCATCATCGACACAAAACAAGTGTCCAAATATCTCGATATCTCTGTGTCACAATCTCTGTACCTCAATATCTCAATGTCTCAATAATAATATCTAGGGCGCCGTCAGTCCAGACTGGCCCCTACCATCCATCTCAAGACCACGACGGTATCCTCCGGATATCCGACGCTTCAGGTGAAATCACCGGTCGGTAGTGCTCCCCTGCCAGGCTCAACGTCAACAACACGATCCTCTTGCCCCGGGGTACCGCACCGGGCCCACCATGTACCCGAAATGGTTCCTCCACTCCTCGAATCGGGTATCGAAATCCATCAGCAAACTCATGGTGGTCGACTCATACATCATGGGAAAAACCGCACTTTTTATTTAAAAAGAGAGAAAGCAGTTTATAAGTTTTGCGGTTTTCCCTCTAAATCCAGAAAATCTCTTGGAAATCCAAATCCAAATCATCAATAGCATGTAAATCCATGAATATAGGCATAAGAATCCATGAATGCGGCATAACAATGAATAACAGTATGGATGAAGTGACAAGTAATAACAACAATGTTAAGCTGGCATATAAGGCAGGTACACTAATATCATGTCAAATTACTAACTAACACGCTAAGTCAAGCAATAATATTTTCTAAGGTGTACGTGACATGGCAATTACCGATGAAGATTTGTATAAGTCGGCAAGTAACTGTACGTGGTACATACGCATCATCGGTAATGGTGCTGGTGTCCTAACAGTATGATATCAACAATGCAATAAGAAATTATAATATAAGTAGGCGATGCGGAGCGAAAAGTAATAATGAGCGGGAGCTGAATACTAGACACAACGACAACTAATATGGGCTAACAACTACACTAAACTATAGGGCTGAGCTATCAAGCTAAACCAAAGGTAAGGAAACCGCCTAACACCTGAGTCGATACATATGTATATATATATTAGTCGGTGATCCCGCCTCGATAACATCACATCCGATACCATATCTATAATCAAATATTCCCAAGTCAAGAGTGCGGATCAAACATCAATATATAGCTCGTACGTAAAGCCGTCGTACGGCATCCCAAATCTGGGTACGGGTCAATATCACATTCATCATACAATTCATCTGGTATCCATTTTATCAAATACCATGATCGGGGTACTGATCTACGTCTACTACAATACTGATACCGCCTAAGTATGCATGCACGTGTGTGAAACACTAAGTCAAGGACCCGCTACAACGTCATGTCGTATCTCAAATACGAACCCTGCCATATCACCGATCCCACGGCCTCAAATCAAATCTCATCAACTCATCTCAAATCCCAAGTACTATCCTCATCATCCATGCATGTGTATATGAATGTATATATGCATAGTCCCATACCCATGCGTATATACATATATACACATCCCCATCTACGCACAAGAAAGTAATGTATGCAAGTCTGTGTGTGCGTATGTGGGTATAACAACTACTCTAGGGTTTCGTAACTAACCCAAAGCTAATCCATGAACACATAATCATATCATGAATAAAAATTCTCGTATCATAAAACACCTATATAAACATATATATATATGAACTATACTACGGACTGCGGGGGTGCTATACGCCATCCACCCGACTTCTCCCCGTAGATATAAATCTACTCACCTGATCTTCGCTCACCTGTGCCGATGCCGCCACGCGCTTGCTTGTCGTCTCGAAGTCTTCATAAGTGTACCTACATATCATAACGCACCGCATCGCATTAAAATCCGACTCATGACCAAAGCGACACACGAAACTCACATAGGTCAAAACCTATGGTTTGCTTTCTCAAATCAACCCAAAAAACCCTCGACATCGGCGTACAAACGCCGAGTGGTCGCGAAAAACTCAAACGCACCAATCATGGTTTCAAAACTCATTAATTACATAAGAAATAGGTTTTAATTCATCAAAACCATCAAATTAAACAAATCGTTTTATTTCCCAAAAACCTAGTTAGCGGTCGTTAACCGTTTTTAATACAAATCTTGATGTTTTAGCAAAACTAGTGGTTACAATATTCACTAATTAGCTTAAATAGGCCACATAAACATTTATTATATTTTTAATCTTGCCAAAATTCGCTTAAACCAAAACCTAGTTAGCACAAATAACCTTTTTGTTCAAAACTTGAAGTTTTAACCAATAAAAACATTTCAACAATTTTTGTGGCCAACATGCTCACTAAATAACATAATTCGGTCATATAAATCACTTTCATATATTAAACTCACCAATTTATAAATATTTTTAAAACCTAGTAAGCACAAAATAAATTCCAAATTTGTGCAAACATCGCGGATTTGCGATAAAGTGCACACAATATCGCGCAAACACCCAAGTTAACCATTAGAAGGCCACTACAATTAAATTAACCCAATTACCATGCTTCAAAACCCATTTTCCATACACAACCCTTTCTTGATTTTTCAAAATGAGCAATTCCAATCCAAACTATACATGAAAACACTAAATTAATACTAATTTGAGCCCACTAAGCAAAGTAACCTCTTAAATTTGGTTTGTAAAATAACTAGATAACAAAATAACTTAATTAACCTAATAATTGTTTTCCAAACCCTAATTCAACTCAAGACATAAACTTTAAAAAAACTAGTATGCAAATAGCACTAAAATTAACACTAAAACAACTCAATTAAAGAAATCTAACCATAAGAATTTAAATGGGTAGAAATTATACCTTAAAAATCTAGAGATCTAGCAAGAAGAATTTGCCTCCATTGATGGCTTCATAGCACCATGATTCAAGTTATAAAAGCTAAGGAGAATGGGATGAAGAATGGAAATTAATTTGTGAGATTTAAATTGGATTTTGGAGCAATTTTTTGATTAAAATTGAAGGAAATGAAAAGAGGAAAGTGAAGGGGGAAGGGCTGCAGATTTTCGGCCAGGAGGTGATGGGGGGAATGGTGTGGGTGTTGAGCAAAATTTTCCAAGTCAACCCCCCTCAAATCAAGATACACTAAGCCTCCAAAACAATACATCTTAACCTATACCTTTAAACCCTATTTCACACGTACAAATGAGATGGAGAAAATTTTTGAGGGGGAGAAGTGGGCTGCTGATGGTGGGCTCGGCCATGGAGGGGTGAGGGTGTGTGTGAGTGATTACAAAAAGAGTTCCATGCAAAAAGACCCCCCACAATATCATATTTGCAAGTTTTAGTTCAAATAATTAAAATTTTAATTTCCTTCGATTATAACTAAATAGAACTTAAAATTAAATACTAAAAATTTATATTACAAACTAGATTTTAGTTGTCATGGTTCTATAGATTAAAATTAGCCCAAAGAATTTTTTATTTATCGCTAATTTAATATATTTTTACCGGCTTAAAATAATATTAAAAATTGAAAAATTAGGGAAAAATTTTAAAGGACCAGAATTTTATAACTCATTAGCTACTAAAAACTAGCAATTTACTATCCAAATTAGGTATAATTAGGCCTAAACTGTAAAATAACAAAAAAGACGATTTGCGGAAAAATACCAAATTTTCACCGATTTTCGGGAAAACACCAAAACGACTTTTTAAGGCGTTACAATTATATACATTCTTGTGATTTGATTTACGTATTCTGATCGAATCTTGTTTCATTTCTAGCCATTGTGACGCCGAAGACTACAAGGGTGTAGAGAGCGGCCGCGAGAGCCGAGATTAGAGTTGACTCGTCTGAGACGAGGACTGGTCCGGACAGTACACCCGTTGTACCAGAGCTGACTGTTCCCCCTTCGACTGACCAGATAGCTATGTTAGGGGCCGGTATGGAGGAGTTGCGCCAGATGATGGTGTCGTTAGTTGAGGCCCATCGAGCGCAGCGACCAGAGGTAGTTCCACCCGTTACGGGGACCGCGATGGTACCTACGGTTCAGGCAATTGCACCTGCAGCCACGGAGGTTATCACAGTATCGCTATCTGAGTTTATGAAGCTGAAGCCTCCGGTCTTCACAGGCACCGATGCAGACGAGGACCCGCAGTCATTTATCGATAGGATGGCCCTGTATATGTCATTCACTCAGATGCTCAGATGCGAGATGGGCGGAGTTCACGAGCTTTCTCCTGGAAGGTCTTGTGCAGAAGTGGTGTGAGTCGGTAGAAAAGGGCAGAGCAGCAGGTCTTCCTCCTATGACCTGGACTGGTTTCGTGACGGTGTTCCTTGCCCGTTTCCTTCTACGGAGTGTCAGGGATGCTCGTGCGCGCAGGTTCGATTCATTACGCCAGACGCCGGATATGACGGTGGCGGATTATGATTTGCAGTTCACCGAGCTATCTGTTTATGCCCCGTATTTAGTGGCTACTGAGGAGATGCGAGTCAAGAGGTTTGTTCGAGGCTTGCTTACCCCGTTGTTTCTTGTGATCAGCGCACAGCATTACGAGAGCTATACAGCAGCTGTAGATGAAGCCCTATTAGTCGAGGAGCGCCTTGCTGAGATTTCGGTAGTTCCAAGGCCGAAGAGGGTTCGTATAGGTACGTCAGCACTGAGACAGCCGTTTAGGCGCCGCGACAGGTTCCGTTCAGGTACGAGGGGTAGTGGAGGCTTGGGACGAGGTCATCTATTCAGCTCTTATCCCTAGGAGGGTCAGCCGGCACCATCTAGATGTTTTCGGTGCGGGAGTACTTATCATCGTATTTGAGATTGTCCGGTGCCATGTGAGGGCGAGACGGCCGTACATATTACCCTACCACCTTCTCCGCCTCAGTGAGATTTGCCTCTTCTACCTGTTGTTGCTCTGCGTCAGACTCATGCACAGAGAGGTCGTGGTCGTGGAGGGTTTGCTTAGAGAGGACGAGGTGGCCGAGGCAGAGGACAGCTATCTGCCGGTAGAGGACAACCAGTTGCTAGTAGGGGACCGCCAGTCGCAGGTAGAGGACAGGCACATGTATTTGCTTTGATGCATCAGGACGCGCATGCGTCCAATGCAGTGGTCTCAGGTACTCTTTCAGTATGTTCTGTTGACGCATACGTGTTGTTTGATCCGGGATCCACGCACTCGTACGTTTCCACACACTTCGTGCCGAGTTTAGGTAGAGACTCTGGTTTGCTTGATCAGCCGCTTGTTGTGACCACTCCTATGGGCGAGTCGTTTATTGCTAGATACGTGTTCCGGAGTGTGTTGTCCGTACTGGTGAGAGAGTTGCCTGTCGACTTGATCCTTCTTGAGATGTTGGACTTCGACGTTCTCCTAGGCATAGACTGGTTAGCCACGTGCTATGCGTCTGTGGACTGCCGTGAGAAGACAGTTAAGTTGTGTTTTCCCGGCCAGTCGGTTTTTGTTGTGCAGGGGGACCATGGTGCCACCCCTCACAGTTTGATTTCTTCTCTTCGCGCAGGACAGCTTTTGAGGAAGGGATGTCAGGGATTTCTAGCCAATATTTGCAATACTAATGTATGTCCATGTCACGCACCCCATGAGCTCGCGGGGAGGCGGAATATATGAAAAACAATTATCAAAGCTTCATAACACGGACTTGAGCACACGGATCGTGTTAGTTATATGTATGCCCTAGAGGCCATTACTATACATAGGATGTATATTGTAGTGGATGCTTGGACATATATAGGGAGGATTTTCTTGCTCGACATGATAGTATGCTATCTGGTTGCACTTTACCTGAACGTGTACACTGATTGTCTCTCTGTTACATGTTTGTAAAGCCCTTAGGATGTGTACTTGACTACATGGACTATGATGCGGATCATACTAGTGAGGACATGGTAGTCCATAAGTACATCCTTCAAGGTCCCTAGTCGTGCGTGTATCGAGACGGGGCATCGATATACCAGAGTAGACTAGCGTATACCTTCTCGACCCATACAGATGGGCGATGGATGATCCCATATCCATTGGTGTTTGACATCAGAGATGATATACGGGTGCTCAGTGGAGACTGGGTACACTAGACGGACTCGCCGAGAACTCCCAGATGGTAGTATACCTTACGTCAGATAGCAGTTCTCTGGTGACACTGGTATAGGTTAGTCTGTAGACCCGAGATCATCATAGAGTCTTGTGTGATTTCCACTGTGCTTTGATTTCCACTTTACCACGTCCAAGAGGGCATGTAAAACGGGTTTTTTTGGGTACAGTCCCTATTCACATGGAGGCAATTAGCGATAGGAAGGGATTCGTCTCTCCCGGTATAGGGAGTTGATGTTGCGCTGTGTTCGATTGGCTATAACCGGAAATCCCTGTAAGTGCATGGGGGCGCCCCGGCCGTCAATCCGATGCCGGAATGCGGAAGCGATGATTTACTTTAACATTTTGAACCGGCACCACCGCGCACTATAAACCCGGATCGTGCCATTAATCTAGTCCTAGCAATCAAGAGAATGGGTAGAGAGATATACCCAGTGATCCATACGCTCCGGTCTTCTCGTCGTCATCCCGATCTCCCGCGGAATCTCCGGTCTCCATCACGTCGCCGGCAGGGCACCACATCGCCGGCTTCTTTTACGGGCTCCCACCTCTGGTCCGAGGCAACTCGGGCACGAAGTTGGCGAGTCGACGTTCCCAAGGTTTGCTGTAGGTTGACTGCAGAACTCTTTTGTCTCTAGGGGTTGTAGTTTCCATGTATATGGTGGAGGAAAATGAAGTGTAAACTTTGGAGGTGAACCAAAAGAATTTTGCAAGCAAATATGAGATGAAAATGGCACCCCAAAAATTGTGTCAACCCCCACAAGGGAAATGGCCGGCCACACTTTTCATCAAGGGAGAGGAGGAGTGAGCCAAGTGAGGGATAATAATGCAAGGGAATAATGATAATCATGAAGTCAAATGATCACAACCATAATCCAAAACTCCAAGAACAAATCAACTCCCATCACCAAAAAGTCATGCCATCATGATACTACAAGACAAGCCATGATGACTAAAGAAAGTCAAGTGATCATGACACATAAATATGCAAAAACTACCCTCCAAAAATGCTTATTTGCACAAATGCAAATAAGCCCTCCTCCACCAAACTTCGGCCAATGAAAGATACAAAGAAAATTGGCCGAAACGGAAAACAAACTGGCAACTCCAAAAACTGATCCCGTAATAAATTACAGGAAAACCCCACAACTGTGTATACACCCGCATTTGTATTCCGACCGAATACAAATGCACTGAGACAAAATCTACACTGTGCAATACTAGGATCCGGCTTAAACCAAAGCCCGCTAGTATTTTCCGTCCGATCATGATCCGTGCAATACCGCACGTATCTGATCGAACCCTGCCATATCTCTATACGGCCTCTACAGCGTTTCACCCGAAACTTGAGAAACTGGTCTGTGGGGGACTCTAAAGACTCGTCAATACTTTGGTTGTGGATTTAACCACTACCACGTCAGAGGTATTAGCCTATACGTAACGGGCTACCAGGTATTGACCAAAAGGGATGTCGATGAGCGAACTCATCCTGACACCCTAATGAGCCTGTCAGTGACAATATCCGTACAGTCCGGTCCGTTCGTCTATGGGCATCGCATGGCGGGCCTAGGGGGTTGGTAAAAGTCAGACCCCCAAAAGCGGTACAAGTCGTGTCGGAGTGTAGCCCATAACACCCTGAGATACTACTGGAATACCTACCAGTAAATCTCCTGCCTTGGCCAAGGACTTCGTGTAATGGCTCTCCTAGACACAACGCGACCTCACCCCCAATACCGGGAGAGACGAACCCCTGAAGATCCGCTCACTGCCTCCATATGGCTCGGGACTGTGCCCAACTAAAACCTGTTTGCACGTCTCCATTGAGCGTGGTAGGGTAGTAATCAAAGTACAGTGGGAACTCACACGAGACAAATGACGATCCTCAGGTCGACGAACTAACCTGTACACATGTCACCAGGGAACTGCTATCTGACGTCTGGTATAATCCCAACTAGCAGGTTCCCGGCGAGTCCTGTCCAGTGTACTCATAACCCAATGAGCACCTGTATACATCTTAGGTGAACCAACTGACACCAGTGGCTGGTGAGACCGGCCACCGCCCCTCGTCGGGGTCTCGACTGTATACACTAGTCTACTTTGGAGTATCGATGCCCTGTCTCGAAACTCCTACGACTAGGGACTATTTAAGGATGTGCTTATGGACTACCAGCTCCCACGTATATGATCGCCCTCATACTGCTGGCAGTCAAGCAAGAATCCTAGGGGCTCTATCAACGTGTAATAGCGACCTGTCAGGTCACCTAAAGCAGTACACGATGATAAAGATAAACCAGATAGCATACTATCATCTTGAGTAAGACTGTCCTACCGGGATAGGTCCTCCCTCAATCATTGCAATCACGTGCCTGTGATCCAATAATTGACTCTGAGGGCATTATCCCTAACAATCTCCCACTTGCACTCAAGGCTAATTATTGCGATGTCGCATGCTCACAGCCCGTGTGATACCGAACACCCAACTCCTCTACAAGTCAGTATCACAAAGCTCGTTTGCGAAACTATTGCGTTTGAGGAATAGCCTCAGTGAGTGGATCCGCTGTGATGTTTCTTTCTATATCTCTCTATATCTCAAGTTCGCGGAGAAACCTATCTCCCGAAATGAGCAATATCTGTCTTAGAATGTGTCTGGATGTCTGATGGGACCTAGTTCATAAATGAACTCCAAATCCAAACTTCTTAGACTGTATCATCAACTGAACATAATCAGTATCCAGCGCCATGCCTCCCTCAGTATCCCCTTGGACCACCTGTCCAAAATACTGCCTCTCGTCAGAGGGAAAACTATAACTCTGACGGTCACCCTGCCGTCCAGGTCACCTTGGAAGCCTGGAATGATAACTGTCTCCTGAACGAGGCTGTCGTTATCATATCCCTAGAACATCCACTTATGTTCTAATACTGCTTCCGATTGTTTCTCCAGGATTGGATCAATATCAACTTATTGCATCTACTACAAGAACAACATCTGGTGTGGTACTTGACATCTCATGATTGACTCAATTCCCTAAGTAAGTGATCTGCCAATCATGCACATCCCTCTCCCCTTTAGTCTGTAAGACACCTTTAGAGAGGGTGACCTCATCATCTGCAGGTACACTACCGTGCATGGAGTCGTCCATTCTAAATACTCCTAAAATGCTGTCTAAGTACCCAGATTGGGAAACTACCCAAATCTTGATCTAAAACCATAGATCTAGTAAACAGAATGTCTTGATATTATATCCAAGTCCCATGTGGAGAAACTACTGTGTGACAACCAAAGTATAACCGACCGTAGTATAGGAATTTCACTTCCTACTCTGTGTATGTCATCCAAATATCAGGACATCATACCCTACTACTTTCTTAACAGATCCATCCCCTATTCTGATGAAGTCAAACCTATGACTGTCGCATCAGAAATAGATGATCTATCTCCGCTATATCTGCTTTAGTCTATAAATAGACATAAGCCACCTGTCCACCAATGCTTCCGCTGCTCCCACTGACTACGACAATCCTCTGGCAAAGTCATATAGAAGTACACTTCTAAAGCTAGTTTAGAACGACACTACAGTCATCCTCCTGCCGGGTCTCACAATCTGGAACAACAGCAATGGCTAGTCTGGGTAAACAAGAACCTCCCTGTCACCGTCCTTGAGGCTACCGGAGTACCTCTCGGGTGCCTGAGGTTACCCACGATATCTGCGGAGTGGCCAATGGAATGTCAAACCAGATTGAATCTTTAGGTTCTTACTAAATTTTCAGTAATCATTTGCGGTTCTGGAATCACTTCCAGTTCTACCATACTCCCACTACTGTTTTCTGAAAAAATCCATTTTTATTAAAACTGTGGCGAGTCTAGAACAATATTACTATTGATCTTCCAGATGGTAGAAAGTCAACCCTCGTCATAGCCTGGGTCAACCCACAAACAGCCATTACAGAAACGTGTCTTGAGTTATCCAGAGTCTGGTTTTAAGCATAAGCCGGACAACTCCCCGTACCTTAACATCGTTAAGATACGAACTGTTCTATATCCAATATAGGACCAGAGGCACTGATTTAGTTGAACCAGATTCAAATCATGCAGCTGTCTCCAGTGCATGTCAACTAAATGGAAAGAGGCCTATCAGCGTTACTCAACTTAGGAATGCTTCCAATTATGAGTAACCCAAAAGAGAAGCAAGTTCTATTAATCATTACTATCAACTGAATACCACGCACAAGTATCTACATCTTCGATACTTGCAACACCCGGTTCTCTACTTTATTCATACGCCTATAACTTCTCAAAACTCAGAACATGCATTTCTACGAAACACATGTCTAAGATCTAGAGAAGTCACATGTAGACAGAATATAGTACGAGTACCAACCCCTCTGTCCTGATAGATACTGGACAATATACAGTACTCTGTATAAGTCCCTTGAGTCTAATAACTCAAACCCTGTGCGTCGTAGGTTGAAAACTGTACTATGGTTATGAAGAATTACACCGCTGTTTAATGCTCCTTACCTAACCATCAACTGATATAGGTAAATGTCATCGACATAATTTCAAAAAGGTACATCTCACTCTATGAAAATAGACGTACAGATATATCAATTTGAAATTGGTGCATAATAACGGATATTCAAAACCAAACATTTGCCATCCGGCAAACAGCCCAGGCGATTTCCTCAAATATCACCAATTACAACGAATTCCGATATAATGAGGATAATCACCTAATTCCCAATAGCTTACTCCCACTCATCATCTGTAAAACCATACAGATGTGAGAATCATACCTGGTAAATACATACCCTGGAGCAAGGCTAATTAGGAAATCAGTTTTCTTTTAACAGTACACAGTGAAACTGAAATATTGAAATGTTTCGATGGGGTATCCCGGTATTCCTAGTAATGCCACTTCCATTATCCAGATTCATAACTGTAACCGTATATTTCTTTTCCACCTCTCTAAATCCCTTCATATGTCTTTAGTCATTACCTTCTGCACACCCCTTTAGGCCAAATGGTTTTCTTCCTTCCCTACCATTCGGCACCCGCCTATGGTTTGGAAGAAGACTATCCAATAAGCATAATAGGTGTACTGTCCTAATCCTAGGAGCACTCGCAATGCGAGAGAAGGTGAAGATAAAAGACACCTGAATAAACCTTATTCCTATTTCTCCTGAACCAGAATCCATCCCCGAACTGGAACAAGTTCCTTTCGAGTTCGTATATAACCATACGATGGAATATCCAAATATCTGTGGATCTTCGTAGTGATACGGAGTGTCCTGGAGAAATACAAAGGTGAAGTGGGAGTGGTAATGAAATATTTGGTTTGGTCGTGAATATCAGTCGCAATTTATTTTGCCATCCATCTAATCCCTTTCTTTGTCTTAACTTAATACCTTCTGTACACCATCGTTAGACTAATTGGTTTTCTTCATTCCCTACCGGTCGGCACCTGCCTATGGTTGGGAAGAAGACTATCCAATTTGCGTAATAGGTGTACTATCTCCTAAACCAAGGAGTACTCCCAACCTGAGAGAAGGTAAAAGGAAAAGACAACTGAATAGTCTTACTCGTTTTCTCAAGAACCGGAAACCATCCTCGAATAAATTCCTTCGAGTTCGTATATAACCATACGATGGTTTTGTCCAATGGAAATGGACGTTCGTAGTAATACGGGGTGTCCTGGAAAAAGGGTAAAAGTAGGAGCGGCAATGAGGTTTGCAACTCTGACAATCTAAAAGCCAGTGTTTAAGAAGGTTCGGTCAACTTGGTCACTGAGTCATAGTCTAAGGTCGGGTCAATGGTCGCTGCCAAAGAGAGAAAGAAAAGAAACACTCAGCGTGCACTCTAACCTAGATCAGAATGGTTACCAATTTATCTAATCTGGAAACCTCCCACTGTAACCTCAAATTCTTCTCCAAACCTGAAAGAAGAATTAGTCGGGATCACCCGAGGAGTAAACCAACTCATCAGTGGGAATCGGGATCCAACTATCACCGCATGATAACGTGATGGAATCCGCTCATGTCATCACACTGCAGAAGGTATGCGCATATCTGGCAAGTTTCAGTTTCTTTAGAAACTCCCGATGTGATTTTTGCCCCATGCTCTTATGACCTTGGCATGAGGTCAAAATATCATAGTCACATGTCAAGTTCTACCCATCATTGTCCAGGTTAATTTGAACCCACCCGTACATACCCTTGACGTAGGCCAAAATAGTAGTACGACTGTCCTAAACCAACGCATCTATCTATGCAACAGATAAATATCCGGCAGCTACCAATCACTATGCCTTGGCGTGAGGTCAAAATACATAGCTTGAATACTACCGAATATTTAACTGAAATGATGGAGGGCTACGAATGGTTTCTGGCGAAAACCTTTAACGTAATGAACTTGATATCGTTGAAAGACCGGATAGCTTTTAAAAATATAGTGACGAAACCTTTGCTAAAGAGGTCACTCCCGGTGAAGGGATCTCGGCTCTTTCCCCGTAAAATGAGGTGCAGGATATTCCAACTGAATACCACGATGCAAAGCAAAAGTAATCGGCTATAGAGAAGTTATTGCCCTGACGCAAACTTTTGTCCAAGGGGTCACTCCCGGTGAAGGGATCTAGGCCCTTGCCTCGTCGACTGAGGAGCAGGATATTCCAACTGAATACCACTGTGCTAAACAAAAGAGAACGCCCTTACAATAACAGCTTTTTGAAAAATGTTCCAACAACATCATATTAGGTTTGTTTTTAACTTGCATTGATCCGAATCAACGCAGTCCCATCAATTGATCACACCAATAAAGAACGAAAATAATGACGTACATATATGCCATCCGCATTCGCCACTGGTTCCCGTCATTACCCATTAGGTTAGCTAATTAACGACAGAGCAGGGACTGGACTAGCGCGGATGCAAAACATATACAACATCTACTAATATATATATCAATATATAATATTTCGCTCAAGGCGTGATAAAATGCAACATCACAGAAATGTACAGCATCACAGAACAATTCAGATATCTGGGATCCCCGGGTTTCACAGAGCCGCTGAAACCCGACGTTCCCCTGGTCGTTTGGATAGCTTATGCAATGAAATCCTAGACCCCTACGGGCGCGGCAAGTTACCTGCCAAAACCTGAAGCGAGGCAGCCCCCTTCAGCAACGTGAATGGACCACCCAGCACTTCACAGAATCCGGTAACTTGGGCACCCCTCCTGGGTCAACCTGTACCCCCTACGAGTGCGGCGAATAGCCCGCCAATTCTAGAGTGAAGCCCCCTCCGTCTCAATGCCATGAGATGCGGGCTCGTTGCCCTCTAGAACCTGGCTACCCGTGCACCCCTCCGTGGGGATATCCTAGTACAGAAAGTAAAATATACATACAACGGGTACATCGACCGCAACCTGGTCGTGCACCAAAATAATAATACAAACAGGCAGTGACGGCAGTCCACATGTCGGACGCTCGCCCCGCAATATCAAATGTACATAATACAATAAAAACTGTACTAGCATTGCATCTCGGCTATCCCCCATGACCAATCCGCAACAACACAGCACAAACACAGAACATCAACGTGAATGTCACGTTCGCAAATCCGTCTAACCGGGCTATAGCAGTTAGACAGGAATTTCCGATCGAGTGACATTCATGGTCGCAGATATAATGTAAATACTGTGAACTAATATATTTAAAAAATTCGATCGATCAAATATTACCAAGTGGGCCCCAAGCACTACTGTAGCACTTAAAGAAATCTGGGCCCAAAAAATAATATTCCAAAACCCCTATTTCCCTGTCCAAGACTCTCTGTAAAAAAATTGGTCCAGTGAGGAGGCTAAATGGCGGCGGAACCGCGGCCCAAGCATGGGTTTGGCCACGGTTCCGCGGTGGTATAGTTAGATCACGCGACCAAATTTTCACAGAGTGCTTAGAATTTCCTGCACAATATTCTGCAACTACCTGAAAAATTTTTGGAGCTAAAAAAATTTCGACAGAAACTGATGCACATGAAAACGCGGTTTTTGGAACATTTGTTCGATCGGAAGTGTAAACACATTAGACCAAGCTAGACTAGGTTAATGGCCTGGCTCTGATACCACTGTAAGTGCACGGGGGCGCCCCGGCCGTCAATCCGACGCCGGAATGCGGAAGCGATGATTTACTTTAACTTTTTGAACCGGCACCACCGCGCACTATAAACCCGGATCGTGCCATTAATCTAGTCCTAGCAATCAAGAGAATGGGTAGAGAGATATACCGAGTGATCCATAAGCTCCGGTCTTCTCGTCGTCATCCCGATCTCCCGCGGAATCTCCGGTCTCCATCACGTCGCCGGAAGGGCACCACATCGCCGGCTTCTTTTACGGGCTCCCACCTCTGGTCTGAGGCAACTCGGGCACGAAGTTGGCGAGTCGACGTGCCCAAGGTTTGCTGTAGGTTGACTGTAGAACTCTTTTGTATCTAGGGGTTGTAGTTGCCATGTATATGGTGGAGGAAAATGAAGTGTAAACTTTGGAGGTGAACCAAAAGAATTGTGCAAGCAAATATGAGATGAAAATGGCACCCCAAAAATTATGTCAACCCTCACAAGGGAAATGGCCGGCCAAACTTTTCATCAAGGGAGAGGAGGAGTGAGCCAAGTGAGGGATAATAACGCAATGGAATAATGATAATCATGAAGTCAAATGATCACAACCATAATCCAACACTCCAAGAACAAATCAACTCCCATCACCAAAAGGTCATGCCATCATGATACTACAAGACAAGCCATGATGACTAAAGAAGTCAAGTGATCATGACACAACAATATGCAAAAACAACCCTCCAAAAATGCTTACTTGCACAAATGCAAATAAGCCCTCCTCCACCAAACTTCGGCCAATGAAAGATACAAAGAAAATTGGCCGAAACGGAAAACAAACTGGCAACTCCAAAAACTGATCCCGTAATAAATTACAGGAAAACCCCGCAACTGTGTATACACACCCGCATTTGTATTCCGATCGAATACAAATGCACTGAGACAAAATCTACACTGTGCAATACTAGGATCCGGCTTAAACCAAAGCCCGCTAGTATTTTCCGTCCGATCATGATCCGTGCAATACCGCACGTATCTGATCGAACCCTGCCATATCTCCATACGGCCTCTACAGTGTTTCGCCCGAAACTTGAGAAACTGGTCTGTGGGGGACTCTAAAGACTCGTCAATACTTTGGTTTTGGATTTAACCACTACCACGTCAGAGGTATTAGCCTATACGTAACGGGCTACCAGGTATTGACCAAAAGGGACGTCGATTAGCGAACTCATTCTGACACCCTACTGAGCCTGTCAGTGACAATATCCGTACAGTTCGGTCCATTCGTCTATGAGCATCGCATGGCGGGCCTAGGGGGTTGGTAAAAGTCAGACCCCCAAAAGCGGTACAAGTCGTGTCGGAGTGTAGCCCAGAACACCCTGAGATACTACTGGAATACCTACCAGTAAATCTCCTGCCTTGGCCAAGGACTTCGTGTAATGGCTCTCCTAGATACAGCGTGACCTCACCCCCAATACCGGGAGAGACGAACCCCTGAATATCTGCTCACTGCCTCCATGTGGCTCGGGACTGTACCCAACTAAAACCTGTTTGCACGTCTCCTTTGAACGTGGTAGGGTAGTAATCAAAGTACAGTGGGAACTCACACGAGACAAATGACGATCCTCAAGTCGATGAACTAACCTGTACACATGTCACCAGGGAACTGCTATCTGACGTCTGGTATAATCCCAACTAGCAGGTTCCCGGCGAGTCCTGTCCAGTGTACTCATAACCCAATGAGCACCTGTATATATCTTAGGTGAACCAACTGACACCAGTGGCTTGTGAGACCGGCCACCGCCCCTCGTCGGGGTCTCGACTGTATACACTAGTCTACTCTGGAATATCGATGCCCTGTCTCGAAACTCCTACGACTAGGGACCATTTAAGGATGTGCTTATGGACTACCAGCTCCCACGTATATGATCGCCCTCATACTGCTGGCAGTCAAGCAAGAATCCTAGGGGCTCTATCAACGTGCAATAGCGACCTGTCAGGTCACCTAAAGCAGTACACGATGATCAAGATAAACCAGATAGCATACTATCATCTTGATTAAGACTGTCCTACCGGGATAGGTCCTCCCTCAATCATTGCAATCACGTGCCTGTGATCCAATAATTGACTCTGAGGGCACTATCTCCAACAATCCCTGGACAGGGTTGCAGAGATTTACTGGTAAGTTTTACCAGTAGTTTCTCGAACTGTTATTGAACTCATATCAACACGACTTATCGAGCTACTGGGGTCTGACGTTTACCACCCCTAGGTGAGATATGCGACATATCAGACGACGAGACCGGACTGTACGAGAGTGTTACTGGTTGGATTCACAGGAGTGTGAGCGGGCTTGCTCGTTGATCTTCTGATCGCTCAATACCCGGGTGGCCGTTACGTTTAGCAGACCGCTTGCGGCTTGTGGGTGTTTGATATGATCATCACCTACTGTCGGCATATTGACGAGTCTTTAGAGTCCTACACAAGGGTTTCCTGGTTTAAGCGAAACGAGATAGGAGCGCATATGAGATATGTGCGGGACCGAGAATAATACCAGTATGTGATACTGTATTCTATTCTCGCGATTTGTATCATTGGACGGTTATATGAGATATAGCCGGGTTACCGAATCAAGTGTTGATTCGATACATTGATATACTTGATATTAGTCGGTTATATGCAGTATGACCGGATCATTAAATCAAGTGTTGATTTAATAATTTAATTTATAATTATATATTTAATATATTACTTTACATTAACTAGTATTGTTTCACTTAAGATTATTTTCTCACTAGATTGTGCACATTGTATATATGATATATTTTTGTGCACTTGTTTGTATCATGTTTGATGATACATGCAAACTTGGGTGTATGTATGCTTTAAACCATGATTAGATTAATGGTTAGGGTTTGATTTAGTTATTCATTTTCTTTATTCTTTTTTGGCAAAAATAAAATGGTAGTGGCTTTCTTTTTTTTATGCAAGAAGCTTCATGATTCTTCATGCATCTTTGAAATACTCTACCATTTTGTTTTTTCCTTAACCCTAACCATTTACCTAAACCCTAGTTTATACTCTATACAAGTTAACTCACCCATGGTTGCTAAAAGATAAGCATCACTTGAATTTTCTAATTAGAGATTAAATTCATTCCTTTCTTTCTTCTTCTTCTTCTTCATGAAGAAAGAAAACCCTAGCTAGAAAATTCCAAGTGATGAATCCAAGTGAGAAATCCAAATCCAAAGTGACCCACTTCCTATTTCTTCATTCTCTACCACTTGCCATGTAGTAGAGTGTGTCATCATCACAAGTTTCATGACCAAGTGAAGATGGAGCTTGAGTTTGAGTCGTCTCGACGTAGATCATCTTCGGCATCGAAGTCAATGACCTAGCCCGCCCATTTCTCCGATGAAACCGTCACTAGAGTCCGGGATCCGATGATCGCAGCGGAGGGACGTCAACACGGAGCTTTAGAAGTGGAGGACCGGATCTACAAAGGTTGTATTTCCATTCACTTAGTAGCAAAGTTGTTTGTTTGCATTTAGTTTCTCCTATCCTCTAGTTAACGATCTTGCATTAGGGTTTCTTGGCACCTAAATTTTTTAATATGGCATGGTTGATGCCTTGTGGAACCTCTTGAGAGTGCCTAGGAATCCTACAGTGGTATCAGAGCCTAGCTAGAGGTTTAGGCGAAGTGTAGACGAAGCTAGAAGTCCGATCGAACCCGATATCCCCCGATTTCAACCCTCTCTGTACATTTTTTCAAACTGTGGATTTTTGTGAATTAAAAATACTCAGAAAATAGTGCAGGTAAATATAAGGTTAACTGTAGAAAACGAGACTCTAACTCATTCAAACGGCCGCAGAACCGCGGCAATGACATGACATTGGCGGCGGTTCCACGGCGAAATTAAAGAGTTAGGGTTTCAGTTTTGTTCAGTTTCCCCCGTATGTGATTCCTGATGTTTCTGGGTGCTTTTAAATATACTCAACAGTTGAGTTTTCTGGGTTGTATTGGGGATTCGATGATTCGATCGGAATCTTTAACTGCGTCTATGTGTTTTTCCCGGTAATTTAGAATATGTTAAAAAGTTCGACCGGATATAAATACCCAATTTTTCCCCTGCCGGGAAATTCCAATTGTTGGATTTTTCAGTAGTTTAATAACGTTCTAAGTAGTGCAAGTAACGCGATGGACCCTCTAGAAGACAACAAATCTTAACTCGATTATGTGACCGTCTTGAACTGCCTTTTGAACCTTAGGGTTTGGGGCGGTACGACGTGCCACATGTGAGGCGTTGGCTTGACCCTTCTACGGCTGGACCGTTGCTACTGTGGCATGAAGTGAATGTTTTTAAATTTATTTCATGTGTTGAGCTGTTTCGGGAAGACTTGGGTGTTTGATTGTTCGATCGGAAATTTTAACATTTTCTATTTATCTGGAATGTGATACAATATTTGGAATTCATAAGTAGTTATGAGATAACTAATATGAATGTTATAAACATAGCAGTTTAGTCTCACTTGATCGGTTGCCATGGAGTTTTGATGCGATCAAAAGTCCGTCGCAATCACGTAGCGTACGCGGATACTCGCTGGTAACCTTAATAGATAGCCACGCCCCATAGCCCCGACCAAGTGACTGTAGGAGAACCCCGTCGCCGAAAGCATCCGTTCGGGTGCTCGCGGTAGCGGTGTTCCGCCTTGGTGCACTTCGTCGACGGCATCGGGGGTGCAGCCGTCTACTGAAGTTTGCGACGAGCATTCGATCACGATGTCGGGAATCTTGTTGAATTGCCCGACTTGATATTGAAAAGAGTTTTCGATAATGACACTAAAATACGGGGTTTATAATTGTTAGGCATGCGATGTCTAAGGAATTCATTTGATTAGGCATGCGATGTCTATGAAGTTTGCGGATTCCAACTGTTGTAGTTTTACACTTTCTTTTCTGCGACCGTAAGTGTAATATGTGATATCGCCGGTTTCATTGCTATATGTCAACGACAATTGGGATGGGCATATTTACTTACGTTGATGACATGTGATGTTATGTGTTGCTGGATATGTTATATTGGATCGTCATGTTTGAATAGCCGGGGGTTTTTATGTGAGATGAGTGTTTTTCATTTTCATTCATGTAAAAACTTGTATGTAATATTCTTTTATTGAGGCACTTCTAGGTTGCGGAAGATGTCACCGTTGATGTATATTATTTACTTTTCCGCACTAGGATAGACCCAAGGAGGAGAGCACAAGTAACCGGGTTCTGGAGTCCAGTGGGAGACCAACTCGAGGAGTCGAGTCCTGGTCTCCTAACTCTAGAATTTGTAGGGTTGCTTGCCGCTCTCGTAGGGGTCTGGGGGTATGGGTTTGGCTATTCATCACGACCGTGGAATCCGTGTTTTATATAGGCTCAAAATAAAACACGGACGTCCTAATATATCCAATATTTCATATGATATTCTTCTGCTGCGATATCTGTGATGTGATCATGTGATTTGTTCAGATAGATATAGTATATAGTATATATGATATATTATATAGACGTTGCTTATGTTTTACACCCGCGCTAGCCCTGCCTCGCTCTGGCATAGTTACCTAACCTAATGGTCCAGACGGGACATCGAGGCGAATGCGGATGGTATAAGCGTACGTTATATTTATCTGTGATGTTTAGGTGGACTTAAATGATGGGACTTCATTAATGTGATTAATGAAAGAAAAGAAACCTAAAGATGTTGTGGAATTGAATTTTCAAAAACAGGTAGGTACAGTTCTTGCTTCGCATCGCGGTGTTCCTTATAGAACATCCTGCACCTTATTCGATGAGGAAAGGACCGAGATCCCTTCACCGGGAGTGACCCCTTTAGCAATAACTGGCAGATGCTAAGCACTCGGTTTTTCTTTTGATTGCTTCTATAGTTTCTTCTTTGCACAGTGATATATATGATATATCCCGCACCTCATTCGACGAGGAAAGGGCCGACGATCCCTTCACCGGGAGTGACCCCTTTAGCAAAACTAGAAAAGCCTAAAAAACACTCCATTTCAAAATCATTTCATTCTACAACGATATCAAGTTCATTACGCAATAGGTTTTCAGAAAAACCTGTCGTAGCCCTCCGTCATTTCAGATAAGTCCTACTTAGTATTCGTGCTACGTTTGTTGACCTCCGTCAAGGCGTAGTGTGCGGTAGCTAACTAGTATTTATCTGCTTATGCATATGAAGCAGATTGGATTAGGTTTGTCGAGCGACCTTGTTGACCTCCGTCAAGGGTCGTGCGGGTGGGTTTGATTCAATCAAGAAATGACGGGTTGAACTTGACTAGTAGCCTATGGTTTGTTGACCTCCGTCAAGGTCATAGGGTACTAGGGGCAAAAATATCGGGAATTTCAAATGGTGAAATTTGCAATGAGATTGCATACCTTCTATGAGATAATTGGATCCCGATACCCACTGCGAGTAATTGTTACTCCTGGAAGAGTTTTACACATTACAATTAGCCGATCGAGTAGGTGTCTAGAAAGGTGTTAACGAGGTTACGCCTCTGGGAAAACGAGGTTTACATTAATTAGGTTCGTGCGAAAGCACGGGAGACCTCCCTCAAAGTACCGACACTGGCCTGGCTGAAAGATTGGCGAACTTGTAGAGTGTAATTAATCCCGGCTAGTCTTTCCTTTTAGGGTTTGAAGGAAGATTTGGTAAAAACAGTTGGAGCCATCATGATTAGATAAAATAATTACCAATCTATTTTTGCAAGAGCATACGCTGAGTGTTTTCTTCTCTCTCTCTCCAGGTAGCGACCATATCACACCTTAATCAAGATAATAATATGGATGTATTGACCGAACCCGCTTGTTATACTGAGCTGGGGAACGTTGGTCCCGCTCCAACTTATAATTGTTATAAGACAGAGCAGGAAATAGGGGAATACCAGAATTCCTATGCCGCCCAAACGAAGAAAGTGCGTATGATGCATCTCCTTCGGGTGTGTTAGTTATAAAGAACTGTTTCTCAGTGTCCTCTACATCCTAGGTATTAGATACCGGATCAGCATCCCGCTAATGTAATCCATTAAATGGGCTACAGAAACGTAGAGAACTGAGAACGAGTGATAAGTTTCATGAGACAGAAAACGGTGCAAGTGTTGCAGCCAATTCTGTTGGTCACTGTCACCCTGTATTACCAATACATTGATTCTGAACAAATGCTATTAGATACCGAACCCGATATACAAAATCATATCAGTCTCTTTATTAGTAAAGAAATGATATAATTTTGTATTGTTGGATAATGTTTTGAACATTTCCTATGTCAAAAGTTGATCGGTTCAGGCATGTTATCTAAAAGCATTGACATTCTAAATCAAACTACAGTTCTTAGTATACAGAACACACACAAGAGGAAGAGTTCATAAATGAACAAATCCTTCTTGAGGTATTGTAGACTAGGTCATATCAATGCGACCCGACTAGCTGAAGTTACATATAGATGCATATTTAAATAAGTTTGAATTTACATCTTGTGAAACTTGCCAGTCATGTCACAGAGATAAGATGACCATAGCTCCGTTTATCAGAAACAGTGAAAGAGTTAGTGAACTCTTGGGATGATACATGTTGATGTATGTAAGGTCCCCCGTCTACACATGCCAGGACCGGTTCTTTGTACTTCATTACATTCTCTGATGATCTCTCAAGATTCAGTCATATGTTCCTGTTGAAACACAAATCCGAACCTTTTGAGATATTCACAGAATATAAGTTAGAAGTAGAGAACCAATACGGGTATAAGTATTATGTCCTTTGATGAGATCAAGGAGGAGAATACTTCTGCATAGAATTCCTGGAATATTCTAAAGGAGAATGAGATTCTCTCTCAGCATTACTCCTCCGTATACACCATAGCACGATGGTATATCGGGGCGGAGCAATTGCACCCTATTCGATATGATGAGTACTACTGAGTTTCCTATTTCCTTTTGGGAGTTATATGCTTGAGAAGCTGAATACCTATCGAATAGGGTTCCAATCAAATCAGTTGCCTACCACTTCATATGTGATATGGAAAGGGAAGAGTCCATATCTTAAGTTTGTTAAGATTTAGGGTTGTCCGGCCTATGTCTAAAAGCAAAATCCGGACAAGCTCGAGGCAGGGTCAGTTATGTAGAACTGGAAAGGTTCCAGCTATACAAACTGCAGCTGATGATTTGACAGAACCAAAAGATTCAATAGTCCCCGACGAACCTCAACCTCTCCGCCGATCTGGTAGGGTTCCTCATCCGCCAGAGAGATACTTCGGTTTCTCGATGACAGTGGGAGCAGGAATGCATCATAAGATGATGACCGAACTAGTTTCGAGCTGGCCATCAGAAGTAAGACTCTATAAGAATGGCTGGATGCTTAGTGATCTGAGATGGAATCCTTATACACCAACAAAGTATGGACTTTGGTTGCTATATCTGAAGGGTTAAATCCCCATCAGGAGCAAGTATATCTTGAGAAGATTACTTGGTGTAGATGGAAAAGTTGAGAATTTCAAAGCTAGACTTGTTAAAGGTTTTCGTCATCGACCAGGCATGGATAATGATGAAACCTTTTCCAGTGTCTATGCTTAAGTCCATCCGGATCCTACTTGCCATGGCTACATACCATGACTACGATATCTGGTGGTTGGGTGTCATGACAGCTTTTCTAAATGATGTTTTAGAAGAGGGCGTCTATAAGTACACAGCCAGAGGACTTCGTAGACAGTGGGAGCAGCGGAAACGTGCACAAGTTGCTTTATAGGATAAAGCAGGCATCGCGGAGTTGGAACGTCTGTTTTGATGTGGTAGTCAAAGAGTTTGACATCATCAAAATGGTAGATGAACCTTGTATATACAAAAAGGTAGTAGGGAGTATGGTGGTGATCCTCGTAGAGTACGTGGATGACATACTCTTGATAGGGAAGGAGTTTCCTATGCTACGCTCGTTCAATCTCCGCTTATCACAATGATTCTCCACATAGGATCAAGGTGATACCTCCTAAATCCTGAGTTTTGATCGATGAGATAGATGTAATTGGATGTTAGGATTCTTACTAGATGTAGTGAGATGGTATCAATCGATCCTGGGGAGAATCACTGGAAAGGTTCCAGGGTGATAAAGACGACTGAATGTCAGTCACAGGCATTGTCTATACCCTCAGTGGAGGGACGGTATGTTGGAAGAGTTCCAAGCTAGATGCCATGGCTTACTAGACGATAAAGGCTGGATACATCGCTATTAAAGATGCTACCAAAGAGGATGTCTGGGTGTATATTAGTTCATGAGAAGAACTTAGTTCCTCCCATTGTGTGACAATGGAGTTGTGGCTTATGCCAAGGAACGTCCGTCCCATCAGTGATCCAGACATATTCTAAGGCAGTGTCACCTAATCATGGAGATGGTTGATCTCCAGGGTGATCGAGGTAAGGAGAGTTGACTCAGAGGACAACACGGTGGATCCACTCACAAAGGCCGTTTCCCAGAGAGAGACTATTATGGGATGGTTGAGTATGAGATACTATAACCACTGCTATCAGATGGCCCTAGTGCAAGTAGGAGATTGTTAGTTATATGTATGCCCTAGAGGCCATTACTATACATAGGATGTATATTGTAGTAGATGCTTGGATATATATAGGGAGGACTTTCTTGCTCGACATGATAGTATGCTATCTGGTTGCACTTTACCTTAACGTGTACAGTGATTGTCTCTCTGTTATATGTTGGTAAAGCCCTTAGGATGTGTACTTGACTACCTGGACTATGATGCGGATCATACTAGTGGGGACATGGTAGTCCATAAGTACATCCTTCAAGGTCCCTAGTCGTGGGTGTATCGAGACGGGGCATCGATATACCAGAGTAGACTAGCGTATACCTTCTCGACCCATACAGATGGGCGATGGATGATCCCATATCCATTGGTGTTTGACATCAGAGATGATATACGGGTGCTCAGTGGAGACTGGGTACACTGGACTGACTCGCCGAGAACTCCCAGATGGTATTATACCTTACGTTAGATGGCAGTTCTCTGGCGACACTGGTACAGGTTAGTCTGTAGACCCGAGATCGTCATAGAGTCTTGTGTGATTCCCACTGTGCTTTGATTTCCACCTTACCACGTCCAAGAGGGCGTGCAAAACGGTGGTTTTTGTGTACAGTCCCGATTCACATGGAAGCAATGAGCGATAGGAGGGGATTCGTCTCTCCCGGTATAGGGAGTTGATGTTGCGCTGTGTTCGATTGGTTATAACCGGAAATCCCTGGCCAGGGTTGCTGAGATTTACTGGTAAGTGTTACCAGTAGTTTCTTGAACTGTTATAGACCTCATATTGACACGACTTATCGAGCTACTGGAGTCTGACGTTTACCACCCCTAGGCGAGATATGCGACATATCAGACGACGAGACCGGACTGTACGGGAGTGTTACTGGTTGGATTCACAGGAGTGTGAGCGGGCTTGCTCGTTGATCTTCTGATCGCTCAATACCCGGGTGGCCGTTACGTTTAGCAGACCGCTTGCGGCTTGTGGGTGTTTGATATGATCATCACCTACTGCCGGCGTATTGACGAGTCTTTAGAGTCCTACACAGGGGTTTCCTGGCTCAAGCGAAACGAGATAGGAGCGCATATGAGATATGTGCGGGACCGAGAATAATACCAGTATGTGATACTGTATTCTATTCTCGAGATTTGTATCATTGGACGGTTATATGAGATATAGCCGGGTTACCGAATCAAGTGTTGATTCGATACATTGATACACTTGATATTAGTCGGTTATATGCAGTATGACCGGATCATTAAATCAAGTGTTGATTTAATGATTTAATGTATAATTATATATTTGATATATTACTTTACATTAACAAGTATTGGTTCACTTAAGATTATTTTCTCACTAGATTGTGCACATTGTATGTATGATATATTCTTGTGTACTTGTTTGTATCATGTTTGATGATTCATGCAAACTTGGGTGTGTGTATACTTTAAACCATGATTAGATTAATGGTTAGGGTTTGATTTACTTATTCATTCTCTTTATTCTTTTTTAGCAAAAATAAAATGGCAGCGGCTTTCTTTGTTTTATGCAAGAAGCTTCATGATGCTTCATGCATCTTTGAAAAACTCTACCATTTTGTTTTTTTCCTTAACCCTAACCATTTACCTAAACCCTAGTTTATTCTCTACACAAGTTAACTCACCCATGGTTGCTAAATGATAAGCATCACTTGAATTTTCTAATTAGAGAATAAATTCATTCCTTTCTTTCTTCTTCTTCTTCATGAAGAAAGAAAACCCTAGCTAGAAAATTCCAAGTGATAAATCCAAGTGAGAAATCCAAATCCAAAGTGAACCCACATCCTATTTCTTCATTCTCTACCACTTGCCATGTAGTAGAGTGTGTTATCTTCACAAGTTTCATGACCAAGTGAAGATGGAGCTTGAGTTTGAGTCGCCTCGACCTAGATCATCTTCGGCATCGAAGTCAACGACCTAGCCTGCCCATTTCTCCGATGAAACCGTCGCTAGAGTCCGGGATCCGATGATCGCAGTGGAGGGACATCAACACGGAGCTTTAGAAGTGGAGGACCGGATCTACAAAGGTTGTATTTCCATTAACTTAGTAGCAAAGTTGTTTGCTTGCATTTAGTTTCGCCTATCCTCTAGTTAACGATCTTGCATTAGGGTTTCTTGGCACCTAAATTTTTTAATATGGCATGGTTGATGCCTTGTGGAACCTCTTGAGAGTGCGTAGGAACCCTACAGATCGTGTCTAAACCATTACTAGCAAACTACGAGAGGTTTAACAACACGGATTCGAAGTTATACCTCACGTTAGTTGTCCTTCGGGTCTTCATCGCTATCCTCCACACCTCGTAGGCTCTATGGAACGTGGGCACCTTAACGGCCTCCTCGAGTCAAAGACGATCCATCCGAGGGTCTATAGTCCGAGCTCCTATCTCGAGTCTGAGATAACTACGGCCTCTAGATCGCTAATCTAGAAGTCCTAGAGGGTGTAGAGTAATGAGATAGATTACTTAGTCACTTAAACCCTACGATTCTCAACTCATGAGAGCTTTTAGGGTTTGAGGAAGAAGATGAAGACTTGAGGAGAGAGAAACCTTTTGTGATAATGATATGAATAATAACTCATGAAAGAATAATATCAAGCATACAAATATCTCTTTAATAAATATCTAGAAATATCTTGTAAGCTTCATTTAATCCTAAATGGTGAATCACCTCATGAGTCATTAAGCATTTAATGAAAACTTACAACTCATCTCTCCACCTCATTTGTGTTTAATCTAAACAGAAATAAATACAAATGAGTCATCTTCTGTCACGACCAGCAGGGTACGGAACGTGACTGGCACTTAAGTTTACGAAACGTCTAAAGACGTCCGTAAAATAAGTAAGCCAAAGCCCAGAAAACAAAACCAATTAAGCAAAAGAGTGAAGAAAACCCAATCAATTGAAAGCGAGTTTATCAAATAAGTCATGTAAAACCCTTTTTAAAAACAATACCAATTTTTCCGAAAATTTCGGCAGAGTCTCCTTTGTAAATACTGGCCCCCAAAATGGGTACAACAAAAATATATATGAATCCAACAAAAAAAGGGCATCCCCAAGCGGGAGCTAGCTCTTCGCCACAAGGCGGTCACAAATCCCACGCAATATAAAGCAACAACAAGCAAAATAATCATAATGAAGCATAAGAAAAACAGCATGTCGACTCAAGTGAGCTCGACCCCAAAATACAGCATAAAAGTCTACAAATCTCACAGTCTCATCTCTATGTCAATACAATAATACTGGTAGAAACAGTAGATGGAGTACACTAGATACAAAGAATATACAAGGTGGTACAAAAATAATAACATGACTCACCTATGAGCAAAACCTCGAGTCCAGGCAAAAGAGGCAAAAGAACAAGTGCGCCCGCCGCTACTGTACTGACGGAGCGGACCTGCAAAAGGCTGTGGCACAACGGGGGTGAGTTGCCAACTCGTGAGTAATAAATAACATCTACAAAGGCTATCGTATGCATGCACACAAGAATCCTAGCATCTAAAATACAGGTATGAATGGATGCACTAGCAGGTGTGTATACAATATCAGTGTACGAATATGTATGCAACATGAATATCTGAGGTCTCAATAGGTATCTATAAGAAACATTTTATCTCTTTTTGTTTTTGAAACTCTTTTAGAATGCCCGCATAATACTCAAGGAATCGACGAGAACCGGTGTCCAGCAACGACACCTAAAAGCTGTCTCAAATCTCATAAATCCATGTCATAGTGTCTCTGGCCTCAGCCGTCCGGCTGACCCATCTCAAATATCAATATCTCATCATCTAGCGGCCAGGGTCGGTATCCTCTGGATATCCGCCGTCCCAAACAGTCACCGGTAGGTAATCCGTCCCCTGCCAGGCTCAACGTCAACACCACATTCCTCTTGCCCCGGGGTACCTTACCGGGCCCACCATATACCCGTGACGGTTCCTCCACTCCTCGACACGGATTTCCAAAACCACAGCAAACTCATGGTGGATGACACTTACATCACTAGAAAACCGCAATTTACATATTTTAAAAAAATATAGTAAGTTTAGAAATTTTGCGGCTTTCCCCCGAAATCCAGAAATATCATAAAATCTCAAGAAATCATCATAAGTGCATATGTCAATGATAATGAATGCATATGGTATCAATAATCAAGTTGCGATGTGTGATTAATAGATTAGGCATGAACAATTAATATGATGAAGTACATGCACATGAATAGCAATCCTACGGTTTCATTTTAAGGAATTAAAGGCAATAGCACAAGTTTTAGTATCAATTAGTAAAAGGTTTCAATTTAAAGGTTATCTAGTGTGGTGGCATGGCAATTACCAGGGTGTGTGTGTAAGCATGAATAGTGCTCGTGCTGCATATAAAAACCCTGGCAATGGTGCAGGTGTCCTATAAAATGGTTTCGTATAGGTATGTCAATATAATGCATGGACGCAGCAAATAATCAAATAAGTATTTCACCCCTAATTACTAACACCACTAAGAATCTTGTAAGTTACTAAAACTATCGGGCGGCTTGCGCCATCCAACGATAGTCCCCCGTAGATGTTACATCTACTCACCGGAATCCCTGGCTAGCTGTGTCCAATCACCGCTTTCCCATTTCGCGCCGCGTCTGACGTCTCCGCGACCGAACCTGGAATTTACATCAATACCAAACATAAGGTTACATATTAAGAACGATACAAAACCCAAACGAAACTACTAAAGTTCACTAGCTAGGTACAACGTGCACAGGGTCCGCGGAACACACGCGAAATTCGCAAAAACTGCCAAAAATCGCCGATTTGGTCGCCCGGCAAAACTAAAACCCGACTACTCAAAACTCCGCACTCACGCATCCTAAACGTCATAGGAGATGCTAAAAACATCCCCAAGGTATCACAAATAATTCACCAGTTAATTTTAACAAAAACCTAGTAAGCACAAAACTAGCAATTTTGGTGCAAATATCGAAACTTAGCGATACGGTTATCACAATCCAACACAATATCCAACCACACAACTAGTTAGCCACAATCACATAAATTCAACTCATTTATCATGCCTCACAACCCATTTCCATACACAAACCCCTTTCTTGATTTTCATAAAACAACAATTACAAACTAATTTTACACATTAAAATTAACTAAATTAGCATAATTTGAAGACCACATAACAAGCAATCTACAACACTATAATTACAACACATTAGCAAAGATTCAAAACCTATTTTCCATAAACAACCATTACTTGAATTATATAACCTAGCAAATCTTAATCCAAACTATATATGAAAACCTTAAATTAACACTAATTTATAACTCAATTAGCAAGTTAACCTACTAAATTAGGTTAGCAAAACAACTAGATAACAATTAGATTTAATCAACTAAATAATGGTTTCTAAACCCTAATTCAATTCAAACCATTCACTTTAAAAATCTAGTATGCAATTAACACTAAAATTAACTCTAAAACAATTTTCAAAGTTCAATTAGCACACTTTAAAATACAATTTAACCATTTGATTTAGAAATTATACCTCAAAAGATCAATCCCTAAGTTGCTAAAACCTCCCAAGATACCATCTTTCTCCAAGATTTGAACCAATTTGGGTTTGAGAAGAGAGGGAATAAGGTTTTGTTTTGAAAAAGTGAAGGATTTGTTGATTTTTATTGAATTTTGTTGCAAATTTTTGAAGAAAATGAGAGAGAAAGAGAAGGAAAATAATGGAAATGGGGGAGGGTGCAGGTCTCGGCCAGGAGAGGTAAGGGGAGGAGTGGGGGAGAGTTATGTGGAATTTTCCAAGGTCAAAGCTCTCACATCTCACTAAAAACCCACATGCAAATTACTATATTTAAATCCTACTCCAAACAATTCATTAACATGATTTAAAAGTCAAAAAGAGAGGGATGGAGGCTGCTGCAGCAGTGGTGGGGCCGGCCTAGGGGAGTGGGGGTGAGTGGGAGTGGATACAAAGAGGTTTTATGCAAAAAGACCCCCAACAAGTCCAAAATTGCAAGTTTTAGCTTAAAATTCAATAAATTTCGTTTTCTATAATAAAAATTAGTTAAAAATCAAAATAAAATACTAAAAATTTATGTTACAACTAGATTTTAATTAACATGATTTTAAAGCTTAATTTTAGCCCATTTTAATTTGTATTTATCGCTAATTTAAAGTATTTTCTTACCGGCTTAAAATAATATTAAAAAATTGAAAAATTAGGGAAAATTTTTAAACGACCAGAATTTCATAATTAACTCATTAGCTACTAAAAACAAGCAATTACCTATCCATTTTAGGTATAATTAGTCCTAAACTGCAAAATAACAAAAAAGACGGTTTTCGGAAAAATACCGAATTTTCACCGAATTTCAAGAAAACACCAAAACGACTTTTCAAGACGCTACAATCTTCCCCCCTTAAAGAAATTCGGTCCCCGAATTTAAAAAATATAGCTACGTGTACCTTCAAAGAAATGGAGATATTTCTTCCTCATCTCGCCCTCGGTCTCCCAGGTAACCTCCTCGCTGCTCGGGCTACGCCAAAGGACCTTGACGGTTGGTATAATCTTCGACCTCAACTTCTTCACCTACCGATCCAGGATGGCCACCGGCTGCTCTGCAAAAGAAAGGTCGCGCTCTAGCTGGACTGTCGGGTGCTGAATCGCATGCGAAGGGTCGTGAAGGTACTTGCGGAGCATCGAAACATGGAAGACGGGGTGAACATCGGAAAAGCTGGGTGGAAGAGCCAAACGATATGCAACTGCGCCGACACGCTCAAGGATCTCGAAGGGACCTACGAATCTAGGGCTAAGCTTCCCCTTTTGCCCAAAACGCATCACGCCCTTCATCGGAGAGACTTTCAGAAAAACATGGTCGCCAACTGCGAACTCTAATCTGCGACGGCGCCTGTCTGCATACGATTTCTGCCTGCTCTGAGCCGCTCTCATCCGGTCTCGGATCAACTGTATCTTCGCTGTCGTCTCCTCAACAAGCTGCGGCCCCAAAATACTGCTCTCGCTGAGCTCTGTCCAACAAACGGGCGATCTGCATCTCCTCCCATACAATGCCTCGAAAGGTGCCATCTGAATAGTATCCTGGAAGCTGTTGTTGTAGGAGAACTCCACTAGCGGTAAATGGCGATCCCAGCTACCACCAAAGTCTAAAACGCACGCTCTGAGCATGTCCTCGAGAGTCTGAATGGTCCGCTCTGATTGTCCGTCGGTCTGCGGATGAAATGCTGTGCTGAAGCTCAAACGAGTGCCCAAAGCCTCCTGAAGTCTCTGCCAAAGTCGTCTGGTAAACTGAGTGCCTCGATCTGACACAATACAAGTCGGTACGCCATGTAGTCGCACGATCTCGTCAATATAGAGCTGAGCATACTGTGCGAAGCTGAAAGTCGTCTTCACTGGCAGGAAGTGAGCCGTTTTCGTCAATCTATCCACGATCACCCAGATGGAGTCGTACCCTCGACTGGTCCTGGGTAGACCCACAATGAAATCCATCGAAATCTGCTCCCATTTCCACTCTGGAATGGGTAACGGCTGTAGCTCTCCTGCGGGCCTCTGGTGCTCGGCCTTGACTTGCTGACAAGTCAGGCATCTCGAAACGAACTCCGCAATGTCCCTCTTCATCCCATCCCACCAGTAGGTCTCTCTCATATCATGGTACATCTTGGTGGAACCGGGGTGGACACTATACACTGATCGGTGTGCCTCCTCAAGAATGTCGCGCCGCAATCCATCAGCATCTGGTACGCACAGTCTAGATCCATATCGTAAAATCCCCTGATCGTCAATCACGAACTCGGAAAATCTGCCCTGTCCCATCTGTGCCATGATCTCTGAGCAACGGTCGTCACTGCGCTGTGCCTCATATATACGGTCAAGCAACTGTGGGCGTGCACGAACATGCGCGAGCTGTCCCCCTGTCTGAGTGAACTCGAACTCAACTCGGCTGTCGCATAACATCTGCCAATCTGCTGACGACTGCCTCTGCACTGCGCGCAAAAAGGATAGACTACCCTCGGGCCTCCTACTCAACGCATCTGCCACCACATTCGCCTTGCCCGGGTGATATAAGATCTCGCAGTCGTAGTCTTTCACCAACTCCATCCAGCGACGCTGTCTGAGGTTCAGGTCTCGCTGCTGAAATATGTACTTTAAGCTCTTGTGATCGGTGAATATCTGACACGACTCGCCATACAGGTAATGTCGCCAAATCTTCAGGGCAAAGACCACTGCAGCCATCTCCAAATCATGAGTGGGGTAGTTCTGTTCATGCTTCTTCAACTGCCGAGAAGCATAAGCGATCACCCGGCCATGCTGCATCAATACGCATCCTAATCCCACTCGCGAAGCATCACAGTAGACAACAAATCCGCCTGATCCCGAAGGCAAAGATAATACCGGCGCCGTAGTCAAACAAGTCCGTAGCTGCTGAAAACTGCGCTCGCACTCCTCAGTCCAGACGAAAGGAACTCCCTTCCGGGTCAAACCGGTCAACGGTGCAGCTATACGGGAGAAGTCCTGAACAAAACGCCTGTAGTAGCCCGCCAGGCCTAGAAAACTACGGATCTCAGTAACCGATGTAGGTCGGGGCCACTGCTGAACAGCCTCAATCTTCTTCGGGTCCACACAAATGCCGTCTCTCGTAACCACGTGACCCAAGAATCCGACGCTGTCCAGCCAGAATGCACACTTGGAGAACTTCGCGAACAGCTGGTGCTCCCTCAGAGTCTGTAACGTAATCCGCAAGTGCTGCTCGTGCTCCTCTCTGCTCCGGGAGTACACCAAGATATCGTCGATAAACACGATGATGAACAAGTCAAGATACGGCCTGAATGTACGGTTCATCAAATCCATGAATGCTGCTGGGGCGTTGGTGAGTCCGAACGACATCACCAAAAACTCGTAGTGGCTGTAGCGCGTGCGGAAAGCTGTCCTCGGTATAGCCTCCTGTCGAACTCACAGCTGATGGTATCCTGATCGCAAGTCGATCCTCGAAAAATACCCCGCACCCTGAAGCTGGTCGAACAAATCATCAATGCGCGGTAACGGATATCTGTTCCGAACGGTAACTTTGTTCAGCTGGCGGTAGTCGATACATAAGCGCAAACTTCCATCCTTCATCTTGACAAACAGGACCGGAGCACCCCACGGAGAAACACTCGGTCGAATAAGCCCCTTATCTAACAAATCCTGCAACTGATCCTTCAGCTCTCGAAGCTCTGCCGGGGCCATCCGATAAGGCGGTATAGAAATAGGCCCCGAGCCGGGAATCAAATCAATGCAGAACTCAACATCGCGCTCAGGCGGTAGCCCAGGTAGCTCATCAGGGAAAACATCAGGGAACTCACGAACTACCGGGACCCGGTCCAACGGAACCTCTGCAGCTCGAGTATCATAAATATACGCTAAGAATCCCCGACATCCCTTCCGCAAGAGCTGACCAGCGCGAAAAGACGAAATTAAGCTGGGAAGGGTGACACTGCGGTCTCCCTGAATAACAAGGACTGGCTCTCCCGGAAATCTAAATATGACTGCCTTCTCACGGCAGTCCACCGAGGCATAACAAGTGGCTAGCCAATCCATGCCCAGAAGCACGTCAAAGTCCAACATATTGAGGAGAATCAAATCAACCGATGCATCCCTCTCCCCGATACGAACGGAACACAAACGAAATACAAACCGAGCGACAAACGACTCGCCTACCGGAGTAACAACAACAAGCGGATGATCTAACGACGACGACTCACGGCCCAACATCGGTGCAAAGTGTGTAGAGACGTACGAATGTGTGGAACCTGGGTCGAATAATACCCGTGCGTCGAAAGAACAAACAGGCAAGGTACCTGTCACAACGGCATTGGATGCCTGCGCATCCTGCGGTGTCAAAGCAAAAACTCGAGCCTGTCCTCCACCGATAGCGGGCTGACCTCGACCTCGGCCTCTGCCTCCTCGTCCTCTCTGAACAGGACCGCCGCGTCCACGGCCTCTGGGTGCTCCTAACTGGCGTGGAGCATCGTCTGTGGTAGGAAGTAGGGCTCTCTATAGAGGGGGTGGTGATGGTGGCAAGGTCACATACGGAACTGTCGCTGCTCCCTGTCGTCTCGCCGGACAGTCTCTGACAAGATGGTGCAAACTCCCGCACCCAAAACACCCTGGCGACGGCTGCTGCCCCTGGGGATAAGAACCATATAACTGTCCCCTCCCAAATCCTCTACCAGGCCTATCTCTCGGAAAGAATCTGGCGCGCTGTCTCTGAGACGGTACATCGGTGCGAATCCTCTTCGGCCCAGAAACGGCCGAAGTCCGTGATATGCGTGCCTCCATCCGCAATGCCATATCCATAGCAGCTGAATAAGTGTCGTAGTGCTGGGCGCCAATGGCAAGATATAGCTGGGCATCAAGTCCCTGTATGAACCTCTTCACCATCTTCTCCTCGGTATCCACCAAATACTGAGCATATCGGGATAACTGTGTAAACTGGATGTCATACTCAGACACCGTCATCCCAGGTGTCCTGACTAAGGCCTCGAAACTGCGAGCTCTGGCGTCACGAACGCTCTCTGGAAGGAAACGAGCTAGAAAGACCGCTGTAAACTCGGCCCACGTCATAGGCGGTAGACCTGCAGCTCGACCTCTCAAGACTGACTCCCACCATGTCTGCGCGAGACCCTCTAGTCGGAAACTCGCAAGCTCTACCCATCGATCATCCGAACATCTCAGCGAACGGCAGATCATGGCTAAACTGTCAAGGAACGTCTGTGGGTCCTCCGCTGCCTCGGTGCCGGTGAATACTGGAGGTCTCAGCCTCATGAAATCCTGTAGTGAAACCGGGATGGTCACGGTGGTAGTAGTAGGAGCAGGTATCATGGTCGTCTGTGATGTAGTAGGTACGTCATCCGGCCTCGGTGTACGACTGGCTGCAACTAGGGATCCTACCATCTGACGTAGCTCCTGCATGCCTCCCATCATCTGTCGCAACTCCTCCATACCAGTCTCGAGCCTATCCATACGGCCTGGGGAAGGTGGATCGGTCTGTCCCTGCGGCGTAGGCATACCACCCTGCTCAGTCCTAGTCTCGGACGAGCCAGCTCGAATCTCGTCTCTGGCGGCAGCCCTCTGTGCCCTCGTAGCCTTCGGCGGCATAGTGGCTGTTACAGGAAAAGGGGTAATAAGAACAATGCAATAGGATCATAGGATACACGGAATTGAAGAAGGAATTTTTCAAGCAAGTATATCCTAAAGTCACTTAGGCAGAGTACCGTATCGTAAGTATGCCGCGGACATACGCACGCAACGTTACCTTGCTTAAGTCACTTACTCCATCTACCAAGGGTCATCCTACACTCACAAAGGTAAAACCTATCGCTCTGATACCAACTTTGTCACGACCCGCAGGGTACGGAACGTGACTGGCACTTAAGTTTACGAAACGTCTAAAGACGTCCGTAAAATAAGTAAGCCAAAGCCCAGAAAACAAAACCAATTAAGCAAAAGAGTGAAGAAAACCCAATCAATTGAAAGCGATTTTATCAAATAAGTCATGTAAAACCCTTTTTAAAAACAATACCAATTTTTCCGAAAATTTCGGCAGAGTCTCCTTTGTAAATACTGGCCCCCAAAATGGGTACAACAAAAATATATATGAATCCAACAAAAAAAGGGCATCCCCAAGCGGGAGCTAGCTCTTCGCCACAAGGCGGTCACAAATCCCACGCAATATAAAGCAACAACAAGCAAAATAATCATAATGAAGCATAAGAAAAACAGCATGTCGACTCAAGTGAGCTCGACCCCAAATTACAGCATAAAAGTCTACAAATCTCACAGTCTCATCTCTATGTCAATACAATAATACTGGTAGAAACAGTAGATGGAGTACACTAGATACAAAGAATATACAAGGTGGTACAAAAATAATAACATGACCCACCTATGAGCAAAACCTCGAGTCCAGGCAAAAGAGGCAAAAGAACAAGTGCGCCCGCCGCTACTGTACTGACGGAGCGGACCTGCAAAAGGCTGTGGCACAACGGGGGTGAGTTGCCAACTCGTGAGTAATAAATAACATCTACAAAGGCTATCGTATGCATGCACACAAGCATCCTAGCATCTAAAATACAGGTATGAATGGATGCACTGGCAGGTGTGTATACAACATCAGTGTACGAATATGTATGCAACATGAATATCTGAGGTCTCAATAGGTATCTATAAGAAACATTTTATCTCTTTTTGTTTTTGAAACTCTTTTAGAATGCTAGCATAATACTCAAGGAATCGACGAGAACCGGTGTCCAGCAACGACACCTAAAAGCTGTCTCAAATCTCATAAATCCATGTCATAGTGTCTCTGGCCTCAGCCGTCCGGCTGACCCATCTCAAATATCAATATCTCATCATCTAGCGGCCACGGTCGGTATCCTCTGGATATCCGCCGTCCCAAACAGTCACCGGTAGGTAATCCGTCCCCTGCCAGGCTCAACGTCAACACCACATTCCTCTTGCCCCGGGGTACCTTACCGGGCCCACCATATACCCGTGACGGTTCCTCCACTCCTCGACACGGATTTCCAAAACCACAGCAAACTCATGGTGGACGACACTTACATCACTAGAAAACCGCAATTTACATATTTTAAAAAAATATAGTAAGTTTAGAAATTTTGCGGCTTTCCCCCGAAATCCAGAAATATCATAAAATCTCAAGAAATCCTCATAAGTGCATATGTCAATGATAATGAATGCATATGGTATCAATAATCAAGTTGCGATGTGTGATTAATAGATTAGGCATGAACAATTAATATGATGAAGTACATGCACATGAATAGCAATCCTACGGTTTCATTTTAAGGAATTAAAGGCAATAGCACATGTTTTAGTATCAATTAGTAAAAGGTTTCAATTTAAAGGTTATCTAGTGTGGTGGCATGGCAATTACCAGGGTGTGTGTGTAAGCATGAATAGTGCTCGTGCTGCATATAAAAACCCTGGCAATGGTGCAGGTGTCCTATAAAATGGTTTCGTATAGGTATGTCAATATAATGCATGGATGCAGCAAATAATCAAATAAGTATTTCACCCCTAATTACTAACACCACTAAGAATCTTGTAAGTTACTAAAACTATCGGGCGGCTTGCGCCATCCAACGATAGTCCCCCGTAGATGTTACATCTACTCACCGGAATCCCTGGCTAGCTGTGTCCAATCACCGCTTTCCCCATTCACGCCGCGTCTGACGTCTCCGCGACCGAACCTGGAATTTACATCAATACCAAACATAAGGTTACATATCAAGAACGACGCAAAACCCAAACGAAACTACTAAAGTTCACTAGCTAGGTACAACGTGCACAGGGTCCGCGGAACACACGCGAAATTTGCAAAAAATGCCAAAAATCGCCGATTTGGTCGCCCGGCAAAACTAAAACCCGACTACTCAAAACTCCGCACTCACGCATCCTAAACGTCATAGGAGATGCTAAAAACATCCCCAAGGTATCACAAATAATTCACCAGTTAATTTTAACAAAAACCTAGTAAGCACAAAACTAGCAATTTTGGTGCAAATATCGAAACTTAGCGATACGGTTATCACAATCCAACACAATATCCAACCACACAACTAGTTAGCCACAATCACATAAATTCAACTCATTTATCATGCCTCACAACCCATTTCCATACACAAACCCCTTTCTTGATTTTCATAAAACAACAATTACAAACTAATTTCACACATTAAAATTAACTAAATTAGCATAATTTGAAGACCACATAACAAACAATCTACAACACTATAATTACAACACATTAGCAAAGATTCAAAACCTATTTTCCATAAACAACCATTACTTGAATTATATAACCTAGCAAATCTTAATCCAAACTATATATGAAAACCTTAAATTAACACTAATTTATAACTCAATTAGCAAGTTAACCTACTAAATTAGGTTAGCAAAACAACTAGATAACAATTAGATTTAATCAACTAAATAATGGTTTCTAAACCCTAATTCAATTCAAACCATTCACTTTAAAAAACTAGTATGCAATTAACACTAAAATTAACTCTAAAACAATTTTCAAAGTTCAATTAGCACACTTTAAACTACAATTTAACCATTTGATTTAGAAATTATACCTCAAAAGATCAATCCCTAAGTTGCTAAAACCTCCCAAGATACCATCTTTCTCCAAGATTTGAACCAATTTGGGTTTGAGAAGAGAGGGAATAAGGTTTTGTGTTGAAAAAGTGAAGGATTTGTTGATTTTTATTGAATTTTGTTGCAAATTTTTGAAGAAAATGAGAGAGAAAGAGAAGGAAAATAATGGAAATGGGGGAGGGTGCAGGTCTCGGCCAGGAGAGGTAAGGGGAGGAGTGGGGGAGAGTTATGTGGAATTTTCCAAGGTCAAAGCTCTCACATCTCACTAAAAACCCACATGCAAATTACTATATTTAAATCCTACTCCAAACAATTCATTAACATGATTTAAAAGTCAAAAAGAGAGGGATGGGGGCTGCTGCAGCAGTGGTGGGGCCGGCCTACGGGAGTGGGGGTGAGTGGGAGTGGATACAAAGAGGTTTTATGCAAAAAGACCCCCCACAAGTCCAAAATTGCAAGTTTTAGCTTAAAATTCAATAAATTTCGTTTTCTATAATAAAAATTAGTTAAAAATAAAAATAAAATACTAAAAATTTATGTTACAACTAGATTTTAATTAACATGATTTTAAATCTTAATTTTAGCCCATTTAAATTTGTATTTATCGCTAATTTAATGTATTTTCTTGCCGGCTTAAAATAATATTAAAAAATTGAAAAATTAGGGAAAATTTTTAAACGACCAGAATTTCATAATTAACTCATTAGCTACTAAAAACAAGCAATTACCTATTCATTTTAGGTATAATTAGTCCTAAACTGCAAAATAACAAAAAAGACGGTTTTCGGAAAAATACCGAATTTTCACCGAATTTCAGGAAAACACCAAAACGACTTTTCAAGACGCTACATCTTCTTCTAGAAGCTTCCTGACAAATTACGAGACTGCCCTCCCATCCGTATTTCCGAAAAACACGAATAATCTTTCACTGAATAAATCCATCTGTATAATACTAGAATCTGGCTTAAACCAAAGCCCGCTAGTATTATCTGCCCGATCGTAATACGTGCATAAGTGTACCTAAGTGATCACGGCCCTGCCGTAAAAACCATACGGCCTCTACACCTTTTGCCCGGTGCAGGGAAACTCTCTGTGTGGGACTCTAAAGACTCAACACTACGCTGGCTGTGTGTTTAACTACAGGCCGCAAGCGGTACTAGCTGTACGTAACGGTCCCCAGGTAGATGTCGATAAGAAGGTCGATGAGGAAACCCATCCGAACTCCAACTGAGCCTAATATGACAATCTCCGTATAGTCCGGTCTGTTCGTCTAGGACTATCGTATATCGGGCCTAGGGGCAGTAAACGTCAGACCCCTAATAGCGGTATAAGTCGTGTCGGAGTGAAGCCCATTACACATTGAGAAGCTACTGGAACCTACCAGTAAATCTCGCTTGCCCTGGCCAGGGACTTTGCGTAATGGCTCTCCATACACGGCGCGATATCAACCCCCAATACCGGGAGAGAAGAATCATTTCTAACCGCCACTGCCTCCAAGTGCTTCGGGACTACACCCAACTACTACCTGTTTGCACGACTCCTTTGAGCCGTGGTAGGGTAGTAATCTAAGTACAGTGGGAACACACCCGAGACGAAGTAGCTGTGTCAAGTCAACGGACTAAGCTGTACTCATGTCACTTGGGAACTGCTATCTGACAAGGGGTATAAAACCAACCTGCAGTTCCCGGCGAGTCCTGTCCGGTGTACCCGTAACCTAACGAGCACCTGCATACTATCTCCAATACAACGTACTGATAGCTGTGGGACATACCATCTCCCCAACTGGGATGAGAAGCGTACACGCTAGTCTACTCCGGAGTATCAATTCCCTGTCTCGATAATCCTACGACCAGGGACCTGTACAGGATGTTGCTTATAAACTACCCAGCCCCCACTAGTGTGACTGCCATCACAACGCTGGTAATCAAGCAAAGATCCTAAGGGCTCTACTAATATGTATAAGCGATACGTTAAAAGAAACATATGCACATATTAAAATAGACACAAACCAAGGAGCATACTACCATTTTTAGCAAGACTGTCAATACAACTGTGAATATCCCAAGCTTCCATTAAGTAATATACAAACTAGTATGAAACAGTAATGGCCTCTAGGGCATAAACACTAACAATCTCCCACTTGCACTAGGGCTATGTACTTGCATATCGCAGACCTATCATCTCAAATAGCCTCTCGAACTGCGTCTGAGGAATGGCCTTTGTGAATGGATCAGCAGTGTTATTCTCTGTATCTACTCTCTTTACCTCGATCTCCCGGCGATCTACGATCTCCCTGATCAGGTGATACCGCCTTAAGATGTGTCTGGATTTCTGATGGGACCTGGGTTCCTTCGCTAAAGCTATAGCGCCGTTGTTGTCGCAATACAGAGGTATTGGATTAACACTGGTAGGAACCACCTGAAGTTCTGTAAGGAACTTCTTCATCCAGACAGCTTCTTTTGCGGTATCGCAAGCAGCTATGCACTCCGCTTCCATCGTTGAGTCAGCAACGGTGTCCTGTTTAGAACTCTTCCAACAGACCGCCCCTCCATTGAGGGTAAAAATATAACCCGATATGGACTTGGAGTCATCCTTGTCACTCTGGAAGCTGGAGTCGGCAAAGGCCTCGATCTGGAGGTCATTTCCGCCATACACCAAGAATATGTCCTTAGTCCTCCTCAGGTACTTGAGAATGTTCTTTACTGCTATCCAGTGCTTCTCCCCTGGGTTTGCCTGATACCGGCTTACAACGCTTAATGCGTATGCTACATCTGGTCTGGTACATAACATCGCATAAATTATAGAGCCTACCACAGAAGCGTAGGGTATAATCGACATGCGATCCCTTTCTAAATCAGTCTTGGGAGACATCTCTTTGGAGAGGTTGATTCCGTGACAAACCGGTAGGTTACCGCGCTTAGAATCTTCCATACTGAATCTTTTCAATATAGTATCTGTTAGTTGTATGTATGTCCTAGAGGCCAGTATTGCACAAATGATGTATATTATATTGGATGCTTGGACATATATAGAGATGACTTTCTTGCTCGATATGATAGTATGCTATCTGGTTGCTCTTTATCTTAACATGAATACTTGTCTCTTTGTACTGTCTTATAGTTACATGTTGGTAAAGCCCTTAAGATATGTACTTGACTACCTGGACTATGATGCGGATCATACTAGTGGGGACATGGTAGTCCATAAGTACATCCTTCAAGGTCCCTAGACGTGGGTGTATCGAGACGGGGCATCGATATACCAGTGTAGACTAGTGTATATGCTTCTCGACCCATGAGATGGGTGATGGATGATCCCATATCCATTGGTGTTTGACATCAGAGATGGTATACGGGTGCTCAGTGGAGACTGGGTACACTGGACGGACTCGCCGAGAACTCCTAGATGGTATTATAGCTCACGTCAGATGGCAGTTCTCAGGTGACACTTGTGCAGGTTAGTCTGTAGACCCGAGATCGTCATAGAGTCTTGTGTGATTCCCACTGTGCTTTGATTTCTACCTTACCACGTCCATGAGGGCGTGCAAAACGGTGGTTTTTGGGTACAGTCCCGAGTCACATGGAGGCAATGAGCGATAGGAGGGGTTTCGTCTCTCCCGGTATTGGGGGTTGATGTTGCACTGTGCTCGATTGGCCGTAACAGGGAAGTCCCTGGCCAGGGCGGATTAGAGATTTACTGGTAAGTGTTACCAATAGTTTCTTGACCCGTTATGGGCCTCACATCGGCACGACTTATCGGTTATTGGGGTCTGACGTTTACCACCCCTAGACTTGATATACGACATATCGGACGAGGAGACCAGACTGCACGGGTAGTGTTTCCGGTTGGCTCGACGGAAGTTGTAGCAGGTTCGCTTGTTTTCTTCTGATCGCTCAATACCCGGACGGCCATTACGTTTAGCTGACCGCTTGCGGCTTGGGGGTGCTTGATATGATCATCACCCACTGCCGGCGTATTGACGAGTCTTAGAGTCCCACAAAGGAGTTACCTAGTCCAGGCGAAACATTGTGGTGCGCGTATGCGATATGCGCATGGACCCGGTTAAAATGCGCGTATGAGATACCGTGTATTAATCGGGCGGCTTGCTTTTGGTCAGGTCGTATGTGATATGGCCGGATTGATAAATCAAGTGTTGATTTATCATTTAACCATTAGTTTCTCACTAGAAATCCTTTTATTTTTTGATGTATGCATGCATGTATGCATTCTTTCTTGATTCATGCACATATGGATGTGCATGCACACATACATACTACATCATCCTTCATGGTTGTATATACATGGAAAATGGTGGCAATATAAGACTCACACCATGATTTTATATATATGTTTTATTATTTCATTTGTGTTAAAACAAAGGAAAAAGAAAAGGATAATTCATGGATGAGTTCTACACTTTTCTTGACCTAACCATGCTCACCTACCTTCTAACCATGAGTTAATCTTTTCTTTTATGTTTTAACTCAAGTGAAATAATATCCATATGATTTAACCATGGTTTGAGATGAGAAGTGATAAATATATATACATATATTTTCTTTTTCTTTCTACAAGGGTTAATCTTTTACTCTTGTTCAAAGAAAAGCCATCATCTTCCTCTTCCTCCCTCTTTTGCTCTCTAGACTTTTCAAGTGACCAAAATACTCAACAAGATAGGATTTTGAAGTGAGAAAACCCACCACAACATCATTCCACACAAGTCTTGCCCACTTGTTTAGAGTGTTAGCTTCATTTCATTCTCTTGATAAAGTGAAGTTGCAAGCATGGACAAAGGAGCTTCGGGTGGATCGTCGTGGACGTTAGAAGACATCAAGCGGACCTTTTCCAAACCCCAAGTAGCCGAGGAGTCTAGCGTAGGGAGCTACAAAAGTTGTACTCTCAAAACCCTAGCTTTTCTTACTTGTGATGATGTGTTATTTTTGAAACCCTAATTTTTCTAGGAACGATTCTTTGTATGTTTACTTAGCACCCCAAAAATTTAATCTTTGGTACATGTGATGCTTCCAAACCCTTCATGAGGTGCTAGGTTAACCCAACATTGGTATCGGAGCCGACCTAGAACATTAGGCGACACTTTAGCGAAGTCGAAACTCCGATCGAACCAAAATACGACATTTCGGGACCCTCTCTGGACATTTTTCGAAATCTGTTGTTTTTCAGAATTAAAAATACTTTAAAAAATACAGCAGGAAAATCTAAGACAAACTATGAAAAATGAATCAGTGAACAGTGAATCCTGCCGCGGAACCGCGGCAATAGCTTGCTTAGGCCGCGGCTCCGCGGCCGTACAGGTGATTCATTGCCTCTTTTTTACAGGCTTTTTCTCCTACCTGCTTGTGTGATTTTTTGGGTATGTTTAATTTGAATTTAGTACTGAATATTCTGGAGATGGTTTTGGACTCGACGATTCGATCGGAATTTTGATTTCGTGTCTTTTCCGGGTAAATTAGAAAGTATTGAAGTGTTCGAACGAGTATCATTTCTTCACTTTTCACGGGGTTTAAATATTTTTGAGATACGTGCAAGTTTTGTGGTGGACCCTCTAGAAGACAACAAACCTTAACTCGATTATGTGACCGTCTTGAACTGCCCTTTTAACCTTAGGGTTTAAGGCAGTACGGTGTGCCACATGTGAGGCGTTGGCTTGACCCTTCTACGGCTGGACCGCTACTACTGTGACACACTCCGGGTTTTTGAACTCCGCTCAAGTATTGAGCTTTAGCGAATCTTGGGTATTTGATCATTAGTTCGAAAACATTAATACTGTCTATTTATCTGGAATGTGATACAATATGTGGAATTCATATAGTTAGGCATGAAATACGAAATATGTGATATTTCGCATTTATGATGTCTAAAGAGAATGTAGATTCCAAATATTGTAGTTTTACACTTTCTTTTCTGTGACCGTACGTGTAATATGTCGATATCTCCGGTTTCGTTGCTATACATCAACGACAATTGGGGTATGCATACTTACTTACGTTGATGATATGAGATATTATGTGTTGCTGAGATATGATGTGTAGGATTGTCGCAATTGAATAGCCGGGTTTTTTTTATGTGAGATGAGAGTTTTATATTTTCATTCATGTAAATTCAAATGTAATGTAATATTCTTTTATTTGGGGCACTTCCGGGTTAAGGTTGATGCCACCAGTGTTGAATATTATTTACTTTTCTGCATTAGGATAGACCCAAGGAGGGGAGCATAGGTGACCGGGTTCTAGGGTTTAGTGGGAGGCCATCTCGAGGAGTCGAGACCGGGTCTCCTAAACACCAGAATTGGTAGGGTCGCTTGCCGCTCTCGTAGGGGTCCAGGGTGTGGGCTTGGCTATTCATCGCGACTGTGGAATCCGTATTTTCTATTGTTGGCTAAATACTAAATACGGACGTCCTAATATATCCCACATTATATCTATGTTTCTGCTGTGATATCTGTGATGTGATCATTTGATATGTTCTGATGGATACAGTATATAGTATATATGATATATTATATAGACGTTACTTATGTTTTACACCCGCACTAGCCCTGCCCTGCTCTGTCGTTAGTTACCTAACCTAATGGTGTATGAGGGGACATCGAGGCGAATGCGGATGGCATAAGTGTACGTCGTATTTATCTGTGATGTTTAGGTGACTTAAATGATGGGACTTCATTAATGTGATTAATGAAAGATAAGAAACCTAAAAGATGTTGTAGAATCAAATTTTTTCTAAAAAGGGTAGCTCCAGTTTTGCTTTGCATAGCGATATATATGATATATCCCGCATCTTATTCAATGAGGAAAGAGCCGAGATCCCTTCACCGGGAGTGACCTCTTTAGCAAAACTGGCAGATGCTACAAAACTCGGTTTGACTTTTGACTGCTTTTGGAGTTTTGCTTTGCATAGTGATATATATGATATGTCCTGCACCTTATTCGATGAGGAAAGAGCCGAGATCCCTTCACCGGGAGTGACCTCTTTAGAAAAACTAATAAAAGCCTCAGAATCACTCCATTTCAAAATTTCACTTGATTCTACAATGATATCAAGTTCATTACGCAATAGGTTTTCAGAAAAACCTATCGTAGCCCTCCGTCATTTCAGATAAGTCCTACTTAGTATTCGTGCTACGTTTGTTGGCCTTTGTCAAGGCGTAGTGTGCGGTAGCTAAATAGTGCTTGTCTGCTTATGCATATGATACAGATTGTTTTAGGGTAATCGTACGACCTTGTTGGCCTTTGTCAAGGGTCGTGCGGCTGGGTTTGATTCAATCAAGAAATGACGGGTTGAACTTGACTAGCATCCTATGATTTGTTGGCTTTTGTCAAGGTCATAGGGGTTAGGGGCAAAATATTATCGGGAATTTCAAGCGTTGAAATTTGCAATGAGATTGCACACCTACTATGAGATAGTTGGATCCCGATACCCACTGCGAGTAATTGTTACTCCTGGGAGAGTTTTACATAGGACAATTAGCCGATCAAGTAGGTGTCTAGAAAGGTGTCAACGGGGTTACGCCTCTGGGAAAAAGAGGTTTACTTTAATTAGGTCTGTGCGAAAGCACGGGGAACCTCCCTCAAAGTACCGACACTGGCCTGGCTGAAAGATCGGTGAAGTTGTAGGGTGTAATTAATCCCGGCTAGTCTTTCCTTTTAGGGTTTGAAGGAAGATTTGATAAAAACAGTGGGAGCCATCCTGATTAGATAAGATAATAACCAATCTGATCTTGCAAGAGCATACGCTAAAGTGTTTTCTTCTCTCTCTCTCCAGGTAGCGACCATGTCATGCCTTAATCAAGATAATAATATGGATGTATTGACTAAACCCGCATGTTTTACTGTGCTGGGGAACGTTGGTTCCGTTCTTTCTTATAAGAGTTATAGGACTGAACAGGACATAGGGGAATACCAGGATTCCCATGCCACCCGAATGAAGAAAGTACATGATGATGCATTTTCTTCGGGTGTGTTCGTTACAGAGAACTGTTTCTCCATTTCTCTACGTCCTGGGTATTGGATACCGGGTCAGGATCCCATATATGTAATCAGTTACATAGGCTTAAGAAAGGTAGAGAACTTGGAGACGGTGATAAAGACATAAGAGTTGGAAATGGTGCAATTGTTGCAGCTAAAACCGTCGGGGAATATCACCTTGTATTACCAACTGGTAATACATTGATTCTGAACGAATGCTATTACATGCCGAACCTGATATGCAACATTATATCGGTTTCTTTGTTGAGTAAAGAGGGATATAATTTTGTATTACAGAATAATGTTATGAACATTTTCCATAACCAAAAGTTGGTTGGATCAGGCACGTTGTTCAATGGCATTTATGTTCTAAATCAATCAACAGTTCTGAGCATAACAAACACATACAAGAGGAAGAGTTCAGAACTGAACAAATCCTTCTTGTGGCATTGTAGACTAGGTCACATCAATGTGACACGACTAGCTAAGTTGCATAAGGATGGATATTTGAATTCGTTTGAATATTCATCTTATGACACTTTCCAGTCATGTCTCAAAGGCAAGATGACCAAAACTCCGTTTACGGGACATGGAGAAAGTGTTACCGAACTCTTAGGACTGATACATAGTGATGTATGCGGTCCCATGTCTATACATGCCAGGGATGGTTCTTCCTACTTCATTACATTCACTGACGATATCTCTAGATTCGGATATATGTTCCTGATGAAACACAAATCAGAAGCTTTTGAGAAATTTAGAGAATATAAACAAGAAGTCGAGAACCAAACCGGAAAAAGTATTAAAATCCTTCGATCTGATTGAGGAGGTGAATACTTGAGCAATGAATTCCTGGACTTCCTAAAAAAGAATGGGATTCTCTCTCAGCTGACTCCTCCATATACACCACAGCACAACGGTGTATCGGAACGGAGGAACCGCACCCTATTAGATATGGTGCGCTCTATGATGAGCACAGCTGAGTTACCTATTTCCTTCTGGGGATATGCGCTGGAAACAGCAGCATACCTGTTGAATCAAGTTCCATCTAAATCTGTACCTACCACACCATATGAGATATGGAGTGGGAAGAGACCATGTCTTAAACGAGTTAAGATATGGGGTTGTCCGGCTATGTCAAGAGGCAAAATCCGGACAAACTCGAGGCACGGTCAGTTCTATGTAAGTTTGTAGGATATCCCAAACATTCACATGGATATCTTTTCTACCATACTGAGGAACAAAAAGTGTTTGTTTCTCGACATGCCACCATTTTAGAAAAGGAATTTCTTGCAAAAGAAATTAGTGGCAACAAGGTAGAACTGGAAGAAATTCCGGCTACATAAACTCAAACTGAAGATTTAGTGGAACAAGAAGATTCGGTAATTCCCAATGTACCCCAGTCACTCCGCCGATCTAGTAGGGTTCCTCGCCAACCTGAGAGATACTACGGTTTTCTCATGGATGGTGGCAGCGGGGACTGCATCATGGAGGATGATGACCCAACTAGCTTCGAGCAGGCCATCACGAGTGGGGACTCAGTGAAATGGCTGGATGCTATGCGGTCCGAGATGGAATCCATGCACACCAACAAAGTATGGACTTTGGAAAATGCTCCTGAAGGGGTAAAACCCATTGGGAGCAAGTGGATCTTCAAAAAAAAACTTGGTGTAGATGGGAAAGTGGAGACTTTCAAAGCTAGACTTGTTGCAAAGGGTTTTCGTCAAAGACCAGGTGTGGACTATGACGAAACTTTTTCTCCAGTGGCTATGCTTAAATCCATCCGGATCATGATTGCCATCGCTGCATATCATGATTACGAAATCTGGCAAATGGATGTTAAGACCGCCTTTCTAAACGGTGATTTAGAAGAATGCGTGTACATGACTCAGCCAGAGGGCTTCGTAGATAGTGGGAGTAGCGGGAAGGTGTGCAAGCTGCTTAAATCCATTTATGGATTAAAGAAAGCATCGCGGAGTTGGAGCATCTGCTTTGACGTCGTTATCAAAGAGTTTGATTTCGTCAAAAACGTAGATGAACCTTGTATCTACAAGAAGGTGGCAGACAGTAAGGTCGTCTTCCTCGTATTGTACGTGGACGACATACTCTTGATAGGAAATGACATTCCTATGCTGCAATCGGTCAAGCTCTTCTTATCGCAAAGATTCTCAATGAAAGATCTTGGTGATACCTCCTGCATATAGGGGATTAGGATCTATAGAGATAGATCCAAACGGATATTGGGATTGTCCCAATTCAGGTACATTGACACTATACTAAAGAGGTTTAGTATGGAAGAATCCAAGCGTGGGAACTTACCCACGATCTCTGGAGTCACTCTCTCCAAAGAGATGTCTCCCAAGACTGATTTGGAGAGAGCTCGCATGCAAGGGATACCCTATGCTTCGGCTGTAGGCTCTATCATGTACGTGATGCTATGTACCAGACCCGATGTAGCATACTCACTAAGTATAGTGAGCAGGTATCAAGCTGATCCTGGAGAGAGTCACTGGACAGCTGTGAAGAGCATTCTCAAGTACTTACGAAGGACTAAAGAGATGCTCTTGGTGTATGGTAACGGAGAACTCCAAGTGGAGTCCTTTACCGATTCGAGCTTCCAGAGTGATAAGGACGACTCTAAGTCGCAGTCGGGATTTGTCTTTACCCTTTACGGAGGGGCGGTTAGCTGGAAGAGTTCCAAGCAGGAAACCGTGGCAGACTCGACGATGGTGGCTGAATACATCGCTGCCAACGATGCTGCCAAAGAGGCTGTCTGGATCAAGAAGTTCATTACTGAACTTGGAGTGGTTCCATCCATTGAGAATCCAATACCTTTGTATTGCGATAACAATGGAGCGGTGGCTTTGGCCAAGGAACACAGGTCCCATCAGAGATCCAGGCATATTCTGAGGCGGTATCACCTGATCCGGGAGATAGTTGATCGCCGAGAGATCGAGGTCAAGAGGGTTGACACGAAGAATAACACAGCGGATCCACTCACGAAGGCCATTCCTCAGATACAGTTTGAGAGACTCTTCGGGATGCTCGGTATGCGATACTACAGCAGCTGGCCCTAGTGCAAGTGGGAGATTGTTAGTTGTATGTATGCCCTAGAGGCCAGTATTGTACAGATGATGTATATTATATTGGATGCTTGGACATATATAGAGATGACTTTCTTGCTCGATATGATAGTATGCTATCTGGTTGCTCTTTATCTTAACATGTATACTTGTCTCTTTGTACTGTCTTATAGTTACATGTTGGTAAAGCCCTTAGGATGTGTACTTGACTACCTGGACTATGATGCAGATCATACTAGTGGGGACATGGTAGTCCATAAGTACATACTTCAAGGTCCCTAGTTGTGGGTGTATCGAGACGGGGCATCGATATACTAGTCTAGACTAGCGTATACGCTTCTCGACACATGAGATGGGCGATGGATGATCCCATATCCATTGGTGTTTGACATCAGAGATTGTATACGAGTGCTCAGTGGAGACTGGGTACACTGGACGGACTCGCCGAGAACTCCCAGATGGTATTATACCTCATGTCAGATAGCAGTTCTCAGGTGACACTTGTGCTGGTTAGTCTGTACACCCGAAATCGTCATAGAGTCTTGTGTGATTCCCACTGTGCTTTAATTTCCACCTTACCACGTCCATGATGGCATGCAAAACGGTGGTTTTTGGGTACAGTCCCGAGTCACATGGAGGAAATGAGCGATAGGAGGGGTTTCGTCTCTCCCGGTATTGGGGGTTGATGTTGCACTGTGCTCGATTGGCCGTAACAGGGAAGTCCCTGGCCAGGGCTGATTAGAGATTTACTGGTAAGTGTTACCAGTAGTTTCTCGACCCGTTATGGGCCTTACATCGGCACGACTTATCGATTATTGGGGTCTGACGTTTACCACCCCTAGACTTGATATGCGACATATCAGACGAGGAGACCGGAATGCACGGGTAGTGTTGCCGGTTGGCTCGACGGGAGTTGTAGCAGGTTCGCTTGGTTTCTTCTGATCGCTCAATTCCCGGGTGGTCGTTACGTTTAGCTGACCGCTTGCGGCTTGGGGGTGCTTGATATGATCATCACCCACTGCCGGCGTATTGACGAGTCTTAGAGTCCCACAAAGGAGTTACCTAGTCCAGGCGAAACGTTGTGGTGCGCGTATGCGATATGCGCATGGACTCGGTTAAAATACGCGTATGAGATACCGTATATTAATCGGGCGGCTTGCTTTTGGTCAGGTCGTATGTGATATGGCCAGATTGATAAATCAAGTGTTGATTTATCATTTAACCATTAGTTTCTCACTAGAAACCCTTTCATGTATTTTTTGATGTATGCATGCATGTATGCATTCTTTCTTGATTCATGCACATATGGATGTGCATGCACACATACATACATACATCATCCTTCATGGTTGTATATAGATGGAAAATGGTGGCAATATAAAACTCACACCATGATTTTATATATATGTGTTATTATTTCATTTGTTTTAAAACAAAGGAAAAAGAAAAGGATAATTCATGGATGAGTTCTACACTCTTCTTGACCTAACCATGCTCACCTACCTTCTAACCATGAGTTAATCTTTTCTCTTATGTTTTAACTCAATTGAAATAATATCCACATGATTTAACCATGGTTTGAGATGAGAAGTGATACATATATATACATATATTTTCTTTTTCTTTTTCTTTCTACAAGGGTTATTCTTTTACTCTTGTTCAAAGAAAAGCCATCATCTTCCTCTTCCTTCCTCTTTTGCTCTCTAGACTTTTCAAGTGAGGAAAATACTCAACAAGATAGAATTTTGAAGTGAGAAAACCCACCACAACATCATTCTACGCAAGTCTTGCCCACTTGTTTAGAGTGTTAGTTTCATTTCATTCTCTTGATAAAGTTAAGTTGCAAGCTTGGACAAAGGAGCTTCGGGTGGATCGTCGTGGACGTTAGAAGACCTCAAGCGGACCTTTTCCAAACCCCAAGTAGCCGAGGAGTCTAGCGTAGGTAGCTACAAAGGTTGTACTCTCAAAACCCTAGCTTTTCTTACTTATGATGATGTGTTATTTTTGAAACCCTAATTTTTCTAGGAACGATTCTTTGTATTTTTACTTAGCACCCCAAAAATTTAATCTTTGGTACATGTGATGCTTCCAAACCCTTCATGAGGTGCTAGGTTAACCCAACAGTGTCTATGTACCTGGACTGCGAAAGTCCCAACATCCTCTTTGATCTATCATGATAGATCTGGATCCCCAAAATGTAGGTGGCATCAGCCAGGTCCTTCATAGAGAACTTCTGTGACAAGAATCTTTTGACTGACTGTAGCATAGGAATATCATTTCCTATTAGGAGAATGTCATCCACGTACAAGAGGAGGAATACTACAACTCTCCCTACAATCTTACTGTATATGCATGGTTCATTTGGATTTTTTTAATAAAGTCGAATTCTTTGACAGTATCATCAAAACAGATGTTCCAACTCCGCGATGCCTGCTTTAATCCATAAATGGACTTAAGCAACTTGCACACTTTACCGCTGCTCCCACTCTGAATGAATCCCTCTGGCCGATCCATATAGATGCACTCTTCCAAATTACAATTTAGAAAGGCCGTCTTTACGTCCATCTGCCAGATCTCATAATCGTGGAAGGCAGCAATGGCAAGAAGGACCCGAATGGATTTGAGCATAGCCACTGGAGAAAAGGTAACGTCATAGTCCAAACCAGGTCTTTAACGAAAACCCTTTGCAATAAGTCTAGCCTTATAGGTTTCAACCTGTCCATCTACACCAATCTTCTTTCTGAAGATCCACTTGCATCCTACGGGTTTTACCCCATCTAGAGCAATGTCCAAAGTCCATACTTTGTTAGTATACATGGACTCCATTTCGGTCCGCATTGCATCCAGCCATTTTACCGAGTCACCGCTCTGAATGGCTTGCTGGAAGCTAGTAAGGTCATCATTATCAATGATGCAATCTTCTCGATCCCCGTCTATGAGAAAACCGTAGTATCTCTCGGGCGGATGAGACTGCCTACTACTTCTGCGGATAGGCGTTGGTATGTCCCTTTCTTCTGAAACTTCTGGTTCTACCATACTTTTAATAACAGCCTGTGGTTCTGGAATTTCTTCCAGTTCTATTGCGCTCCCATTCTTCTGATTTTCTAAAAATTCAGCTTCCAAGAAATGGGCATGATAAGAAACAAAAACCTTTTGTTCCTCTGCGTAATAGAAATAATACCCCTTGGAGTTCTTTGGATATCCCACAAACTTACACTGTACTGAGCGTGCCTCGAGCTTGTCCGGATGCTGCTTTTTTACAAAACCTGGACATCCCCATGTCCTAAAGTGTTTAAGACAGGGTTTCTTCCCACTCCACATCTGATATGGTGTGGTAGGCACAGTCTTGGTTGGAACTTGGTTCAAAAGATATGCAGCTGATTCTAGTGCATAACCCCAGAAAGATCGCGGTAACTCAACCTTACTCATCATGGAACGAACCATATCCAATAGGGTTCGATTCCTTCTTTCCGATACACCGTTGTGTTGTGGTGTGTATGGAGGAGTAAGCTGAGAGAGAATTCCATTCTCTTTTAAGTAACCCAGGAACTCGGCACTTAAGTATTCGCCACCTCGATCAGATCTCAGTGTCTTGATACTTTTTCCTGTTTGGTTTTCCACTTCATTCTTGTATTCTTGGAATTTCTCAAAGGCCTCGGATTTATGCTTCATCAAGAAGATATGTCCATACCTAGAGAAATCATCCGTAAAAGTAATGAAGTAGGAATAACCACCTCGCGCATGTGTAGACATTGGACCATACACATCGCTGTGTATGAGTCCCAAGAGCTCGCTCGCTCTTACTCCGTGTCCAGTAAACGAAGTCTTTTTCTTCTTTCCCATGAGACAAGATTCACAAGTAGCATAAGATTGATATTCTAACGGATTCAAATATCCTTCTCTATGTAACTTCGTCAACCGTGTTTCATCGATGTGACCTAGTCTACAATACCATAAGAAAGCCTGATTTATTTCCGAAGACTTTCTTTTAAGTGTGTTCTGGATATTGAAAACCTGAGCTTGATTCAATACGTATATACCGTCATCTAATGTACCGGACCCAATCAGAACTTGATTTAGGTAGATGTGAACTATATCGCTTACGAATGTAAAATCATATCCCTCTCTTGAAAGTGAGGACACTGATATGATATTACAAGTCAAACTAGGTACATACAGACAGTTACGTAGAATCAATATCTGCCCACTTGTCAAACCTAGCGATATTCTGCTACGGATTCAGCGCCCACGCTCATTCCGTTTGCAACTCTGAGAGACAAATCGCCTACCCTGATAACTCTACGGTTTCTCAAAGCATGTAATGAATTACAGATATGAGATCCTGCTCCGGTATCTAGTACCCAGGAAGTAGAGTTAATTGACAAACAATTCTCAATTACATACACACTCGAGGCCGAAGCAACAACATGCTTCGTATCCTGGCTACTGGCTTCCAAAGCCCTGTAATCCTTCTGCCAATGTCCGTTCCCATAACAATAGGAACAGCCCTCCTTACCTACACCAAGTCCCGAAACTTTTACTCTTCCCTTTCCTTCTACTTTACTGACACCGTATATCGGCTTTGTGGAGGTCTTCTTCTTCTTATCCTTTGCTTTCGCCCTGGATGCAGAAGAAGAAGGTCCCCTATTAAGTAGAGCGGGTGTCTCCCTTGTTTCTTTCAGGGTGTAAGTAGAGGGTAGGGACTGTGGAAATAAGTCAGCGTATGACCTGTTTCCCAACATGGTCTCCAGGTCCTTGAGCTCATCAATATAGCTAGTCATCGTAAGGACGTCATCCCCTACAGATGACCCGACAGCCAACCTCGCTTGAAATAATTTGTTCGAGGTCTCATATCTTGCGATACGAGATTGCTCTCCATATAAATCTTTGTTATGGAGAAAGATGGAAACTAAGTCCATCTTCTCGTGCTGATTCTGGTATACACCATCAACTGAAGCCAACACGAGGCACTTAGCATTCGCATTATCCTTTTCCCTTGTCTGACGGATATCCATATCCACGACGGTGGAAACTGGACCTGGGACGGCGGGGGCTTGAGTAGTAATAGGGTGGTCTAGCTTGTCATAGGTAATGGACATCTGGACAGACCTTTGCCAATCATAAAAATCAAATTCAGTCATTTTGTTATCTAGATGTAACCTAGTCATGGTTACAAGGTCGCTGCAATGAGAGAGAGAGAGAGAACACTTTAGCATGATGCTCTTGCAAGTTTAGATTGGTTTTTAGTTTATCTAAACTGGATGGCTCTCACTGTTTCTCGAATCCTTCCTCAAACCATAAAAGAAGAATTAGTCAGGACTGATCTCACCGTACAATACTTGCTTAACCGTTCAGCCAGGCTAGTGTCAGTACTTCGAGGGAGGTTTTACGACGCTTTCGTGAAGTTCCTTAATTAAATAACCTCTTTTTCTGGAGGCGTAGCCCTGCTGACACTGTTCTAGACACCTACTTGGTTTATAGCACTGATCGTTAAGTGACAAATCTCCTGATGAGTAGCAGATACTCACAGTAGGATCGGGATCCAAATATCATCGTGTGATAATGCTGAAGGAATCCTACCAACATTCATCAAACTCCAAATGGTATGCAACACTAGCAAGTTTCAGTTTCTTTAGAAACTCCCGATGTGGATTTTTGCCCCATGCTCTTATAACCTTGACGAAGGCCAACAAATCATAAGTCACATATCAAGTTCTGCCCATCATTATCTTGTTAATTTGAATCCACCCGTACATACCCTTGACGAAGGCCAACAAGGTAATACGACTGTCCCAAACCAACTCATCTATCTATGCAACAAATGAATACCCCAGCAGCTACCAAACACTATGCCTTGACGAAGGCCAACAAACATAGCTTGAATACTACTGACCATCCATAAGAAATGACGGAGGGTTACGACTGGTTTTGGAGAAACCGTGAACGTAGTGAACTTGATATAATCGAAGAAACCTGATAGCTTTTTAAAAGGAGTGGTTAAAGCTCTGCAATTAAAAATTCTGCTCTTTTAAAATAACCGAGTGGTTTCTTTTAAATTTATTCCGATGATTCAACTTTGGTTTATTTTCTTTGCATTAAAATAATGCGTCCCATCAATTAACCTATCATTGCAGAAAACAACGAAAATACAACGTCCTCTTATGCCATCCGCATTCGCCACTGGGTCCCGTCATTCACCCGTTAGGTTACTTAACTAACGACACAGCGGGGGCTGGGCTAGCGCGGGTGTAAAACATAAGTAACGCCTAATAGATATCATATATAGATAGTGTACATTCGTCAGATGCAATAAAAGGCATTTCAGATCACAGATGAACATTATTGGATATACAAGCAATCCGCGTTTCCTTTGAGCCTGCAACGAAAGACGGATTACACAGTTGTGATGAAAAGCCATTACCCCACCCTAAACCCCTACGGGTACGGCAAACTACCCGCCAAGTACCCGAAGTGAAGCGGTCTCCCTCAACAACGTGAGTAGGCCACTAAACACTTCAAAGTACCCGGTAGTTTGTGCACCCCACCTTGGGTCTATCCTAGGAGCATAAAACAGTAAATGAAATAATACAACGGTGGCTACAACTTCAGCCCGGATGTGCCCCGCAAAAGAATATTACATCATATTGCAATTTACATCGAATGAAAGAATATAAAAACTCATCTCAAACCCCGGCTAATCATCACAACGATCCAATCAAGTTCATATACACAAACCAGTAAAAACCATTACAGAAATGTGCAACCCACTGCTAACCGACATACTAGCAATTAGGAGAGTTTTACGAACACATTAAACAACACAGATAAAACTTGATTAGCAAATAACTTAGAATTTCGATCGACAACCTTTTTCCGTCTCTACCCCATGTACAAGCCAGCACTGAAATAATCTGGGCAGAAATAGAATATACAGGAAAACAAAACACCACAAAATAAGAGTTACTGTGCAAATACGAGTCAACTCTGAGTGGACTCGGCCGCGGATCTGCGGCGGATCGCACCAATCCGCCGCGCTTCCGCGGCAGTCTAAAGGAGTTGGGACTTCGTATTTCACCAGTATTCTTAGAATTCGCTGCTGTGAATTTTCATACCTATCAAATAATTTTTTTGACACGTTTAAAATTGACAGAAACTTGAGGGTCCGGGGTTAAGTTTTCGTGTTTTTCCGACGATCGAAGTTCTAATTAGTTGCTAACAAGATAGTAAAGGTTTAGTAGGCTCTGATACCACTGTAAGTCCATGTCACGCACCCCACGAGCTCGCGGGGAGGCGGAATATATGAAAAACAATTATCAAAGCTTCGTAACATGGACTTGAGCACACGGATCATGTCTAAACCATTACTAGCAAACTACGAGAGGTTTAACTTCTCGGATTCGAAGTTATACCTCACGTTACTTGTCCTTTGGGTCTTCATCGCTATCCTCCACACCACGTAGGCTCTATAGAACGTGGGCACCTCAACGGCCTCCTCGAGTCAAAGACGATCCACCCGAGAGTCTATAGTCCGAGCTCCTATCTCGAATCTGAGATAACTACGGCCTCTAGATCGCTAATCTAGAAGTCCTAGAGGGTGTAGAGTAATGAGATGGATTACTTAGTCACTTAAACCCTAGGATTCTCAACTCATGAGAGCTTTTAGGGTTTGAGGAAAAAGATGAAGACTTGAGGAGAGAGAAAGATTTTGTGATAATGATATGAATAATAACTCATGAAAAAATAATATCAAGCATACAAATATCTCTTTGATAAATATCTAGAAATATCTTGTAAGCTTCATTTAATCCTAAATGGTGAATCACCTCATGAGTCATTAAGCATTTAATGAAAACTTACAATTCAATCTAGAAGTCCTAGAGGGTGTAGAGTAATTAGATGGATTATTTAGTCACTTAAACCCTAGAATTCTCAACTCATGAGAGCTTTTAGGGTTTGAGGAAGAAGTAATCCATCTAATTACTCTACACCCTCTAGGACTTATAGATTGAGTTTTAAGTTTTCATTAAATGCTTAATGACTCATGAGGTGATTCACCATTTAGGATTAAATGAAGCTTACAAGATATTTCTAGACATTTATCAAAGAGATATTTGTATGCTTGATATTATTCTTTCATGAGTTATTATTCATATCATTATCACAAAAGCTTTCTCTCTCCTCAAGTCTACATCTTCTTCCTCAAACCCTAAAAGCTCTCATGAGTTAAGAATGCTAGGGTTTAAGTGACTAAGTAATCCATCTCATTACTCTACACCCTTTAGGACTTCTAGATTAGCGATCTAGAAGCCGTAGTTATCTCAGATTCGAGATAGGAGCTCCGACTATAGACTCTCGGGTGGATCGTCTTTGACTCGAGGAGGCCGTTGAGGTGCCCACGTTCTATAGAGCCTACGAGGTGTGGAGGATAGCAATGAAGACCCGAAGGACAAGTAACGAGAGGTACTAGAAATATCTTGTAAGCCTCATTTAATCCTAAATGGTGAATCACCTCATGAGTCATTAAGCATTTAATGAAAACATACAACTCATCTCTCCACCTCATTTGTGTTTAATCTAAAAAGAAATAAATACAAATGAGTCATCTTCTTCTAGAAACTTCCAGACAAATTACGAGACTGCCCCTCCCATCCGTATTTCCGAAAAATACGGATAATCTTTGACTGAATAAATCCATCTGTATAATACTAGAATCTGGCTTAAACCAAAGACCGCTAGTATTATCTGCCCGATCATAATACGTATAGAAGTGTATGTAAATGATCGCGGCCCTGTCGTAAAAACCATACGGCCTCTACACCTTTTGCCCGGTGCAGGGAAACTCTCTGTGTTGGACTCTAAACACTCGACACTACGGTGGCAGTGGGTTTAACCACAGGCCGCAAGCGGTACTAGCTGTACGTAACGGTCCCCAGGTAGATGTCGATAAGAAGGTGTAGGGTCACTAGGCACACTCAAGAGGTCCCACAAGGCATCAACCATGCCAAAATCAAAATTTAGGTGCTGAGAAACCCCAAGATATATCGTTAACTAGAAATTAGGCGAAACTACAAGCTACTAAACTGCTTTAGTACTAAGTGAAAGGGGCTACAACCTTTGTAGATCCGGTCCACTACTTCTTTAGCTCCGTGTTGACGTCCCTCCGCTGCGATCATCGGAATCCCGGACTCCAGCGTCGGTTTCATCAGAAAAATGGGCGGGCTAGGTCGTTGACATCGATGCCGAAGATGATCTACGTCGAGGCGACTTAAACTCAAGCTCCACCTTCACTAGGTCATGGAACTTGTGAAGATAACACACTCTACTACATGGCAAGTGGTAGAGGATGAAGAAATAGGAAGTGGGTTCACTTTGGATTTGGATTTCTCACTTGGAATCATCACTTGGAAAAATCTAGCAATGGTTTCTTCTCTTCATGAAGAAGATGAAGAAGAAGAAAGAAAAAGAATTAATGAATTATCTCCAAAAAAAAAATCAAGTGATGGTTATCATAATGCAACCATGGGTGAGTTTAACTAGTGTAGAGACTAAACTAGGGTTTAGGTGAATGGTTAGGTTTAGGAAAGAAACAAAATGGTCAAAGCTTCAAAGCTTCATGAAGTTTCAAGAATGAAACAAAGTTAGCCACCATTTTATTCTTGCCAAAATAAATAAGTAAATAAATAATAAAAACCCTAACCATTTACCTAAACATGGTTTAAATCAAACATACTCCCAAGTTTGCATGTATCATGAAACATGATACAATCAAGTGCACAAAAATATATCATATATACAATGTGCCCTATCTAGTGAGAAAATAATCTTAAGTGAACCAATACTAGTTAATGTAAAGTAATATATCAAATATATAATTATACATTAAATCATTAAATCAACACTTGATTTAATGATCCGGTCATACTTCATATAACCGACTAATATCAAGTGTATCAATGTATCGAATCAACACTTGATTCGGTAACCCGGCTATATCTCATATAACCGTCCAATGATACAAATCGCGAGAATAGAATACAGTATCACATACTGTTATTATTCTCGGTCCCGCACATATCTCATATGCGCTCCTATTTCATTTCGCTTGAGCCAGGAAACCTCTGTGTAGGACTCTAAAGACTCGTCAATACGCCGGCAGCAGGTGATGATCATATCAAACACCCACAAGACGCAAGCGGTCTGCTAAACGTAACGGCCACCCGGGTATTGAGCGATCAGAAGATCAACGAGCAAGCCCGCTCACACTCCTGTGAATCCAACCAGTAACACTTACCGTATAGTCCGGTCTGTTCGTCTGATATGTCGCATATCTCGCCTAGGGGTGGCAAACGTCAGACCCCAATAGCTCGATAAGTCGTATCGATATGAGGTCTATAACAGTTCGAGAAACTACAGGTAACACTTACCAGTAAATCTCAGCAACCCTGGCCAGGGATTTCCGGTTATAGCCAATCGAACACAGCGCAACATCAACTCCCTATACCGGGAGAGACGAATCCCCTCTTATCGCTCATTGCCTTCATGTGATTCGGGACTGTACCCAAAAACCACCGTTTTCACGCCCTCTTGGACGTGGTAAGGTGGAAATCAAAGCACAGTGGGAATCACACAAGACTCTATGACGATCTCGGGTCAACAGACTACTCTGTACCAGTGTCACCAGAGAACTGCCATCTGACGTAAGGTATAATACCATCTGTGTCACGACCCGAAAGTACGGAACGTGACTGGCACTTAGATTACGAGACGTCTAAAGGCGTACCGTAACCTAAGTCAGCCAAAACCCAGAAAATCTAAACCAAAATCAAAAGAGAGTGAAGGAAAACCTTAAATGAAAACGGTTTTTTAAATCAATTGAGTTGCAAAGAATCCCTTTTTAAAACATCAAAAATTTCTGAAAATTTCGGCAGAGTCTCCCCTGTATTTTCTATCCCCAAAAATGGGTACAACAAGATAATACATATGAAATCATAAAAATGGCATCCCCAAGCGGGAGCTAGCTCTTCGCCCAAGGCGGATCACAACCACATGCAATATATATAAGCAATACCAAGAAAAGAGCAGAAGAAACCCAAAATATCAGAAAACGCAACGCCGGCTCAAGTGAGCTCGACCCAAAAGAAACCACAAATATACATATCTCTCATTCTCATCACTAGGTCGCATATACAATACAAGTGGTAGATGGAGAATACTAGATACAATGATAAAACAACAAGAAATAAAGTATACTCGCAACCCACCTACGGGCGATGTCGCGAGTCTGCGCAAAAGGAACTGATGACAAGATAGCCCGCCGCTACAAGACTGACGGGTCCGACCTGCAAGACACTGTGGCACAACGGGGGTGAGTTGCCAGCTCGTGAGTAAATATAACATCTAGTAAGGCAATCGTAAGAATGCACGCAATGCGGAACAACATGTATGTCCATATGTGATATAATAACTCTAGTATGCATGCACATGTATGCAATACCTTTCCTAACTCTTTAAGTGTTTTAAATGTTAAGGTTACTGCATTCTTAACTTTTAGAAAACGAATGTCTGCATAATAGCCAAATATCATCAAGAAATCCTCAGAAAACCCGTGTCAAGCATCGACACCAAATAGGAATCATATCTGTCTCAATGTCGGGCTCCGTCAGTCCGGATCGGCCTATATCATAAATCTCACGACAACGGTCGGTATCCTCCGGATATCCGCCGCGCCAGACATCACCGGTAGGTAGTCTTCCCCTGCCAGGCTCATCGTCTACAACTCGATCTTCTTGCCCCGGGGTACCATACCGGACCCACCATGTACCCGAGACGGTTCATCCACTCCTCGAATCGGGTCTCGAAATCCAACAGAAAACATGAAAACTCATGGTGGACGACACAGACATCACGAGAAAACCGCAACTTTGTTTTGAAAATGATAAATCTAAGGTTTTGTTGAATTCTTGCGGTTTTCCCCAAAAATCCAGAAATCACAGAAAAACTGAAATCATCAAGAAAATCATAGTGTCCACATGTTATATATAATAAATGTCTATGATATCAATGTATGTGATGTGAGTTTTAGTAGCAATCTATATAAATATGATGATAATGCGTGGTATATGCATGCTATGCAATTTCATATATCATGTTTGAATGCAAATAGCGATATTAAGTTAAACAGGTTTTCTAGTGTACGTGGCATGGCAATTACCAAAGGCGTGTGTGTCACATGAATAGTGCGCGTGCAATCGATTCCAATGGTAAGGTGTTCGTGTCCTACGAAATGATATCGCGTATGTATATATGAACGTCATATGAATGTCCATGCAATCTAGTATAGGGTTAGCTGTGAGGGTATGCCATGTATATAAATGGATAAGCTAGCTAACAATATAATTAATGCATAAAGTAGGGTAATCCTAACTAGGGGGGGCGCCTCGCGCCATCCAGACGATTCCCTCGTAGATGAATATATCTACTCACCAGAAATCCCCGCTAATCTGATCCGGCCACCGCTTTGCCTTTTCGCGCCGTATCCGAAGTTTCCCCGACCGATCCTAAAATTGCATAACACACAATATAAGGTTACAGATTTCCGAAATGATGCAACTCACACTATGAAAAGATCGACGCTCTCGGATTAATCACAACGTGCACTCGGTACGCGGAAAATACACGAAAATCGCTAAAACCTTAACTAAAATCGCCGTATCGGGGAATTGTCAAAACTAAAACCCGACTAAACAAAACTCCGTATTCACACACCCTAATAGTCGTATAAGATGTTAATTATATCGCCTAAATAACACAATTAGATCACCTCCTAAAATTTTAGAAAAACTAGTAAGCAAATAGCATAGCGATTCTATGTAAATGTCGAAATTTTATCGATCTAGCAAACGCAACATCGCTCAATTAATCACTCTAACCAATTGGATAACCAAAGCCCTAACTTAAATCCATCAACCATGCTACAAACCCTAATTACAACATCAATTCCCTTTCTTGAATTTCCTAAACAAGAATTCATAAGCAAATTACACACTAAAACTACTAAATCTAGCAACCTAAACAACAATTAACAACTAGATTTGGATTTGTACCTCCCAAGTGTGAACCCTAGCTTGCTCAAGCCACCAAAGAAGCCTCCTTTCTCCAAGTTTTGAACTAATTTGGCTTGAGGAGAGAGTGGATTAGGGTTTTGTTTTGAATTGGAGAAGTAATTTGTGAATTTTTGATGAATTTTGGCATGAAATTGAAGCAAGAAAGAAGTGGGAAAATGGAGGTTGCTGCTGTGTGGAGCTCGGCCAGCAGGTCAAGAAAGGGAATGGGGGTTTTGTGTAGATGATTCTAGGCCAAAAAGACCCCTCCAATCTCAATTAATGCATTTCACATCAACCCTTTTACAAAAAACCCCATTTTACTTCATTTTTTCATTAAATTTCCAACCCAAAAACTAAAAATGTGAAAGTCATGACACAAATTTTTTTACACCTTATTTTAGATTATAAAGACCCCTAATTAAGAAATTTACCTAATTAAATTTGTATTTATCCCTAATTAAATGTATTTAAAAAGGCTTAAAATAATAAAAAAATAATTAATTACGAAAAAAAAAATTATTTAACTAGGAAATTATAAATGACATTTTAGTGACAAAATTATAGTAATATCTTATCTAAATTTTGTATAATTAGGTCTACAAAGAAAAAATACCTATTTTGACTTTTTACGGAAAAAGCCGAAAAATTGGCCGATTACCGAAAAACTGCCTAACGATTTTCGAAGGGTTACAATCTTCCCCCCTTAAAGAAATTCGGTCCCCGAATTTAGAATTCAACTACGCGTACCTTCAAAAAGATGGGGATATCTCTTCCTCATCTCGACCTCGGTCTCCCAGGTGACCTCCTCGCTGTTCGGGCCACGCCAAAGGACTTTGACAGACGGTATGACCTTCGACCTCAATTTCTTCACCTGCCGATCCAAGATAATCACCGGCTGCTCGGTGAAAGAGAGATCACGCTCTAACTAGATCGTCTGGTGCTGAATCGCCTGGGAAGGATCATGAAGATACTTGCGGAGCATCGAGACATGGAATACGGGGTGAACATCGGGGAAGCTGGGCGGAAGGGCTAACCGATAAGCGACTGGACCAACACGCTCTAGGATCTCGAAAGGACCAACATATCTAGGACTCAGTTTTCCTTTCCGCCCAAATCTCATCACACCCTTCATCGGAGAGACCTTCAGGAAAACATGATCGCCAGCAGCGAACTCGAGTCGGCGACGACGCCTGTCAGCATATGATTTCTGCCTGCTCTGTGCCGCTCTCATCCTGTCCCGAATCAGCTGTATCTTCTCGGTCGTCTCCTGTACAATCTGCGGCCCTAAAATACTGCTCTCCCTGAGCTCTGTCCAACATACAGGCGATCGACATCTCCTCCCATATAAAGCCTCGAAAGGTGCCATCTGAATCGTCTCCTGGAAGCTATTATTGTAGGAAAACTCGATCAAAGGCAAATGACGATCCCAGCTACCACCGAAATCCAAAACACAAGCTCTGAGCATGTCCTCAAGAGTCTGAATCGTACGCTCCGACTGACCATCAGTCTGTGGATGAAAGGCTGTGCTAAAACTCAATCGGGTGCCCAAAGCTTCATGTAGTTTCTGCCACAATCGGCTGGTAAACTGGGTGCCACGGTCGGACACGATGCAAGTCGGAACACCATGCAGTCGCACTATCTCATCAATATAAACCTGGGCGTACTGAGAAAATCCAAAAGTGGTCTTCACTGGCAGAAAATGAGCCGCTTTCGTCAGTCGATCAACAATCACCCAAATAGAGTCGTACCCTCGACTGGTCCTGGGTAGACCCACAATGAAGTCCATGGAGACCTGCTCCCACTTCCACTCAGGGATGGGCAAAGGCTGTAACTCGCCGGCTGGCCTCTGGTGCTCGGCCTTGACTTGCTGACAAGTCAGGCATCTCGACACAAAATCTGTAATATCCTTCTTCATCCCTGTAAGTCCACGTTGCGACCCCCGGTTCTTACGGGGAGGCGGAAACGGTATAAAAAATGAATTTTTATCGCAAGAGGCAACATTGACTAAACTATGGTCGGGATCGTTGTCTAAACTAAAACTAGCAAACTAAGCTAAAGATATTTAGCTACTCGGATGAAGATGGTTATACCTAAACTTGAACTCCTTCTCTTCAAGCTCCGATGGTGGTCCGATGGCTCCTTCTCGTTGTCTCCGTACGCCGAAGATAGATCCACTTGAAAGCTCCAACCTTTAGCTCCTTCTTCGTTCTTTGAAGAAACTAGTTCACTTGGTTTGCTAAACCTAGTGAACTAGAATGAGTAGAGATGATTTAGAATGGGATTTTATCTATGGTTCTTGATTCTCAACTCATGAGACAAGAGAACCATAGATCAAGAGAGGGAGCAAGAGGCTGAGGATGAGAGCAAGAGGAGAGCTCAAGAACAAGAGAGAGAATGAGCAAGAAAGAATGAGGCTCCCTTTTTCCTTTCACCCTCTCATAATCCAAAGTGATCATAACTCATCATATCAAAAAAGTCTTTTGGTGATGGTTAGAAGCAACCATAAGGTTATCATATCATGCACTCATTTTACTCAAAAAAGCAAGCAAGAAAAAAGTCTTTGGCATGAAATGATAACCATGGTCATCATGATGGTCAACTAGTCAAGCCTAGTCAACCGGTCAACAAGTCAACAAAAGTCAACAAGTCACCAAAGTCAACAAGTCAACAAAAGTCAACAAGTCAACAACCATATCACCATAATACTTAATTAATATAATAGTTAATCACAAATCATATTCTCATTAGGGTTGAGCAAAAAGTCAAAAGTCAACGGTCAACTGTCAACAACCCTAATGAGAATCCACTGCCTCTGCCTCCCTGTCAACTGTGCATACACACCCGCATCCGCGTTCCGAGGAACACGAATGCAAACTGGATAAATCCAATCCCATAAGGTACACTAGGATCTGGCTTAAACCAAAGCCCGCTAGTGTAAACTGTCCGGACACTGTACGTGCACAAGTGCACGGATGTGACCGAACCCTGTCGCAAAACCATGCGACCTGTCGCAATACCATGCGACCTCTACTCTTTTGCCTAAAGGCGAAAAGCTTTCTGTGTGGGACTCTAAAGACTCGACACTACGCTGGCAGTGGGTTTAACCACAGACCGCAAGCGGCACTAGCTGTGCGTAACGGTCCCCAGGTAATGCCGACAAGAAGACCGACGAGGCGAAACCCATCTGAACTCCTACTGAGCCTGAGTGTGACATTCTCCGTACAGTCCGGTCTGTTCGTCTGATACATCGCATGGCGGGCCTAGGGGGCGGTAAACGTCAGTCCCCCAATAGCGGTACAAGTCGTGCCGGAGTGAAGCCCAATACACCCTGAGATAACACTGGAAACCTACCAGTATATCTCGTTTGCCCTGGCCAGGGACTACTCGTGTAATGGCTCTCCTAGACACAGCGCGATGTCAACCCCTAATACCGGGAGAGACGAATCCTGTCTAACCGTCACTGCCTCCAAGTGCTTCGGGACTGCACCCAACCACCGCCTGTTTGCACGACTCCTTTGAGCCGTGGTAGGGCAGTGATCAAAGTACAGTGGGAACACACCCGAGGCGAAGTGACAGTGTCAAGTCAGCGGACTAAGCTGTACTCATGTCACCTGGGAACTGATAACTGACGATAGGTATAATACCAACTAGTCAGTTCCCGACGAGTCCTGTCCAGTGTACCCGTAACCTAACGAGCACCCGCATACTATCTCAAGTACGACGTACTGACGGCTGTGGGACAGACCGTCTCCCACACTGGGATGAGAAGCGCATGCGCTGGTCTACTCCGGAGTATCGATGCCCTGTCTCGATAGTCCTGCGACCAGGGACCTGCATAAGGATGTGCTTATAGATTACCCAGCCCCACTAGTGTGACGGCCATCACATCGCTGGTAATCAAGCAAAGATCCTAAGGGCTCTACTAATGTGTATAGGCGATATACAAAAATAAACACATGTACACATTGAAGTAGAAACAAACCAAGTAGCATACTACTATTTTGAGCAAGATTGTATATACAAGGTGAATATCCCAAGCATCCATTAAGTAATATACAAACCAGTATGATACAGTAATGGCCTCTAGGGCATATACACTAACAATCTCCCACTTGCACTAAGGCCATGTACTGGCGTATCGAAGACCTATCATCTCGATCAGCCGCTCGAACTGAGTCTGGGGCAGGGCCTTGGTGAATGGATCAGCAGTGTTATCTTCTGAAGCGACTCTCCGAACCTCGATCTCCTGGCGATCTACGATCTCCCTGATCAAGTGATACCGCCTTAAGATGTGCCTGGATCTCTGATGGGACCTGGGTTCCTTCGCTAAAGCTATAGCCCCGTTGTTGTCGCAATACAGAGGTATTGGATCAACAATGGACGGAACCACCTGAAGTTCTTTCAAGAACTTCCTTATCCAGACAGCTTCTTTTGCGGCATCAGATGCAGCGATGTATTCCGCTTCCATCGTCGAGTCTGCAACGGTTTCCTGTTTGGAACTCTTCCAACACACCGCCCCTCCATTGAGGGTAAAGACAAAACCCGACATGGACTTGGAATCATCCTTGTCACTCTGGAAGCTGGAGTCAGCAAAGGCCTCGATCTGGAGGTCTTTTCCGCCATACACCAAGAACATCTCCTTAGTCCTTCTCAGGTACTTGAGAATGTTCTTTACCGCTATCCAGTGTTTCTCCCCAGGGTTAGACTGATACCGGCTTACCACACTCAGTGCATAAGCTACATCCGGCCTGGTACACAACATCGCATACATTATAGAGCCTACCGCAGAAGCGTAGGGTATAATAGACATGCGATCCCTCTCCAAATCAGTCTTGGGAGACATCTCTTTAGAGAGGGTGATCCCGTGACAAGCCGGTAGGTTACCGCGCTTGGAATCTTCCATACTGAATCTCTTCAGTATGGTGTCGATGTACCTGGAGTGTGAAAGTCCTAATATCCTCTTGGATCTGTCACGGTAGATCCGGATACCCAGAATGTATGAGGCATCACCCAGGTCTTTCATGGAGAACCTGTGTGACAAGAACCCCTTGACAGATTGTAGCATAGGAATGTCATTTCCTATTAAGAGAATGTCATCCACGTATAAAACGAGGAATACTACAGTTCTCGCTACAAATCTACTATAGATGCATGGTTCATCTGGATTTTTGATAAAGCCAAATTCTTTGACCGTCTCATCAAAGCAGATGTTCCAACTCCGCGATGCCTGCTTTAGTCCATAGATGGACTTAAGCAACTTGCACACCTTTCCGCTGCTCCCACTCTGAATGAAACCCTCTGGCTGGTCCATATAGACACACTCCTCTAAATTTCCATTTAGAAAAGCTGTCTTTACGTCCATTTGCCAGATCTCATAATCGTGGAAGGCAGCAATGGCAAGAAGGATCCGAATGGATTTCAGCATGGCTACTGGAGAAAAGGTTTCGTCGTAGTCCAAGCCAGGTCTTTGACGAAAACCCTTTGCTACCAGCCTAGCTTTATAGGTCTCAACCTGTCCATCTACACCAATCTTCCTTTTGAAGATCCACTTGCATCCTACGGGTTTTACCCCGTCTGGAGCAATGTCCAACGTCCATACCTTGTTGGTGTACATGGACTCCATTTCGGTCCGCATTGCATCCAGCCATTTCACTGAGTCAACGCTCTGAACGGCCTGCTGGAAGCTAGTAGGCTCATCATAATCTATGATGCAATCCTCTCTATCCCCGTCTATGAGAAAACCGTAGTATCTCTCGGGCGGATGAGACTGCCTACTACTCCTGCGGAGCGGCGTAGGAATGTCCTGTTCTGTTGAACCCTCTGGTTCCATCAAGCTTTCAGTAACAGTCTGTGGTTCTGGAATTTCTTCCAGTTCTACTGCGCTCCCACTTATTTCTTTTTCTATGAACTGGTGTTCTAGAAAGTGGGCATGTCGAGAAACAAGAACTTTTTGTTCCTCTTCACAGTAGAAGAAATATCCCTTGGAATTCTTTGGATATCCCACAAACTTGCACAGTACTGAGCGTGCCTCGAGCTTGTCCGTATGCTGCTTTTTGACAAAAGCTGGACTTCCCCATATCTTAATGTGATTAAGATGGGGTCTCTTCCCACACCACATCTCAAATGGCGTGGTAGGCACAGTCTTAGTGGGAACTCGGTTCAAAAGGTATGCGGCTGATTCTAGCGCATACCCCCAGAATGATCGCGGTAACTCAGCGTTACTCATCATGGACCGCACCATATCCAATAGGGTGCGGTTCCGTCTCTCCGATACACCGTTATGTTGCGGGGTGTATGGAGGAGTAAGCTGAGAGAGAATTCCGTTCTCTTTTAAATAGTCCAGGAACTCGGCACTTAAGTATTCTCCACCTCGATCCGATCTTAGAATCTTAATACTTTTGCCGGTCTGTTTCTCTACTTCATTCTTATACTCCTGGAATTTTCCAAAGGCCTCGGACTTATGTTTCATTAAGAAGACATAACCGTACCTTGAGAAGTCATCCGTAAAAGTAATGAAGTAAGAATGTCCGCTTCGGGCATGTGTAGACATTGGACCGCACACGTCACTGTGTACGAGTCCCAAGAGCTCGCTCGCTCTTACTCCTTGTCCAGTAAACGGAGTCTTTGTCATCTTTCCTTTGAGACAAGATTGACAAGTGGCATACGATTGATATTCGAACGCATTCAAATATCCTTCTGTATGTAACTTAGTCAACCTTCTCTCATTGATGTGACCCAATCTACAATGCCATAAGAAAGTCTGATTTATTTCTGGAGACTTTCTTTTGTATGTATTCTGGACGTTGAAAATCTGTGGTTGGTTTAACACGTATATACCATTACTCAATGTACCTGACCCAATCAAAACTTGATTAAGGTGAATGTTTACAACATTACTTACAAACGCAAATTCATAACCTTCTTTAGAAACTAAAGATACAGAAATGATATTACAAGTTGCGTTGGGTACAAAAAAGCAATTACGCAAAACCAAAACATGTCCATCTGACATTCCCAGGTGATAGTCCCCCACGGCTTTAGCATCCATGCTAGCTCCGTTTGCAACTCTGAGGGTCATGTCACCTGCTTTCAAAACACTACGGTTTCTCAACGCCTGCAAAGAATTACAGATATGAGATCCTGATCCGGTATCCAATACCCAGGAAGTAGAGTTTATTGAAAGACAGTTTTCAATAACATACACACCTGAAGCTGAAGCTGCAACCTGCTTCAATTCCTGTGTTCTGGCCTTCCAGGCCCTGCAATCATTCTTCCAGTGTCCTTTCTTATGACAATAGAAGCATTCTTCCTTATCCACAAGCTTCCCCGCTATCTTTGTTGCTTTGCCTTTTCCCTTCGTATCCACTTTACCAACACCGCCCCTTGGTTTGGCGGGGGCCTTCTTCTTCTTTCCCTTGGCTTTCGCCTTGGACCTAGAAGAAGATGATCCTCCTACAAACAAAGTGGATGTTTCCCTACCTTTCTGTAGGGTGCCCTCTGCGCTCCTCAGCATGTTGAGGAGCTCTGATAGTTCAACCTCTTTTTCTTGTAGGTTGAAGTTCAGTATAAACTGGGCGTAAGTGGAAGGAAGGGACTGGAGAACTATATCCGTATATAGCTCACTCTCCAATGTGATCCCTAGGTCAGCGAGCTCCTCAATGAAGCCGATCATCTTTAGCACATGCTCGGCTACTGATGATCCGACGGCCATTCTTGTCGAAAATAACTTTTTCGACGCTTCGTATCTTGCGATACGTGATTGCTCTCCATACAGTTCTTTTGTATGGAGCAATATGGACTCCATGTCCATATTCTCATGCCTCCTCTGATGTTCGTTGTCCATCGAGGCAAGCAGGAGGCACTTGGCCTTCGCGCTATCAATCTCCCAAGTCTTGCGGATTTCCTTATCCGCGACGCTGGAAGTTGGACCAGGGACAGGGGGAGCTTTGGTGGTAAGAAGATACCCCAGCTTGTCATAAGTGATTGCTATCTTGACATTCCTGAGCCAATCTTTGTAGTTTGGCCCTGTCAGTTTGTTTTTATCTAGGAGTAACTTAAGTCCAGTCATGTTGATTGGTCGCTGCAATTAGGAGAGAGAAGAAGAAACACTCAGCATGATGCTCTTGCAAGTTTAGAGTGGTTTTTAGTTTGTCTAAACAGGATGGCTCCCACTGTTTCTCGAATCCCTCCTCAAACCATAAAGGAAGAATTAGTCAGGATCAATCCCACCGTACAATACTTGCTTAACCGTTCAGCCAGGCCGGTGTTGGTACTTCGAGGGAGGTTTTCCAACGCTTTCGCGAAGTTCCTTAATTAGAGAACCTCTTTTCCCTAGGGGCGTAGCCCCGCTAACACCTTTCTAGGCACCTACTAGGTTTATAGCATTGATCGTTAAGTGAGAAATTTCCCGAGGAGTAGCATATACTCACAGTAGGATCGGGATCCAAATATCATTGCGTGAGGAAACTGAAGGAATCCTACCAGAATCATCACACTCCAAATGGTATGCAAATCTAGCAAGTTTCAGTACTTATGAAACTCCCGATGTGGATTTTTGCCCCATGCTCTTATGACCTTGACTTTGGCCAAAATATCATAAGTCACATGTCAAGTTCTACCCGTCATTATCCAGGTTAATTTGGATCCATCCGTACCTACCCTTGACTTTGGCCAAAATGGCAGTACGACTGTCCCAAACCAACGCATCTATCTATGCTACACATGAACACCCAATAGCTACCAATCACTGTGCCTTGACTTTGGCCAACATACACAGCTTGAATACTATTGACTATTCATGTGAAACGACGGAGGGCTACGGATGGTTTTGGCAAAACCGTGAACGTAGTGAACTTGATATGGTCGATGGAACGAGATAGCTTTTAAATGGAGTGGCTCAAACTCCGTATTTTAAAAGTTTGTTTTGAAAAGAACCGAGTGGTTTTTCGAAAGTGTTCCAACGACTTTAACTTGGTTTATTATCTTGCATTAGTTCTTTTAATGCGTGATATTCTTGCATTAGTTCTTTTAATGCGTCCCATCATTTAACCCTACCATTGCAGAAAACAACCAAAATATGACGTACGCTTATGCCATTCGCATTCGCCACTGGGCCCCGTCATTACCCGTTAGGTTACTTAACTAACGACAGAGCGGGGGCTGGGCTAGCGCGTCTGTAAAACATAAGCAACGCCTAAATAATAAGCAATGATAGACATTACAGATCACAGATGAATGCATTGGATATACTAGCAATTCGCAATCCTTTCGAGCCTGAAACGAAAAGCGGATAACACGGTCGCGGTGAATAGCCAAATACCCCACCCAAGACCCCTACGGGTGCGGCAAACTACCCGCCAAGTACTCGGTAGTTTGTGCACCCCTCCATGGGTCTATCCTAGGAGCAAAAACAGTAAAAAGAATTATACAATGACGGCTACAACCCCGACCCGGTTGTGCGGCCAAACAAATAATATTATTACATCAATTTACATTTACAATGAATGAAAGAAAAACAAAAGCTCATCTCACATCCACCCCGGCTATTCACCCGCGACAGTCCAACACATTCATATACACATTCCAGCACATTACAGATCATGTATAACCCCGACTAATCGACTTATAGCGATTAGCCGACGTTCAATACATGCAAGCATCACAGATATAACCATCATAGTCAAAGTGCAGTGAAGTTCGGAAAAAATACGGAATTATAGGACCCCAAAAGGAAATTTCTTTTCTGGAAAATCTGGGCACATATAATATATTTTAAAAATCCCAAAACCAACACATAAACACACTGCACGAAAAATGATGCAGAGAAGACACCAAGTCGCGGCGGTTCCGCGGCGTCTAAGAAGGATCACGCGGCGGAAGCGCGGCACTTTAGGCGAATCACTGTATCGTTTTTCTTGGGTGTTCACACAAAACCCTGAGCCGAATTTAGGAGTATAAAGTTTTTCATTTTGAGCAGAAAAAATTTCAACAGAAACTCAGTTTTTGTGATTATCCGGTTTTGTGATTTTTTTCGGTTCCGAACTTCGTTACACTTCACTACCAAGCTAGTTTAAGTTTAGTTAGGCTCTGATACCACTGTAAGTCCACGTTGTGACCCCCGGTTCTTACGGGGAGGCGGAAACGGTATAAAAAACGAATTTTTATCGCAAGAGGCAACATGGACTAAACTATGGTCGGGATCGTTGTCTAAACTAAAACTAGCAAACTAAGCTAAAGATATTTAGCTACTCGGATGAAGATGGTTATACCTAAACTTGAACTCCTTCTCTTCAAGCTCCGATGGTGGTCCGATGGCTCCTTCTCGTTGTCTCCGTACGCCGAAGATAGATCCACTTGAAAGCTCCAACCTTTAGCTCCTTCTTCGTTCTTTGAAGAAACTAGTTCACTTGGTTTGCTAAACCTAGTGAACTAGAATGAGTAGAGATAATTTAGAATGGGATTTTATCTATGGTTCTTGATTCTCAACTCATGAGACAAGAGAACCATAGATCAAGAGAGGGAGCAAGAGGTTGAGGATGAGAGCAAGAGGAGAGCTCAAGAACAAGAGAGAGAATGAGCAAGAAAGAATGAGGCTCCCTTTTTCCTTTCACCCTCTCATAATCCAAAGTGATCATAACTCATCATATCAAAAAAGTCTTTTGGTGATGGTTAGAAGCAACCATAAGGTTATCATATCATGCACTCATTTTACTCAAAAAAGCAAGCAAGAAAAAAGTCTTTGGCATGAAATGATAACCATGGTCATCATGATGGTCAACTAGTCAAGCCTAGTCAACCGGTCAACAAGTCAACAAAAGTCAACAAGTCACCAAAGTCAACAAGTCAACAAAAGTCAACAAGTCAACAACCATATCACCATAATACTTAATTAATATAATAGTTAATCACAAATCATATTCTCATTAGGGTTGAGCAAAAAGTCAAAAGTCAACGGTCAACTGTCAACAACCCTAATGAGAATCCACTGCCTCTGCCTCCCTGTCAACTGTGCATACACACCCGCATCCGCGTTCCGAGGAACACGAATGCAAACTGGATAAATCCAATCCCATAAGGTACACTAGGATCTGGCTTAAACCAAAGCCCGCTAGTGTAAACTGTCCGGACACTGTACGTGCACAAGTGCACGGATGTGACCGAACCCTGTCGCAAAACCATGCGACCTGTCGCAATACCATGCGACCTCTACTCTTTTGCCTAAAGGCGAAAAGCTTTCTGTGTGGGACTCTAAAGACTCGACACTACGCTGGCAGTGGGTTTAACCACAGACCGCAAGCGGCACTAGCTGTGCGTAACGGTCCCCAGGTAATGCCGACAAGAAGACCGACGAGGCGAAACCCATCTGAACTCCTACTGAGCCTGAGTGTGACATTCTCCGTACAGTCCGGTCTGTTCGTCTGATACATCGCATGGCGGGCCTAGGGGGCGGTAAACGTCAGTCCCCCAATAGCGGTACAAGTCGTGCCGGAGTGAAGCCCAATACACCCTGAGATAACACTGGAAACCTACCAGTATATCTCGTTTGCCCTGGCCAGGGACTACTCGTGTAATGGCTCTCCTAGACACAGCGCGATGTCAACCCCCAATACCGGGAGAGACGAATCCTGTCTAACCGTCACTGCCTCCAAGTGCTTCGGGACTGCACCCAACCACCGCCTGTTTGCACGACTCCTTTGAGCCGTGGTAGGGCAGTGATCAAAGTACAGTGGGAACACACCCGAGGCGAAGTGACAGTATCAAGTCAGCGGACTAAGCTGTACTCATGTCACCTGGGAACTGATAACTGACGATAGGTATAATACCAACTAGTCAGTTCCCGACGAGTCCTGTCCAGTGTACCCGTAACCTAACGAGCACCCGCATACTATCTCAAGTACGACGTACTGACGGCTGTGGGACAGACCGTCTCCCACACTGGGATGAGAAGCGCATGCGCTGGTCTACTCCGGAGTATCGATGCCCTGTCTCGATAGTCCTGCGACCAGGGACCTGCATAAGGATGTGCTTATAGATTACCCAGCCCCACTAGTGTGACGGCCATCACATCGCTGGTAATCAAGCAAAGATCCTAAGGGCTCTACTAATGTGTATAGGCGATATACAAAAATAAACACATGTACACATTGAAGTAGAAACAAACCAAGTAGCATACTACTATTTTGAGCAAGATTGTATATACAAGGTGAATATCCCAAGCATCCATTAAGTAATATACAAACCAGTATGATACAGTAATGGCCTCTAGGGCATATACACTAACAATCCCGTCCCACCAGTAAATCTCTCTCAAATCACGATACATCTTGGTGGAACCTGGGTGAACACTGTATACTGATCTATGTGCCTCCTCGAGAATATCACGCCTCAGTCTTTCTGAATCTGGCACACACAGTCGAGTCCCAAATCGAAGTATCCCCTGATCATCAATCACGAACTCAGAAACTCTGCCCTGTCGAATCTGCTCAATGATCTCCAATGTACGGGCATCGCCGGACTGTGCCTCGTGGATACGGTCAAGTAACTGTGGGCGCGCTCTGAAATGGGCCAGCTGTCCTCCTGTAGGAGTAAACTCGAACTGCACTCTGCTATCACATAAAACCTGCCAATCCGCCGTCGACTGCATCTGTGCTGCGCTCAAACAAGATAAGCTACCTCCGGGCCTCCTACTCAAAGCATCTGCCACCACATTCGCCTTGCCCGGATGGTATAAAATCTCGCAGTCGTAATCCTTCACCAACTCCATCCAACGGCGCTGTCTCAGGTTCAGGTCTCGCTGCTGGAAGATATACTTCAAACTCTTGTGGTCAGTGAATATCTGGCACGACTCACCGTATAGATAATGTCTCCAGATCTTAAGTGCAAATACCACTGCAGCCATCTCTAAATCATGGGTGGGGCAGTTCTGCTCGTGTTTCCTCAGCTGCCGAGAAGCATACGCGATAACTCTGTCGTGCTGCATCAACACACATCCCAGCCCTACTCTAGAAGCATCACAATATACCACGAACCCGCCTGATCCTGAAGGCAATGCCAACACTGGTGCAGTAGTCAGACGAGTCTTCAACTGCTGGAAGCTATCCTCACATGCCTGGGTCCAATCAAAAGGAACCCCCTTCCGGGTCAACCCGGTCAACGGTGCAGCAATGCGGGAGAAATCCTGGACAAAACGTCGATAATAGCCGGCCAGACCTAGAAAACTGCGAACCTCTGTAACTGATACTGGTCTAGGCCAACGCTGAACTGCCTCGATCTTCTTCGGGTCCACGCAAATACCATCTCTCGTCACCACATGACCCAAGAAGTCGACACTGTCTAGCCAGAATGCGCACTTGGAGAATTTGGCGAACAGCTGATGCTCCCTCAAAGTCTGTAATGTGATACGTAAGTGCTGCTCATGCTCCTCCCGGCTCCGAGAATAAACCAAGATGTCGTCAATGAACACAATGATGAACTGATCGAGATACGGCCTGAATACGCGGTTCATCAAATCCATAAATGCTGCCGGGGCATTGGTGAGCCCGAACGACATCACCAAGAACTCATAATGACCATATCGAGTACGGAAAGCTGTCTTCGGAATATCCTCCTTCCGAACCCGCAATTGGTGATAACCTGATCGTAAGTCAACCTTCGAGAAGAACCCTGCACCCTGGAGCTGATCAAATAAGTCGTCAATGCGGGGTAGGGGATACCTGTTCCGCACAGTAACCCGGTTCAGCTGACGATAATCAATGCATAAGCGCATACTTCCGTCCTTCTTCTTAACAAACAAGACGGGAGCGCCCCAAGGTGACACACTCGGTCGGATAAGCCCTTTGTCCAGCAAGTCCTGTAACTGATCCTTTAGCTCTCTCAGCTCCGCCGGGGCCATCCGATAAGGCGGTATAGAGATAGGCCCCGTGCCGGGGATCAAGTCAATACAGAACTCAATCTCGCGCTCTGGTGGCAGACCAGGCAGCTCGTCAGGGAATACATCAGGAAACTCTCTCACAACAGGGACCTGGTCCAACGGAACCTCTGTGGAGCTAGTATCACAAACATAGGCTAAGAATCCCTGACACCCTTTCCTTAAGAGCTGACCAGCGCGAAGAGAAGAAATCAAGCTGGGAAGGGTAGCGCTACGATCTCCCTGAATAATAAGAACCGGTTCGCCAGGAAAACTGAATCTGACTGCTTTTTCACGGCAGTCCACGGATGCATAACAGGTGGCTAGCCAGTCCATACCAAGAAGAACGTCAAAGTCTAGCATATCGAGGAGAATCAAATCTACTGAAGAATCTCTCTCCCCGATACGAACGGAACAAGATCGGTACACAAAACGGGCAACAAAAGACTCGCCTACCGGGGTAATAACGACAAGCGGCTGATCTAACGGACAAGACTCTCGGCCCAACCTCGGTGCAAAATACGTGGAAACATAGGAATGTGTGGAGCCTGGATCAAATAATACCCGTGCATTAAAAGAACATACTGGCAGAGTACCTGTCACGACGGCATTGGATGCCTGTGCATCCTGAGGAGTCAACGCGAACACTCGGGCCTGTCCACCACTAATAGCTGGCTGTCCTCTGCCTCTACCTCTGCCTCTGCCTCTGCCTCTGCCTCTGTCGCCTCGTCCTCTCTGAACCGGACCGCCACGCCCACGGCCTCTAGAAGCATCTGGCTGGCATGAAGCATCATCAGAAGGAGGAAGTAAAGCTCTCTGCGAAGGTGGTGAAGGTGGTAAAGTCACATGCGGGACTGTCGCCGCGCCCGGACGTCCCATGGTATAGTCTCTGACACGGTGATACTGACTCCCACACCGAAAACATCCTGGAGACGACTGCTGGGTCTGTGGATATGAACCAAATAACTGACCTCGTCTCAATCCTCTGCCTCCGCCATCTCCCGGAAATAATCTATCACGATGTCTGCCCATCTGCCGCTGGGCTGGCCTATCAGTACGGATCCTCTTCGGCCCAGAAGCGACCGGAGTCTCAGAAATACGCTCCTCCAAAAGTAAGGCTGCGTCCATCGCGGCTGCGTATGTATCAAAGTGCTGGGTGCCGATGGCAAGGAATAGCTGTGTATCAAGCCCTCGTACAAACCTCTTTATCCTCTTCTCTTCTGTGTCGACTAGGTGCGGAGCATATCGAGACAACTGGGTAAACTGTATATCATACTCCGACACTGTCATCCCAGGAGTCTTGCGCAGAGACTCAAAACTACGGGCTCGAGCATCTCGGACACTCTCCGGAAGAAAACGGGCAAGAAATGCAGCTGTAAACTCATCCCAGGTCATAGAAGGCAGACCTGCAGCTCGGCCTCTCTCTACTGAGTCGTACCATGTCTAGGCAAGACCCTCCAGACGAAAACTCGCAAACTCCACCAATCTATCCTCAGAACACCTCAACGAACGGCCAATCCGTGCCATCCTATCGAGAAATGCCTGTGGGTCCTCTGTCGCATCTGTACCGGTAAAAGCTGGAGGTCTCAATCTCATGAACTCCTGTAGTGAAACAGGGATAATCTCCGTAGTAGCAGCAGGAGTGACCATCTGTGCAGCAGGTATGATCGTGGTCTGTGCGGTGGAAGGAACGTCCTCGGATCTCTGTGCCCGGCTGGACTCAACTAAAGATCCCATCATCTGCCGCAACTCTTGCATGCCGGCCTCTAATCTGGCAATACGGTCAGGATAAGGCGGATCAGTAGGACCCTGAGGGGTAGGCGTATCCTCCCGCTCGATCCTCGCCTCAGACGGGCCCGCCCGAATCTCATCCCTAGCGGCAGCCCGCTGAGCTCTCGTAGTCTTTGGCGGCATCGAAGCTGGAATAAGAAATAGAACTGATAAGGACATTGCAATTGGATCAAGGAATGCAAGGAATCACGAAAGGAAATACAAGCAATTATGTCCTAAGGTCACTTAGGCGGAGTACCGTATCGTAAGTATGCCGCGGATCATACCCACGCTACGCCACTCTGCTTAAGTCACCTACTCCATCTACCAAGGTCGTCCTACACTCAGAAAGGTAAAACCTACGCTCTGATACCAACTTTGTCACGACCCGAAAGTACGGAACGTGACTGGCACTTAGATTAAGAGACGTCTAAAGGCGTACCGTAACCTAAGTCAGCCAAAACCCAGAAAATCTAAACCAAAATCAAAAGAGAGTGAAGGAAAACCTTAAATGAAAACGGTTTTTTAAATCAATTGAGTTGCAAAGAATCCCTTTTTAAAACATCAAAAATTTCTGAAAATTTCGGCAGAGTCTCCCCTGTATTTTCTATCCCCAAAAATGGGTACAACAAGATAATACATATGAAATCATAAAAATGGCATCCCCAAGCGGGAGCTAGCTCTTCGCCCAAGGCGGATCACAACCACATGCAATATATATAAGCAATACCAAGAAAAGAGCAGAAGAAACCCAAAATATCAGAAAACGCAACGCCGGCTCAAGTGAGCTCGACCCAAAAGAAACCACAAATATACATATCTCTCATTCTCATCACTAGGTCGCATATACAATACAAGTGGTAGATGGAGAATACTAGATACAATGATAAAACAACAAGAAATAAAGTATACTCGCAACCCACCTACGGGCGATGTCGCGAGTCTGCGCAAAAGGAACTGATGACAAGATAGCCCGCCGCTACAAGACTGACGGGTCCGACCTGCAAGACACTGTGGCACAACGGGGGTGAGTTGCCAGCTCGTGAGTAAATATAACATCTAGTAAGGCAATCGTAAGAATGCACGCAATGCGGAACAACATGTATGTCCATATGTGATATAATAACTCTAGTATGCATGCACATGTATGCAAGACCTTTCCTAACTCTTTAAGTGTTTTAAATGTTAAGGTTACTGCATTCTTAACTTTTAGAAAACGAATGTCTGCATAATAGCCAAATATCATCAAGAAATCCTCAGAAAACCCGTGTCAAGCATCGACACCAAATAGGAATCATATCTGTCTCAATGTCGGGCTCCGTCAGTCCGGATCGGCCTATATCATAAATCTCACGACAACGGTCGGTATCCTCCGGATATCCGCCGCGCCAGACATCACCGGTAGGTAGTCTTCCCCTGCCAGGCTCATCGTCTACAACTCGATCTTCTTGCCCCGGGGTACCATACCGGGCCCACCATGTACCCGAGACGGTTCATCCACTCCTCGAATCGGGTCTCGAAATCCAACAGAAAACATGAAAACTCATGGTGGACGACACAGACATCACGAGAAAACCGCAACTTTGTTTTGAAAATGATAAATCTAAGGTTTTGTTGAATTCTTGCGGTTTTCCCCAAAAATCCAGAAATCACAGAAAAACTGAAATCATCAAGAAAATCATAGTGTCCACATGTTATATATAATAAATGTCTATGATATCAATGTATGTGATGTGAGTTTTAGTAGCAATCTATATAAATATGATGATAATGCGTGGTATATGCATGCTATGCAATTTCATATATCATGTTTGAATGCAAATAGCGATATTAAGTTAAACAGGTTTTCTAGTGTACGTGGCATGGCAATTACCAAAGGCGTGTGTGTCACATGAATAGTGCGCGTGCAATCGATGCCAATGGTAAGGTGTTCGTGTCCTACGAAATGATATCGCGTATGTATATATGAACGTCATATGAATGTCCATGCAATCTAGTATAGGGTTAGCTGTGAGGGTATGCCATGTATATAAATGGATAAGCTAGCTAACAATATAATTAATGCATAAAGTAGGGTAATCCTAACTAGGGGGGGCGCCTCGCGCCATCCAGACGATTCCCCCGTAGATGAATATATCTACTCACCAGAAATCCCCGCTAATCTGATCCGGCCATCGCTTTGCCTTTTCGCGCCGTATCCGAAGTTTCCCCGACCGATCCTAAAATTGCATAACACACAATATAAGGTTACAAATTTCCGAAATGATGCAACTCACACTATGAAAAGATCGACGCTCTCGGATTAATCACAACGTGCACTCGGTACGCGGAAAATACACGAAAATCGCTAAAACCTTAACTAAAATCGCCGTATCGGGGAATTGTCAAAACTAAAACCCGACTAAACAAAACTCCGCATTCACACACTCTAATAGTCGTATAAGATGTTAATTATATCGCCTAAATAACACAATTAGATCACCTCCTAAAATTTTAGAAAAACTAGTAAGCAAATAGCATAGCGATTCTATGTAAATGTCGAAATTTTATCGATCTAGCAAACGCAACATCGCTCAATTAATCACTCTAACCAATTGGATAACCAAAGCCCTAACTTAAATCCATCAACCATGCTACAAACCCTAATTACAACATCAATTCCCTTTCTTGAATTTCCTAAACAAGAATTCATAAGCAAATTACACACTAAAACTACTAAATCTAGCAGCCTAAACAACAATTAACAACTAGATTTGGATTTATACCTCCCAAGTGTGAACCCTAGCTTGCTCAAGCCACCAAAGAAGCCTCCTTTCTCCAAGTTTTGAACTAATTTGGCTTGAGGAGAGAGTGGATTAGGGTTTTGTTTTGAATTGGAGAAGTAATTTGTGAATTTTTGATGAATTTTGGCATGAAATTGAAGCAAGAAAGAAGTGGGAAAATGGAGGTTGCTGCTGTGTGGAGCTCGGCCAGCAGGTCAAGAAAGGGAATGGGGGTTTTGTGTAGATGATTCTAGGCCAAAAAGACCCCTCCAATCTCAATTAATGCATTTCACATCAACCCTTTTACAAAAAACCCCATTTTACTTCATTTTTTCATTAAATTTCCAACCCAAAAACTAAAAATGTGAAAGTCATGACACAAATTTTTTTACACCTTATTTTAGATTATAAAGACTCCTAATTAAGAAAATTACCTAATTAAATTTGTATTTATCCCTAATTAAATGTATTTAAAAAGGCTTAAAATAATAAAAAAATAATTAATTACGAAAAAAAAATTTATTTAACTAGGAAATTATAAATGACATTTTAGTGACAAAATTATAGTAATATCTTATCTAAATTTTGTATAATCAGGTCTACAAAGAAAAAATACCTATTTTGACTTTTTACGGAAAAAGCCGAAAAATTGGCCGATTACCGAAAAACTGCCTAACGATTTTCGAAGGGTTACAATCTGGGAGTTCTCGGCGATTCCGTCCAGTGTACCCAGTCTCCACTGAGCACCCGTATATCATCTCTGATGTCAAACACCAATGGATATGGGATCATCCATCGCCCATCTGTATGGGTCGAGAAGGTATACGCTAGTCTACTCTGGTATATCGATGCCCCGTCTCGATACACCCACGACTAGGGACCTTGAAGGATGTACTTATGGACTACCATGTCCCCACTAGTATGATCCGCATCATAGTCCAGGTAGTCAAGTACACATCCTAAGGGCTTTACCAACATGTAATAAAGAGACGATCAGTGTACACGTTAAGGTAAAGAGCAACCAGATAGCATACTATCATGTCGAGCATGAAAGTTCTCCCTATATATGTCCCAGCATCCACTACAATATACATCCTATGTACAGTAATGGCCTCTAGGGCATACATATAACTAACAATCTCCCACTTGCACTAGGGCCATCTGTAGCAGTGGTTGTAGTATCTAATACTCAACCATCCCATATAAGTCTCTTTCTGGGAAAAAGCCTTTGTGAGTGGATCCTCCATGTTGTCTTCTGAGTCTACTCTCCTAACCTCGATTTCCTTGGAGATCAACCATCTCCATGATCAGGTGATACTGCCTTAGAATATGTCTGGATCACTGATGGGACGGACGTTCCTTGGCATAAGCCACAACTCCATTGTCACACAATGGGAGGAACTAAGTTCATCTCATGAACTAATATACACCCAGACTTCCTCTTTGGTAGTATCTTAAGTAGCGATGTATCCAGCCTTTATCGTCTAGTAAGCCACGGTATCTAGCTTGGAACTCTTCCAACATACCGTCCCTTTACTAAGGGTAAAGACAATGCCTGTGACTGACATTCAGTCGTCCTTATCACCCTGGAACCTTTCCAGTGTTTCTCTCCAGGATCGATTGATACCATCTTACTACATCTAGTGAGAATACTAACAGCCATTTAGATCTATCTTATAGATCCAAAACCCAGGATTTAGGAGGTATCGCTTTGATCCTGTATGGAGAATCCTTGTGATAAGCGGAGATTTGCTGAGCGTAGCATAGGAAACTCTTTCCCTATCAAGAGTATGTCATCCACGTACTCTATGAGGATCACCACCATACTCCCTACTACCTTTTTATATATACAAGGTTCATCTACCATTTTGATGAAGTCAAACTATTTGACTACAACATCAAAACAGACGTTCCAACTCAGCGATGCCTGCTTTATCCTATAAAGCAACTTGTGCACGTTTCCGCTGCTCCTACTGTCTACGAAGCCCTCTGGCTGTGTACTTATAGACGCCCTCTTCTAAAACATTATTTTAGAAAAGCTATCATGACACCCAACCACCAGATATCGTAGTCATGGTATGTAGCCGTGGCAAGTCGGATCTGGATGGACTTAAGCATAGGCCCCAGAAAAGGTTTCATTATTAGCCATAACTGGTCTACGATGTAAACCTTTAACAAGTCTAGCTTTGAAAGTCTCAACCTTTCCATGTACACCAAGTAATCTTCTCAAGATATACTTACTCCTGATGGGGATTTAACCCTTCAGATAAAGCAACCAAAGTCCATACTTTGTTGGTTTATAAGGATTCCATCTCAAATCACTAAGCATCCAGCCATTCTTATAGAGTCTTACTCGTGATGGTCAGCTCGAAACTAGTTGGGTCATCATCTCATGATGCAATCCTCGCTCCCACTGTCATAGAGAAACCGAAGTATCTCTCAGGTGGGTGAGGAACCCTATTAGATCGGTGGAGAGGCTGAGTTTCGTTGGTAACTATTGAATGCTTTGGTTTTATCAAATCATCTGCTGTAGTTTGTATAGCTGGAACCTTTCCAGTTCTACATTACAGACCTTGCCTCGAGCTTGTCCGGATTTTGCTTTTAGACATAGGCCGGTCAACCCCAAATCTTAACTAGCTTAAGACATGGGCTCTTCCCATACCATATCTCATATGGAGTGGTTGGCTGTGATCTGATTCGAACCTAATTTCAATAGGTATGCAGCTTCTCAAGTGCATAACCCCCCAAAAGGAAACAAGTAACTCAGTAGTACTCATCATAGAGCGCACCATATCGAATAGGGTGCAATTGCTCCGCCCCGATATACCATCGTGCTATGGTGTATACGGAGGAGTAATGCTGAGAGAGAATCTCATTCTCCTTTAGAATAGTCCAGGAATTCTATGCACAAGTATTCTCCTCCTTGATCTCATCTAAGGACATAATACTTATACCCGTATTGGTTCTCTACTTCTAACTTATATTCTGTGAATATCTCAAAAGGTTCGGACTTGTGTTTCAACAGGAACATATGACTGAATCTTGAGAGATCATCAGAGAATGTAATGAAGTACAAAGAACTGGTCCTGGCATGTGTAGATGGGGGACCTTACATACATCAACATGTATCAATCCCAAGAGTTTACTAACTCTTTCTCTGTTTCCAGTAAACGGAGCTTTGGTCATCTTATCTTTGTGACATGACTGGCAAGTTTCACAAGATGTAAATTCAAACTGATTTAAATATGCATCTATATGTAACTTCAGCTAGTCGGGTCGCATTGATATGACCTAGTCTACAATACCTCAAAAAGGATCCGTTCATTTCTGAACTCTTCCTTTTGTGTGTGTTCTGTATATTAAGAACTGTAGTTTGATTTAGAACATCAATGCTTTTAGATAACGTGCCTGAACTGATCAACTTTTGATATAGGAAATGTTCAAAACATTTTCCATCAATACAAAATTATATCCTTTCTTTACTAATGAAGAGACTAATATGATTTTGCATATCAGGTTCGGTATGTAATAGCATTTGTTCAGAATCAATGTATTTGTAATACAGGGTGACAGTGACCAACAGACTTGGCTGCAACACTTGCACCGTTTTCTGTCTCATGAAACTTATCGCCCGTTCTCAGTTCTCTACCTTTCTGTAGCCCATGTAATGGATTACATTTGCGGGATCCTGATCTGGTATCTAATACCTGGGACGTACAGGATACTGAGAAATACTTCTCTGTAATAAACACACCCGAAGATGATGCATCAGCATGCACTTTCTTCGTTTGGGCGGCACGGGAAATCTGGTATTCCCCAATTTTCTGCTCTGTCTTATAACAATTATAAGTTGGAGCAGGACCAACGTTCCCCAGCTCAGTATAACAAGCGGGTTCGGTCAATAATCCGTATTATTATCTTGATTAAGGCGTGATATGGTTGCTACCTGGAGAGAGAGAGAGAAGAAAACACTCTGCGTGTGCTCTTGCTAGAATTGATTGGTTATTATTTTATCTTATCAGGATGGCTCCCACTGTTTTTATCAAATCTTCCTTCAAACCCTAAAAGGAAAGACTAGCCGGGATTAATTACACACTACAAGTTCGCCAATCTTTCAGCCAGGACAGTGTCGGTACTTTGAAGGAGGTCCCTCGTGCTTTCGCACGAACCTAATTAATGTAAACCTCGTTTTCCCTGAGGCGTAAACTCGTTAACACCTTTCTAGACACCTACTTGATCGGCTAATTGTAATGTATAAAACTCTCCTGAGAGTAACTCTTAATCGCAGCGGGTATCGGGATCCAACTATCTCATAGAAGGTATGCAATCTCATTGCAAATTTCAACACTTGAAATTCCCGATAGTATTTTGCCCCAAGCCTCCTATGACCTTAACAAAGGCCAACAAATCATAGGCTGCTAGTCAAGTTCAACCCGTCATTTCTTGATTGAAATAAACCCACCCGCACGGCCCTTGACAAAGGCCAACAAGGTCGCATGACTACCCTAATCCAATCTGCATCATATGCATAAGCAGATAAGTACTATTCAGCTACCGCACACTACGCCTTGACAAAGGCCAACAAACACAGCACGAATACTAAACAGTCCTTATCTGAAATGACGGAGGGCTACGATAGGTTTTTCTGAAAAACTATTGCGTAATGAACTTGATATCGTTGTAAAATCAAATGATTTTAAAATGGAATGTTTTTGAGGCTTTTCTAGTTTTGCTAAAGGGGTCACTCCCGGTGAAGGGATCGTCGGCCCTTTCCTCGTCGAATGAAGTGCGGGATATAACATATATATCACTGTGCAAAGCAGAAACTATAGAACCAATCAAAAGACAAACCGAGTGTGTAGCATCTGCCGGTTATTGCTAATGGGGTCACTCCCGGTGAAGGGATCTCGGCCCTTTCATCATCGAATAAGGTGCAGGATGTTCTACATGGAACACCACGATGCAAAGCAAGAACTGTAGCTACCTGTTTTTGAAAATTCGATTCCACAACAACTTTAGGTTTCTTTTTCTTTCATTAATCATATTAATGAAGTCCCATCATTTAAGTACTTAAACATCACAGATAAATACGACGTACACTTATGCCATCCGCATTCGCCTCGATGTCCCCTCGTGCACCGTTAGGTTAGGTAACTAACGGCAGATTGGGACAGGGCTAGCGCGGGTGTAAAACATAAGTAACGTCTATATAATATATCATATATACTATATACAGTATCTATCACAACATATCAAATGATCACATCACAGATATCGCAGAAGAAGAAACATATGAAATGTTGGATATACTAGGACGTCCGTGTTTTCAATACGAGCCAGTATAAAACACGGATTCCACGGTCGCGATGAATAGCCAAACCCACACCCCTAGACCCCTACGAGAGAGGCAAGCAACCCTACCAATTCTAGAGTTAGGAGACCCGGACTCGACTCTTCGAGTTGGTCTCCTTCTGGACTCCAGAACCCGGTTACTTGTGCCCTCCTCCTTGGGTCTATCCTAGTGCGGAAAAGTAAATAATATACAAAAGATGACATCTTCCGCAACCTGGAAGTGCCCCAATAGAAGAATAATACATACAAGTTTTTTACATGAATGAAAATGAAAAACATTCATCTCACATAAAAAAACTCGGCTATTCAAACACGACGATCCAATATAACATATCCAGCAACACATAACATCACATGTTATCAACGTAAGTAAATATGCGCATCCCAATTGTCGTTGACATATAGCAACGAAACCAACGATATCACATATTACACTTACGGTCGCAGAAAAGAAAGTGTAAAACTACAACAGTTGGAATCCGCAACCTCCTTAGACATCACATGCCTAATCAAATGAATTACTTAGACATCACATGCCTAACAATTATAAACCACGCATTTTAGTCTCATTTATCGAAAACTCTTTTCAATATCTAGTCGGGCAATTCAACAAGATTCCCGGCATCCTGACCGAATACTCGTCGCAAATTTTAGTAGACGGCCGCACCCCCGATACCGTCGACGAAATGCACTAAGGAGAAACACCGCTGCTGCGAGCACCCGAACGGATGCTTTCAGCGACGGAGTTATCCTACAGTCACTTGGTCGGGGCTATGGGGCGTAGCTATCTATTAAGTTTACCGGCGAGTATCCGCGTACGCTACGCGATTGCGATGGACTTTTGATCGTATCAAAATTCCGTGGCAACCGATCAAGTGAGACTAAACTGCTATGTTTATAACATCCAAATCTGTTATCTCATAACTATTTGTGGATTCCAAATATTGTATCACATTCCAGATAAATAGAAAATGTTAAACTTTCCGATCGAACAATCAAACTCCTAAGGTTTCCCGAAACAGCTCAACACATGAAATAAGTTTAAAAACATTCACTTCATGCCTCAGTACCAACGGTCCAGCCGTAGAAGGGTCAAGCCAACGCCTCACATGTGGCACGCCGTACTGCCCCAAACCCTAAGTTTCAAAGGGCAGTTCAAGATGGTCACATAATCGAGTTAAGGTTTGTTGTCTTCTAGAGGGTCCATCGCGTTACTTGCACTACTTAGAACGTTCTTAAACTACGGAAAGATCCAACACTTGGAAATTTCCCAACAGGGGAAAAATTGGGTATTTATATCCGGTCGAACATTTTAACATATTCTAAATTATCCAGAAAAACCCAGACAAAGTTAAAGATTCCGATTGAATCGTCGAACTCCCAATACAACCCAGAGAACTCAACACTTGAGTATACATTAAAAATTCCTAAAAAATACAGCACTAACAGCTAGGAATTACTGTGCAATTTTCAAAAGCTAATGTGACTGTATGGCCGCGGAACCACCGCACGAGCCATGCTCGTGCCGCGCTTCTGCGGCGATTTAGTAGACTCAGGAGCTCGTTTTGCACAGTAACCCTTAGAAAACCCTGCTGATTTTTCTGCATATTTTTAATTTGGAAAAATCCACTGTTTTGAAAAATGTACAGAGAAGGGTTAAATGTAGGGTTTCGGGGTTCGATCGGGTTTCTAACTTCGTCTACACATCGCCTAAAGCTCTAGCTAGGCTCTGATACCACTGTAGGGTCACTAGGGACACTCAAGAGCTCCCACAAGGCATCAACCATGCCAAAATCAAAATTTAGGTGCCGAGAAACCCTAAGATATATCGTTAACTAGAAATTAGGCGAAACTATAAGCTACTAAACTGCTTTAGTACTAAGTGAAAGGGGCTACAACCTTTGTAGATCCGATCCACCACTTCTTTAGCTCCGTGTTGACGTCCCTCCACTGCGATCATTGGAATCCCGGACTCTAGCGTCGGTTTCATCAGAAAAATGGGCGGGCTGGGTCGTTGACTTCGATGCCGAAGATGATCTACGTCGAGGCGACTCAAACTCAAGCTCCACCTTCACTAGGTCATGGAACTTATGAAGATAACACACTTTACTACATGGCAAGTGATAGAGGATGAAGAAATAGAAAGTGGGTTCACTTTGGATTTGGATTTCTCACTTGGAATCATCACTTGGAAAAATCTAGCAATGGTTTCTTCTCTTCATGAAGAAGATGAAGAAGAAGAAAGAAAAAGAATTAATGAATTATCACCAAAAAGAAAATCAAGTGATGGTTATCATAATGCAACCATGGGTGAGTTTAACTAGTGTAGAGACTAAACTAGGGTTTAGGTGAATGGTTAGGTTTAGAAAAGAAACAAAATGGTCAAAACTTCAAAGCTTCATGAAGTTTCAAGAATGAAACAAAGTTAGCCACCATTTTATTCTTGCCAAAATAAATAAGTAAATAAATAATAAAAACCCTAACCATTTACTTAAACATGGTTTAAATCAAACATACACCCAAGTTTGCATGTATCATTAAACATGATACAATCAAGTGCACAAAAATATATCATATATACAATGTGCACTATCTAGTGAGAAAATAATCTTAAGTGAACCAATACTAGTTAATGTAAAGTAATATATCAAATATATAATTATATATTAAATCATTAAATCAACACTTGATTTAATGATCTGGTCATACTGCATATAACCGACTAATATCAAGTGTATCAATGTATCGAATCAACACTTGATTCGGTAACCCGGCTATATCTTATATAACCGTCCAATGATACAAATCGCGAGTATAGAATACAGTAACACATACTGTTTTTATTCTCGGTCCCGCACATATCTCATATGCGCTCCTATTTTGTTTCGCTTGAGCCAGGAAACCTCTGTGTAGGACTCTAAAGACTCGTCAATACGCCGGCAGCAGGTGATGATCATATCAAACACCCACAAGCCGCAAGCGGTCTGCTAAACGTAACGGCCACCCGGGTATTGAGCGATCAGAAGATCAACGAGCAAACCCGCTCACACTCCTGTGAATCCAACCAGTAACACTTACCGTATAGTCCGGTCAGTTCGTCTGATATGTCGCATATCTCGCATAGGGGTGGCAAACGTCAGACCCCAATAGCTCGATAAGTCGTGTCGATATGAGGTCTATAACAGTTCGAGAAACTACAGGTAACACTTACCAGTAAATCTCAGCAACCCTGGCCAGGGATTTCCGGTTATAGCCAATCGAACACAGCGCAACATCAACTCCCTATACCGGGAGAGACGAATCCCCTCTTATCGCTCATTGCCTTCATGTGATTCGGGACTGTACCCAAAAACCACCGTTTTCACGCCCTCTTGGACGTGGTAAGGTGGAAATCAAAGCACAGTGGGAATCACACATGACTCTATGACGATCTCGGGTCAACAGACTACTCTGTACCAGTGTCACCAGAGAACTGCCATCTGACGTAAGGTATAATACCATCTGGGAGTTCTCGGCGAGTCCGTCTAGTGTACCCAGTCTCCACTGAGCACCCGTATATCATCTCTGATGTCAAACACCAATGGATATAGGATCATCCATCGCCCATCTGTATGGGTCGAGAAGGTATACGCTAGTCTACTTTAGTATATCGATGCCCCGTCTCGATACACCCATGACTAGGGACCTTGAAGTATGTACTTACGGACTACCATGTCCCCACTAGTATGATCCGCATCATAGTCCAGGTAGTCAAGTACACATCCTAAGGGCTTTACCAACATGTAACAGAGAGACGATCAGTGTACACGTTAAGGTAAAGAGCAACCAGATAGCATACTATCATGTCGAGCAAGAAAGTTCTCTCTATATATGTCCCAGCATCCACTACAATATACATCCTATGTACAGTAATGGCCTCTAGGGCATACATATAACTAACAATCTCCCACTTGCAGTAGGGCCATCTGTAGCAGTGGTTGTAGTATCTAATACTCAACCATCCCATATAAGTCTCTTTCTGGGAAAAAGCCTTTGTGAGTGGATCCGCCATGTTGTCTTCTGAGTCTACTCTCCTAACCTCGATTTCCTTGGAGATCAACCATCTCCATGATCAGGTGATACTGCCTTAGAATATGTCTGGATCACTGATGGGACGGACGTTCCTTGGCATAAGACACAACTCCATTGTCACACAATGGGAGGAACTAAGTTCATCTCATGAACTAATATACACCCAGACTTCCTCTTTGGTAGTATCTTAAGTAGCGATGTATCCAGCCTTTATCGTCTAGTGATCCACGGTATCTAGCTTGGAACTCATCCAACATACCGTCCCTTTACTAAGGGTAAAGACAATGCCTGTGACTGACATTCAGTCGTCCTTATCACCCTGGAACCTTTCCAGTGATTCTCTCCAGGATCGATTGATACCATCTTACTACACCTAGTAAGAATCCTAACAGCCATTTAGATCTATCTCATAGATCCAAAACCCAGGATTTAGGAGGTATCGCTTTGATCCTGTATGGAGAATCCTTGTGATAAGCGGAGATTTACTGAGCGTAGCATAGGAAACTCTTTCTCTATCAAGAGTATGTCATCCACGTACTCTATGAGGATCACCACCATACTCCCTACTACCTTTTTGTATATACAAGGTTCATCTACCATTTTGATGAAGTCAAACTATTTGACTACTACATCAAAACAGACGTTCCAACTCAGCGATGCCTGCTTTATCCTATAAAGCAACTTGTGCACGTTTCCGCTGCTCCTACTGTCTACGAAGCCCTCTGGCTGTGTACTTATAGACGCCCTCTTCTAAAACATTATTTTAGAAAAGCTGTCATGACACCCAACCACCAGATATCGTAGTCATGGTATGTAGCCGTGGCAAGTAGGATCTGGATGGACTTAAGCATAGGCCCCAGAAAAGGTTTCATTATTAGCCACAACTGGTCTACGATGCAAACCTTTAACAAGTCTATCTTTGAAAGTCTCAACCTTTCCATGTACACCAAGTAATCTTCTCAAGATATACTTGCTCCTGATGGGGATTTAACCCTTCAGATAAAGCAACCAAAGTCCATACTTTGTTGGTGTATAAGGATTCCATCTCAGATCACTAAGCATCCAGCCATTCTTATAGAGTCTTACTCCTGATGGCCAGCTCGAAACTAGTTGGGTCATCATCTCATGATGCAATACTCGTTCCCACTGTCATAGAGAAACCGAAGTATCTCTCAGGTGGGTGAGGAACCCTACTAGATCGGTGGAGAGGCTGAGGTTCGTTGGTAACTATTGAATGCTTTGGTTTTATCAAATCATCTGTTGTAGTTTGTATAGCTGGAACCTTTCCAGTTCTACATTACAGACCTTGCCTCAAGCTTGTCCGGATTTTGCTTTTAGACATAGGCCGGTCAACCCCAAATCTTAACTAGCTTAAGACATGGGCTCTTCCCATACCATATCTCATATGGAGTGGTTGGCTGTGATCTGATTCGAACCTAATTTCAATAGGTATGCAGCTTCTCAAGTGCATAACCCCCCAAAAGGAAACATGTAACTCAGTAGTACTCATCATAGAGCGCACCATATCGAATAGGGTGCAATTGCTCCGCCCCGATATACCATCGTGCTATGGTGTATACGGAGGAGTAATGCTGAGAGAGAATCTCATTCTCCTTTAGAATAGTCCAGGAATTCTATGCACAAGTATTCTCCTCCTTGATCTCATCAAAGGACATAATACTTATACCCGTATTGGTTCTCTACTTCTAACTTATATTCTGTGAATATCTCAAAAGGTTCGGACTTGTGTTTCAACAGGAACATATGACGAAATCTTGAGAGATCATCAGAGAATGTAATGAAGTACAAAGAACCGGTCCTGGCATGTGTAGACGGGGGACCTTACATACTTAAACATGTATCAATCCTAAGAGTTTACTAACTCTTTCTCTGTTTCCAGTAATCGGAGCTATGGTCATCTTATCTTTGTGACATGACTGGCAAGTTTCCCAAGATGTAAACTCAAACTGATTTAAATATGCATCTATATGTAACTTCAGCTAGTCGGGTCGCATTTATATGACCTAGTCTACAATACCTCTAGAAGGATCCGTTCATTTCTGAACTCTTCCTCTTGTGTGTGTTCTGTATATTAAGAACTGTAGTTTGATTTAGAACATCAATACTTTTAGATAGCGTGCCTGAACCGATCAACTTTTGATATAGGAAATGTTCAAAACATTTTCCATCAATACAAAATTATATCCTTTCTTTACTAATAAAGAGACTGATATGATTTTTCATATCAGGTTCGGTATCTAATAGCATTTGTTCAGAATCAATGTATTTGTAATACAGGATGACAGTGACCAACAGACTTGGCTGCAACACTTGCACCGTTTTCTGTCTCATGAAACTTATCGCCCGTTCTTAGTTCTCTACCTTTCTGTAGCCCATGTAATGGATTACATTTGCGGGATCCTGATCTGGTATCTAATACCTGGGACGTACAGAATACTGAGAAACAGTTCTCTGTAATGAACACACCCGAAGATGAGGCATCAGCATACACTTTCTTCGTTTGGGCGGCACGGGAAATCTGGTACTCCCCAATTTCCTGCTCTGTCTTATAACAATTATATGTTGGAGCGGGACCAACGTTTCCCAGCTCAGTATAACAAGCGGGTTCGATCAATAATCCGTATTATTATCTTGATTAAGGCGTGATATGGTCACTACCTGGAGAAAGAGAGAAGAAAACACTCTGCGTGCGCTCTTGCAAGAATAGATTGGTTATTATTTTATCTAATCAGGATGGCTCCCACTGTTTTTATCAAATCTTCCTTCAAACCCTAAAAGGAAAGACTAGCCGGGATTAATTACACACTACAAGTTCGCCAATCTTTTAGCCAGGCCAGTGTCGGTACTTTGAGGGAGGTCCCCCGTGCTTTCGCACGAACCTAATTAATGTAAACCTCGTTTTCCCAGAGGCGTAACCTCGTTAACACCTTTCTAGACACCAACTTGATCGGCTAATTGTAATGTGTAAAACGCTCCCGGGAGTAACTCTTACTCGCAACGGGTATCGGGATCCAACTATCTCATAGAAGGTATGCAATCTCATTGCAAATTTCAACACTAGAAATTCCCGATAGAATTTTCCCCAAGCCTCCTATGACCTTAACAAAGGCCAACAAATCATAGGCTGCTAGTCAAGTTCAACCCGTCATTTCTTGATTGAAATAAACCCACCCGCACGGCCCTTGACAAAGGCCAACAAGGTCGCACGACTACCCTAATCCAATCTGCATCATATGCATAAGCAGATAAGTACTATTCAGCAACCGCACACTACGCCTTGACAAAGGCCAACAAACGCAGCACGAATACTAAACAGTCCTTTTCTGAAATGACGGAGGGCTACAACAGGTTTTTCTGAAAATCTATTGCGTAATGAACATGATATCGTTGTAGAATCAAATGATTTTGAAATGGAGTGTTTTTTAGGCTTTTCTAGTTTTGCTAAAGGGGTCACTCCCGGTGAAGGGATCGTCGGCCCTTTCCTCGTCGAATGAGGTGCGGGATATATCATATATATCACTGTGCAAAGCAGAAACTATAGAGGCAATCAAAAAACAAACCGAGTGTGTAGCATCTGCCGGTTATTGCTAAAGGGGTCACTCCCGGTGAAGGGATCTCGGCCCTTTCCTCATCGAATATGGTGAAGGATGTTCTACAAGGAACACCACGATGCAAAGCAAGAACTGTAGCTACCTGTTTTTGAAAATTCGATTCCACGACATCTTTAGGTTTCTTTTTCTTTCATTAATCATATTAATGAAGTCCCATCATTTAAGTACCTAAACATCACAGATAAATACGACGTACACTTATGCCATCCGCATTCGCCTCGATGTCCCCTCATGCACCGTTAGGTTAGGTAACTAACGGCAGAGCGGGGCAGGGCTAGCGCGGATGTAAATCATAAGTAACCTCTATATAATATATCATATATACTATATACAGTATCTATCACAACATATCAAATGATCACATCACAGATATCGCAGCAGAAGAAACATATGAAATATTGGATATACTAGGACGTCCGTGTTTTCAATACGAGCCAGTATAAAACACGGATTCCACGGTCGCGATGAATAGCCAAACGCACACCCCTAGACCCCTACGAGAGCGGCAAGCAACCCTACCAATTCTAGAGTTAAGAGACCCGGACTCGACTCCTCGAGTTGGTCTTCCTCTGGACTCCAGAACCCGGTTACTTGTGCCTCCTCCTTGGGTCTATCCTAGTGCGGAAAAGTAAATAATTTACAAAAGGTGACATCTTCCGCAACCTGGAAGTGCCCCAATAAAAGAATAATACATACAAGTTTTTTACATGAATGAAAATGAAAAACACTCATCTCACATAAAAAAAACCCGGCTACTCAAACACGACGATCCAATATAACATATCCAGGAACAAATAACATCACATGTCATCGACGTAAGTAAATATGCGCATCCCAATTGTCGTTGACATACAGCAACGAAACCGGCGATATCACATATTACACTTACGGTCGCAGAAAAGAAAGTGTAAAACTACAACAGTTGGAATCCGCAACCTCCTTAGGCATCACATGCCTAATCAAATGAATTACTTAGACATCACATGCCTAACAATTATAAACCCCGCATTTTAGTCTCATTTATCGAAAACTCTTTTCAATATCTAGTCGGGCAATTCAACAAGATTCCCGGCATCCTGACCGAATACTCGTCGCAAACTTTAGTAGATGGCCACACCCCCGATAGCGTCGACGAAGAGCACTAAGGCGGAACACCGCTGCCGCGAGCACCCGAACGGATGCTTTCGGCGACGGAGTTCTCCTACAGTCACTTGGTCGGGGCTATGGGGCGTAGCTATCTATTAAGTTTACCGGCGAGTATCCGCGTACGCTACGCGATTGCGACGGACTTTTGATCGTATCAAAATTCCGTGGCAACCGATCAAGTAAGACTAAACTGCTATGTTTATAACATCCAAATCAGTTATCTCATAACTACTTGTGGATTCCAAATATTATATCACATTCCAGATAAATAGAAAATGTTAAACTTTCCGATCGAACAATCAAACACCCAAGTTTTCCCGAAACAGCTCAACACATGAAATAAGTTTAAAAACATTCACTTCATGCCTCAGTACCAATGGTCCAGCCGTAGAAGGGTCAAGCCAACGCCTCACATGTAGCACGCCGTACTTCCCCAAACCCTAAGGTTCAAAGGGCAGTTCAAGACGGTCACATAATCGAGTTAAGGTTTGTTGTCTTCTAGAAGGTCCATCGCGTTACTTGCACTACTTAGAAGGTTCTTAAACTACGGAAAGATCCAACACTTGGAAATTTCCCAACAGGGGAAAAATTGGGTATTTATATCCGGTCGAACTTTTTAACATATTCTAAATTATCCGGAAAAACACAGACAAAGTTAAAAATTCCGATCGAATCGTCGAACTCCCAATACAACCTTGAAAACTCAACACTTGAGTATACATTAAAAATTCCCAGAAAATACAGCACTAACAGCTAGGAATTACTGTGCAATTTTCAAAAGCTAACGTGACTGTATGGCCACGGAACCACCGCACGAGCCATGCTCGTGCAGCGCTTCCGCGGCGATTTTGTGGACTCAGGAGCTCGTTTTGCACAGTTACCCTTAGAAAATCCTGCTGATTTTTCTGCATATTTTTAATTTGGAAAAATCCACTGTTTTGAAAAATGTACAGAGAAGGGTTAAATGTAGGGTTTCGGGGTTCGATCGGGTTTCTAACTTCGTCTACACATCGCCTAAAGCTCTAGCTAGGCTCTGATACCACTGTAGGGTCACTAGGGACACTCAAGAGGTCCCACAAGGCATCAACCATGCCAAAATCAAAATTTAGGTGCCGAGAAACCCTAAGATATATCGTTAACTAGAAATTAGGCGAAACTACAAGCTACTAAACTGCTTTAGTACTAAGTGAAAGGGGCTACAACCTTTGTAGATCCGGTCCACCACTTCTTTAGCTCCATGTTGACGTCCCTCCGCTGCGATCATCGGAATCCCGGACTCTAGCGTCGGTTTCATCGGAAAAATGGGCGGGCTAGGTCGTTGACTTCGATGCCGAAAATGATCTACGTCGAGGCGACTCAAACTCAAGCTCCACCTTCACTAGGTCATGGAACTTGTGAAGATAATACACTCTACTACATGGCAAGTGGTAGAGGATGAAGAAATAGAAAGTGGGTTCACTTTGGATTTGGATTTCTCACTTGGAATCATCACTTGGAAAAATCTAGCAATGGTTTCTTCTCTTCATGAAGAAGATGAAGAAGAAGAAAGAAAAAGAATTAATGAATTATCTCCAAAAAGAAAATCAAGTGATGGTTATCATAATGCAACCATGGGTGAGTTTAACTAGTGTAGAGACTAAACTAGGGTTTAGGTGAATGGTTAGGTTTAGGAAAGAAACAAAATGGTCAAAGCTTCAAAACTTCATGAAGTTTCAAGAATGAAACAAAGTTAGCCACCATTTTATTCTTGCCAAAATAAATAAGTAAATAAATAATAAAAACCCTAACCATTTACCTAAACATGGTTTAAATCAAACATACACCCAAGTTTGCTTGTATCATGAAACATGATACAATTAAGTACACAAAAATATATCATATATACAATGTGCACTATCTAGTGAGAAAATAATCTTAAGTGGACCAATACTAGTTAATGTAAAGTAATATATCAAATATATAATTATACATTAAATTATTAAATCAACACTTGATTTAATGATCCGGTCATACTTCATATAACCGACTAATATCAAGTGTATCAATGTATCGAATCAACACTTGATTCGGTAACCCGGCCATATCTCATATAACCGTCCAATGATGCAAATCGCGAGAATAAAATACAGTATCACATACTGTTATTATTCTCGGTCCCGCACATATCTCATATGCGCTCCTATTTCGTTTCGCTTGAGCCAGGAAACCTCTGTGTAGGACTCTAAAGACTCGTCAATACGCCGACAGCAGGTGATGATCATATCAAACACCCTCAAGCCGCAAGCGGTCTGCTAAACGTAACGGCCACCCGGGTATTGAGCGATCAGAAGATCAACGAGTAAGCCCGCTCATACTCCTGTGAATCCAACCAGTAACACTTACCGTACAGTCCGGTCTGTTCGTCTGATATGTCGCATATCTCGCCTAGGAGTGGTAAACGTCAGACCCGAATAGCTCGATAAGTCGTGTCGATATGAGGTCTATAACAGTTCGAGAAACTACAGGTAACACTTACCAGTAAATCTCAGCAACCCTGGCCAGGAATTTCCGGTTATAGCCAATCGAACACAGCGCAACATCAACTCCCTATACCGGGAGAGACGAATCCCCTCCTATCGCTCATTGCCTCCATGTGATTCGGGACAGTACCCAAAAACCACCATTTTGCACACCCTTTTGGACGTGGTAAGGTGGAAATTAAAGCACAGTGGGAATCACACAAGACTCTATGACGATCTCGGGTCAATAGACTACTCTGTACCAGTGTCACCAGAGAACTTCCATGTGACGTAAGGTATAATACCATCTGGGAGTTCTCGGCGAGTCCGTCCAGTGTACCCAGTCTCCACTGAGCACCCGTATATCATCTCTGATGTCAAATACCAATGGATATGGGATCATCCATCGCCCATCTGTATGGGTCGAGAAGGTATACGCTAGTCTATTCTGGTATATCGATGCCCCGTCTCGATACACCCACGACTAGGGACCTTGAAGGATGTACTTATGGACTACCATGTCCCCACTAGTATGATCCGCATCATAGTCCAGGTAGTCAAGTACACATCCTAAGGGCTTTACCAACATGTAACAGAGAGACGATCAGTGTACACGTTAAGGTAAAGAGCAACCAGATAGCATACTATCATGTCGAGCAAGAAAGTCCTCCCTATATATGTCCCAGCATCCACTACAATATACATCCTATGTACAGTAATGGCCTCTAGGGTATACATATAACTAACAGAAGGTCGATGAGGAAACCCATCCGAACTCCAACTGAGCCTGTTGTGACAATCTCCGTACAGTCCGGTCTGTTCGACTAGGACTATCGCATATCGGGCCTAGGGGGCGGTAAACGTCAGACCACTAATAGCGGTATAAGTTGTGTCGGAGTGAAGCCCATTACACATTGAAAAGCTACTGGAACCTACCAGTAAATCTCACTTGCCCTTACCATGGACTTTGCGTAATGGCTCTCCATATACAGCGCGATATCAACCCCCAATACCGGGAGAGACGAATCCTTTCTAACCGCCACTGCCTCCAAGTACTTCGGGACTGCACCTAACTACTACCTGTTTGCATGACTCCTTTGAGCCGTGGTAGGGTAGTAATCTAAGTACAGTGGGAACACACCCGAGGCGAAGTAGCAGTGTCAAGTCGACGGACTAAGCGGTACTCATGTCACCTGGGAACTGCTATCTGATGATGGGTATAAAACCAACCTGCAGTTCCCGGCGAGTCCTGTCCAGTATACCCGTAACCTAACGAGCACCTGCATGCTATCTCTAGTACAACATACTGATGGCTGTAGGACAGACCATCTCCCCAACTCGGATAAGAAGCGTACACACTCGTCTACTCCGGAGTATCGATGCCCTGTCTCGATAATCCTACGACCAGGGACCTGTATAGGATGTTGCTTATAGAGTACCCAACCCCCACTAGTGTGACTGCCATCGCAACGCTGGTAATCAAGCAAAGATCCTAAGGGCTCTACTAATATGTATAAGCGATACGTCAAAAGAAACATATGCACATATTAAAGTAGACACAAACCAAGTAGCATACTACCATTTTTAGCAAGACTGTCAATACAACTGTGAATATCCTAAGATTCCATTAAGTAATATACAAACTAGTATGATACAGTAATGGCCTCTAGGGCATAAACACTAACAACTAGAGCTGCAGAGGTTCTGTTGGACCAGGTCCCGATTGTTAGCGAGTTCCCTGAGGTTTTCCCTAACGAGCTGCCTGGGCTACCGCCTGAGCACGATACTGTTTTCTACATTGACTCGATTCCCGGCACAGAGCCTATTTCCATACCGCCTTATCGGATAGCCCCGGCGGAGCTTAGATAGTTGAAGGGTCAGTTGCAAGATTTGCTGGATAAAGGGCTTATTCGACCTAGTGTGTCTCCTTGGGGTGCTCATGTCCTGTTTGTCAAGAAGAAGGACGGAAGTTTGCGCTTGTGTATTGATTACCGCCAGTTTAACAGGGTTACCGTACAGAACAGATATCCTTTACCACGTATCGATGACTTGTTCGACTAGCTTCGGGGTGTGGGATACTTTTCGAGGATTGACTTGCGGTCAGGATACCATCAGTTGCGAGTTCGGCAGGAGGATATTTCGAGGACGGCTTTTCGTACACGTTACGGGCACTATGAGTTTTTGGTGATGTCGTTCGGACTCAGTAATTCCCCAGCCGCGTTTATGGACTTGATGAACCGTATTTTCAGGTCGTATCTTGATCTGTTCATCATCGTGTTTATTGACGACATTTTGGTGTATTCCCGGAGACGAGAGGAGCACGAGCAGCACCTGCGGATCATATTGCATACTTTGAGGGAACACCAGCTGTTCACGAAATTTGCCAAGTGCGCATTCTGGCTCGACAGTGTTGACTTCTTGGGTCACATGGTGACGAGACATGGAATATGTGTAGACCCAAAGAAGATCGAGGTCGTTCAGCATTTTCCCAGACCAGCATCAATTACGGAGGTCCGCAGTTTCCTAGACCTGGCTGGCTACTACCGACGATTTGTCCAGGACATCTCCCGTATTTCTACACCGTTGACCGGGTTGACCCGGAAGGGAGTTCCTTTTGATTGGACGGAGGCGTGCGAGCATAGCTTTCAGCAATTGCAGACTTGTTTGACTACAGCGCCGATGTTATCTTTGCCTTCGGGATCGGGCGGAATTATGGTCTATTGCGACGCTTCTCGAGTGGGACTAGGTTGCGTGTTGATGCAGCACGATAAGGTTATCGCTTATGCTTCTCGGCAGCTGAAGAAATACGAACAGAACTACCCCACTCACGATCTAGAGATGGTTTCAGTGGTGTTTGAACTCAAGATCTAGAGACATTACATATATGGCGAGGCGTGCTAGATTTTCACGGACCACAAGAGCTTGAAGTATATATTTCAGCAGCGAGACCTGAATCTGAGACAGCGCTGTTTGATGGAGCTAGTGAAGAACTACGATTGCGAGATCCTTTATCATCCGGGCAAGGCGAATGTACTGGTGGATGCTTTGAGTCGGAGGCCCGGAGGTAGTCTATCTTGTTTGAGCAAAGTGCAGAGGCAGTGTTTGGAAGATTGGCAGACTTTATGCGATAGCCGAGTGCAGTTTGAGTTTACTCTGACCGGGGGACAGCTTGTGCATATTCGTGCACGTCCACAGCTGCTTGACCGTATCCGCGAGGCGCAGCCCAGTGATGACCGTCTTTCAGTGATCACGGAGCAGATTAGACAGGGCAGAGACTCCGAGTTCATGATCGATGATCAGGGGATACTGCGATTTGGGACTCGACTATGCGTAGCAGATTCTGAGGGACTGAGGCATGAGATTCTTGAAGAGGCGCATCGATCAGTGTACAGCGTTCATCCAGGTTCCACCAAGATGTACCATGATCTGAGGGATGTTTACTGGTGGGAAGGGATGAAGAGGGACGTCACCGACTTCGTGTCGAGATGCCTGACTTGTCAGCAAGTCAAGGCCGAGCACCAGAGGCCTGCGGGAGAGCTACAGTCGTTGCCCATTCCGGAGTGGAAATGGGAGAAGATTTCTATGGACTTCATTGTGGGTCTACCCAGGACTAGTCGAGGGTATGACTCTATTTGGGTGATCATGGATCGATCGACGAAAGCGGCTCACTTTCTGCCAGTGAAGACAGCTATCAGATTTGCTCAGTATTCCCAGATATACATCGACGAGATCGTACGATTGCATAGAGTCCCGATATGTATTGTGTCCGACCGAGGCACCCAGTTCACCAGCCGACAATAGCAGAGGCTTCAGGAGGCTTTGGGCACCCGCTTGAGTTTCAGCACAGCTTTTCATCCGCAGACTGATGGATAGTCAGAGCAGACTATTCAGACTCTTGAGGACATGCTCCGAGCGTGCGTTTTGGATTTTGGAGGTAGCTGGGATCACCATTTGCCCTTAGTAAAGTTCTCCTACAACAACAGCTTCCAGGAAACCATTCAGATGGCACCATTCGAGGCTCTATATTGGAGGAGATGCAGATCGCCCGTCTGTTGGACAGAGCTCAGCGAGAGCAGTATTTTGGGGCCGCAGATTTTTTAGGAGACGACCACGAAGATCCAGTTGATTCGCGATAGGATGAGAGCAGCCCAGAGCAGGCAAAGATCTTATGCGGACCGTCGTCGGCGCAGATTTGAGTTTTCTGTTGGCGACCATGTTTTCTTGAGGGTCTCCCCAATGAAAGGTGTGATGAGATTTGGGAAGAAGGGGAAGCTTAGTCCCAGATATTTGGGCCCCTTCGAGATCCTCAAGCGTGTTGGTGCAGTAGCGTATTGGTTAGCTCTTCCGCCTAGTTTTCCAGACGTTCACCCCATATTCCACGTTTCGATACTCCGCAAGTATCTTCATGATCCTTCGCATACGATTCAGCACCCGACGATCCAACAGAAGCGCGACCTTTTTTTTGCAGAGCAGCCGGTGGTCATCCTGGATCGGCAGGTGAAGAAATTGAGATCGAAGGTTATACTGTCCGTCAAGGTCCTTTGGCGTGGCCCGAGCAGCGAAGAGGTCACCTGAGAGACCAAGAACGAGATGAGGAAGAAATATCCCCATCTCTTTGAAGGTACGCGTAGCTAGATTTTTAAATTCGGGGACCGAATTTCTTTAAGGGGGAAGATTATAACACTTTGAAATTCGTTTTGGTTAATTTCGCGTTAATTAGCTTTAATGCGTGTTTTCATAAATCCCGTTAACTAACTTTTCCGCTTAAACTAGAATAAATCAAACTTCAATCTTGATAATATGTGTTTATATATATATATATATATATATATATATATATATATATATATATATATGTGTGTGTTTTATTAATTAGTTTAGAGTTCACTTAATTAGAAAATTTCCTTAAACTTTTCCTAGCAATTTAGTGTAACTTGCATGCACAACTTAACACATTTTTGTAACACATGTTTCATTTTCCTACTTCATTCAAATTATCATTTCATTCCCTTATAAAAACCATAACTAAATAAAACAATAAAGAAAAATAGAATAATGTATGAGAAAAGAGAGGTATGAGGGGTAATTAATGAGCAAGGGAAGGCTTTTACTTGGGGGCACTCTCTCACACACTCTCTCTCATTCCCATTCCAGCAGTAGCAGCAGCAGCTCAGCCCCTCCCCCTTTCATCTCTTCTTCTTCCCATCAATTTCTAACACAAATCTTCATTAAAAACCCATCTACCATCACACCAACTCATATTTATCACTCCTAGATCATTCCTTGTTGGTTTTTATGGCAAATCCTTGTCATTGAAAGCAAGTGCAGCAAGTTTAGACTCACCTAAGACCAATTTGAGGTATTAAGCTCACCCAAATCACTTTATTGCTAAACTTGTATTTTTAATTAGCTAAAAGTTGTGTTTTTGTGAGTTTTAGTGCTAATTAGGTGGTTTAAGTGAAGATTAGGGTAAGTTAGGGTTTTTAGGGCTTGATTAACTTAATTTAGTGTTATTTGTGCTGTCTAAACCAAGTCTTTGTTTCAGTTGACACTAAAATACCATATTGTTTTAAATTACGTTTAATTAAACGTTTTAGTTAAGTTTTGGGTAGTTTTGTGATCTGCTTTTGACCCGGTTGCTTCAGGCAAAAATTGAGTTTACTGGAGTATGTTCACTAGACCAAGACAACACACACGAAGCACGGGACCCCATCTCCCCGTTATGGCCGCAATTAAATGTGTTCTGGCCATAAATTGCGGCCAGAGGATGGAGTTTGGTGACGGGGTTTCTTCTGTGGGAGTCTACTACACATCTAAGGTGTTTGGTATATGCAACTTTTCTTATTTCTGTTCGTATCAAAATCTGGAACCAAATATCTTGTTTTCAATACTTTTAAACTTGCGCGACACGTACGTTTTGTGAGTGGGTTTGGTGGTTGCTGTGGGTCGCAGCGTGTCGGGGTAGTTTCAGACGCGTATACACACGTTTTGGCGTATCAGATGCACACGCGTTTAGCTTGCGACGCGAGTTTCTCGTTCGGTTTTGCTATCGCGTTTTTGCAGGATTTTAGCTTATGTGTATTATTTTGTGTAAATTCTAGGGTCGCAGGTGGAGACTTCGGACGCCGCGAAGAAGGGGAAGCAGGTGGTCGGATACACGTAGATCGAGATCACGGTGAGTAGATTTAACATCTACGGGGAAATCGTCGGTATGGCGTTAGGTGTAAGGGCTTGATAGGATATTTTAGTCACGTGTTATATTTATATATATTGCTTGTGCATATGTACCATTGTAGCGTACCCCTCTTTTGTTGCATATAGACACAGTATTTATGTAACACCACACTGTTACTAACGGTTCAAGCTGCATGAGCACTATTTGTATGTTACACCCACATCGTTAGTGATTGACATAACACTCGCACTATAGGATTGCTACGAACCATACATCGTTTGGATTATCTCATCATTGATGGATAGACATGATTCTGTCCCATATTGTACACTCATGCTTGCGTATATACCACTTGTACATCCATATTGGCACATATACATATTGTACACTCATACTTGAGTATATACCACTTGTATATCCATATTGGCACATATACATATTGTACACTCATGCTTGCGTATATACCACTTGTACATCCATATTGGCACATATACATATTGTACACTCATGCTTGCGTATATACCACTTGTACATCCATATTGGCACACATGCATATTGTACATCCATACTTGCGTGTGTATATATATATGTATATGTATATGTGTGTGTGTGTGTATCTTGGTACATCCATGCATACATATATACTCTTGCACATACATAGATGATGCTGACTTTGATTTTGGAAAATTGGGGACCGCATGAAATATTTTCAACTGGATCCATTTAAAAGAGAGGTTTTCCCCTTTTACTCATAGTACGATTTTATGCGGTATACGACACATTGCATTGATTTACGCAGTGAGTTTTGGATGCATGTGATTTCTGGATTTGAGAACCGTGGTATTATTTTAAAAAAGTATGCACTGTTTTGAAAACCCGGTTTCTCTTGATATGATATTTCAGTGTGTCCACCATGCGTTTTCTCGGTTCTGAGACGTGTGACATGTGAACCCGATTCGAGGAGCTGGATGAGGCCAATTGAGGGTACATGGTGGACCCGGTACGGTACCCCGGGGCAAGAAAGGGATGCTGTGTATACAGACGGTGAGCCTGGCAGAGGGACTACTACCTACCGGTGATTGGTTGGACCTGGCGGTTATCAGGAGGATACCGACCAGATTCGAGAGATGGATATGGACCGACCCGTACAGCCGGAGCCCGAGGGCCGATCCCGTAGACGGAGCCCGTGGGACGATCCGGACTGACGGAGCCGATATATGAGGATTTGCGTGTCGATACTGGACACGAGTATTTCATGATGTTTTCGGGTGCCAATGTTGGGCACTCCGCTTCTATGAGATTTAGAGGATTGAGGGCCAGATAGAGTGGCGGCGCCTGAGTTATCGGGATTTTAGGGTGTTTTTGGTAGACACCGGGGTTTTCCACGATGATAATTCGTGTAGATGATATTTTATCCCATGCTCAGCATTCATCGTTATGCATTGGATCATGTAGTCGTAGTACCTGATAGAGTACCTTGCATGATTATTCCATACCCGGTTCATCATATAGATGTTATCAGTGTGCATATATTAGAGTATCGTAGTACGTGCATACCTGTGATTACCTTTATATGTTATTTACTATTCACGAGTTGGAAACTCACCACCGTTGTGCCACAGTGATTCCAGGTCGACCCTCAGAGTAGTTCCGGCAGGGCTACCTCTTTGTATCTTTTTGCTACGGATACCACTGCAGTTGGCGTGTTAGCCGTTTTTCTTATAGGTGGGTTTGCGGTATCCGTTTATTTTCCATTTGTACACTCTATTGTATCTAGTACTCTCCATCTACTATTTCATGTATTGACTTAGAGACCAGTTGTGAGGGCGATGCTGTATATTATTTTGTACTCTGGATGTCGAGCTCGTATGAGCCGACTTCATTTATGCAGTTTTATCTTTTATGCTGTTTTTCGCTTATATTGTCCATTTCTTCGCTACGGCGTCGTATACTATTCTTATGGTAGTTGTTTCCGCCGTTGGGCGTGATTGCTCCCGTTTGGGGATGTTTTATTCTTGTTATCAGTCATTTTACTTATATCATGTTTTGTACCCGTTTTCGGGGCTAGTTTTACAAAGGAGGTGCTGCCGAAATTTTTAAGAAAATAACTTAAACTTTAAGGATTTTACTCAAGGTTTTCTAAAGGTTTTAAACTAATGTTTTCCTCACTCGCTATTTTAATGGTTTTGATTTCTGGGTTTCGGCTTACTTGATCGCGTTACACCTGTAGACGTTACGTGGTTAAGTGCCGGTTACGGGCCGAACTTTGGGTCGTGACACCTAATCTCTTTAGTTCTTTGTATGTGATACAAACTTCTTACCCTAGAAATTCTAGTAAAGATTCATGGTTTGCTTGCTTTGCACCTCTATAAATTTTAAAGTGGCATGAGTGATGCTACCAAACCCTAGACTAGGTGCAAGGGAAGCCCAACAATAAAGATGGATATAACTTTGTTCTTGATAGAAATATCATGAACATTTACCTTGATAAGGTACTGGTTGCAGAAGGTACACTGTGTAATGGTATCTATGTTCTAAATCAGAATATAGTTCTCAATGTACAAAACACACGCAAGAGGAAGAGTTCAGATACGAACGAATCCTACTTGTGCCATTGTAGACTTGGTCATATCGGAGAGAAAAGACTAAGTAAGTTACATAAAAATGGACTCTTGAATACGTGCAAATTTTCATCTTATGAAACGTGTCAGACTTGTCTCAAAGGAAAGATGACCAAATCTCCGTTCACCGGACATGGAGAAAGAGCAGCAGAGCTCTTGGGACTCATACACAGTGATGTGTGTGGTACGATGTCTTTACATGCACGGGGAAGGTTCTCGTACTTCATCACATTCACTGACATCTCTCTAGATTCGGATATGTATATCTCATGGAACACAAATCTGAAGCTTTTGAGAAATTCAAAGAATTCAGAAACGAAGTAGAGAACCAGACTGGTAAAAGTATCAAGATCCTCCAATCTGATAGAGAAGGGGAGTACTTAAGCACTGAATTCAGAGACTTTCTAAAAGAGAATGGTATTCTCTCTCAGCTTACTCCTCCGTATACACCACAGCACAACGGCGTATCGGAGCGGAGGAACCGTACTCTATTGGACATGGTTCGCTCCATGATGAGTAGTGCTGAGTTACCTCTTTCATTCTGGGGACTTGTGCTTGAAACAGCAACGTACTTGTTGAATCAGGTTCCGTCTAAATCTGTGCCAAAGACTCCGTATGAAGTATGGAGTGGTAGAAAACCATATCTTAAACGGGTTAAGATATGGGGTTATCCGGTATATGTGAAAAACCAGAATCCGGACAAACTTCAGGCATGGTCAGTTTTATATAAGTTTCTAGGATATCCCAGGCATTCAAATGGATATCTGTTCTACCACACCGAGGAACAGAAGGTGTTTGTTGCTCAGCATGCCACCTTTTTGGAGTGGCAATTTCTTGCAAAGAAATAAGTGGGAGCACGGTAGAACTAGATGAAATATCTGAACTACAAACTCAAACTGAGGATTTAGAAGAGACAGAAAATTCAATAGTCCCAGACGAACCTCAGCCACTCTGCAGATCTGGTGGGATTTCTCATCCGCCCAAGAGATACTACGGTTTTCTCATAGATAGGGATCGAGAGGATTGTATCTTGGAAGAAGATGACCCTACCGGTTTCAGGCAGGCTATTATCAGTATGGACTCTGATAAGTGGCTAGATGCTATGCGATCCGAAATGAAGTCCATGTACACCAATAAAGTGTGGACCTTGGATATTGCTCCACCAGGGGTAAAATCCGTTGGATGCAAATGGATCTACAAAAGGAAACTTGGTATAGATGGGCAGATGGAAACCTATAAGGCTAGACTCGTTGCAAAAGGTTTTCATCAAAGACCAGGTGTGGACTATGACGAAACTTTTTCTCCAGTGGCTATGCTCAAATCCATTCGGATCCTACTTGCCATTGCTGCCTTCCATGACTATGAGATCTGGAAGATAGACCGAAAAACGGCCTTTCTAAATGGCAGTTTGGAAGAGTGTGTTTATATGGATCAGCCAGAAGGTTTTATAAACATTGGGAGCAGCGGGTGTATAAGTTGCTTAAATCCATTTATGGATTAAAGCAGGTATCGCCGAGCTGGAACATCTGTTTTGATGAAACAGTCAAGGAATTTGACTTCATCAAGAACGAGGATGAGCCTTGTATTTATAAGAAGATTGTAGGACGAGCTGTCGTATTCCTAGTCTTGTACGTGGACGACATTCTTTTGATAGGAAATGACATTCCTATGCTACAATCGGTCAAGCTATTCTTGTCACAACGGTTCTTCATGAAGGACCTAGGTGATGCCTCGTGCATTCTGGGGATCAAGATCTACAGAGATAGATCCAAGAGATTACCGGGACTTTCACAGTCCAGGTACATAGAAACCATACTAAAAATATTTAGTATGGAAGATTCCAAGCGCGGTAATATACCCACATTGCATGGAATCACTCTCTCCATGAAGATGTCTCCCAAGACTGACGAGGAGACGGTTCGCATGAGCACTATACCCTATGCTTCGGCGGTAGGATGTATAATGTATGCGATGCTATCTACAAGACCAGATGTAGCTTACGTGCTAAGTGTGGTAAGTCGGTATCAGTCAGACCCAGATGAGAACTACTGGACAGCAATGAAGAACATTTTTAAGTACCTTAGAAGGACTAAGGTGATGTTCCTGGTTTACGGTAATGGAGACCTTAGGGTCGAGTCCTTTACCGATTCAAGCTTCCAGAGTGACAAGGACGACATCAAGTCTGTCTCGGGTTTTTGTTTACCCTCAACGGAAGGCGGTGTGTTGGAGGAGTTCCAAACAGGATACCGTCGCATACTCGACGATGGAGGCTGAATACAATGCTGCAAGCGATGCTGCAAAAGAGGCGGTCTGGATGAAGAAGTTCATTTGTGAACATCAGGTGGTTCCGTCCATTGTTGACCCAATACCTTTGTATTGCGATAACAATGGGGCTATAGCTTTAGCAAAGGAACAACGGTCCCATGAGAAATCCAAACACATCTTAAGGCGGTATCACCTGATCAGGGAGATCATTGTTCGCCAGGAGATCGAGGTACGGAGAGTGGACACTAAAGATAACACGGCGGATCCATTCATAAAGGCCCTCCCTCAAGCACAGTTCGAGTGACTTTTTGAGCTATTGGGTATGCGATACGCCAGCATCTGGCCTTAGTGCAGACGTTGGGTATGCGGTACACCAATTGCTGGCCTTTAGTGCAAGTGGAAGATTGTTGGATATGTATGCCCTAGAGACCATTATTGTATAGTACTAGTTTGTATATTACATTTTGGAAGCTTGGGATATATACACGGATTGACGATAGTCTTGCTTAATATAGTAGTATGCTACTTGGTTTGTATCTATCTTAATATATGTATATGTTTCTTTTAACATATCGCTAATACATATTGATGGAGCCCTTAGGATCTTTGCTTGACTACCAGCGTTGTGATGGCGATCACACTAGTAGGGGCTGGATAGTCTATAAGTACATCCTTATACATGTCCCTAGTCATAGGATTATCGAGACAGGGCATCGATACTCTAGAGTAGACTAGTGTATACGCTTCTCATCCCAGCAGGGGAGATGGTCTGTCCCACAGCCATCAGTACGTCGTACTGGAGATAGTATGCAGGTGCTCATTGGGTTATGAGTTACACTGGACAGACTCATTGGGTACTGCTGGTTGGTATTATACCTATCATCAGGTAGCAGTTCTCAGGTGACATGAGTACAGCTTAGTCCGTTGACTTGACACTGCTACTTTGCCTCAAATGTGTTCCCACTGTTTTTTGATTACTACCCTACCACAGCTCTATTGAGTCATGCAAACAGGTAGCAGTTGGGTGCAGTCCCGAAGCACTTGGAGGTAGTGGCGGTTAGACAGGATTCGTCTCTCCCGGTATTGGGGGTTGATATCACGCTGTGTTTAGGAGAGCCATTACACAAAGTCCCTGGTCAGGGTAAGTGAGATTTACTGGTAGGGTTTCCAGTAGTTTCTCGGGGTGTTCTGGGCTACACTCTGACATGACTTATACCGCTATTAGGGGACTGGCGTTTACCACCTCCTAGGCCCGATATGCGATACTTTTAGACGAACAGACCGGACTGTATGGAGATTGTCACAGATAGGCTCAGTAGGAGTTTGGATGAGCTTGCTCGTCGACCTTTTTATCGACAGATATCTGGGTAGCCGTTACGCACAGCTGCCGCTGACGTGCTTGTGGTTTAACCCACTGCCAGAGTACTGTCGAGTCTTCAGAGTCCCACACAGAGGGTTTCCCAGCTTCGGGCGAAACGAGTAGAGGTCATATGGTTTTACGACATAGTTCGATCACATACGTGTACTTGTGCACGTATGATGTTCGAGTGGATAATATTAGTGGGTTTTAGTTTAAGCCGGATCCTAGTATTTAATTATTGGATTAGCTTTGTCTCATAGTATTCGTGTTTCTCAGAACACGGATGCGGGTTTGTATATACGGATGAGAGGGGGTATAGAAGGAGATACCTCATTAGGGTTTTGACCATTGACTTAGTCAAAACACATATGAGAAAAGAAAAGACTTTGCTATTTTTGATAAATGATAATTTTTAGCATGGCTACTTATGTTGACATTTTGACTTGGCTTGACTTGTTGACCTTAGATATTTTGAGGAGATATTTTTACTTAGATATTTTGGTGAGATATTTTCAAGCCATGGTTGAGGTCATATATAAGCTAGCTATTCTTTTTTTATTATCATTATCACAAATACTTTCTCTTTCTTCATGCAAGCTCTCTCCTTCTTCCTCTCTTAACCCCTAGTGTATCATGTGTTGATAATCAAGGGTTAATGAGACTAAACCACTCAAATCACACTCTACTCACTCTAGTCTACTTAGATTAGCAAGCTAAGTATTCTAGTTACCTCAAGTTAGAGGTTTAGCTCAAGGTTGGAACTCTCGGGTGGATCATCGTTGACACAAGGAGGCTGAAGTTCAAGCGCGATCCATACATCCATCGAGGAGCTTAAGGAGAGGATCGAAGACCAGAAGGACTTGGTTTCGTTAGGTATACTTTCTATCATAGTAGATAGAACCCTAACTAGCTAACTAGGTTTATGGTAAAGATCCAGTTTTGTATTATCCTAGCGCCAAGTTTATGATCGTTGTAAAATTTTTGTTCTGCATTTGGCCACGGAAGTTGGCCGGGGCGCTAGCGTAACCCTTCAGAAAGTATGCTCATTTTGTGATTTGTGGGGCCTAGGAAGGGTGATGAAATCCCCTCTTAATCTGAATTTTGGTTTTTCCCCTTAAGTCCGTTTTAAAAATATGCACAAATAAACCAATATGAAAACTCACAAAAAGATTTTTGAGCGGCGCAATTTGCAAAGAATCCTATAGAAAATTCAAATTATTGGATTTGAGAGGAGAGATAAAGATCAGAGAAAGAAACCTGAAGATTTTGGGGGTACAAATCTACAGAGCCGCCGCCCAACCGCGGCCAATTGCTTGCAAATGTCATGGTTCCGCTGCGCTTTAACGTGATCTTTTGTCAATTTTTCGTCAGTGCACCCCTTTTCTCCTCTGGGCTTGGATGAAAATTTTTGAATCTCTAATTCCTCATTCCAGTAACTCCAGATTCCCTCACAAAAGTCGCACAACAATCGTTAAATATGTAAGTAGCGGTTTTGGTTCTCTTTTATAATATGTTTTATAGATTTTATAAAAATTCAACCCGAATAGCAAGAAAAAAAATTATGCAAGTATCCCCGGCAACAGCGCCATTTGATTGATTCTTTATTTTGAAGAAAAAGTGTTTTGTAAAGTAAAGTAGTAACCGCAACCAATAATGGTGTCGCTAGTAGCTAGCCAAGATGAGTACGTGCCGTCCTCAGGGAAACATCGAACCTTTATCTTTCTTTAGACGAGTTGATTGAAATATGGATTGTTTGTTCTAGATCTACGATACACGGATGTAGATTTTATGAAGAAGAGGCTTGTAGGGTTCATATGACTTAGTAGTAATAGATGAATAATGAAAAATGGCTCATTTTATATTTTAATAGATTTAAAACTAGATCGATAGTGATGAATGTGGATTAAGGTTCTTTTAGAAGAAACTAGGGTTTCTCCACTCCTAAACCTTGCCCTTGCATTGATCTCTATTCATGTCTAGCTCTTAACAAAACAAGTGTTAATCTAATCTCAAATCGCAGTCGAGACTATCAATAAATTGGTAGCGCACCCGATAAGGATGCTAACATTTATTTTGCTAAAGTTTATAAACTTTAAAACATATAAAAGAAGTTAAGAGATTTTATCAAGTTTCGGCACTCGAAGGAAAGCCACTTCTTTTCTTGTTCCGGGAAGTACTACATCCATTGATCTACCCTAATCCTACAAACCCTAGCAAGCTAGGAATTACTCACGCATGGTTCGAGAAGAAAAGATGAAGAATGAGATCATAATGTAAGATGCAGAAATTAAGTGCAGAAAGTAATTGCAAAAGAACTCATAAAAACTCTACCTTTATTAATCAACTATAACATGTACAAATCCTTTTAAAGTAGTGTACAAGAACCCTAGTTTTTGCTCTCGATCCCTATCTTGTTTGAAGTAGATGAACAGCTGATGATCAACTCGGATGCATGGATCGTCTTGGACCTCTTGATCTCTTCGGTTGATGCCTTTCGAAAAGTAGCTCTCGGTCCTTTAAATAGTCATACAAGCAAAAAACCCTAGATCCCATGTACTAGGATTTTTTGATAAGATCACACCCACAAAATCCAGAATCCTACGGCCATGATATTGCCGCAGATCTGCCGCATATACATGGATTTGGCCGCGGTTGGGCGGCGGTATGGTGGGATCTCATTTTGAAATTTCTTCTGCTTCTAGGTGTTGACACGTGGAGATTGTTTGAATGTTTGGATTCTTCAAATCTTCTTCTGAGTCTCTACCATTCATGATTTTACGATTTGGTTCAACTTTATCGGCAGATTTTATTCTCAACGTCTCGGATCTCCTGATCTCCACATCTGAGCTCATATCTGCACAATATCTCAATTTATATTGTTAGTAGCATTTGTTATTATTTTGAGATATTATCCTAACAATTTTTTATGATACAATATTTTAAGAATATTAATTAGGGATATTTGATATGATATGCATATTTTAATTATTAATATTTTATATAAATATTTTATGCATATATTTTCCTTCATAATGTTAATTATAATGTAGAAACACATGATAAAGAATATTTTACGGATAAACCCACATATGTTCCATATTTACGATAAACACTTTTAAGTACTTAACAAAAGTAAGGAAAATGTTCCATCAAATGTCCAATATTTTAGACTAATCATGTGTCGAGGCGATCCCCTGCGTCGTGTCTCTTCTATTCCAACAACCTAAGGCAAGTAAAACCCCATCACTTGCTTTATATGCTATAATTATATTAAATAGATTGATACGTTTTAATTATATTAATATATCTATATCATCATGGTCGTCGAATTCTAAACTATGACCCATCGTTATTTGATTGAACTGGATGGAACACAAATCAGGTTTAATATCCCGTATTAAAATCGTATAGAAACTATAGGTATAAATTATTGTTTTAATCAATTAAATGGAATCGACATTTCGTTTGTTATAATTCCATATATTGTAAATGGCCATTTTAATTAGTTGAATCAAAACCCGATTAAAATTCCCCGGTGTTATTAACAATAGATTCCTGACAGTTAAAGTGTAACATATAGAAATTTAGGTTCGAAAAGTTAAGAGATCGTACATGAAATGATGCCCGGAGTGGCAACGACTAAACATGGAATTTGTTATACATGTTACGTTGCAAAGTTCATATTAAATAAAATATAAATTGTAATGTGACGTTCCAGGGCTCGTTACAAAGCTAATTGGATAAATTATAAGCATCTGTTAAATTTTACTAAATATTGCCGAGTTAAGATGTTGGAAAATGGAGGGAAATACGGCTCTGAACTGCAGTCTAGAGCAGTGTTTTCTATCAATACATGTTTTAGAACCCATATATATCTCTATTTAGTCATGCTAATGTGCGAAGATCTATATCGATGCGTAGATAATTGAATTAGCTTTCATATGGCACTAGTTTCACTCAATTCCATTACTTTTTATATTTTTACTATATTTTATACTACCGACATGTCCTGTTGTTTTTCTGCAGTCATGTTTATACATATTGACCTTAAAATGATCATAATAACCCCCTGTATATACCTTCTATTAATGTTCCGTCCATTACGTTAGAAACCTAACCGAGAAATATAGATTTTGTTGTACTGTAGCAACCCTTAAATCTGTACATAACCAACAATAAAAGGAATTTAAAGTTGAACTTTCAGTTATGAAACTGAAATTCCAACAGCATACATCTGTTTTAAAATGAACATAACTCCTTAACCAGAATGTCTATTGAGATAAAACCAATTTTACTGTTTAGGTAAATGAGTCTACTTTTTCTGACTTTTATATTATTTTACCCGATTCTGCATGTATGAATTTTAATGAATTTCTCAAACTGAATGATATTGGATGTCCCTTATTAGTTGAAATTTATTTAATGCATTCCTAATATGTCGAGTGATTGCTTTACACTCATTGATTAGAGACCATTTATATTGATACTCTAGTGACTATTTTGCATTGTCGAGTGAAAAGTGTGATTGATTGGATTGTGACAAGTATGTTAGTGTAAAAGTGATTAAAAGCAAAACTGATACGCGTGAAAGTGTGATTGAATAATGGAAGTGACACGTACTTATAAACAACCAATCTGATATGTGAACATATACTTTAACATAGGGTAATGGGGGAAATCAATGGTGGATTCAAACTTGTATTTAGCAATATTTACTATTTTAGAATGATCATTCGATATTAATGTTATTAATATATTTAGGTAGTTCTTCCAGTGGCACAGCTGCAGGGTTATGACCCGAGCACAACTGACCGTAGTTTCGGGTATCCACGAGACCCTTGCTAAACACATAACTCTTTTCCATCGTTCGACTTCAAATGACATAGAAACTGATAGGTTTAGTGACATACATATTGTAGGGTTACCTAGCATGGCCACTGCATCGCGGGAGGCATCGACCATGCCGTTTTCAAAATTTTGCCATGCTAAAGAACCCTTGACTTAGAATCTTAACTAGAGAATTAGACGAATCAAGCTTGTAAACAACTTTACATGTAAGTGAACAAGGAATACAACCTTTGTAGACCGGTGCTTCACTTCAAAAGCTCTGTGTAGTAGTCCCTTTGCTCCAAGTAGTGATCTCCCAGACTCCTGTAAGGTTCCTCAAGGTGAAATGAACAAGCTTGCTTGAAGTCTTCGAGGCCGAAGATGATCTACGTCGAGGAGACACTAACTCAAGCAACCTCTTCACTAATTAGGGATTAGTGAAGAAAACAACCTAAACTAAATGGCTAAACTAGTGTAGGTTGATGAAATAGGAATTTTGCTGACTTTAGATTTATTTTTCTCACTAATTTTCTTCACCTCTTGAAAACCTAGAGAGCTCTCTCTTGATGAAGAAGAAGATGAAGCCAATAATGGAATGGCAACCATGGGTGAGAAATATCTCATATAACTCATGTAGAGACTTGACCATGGCTTTAGAAAATGGTTAAGTTAAAAATATCTAAGGTAAAACAAAATTAGTGAACTAAGTCAATTGTTCCACAAGCTTCAACCATGTGCTAATTTCCATCTAATTTTGATTTAATTTAAATAAATAAACCCCACATTATCGTAAGTATGGTGTGAGTCTCATACACCCATATAGCAAGTAGTAACAAGCATGACACAATAATATGTATCACATATATATTAAATATGCACAAGTGAGAAAAAGAAATGCTCTAGTGAGCTAAAATTATTTAATGTAAATTAATATATCAAATATATAAAATTATACATTAAATTATCAAATCAACACTTGATTTAATAATCCAGCTATATCACATATAACAGACTAATATCATATGTATCAACTTATCAAATCAACACTTGATTCGATAACCCAGCTATATCACATATAACCGACCAATATCACATATCGCGAGAATAGAATATGGTATCACATACACGTATTAATCTCAGTCCCGCACATATCACATATGTGCTCCTACTTCGTTTCGCCTGAGCCAAGAAACCTCTGTGTAGGACTCTTAAGACTCGTCAATACACCGGCAGTAGATGATGATCATATCAGTCACCCACAAGCCATCAGCGGTACTAGCTGGACGTAACGGCTACCCGGGTATTGAGCGATTAGAAGATCAACAAGCAAGCTTGTCTAAACTCCCGCAAATCCTGTCAGTAACACTACCGTACAGTCCGGTCTCTTCGTCTGATATGTCGCATATCTAGTCTAGGGATGATAACGTCAGTCCCCAGTAACTTGATATGTCATGCCGATATGAGGCTCATAACGGGTCGAGAAAATACTGATAACACTTACCAGTAAATCTCCGAATTAACCCAGACTAGGGACTTCTTGTTATGGCCAATCGAGCACAGCGCAACATCAACCCCCAATACCGGGAGAGACGAATCCCCTCCTATCGCTCATTACCTTCATGTGACTCGGGAATGTACCCAAAAGCCACAGTTTTGCACGTTCTCTTGAACGTGGTAAGGTGGAAATCAAAGCACAATGGGAATCACACAAGACTCTATAACGATCTCGGGTCTACAGACTAACCTGTACCAGTGCCACCAGAGAACTGCTATCTGACGTTAGGTATAATACCATCTAGGAGTTCTCGGAGAGTCCTGTTCAGTGTGCCCAGTCTCCACTGAGCACCTGTATACCATATTTGATGTCAAACACCAATGGATGTAGGATCATCCATCGCCTATCATATGGGTCAAGAAGCGTATACGCTAGTCTATTCTGGAATATCGATGCCCCGTCTCGATACACCCTCGACTAGGAACAATTAAAGGATGAACTCATAGACTACCCTGGCCCTACTAGTATGATTTCCATCATAGTCCTGGTAGTCAAGTACACATCCTAAGGGCTCTATCAACATATGAGAGAAAAACAGTATCATAATACAAGTCTACATGTTAAGACAAAGAGCAACCAGATAGCATACAATCAAGTCGAGCAAGAAATTCCTCTCTATATGTGTCCAAGCATCCACTATAATATACAATCATGTACAATAATGGCCTTTAAGGCATACATATAACTAACAATCTCCCACTTGCACTAAGGCCAGTTGTTGTAGTATCACATACCCAACATCCCGAAGAGTCTCTCAAATTGTATCTGGGGTATGGCCTTGGTGAGTAGATCCGCCGTGTTATTCTTCGTGTCAACTCTCCTGACCTCGATCTCCCGGCGATCAACTATCTCCCGGATCAAGTGATACCGCCTCAGAATATGCCTGGATCACTGATGGGACCTGGGTTCCTTGGCCAAAGCCACAGCTCCATTATTATCACAACACAAAGGTATTGGATGCTCGATGGACGGAACCACACCAAGTTCGGTTATGAACTTCTTCATCCAGACAGCCTCCTTGGCGGCATCGTTGGCAGCGATGTATTCAGCCTCCATTGTCGAGTCTGCCACGGTTTGTTGCTTGGAACTCTTCCAAGAAACCGCCCCTCCATTGAGGGTGAAGACAAATCCCGATACCGACTTAGAGTCGTCCTTATCACTCTGGAAGCTCGAGTCGGTAAAGGACTCCACTTAGAGTTCACCGTTACCATACAGAAAGAACATTTCTTTAGTACTTCTCAAGTACTTAAGAATGTTCTTCACAGCTATCCAGTGATTCTTCCCAGGATCTGATTGATACCTACTCACTACACTTAGTGAGTATGCTACATCGGGTCTGGTACATAACATCGTGTACATGATAGAGCCTACTGCCGAAGCATAGGGTATCCCTTGCATGCGAGCTCTCTCCAAATCAGTCTTGAGAGACATCTCTTTGGAGAGAGTGATTCCTGAGATCGTGGGTAATTCCCATGCTTGGAATCCTCCATACTAAATCTCTTTAATATGGTGTCAATGTACCTGGATTGGGATAATCCTAGTATCTGTTTAGATCTATCTCTATAGATCTTAATCCCTAGGATGTAGGAGGTGTAGGGTTCCTAGGCACTCCCAAGAGGTCTCACAAGGCATCAACCATGCCAATTTCAAAAATTACGGTGCCGAGAAACCCTAGACTAGATCGTTAACTAGATATTTAGGCGAAAATTGCAACTAGTAAACTACTTTACTAAGAAAACGGAAATACAACCTTTGTAGATCCGGTGCTCTACCTCCATAGCTCCATGATGATGTCTCCTCGCTGCGATCATCGGATCCCGGGCTCTAGCGTCGGCTTCATCGGAGAAAAAGCGGGCTAGGTCATCGACGACGATGCCGAAGATGATCTACGTCGAGGCATCACAAGATCAAGCTCCACCTTCACCAAGCCATGAAAACTGGTGAAGGAAACACCCTATACTACTTGGCAAGAGGTAGAGGATGAAGAAATAGAAAGTGGGTTCACTTTAGAATTGGATTTCTCACTCATTTGCTCAAGTTGCCATTGATGAAGCAAGCTTTCTTCAAGTGAAGAAGAAGAAGAAGAAGATGAATATTATGATCAGTTAATTCAAAAACAAAAAGTAAATGAATACTTATCATAATCATAACCATGGTCAAGTGTAGAGAATAAATCATGGTTAGTGGGAATGGTTAGGGTTAAGCATGGAGACAAAATGGTCACTTGGTTAAAGCTTCATGAAGCTTCAACATGCATCCAAAGAAAGCCACCATTTTGCATTATGCTAAATATTTTTCCAAAAAGAATAAATAGATAAATAAATGAGAAAAGGAAATGAAACCCTAACCACTTAAGTAACCATGGTTTAATTCTTTACACAAACCCAAACTAGCATGTATCATCAAACATGATACAATCTTATTCACAAAAAATATATCATATATACAATGTGCACAAACAAGTGAGAAAATCCATTTAAAAGTGAACCGATACTAATTAATGCAAAGTAATATATCAAATATATAATTATGCATTAAATCATTAAATCAACACTTGATTTAACGATCCGGTCATATCGCATATAACCGACTAGTATCCAATGTATCGGCTTATCGAATCAACCCTCGATTCGATAACTAGGTTATATCGCATATAACCATTCGATTCATTCATCGCGAGAATGGAATACGGTAACACATACACGCATTATTCTCGGTCCCGCAATATCTCATATGCGCTCCTATTTCGTTTCGCTTGAGCCAGGAAACCTCTGTGTAGGACTCTAAAGACTCGTCAATACGCCGGCAGCAGGTGATGATCATATCAAACACCCACAAGCCGCAAGCGGACTGCTAAACGTAACGGCCACCCGGGTATTAAGCGATCAGAAGATCGACGAGCAAGCCCGCTCACACTCCAGTGAATCCAACCAGTAACACTTACCGTACAGTCCGCTCTCGTCGTCTGATATGTCGCATATCTTGCCTAGAGGTGGTAAACGTCAGACCCCAATAGCTCGATAAGTCGTGTCGATATGAGGTCTATAACAGTTCGAGAAACTACAGGTAACACTTACCAGTAAATCTCAGCAACCCTGGCCAGGGATTTCCGGTTATAGCCAATCGAACACAGCGCAACATCAACTCCCTATACCGGGAGAGACGAATCCCCTCCTATCGCTCATTGCCTCCATGTGACTCGGGACTGTACCTAAAAACCACCGTTTTGCATGCCCTCTTGGACGTGGTAAGATGGAAATCAAAGCACAGTAGGAACCACACAAGACTCTATGACGATCTCGGGTCAACAGACTACTCTGTACCAGTGTCACCAGAGAACTGCCATCTGACGTAAGGTATAATACAATCTGGGAGTTCTCGGCAAGTCCGTCCAGTGTACCCAGTCTCCACTGAGCACCCGTATATCATCTCTGATGTCAAACACCAATGGATATGGGATCATCCATCGCCCATCTGTATGGGTCGAGAAGGTATACGCCAGTCTACTCTGGTATATCGATGCCCCGTCTCGATACACCCACGACTACCATGTCCCCACTAGTATGATCCGCATCATAGTCCAGGTAGTCAAGTACACATCCTAAGGGCTTTACCAACATGTAAAAGAGAGACAATCAGTATACACGTTAAGGTAAAGAGCAACCAGATAGCATACTATCATGTCGAGCAAGAAAGACCTCCATATATATGTCCAAGCATCCACTACAATATACATCCTATGTACAGTAATGGCCTCTAGGGCATACATATAACTAACAATCTCCTACTTGCACTAGGGCCATCTGATAGCAGTGGTTGTAGTATCTCATACTCAACCATCCCATAAAAATCTCTCTCTGGGAAAAGGCCTTTGTGAGTGGATCCGCCGTGCTGTCCTCTGAGTCTACTCTCCTAACCTCGATCACCCTGGAGATCAATTATCTCCATGATCAGGTGATACTGCCTTAGAATATGTCTGGATCACTGATGGGACGGATGTTCCTGGCATAAGCCACAACTCCATTGTCACACAATGGGAGGAACTAAGTTCATTTCGTGAACAAATATACATCCAGACTGCCTCTTTGGTAGCATCTTAAGTAGCGATGTATCGAGCCTTTATCGTCTAGTATGCCATGGTATCTAGTTTGGAACTCTTACAACATACCGTCCCTTTACTGAGGTTAAAGACAATGCCTGTGACTGACTTTCAGTCGTCCTTATCACCCTGGAACCCTTCCAGTGATTCTCCCCAGGATCGGTTGATACCATCTCACTACAACTAGTGAGAATCCTAACATCCAATTAGATCTATCTCATAGATCCAAAACCCAGGATTTAGGAGGTATCACTTTGATCCTTTATGGAGAATCATTGTGATAAGTGGAGATTGACCGATCGTAGCATAGGAAACTCCTTTCTTATCAAGAGTATGTCATCCATGTACTCTATGAGGATCATCACCATACTCCCTACAACCCTTTTGTATATACAAGGTTCATCTACCATTTTGATGATATCAAACTCTTTGACTAACACATTAAAACAGATGTTCCAACTCCGCGATACCTGCTTTATCCTATAAAGCATCTTGTACACGTTTCCGCTGCTCCCACTGTCTACGAAGCACTCTGGCTGTGTACTTATAGACGCTCTATTCTAAAACATCATTTAGAAAAGCTGTCATGACACCCAACCACCAGATATCGTAGTCATGGTATGTAGCCGTGACAAGTAGGATCTGGATGGACTTAAGCATAGGCACTGAAAAGGTTTCATCATTATCCACGCCTGGTCAATGACGAAAAGCTTTAACAAGTCTAGCTTTGAAAGTCTCAACTTTTCCATCTACACCAAGTAATCTTCTCAAGATTTACTTGCTCCTGATGTGGATTTAACCCTTCAGATATAGCAACCAAAGTCCATACTTTGTTGGTGTAGAAGGATTCCATCTCAGATCGCTAAGCATCCAGCCATTCTGGCAGAGTCCCACTCCTGATGGCCAGTTCGAAACTAGTTGGGTCATCATCTCATGATGCAATCCTCGCTCCCACTGTCATAGAGAAACAGAAGTATCTCTCAGGTGGGTGAGGAACCTTACTAGATCGGCGGAGAGGCTGAGGTTCGTTGGTAACTATTGAATTCTTTAGTTCTTTCAAATCAACAGCTGTAGTTTGTATAGCTGGAACATTTCCAGTTCTACATAACAGACCTTGCCTCGAGCTTATCCGGATTTTGCTTTTAGACATAGCCCGGACAACCCCAAATCTTAACTAACTTAAGATATGGGCTCTTCCCTTATCATATCTCATATGAAATGGTAGGCAACTGATTTGATTTGAACCCTATTCAATAGGTATGCAGCTTCTCAAGTGCATAACTCCCAAAGGAAATAGGAAACTCAGTAGTACTCATCATAGAGCACACCATATCACATAAGGTGCTATTGCTCCGCCCCGATATACCATCGTGCTATGGTGTATACGGAGGAGTAATGCTGAGAGAGAATCTCATTCTCCTTTAGAATAATCCAGGATTTTCGTGCTCAAGTATTCTCCTCCTCGATCACATCAAAGGACATAATATTTATACCCACATTTTGGTTCTCTACTTCTAACTTATATTCTGTGAATATCTCAAAAGGTTCTGACTTGTGTTTCAACAGGAACATATGTCTGAATCTTGAGAGATTATCAGAGAATGTAACGAAGTACAAAGAACCAGTCCTGGCATATGTAGACAGGGGACCTTACATACATCAACATATATCATCCCAAGAGTTCAATAACTCTTTATCTGTTTCCAATAAACAGAGCTGTGGTCATCGTATCTTTGTGACATGACTGGCAAGTTTCACAAGATGTAAATTCAAACTGATTTAAATATGCATCTTTATGTAACTTCAGCTAGTCGGGTCACATTGATATGACCTTGTCTACAATGCCTCAAGAAGGATTCGTTCATTTCTGGACTCTTCCTCTTGTGTGTGTTCTGTATACTAAGAACTGTAGTTTGATTTAGAACATCAATGCTTTTAGATAACGTGCCTGAACCGATCAACTTTTGATATAGGAAATGTTCAAAACATTATCCGACAATACAAAATTATATCGTTTCTTTACTAATAAAGAGACAGATATGATTTTGTATATCAGGTTCGGTATCTAATAACATTCGTTCAGAATCAATGTATTAGTAATACAGGATGACAGTGACCAACAGACTTGGCTGCAACACTTGCCCCGTTTTCTGCCTCATGAAACTTATCACCCGTTCTCAGTTTTTCTACCCTTTTGTAGCCTATGTAACAGATTACATATTTGGGATCCTGATCCGGTATCATATGCCCAGGATTCGGAGGATACTGAGAAACAGTTCTTTGTAATGAACACAACCGAAGATGATGCATCAGCATGCACTCTCTTCGTTTGGGCGGCACGGGAATTCTGGTAATCCCCAATTTCCTGCTCTGTCTTATAACAATTATAAGTTGGAGCGGGACCAACGTTCCCCAGCTCAGAATAACAAGCGGGTTCGGTCAATATCCGTATTATTATCTTGATTAAGGCGTGATATGGTCGCTACCTGGAGAGAGAGAGAAGAAAACACTCAGCGTGCGCTCTTGCAAGAATAGATTGGTTATTATTTTATCTAATCAGGATGGCTCCCACTGTTTTTATCAAATCTTCCTTCAAACCCTAAAAGGAAAGACTAGCCGGGATTAATTACACACTACAAGTTCGCCAATCTTTCAGCCAGGCCAGTGTCGGTACTTTGAGGGAGGTCCCCCGTGCTTTCGCACGAACCTAATTAATGTAAACCTCGTTTTCTCAGAGGCGTAACCTCGTTAACACCTTTCTAGACACCTACTTGATTGGCTAATTGTAATGTGTAAAACTCTCCCAGGAGTAACTCTTACTCGCAGTGGGTATCGGGATCCAACTATCTCATAGAAGGTATGCAATCTCATTGCAAATTTCAACACTTGAAATTCCCGATAATTTTGCCCCTAGCGTCCTATGACCTTGACGGAGGCCAAACTACCCATAGTCCGCTAGTCAAGTTCAACCCGTCATTTCCTGATTGAATTAAACCCACCCACACGACCCTTGACGGAGGCCAAACAACGCCGTACGAATACCCTAATCCAATCGCATCATATGCTAACAGATAAGCACTAGTTAGCTACCGTACACTACGCCTTGACGGAGGCCAAACTACCGCAGCACGAATACTAACTAGTACTTATCTGAAATGACGGAGGGCTACGACAGGTTTTTCTGAAAACCTATTGCGTAATGAACTTGATATCGTTGTAGAATCAAATGATTTTAAAATAGAGTGTTTTTGAGGCTTTTGTAGTTTTGCTAAAGGAGCCACTCCCGGTGAAGGGATCGTCGGTCCTTTCCTCGTTGAATGAGGTGCAGGATATATCATATATATCACTGTGCAAAGCAAAAACTCTTAAAAGCAATCAGAAGACAAACCGAGTGTGTAGCATCAGCCAGTTATTGCTAAAGGAGTCACTCCCGGTGAAGGGATCTCGGTCCTTTCCTCATCGAATAAGGTGCAGGATATATCACATATACCACTGTGCAAAGCAAGAACTGTAGCTACCTGTTTTATTTTGAAATTCGATTCTACAACATCTTAGGTTTCTTTTATTTCATTAATCACATTAATGAAGTCCCATCATTTAAGTTACCTAAACATCATAGATAAATACGACGTACACTTATGCCATCCGCATTCGCCTCGATGTCCCCTCATGCACCGTTAGGTTAGGTAACTAACGGCAGAGCAGGGCAGGGCTAGCGCGGGTGTAAAACATAAGTAACGCCTATATAATATATCATATATACTATATACAGTATCTATCACAGAACATATCACATGATCACATCACAGAAATCGCAGCAGAAGAATCATATGAAATATTGGATATACTAGGACGTCCGTGTTTTCAATACGAGCCAGTATAAAACACGGATTCCACGGTCGTGATGAATAGCCAAACCCACACCTCTAGACCCCTACGAGAGCGGCAAGCAACCCTACCAATTCTAGAGTTAGGAGACCCGGACTCGACTCCTCGAGTTGGTCTCCCACTGGACTCCAGAACCCGGTTACTTGTGCCCTCCTCCTTGAGTCTATCCTAGTGCGGAAAAGTAAATAATATACAAACGGTGACATCTTCCGCAACCTGGAAGTGCCCCAATAAAAGAATATTACATACAAGTTTTTACATGAATGAAAATGAAAAACACTCATCTTACATATAAACCCCCGGCTATTCGAACACGACAATCCAATATAACATATCCAGCAACACATAACAACACATGTCATCAACGTAAGTAAATATGCGCATCCCAATTGTCGTTGACATATAGCAACGAAACCGGCGATTTCACATATTACACTTACGGTCACAGAAAAGAAAGTGTAAAACTATAACAGTTGAAATCCGCAACCTGCATAGACATCGCATGCCTAATCAAATGAATTCCTTAGACATCGCATGCCTAACAATTATAAACCCCGCATTTTAGTCTCAAAATCGAAAACACTTTTCAATATCAAGTCGGGCAATTCAACAAGATTTCCGACATCCTGATCGAATGCTCGTCACAAACTTCAGTAGACGGCCGCACCCCCGATACCGTCGACGAAGTGCACCAAAGCGGAACACCGCTACCGTGAGCACCCGGACGGATGCTTTCGGCGACGGGGTTCTCCTACAGTTACTTGGTCGGGGCTATGGAGCGAGGCTGTCTATTAAGTTTACCCGGCGAGTATCCGCGTACGCTACGTGATTGCGACGGACTTTTGATCGCATCAAAATTCCGTCGCAACCGATCAAGTGAGACTAAATTGCTAGATTTATAACATTCATTCAGTTATCTCATAACTACTTGTGAATTCCAAATATTGTATCACATTCCGAATAAGATAGAAAATGTTAAACTTTCCGATCGAACAATCGAACACCCAAGTTTTCCCGAAACAGCTCAACACATGAAATAAGTTCAAAGACATTCACTTCATGCCTCAGTACAAACGGTCCAGCCGTAGAAGGGTCAAGCCAACGCCTCACATGTGGCACGCCGTACTGCCCCAAACCCTAAGGTTCAAAGGGCAGTTCAAGACGGTGACATAATCGAGTTAAGGTTTGTTGTCTTCTAGAGGGTCCATCGCGTTACTTGCATTACTTAGAACGTCTTTAAACCATGGAAAAATCCAACACTTGGAAATTTCCCGGCAGGGGAAAAAGTGGGTATTTATATCTGGTCGAACTTTTTAACATATTCAAAAAATTATCCGGAAAGACACATAAACAAAGTTTGACAATCCGATCGAATGTACGAACTCCCAATACAACCCAAAATACTCAACTCTAGATTTCAGATTAAAAATTCCCAGGAACACCAGCACTGCAAAATAGGAATTACTGTTCAAAATTTAATGGGAGAAGAGACAAAAGGGCCGCGGAACCGCCGCATTAGCATGCTAATACCGCGGTTCCGCCGCACTTTTATGGAATTAGGTCATCAAACTTCACAGTAATTCTTATAATTTCCTGCTGGTTTTTCTGCATATTTTTAATTCTGAAAAATCCCCGAATTTCAAAAATGTCCAGAGAGCAAATTCCAATTAGGGTTTCGGTTCGATCGGACTTCAAACTCCGTCTACGCATCGCCTAAGGCTCTAGCTAGGCTCTGATACCACTGTAGGGTTCCTAGGCACTCCCAAGAGGTCTCACAAGGCATCAACCATGCCAATTTCAAAAATTACGGTGCCGAGAAACCCTAGACTAGATCGTTAACTAGATATTTAGGCGAAAGATGCAACTAGTAAACTACTTTACTAAGAAAACGGAAATACAACCTTTGTAGATCCGGTGCTCTACCTCCATAGCTCCATGATGATTTCTCCTCGCTGCGATCATCGGATCCCGGGCTCTAGCGTCGGCTTCATCGGAGAAAAAGCGGGCTAGGTCATCGACGACGATGCCGAAGATGATCTACGTCGAGGCATCACAAGATCAAGCTCCACCTTCACCAAGCCATGAAAACTGGTGAAGGAAACACCCTATACTACTTGGCAAAAGGTAGAGGATGAAGAAATAGGAAGTGGGTTCACTTTAGAATTGGATTTCTCACTCATTTGCTCAAGTTGCCATTGATGAAGCAAGCTTTCTTCAAGTGAAGAAGAAGAAGAAGAAGATGAATATTATGATCAGTTAATTCAAAAACAAAAAGTAAATGAATACTTATCATAATCATAACCATGGTCAAGTGTAGAGAATAAATCATGGTTAGTGGGAATGGTTAGGGTTAAGCATGGAGACAAAATGGTCACTTGGTCAAAGCTTCATGAAGCTTCAACATGCATCCAAAGAAAGCCACCATTTTGCATTATGCTAAATATTTTTCCAAAAAGAATAAATAGATAAATAAATGAGAAAAGGAAATGAAACCTTAACCACTTAAGTAACCATGGTTTAATTCTTTACACAAACCCAAACTAGCATGTATCATCAAACATGATACAATCTTGTTCAAAAAAAATATATCATATATACAATGTGCACAAACAAGTGAGAAAATCCATTTAAAAGTGAACCGATACTAATTAATGCAAAGTAATATATCAAATATATAATTATGCATTAAATCATTAAATCAACACTTGATTTAACGATCCGGTCATATCGCATATAACCGACTAGTATCCAATGTATCGGCTTATCGAATCAACCCGCGATTCGATAACTAGGTTATATCGCATATAACCATTCGATACATTCATCGCGAGAATGGAATACGGTAACACATACACGCATTATTCTCGGTCCCGCACATATCTCATATGCGCTCCTATTTCGTTTCGCTTGAGCCAGGAAACCTCTGTGTAGGACTCTAAAGACTCGTCAATACGCCGGCAGCAGGTGATGATCATATCAAACACCCACAAGCCGCAAGCGGTCTGCTAAACATAACGGCCACCCGGGTATTGAGCGATCAGAAGATCGACGAGAAAGCCCGCTCACACTCTAGTGAATCCAACTAGTAACAATTACCGTACAGTCCGGTCTCGTCGTCTGATATGTCGCATATCTTGCCTAGGGGTGGTAAACGTCAGACACCAATAGCTCGATAAGTCGTGTCGATATGAGGTCTATAATAGTTCGAGAAACTACAGGTAACACTTACCAGTAAATCTCAGCAACCCTGGCCAGGGATTTCCGGTTATAGCCAATCGAACACAGCGCAACATCAACTCCCTATACCGGGAGAGACGAATCCCCTCCTATCGCTCATTGCCTCCATGTGACTCGGGACTGTACCTAAAAACCACCGTTTTGCATGCCCTCTTGGACGTGGTAAGATGGAAATCAAAGCACAGTGGGAACCACACAAGACTCTATGACGATCTCGGGTCAACAGACTACTCTGTAGCAGTGTCACCAGAGAACTGCCATCTGACGTAAGGTATAATACCATCTGGGAGTTCTCGGCGAGTCCGTCTAGTGTACCCAGTCTCCACTGAGCACCCGTATATCATCTCTGATGTCAAACACCAATGGATATGGGATCATCCATCGCCCATCTGTATGGGTCGAGAAGGTATACGCCAGTCTACTCTGGTATATCGATGCCCCGTCTCGATACACCCACGACTAGGGACTTTGAAGGATGTACTTACGGACTACCATGTCCCCACTAGTATGATCCGCATCATAGTCCAGGTAGTCAAGTACACATCCTAAGGGCTTTACCAACATGTAACATAGAGACAATCAGTATACACGTTAAGGTAAAGAGCAACCAGATAGCATACTATCATGTCGAGCAAGAAAGTCCTCCCAATATATGTCCAAGCATCCACTACAATATACATCCTGTGTACAGTAATGGCCTCTAGGGCATACATATAACTAACAGGAGGCATCACCCAGATCCTTCATGGAGAATCTTTGTGATAAGAAGAGCTTGACCGAGTGCAGTATAGGAACATCATTTCCTATCATTAGTATGTCATCCACGTATAATACGAGGAAGACAACCTTACTCTCTGCCATCTTCTTGTATATATAAGGTTCATCTACGTTTTTGACGAAGTCAAACTCTTTGACTACCACATCGAAACAAATGTTCCAACTCTGCGATGTCTGCTTCAACCCGTAGATTGATTTAAGCAGCTTGCACACCTTTCCGCTGCTCCCACTGTCCATGAAGCCCTTTGGCTGAGTCATGTACACGCTCTCTTCTAAATCACCCTTTAGAAATGCGGTCTTAACATCCATCTTCCAGATTTCCTAGTCATGGTATGCAGCGATAGCAAGTAGGATCCGGATAGACTTAAGCATAGCCACTGGAGAAAAGGTTTCATCATAATCCACACCTGGTCATTGACGAAAACCTTTTGCAACAAGTCAAGCTTCGAAAGTCTCAACTTTTCCATCTACACCTAGTTTCTTCTTAAAGATCCATTTGCACCTAATGGGTTTTACCCCTTCGGGAGCAACTTCCAAAATCCATACTTTGTTGGTGTATATGGATTCCATCTCAGATCGTATTGCATCCATCCATTTCACAAAGTCCCCACTCGTGTTGGCCTACTCGAAGCTAGTTAGGTCATCATCTTCCATGATGCAATCCTCGCTCCCACCATCAATGAGAAAACCGTTGTATCTCTCAGGTGGATGAGGAACCCTACTAGATCGGTGGAGAGGCTGAGATTCGTTGGGAACTATCGAATCCTCTGGTTCCACTAAATCTTCAATTGTAGTCTGTGTAGCTGGAACTTCTTTCAGTTCTACCTTTTTACCACTAATTTCTTTTACAAGAAATTCCTTTTCTAAAAAGGTGGCATGTTGAGCAACAAACACCTTTTGTTCCTCACTGTGGTAGAATAGATATCCATTTTAATGTTTAGGATATCCAACAAACTTACAAAGAACTGATCGTGCATCGAGTTTGTCCAGATTTTGCCTTTAGACATAGGCCGGACAACCCCATATCTTAACTCGTTTAAGATATGGTCTCTTCCCACTCCATGTCTCATCTGGTGTGGTAGGTACAAATTTAGATGGAACTTGATTCAATAAGTATGCTGCTGTCTCAAGCGCATAACCCCAAAAGGAAATAGGCAACTCAGCAGTACTCATCATAGAGCGCACCATATCTAATAGGGTGCGGTTCCTCCGCTCCGATACACCGTTGTGCTGTAGTGTACACAGAGGAGTAAGATGAGAGAGAATCCCATTCTCTTTTAGATAGTCACGGAATTCCGTGCTGAAGTGTTCTCCCTAATCAGATCGTAGGATTTTAATATTTTTACCCGTCTGGTTCTCAACTTCATGCTTATATTCTTTGAATTTCTCAAAAGCTTCAGACTTGTTTTTCAACAGGAACACATGACCGAATCTTGAGAGATCGTCGGTGAATGTAATGAAGTACGAGGAACCATCCCTGGCATGTGTAGACATAGGACCGCATACATCACTATGTATCAGTATTAAGAGTTCCGTAACTCTTTCTCCGTGTCCAGTAAACGGAGTTTTGGTCATCTTGCCTTTGATACATGACTGGAAAGTTTCATAAGATGAAAATTCGAACGGATTCAAATATCCATCCTTATATAACTTATCTAGTCATGTCGCATTAATATGACCTAGTCTACAATGCCGCAAGAATGATTCGTTCATTTCTGAACTCTTCCCCTTATGTGTGTTCTGTACATTAAGAACTGTGGTTTGATTTAGAACGTATATGCCATTATTTAACGAGCCTGATCCAATCAATTTTTGATTCAGAAAAATGTTCGTAACATTATCCTGCAATACAAAATTATATCCTTCTTTACTTAATAAAGAAACCGATATAATATTGCATATCAGGTTCGGTATGTAATAACATTCGTTCAGAATCAATGTATTACTATTTGATAATACAAGGTCATATTCGCCAACTGCTTTGGCCGCAACATTTGCATAATTCCCTACTCTTACAGAATGATCACCCATTCCCAGTTCTCTACCTTTCTTTAGCCCATGTAACATATTACATATGTGGGATCCTGATCTGGTATCTAATACCCAGGACGTAGAGTGTACTGAGAAACAATTCTCTTTAACTAACACACACGAAGAAGATGCATCAACATGCTCATTCCTCGTTTGGGTGGCGTGGGAATCCGGATATTCCCTTATTTCCTTCTCGGACTTATAACAATTATAAGATAGAGCGGAACCAACGTTCCCCAGCTCAGTATAACAAGTGGGTTCGGTCAATACATCTATATTATTATCTTGATTAAGGCCTGACATAGTCGCTACCTAGAGAGAGAGAGAAGAAAACACTTAGCGTATGCTCTTGCAATATTAGATTAGTTATTATCTTATCTAATCAGGATGGCTTCCACTGTTTTTATCAAATCTTCCTTCAAACCCTAAAAGGTAAGACTAGCTAGGATTAATTACACCCTACAAGTTCGCCAATCTTTCAGTCAGGCCAGTGTCGGTACTTTGAGGGAGGTTCCCCGTGCTTTCGCACGGATCTAGTTAAAATAAACCTCGTTTTCCCAGGGGCGTAACCCCGTTAACACCTTTCTAGACACCTACTTGATCAGCTAATTATTATGTGTAAAACTCTCCCAAGAGTAACTCTTACTCGCAGTCGGTATCGGGATCCAACTATTTCATAGAAGGTATGCAATCTCATTGCAAATTTCAACACTTGAAATTCCTGATAATATTTTTCCCCTAGCGTCCTACGTGTTGCGCCACGGCAGCGCCCCGGCCGTCTTACTCGAGGCCAAATTGCGGAATCAAAATTTTTCCTTACTCGGAAACCGGCGCTACCGCGGACAAAGAAAACCCGGATCGTTAACCATTAACCTACGCTAGCTAACAAGAGATGGGAAGAGAAGTATACCAAGAGATCCGGTCCTTCGGTCTTCTCATCATCGCCCCGATCTCCCGCGGAAAGTGTAGTCTCCATATCGTCGCCTCCTCGCCGGAAAGGGCACCACATCGCCTTCGTCTTTTACGGGCTCCCGCCTCAATACCGAGGCAACTCGAGCATGAAGCCGGCAACTCGACATGCTCAAGATTCGCTGTAGGAAGTGGTGTGTAGAATCGTAGTCTCTTTTTGGGGTATTGGAGTTGCCATGATGGAGGAATAAGGTTAAAGGAAATTGGAGCTTTCAATTTTCCAAAAACAAGAAGAATGAGATGAAGAAATTTGTGTCATGCAAGAATGAAAAATTTCTCTCATCCTCACTCATAGTGGCCGGCCCTTCTTGAATGAGAATGGTGGATGAATGAATATCATAACATAAAGCAAAGGGAGGTGAGTGTAGGAGCAAGAGAGGAGGTGACCACATCCAAGACAAGAAAACATCAACCATGCCTTTTTTCCTATTCAACCCATAACCTTTCATCTCACCATAAAAGCAAGCATGGATGAAAGAAAATGAAAACTATCATAATCAAACTTTATGCAAGAAACCCCCCCACAAAGTGTAATTTGCAAAACTGCAAATTACCCCCTCCATCGGAAAAGTCCGGCCGGGAAAGAACAAAGGAAAACCGGCCGGAACGGAATGCAAACTGGCAACTCCAGAAAACTGGTCCCGTAATAAATTACAGGAAAACCCCGATACTGTGCATACACACCCGCATCTGTATTCCGTCCGAATACAAATGCAAAGAGACAAAATCTACACTGTACTAAACTAGGACCGGCTTAAACCAAAGCCGGCTAGTAAAAACCGTTCGATCCTGATCCGTGCAATACCGCACGTATCTGATCGAACCCTGCCATATACCTATACGGCTACTAGTACAAACCGTCCGATCCTGATCCGTGCAATACCGCACGTATCTGATCGGACCCTGCCATATCTCCATACGGCCTCTACAGCGTTTCGCCCGAAAGCTGAGTAACTGAAAGTGTGGTGGACTTTAAAGACTCGTCAATACTATGGCTGTGGATTTAACCACTGGCACGTCAGAGGTATAAGCCAATACATGACGGGCCACCAGCTATTGACCAAAAGGGACGTCGATGAGGAAGCTCACCCCGACAACCAACTGAGCCTGTCAGTGACAATATCCGTACAGTCCGGTCCGTTCGTCTATGAGTATCGCATGGCGGGCCTAGGGGGTTGGTAAAAGTCAGACCCCCAAAAGCGGTACAAGTCGTGTCGGAGTGTAGCCCAGAACGCCCTGAGATACTACTGGAATACCTACCAGTAAATCTCCTGCCTCGGCCGAGGGCTTTGCGTAATGGCTCTCCTAGACACAGCGCGACCTCACCCCCAATACCGGGAGAGACGAACCCCTGCAGATCCGCTCACTGCCTCCATGTGGCTCGGGACTGTACCCAACTAAAACCTGTTTGCACGACTCCTTTGAGCCGTGGTAGGGTAGTAATCAAAGTACAGTGGGAACTCACACGAGACAAATGACGATCTCAGGTCGATGAACTAACCTGTACACATGTCACCTGGGAACTGCTATCTGACATCTGGTATAAGACCAACTAGCAGGTTCCCGGCGAGTCCTGTCCGGTGTACTCATAACCCAATGAGCACCTGTATACATCTTAGGTGAACCAACTGACACCAGTGGCTTGTGAGACCGGCCACCGCCCCTCGTCGGGGTCTCGACTGTATACACTAGTCTACTAATGGAGTATCGATGCCCTGTCTCGAAAATCCTACGACTAGGGACCTTTTAAGGATGTGCTTATAGACTACCAGCTCCCACGTATATGATCGCCATCATACTGCTGGTCGTCAAGCAAGAATCCTAGGGGCTCTATCAACGTGTAATAGCGACATGTCAGGTCACCAAAAGCAGTACACGATGATAAAGATAAACCAGATAGCATACTATCATCTCGAGTAAGACTGTCCTCCTGGGATAGGTCCTCCCTCAATCATTGCAATCACGTGCCTGTGATCCAATAATTGACTCTGAGGGCACTATCTCCAACAATCTCCCACTTGCACTCAAGGCTAATTATTGCGATGTCGCATACTCACAGCCCGTGTGATACCGAACACCCAACTCCTCTACTAGTCAGTCTCACAAAACCCGTTTGCGAAACTATTGCGTTCGAGGAATAGCCTCAGTGAGTGGATCCGCAGAGAAGTTTCTTTCTATGTCTCTCTATATCTCAAGTTCGCGGAGAAAACCATCTCCCGAAATGAGCAATACCTGTCTTAGAACGTCTGGATGTCTGATGGGACCTAGCTCATAAATGAACTCCAAATCCAAACTTCTTAGACTGTATCGTCAACCGAACTTAATCAGTATCCTGCGCCAAGCCTCCCTCAGTATTGCCTTGAACCGCCTGTCCAAAATACTGCCCCTCGTCAGAGGGAGAACTATAACTCTGACAACCTCCTTGTCGTCCATTGCACCTTGGAAGCCTGGAGTGATAACCGTCTCCTAAAGGAGGCAGCCGTTATCATATCCCTAGAACATTCACTTATGTTCTAAAACTGCGTCCGACTGTTCCTCCAGGATTGGATCAATATCAACTTATTGCATCTAGTGCAAGAACAACATCTGGTGTGGTACTTGACATCTCATGACTGACCCAATTGCCTAAGCAAGTGATCTGTCAATCATGCGTATCCCTCTCCCCTTTAGTCTGTAAGACACCTTTAGAGAGGGTGACTCCATTACCTGCAGGTACACTACCATGCCAGGAGTCGTCCATTCTAAATACTCATAGAATGCTGTCAAGGTACCCTGATTGGGAAACCACCCAAATCTAGATCTAAAACCATAGGTCTAGTAACCAGTATGTCTGATATAATATCCAAATCCCATGTGGAGAAAACACTGTGTGACGACCAAAGTATAACCGATCGTAGTATAGGAATATCACTTCCTACTCCCTTCTCAACAGATCCATCCCCTATTCTGATGACGTCAAACCTATGACTGTCACATCAGAAATGGATGATCTATCTCCGCTACATCTGCTTTAGTCTATAAATAGACATAAGCCTGATGTCCACCAATGCTTCCGCTGCTCCCACTGACTACGACAACCCTCTGCCAGAGTCATATAGACGTGCACTTCTAAAGCTGGTTTAGAACGACGCTATACTCATCCTCCTGCCGGGTCTCGCAGCCTGGAACAACAACAATGGCAAGTGTGGGTAAACAAGAACTTCCCTGTCACCGTCCTTGAGGCTACCGGAGTACCTCTCGGGTGCCTGAAGTTACCCACCTTATCTGCGGAGTGGCCAATGGAATGTCAAATCAGATTGAATCTTTAGGTTCCTTATCAAATCTTCAGTAATCGTTTGCGGTTCTGGAATCACTTCCAGTTCTACCATACTCCCACTACTGTTTTTGAAAAAATCCATTTTTAATAAAACTGTGGCGAGTCTAGAACAATATTTCTATTGATCTGCCAGATGGTAGAAAGTCAACCCTCGTCATAGCCTGGGTCAACCCACAAAAAGCCATTACAGAAACGTGCCTTGAGTTATCCGGAGTCTGGTTTTAAGCATAAGCCGGACAACTCCCCGTACCTTAACATCGTTAAGATATGAACTGTTCTATATCCAATATAGAACCAGAGGCACTGATTCAATTGAACCAGATTCAAATCATGCATCAATCTCCAGTGCATGTCAACTAAATGGAAGGAGGTCGATCAGCGTTACTCAACTTAGGAATGCTTCCAATTATGAGTAACCTGAAAGAGAAGCAATCTGTCTTCATCATTACTATCAACTGAATACCATACACAAGTATCTACATCTTCGATCACCTTGAAGAATCCCGATACTTGCTACACCTGGTTCTCTACTCTATTCAAATACCTATAACTCCTCAAAACTTAGACCCTGTGTTTCCACGAAACAGCTGTCTAAAATCTAGAGAAGTCATAAGTAAACCGAATATAGTACGAGGACCAACCCCTCTGTCCTGATGGACACTGGACAACATACAATACTCTGTATAAGTCCGCTGAGTCTAACAACTCTTTCACTGTGTGTCGTAGGTTGAAAACTGTACTTATGGTTAAGAAGAATTACACCGCTGTTTAATGCTCCTTACCTAACCATCCACTGATATAGGTAAATGTCGTCGACATAATATCAAAAGGTATATCTCACTCTATGAAAATAGACGTACAGATATATCAATTTGAAATTGGTGCACAACAGCGGATATTCAAAACCAAATATTTGCCGACCGGCAAACAACCCAGGTGACTTCCTCAAATATCACCGATTACAACGAATCCCAATATAATGAGGATGGTCACCTAATTCCCAATAACTCACTCCCACTCATCATCTTGTAAAACCATACAGATGTGAGAATCATACCTGGTAAATACATACCCTGGAGTAAGTGTCTAATCGGAAAATCAGTTTTCCATTAACAGTACACAGTGAAACTGAAACATTGAAATGTTTCGGTGGGGGTATCCTGGTATTCCTAGTAATGCCTCTTCCATTATCCAGATTCACAACTGTAACCGTATAATTCTTTGCCACCTCTCCAAATCCCTTTATATTTCTTTAGTCATTACCTTCTGTACACCCCTTTAAGCCAAATGGTTTTCTTCCTTCCCTACCGTTCGGCACCAGCCTATGGTTTGGAAGAAGACTATCCAAAAAGCATAAAGGGTGTACTGTCCTAATCCTAGGAGCACTCGCAACGCGAGAGAAGGTGAAGATAAAAGACACCTGAATGTACTTTATTCCTATTTCTCCTGAACCAGAATCCATCCCCGAACTGGAACAAGTTCCTTTCGAGTTCGTATATAACCATACGATGGAGTATCCAATAAACTGTGGATCTTCGTAGTGATACGGAGTGTCCTGGAGAAATACAAAGGTGATTTAGGATTGGCGAAGAAATACTTGGTTTGGTCGTGAATATCAGTCGCAATTTACTTTGCCCTCCTACTAATCCCTTGCTTTGTCTTAATCTTAATACCTTCTGCACACCGTTTAGGCTAATTGGTTTTCTTCATTCCCTACCGGTCGGCACCAGCCTAGGGTTTGGAAGAAGACTATCCAATTTGCGCAATAGGTGTACTATCTCCTAAACTAAGGAGTACTCACAACTTGAGAGAAGGTAAAAGGGAAAAGACAATTGAATAATCCTATCCGTTTTCTCCAGAACCGGAAACCATCCTCGAATTCCTTCGAGTTCGTATATAACCATACGATGGTTTTGTCCAATGGAAGTGGACGTTCGTAGTAATACGGGGTGTCCTGGAGAAAAGGGTAAAAGTAGGAGTGGCAATGAGGTTTGCAACTCTGACAATCCAAAAGCCAGTGTTAAGAAGGTTCGGTCAACTTGGTCACTGAGTCAAAGTCCAGGGTCGGGTCAATGGTCGCTGCCAGAGAGAGAGAAAAGAAACACTCAGCGTGCACTCTAACCTAGATCAGAATGGTTATCACTTTATCTAATCTGGAAACCTCCCACTGTACCTCAAATTCTCCTCCAAACCTGAAAGAAGAATTAGTCGGGATCACCCGAGGAGTAAACTAACTCATCAGTGGGAATCGGGATCCAACTATCATCGCATGATAACTTGACGGAATCCACTCAAGTCACCACACTCCAGAAGGTATGCGCATGCCTGGCAAGTTTCAGTTCTTTTGAAACTCCCGATGTGATTTTTACCCCTAGGACCCAAGTGACCTTGACGAATAATCAACAAATCAAAAGGTCCTAGTCAAGTTCAACCCGTCATTATCTTGATTGCGTTAAACCCACCCGCACGACCCTTGACGAATAATCAACAAAGTCGCACGACTGTCCTAACCAATCCACATATCCATGCGACAGAAAGCATTACAGAGCTACCGCACACTACGCCTCGGCGAATAGCAACGACAAACGTAGCGCGAATACTAAGCAATACTAATCCGAAATGACGGAGGGCTACGAATGGTTTCTAGCGAAAACCTTTAACGTAATGAACTTGATATCGTTGAAGGAACTGGATAACTTTTATAAAAATATAGTGACGAAAACTTTGCTAAAGAGGTCACTCCCGGTGAAGGGATCTCGGCTCTTTCCCCGTAGAATGAGGTGCAGGATATTCCAAATGAATACCACGATGCAAAGCAAAAGTAATCGGCTATAGTGAAGTTAATGCCCTGACGCAAACTTCTGTCCAAGGGGTCACTCCCGGTGAAGGGATCTCGGCCCTTGCCTCGTCGACTGAGGAGCAGGATATTCCAAATGAATACCACGATGCAAAACAAAAGTGAACGTCCTTGCAATAACAGCTTTTTGAAAAATGTTCCAACAACATCAGAATTAGGTTTGTTTATCTTGCATTGATCCGAATCAATACAGTCCCATCAATTGATCACACCACAAAGAACGAAAATATACTGACGTACGTATATGCCATCCGCATTCGCCACTGGGTCCCGTCATCACCCGTTAGGTTAGCTAACTAACGGCAGAGCGGGGACTGGACTAGCGCGGATGTAAAACATATACAACATCTACTAATATATATACCAATATATAGTATTTCGCTCAAGGCGTGAATAAAATGCAACATCACAGAAATGTACAGCATCACAGAACAATACAGATGTCTGGAAGCCCCGGGTTTCACAGAGCCGCTGCTGAAACCCGACGTTCCCCTGATCGTGTGGATAGCCTGTGCAATGAAATCCTAGACCCCTACGGGCGCGGCAAGTCACCCGCCAAAACCTGAAGCGAGGCAGCCCCCTTCAGTACCGTGAATGGACCACCCAGCACTTCACGGAATCCGGTAACTTGAGCACCCCTCCTGGGTCAACCTGTACCCCCTACGAGTGCGGCGAATAGCCCGCCAATCCTAGAGTGAAGCCCCCTCCGTCTCAATGCCATGAGATGCGGGCTTGTTGCCCTCCAGAACCCGGCTATCCGTGCACCCCACCGCGGGGCAACCCTAGTACAGAAAGTAAAATATACATACACCGGGTACATCGACCGCAACCAGGTCGTGCCCCAAAAGAATAATACAAACAGGCAGTGACGGCAGTCCACATGTCGGACGCTCGCCCCGCAATATCAAATGTACATAATACAATAAAACTGTACTAGCATTGCATCCAGGCTATCCCCCACGACCGATCCGCAACAACACAGCATAAACATAGAACATCAACGTGAAAGTCACGTTCGCAAATCCGTCTAACCGGGCTATAGCAGTTAGACTGGATTTACCGATCGAGTGACATTCACGGTCGCAGAAATAATGTAAATACTGTGAAATAATGTGTTTAAAATTTTCCGATTGACCAAAAAATTAACAAGTGGGCCTCCAAGAAAACTGTAGCACACACAGAGAAACTTGGCCCAAATTTAATATCCCAAAAGCCCTAATTCCCTGTAAAAACATCACTGGAAAAATCTAGTCCAGAGAACAAACAGAACCGCGGCGGAAGAGCGGCGCCAAGGCGGCTTACGCCGCGCTTCCGCGGCGGATCTACAGTAACAAATGGCCAAATTTTCCCAGATGTCTTATAACTTCCTGTACATCATTCTGCAATCACCTGAAAAATTTTTCGAGCCCGGAAAAAATCGACAGAAAACTGATGTACACAAAAATACGGTTTTTGAGATTTTGGTCGATCGGAGACGCAAACACATCAAACGAAGCTAGGTAAGGTTAATGGCGTGGCTCTGATACCATGTTGCGCCACGGCAGCGCCCCGGCCGTCTTACTCGAGGCCAAATTGCGGAATCAAAATTTTTCCTTACTCGGAAACCGGCGCTACCGCGGACAAAGAAAACCCGGATCGTTAACCATTAACTTACGCTAGCTAACAAGAGATGGGAAGAGAAGTATACCAAGAGATCCGGTCCTTCGGTCTTCTCATCATCGCCCCGATCTCCCGCGGAAAGTGTAGTCTCCATATCGTCGCCTCCTCGCCGGAAAGGGCACCACATCGCCTTCGTCTTTTACGGGCTCCCGCCTCAATACCGAGGCAACTCGAGCATGAAGCCGGCAACTCGACATGCTCAAGATTCGCTGTAGGAAGTGGTGTGTAGAATCGTAGTCTCTTTTTGGGGTATTGGAGTTGCCATGATGGAGGAATAAGGTTAAAGGAAATTGGAGCTTTCAATTTTCCAAAAACAAGAAGAATGAGATGAAGAAATTTGTGTCATGCAAGAATGAAAAATTTCTCTCATCCTCACTCATAGTGGCCGGCCCTTCTTGAATGAGAATGGTGGATGAATGAATATCATAACATAAAGCAAAGGGAGGTGAGTGTAGGAGCAAGAGAGGAGGTGACCACATCCAAGACAAGAAAACATCAACCATGCCTTTTTTCCTATTCAACCCATAACCTTTCATCTCACCATAAAAGCAAGCATGGATGAAAGAAAATGAAAACTATCATAATCAAACTTTATGCAAGAAACCCCCCCACAAAGTGTAATTTGCAAAACTGCAAATTACCCCCTCCATCGGAAAAGTCCGGCCGGGAAAGAACAAAGGAAAACCGGCCGGAACGGAATGCAAACTGGCAACTCCAGAAAACTGGTCCCGTAATAAATTACAGGAAAACCCCGATACTGTGCATACACACCCGCATCTGTATTCCGTCCGAATACAAATGCAAAGAGACAAAATCTACACTGTACTAAACTAAGACCGGCTTAAACCAAAGCCGGCTAGTAAAAACCGTTCGATCCTGATCCGTGCAATACCGCACGTATCTGATCGAACCCTGCCATATACCTATACGGCTACTAGTACAAACCGTCCGATCCTGATCCGTGCAATACCGCACGTATCTGATCGGACCCTGCCATATCTCCATACGGCCTCTACAGCGTTTCGCCCGAAAGCTGAGTAACTGAAAGTGTGGTGGACTCTAAAGACTCGTCAATACTATGGCTGTGGATTTAACCACTGGCACGTCAGAGGTATAAGCCAATACATGACGGGCCACCAGCTATTGACCAAAAGGGACGTCGATGAGGAAGCTCACCCCGACAACCAACTGAGCCTGTCAGTGACAATATCCGTACAGTCCGGTCCGTTCGTCTATGAGTATCGCATGGCGGGCCTAGGGGGTTGGTAAAAGTCAGACCCCCAAAAGCGGTACAAGTCGTGTCGGAGTGTAGCCCAGAACGCCCTGAGATACTACTGGAATACCTACCAGTAAATCTCCTGCCTCGGCCGAGGGCTTTGCGTAATGGCTCTCCTAGACACAGCGCGACCTCACCCCCAATACCGGGAGAGACGAACCCCTGCAGATCCGCTCACTGCCTCCATGTGGCTCGGGACTGTACCCAACTAAAACCTGTTTGCACGACTCCTTTGAGCCGTGGTAGGGTAGTAATCAAAGTACAGTGGGAACTCACACGAGACAAATGACGATCTCAGGTCGATGAACTAACCTGTACACATGTCACCTGGGAACTGCTATCTGACATCTGGTATAAGACCAACTAGCAGGTTCCCGGCGAGTCCTGTCCGGTGTACTCATAACCCAATGAGCACCTGTATACATCTTAGGTGAACCAACTGACACCAGTGGCTTGTGAGACCGGCCACCGTCCCTCGTCGGGGTCTCGACTGTATACACTAGTCTACTAATGGAGTATCGATGCCCTGTCTCGAAAATCCTACGACTAGGGACCTTTTAAGGATGTGCTTATAGACTACCAGCTCCCACGTATATGATCGCCATCATACTGCTGGTCGTCAAGCAAGAATCCTAGGGGCTCTATCAACGTGTAATAGCGACATGTCAGGTCACCAAAAGCAGTACACGATGATAAAGATAAACCAGATAGCATACTATCATCTCGAGTAAGACTGTCCTCCTGGGATAGGTCCTCCCTCAATCATTGCAATCACGTGCCTGTGATCCAATAATTGACTCTGAGGGCACTATCTCCAACACTACGGCCTTGACAGAGGTCAACAAACTATAGTGCGCTAGTCAAGTTCAACCCGCCATTTCATGATTGAATTAAACCCACCCGCACGACCCTTGACAGAGGTCAATAAGGTCATACGACTACCCTAATCCAATCGCATCACATGCTTTGCAGATAAGAACTAATCAGCTACCGCACACTACGCCTTGACAGAGGTCAACAAACGCAGCACGAATACTAAATAGTACTTATCTGAAATGACGGAGGGCTGCGTCAGTTTTTTAAGAAAGCCTAATGCGTAATGAATCTTGATATCGTTGTAGAATCGAGTGATTTTGAAAAGGAGTGTTTTTTAGGCTTTTGCTAGTTTTGCTAAAGAGGTCACTCCCGGTGAAGGGATCTCGGCTCTTTCCTCATCGAATGAGGTGCAGGATATCCATGAATACCATTATGCAAAGCAAGAACTAGAGAAGCAATCAAAAGACATAACCGAGTGGGTTGTAGCATCTGCTAGATTTTGCTAAAGAGGTCACTCCCGGTGAAGGGATCTTGGCTCTTTCCTCATCGAATGAGGTGCTGGATATTCATCAAGGAATACCGCTATGCAAAGCAAGAACTAGAGTTACCTTTTTGAAAATTTGATTCTACAACAATTTAAGGTTTCTTTCTTTTCATTAATCTCATTAATGAAATCCCATCATTTATGCTTCCTAAGCATCACAGAAGAAACGAAAATACAATGTACGCCTATGCCATCCGCATTCGCCGCAGTGTCCCATTATGCACCGTTAGGTTACTTAACTAACGGCATAGCGGGGCGAGACTAGCGCGGATGCAAAACATAAGCAACATTTATTATATATCATATATATAATAATAAAGCATTCGTCTCAGACATATAAAGTGATCACATGACATAATATCAGCAGCAGAAGTAATCATATGAAATATTGGATATACTTGGAGGTCCGTGTTTTATATTAAGCCAGTAAAAAACACGGATTCCATTGTCGTGATGAATAGCAAAACCCACATACCTAGACCCCTATGAGAGCAGCAAGCAACGCCACCAATTCTAGAGGTAGGAGACCCAGATTCGACTCCTCGAGATGGTCTCTCACTGGACTCTAGAACCCGGTTATCTGTGCTCCCCACCTTGGGTCTATCCTAATGCGGAAAAATAAATAATATACATCAATGGTGACATCATCCTCAACCCGGAAGTTCCCCAATAAAAGAATATTACATTTAAGTTTTTACATGAATGAAAATGAAAAAC